>CM052366.1:18088691-20488691 GCA_028551485.1 Casuarina cunninghamiana
TCTATTTTGTCATTTTATTAAAATTAAACTCATATTTTGGGCAATAAGTATAAAATAAGTATACCTATTAAAAGAGAGAATACAATAAGTGTAAACAAAAAGTTACTAAATTAATCCAAAGTTAGTATATCTAGGTTATAGTAAGTTCTCCAAGACTATAGATAAAAGAATTAAAGAGGGTAAATAATATTCGTGAGGCTTTAAAAGTGATCTTATCATCTTAAAAAGTTGATTATAAAGATGGTAGAACCATTTTTATAAATATATAAAACAATTTAGTAATTTAACTATTAGTTTTACTACCTATAGAAGTGGATTTTAAAGATGATTTAATTGCCTCTAAAAATGAAAATAACTTCTAACAACGGTTTGGTTAGGTCAAAAAGGTATTTGAAAAAATTGACCATCATTTTTTTAATTAGGAAGTGGGAGGGAGGAGGGTGAGGAACCCTCAACCTAACAGTCGTCTACTAACTAGCTATTGACCTAATTATCATTAAGCTAGTAAATAATGAACAAAAAATTAGTCATTATTAAAACCAATCACAAGGGCTAGAAATATCGTTAAAATGTTTCTTGAATTATAAATGAGTATTTTTAGTGTCAAAGTTAAAGTGAGAAATTAATTCAATATATATATATATATATATATATATATATATATATATATATATATATATATATATATATATATATATATTTGGTGAGAGATGGAGAAATTCTTAGGATATGATGCCATTAGCAATACACGCATCCTTGAAGTGCGTCGCCATTGGTTACAGAGTCAATTCATTGAAAAGAAGAAACACGAAAGGGCAGGACCACAACAAACAACGACGTCGTTCTTCTGATGCACCTCAAAAAGTCAAGAACACCGGCTACATAAATCTTCGCGCCCAGCGAGAGTCCCCCCGGACGTGGATCCCAACTCAATCAAGCCCGAGACCACCTACGGTCGGATTTTCTGTTCCCATATTCTGACCGTCGATTGCTTGTATCATTGAAATCGTGTATAGATGAACGGGTCCATCTCGCCCACACATTATGATTCTGGAAACAACTGTACAACCCGCCGCGGACAATCCCTATGCTTTCAAACAGAAAAACCAGGCGACAGCGGCTGTCTGCTTCCCAAGTCTCGAGCTGCTCACACTCTCATTTTATTTTCTACTGACAAATGAAAATCTCTTTGTTTCCTGTTATTTGTTTATTTCAAAAAACTGTTTTAGCTTCCCAGGCAAGAGAGATTCAATGGAAGGGGACTGTAGGTTCAATCTCTAATAGTGAAATGCTGTCATTCTGAAGGCTGAACCACTTTGGACTTATTTTCTCAGTAAAGGTTTCCAGAACTCGTCTGGTTCTTGCAGCTGGGTCCATGGAATGTGTAAAGTTAGGCTTGGGATTATTCGTCTTCTTCTTCAACTTCTTTTGGATGCCAATGGTTGCGGATGCGTCTGACAGCCTTCTCTCTCCCAAAGGGGTCAACTATGAGGGTATGTCCAACGTGGGCCTCCTAGGAGCAAATCCCGCCTTTTGTTTTTTTCTTCTTCTTTTGCTATTTTCTGGTTTGTTTCCGCACTGAATCTGCCATTTTTTGGATGAAGCAGTAGCTGCTCTGATGGCAGTGAAGAGTAAGATGACGGACGAGTTGCATGTGATGGATGGCTGGGATATTAACTCCGTCGATCCTTGCACGTGGAACATGGTCGCTTGTTCTGCCGAAGGTTTTGTCATTTCCCTGTAAGTGTCTCCCGTGCTTATTTTTGTATTGAATGGGATGTGTCTTTAAATCTGAAATGCGCATCTAATATTGCTTGTTTCCCATTGATATTGGTAGTGAAATGGCCAGTGTGGGCTTGTCGGGAACTCTTTCGCCAAGTATTGGGAATTTGAGTCACCTTCGGACAATGTGAGTCTTCTTTCTTGGCGTTTCTGCTTCGCTTCATTCCAACTTCAGTTTTCTTGAACACTGAGCTATCGATATTCGCTTGTGTTGTTGGCTAAATAGTATTCTGTGTGGCTAATTTGGCAGCGTCGCTGGTAGGCTTATAAACCTCATTGCCATTCACGGTTTTTGCTCATTGTAGTTTGATTTCGAAAACACTTTGGGTGTGTCACCCTGAAACCATTTTTAGAATCCCAATCATCTAAAGGAACTCATAAGTTCACATAGTGTTGTGACATAATAGAGCAGTTACTTGCATTTTATTGTAAGTGTTCTCATTGGTTACGTGTGAACCAAGGTATACAAAGATGGGATGTATATCCCCAAAAAGATGTATAAAACTAAATTTTTTTTGGCCAGTATCGGTGATACACAAATACTAAGAAACTATAGGTTGTTTTGCCAAAAGAAAATTGGTTTTGCAAATTTCAGAGGATAAGTTAGCACTTAATAAAGATGGTCCGTTTGTTTTCGTTCTTTATTTCTCCAGCCATTGTTTTCGGGTTGTGGATTTAACAACAATGTCTTGCTCTGTTTTTATTTGTTTGATTAATTCCTACTCCTAAGGAATCCTTCCTTTTTTTCTTCTGCAATTATGAGTTAAAAGATGTGGAGTAAAATATCTAACGATAATGACACATGGCTATGCTGAATCATATTTTAATTGTGGATTTCATGCACTGTTCTGAATTCATGATAGATGCCTCATAGTGTTTTAGGATACCTATTTTTTGTGGGAAAAACTATTGTAGGTCTTGCGTAAGATGGAGTTGTCTAAGATGAGCATGTTCAAAATCCATTCCTCTGTCATGATAATGAACTAATTTGGCCAAAGTCATGAAATGTGTTAGAATTCTTTTGATGCATACGTGCCAAAGTGAAAGGATTAGATGTTGCCTTCCCCAATTATGTGTTCCATTTTTGCTGCAGGTTGTTGCAGAACAATCATTTATCTGGTCCTATCCCTCCTGACATTGGAAATCTTTTTGAGCTTCAAACTCTTGACCTCTCAACGAATGAGTTTGTTGGAGAAATTCCACGTTCTTTGGGGTTTCTAACTCGTCTAGGTTACTTGTGAGTATGACTTGGCACTGATTTTGCTATTTTCTTTTAACAATTTATTTACTCTTAACTATATGTTTTCTACACGTTTGACATGCAAGCTTTTCAGGCGGCTCTCTAGAAACAAGTTATATGGACAGATTCCCAAACCTGTTGCGGATCTCAAAGGTCTTTCATTCTTGTATGTGTTCCGTCAGATTTTTCAAGTGTATTTTCTCTCTTTAAGTTGTTTAAAGTGATTTTAATTACGGTAAATTATTGCATAGGGATTTATCATTCAATAATTTCAGTGGCCCCGCTCCAAAAATATCAGCAAAAGGCTACAGGTGAGTTTTGTTAGTGAAAAGATTTATTCTTCCACAAAAATAAAGCTTATATGATTTCCAGATTTTAGCCACTATTTTGGAGCCTGTTAATTTATGTCTAGTAGGTTGGCTTACTCCAATTTCTGGTCAATTTGTCAAGAATCCATGCTAAAGGATAGACTAACTTAGTTGCGGTCATGATAAGGGTTTATATATTTGGTAAGGCGCCCTACTTAGTAGTTTAAGCTTCAAATTGGATGCTTCTATGCAGTTATTAACTCATTATCCAAATTGTAATTCTATTAGGCATTTCTTGTCTTCAGGATTTTTTTTTTTTTTTGACAATTTTAATTATTTTTTATATGTAAGTAATCATATATGATGGATATTCATTAGTTGCTTTTTTTAGAACTGAAACAAGGAAATAATTAGAAGCATTATAATGTCCTTAAGAGGAAGGTATGTATATGTCTCAAAATGTGGTGGAACAGAGATGTTTATACTGCAGTTGCTCTTTGTGAATGTGATTTGATATGTATTTTACTATGTACCATATTTTCATCTAGTACAAGAAAAATAAGTCATCTGTAGCAATGTTACGCATTTCACAATTTGTTTTCAGCACATTAAACTTGCCAGCATGCTTTCTTCATTTTTTGTTAATACATGTCAAACAAACAAATAAAATAGAGTTAAAGTTTTGTTATTCTTCTAGATATGCCATTTCAGGATTTTGACGATTTTGATGTTCCCATTGCAGTATTGCAGGGAATGATTTTCTTTGCTCTTCTCCATCAGCACAAATTTGCATGGGTTCTTCAACACCTACAAATGGTATATAGTGCAACCTGTTAAATACATTTTGCAATGAGTACGTAAATACATTTTGATGCATGTGCATGATCACTTTGATAACAGATACAGGTTCGTCTCTGCAAGGCAGCAGTCATCGTCCCTGGGTGCTTTCTGTTGCCATAGGCATCAGTTGCACATTTGTCATTTGTGTCATGCTACTTGTTTGTTTCGTGCATTGGTACAGATCTCGGCTTCTCTTTAAATCTTATGGTACTTCCTAAACTACAGCACTCTTATGAGAGGGATTGTAAGAAATGGTGAAGATTCAATGTATTTATCCATGTGTATTTTCAGTGCAGCAAGATTATGAATTTGATGTTGGTCATCTCAAGAGATTTTCATTTCGTGAATTGCAAAATGCCACTGGAAATTTTAGTTCCAAAAACATCATAGGGCAAGGTGGATATGGAGTGGTTTACAAAGGATGTCTTCCAAATAGTACCATGGTAGCTGTTAAGAGGCTGAAAGATCCAAACTACACTGGAGAGGTGCAGTTTCAAACCGAAGTTGAAATGATTGGCTTGGTTTTGCACCGAAATCTATTGCGTCTGTATGGATTTTGTTTGACATCTGAAGAAAGGTTGCTTGTTTATCCTTACATGCCAAATGGGAGTGTCGCTGACCGGTTGAGAGGTTTGTTTCATTGTGCCTTGTCTATGCTTCTTTCTCTCTGAATTCTGATGAACTTTACTTGTTCAAAGTGGTAAAACCAAACCGCAACATTATAGTGTTTGAAGGCTAGGAAATCTCAACCACAGTTGCTAGATACCTTCAGGGACACGATCTTTTAAACCTTGGCAAGTATGTCACAAATAGTCATGATATTAATATATATACTAATTTGCTGTCTTTGTCTAGGAATACATAGTAGATATATATACATATATATCATTTCCATATGAAAACCTAAGTTTTGTGGTTGAAAGCAGTTCAATAATTGGTCACTTGACAAATTTCATACATTTTTTGATATTTAACTCCCTGGAGTTGAAATTGTATTCATCTTTTCCTTTATATATATATATTTTTTTGGGTTTTCATTATCCTATTGCAGCTTTTTCTTTCATTCCTTTGCTGATTACTAAGTTGCTTGCCTCATAGCAGACACTTGTCGAGAGAAGCCCTCTTTGGATTGGAACAGACGAATGCGGGTTGCTGTTGGAGCTGCCCGGGGGCTTCTGTACTTGCATGAACAGTGTAATCCGAAAATTATTCACAGAGATGTAAAAGCTGCAAATATTTTGCTTGATGAATGTTTTGAAGCTGTAGTCGGGGATTTTGGTCTTGCTAAGCTGTTAGATCGGAGGGATTCACATGTCACTACTGCAGTGCGTGGCACTGTAGGACACATTGCCCCTGAGTATCTCTCAACCGGACAATCCTCTGAGAAGACTGATGTTTTTGGATTTGGAATTCTACTTTTAGAACTCATAACAGGGCAAAAGGCATTAGATGCTGGAAATGGTCCAGTTCCGAAGGGAATGATTCTTGACTGGGTAAGTTATTTTCCATCTATTGTCTTATTGTCTTATTGATATAAGTCAGTGATAATGCCGTGAAACTTTAAATTCTGTGTGAAGCTTACGGTTTTGGTTTTCATCAAATCCACAGAATTGTTATTGATGGCATACCTTTCTAATGGTATACCGTGTTGCCATGTAGGGGTTGTAATTTTTGTTTCAATTCCATTTACAGACACTGGTCAAGCTTGAAAAGAAAATTGTAGTAATAACTAAGAAATTTCTTATTGATGCCTCCATTGAACTTAAAATAATTCTTTTCCTGTTCTTCGTATTTGGTTATTTCCCAGCAATATACTGCACATAAGTCTCCTCCGATCTTTGATTTGTATATAAACTTGGATTCTTCCCTCGTCTAGATTTTCGTATGATTTGTCATTTACATGAGAAAATCTTCCAAATCAAGATCTTAGAATTTATGCTTGTCTAGCATCCATGCTGTAAAATGTAAAAAGCTACCTAAAAAGTGTTTGTCCTCAGTCTTGGCATCAATTGAAAGTTTCTGAGGAGAATAAGCATGCAGGTTAGGAACTTATATGAGGAGAAGAGGCTGGAGGCCCTGGTAGATAGGAATCTGAGGGAATGCTTTGACGCATTGCAACTGGAGAAAGTAGTAGAGGTGGCTTTGCAGTGTACCAAGTCACATCCCAACCTCCGGCCTAAGATGTCAGAAGTTTTGAAGGTCTTGGAAGGTCTCGTTGAGCAGTCAGCGCATACGGAGGATTCACAAGGTGGAGGCAACCTTTTTGAGCCAAGGGCTTGTAGCTTTTCCAGAATTTACAGTGATATTCGAGAAGAATCTTCGTTCATCATTGAAGCCATGGAGCTTTCTGGACCTCGGTAACAAGTATGTTCTATATGTATATGTTCTTTCCAAATTCAACTGTAAATGAGTTTTGTGTGCCATCGAATTAATATTCTGTCTGTAAAAATTACTCTTCTTTTATTTGGGTCAAAAAGAGTGGGATTGCATCATCTACCAGAGAGCCAAAAATTGACGAGTTTGTTGAGCTTAGAATGTTTGGGCTGACAATCTCCCATATAGTAGGTGAAAGTATCCTAGAATTGTTATCTTAAGTCGATTTCGGCTGGACTTTTAAATAGCTGATGGTTCAAGCACGACCATCAAAGTTTTCACGCGAGAATCTTAGTACAATCAAATGAATAATAGATGACATTCGTCCTCCAAATTATTTGGAGGAAATTCTAGTAAGATTCTAGGATATCTTAACATCATATGTTTCAACGCCATATATTCGTGCCAGTGATAAATATCTACCAAACTTGGCACCAGAGATTACATCCAATTGACATTATGTCCGGATCTTTCTGATTGATTCATTGATTGTTATGGGCGGCAGCAGCAGCGGTTTGAGCATGCGTCCTGCGACCGTGTACCTGGAAATCCCCCTAAAGGAGTGATTGGAGGCGTCTCCGATTCTTTCCAATGGTGAAGAAAAAGTATAGGAAGGCTTCTCGCCAGAAAGAAATGGGGTTCCATTGGAGAAGGAAGCACTGTTGCAGCACAAAAGTTTTTGACCGATAATGAAAAACAGTGGGGCCTTTAGCTTCCCAATAGCCTTACAAGAATACACCGTTTGGAACCCTAAAGCAAGACGCAACGTTTGACTAACTAGACACTAATTGGGCTCAACAACAGAAACCTGCCCCAACCTGACAAAGCCCAATATTGAAACCCAACAACAGCTAAGCAAAAGACCAAGAAACCAACATAACATAATTACCTACTAATCCAATAAACCCAACTTAAACCTGCTCACACTTTCACACCCTTCCATCTTCTTAATTGTTCTCCAACTCCAGTATCAGTTGAAGGCAGTTCTCCTCTCCAATATATTAGCACTTATGTTCATCCCTAAAATCTATCTCTTCTCTAATAAAGCTTGTGGTTGACACTCCTATTCAAAATCTTAAGGCTCTTAGGGAAGAACTAACTGGTTTAGTTGCAAACTACCAACTTAGTTTTCAACTTAGATACATGGAATACTAGATGTACACACAACCCTTCTAGAGGCTCCAACTTGTATGCCACTATTCCCACCTTTAGAGGCACATTAAAATGGCCAAAAAACTTAGTTGATAACTTTTGTTTCCTTATCTAAACTATTGAAGTATGGCACTAATTGGGAGTCTCACATAAACTTGATCTCTCACATCATATTGCCACCTTTGATCTTTTGCAATTATAAAATTTCTTCATTATGATTTGAGCCTTCTACAAGTTTTGCTGCAACCTTGTCAATTGTTGATATCTCTCCCTAACAATTTGCTTCATTGAAGCTATTATATCAGTACTAGGAACATGGAAAAGTAAATTAGGTTTTTGACCCTAGAGAAGGGTGTTGGGGGGTGGTGTGTGGTTTGGCACATATAAACTATCCATAGGGTTTGCAAAAGGTGGCACTATGCCAACTTGTCTTATAATAATATTAGGCCTAAGACAATTACTTGCTCCATTCATTGGCGTTGTCCCCAATGAAGTACTAAAGATACATTTCTATAGTTTTATTCCTAATCTCTAACTAACCATTTAATTATGGATGATAAGCAAAAGTAAAGTTAAAATTGGTGCTTTATAGCCTAAATATGTCCTTCCAAAAAAGAATCATGAACAATGGATTTTCATCACATATGATGGGTTTTGACATATCATATAGTTTATACAAACTGTCAAAAAAGGTCTACACAACTATTTGAACAATACATGGATGAGAAAGAGCAATAAAGTGTCCAAACTTAGACAAATGATTAATCACAACTAAAAATTACTAATTTCTCCTTAGAAATTAACAACCTTCTAATGAAGTCTATGGATATATCTTTCCAAATTGTGAATAGTGAATCTTTATCATACATGGGCTTTAGCATGCCATATAGCTTGAACACATTATCAAAGAAGGTTTGTGCAACTACTTAAACAATATAAGGATGAGGAAGACCAATAAGATGTCCAAACTTAGACAAATGATCAATTACAACCAAAATTATTGATTTCTCCCTAGAAATTGGCAACCTTTCTATGAAGTCCACAGATTTATCTTCCTAAATTCTGAACGATGGATTTCTATCACACATGATGGGCTTCAACATGCCATATAGCTTGAATACATTGTCAAAGAAGGTCTGCATAACTACCTTAACAATATAGGGATAGGAAAGAGCAATGAAGTGCCCAACCTTAAATAAATGATCAACCACAACTAAAATTACTAATTTTCCCCTAGAAATTGGCAACCTTTCAATGAAGTCCATGCATATGTCTTTCCAAATTTGTTCTAGAATGGGAAGTGGTTGTAGTTTATTGATCAATTAATATGGGCAACTTTCTAAAAGTAATACATTAAAAAATTGCATGAGAGTGTGTGTGTGAGAGAGAGAGAGAGAGAAAGAAAGAGAAAAATAGAAAAAGCCACAATTACAAGACACAAATTCATAACCCAAATAGCGAAACATACTTGGAAAAGTTTGATCAATGAAGAAGAGAAAGACAGAGAGACAGAGATAAAGAAATGGGGGGAGAGAGAGAGAGAGAGAGAGAGAGAGAGAGAGAGAGAGAGAGAGAGAGAGAGAAGAGAAAAGTTGAGATGAATGTAAGAATTGAGATTTCAAAGCCATATATTTTGTGGGTTTTAATGGGGTCATCTAGAGAAAAAAGGAAATGGACAAGTGCTCTTTAACATAATATTAGGTTACATACAAAATTAACTAGTATATTTTTTCATGTGTTATGATAGAAGGGATTACCATTTCATAAAGGATGAAAAGTCATCATAGAAAATATAAAGATTTTAAAAGTTAAAGAGATCTATCAACTTCTATAGCTCTAGGTCCACTTTCACTTCTTCTATGATGGTATCCTCCCATTAAGGAAATAGTTGTGAAACTATATGGATCAAACCTTTTTTTTCATCTCCATTTTGCCTAGATCACAAGCCACCTAGCATATACTTTATAATGAAGTCATATCCCATCAATTTGAGTATCCATCTTTGTTGCATAAGAGTTATGATCTTTTGCTTCTATAAATATTTCCAACTTCCTTGATAAGTCCTAGTAATAAACTGGTAGCCTAACAAATAATATCTCTACTTATGCATCACCATAACTATCACTAACATCTCTCACTTATATATAGGTAATTTTAAGTAACAGTCAAGCAATAAGTCTCATACCTTGAGTCAATATTGCTGTGACCTCTTGCCTTAAAGCATCACACTCCACAATGAATGATTAAGAGAAATCTAATAGCATTAAGATTGGAGCAATAGTCATTACTTTTGTCAATCTATTGAATACTTCTTAAGCTTGATCAAACCATTTAAAGTATCATTTCTCAGTAATTTGGTGACAACCTTTGTTAATTTCCCACAGTGATTAATAAACTAGTAGTAATACCATGTTATACCAAAGAACCTTTGTAGAACCTTAATGTTCTTAAGTGTGGGCCATGCCAAAATAGTCTCAATTTTATCTTGATCAACTATCATTCCTTTTCCACCCACTACATGGTTGAGGTACTTAACCTCGCGACATCCGTATTCATACTTTGATCGCTTTACAAAAAGTTGATACTAATTTGAAATTTCCAACACTTGGTGCACATGCCTTAAATGATCTACCCAAGTCTTGTTGTACACCAAGATGTCATCAAAAAACACTAACACCATTTTCTTAAGCAAATTTTGAAAAATTACATTCATCAAGGAGTGAAATATTGTTAGCCCATTAATCATACTAAATGGCATAACTAAAAATTCAAAATGATCTTGATGGGTTCATAATGGAGTCTTCTTAATATCATCCTCCCTCATTTGAACTTAATAATAACTTAAGCATAGATCAAGCTTCAAGAAAAATTAGGAGCTATACAACTCATTCAAAAAACATATCAACAATGGGATGGAAAATTTATCATTCATCATCTTTTTATTCAACTCCTTATCATCTACATATAATTTCTGAGACTCATCTGTCTTTTTAACCAACAATACTGGTGATGAGGGGAAACTTAAACTTGGCCTAATCATTCCATTCTTAAGTAATTCAACCATAAAACTTTCGATTTCACCTTTTTGCATCCAAGGATAAGGTCTCACTGATATAGGCTTTCCATGCCCTTAAAGTATTATGCAATGATTATGGCTTCACCATAATGGTGACCTTTTAATCTTTCTAAATGCATCCTCAAATTGATCTAATAACTTCTTTATGCCAGAGCCCACCTTCTTTGAACTACTTTTGATATCTTTTATGTTGCTCAATTGAAGGATCACTACCATTCTTTCATTCTTTAGTTTCTTATTGGCATCTTTTCCTGCTGTTAATGGGTCTTTATGGCTTATACTCTCACAAAGCTCCACCACTTTCTCTTTAGACTTAAATTTCATCTTCATGGTAATGAAGTTCTACATGATATCTCCCAAAATCTCTAACTACTATTGATGCGGAGCAGCTATGCCAACCTAGGCCAACGGCCCAACCCATATGTTTGGATCCAAGAAGCCTAAACTTAAAGGTCATCCCAAAGATTCTTTAGGAATTTTGATATGTTTAAGACTCCCTAACTATGTTGATTTAGGATTCTTAAATTGTCAAGATCCTTAATTATCTAGGATTTCCTTATTTGTTGAGATCATTAATTTGTTAGGATGTTATCCCTAATTTGTTGGGATCCTATCCTTGATTTGTTGGGATCCTATCTTAATTTGGTTAGTTTGATTTTCCTTAAATTTAGGATTTGAGTTCTACTATGATTAGCTTATCAGAGTTCTACCAGGATTAGCTTATCTGAGTTCTACCACGATTAGCTTTTATGAATTCTAGATCCTTCTATGGGAAGTCTTAGTCCTCTATTTAAGGACACTGTTCCTTCAGTTGTAATCAGAACGATGAGAACTGTGAAGATTGAAAAGTTATTGAATTTTGTTTTCCCTTAAGCCACCCTTTAAATTTCATGCCTTTACTTTCCAGCCTTTTATATTCCAGTTATCTTAATTCTTATCATTTACCTTTCAGTCATTTATTTTTCCAGTCATTACCTTTCCAGCCTTTATATTTCCGAATTGCAGTCATTATTCCTTTCCAATCTCTCCATAATCAAAAGCTCACTCCGTCGCCCATCGCTATCCGCATCAAGTGGTATCAATAAGGAAATCCTAGATAATTAAGGATCTTGACAATTTAAGAATCCTAAATCAACATAGTTAGGGAGTCTTAAACATATCAAAATTCCTAAAGAATCTTTGGGATGACCTTTAAGTTTAGGCTTCTTGGATCCAAACATATGGGTTGGGCCGTTGGCCTAGGTTGGCATAGCTGCTCCGCATCATTCTCCCTTTCTTGAAGAAGATTTGTCCTCAAATCTTGATTGTTGGTTTGGGCTTTATTGCTCCATGGATCCATAATCCAAGTTCTTGAACTCGTATGAATCTCTACCTCTGGTGGCCTACCCAAGTGCGTTGGTTCACAAATCAGTGGTAAACAACCGTGCTGCTTGGATGGAAGTTTACAACCTGACGAACAATATGATCCAAATAGGTAGTTGAAGTTATGTAATGTTTTAGCGGTACTTTCACCAAGAGCATTGAAAAATCGTGGTGATTGTTGTTGACACATCATCTCTGCATGATTTGACAATACAAACCCACAAAGAAAACCATTGTTCATGCTAAATAATGGCTCTGAATTCTTCAACACTTGGATGAAATCTTGTGTTTCTTCTAACAAAATTTCTTCTACAGCCTTGTTTGGTAATATCTTGTGGTTCGATAGATCTGAACTTCTTGGATCTGTCTCTTTTTTAAGCGGCACATCTTGCTTTAGAAGATCCAAGCACTTTGGATTTGCATTCATGGTTGTTGGTGCCTCAATCTCCAAAAGATCCAAACTTTTAGGGTCCACCTCGTTCTCTGCCAACACGACAAGCTTTAGTGGATCCAAATTGTTTTGTTTTGTTTCCATCATACCTCTTTCTTCAATTTGAACTACTTGTATATCTTTCTTTGGCGAGGCTTCTTTCTTGTGCCACCTTTCTATCCACATATCATATTCTTCCTTGTAGTAATTATGGTGGTGCTTTTGCTGGTTCTTGGAATTTGTTAAAGCATGATCTTCTTGTTCCAGTGGTTGATATGTTGGGGGTACATAGGGTGGTTGTGCAATCTGAGGTTGGTATGGTGGACATTCTTGGTAATAGGGTGCATGTGGCGCTAGCCTTTGTGGTATATTTAAAGGTTGGGTTGGTAGTGGTATGGATACTTGGGGTGGTGGTAGAGTTGTTTGGAATGGCGGGTGTGTTGTTTGTATTGGTGGTGGAGTGTAAAGTGTCTGGGCTGTTTGTATGCGAAAGCGCTGTTTAAGCAAAAGTTTTAACTCTTGGATTTCAACCCTCATCTTCTCAATTTCACTCATCTGCACCATATGGTCAGTTAGCCATGATGGAGTGGGTGAGGATGAACGAGAAGAACCATCTCTTTCTTGAGACATGGTGATGCTATCAAACAACATATTGATGAGATGAACAAATCTGTTAGAACAGCTCACTCACCAAAACCTTGGCTCTGATTACCACTTGATGCGGATGGCGATGGGCGACAGAGTGAGCTTTTGATTATGGAGAGATTGGAAAGGAATAATGACTGCAATTCGGAAATATAAAGGCTGGAAAGGTAATGACTGGAAAAATAAATGACTGAAAGGTAAATGATAAGAATTAAGATAACTGGAATATAAAAGGCTGGAAAGTAAAGGCATGAAATTTAAAGGGTGGCTTAAGGGAAAACAAAATTCAATAACTTTTCAATCTTCACAGTTCTCATCGTTCTGATTACAACTGAAGGAACAGTGTCCTTAAATAGAGGACTAAGACTTCCCATAGAAGGATCTAGAATTCATAAAAGCTAATCGTGGTAGAACTCAGATAAGCTAATCCTGGTAGAACTCTGATAAGCTAATCATAGTAGAACTCAAATCCTAAATTTAAGGAAAATCAAACTAACCAAATTAAGATAGGATCCCAACAAATCAAGGATAGGATCCCAACAAATTAGGGATAACATCCTAACAAATTAATGATCTCAACAAATAAGGAAATCCTAGATAATTAAGGATCTTGACAATTTAAGAATCCTAAATCAACATAGTTAGGGAGTCTTAAACATATCAAAATTCCTAAAGAATCTTTGGGATGACCTTTAAGTTTAGGCTTCTTGGATCCAAACATATGGGTTGGGCCGTTGGCCTAGGTTGGCATAGCTGCTCCGCATCAACTATATGCTAAACACCACATTAGATGCCTCCATTAGTAGCACAAAAAACTCTAGGGGCATGATTACTCCTTGGATCCTAACCTCATTATTAGTGTATTCCCCCTAGCCTTTAACTTCTTCCTCATTAGCCACCCCAACTTTGAATTCTTGCTCTTTATCTATTTTTAAATTAATTCCATTTGCCAATCTTTTACTACTAAAATTATGAATACTCTCAATATCTATCAACACCCTAATAAATTTTTTTTAATACTCTACTAAGCTTCTTTCTACCCTTATCGTATGGTGAGTTCTACTCTCGTGCATGGCATTAAGAAATACCTTAAATTCACTTTGATGAAGCTTCTTTAGTAACCTTCTTCTTACATCTTCATCATTATCCTCCAACTCATTAGGCCATATAATATCCATATGAAATAACTTCCTTTGACATCTGTTTCCTATCGTATACCTTTCTTGCAGTGAAAGTATAAACCCTTCGCCTTTTGTTCTTCATATTGCTTGGTTGTCATTTTCCTCATAGGTAAGGCATTTGATCTTAAGGGTGGGGATTCACCTCTTGGGTCATGCTTGCTTCTGGCTGGGCCGTCTTTGATAATACCTTGTTTAGGGTGCAACAACAATAGTTTGAGTAGCGTCCTAGGAGCGTGTACCCAAAAATCCTCCATTAAGAAAAAGCATAGCAAGGCTTCTTGCCAGGAAAAAAAAAAAGAAGCAGTTCCATATGGATAATGAAAAACAGTAGGGAGTCTGGCTCCCTAAAAGCCTTACAAAAATACACCATATGGAACTCTAAAGTAAAATGCACCATTTGACTAACTAGACACTAATTGAGCTCAACAAAGGAAGCCCCAGCCCACCCCCCAAAAAAAGCCCAATACCAAAACCCACAACAACTAAGCGAAAGACCAAGAAACCAAATAGAAACCAACATAAGATAAATTAGCTACTAATCCAAGGAACCCAACTTGAGCCCCCAGCCTGCTCACACTTCCACGCCCTTCCATCTCCTTCGTCGCTCTCCAACTCTGGGACGTAAAATTGATGATCCTCACCAGAAACTGACCTGTTTGCCAAAAGGAATCCCACATCTTTCGGCCGGCATGGGACCTGGGTACATGGGAGAAGCCACAAACCAGTTCCCAATGCCAGCCGTTAGTTTTGTTCTTAAGCCCACTGTTTGTGGTCCCCCTTTTGACGGCATAACCTGGAAAAAGCTGTTAACATCTGCTGCCTATTTTAGGCCCCATTTTCCTTTGGTATCTTGGATACGTATCCCGTGGGTCCAACTCAGACTCTTGCCTCGATTCTACAGGGTTTGATATTCCGTTTATACTTGTCAGTGTTGATGTCTTCCAAATCTCTGATCTGAACTCATTCCACAATTCAGCTATGGATTGCCGAGAACTAATTCCATAAGGTCTAGTCGTGTTTTTACACACGGTTTAGAGAATAAGATACTTGAAAATGAACACCAGAGAATCCCATGTGTAAAACATATTCAGACCTATGTTTATCCAATTCAGTAATGCTACAAGTATTCAAAGACAGTGACCCATTGTGTGCAGAATTTGTTTTGGGCTTGCGATTGTTCCCGCGTTGCCATGGATTTGATTACTGGAGGAAGTGGGACCACTGCCTGCTTCATTGATTATATGGATGTAGACCCTGCCATTCTTCCATCACAAAGGATTCTTACTTTCAGTTGCATGGATGCGGATGAAGTGATCACCACTCCATTCTTATCTTCGTCTGAGAAGGATTTTTTTTGTCAACAAGGAACTCCTAAGATACCATGAAAATCCTAGATAATGGCAAGGTGGAAGCCGAATATGTGCTTGACTTTCTCTCAAGAAAAAGTTTAACGTTAATCTTTTGAGGACTCAATGAATCACTGAGCACAAATGTTTCGGAGAATAATTCAAATAATTAAGGTAAGTAGCATTAATTGACTTGTACAGCTCAGATACATCAAAAGTTGATTAAGGCGAAGTTCAAGAGGTGTACGCCCTCCAACCCACATCGGGAAAAAACGTTCCGAGTGGGAGGGAACATCTCTCAGCTGGAGTCGCTGAAAGAAGACATACGCCAGCTTTATCTTGACTTTGCATTCAATTGCACTGAGGTGCATTCAGCGATTTGATGTGGTCCTTGTTGATCCTTTCTTTGTTCAAGGAACGTTCCTCGGTCAAACGAGAAGGAATCAGTTTTTGCCAAATGAGTAAAGACCGACAATTGACAGCAAGCAACTCAATGGGGTTGGAAGCATCCTGTATATTTTACTCCCACATTTACCTTTTGAGTTTCCTCTCTAACTCTACATTGACCGCTGTCTTCAAGCTTTGCCGTGTCAAAGAAAGCTAAAATACTCTGTCTCCATTGTTCATGTGCGGAACACTTAGAAAAAAAAAAAACATTTGTTGGGTCAAAATGTTCTTGTGAGACGTGTTGAAAAAAGGGCTAACAGCAGGTGAGCAAAGCCATCAAGCCAAATGAACTAAGTCCCTTCAGTGTTTCATCAATTGGACTGTTCCTATGAACATTATTCATATTCTTGGGACAATGACAGAATATTGGGTGTCAATAGCTGTCAGATTTATCTAACCCTTGCTTCCTAATCTTAAACAATGACTTAGAGAGACTCCTATCAGATAATTAATTAATTAATTAATTAATTAATCAAATTTTATCTTCTAACAATTTGTTGTTCAACCTGCTCGACTTAAATTTGCCAGTACTTTTTTATTTTTCAATAAACACACGTATCCATACATGCAAACACAAGAAGTTACAAGCAAATGTCCAACTTAAATTTTTCAACTTTACATATAGGGAAGATTTTTATTTTTTCAGTTGTTAATAGACGAGAAAGCAAAAGCCCCCACTCACCGATAAGTCGAGGAAAACTCGGGGAAAACCGATCTGGGACCAGGAAACGCACGTAGATGCCACTTCGTACTTCATCCTTTCAAAAGCGTCACCATGAAACCCAAAAGGAATGATCAGGCAAAATACGCGTTACAGTAGATCTTGTGCTTTGGCCAAACAGCGATATTTAAGTAACGCATCCAATCGAATTCCTTTTCTCACTCAACCTCGTTTTCCTCATATTTCCCAGTTCCTTTCTTCACCTAACCCACAACTCCTTCCTCTTATTTATCAATACCCAGTTCCCAGGAATTCAAATCGCTCTTCCTAGAAACCGCACGCAGGAAGTCTAGTGCGGTTGGGGCTGCTCCCCAACTTTTGTTTGTTTGTTTGTTTGTTTATTGTTTTCTTTTAGACTGTGGCTACTGAAAGTAGATTTATTTTTTTGGCTGCCGATTGGAGCTCTTTTTTCATGAAGTGGTATCTAAGGTTTGGGACTTCTTGGATTTCGGTTTGTGTATGTTTTGGATATTGGGGATTGTACTATATTTTGTAGCATGGACAGATTGATTACAAGATTAGGTTTGAACACTTTGAGTTTGGTTAGATTGTTTTAAGCTCTGTTGTTTGGAGAGATCAATGTTGGTTGGGTAATTGGGTGCATATACACTTGCACAAATATTGGTGGTGGGTTTTTCAAGAAAAGTTGTGAAATTTATTGTTGGTATGAATCAGGAGGAGCGTAAGGTATTGCCGGATCAGTTTCGTACGGAGGCGAGTGAGAATTCAGACAGCTCCGTGAATTCAGAAGAGAGGGATACTGTATGTGATAGTAAAGAAAATGGGGGTTTCAAAGAATTGGAAAGTGAATTGGGGTCGAGTAGGGTATCAGTAGAAGGGCAAGAAAATGTGGTCAATCAAGAAGAGATTGATCGTGGTGATGGCCGTGAGATGCTGGGCCAAGTTGCTGAAGGAATTAGCGAGAATTCGACCAATTTGATTGCTGGGGTTGTGTCTGAGCCTGCGGTTGTTATTAATGTGGATGAGGCTCTGTATGTTGGGGGAGATGGTCGGGCCTCAGGAGCAAGAAGTGCTGATTTGGGGTCCAGTAAGGTATCTACTAAAGAGGTGAAGAAAGTGGTGTTTGAATTGGATAGAAATTCGTGTGCGATTGATGTCAAGTGTGGAAGTGGTCAAGGGTTCGTTGAGAATTGTGATGGGGAAAAGGTTTGTAGGATTTGCCATTTGAATTCTGAGCAATCATTGGAAGAGACGACAATGGTTACTGGTAGTGCTAATATCACTGCAACAACGGAATTAATTCAGCTTGGTTGTGGCTGCAAAGATGAGCTAGGCATTGCACACAGTTACTGTGCTGAGGAATGGTTTAGGCAGAGAGGGAACAGGTAATTGTTTCTTGTTGAAGCCTTGCAACTTCTTCTCATGTGATTAATCTAGTTTGATTTTGTTTCTTTTGAAGACTAATGTTTGGCTTCTTGATCTCAATTTAACTTTTTCTTCTTTGGTAAATCTGGACTATAAAGAGGCCCAAAAGCTACCACCTTGTGCAATATGTCTACCTTGAAGATCAGATGACTCATGCGCTAAAAATACTTGAAGTTTCTTCTCTCATATCTTGCCAAATTTAGTGAATTTTACAAGTCAGTGATTGGTTTCATTAATCATTCCCCAAATGGGATTGCATGTGAATAATTTGTGATTGACCAGTGAGATATATAAGAAAAGCATTTTAAGGCTTTGAGATTGCATTTTAGCATTTGAAGATTTCACTTGGCTTCTTATTATTCAAGATTCGGTTTCTTACAAGTTTCTCTTCTTTTCTGTTCTTTCATTCTTCTGCGGTGGAATTTTTCTCACTTTTCATTTGTCCATGTAAGTTTTCTTAAACAGTAAAATTGTTAAATAAAAAATAAAAACAGATGTCTATGGTCACCTATTTTTATGGGATTGAACTTCTAAATTGTTTGACATAATTTACTTTCTTGGAGGAACTATGAAGATGTAAGCATAATAAAAAATATTATGTTCGTCCTAGCATTATACTTATTTATCTCTATGATTAGTAGAATGAATTTCCATTCTGTGCTCTATTCTACGTGTGGGGCAGCAGAACCCCTAAAATTAGAGGCCACCTGGGAAGGCCTCCAAATGTCATAGATCTATTGATTATATTTTAGTTGTTACAATTATCCAATTTTGGTCCCTTCTTTTTTGCTACCGTCTTTTCTATGCTAGGATTTGATACCTATAAATGTATGTGGTCTTTTTTATAATTTTATTATATTTTTTTTGGTTTAGCTCTTGTTCCATCTTCTTTGCTAGTATGTGTTGTCGGTTTTAAATGTTGTGAATAATCAAAGCTGATTTGTTCTGATACCATTCTTGTGAATTGTACAATGCTCTTTCTCTATGCTTTGGCCTCTCTGGCATGGTAATATATTTCTACCTATGGAAATAAAGAACGACGATTTTGATTCCCCCAAATGGTTAGATTCGAATGTTGGAGATGAATAGCACGATACAGAAACCAACTAAAGCAAAATCATTAGTCACTCCTATAATAAGCTGCCTTCCATGTGGCCAGGAATTAGCAAAATAGTTAATCTCTAATCGGGGAGTTAGAACATGGAAATAATGAGCAGCTGCGCATTCTCATGCAATTAAATTTGGATGATTGAACTAGTTAAAACTATCTAGCTTCATGTTTGGCTGATGTATGCTTAAAAAGTTGCTCACTTACTGTAGATTCTCGCCAGAGTGCTTTGAACAATAAACCAAGTGTCACAATCTACAATTTATGCAGATTTATTTCTTTGTTTGTACATGCAGATCATGTGAAATTTGCGGCCAAACCGCAAAAAATATTACTGGTGTTGTGGGTAACAGATTCATGGAAGAATGGAATGAAAGGAGATTTACAAGTGTAAGTATTAATTCCCCAGAGAGGACTGGAGGATGTTGGCGGGGGCAGCCATTTTGTAACTTCCTGATGGCGTGCCTGGTAATAGCTTTTGTGCTGCCATGGTTTTTTCGTGTAAATATGTTCTGAAATGGCTGTGAATACAAGTCCCATGATAGTCCTCCTGAGGCGGCATCAGTTTGCATACCTGCAATGGTGGAGTTTCTGGCATACTCTTGGTGTGATAGAGAGGTCCAGCAGCACGTTGTTAGACTTCATAAAAAAGGTCCTGAAGATTTGAGAATTTAGATTATAGAGGTTGTGACAATTCAGTACCAGATGGCGGGAGTTTCTTTAGCATTCTTAATGTGGTTGCTAACGTTCCCAGTATTTCTTACAAGTATTGGATTTTCCTGTAAAAGGCCCGGAAATTATTTGGATTTTTACTTTTCATTCTTTGTTTAGGATTTTTCACTGCCCTGCCTATTGGGGGGCTACATTTGGCTTGTTCCTTCTGCTGGAGGCCTCCGTTATGGACATGGAGTACAAAATTCATGGATCATATTCGCGCATGAAAACCTATGCTCCTGTATCTGTAATGTGTTCTTTGGGTTTACCTTGTTGGGAGAAGGAGAATAAGGAGATCGAACAACAAATACATACACAACATCATACTTGGAATTTCGAATTTTTTATGTGATTCAAATAAACATATTCTTTATATCTACGCAACAACAATCTATTATTATTTTGGATGAAAACAAATAGGGTGATCCAAGATGGTATATGACAAAATTCTAGAGGAATCCAAGTTTGAGGTTGTATCTTTAACCTATTTAATGTCGAACTTTCAATCTATAATTGATAATTTCTCATAATTATCATTATTAGCTTACTACTAAGCCAGCAAACAATGCGGTAAATAAACTAAGATGTTACGTTTGTGATTGGGATGTCGTTTACATAATAAATAAATAAAGAAATCGTAGGAACTTGGGATAATAAGCTTGAGGGGTAATATTCAATTCATCCCCTCCCTATTATAAGATTGAGGGGTAATATTGTCATTTGGGTCAACGGCGAAAACTAAACCCTAGGAGGCTCGTGGTTCAGCCTATTTGACTCTGCTCCTCTCCCTCCGCGTTGTAGCCTGGTCTCTCTGCCTCTGCCTCTGCTCTCCTTCACGCCGCAGAAGAGAAAAAATGGTGAATCTCTCTCTCTCTCTCTAGCTCGTGCCATTCGCTATAACTTGATTTCATTCTGTCTACTTGTGTTGTTTTCTCACAGTGTTTTTGGTTGATTTTGATTATGAACGAGGCAGGCCTCGGAGAAGAAACTAAGCAACCCCATGAGGGAGATCAAGGTCCAAAAACTTGTCCTTAACATCTCCGTCGGTGAGAGCGGTGATCGCCTCACCAGAGCTGCCAAGGTTCCTTTTCTCTCTTTCTCTTTGTCGTTTCTTGTTCGTTGGAAAGAGACTGCATAAGATCACATTTCGGCTTAGTTCTGATTGAAACTGTTCTTCAATTTTGGCCTCTTAGGTGTTGGAGCAACTGAGTGGACAGACCCCTGTCTTCTCCAAGGGTACTATTCGAGCAACTGGTTTTTTGAGTTATGATTCTTGTGTGATTTCACATATGATTGGTCCCTGACGGAGTGAATGGAACAGCTAGGTACACGGTGCGATCGTTCGGGATCAGACGTAACGAGAAGATAGCGTGCTACGTGACGGTGAGAGGGGAGAAGGCAATGCAGCTCCTAGAGAGTGGACTGAAGGTGAAGGAGTACGAGCTTCTCCGGAGGAACTTCAGCGATACCGGCTGCTTCGGCTTCGGTATTCAGGAGCACATCGATCTCGGGATCAAGTAAGTTTGCGTCGTTCGTTTCCTGCAATTACTTGTCTGCGGCCGTGAATTCTACAAGCTAATGAATTCTAGCTTACCGGTACAAGATTGTTGCACTAATGTGACAATTAGTGGTTTATATGAACATTCTGGTGGTTTAGCGGGAAACCTATTGAGAGTTGTAGTAGTTACCATTCAAGTATGGATCTTCTTTTTAGTTGGGTCTGAAACAAGAATGGCATGTGTAAAGTAGTCTTTGCGCTTGAGGAACCGCGAGCACGAGGGGGAGGATGGTCTGTGGTTCTTAGGTGGCCCATGTTTATACATACTCAGGAACACATGTAAGTAATGGAAAGGGAAGGTTCTTCTGGTGTAGGTGTCGATTAAAATATACCGGTTTTCTAGTGCTTGCCAAAGTATTTTAACTTTTATTGTAATCTGGCATAGAAGTTCATTCGATGAGAAGTATGGTCCTAATCCATCATGCCAAGGGGAGAAAAACAAAAGAATTTGTAATTGTATCTTATGTAGTGGATTATGGCCTCTTCTTAAAATGTGCATGCTACCGTGAAATGGTTTTGATATTCACCCGAGGGTTGATAGGAGAGCTGGAAGGAGCAAGGTGAAAGAGACTTATTTCTTACTTCACTGTTCACTAAGCACAGTTTGATTATGTTTTGACAGCCCAATCAACAAAGGTCTAAACCTAAACATCCAGTTAATGTGATTGCAATGTATTTGATCATAACAAGCCTAAGCGGGAATTGCATATTATTTTTATTGGTTGGATAACTGAGGCTACCATCCTTCTGACCACAGTTTTTCTTTTACCTTATTGGGTTTGCTTTTCTCTGAAAACACTTGTTTGGGTAGGTGATGGGTGCCTAAGCTTGGTTCATGATAAAGTCTGTCGATTCCTCACCGGATTCCAGCCATTTGGATTTCCTGCTGTCGTAGTTAGCAATTCCTAATTGTTCCCTTTTGTATTGCTAATATGTTTGGTGATAGTTGTAAAGATGATATGTTAGAACTAAGTTTTCGTCTTTTTAATGGTCCAGGTATGACCCCTCAACTGGTATCTACGGTATGGATTTCTATGTTGTTTTGGAGAGAGCAGGATACCGCGTGGGTCGTCGTCGCAGGTGTAAGTCACGAGTCGGAATTCAGCACAGAGTCACTAAGGAGGACTCCATGAAGTGGTTCCAGATGAAATATGAAGGAGTCATACTTAACAAGTCTCAAGCAATAAATTAGAGAGAGCTCCCTCATAGCGCTAGAGAAATTGTTTTAAGTCTGAGTAGCCATTATTTACGGGAACTAATATTTTTGTTCGAATGAGATTGTATGAGTCACTTCAGACATCTTTTTGACCCCTGATGCTTTGATTTTATGAGTTAATTACCTCTTCATCTCTCTCTCATCAGATTTAATATGCTGCATGGTCCCTCTACCGAAGCTTGCACTGGTACAATAGGGATTTGATAAACCATTGCACGATCTCTAGACTAGCAAAATACAAACACCAAAAAACAACCTTCAGTGATATACATGACAACTTAAATCACCCATTCTATCAGCTCAGCAATTCTATCAGCTCCTTCTTCTTTAGTTTTGAGTAACCCTTCATTCCTCTAGACTTTGCTACTTCCTTAAGCTCTGTTAGTTTCATAACCTCCATTCTTGGCAAACCCAAGTTCTTGCTTCCGGCTTGACCCTCCAATGTTTGGTCATTCAACATAATTACCTGTTCTCTTTGGGTTGATGATGATGGTATCGGGGATCTCTTCACAAATTTGGAAGGCGGCCGAGCTGACTTTAAGTCCATTACCTGTGGACTCTCCTGCACTGCCTTCTCTTCCTTAAGCACACCTCTTTTCCCTGTGAACCCCTCATCAGCTTCTATGGTTGGAGTTGTGCCTGCATAATAAAAGAATCCGAATTATATAAATCATCAACTAGTAGCTTAAATGGATTCCACCACACAGAAAAAGCATTGCATATGATGTTGATATCACCTTTCACTTGCTTCCTTGAGTTGCGAAGAACGTCCAGGATTGATCCTGAGGCTGGCCTATCCTCAGACAAGTTTGAGTTTCTCTTCTTTGTTCCAAAAGACTCTCCCTTTGAGATTGAAGATTGAATTCGTCTGAACAGAGCAATTATTTCTTCCTGGTTAGAGGAGTTGGACTTCTTTCCACTGGGTGATTGAGTTGTCTCATTTTCATCCTCCTTTCTTCTTCTTGAGGCAGATCTTCTCCTGGGAGGTCCACGTCCTCTGTGTCCATCAGATCTTAGGCTTAGTGCAGTTGACTGAGGAATGTCTTGTTGGTAGTTGAACATTAAAGGCCCATCTGCAATGTCTGCCAAATTTAATCAGCTGCACCAAAAATGATCTTTCAGTCTGTAGTTCACAAAACAAACATGAGTGCCAAGCAAACAAATAATCATCAATATTGGCATCCAATTTCAGGTAGAAGCTAATAAGAAGAATGATTAGCCTTCATATAGCTAATCAGAAGCAAGCAAACAACTATCCAGAGTGATAAAACAAAAACTCATTGAAGAGTACCCAACCAAGTCATAAGCCAAAATACCCAGGAAGATACGAACGAGGCCTAAATTCTTATCTGATATACCCCCATGATCCCTGGAAACATCTACTTTTTGTATGGATGTTTTTTTTTTTTGGTGGTATGGACTTAGGACTCTGGATGGTACTAATCTTTGCTTTACGCAACATAGATCCTCATTCAAAGTATTTCTAACTCTTATCATCAAAAGTTCTTGAGTTTATTTCTCTCCAAGTTGTAACTGGCACAGGCTTAAAAGTCATATTCAGAAAATTGCCTTTCAGAGTGTTGGGCAATCCAGCACATTGTATCCTTCCAGCTTCGGTAAACTCATTCCAGATTGAACTTTGTACATAAAAGATGCAAAGGCTTAAAGAAAAGGGCAAGAGAAGAACTGGGGGTAAAAATCTTCAGCATCTTGCGCATAGAAGATGCAAGAAATTTCCTGAATGCTGCAATATAAATGCAGATTGTTTTGGGCATTTTAACTACCTTGATAACTACAAAAATTACCATGATATGGCTAGTGATAGCTCTATCATGCCAATCAAATCCATACTACACCTTATCAAATGAAAAAGTAAGAACACGTATGATAGAGTAATGATAATGGAGTGGAGGTCAAACATTTGAAAAGTGAACAAATTCTCGTCAGTATGTGTGTGACCTGTTGACCCACTCTCGAATGCCTGGATGCAAGCCAATTGGTACACCAACTACCGCCAAACTGTCTCCCCTAACAGTTAACTTTTATAAGTCTAGTTGGAGCTCAGAAATATTTAGCTCTATCAAGACCAACTTGACCTTTGCAATGAACAAACCATGTTAGCCAATGCATCGGCCTACAAATAGAGACTTCAACAATCTCTGCTACATTTACGACACCACTAATCATGGGTTGTGTTTTCATGCACAGAGCATTCTGAATCTTTACGGCTTTCCAGTCACAGACTTGAGTGGATGATCCAATGCCAGAAGATCAACTTCAAAATATTGCTTCTTGTTGGGGGCAAATTGCATTTTATGGAGCTCAAAGAGATAACCAACTGTCTCATGATCTTCTGCTGAAACCGAATATAAAGGTGTCATAAATGTTGCTATTGGGTCAATATGGATCTCAACCTTACTTGGTGAGCTCAACATCCTGTAGTTTTCGGCAATTGTCCTCTTATGTGACACTATGTTTGCCTTGCAAATGACCACAAAACCAACGTCCAATGACAAATCTAAGCATATTGCCATTGGCTATCACTTTGTGTGTGAGACAAGTGGCTCTAGGCTCACAAATCACATGGTATCCCTTCATCGAGTAGTTGGTGCACGTCCTTACAAAGTTGCTTCCCTGTGCTTCATTTTATGGCTTGCGGTTCAAACTAGGTGTTGCCACACCAAGACGCCTAAAAGAAGAAAAATGCACTATTCTGCACTAAGGTTGATTATCCAAATATAGATGAGAGCAAAGGAATATATTGGTATTCTGATGACTTTGTAATGCACAAGCACTTCAATTAAGGAACTGCGATAACTGATAAGAAGAGTATAGTTCAAGAAAAACAGAGATCATACAGTCACTGGCCATCGATAAACGTAGTTACCCTTTACCAATCCATCGAAGATGGTCCGCCACTACTCTCCCACGCAGATTACTTGGCGTTCGGCCATGGTCAGACTCAATTCTTTTTCGTGGTTTGAATTATATACGGATGACAAAGTAGATGATCAGAGACAGGATTCCTACTAGGGGATTCTATTTCATATGAACATTAATTAAATTCACTCATGATATGAAGATAATAAGAACATTAATTTCAGTCCAGACCACAATGCAGATTCAGGCATCAACACAGAAGTCATCCATCAATCAAGAGAATATCTTACTGCAGACAGAAGACTGCAAAAACAAAGGTAATGTTGCGCAAGTTGCACAATCATAACAAAAAAATCCCCAAAGAAGATTCCCGATTATTACTTCTATCCATCCACAAGACGGTCAATCAAGCATGAAAACATGAAAACATTACTGAAAATTTCAACCGCAACCGCAGTTCAAAGATAACAAATATGAAGCATAAGTTGAAGTTGCAGAACTAAGGAAAATTGTTCCTTTTTGAAACCAAGTTTTCTCCAAAAGCGAATGCAGAGTAAATTGGTTTAACTTGCTATATGCAACCATAATTCTTAGCGCATGGAAAATAAAAACGATGGGAAAAAAGGACATATGTCTTAAAAGTGGAAAGCTTTGGCACCTTTCAGGAAGTAAACGGATCTTCTGCCCAGCCTGGGCTGCCTGCCGAATGAGAGGAAAGAAGGAAATTGAAGGTTAGAATGAGAATGGAAAACTACTCCTAAATTCATATTTTCCTGGGAAATCAAGTATTCTGAATATGCAAATGGACTAGAACGTTGTATTCACATGTTCTCACATATGCCGGAACACACCCGGCATGGAGTAGCGGTGTCCACGTTGCTTCGCAAGGGGGACAAGTTGTGCGGCTGAAATGGCTCGGAGATAAATGCAGTTGGGATGAGCCCAACGCCTCCAACATGTTCTACGTAGTCTGAGTTGGGCCCAAACATTGGAAATACTACTTCATTGTATTTTCTTACGAGAAGTACTGAATATAAGGAAAAATATGCTTCATGTGATTTCAACAATTTACATATATATTTTAAATTTTATTTATTCAAACGTAGACTGATTCTCTTCAATATGATATGTTTTTCAATTTTTAAAACAATAAAATAATTAAATATTTTTTTTCTCCTAATATACTTAAATAGTTGTGATTATAAGAAGGGGGTAAATGACTTAGCTATAGTCACAATTAGACAGTCAACTACAGCTATAACTTAGTTATAGGAGTTGGGCGACTTAGCTATAACGGAATGGCTAAGTTTCATCCAGCCAAGAAAGCCCATGTTCTCATGTGTTCTCATGTCCTAACCGCCAAACTACGTATGACCTAACCTATATAGTCTAAGCTCAGTTGAAATTATGTCTATTGTCCTCTTAACAACAACTGCAATGGAATGCACGAGATTGGATAATCTCATAACCAACCAAAGAGAGTTGGAGCAGCTATTCCAAAAAGAACAAAAAACGTCAATGCAACAACTTATGGGATAGAGACTTACACGGTGCTGTAGAGCATGGTGGATAAAGAGGAGGCATTGTCATAAACAATGACACTTGTCAATGGTATAATTATGAGTCATTTATGATTGTATGTGTAAAAATGTATAGGTGTCCATCTTGTAATAAATGTGTGTAGGTGTAGGTGTCACAAGTATACTTGTGAGTCATAAATGATATACAATACATGCTTGTTTATAAATAGAAGAGATCCCTCATTTGGAAGGCATTACCCATTTTCCCACATCGAGTCTTTACCCACTTGAGCCTACTTCTCTACTTCCTTTGTGCAAACTACTACTACTTCTACTCTCCCTTGTAAAAACCACTCCCTTATAAAAAGCTACTATGTCCAAAAGTTAGAGTTTTCACAACAAACCTTAATTTTTTTTTTCCCTTTTACAATAACAGTGATAATACAATCCCTAAACACAAATACTATATTTTGGCATTCAAAAAGAGAATCCTATCTCAAATGTGCAATGTTAATGGTGTAGATTGTCCTAGATTGTCAAGATATGTACTTATGGGTTTCTTTAGACTAAAAAAGTTTCCTTCAATTCTTGAATTAGCATTTAGATTAGGCTTTAGACTTTCTATCTTAAAGTATCTTAATATTTCTTAATATGCAATATATACACAATAAACACAATATTACAAAGATGAAGTTAATCTGTAACAGACGAGTTCTACGTCGTTTCTTCAAGATTTTTCACATTTGGACTGTAGTCAAGTGGCCATTTCTCCCTATTTCATTTCAACTATTTGGATTTTATAGGTTAGCACAAATTGTCAACAATCATCACCTTGAATAGGTGAAAAGCGAAGTGTTGAGTGTGAAGTTCAAATTAGTGGCAAAGGAAAAATTGTAATTATTTCCTAGAAGGGTATACTTGTTGTTTGGGAAATTTGGGTTTCTATGGATAGATTATAAATATTAGGCTTAGAAGACCCAAGTTTGATATGATGTAGAAAAATATGAAATTGAGAGATCAAGCCACTAAAAAGAAAAGCTATAAATTCCAAACTTACAATCCGAGTAAATTGTTGTATAATAAACAAATGAAATTATTATCTCGAACCATATAAATTCTCGTACTCTTGTGATTATGTGTGATGGTTTATCTCGTTTATCTCCTGGTAATTAATGTTAGAGCTTTTGTTGTAGTGATAAACAATTCCGTTGTTCGATAAAACTAGAATTTTACAGTATGAGGAAAGTGCTTTTGAGGTGTCTTTTGGGTGCTTTTATCCAACAAGTGGCGTTAGACACGAGGGGAGGTTTTGCTCGTCTGGTGGTAGAGTCACATTGTGAGTGCATAACTATTACATGCGATGCACCATGGTAATTTGACCACCATATCCACCGACAAATTTGGTATATATCTGTCAAATGAAGTGGTAGATTAGGATTTCCTAAATCCACTAATGCCAAGAACATGGCAAACCAAACAACGTTGTGCCATCATGCATGGCAGAGGAGATCAATGGTATATCGCTATAAGAAGACAATGGATCTAGGAGTTTAAGCAGTTGAGGGGCAGAAACCTTGTGGTGGTTGCACACTATGTAAAGAGGTGAATGAATTGGTTTTCAATAGTGAAAACTTGCGGAAAGGTGAATGATCTTCAATAGTGAAACCTTGTGGAGGTTGCACATCATGTAGAGAGGTGAACGGATTGATCTTCCGATGGGCCCTAGTCCAATGCACTAGGGGCATGCTTAGGAAATTGCTGTCATGTCCATGCATGTGTAGCACATTATATGCATGCTAGGCATGTTCACGGTACGTGCAAGACATCCATACACATTGTACAATATGCGTGTACAACCCATGTTTGGCTAAAAAGAAAAAAAGAAAAGAAAAGAAAAGAATTTCCATTGAGAACTTGTGTCCAGTGCGAGTCATGGTAGATTCAAGTTTGTGATTGATAAAAGGCTTGGAGGGGACCGTCCAAATACAACCTCATATGGAGTCTTGTTCATAGGAAAATGAAGTACGGTGTTGTAGCAATACTTGGCTCAGGATAACCATTAGACCCATTTTTTGGTTCATTTCCAATGAAACAATGAGGTACATTTTTTAAATGCAATTGACTATTTCCATTTGATCATTTGTTTGCAGACATTATGTCGACGAGTAGTTGATATTGGTCCCCGGTTGGGTCACAAGTGATAGTACATGACATTTCATAAATTTTTAGTATATTATCAAAAAAGACTTGTGTCATTGTGGTTGCAAAGTAATGATGGCTCAATTGGATCAAGTGACTTTGACAACCTATCTATAACGTTTTACCTTTTGAAGATGGTAGGCTATCAATGAAGTTCATGGATGGTCTTCTCAAACTTTGAGTATAAACAAAGATTGCAGTCGACCAAGTGGGTGCATATTTTCACGTTTCTTGCTTATGACAGGTTTCACAGGTACGTATGGTTTCCAACTTTCCATTCTTCATACATTTCTAATAGATAACTGGGCGACCCTGTTGTATGGACTTGTGGAAGCCTTCATGGGTGCACCTTTGCACTTAAAATTGTGGGGATAAGTGGGGAATGCTTTGATAAGTATATTCAGCCTTTAAAAAATAAATGCTGTCTTTCCATTCTCAAGGTCCTACTGCTTCATTATTTTGTATTATGTCATTGATGGCCTTGAGATATAGTTCTTGTAGATTTTCTTCACCAATACGTTGTGGCCAGTTTGGAGTGGGAGACAACAAAACATGGTGCACTTCTTTCTTTTGGTTCAATCATCATGATTTCTTTTCCTTTCCTTTTCTTTTCTTTTTTAATAATTTTTTTTTCTTTCCCCAGATTTGTTTCTCCACTTCTTGTTTGCTTTGATTAGTTCGTTGGTTTCGGGATTTGGATAGGAGCACCTTTTACATTTTATACCTTGGACCCTTTTGGTTCTTTGTCCTTCCATTTTTCCTTCCTAGATAATGCATCTATAGTGTAGTTGGATTTCCCCGGGGTGTAAATCATATCCTACCAATTTAGTTTCCACCATTTTTATTGGGCTGGCATTGATATTCATTGTTCCCATAGGAATTACAGGCTTCTTTCTTCTGTTTGCACTATAAAGTGGCTTACAAAGAGGTAATACCTCATTTTTTACACTGCCACCACTGAAGCCACTAACTCCTTTTCATACATACAGAATTGTAAGTGGTGTTTGTGAAACTTGACTTAGAATTGCCACTAGTCTCCCTCACTGTGTCAACACCGCACCTATACCATCCTCGGAGGTGTCATATTGAATCATGAAGGTTGGGTGAAGTTGGGCAAGGCTAGCAAAGAGTTTGGCTCATGCTTTGCTTGAGTTTGGAGAAGGTCATTTTTTATTTTTCTATCCAGGGGAATTCATCCTTCTTGAGCATGTTATCGAGGGAGGCAACCGCCTTTCTGAAGCCATTGAAAAAGCTATAGTAATATCTCACTATTTGCTATTATGCAACGAAATTGGCTTTATTTGGCAGTTTCGCGCTCCAACTTGGAGCTCATATTTTTTGATGCAATACGTTCCTCTTTGTCTCTATCTCATTTCCCAATTATCTTAAAATGATGATGCATCATATTTAGTGGTGGTATTCTAATTCCTCAAAGTCTAACAAAAAAAGAAGGGGGGAGAGGGGGGGGGGGGGTGTACTAGCTGAATATTTGAGCACATGCTTATGTTAGCCATAGAGAGGTATTAGGTATTAAAAAACTTTAGTAGTTTTAAGCTTTATCAAAATTGATAATAGAAACCTTGAGAAATTGAAGAATTTCTTAGAGGAACCTAAAAAATAATCCCTAACCCAGATCACACTTTGTGAAAGATGATTTCAATTCAATGATTCAAATTATACAATCAAGTCCTAGTTTATAGGTAGCATTGAGCAATACAAGAGTAGAAATGAGAATCCTAATATAATCAACGCTCATTACAAATTTGTGCAAAAAATATTTGGAATTGGAAAGAATTTGGGAGGAGTTTGAAATCTTCCCCAAATTCTTTGATGATTTGGTTGGTGGTTTAGGATTCTTGACATGTTTGGATTCCTTGGAGAAGAAGCACAAGTCTATGCTAGAAGAGGAACATCTTTGTGGATGAGTTTCTGACTAGGTGCATGAAAGGGTGGCTAGCGTTTTCAGGGAGAGAGATGGTGCATTCTTGATGCAATGCACAAGGCTAACATCGCTAGGGTTTGCAATGTGTTGTGCCACATTCCTCAATGAGTTTGATTTGTTGCCACGTGGTGTTGATGTGGCATAGTGATGTGGAGTTTAATACCCTTTTCTTCAACAAGCCGATGGGTTGTAACAAACTATGAGCTTGTCTTGAATTGTTGAGAAGCTAAAGGAGGGAAAGTCCTTGATGAAGATATCAATTGTTTGATCCATAGAAGAAGAAAAATGAATGTGGAGTTATCAATTCTTGATGCATTCCCAGATAAAGTGAAAATCAATTTCAACATGTTTGGTGTGAGCATGAAAGAACAAATTAGTCAAAAGATAGAGAGCAAAGTGATTGTTGCATCAAAGAAGAGGAGGTGTAGCTAAAGGTTAATGAAGATCACAAAGCAAGGCTTCAATCTAGATGAGCTTTATGACGGTGCCAACAAGAGTTTTAAATTTGGCTTTGGTGTTTAAGTGTGTAAATGTTTTTTTTTTTGATTTTTTGTTTTTTTGTTTTTGAGAACACATGATATGAGATTAGAGCCAAGGAAGATGTAGAAGTCACTAGTGGATTGCTTTTCATTATAGTTGCTTGCCTAGCTATTATCAGAATAGGCATGAAGTTGTGTAGAAGGAGATTCGGTGAGTTGGATGCCATAATAAGGAGTATTTGTAAGAAATCTCAATATCCATTTTACAAAAGTCCAATAAAGGGTGGTAGGAGCATGCACGTATTGGTAGGTAGTATTGACAACACATGTGAGGTTTGGCTATGTGAGAGTAAGATATTGAAGTACATTAACAATACTTTGATAATGTATAGGGTCTTAGAAGGGCTCACTATCATGAATAAAAGAAAGATAGTCGGAGGCATAGGAGTGGAAACCCATGATCACAACCCATGTTTGCATGTTAAAGAATATCATGAAAAATTTGGCTTGATGAAATAAAAGGCCATTGAGAATGGTTAGAGCTTCAATCTTAAGAAAGTAGTGAAGATTACTGAGATCCTTGATATCAAATTCTTTTTATAATTGGTTTAAAATATTAATGAGTAATGCATTAAGATGAAAATTTTATCACTCACATAGACTAAAATAAAAATTCTATATGTAGCAAAATGAAGAAATAAAAGAGAAGGATTTGTTGTAGAGATTAAGAAACTCATTTGTTGTAAGAATTGAGCTAATGGTTGATTATGGGCTCTTAGAGTTTGTTTTAAGCTATAAAGGGAGTGTCATAGATGACAAAAATAATAAGGCTATTAAGAATTGATGAAGCTTTGAAATTGTTACATAAAAATTTCTTTATCAAGTTGCCTAATAGTCCAACCTTTAGTATACAAGTGAGAGTAAAGTCCAAATGATGACTAGTTTGGTCATAAGATTGAAGGTTTCAATAAAATCAATGATAGGGCATTAATAAAATCCTTTGACAACTAATGAACTTTATGACACTCAAGAGTATCATTACAATGAAGTTTGATTTTATAGATCCACTTGCAGCCAATGGGAGAAATATTAGGTGGAGGAAGAACAAGCTCCCAAGTTTGATTTTAATTAAGGCAATGTAATCTTTTACCATAACTTTGTACCATTCTTAAAAAGAGGAGGCCTCAATAAAACATGATGTTCCTTAGAAGGATAGAAAGAGGTACTTAAAGAATAGGTATGTTAAAGTATTAATGTTCACCTAGATATTGTACCAACTTTAAGACGTATAGTCATTAGTGTTAGATATAATGGCTAACCAAGAAGAGGGAGGGGGGGGGGGGGGGGGTGGAATTTATTTTATTTTATTTATAAGTCTAAAATTTGTTTTCTAATTAGAGATAATGAGCATCAACAAATAGAATGCATAAAGACAAGATTTACCACGGTGGTTTAGCTCTCACACCTACATCCACCATTTTCTTCCTTCAATCTAACCAATTTAAGTCCACTTTACTTACTAATTAGGATAAAACATTCTCTGACTTTTTACATTCCTTTCGCTGAAGGATTACAACATAGTGTGCTTACAAACTAAGGCTTTCTTAACTTTATACAAAGAAAATTGCCTAAGATATGTAGTTTGTGAGGGATATTGCTAGACAAAGGGTTTTCTAAATATATCAAGTAGTAAACAAAGCCCCAATCATAAAACCCCCAAAATATAGAGAGTTAGGGTTTTAGATTTACAATCAAGTGTATGTGCACAACAATAATAAGAGTTCAGAAAACACATAAACAAGAGCATATAAACTAGTTGTTGTAAGAGATATGATCAATAAAGCACTTCACTAAAGATCTTTGCAAAAATCTCAAGACTTCATAATTTGAAATCATTTTTGTTCACTTTGCTCAATAGAATCATGTAAAACTATTTCTTCAATAGTAGAGTGTTAGCTTTTATGTTAAATCTCAAAGAAAATAGCCATTCTAAAAGCCTATATGCCAAACCTAACATTGTAGAAATTTTTCCCATTGAAAGAGTAGGGCTGTACCAGTTTTCTGAGTCTAGAACTGCCATTCCAGCTTTATGTCATCACAAAATTGCACCTTTTCCTCATAAACTAGTCATTCTGACACTTGATTTCTCTTCTAATTTTCTTCCCATTGGATTTGTGTTTTCTGGTTGTGGAGAGGACAACTTCTTGAAACAATGCTCACTGTTTAATTTAGGTTGAAACCCTTATCAATACGTTGTTGTTTGAGTGATTTTTATTTCTTTTGATATCCATGTCTTTGTTGTAATTGGATCACACTGAAGTGAAATGGATTGTAGCACATTTCACTAGGATTGCGCGTGGAGAACCCAAGTTGTGTAGGTCTCTAGGTCATGCTTATGTTTTGTGAGCTCGAGTTGCTTGGATCTTAATTAGAATCCGTCATTTAACTTTTGGGCCTTGCATGCATCTAGATAGAGCAGGTTATGCCTATTGGGTTGCTCACACATGAGCTTTGTGGGTTTGGATTTGTGCATTCCCTTCTTTGGACTGGACTTACATTCACACAAGCTAGGTTGCCTCTTAATAGTCCATTTTCCCTACAAAAATATTCTAGCATCAATTTTTCTTATATTAAGAACATTATACAAGTAACAATATTTTCTCCTTGCTTAAGAATTTTCTTTTTGCAACTTAGATAAAATAATAATGTATAAGAATGTAGGAACCTGACTCCTTTATAATGTCATTTATTGATATTATAATTTGTACACCTTTTACTTCCTATATTTTTATTTTGCATACGCAAAATATGAAAAACATTTATATACAATTACTAAAAAATATTGTCACATTAAAACACATTTTCACGAAACATGCTCTTTTTCCAACAATTAGATGACTGGAAGCAATGTGAAAAGGTGGAGATATAGGCCTTAAAGACATGTCATCGTGGGATGATGTAGGACAATGGTGTTCAGAAGGCTGAGATGAAGATGAGGTGATGGAGTTAGTTATAAGTGGTTCTATAGATGATAAAACCATGAAACTTTGTTCAGAAGAGAATGACAATTGTAATGGTATATAAGAAATACCAGTTTGAATGTTGCATTGAAGAATTATGAAAAGGAAATTGTGTCTTGTTAGAGATGGCATCTATAACAAGAAAGAAGTGATTTGTTTTGGGACAAAGACAAAGATAACCTTTGTAACTTGGTGGATATCCTAGGAAAATACATGGGCTTGATTGAGTTTCTTGCTTGTGTTTAGCGTATGGCCTAATATAGGGATAGACACCAAAAACTTAAAGATGAGAAATAATTCCCATAGGTATTTGTTATCAATCACCAGGCTAGGAAGCCTATTAATAATATAAACTATAGTTTCAAAGGCATAGTCTTAGTAATGATGTGGGACATGGGCTTGATTAAGTAAAGAAAGCATAGTTTTAACAATTTGGTGATGTTTGCATTTGGCAGAGCAATTTTGAAAAAAAGCGAATGGGTTAGATATACTTTAATGAATGCCCAATTGAGATAATAAAGAGGTAAAAGTATATGAGGTAAATTTTGTAGAGATATCGCATTTAATAGATTTAAATTTTAATTAACTTTGATTTTTCAACTAGGAAATGAATTTTTTTAAAATAGATATAAATTGACTTCTTGATTGAAATGCATACATCTATGTGAACTTGGAAAAATAGTTTATAAAGGCAATGTAGTATTTATTGCCTAAATTAGATAATAAAGGAGAGGGCCCCCAAATATCAAAATTTACAAGTTGTAGCATTTGAGATTTATTATTTGTGAGAGAATGGGCATGTCTTGCACTTTTACTAATTTGATAGGCATTGCAAATTTTGGAAATATTGCCTTGAAAAGGAATATTATCCATTTGAAGCACTTCTAATACAATATGATAAGATGCATGCCCTAAAGGAAGATACCACTTTTCAGGCATATCCAATGGAATATTTAGTGTAGTGGGCTAGTGCTCCAATTTATTGGGTTGAAGGCAATAGAGCTTGCAATCAAGTGGTCCTCAAAGTAAAGTTTGACCCATAGATAGATATTGGACGATATAAAAATTAAGATAAAAAATGAAGGCACAATTATTATCTCTAGTAAATTAAGAAATTGATAATAACTTTTTAGAAATATTTGGGACCATTAAGACATTGGAAATATTTAATTTGTATGGTTTAGAAAAATTGCATGTAAGGGTGATGGGGAGGCCAACACCATTACCAATTGTTACTTGATTGTCACTGTGGTAGGGAATAAGGTGGTCTACATTCATGGGCTTAAAGGTAAGATGATTGGTGGTCTTTGAATCTAAAAATTAGTCAACAGATTGGGCTAAAGGAGGAACAAATGGGTATGGTCTTGCAGTGTTAGAACGAGCCATGTGGAAAGCCTGGTGAGCTTAGCTTGTAGATGGGTTGGACTAGACAAGTGGTGGCCTAGTGTCTTGTGCACCTGCAGATATAGTAGTGGGGAGCATGACGACAATTCTTGGCATCTTGAATGACGCGTCCACTAGCCGAAGGTGGGAAGGAGTTGTTGTCACTCGTAGTAAATGAGGTTTGGCATTGGCTGTGGGTGTGGGTCTAAACCATAACCTGTGGACATTAGGGAGAATTCTATGTCATCAAAAACATTGTTGGCAGAGCACAAGATTGCTCCACTAGCTTTAGCTTAGCCTTTTGGGTGTGAAGCATGCCGTATAGATCTTCACAAGCAAGGCTGATGGTGCGGATGTGAAGGCAAATCACCATGGCCAATGAGACATAAGGTGTGCTAAAGTTTTTAGGTAGAGAGATCACACATCCTTGATGTGATACGTAGGGCTTACATGGCTAAGGTTTGCCACATGTCATGCCATGTTCATTAGCAAGTTTGAACTCCACATCACTGTGCAATGTGGCACAGTGATGTGGAGTTTAATAATCAAGTATGTGATAATGAGCTTTTCATGTTTTTTACTTTACTTCTTGCATCTTTTGTAAATTCTCTACACTTTCTTGATAAGATTTATATACTTACCAATAAAGACTATAGATAAAGGAACTAGAGTAGAATGAGGAATGAAGAATAATGTATTTACCAACTAAGTTGACTATTATTAGGTTTCATGTCTTCTACAACTTATTTTGTAGCCTTGTCATTCAGAGGCTATTGTCATGTTCCAACTACAAATGCCATAGAACTAATTCCATAAGTGTTGTAGACCTTACTATAAGGGGAAGTAATTGGAAGTCGGAGGGCCTAACATGAACCTTTCTTGAGTCTCTGGCCTTATGAAACTATCCTTAAATACTCGAAGCATCTTGGGAGTTGTCATCTTTTAATTGCATGAACACTTTATTTAAATCACTTGCTAAGCTCCTTGAAATCTGTTTGCATAATTTCTAAAGATAGATCATGCCTTTTAGAGGATTTATACAAGGTTGTTGTTCTATGAAGTTGTTGTCTCTTTAGTGAATGAGACAAGTATTGTATAAAACAACAAACTAGTGTTTAATGTTCAAATGTGTAGCAAGAACATTAGTGTTATGTTCTAATTAAACCCGAATTAATAATCAAAATGGACTTTTTGCTAAGCTTAAGATATTGTTTTGGATGTTAGCTAAACAGAAAATCACATGAGAACAATCAAATTTACATAGTTTGGCAATAATTGCCTACATCCATAGATAAAGTTGAGAGAGATTTCTTTCACTATTTGCAATCAACAAAACAAAAGTTTTTTATAAGCATTCTTCTCCACACACTTTTCCAATACTCCTTTAAGAATATAAAGAAGTGAACAAGATTTAAAGAGAGATGACTTATACATTTCCTTTTTTTTCTTGACTATTCTACACATGTTGCACACAAATATGCACATCATTGCAAATTGCATTGTAACGTACACTCAAATTTGCACAAATATGACCTCAAACTCTCTTGTGGTGTTTCTATCCCTCACGCTGCCTTCTCTCTTTTCTCTCTCTCTTGGTTTTCTGGTCTTTCACGTTGTTCTCTCTCTTACTTGGAGTATCTTATCTTTTGCTTCAAAAAATAAATCCTCCACGTATAGGAACAAGTATGCTTTACACCACTTTATGGGTTCACCATTTCAGAAGGGTAGAGGTTGTCATGATGTTTGAATGGATGATGTGCTACGTATACATTGCATCCATCTTTTGATTTTCAATGTAATTGTTGATTGAGATGCATTGTGTGTAGAATCGTTTTAGACAAATTGAGAAAGATTTAAGTGTTGTTGCACTCATCTCTTGATTTTCATTGTAATTATTGATTAAGATCCATTTTGGGTAGAATCTTGAATCTGTTTGGGCAAATAGAAAAGGATTCAGGTGTTGCTGATCGAGTTTTTACTGCTGCACCCAAAATAAAATGTAGATAAAGCTTTAGACGGAGGGTTCTCTATTTCTTTTTCTTTTTCTTTTTTCCCCGGTTTGGGCCTGTTTTATCTCATAATGCATTTTGGCATTATGGCATTTTTCGAATTCTTCTTAGGAAAATTAACTTATCCATTAACTTGAGGCCTTTTTTGGTAAATACTATTTGAAACTTTGAGGTCCATAATTGGATTAAACTAGAAGGGTAGGGCCTGGTTAGTGGTGTTTTTTGAGCCAAATCCTAATTGATAGTCCCACCAATCATATGTTCAAGGGGACAAAAGAAGGTGCGTGCAGGTTACCGAAATGGAGTAACAAGTTTTATTTATTATTTAATTTGATGGTTTGCAAAAGCTATGTTAATTGGTTATGGGCTTGACATTAGGGGATTTGTTTTTAAACAGTGATAAGTGTTGGGGATTTTGCAACATTTTACATACAAAAGACAAAAGAATTCTTAAAATTAATGTGGTTTAGGATAAGTTTTTTCTTTACATTTATAGAATAATTATTTATCATTATTTGGAACTTTTATATATAGAAGAATCATTAAGAAATTCTCCTCTCTAAAAACACTACTTTGTAACTTGACGGTTTATCAAATGACATATATACAAACCTAAAGTTTTTCGAAACTTCATATTTATGAAACTGATATGAAACTATAATTAATAAAATTATCGTTTGATCCTTACATGGAAATCAGATCCTCCTAATTTGATTCTTAAGAGTTTATGTATCCTCATTGTTTGGGTTTTATGTAGTTTTTAACGTCATTCTTGTTGCTTGCTCGCTAAGCTTTCCTTTATTATTTCCAGCATCATGCCAGTTGGAGTCACCAATAAGTGACTACTTACCATATGTCCTGAATGAATTTAATTAGATTCTGCAGTTAATGCACGTAACAATCCCAAAAAAACGTCAATGTTTCACTAGATAAACCATCTATCTATTCATAAAGAAATAATTATCTGATTAATTTAGATATTATATATCTGTAAATTGTTAAGAATTTTCTTTCTCTAGCCTTTTATTTGATTTGATTAATTTCACATATCCAATTTTTCATGTTTGGTTAGATAACTTGGAAAATATCATAGCTGACGAAATTACCACTTTACCCTTATGCGTTCTTTATCCGGTCATTAGAACATGATTACGGTTGGCAAATGGGTGGATCCTTATGAATGTAACGCCAACATAAAATATGAAATTTAAAAGAAAAGGTTACACGATATTTTCATTATTTAGGTATTGCAAATGGGTGGTACAACCTCGTCGTTTTACTTAAATTTCATCATCCCATAGTTCTTGAATGGTCCTATATGGGCTTGTGGTAGCATTGACAAGAAAATCGCCTCTCATGATCTTCCTCTCTTCCAACTTGCTGATCGCAAGGAAATCTTGATCATCCAGCTTCAGATCAAAGCACCCCATGTTCTCCTTCATCCTGTCTTGGTTAAAGCTCTTGACTATCACGCTCGATCCCTTTGATAATCCCCATGTCAGAGCGACCTTCACAGTTTGATGCAAACTTTTAGACAATCTTTTATAAACAATACGTCAAACAGTGCAGGAGAGTGTGAAGTATGAGACTTGTCATCTACCTGAGCCGGCGTTGCTTGGTGTTTGAGAGCGATGGATTGGATGATCGGGTTATCAATCACGGCTGTTGATCCCCAAGAATTCCCTGGCCCACCGATTGGGGAATAGGCGCTGACATGGATTTGGTGGTCGGAACAGGTCTCCCGGAGCTTTTTTTGCCTCCACATTGGATGCATCTCCACCTATTCCAAGGAGTTTAGCCATTTTAGCTACTAGTCTAACAATATTTCAAATCATTGGCTTTGCATGATTTGATATGCTCATGGAAGACAAAAAGAAGAAGATAATTAATGAGCTTTTGCTCATTCTCACTTTAAAGGATTGCCTATAAAGTGGAGAGATATATTTATATTTAACTAGACATACTCATACTTTCAGTGATCAAGAGTTTCAAGTTTAGTATTTAGAAGGTGACACGTTCGTGGATTTAGACAACTTTAGGTCATTGAATTCTAGTTTTTCTTGTGGTGCTAAACAAAGAAATTCAAACTCAATGTCATAGTATTAAAGTGTGAAGGCTTATATCAGAATTTTAAAGCATTAAATAGCCAAATTTTATATGGCCAAGGGCGTATCCTCACAATTTTGATGTGGCACGATACCTATTTTTAACACTTTCCTCATGTGTATATGCTGACACAAATACTATAACTCCATGGGTTGGGGCGATACACAAATATGGGGCAAGGAATTCATGTTTGATGAGAAGCTTGACCACAACGACAATGGCACGAATCATCTACAGTCATACCAGTCCATTATGAAATCTTAAAATCTCCGTTAGACGATGGGTATGACCATGAAAGTGTACCTGATTGACGGCCGGAGGTACAGAAGCAAAATCCAGCAACCGTTTGATCTTCTTGCTGGAGAAATTGCTTACGCCAATGCATCTGCACAACCCCATTTCCAGGCACTTCTCCATCCCCGCCCAGGTGCATTCAAGGTCCAGTGGTTCAAAGTCTTCTTCTTTTGGGACGGCATGGTACGCCCCCGGGTTCAACTTAATTGGCCAGTGCACCAGGTACATATCCAAATATTCCATGCCCAAGGTCCTGAATTTCAACACACAGAAGAACAAGAATTAGATATAGCCGGAAGTTTTTCAGTACATTTCACTCTCCTCCATGCCGTAAAAGGTGAATAGCTTGTCATTGCTGTTTTTGAAAGTTGTTGCATAAGAGCCTAAAATGAGAAGTTGGGTGACATCTACATTGTTTCGTTTTGCAGAAAAATGAAGAAAAGCTAAAGTGTTTGATGTTTCCTTGATCGGAATACGTTTAGAAACTTAGCATTGAACACAGGATTACGAAAAGGGATATCAATGCATGTGCTTGGTGCTTACTGTAGAGTTTGCTTCAGTGCTGAAACAGGATTGTGGTGGTCACTTCCCCAGAGCTTAGAAGTAAGAAAAATGTCTCCTCGATTGACTTTCTGATCCCGAATTGCTTCTGTTAAAGCTTTTCCCACAGCTGGTTCGGATCCGTATATTTTTGCCGTATCAAAATGCCTGTAACCCATCTGCATATTACACAACCATGTTAGCATTTTCAAGGAGAAGTATTGGGTAATCGAGGAACATAAAATTCATGAAAAATGTAGACTCTTTTCATTTGGATATTATAGTTCTTTCTTCACCACTTTTACCACTCATAACTTGGAGAAAAGTGTTACACTGTTGTGTACTGCCATTATAGAAAGACTAAAATTAGCAACAAAATCAAGATCTTTCTAGTGTAATGCTCTGTACCTCGAGGCCCATATGGATGGCAAGCTCTGTTGCCTCTGTGTCATTTTGGCCGGAATACGTCCCTAGTCCAATGGAAGGCATTGATATGCCACAGTTCAAGGGCACCTCATTGCTGTTCTTCATCTCTCTCTCTCTCTCTCTCTCTGTGTGTGTGTGTTTTCAGGACGTAGTACAAATTGGATCTCCGGCTATATATATACACATCAGAAGTCAACAGCAAGAAGGAATTTTTTTTTCTTAAAAAAAAACAATGGAATCCATAAAGTTTTGAAAGACTAGTTTCTATTACTCTATGAAAGTCCGTGGAAGATGTGAGGGGAAGTTAAATTAAATAATTGAAGGGTACAAATCAAAGCATGGGATCTCCCATGTCTCTTGGGATTTTATCAAATGAATCAAATTCTTGATCCGAAGGCAAGTATCATTGGTTAAGCATTCTTTAAGTGGATGTCGGCAAAAAATAAATAAAAAGTAAAAGATAAAAAAGAAAATTTGCATATAAAACTGTACCATTTTATGCTAAAGTCAACGAGGGTAATATGCAAGTAGAAAGATTATTATAATATCATGAAACGTACATTTCTATCTTTTTCCCATTTCTTGAATCAAGATTCTCAACAATCTCTTAGAATAATGAAGTTTAGAGTTCTAAAGATTTAGACCATGCACTCAAAATGAATGGTTTTAATTAAATTATGTAAGTCTTAAATAAATAGAAAAAGATAAAAGAACGTTTGCTAACCTTTTCAAGTGGATGGTGGAGATTATTTGATTATGCAAATCATTTTTATAGGGGTGGTGTGCAGTTTTGCTAAAATTTTAAATTTCATCTTTCCATTGCAATGTAAAATGAAGAACTACTATAATTCTAAAATAGAAAAATTTAGAAGGGTTTTACTAATCATAATAAAAATGTGATAATGATGACCACATTTTTTTTTTAACACACGCACTCGGGGAAGGGGGACGGAGATTCGAATCTACGACTGATGGGACTGGCAATCAAGATTTGGCTTAAATAATCTTAATAGAAAGATAATCTTGTTATTGTGGTACATATTCAAGTACAAAATTATCATAAGTATCTTATAAGGATAAATAATATTACTCCCAACCTATTGTTTATAGTGATCCAAAAATCCTAAAGATAATCATTATGTCTCAATTATTTAATAGAACGACCAACAATCTTACCAACAAGATAGTTTCATCATCGTGGTACATATAGAAGTGACAAATTTTCTCTAAAACTTTTGAACATTAAATAATATACTGCTAACATATTATTTATAGCGATCCAATGTTTATGTTTTCAAAACTTTTTAGGCGACAGGTGATTCAACCACGCTGGCCTTGCAATCTCCAGGTATTGGGATCTCCAAGACGTGAAGAACAAACGCCATCTCCGGTTAGTCGGTGCAAAATAGTTGTCTTTCAATGGGATTGCTGACTCCCAACATAAAATATTACCTTAAAAATTAAAAAAAAAAAAATCAATGTATGACCTGCAAATTTGTCAATGACTTATTTTTTATCTTTATCTATTTCAAGCAAGGATGAACTGTCATCTCAGCTTCCTGGCTGCAAAAGAGTCATCTGTGACGCGACTGCTGGTCCCAGAATAAAAGTATCTTCATAAGCAAAAATGACATTGTGGGTATTTGACGAAAAGCAAGTCAATGTCCTTTTCGTTCTTTTAATGTTTTCTGACTTCGACAGGTAGAGGATAGACTATCATCTCCAGCTTTCTGTTTGACTTGAAGAAAAGTCAAACTATTTTTTTTCCCTGTTAGAAGTCAACTGAGTTTTTAAACGTGACTAACTTTTATGGCACTACTTCTCCATTAAGCTTCGCTCCCAAGTCGATGTGATTGGAGAAAGTCAAAGCGAGCATGTTCTTCTGTTCCGGTTGGTTCTTCGGAGGCCCATCTGGTCTCGTTTCAGCTGTTCCCTCATAAGCTTTTCTCAGGCTTTATCTGATGAAAGAGAAAATGGTATGTTAACATTAAAAATGATAATTTTGTTATTTGTTGTTCTGCTATCACTAAGATGAAAGTTGAGAAACCCTTTTAATGTCAAATCATTTGTTGTACGTTATCATATCTATTTGTTTTCATTATGTATGTGTCTGTCTGTTGCATGATTCATAATAATATATTATGTATGTGTCCTTATAACTTTCTGAGAAAATCATATAATCGAATAATCATCCTGGAAAATCAAGGGAGATATAGATGTAGATTTCTTGTGTGTTCAGTGAGATACACATTGTTGTAATTTACAAGAACAGAGGAGACATCCACCACAAGACATGGTTTTTCGATATCACCGCCAGTGTAGTTGTCAAGATCTTAGAAAATCCTGTCATGTGAAATGGGATTTTCTCATGTTCCAACGATCCTGGGCATATCCGCCGGTTCTAACTGGATGTTTTCTAGTGCCCCGTCGTGGGCATGGTTGTGTACTACTTTCTTTTTCCGTACATCTGGGTCTAGAACTCCGTATGTGCGGGGCCAAACATTTATTCAACACATTTGAATATCTTTGACAATCACACAAAATCTTGATGGCCTTGCTTTGATAATTTTGGTCGTAATACAATTTTTGTTTCTTTTTGGATGTGTTTAAAAGGATTCATTTTGCAAGCAATATTGAAAATGTCGTAAGTATTATCGAATCCTTAGTAGCTCAATTAGTTTTTAGTGGCCTCTGGTCTCCTTTGCCTAGGAGGTCTTACCTTTGACATCCATCCCCTATACTATCATTACCCAACTAAGAAAAAAATTTAATGACCATAAACTTGGAAAACTTAATGTCAATTTGACAGTGGCTTGTTAACGTGTTTAGTGGAGAAAGACAATCTGATTAACGTGTCTTGATTGAAAACAGGAAAAGAAAAAAAATTGAAGTACCATTTATTTCATTTGTAGATTTAGATATAAAATATAATCAGACAATTAAAAAGTTAAATCAATTAAGAAGTTATACATGTGCCCTATGAGTGTAAATTTAAAACTTGAAATACCAAAAGAATCATTCTATCATCGTTTTTTTCTCCATTTTATATATAGGATGAAGTTTCATATAAAAGAATAAGATTCTTATGGTAAACTTAAAAATATAAATCCACACACAAAATATCACCTAAAAGAGCCCACTTCAAAAAATGTTATTCACATGGGGAAACCTTGTACACTATGTCAACCAACTAAATATCATAAATTTTCAATGTTGAGAACCTTAAAATTTTCCCATAGTTTACAATCTATTATAAAATAATTTCTACATAAAATATTGTAGGATATTTTATATATAAGTAACTAGTTATCCTTCTTAAGATATTTTAAGAGAAATTATCTCTCTTTTCTTGCAGGGGCTAATATGATAAAATAATTCAGTGCCTAAAAGTTTGTAACATTGGGATGCTGGAAAGCAGTGCACCTTCGCAGTTCCAAATGCGTATAATCACAACCAAATCCTAGGAAAACCATGGAATATCGTGTCAAAATACTGATCGGAAGATCGCCATTATTTAGCTTCCAGTTTCAGTATTCCCAAGCGTAATCCATGGAAAACTAGGTTCCCAAAATTGTATACGAGAAGAGAGACATCATCGGATCAAAAATCTACCATCCAACGCATGTTTTGTATAGGTTTCTCAATTTCCACACCGAAGTCATGTTTTCCTTTTTTAATCTGTGATGACAGACCCATGTTAAAAAGATTTAGTATTTTCTTCAAAGTTTCCCATAAAGAGAAGAAGATACTCCAACATGTAAGGAAATGTCCGAAGCTTGACATTGGAAATATAGAATACTCATCCACATCGTTTTCAATAACTAGCGATATTACCGGACTAAGTTTCCCATATCAGACCGGTAACAAGCGATCACATACTTGTATGGGCAATTGGATGGTTTCTTGATTCATTCTGTGTATTCCCTGCAAAATAGACTCTTGCATTTACCAAAACAAATGATGAAGTCAATGAACATTTGTTTGATGAGTGGGTGAGGGTTTAAAAGCTTCATGAAGATAAAGGAGAAAGTATCAATGTTATCCGGGATTGCTTAGCCATGATTTCTTTCATGGTCGGGTAAGTTGCAAGTAATAGAAATAACCTTAAAAAGTAGAATGCGATATGGCACAATTACCTATAATCCTCATGGAGATGGATTTCATTAGTAAATGTAGAGTACAAAAGACGTTGAAAATACTCAAATTCTTGTTCACATTTTACTCCAAAGTAAGTTTTATATTTGTTTGCTTCTCTTTGCTAATCCATGGCGGGAGAGGAGGCATCTCCGTGTAGAAAGGTCGATTTTTAGACGTAAAAGGAGATGCAATCCTCAAGTAGTTCTTTGGAACTGATGTGACTGACAGAGGACTCTTAAAAGCAAAGGTTTGGCTGCAGAGAACATCATTTTAAGAGATTCACTGAGAGCATCACCGATTGGGCTCGGAAGTCAAAAGAAAGTAGCTGCGTTAGCAGGAAAGCAAGATGATTTCTTTATATGATCTTAAATAGGGAAGCTAACAAAAAGATGAAATTTCTTGTCAATCTTTCGTGAGGCAACGAAGTTGAGGAGTTGGAAAGCAAAATGCGAAGCATCGGAGCCAACGTTGTCGGCTTAACAGCCTAGGGGGGCGGGTTGACTCGGAAGTTGGGAGGCTCGCATTTTCTGACCCAAATGAGCCAACGTTGTTGGCTCAACAGCCTCGGGGTGCGGGTTGACGCGGAAGTTGGGAGGCTCGCATTTTCTGACCCAATTGGGTTGATGCCCACCCTTTCTTTTAGGATCACGTAAATCGACCCCTTTTTGGTATTGCAACACCTGCCGATTGGATTTTACTATTTTACATTCAATAATTCAGTCAGGAATTTGTCATGAATGATTATTGATGTTTTAATTTAACATTTTTCTTATATGTTTAGGCGTTGTTATTTGCCTAATAGTTCAATAAGAGTTACTAAGAAATCCCCATTCCCCTCAAGGTATTGCAACATATGCAAGATAATTGGATTTTCATTCTTACATCCAATTATTACTCCAAAATTTTTATCAAAAATAATTATGCATATTTTATTTTAATATATATATATTTTTATATATTTAGGTATCCTTCATCACTAGTTTGGTAGTTCAGTTGGAACTATCAAAAAATCTCCACAATTTAAAACTAAAATATTGAGCCCTGGTGGAACTAATACATACGTTCAAGATGGTGCCTTCCTTTTAGCTACTTTAAAGGACAAAGTTCAACCTTACTCAAGTCAATAAAAGCACTCAAGATGTAAGCAAGATAAGGATTCACTCATCATCCCATAGTTCCTGAATGGTCCTATACGGGCTTGTGGTATTGTTGACAAGAAACTCCCCTCTCATGATCTTCCACTCTTCCAACTTGTCGATCGCAAGAAAATCTTGATCATCCAGGTTCAGAGAAAAGCATCCCATGTTCTCCTTCATCCTGTCTTGATTGAAGCTCTTGACGATCACACTTGATCCTTTCGATATTCCCCATTTCAGAGCAACCTTCACAATTTCTTGCAAACTTTGAGACAATCTTTTATAAATAAGATATTAAGAAGATGTAGGCGAGTGGGGAGTATGAGACTTGTCGTCTGCCTGAATTAGTGTTGCTTGATGTTTGAGTGCGATGGATTGGGTGAATGGCTTATCAACCATAGCAGTTGATCCCCATGAATTTCCTAGTCCGCCGATCGGCGAATAGGCACTAACATGGATTTGATGGTCCGAACAAGTCTCCTGGAGCTTCCTTTGCCTCCACATTGGATGCATCTCCACCTATTCCAAAGATTTCAGTTGTTCCAGCAACTACTTTTGTTGTGAGAACCAGTCCCACATCGGTAAGGTGCCTGGGTAAACTGCACCTTATTAGTGTACGTTGGCCCCTCTAAGATTGCCTTGTTCAAGGTTTTCTCATGGGCCTTCGTTTCTAACATGGTATCAGAGCCATTGGGTCTTGCCTACCTTGATGTAGCTTCTTTCTTTTGGACTTGGTCCCCCTCCCTACTGGAAAGCCCAACTTGTAAGACTGCCAAGGAGTGTTGTGAGAACCAATCCCACATTGGTAAGGCGCCTGGGTAAACTGCACCTTATTAGTGTGTGTTGGCCCCTCTAAGATTGCCTTGTTCAAGGTTTTCTCATGGGCCTTCGTTTCTAACAACTTTAAAATTATCTCAAATGAATAGTTTCAAAATGGTTTAATGTACCCATGGAAGACACAGAAGAAAATAATTAATTAGTTTCTGTTAATAGGTTCATTCTCACTTTAAAAGCCAGCTCTTAAAATGGAGGAACATATTCACATTTAACTACTCTAGAAAACAGAAAGTAATGGAAATGAAAACGGGAGCAACAGTGTTGGAGAGCCACCATCTGACGGCTAGAGTGTTATGTGTTTCCTCCATTTGATAACTGGACAAAGGATGGTGATGGTTGATAAAGGAGCTCACAAGTGAAAATGTATAAATAGCTTCATACAGTATGTGCATTTAAGTGGTAAGGGTGTGGTGATGGGTAGTAATGGTACCCATACTCGTCTTTTGTAGGATTTTGGTAAACTACCTTTGAGCCCTTGTCCATGTAGGTAGAAAGGACAATGTATCACAAATAGAGAAAAAAGAGGCAAGACATAACCCAATTCACTTGTATTGGGGTTATCCCCTTTTTGGAAGTAATCTAGCTCTTTGCAATCTTTCCGACACCATAGGTAAGAAAATTCAACACAACCCCTAGTTTTACAAGGATTACCTCAAACCTAAGTCAGTGAAAAGATCTTTAAAAGGTATTAGAGCCAACATTAGCTATGGCTGACCAAAGCCAAGGCCTTCTCACGAAAGAACTTAACTATCGATTATTAGAGATTCTAGAAGTCATGCAGCAAAAGTTTGTTAATGTCCATTTATAAATGGAGAAGCGTTTTGCCAAGATTCAAGCATAGGTGGAAGCTAAGCTTTTGGACCACCAAAAAGAGACGGGTGAATTCACTTGTGGCAAGGGAAACATTGACAAGGAGGTCCACAATTTGCTTGGGGTAGGTCCACAACCACCGCATAACCATATTGTTAAGTTTGAATTCCCACAGTTTGCAAATTAGTGGTTTGCAGGCATTAGTGATTTGAATGACTAGGTTAGTCGTGCCACTCAATTCTTTAAATGTCAATGAACCTCGAAAGTGGAAAAGGTGCAAATCGCAACATGGAACTTGGAAGGGGATGCCCACTTGTGTTGTCAATTCTTGAGGAAGTAGAGCCCGACAATCAATCTAACATGGGACGAACTCATGGAGGCTTTTAACAACAAATATAGGCCGTCTCACTTTTGTAACTTTTGCAAAGACTAAACTAAGTTGCAACAGATAGGGTCAATGGACCAATATCACTCAGAATACACTCGGCAATTCATGAAATTTGGCCCCCTCACAACTGCACATCAAGTTAAATGGTTCATTAGTAGGTTAAAGGAACATATTTACATTGAAGTCCAAGCTAAATGATGCATATCTTTCTTTGATGCTTTTGGTTTAGCTTAGTTGTATGAGTCTAAAGGCCCACACAAGTTAGCAACTATAGCACTAACCAAAAAGGTTTAAGAAAAGGTAAAAAGTGTTGCCGAGACAAAAACAGTCACAATAAAAAAGTTGTCACCTAGTGAATTAATGGAGCATTGAAAAAGGTGCCTATGTTTCAACTATGACAACAAATACACCTTTGGCCATAAATGCAAAAGGATGTTTCTCTCGAAGATGTTGGACAGTGGGAAGGATTAGCAAGAAGAGGTACTAATGATGGAGAGCACAAGCAAAGTCCTAAAGATCTCCATTGATGCCATCACACTTGGCTATTCATGAAATTTGACCCCCTCACAACTACACATCAAGTTAGAGGGTTCATTAGTAGGTTAAAGGAACATATTTACATTGAAGTCCAAGTTAAATGGTGCATATCTTTCTTTGATGCTTTTGGTTTAGCTTAGTTGTATGAGTCTAAGGGCCCACACAAGTTAGCAACCATAGCACCAACCAAAAAGGTTTAAGAAAAGGAAAAAAGTGCTGCCGAGACAAAAACAATCACAATAAAAAAGTTGTCACCTAGTGAATTAATGGAGCACTGCAAAAGAGGCCTATGTTTCAACTATGACAACAAATACACCCTTGGCCATAAATGCAAAGGGATGTTTCTCTCGTAAATGCTGGACAATGGGAAGGATTAGCAAGAAGAGGTACTAATGATGGAGAGCACAAGCAAAGTCCCAAAGATCTCCATTAATGCCATCACACTTGGCTATTTATGAAATTTGGCCCCCTCACAACTACACATCAAGTTAGAGGGTTCATTAGTAGGTTAAAGGAATATAGTTACATTGAAGTCCAAGATAAATGATGCATATCTTTTTTTGATGCTTTTGGTTTAGCTTAGTTGTATGAGTCTAAGGGCCCACACAAGTTAGCAACCATAGCACCAATAAAAAAGGTTTAAGAAAAGGCAAAAAGTGCTGCCGAGACAAAAACAGTCACAATAAAAAAGTTATCACCTAGTAAATTAAAGGAGCACTACCAAAAAGGCCTATGTTTCAACTATGACAACAAATACACCCTTGGCCATAAATGCAAAGGGATGTTTCTCTCACAGATGTTGGATAGTGGGAAGGATTAGCAAGAAGAGGTACTAATGATGGAGAGCACAAGCAAAGTCCCAAAGATCTCCATTGATGCCATTTCATGGTCTAATGCACCACAAACCTTGTGGGTTAGTAGTCGCCTCATGGATTACAAGCATGATGTTAGTATCCTAATTGACTCATGTAATTCACACATCTTTTTGCATTTAGGGTTGGCTAAAAAAATTGGCTTAGTGTTGGATTAAGATAGAAGGTTTAAGGTATAAGTGGCTAATAGCAAAAAATCCAAAGTGCGAGTTCCTACTAGAAAGTGTAGCTACTCATGCAAAAAGAGAGGTTGGAAATTGAGCTTTACTTATTAGCCCTATAAGGTTTCGATTTGGTCCTCGATATCCAATTGTTATGCAAATTGGATAATATTCTATGAACTCTGAAAATTGTGTATGTCCTTTCACCTAGGTGGGATAAATATTGATTAAAAGGGGTTGGCTCCCCAAAAGATAAGCTACTAAGTAGCTAGAAAATAAGGAAGGAATTGATAAAAATAATTTTTTAAAAAAAAAAAAGAAAAAGAAATAGGTGGTGGTCTTGCACATCTAGATGGCCCATGTAAGGGTAGAGGATGTGAAAGGCCCAGAAGGACCCATGACACATGCATTTGTTAGCATTTCTAACGTGGGAAAAGCCATGTGTGAAGGGGTTGTCATGCAAGGAGGCAACAAAACAAAATCAATTACGGGAAGGGAATTTGAGGTATTTTAAGGTGCTCTTACTCACCTCATTTCTAAGTATACTATAGTTTTTTCCAAACCAAAAGGTCTACCCCCATGGCATGCATAAGAGCATGCCATTCCTTTGATGCCTAAAGCCCAAGTTTTAGCAACCCAAAGCTATTGATACTTGTTTTTATCAAAAATTAGAAATCAAATGCATAGCTAAGGAGTTATTAAGCAATGGCATAGTTTGACAAAGTAGCAACACATTTGCATCCCTGGTGGTTTTGATGAGAAAGTTTGATGGTTTTTGGTGTCTCTGCATTGACTACAAAGAATTAAACAAACTCATAGGGGATTGGTTTATAATACCAACTATTGATGAATTGCTCGATGAGTTGAAAGGAGCCAAAGTGTTCTCAAAACTGGACTTAAAGGCCAATTATCACAAAATTCGTGTTTAGGATATGGATGTGGCCAGGCCTACATTCCAAACACCACATAGGCATTATAAATTTCTTGTGATGCCCTTCAGGCTCACAAATGCTCCATTAACATTTCAAAGGGTGATGAATGCCATCTTTAGTGAATATCTTCAGAAATTTGGTTCTTTCATGTGAAGCATGTAAAGGTTATGCTAGAAATCTTGCAAAAACATTCTTTGTTCACAAAGAGAGAGAAGTGTCTCATTAGGCAGACAAAAATTTGGTTCCTAAGGCACATTATTAATTGTAATGGGATTTCCATGGATGGAAGTAAGGTAGATGGCATACTAAAGTGCCAAAACCAAGTTTAGTGAAAGTTTGATGTGGTTTTTTTTAGGGTTGGTGAGATACTATCATTGTTTTGTTTGGGATTTTTGGAAAATAGCTTAGTTGTTAATCAAATTGGTAAGAAAATGAAAGTTTAAATGGGAAGAAGTAGCTAAATGGGCATTCCAATTCCTCTTGATTTTACATAAGATTTTATGGTTGAATATGATGCTTCGAGAGTAAGGGTTAGGGTAGTCTTGTCCCAAAACAAAAGGCTAATGTGAACTTGGAGACATTATCTCCTAGGGCAAAGATTTATTGTTAAGACTGGTCAACAAAGCTTATAGCATCTTTGGAGTTAAAAAATTTCTATCTTTGCTCAATAGCAATAGCTAGTATGATTGATGGGCTATGATTTTAAAATCAAATACTAGGCAGGGCCTGTTAATAAAATGGCTAATGCTATGTCTTGTAGAAATGAAATAAAATCACACAATGGTAATGAAGGATAGCAGGCAAAAGACTAGGTGGGGAATTTAGAAGTCCAAGCGATGTCACATCCCATACCATATGGCTAGACTTGATTAAAGAAGAGAACATGATGAATCTAACATTGCAAAGGTTGATTATAATAGTTCAAGGTGGAAAAGCACTTAGACCATGGCTCTATGAGGAAGGGGTTCTATATTTCAAGGGGTGAATTTATCTAGAAGAGCATTCCCAATTAATTTTGGTATTAATTCGAGAATTCCATGAAGGCTTTCACAAGACCTTTTAGAGAACAAAGTCAATCTTTTACAAAAAGCACCTTTGAGAAGACATGTTGGATCTAGTAAGAAGTTTTTTAGTTTGTCAGAAGCACAAGTGGTAGAATGATACCCCATTGGGTTTGTTGGAGCCCTTGCCATTTTCCATCTAGGAAAAGGTATCAATGGATTTCCTCAATGGGTTACCCAAGTCCAAAGGGAAATGTCCATGTTGGTAGTAGCTAACTGACTTTCTAAATTTGCATGGTTTTTACCAATTGCTTACCCATACTTGGCAGAAAACCATGGCTCAGTTGTTCCATGATTAATTGTTCCAACTTTTTGGTCTCCCTAAGGTGATCACATGTAATAAGGGTTCTATGTTTATAAGTAAATTTTGGAGAGAACTCTTTCACCTACAAGGCACAAAGTTTCAATTTTCTTCATCCTACCACCCCTAGATAAACAAACAAACTAAAGTTATAAACCATACTTTGGAAATTTTTATGCGGTTTTTTTGCTCAAAGAGACCTAGTAGGTAGGCACAGTGGGTTCCTTGAATTGAATACTACCATAACACCAACATACACAGCTCATTCCTTAAAACCCCATATCAAGTTGTGTAGGGTGGGGCACTCTTATCCTTATTAACTATGTTCATGGAAGAGCTAAAAAACTTGTAATGGAAAGATAGTTTAAAAGCCAAGATGTTATAATTAAAGAGCTTAGAGAGCAATTGCAATTCCCACAAAATTGCTAGAAGCTCTTTGTAGACTGACATTGGATTAAGCTGAAGTTAGAAAAGGGAGACATGGTTTTCTTTCATCTGAGGCCTCACAAACAAACTCGTTGTCTCACACTCGGAAAGTCAAGCTCATCCTTTGTTTCTTTGGTCCTTACAAAGTCATTGAGAAGGTGGGCATGACTACCTACATGCTTCAAATTGCACCCTATTTTTCATGTATCCTAACTTAAAAGGGTAATCCATCCTAATGCATAAGTGGAGTTTGAGTTGCCATTGTTCTTGGAAGAAGAAGATGTGATGCCTATTGAACTAGAAGCCATGGTACACTTGGTTGTAGGAAAAAGGAAACATAAGTTATTGGTCAAATGGAGCAATTTCAATGTAGAGGAGGCCACATGGGAGACAAAGAAAAGGTTTAAGCATTGCTTCCTTAACTTCAGCCTTGATAATAAGGCTCTTATATCAAGGGATGTATTGTTATGTGCTTCTCCCATATGATGACTAGATGGAGGATGGTTATGGTTGGTAAAGGAGCTCCTAGGTGAAAAAGTATAGATAAGGTCACATAGTATGTGCATTTAAGTGTTAAGGGAGTGGAAATGGGTAGTAGTGGTGCCTCTGCTTGTCTTTTGTAAGATTTTGGAAACTATCTCTGAACCCCTATTCGATGGGTAGAGAAAAGGGAGGCAAGACTTTTGTAACCCAATTCACATGTACTGAGGTTCTCCCCTTTTTGGAAGTAATCTAGCTCCCTACAATCTTTCCAATTCACCAATCTTTCCTACACCATAGGTAAGAAAATCCAACACAAACCTTGGTTCTACGAGGATTACCTTGAACCTAAGTTGGTGAAAAGACACTTAACAAGCCATCTTGTGGCGTATTGCTATCCACAATTACTCAATAAAAAATGTTACAACAATTTTGTATATATACCTCAACAATTGAAATAATAAACAATAAATGTTTACAAAACAATTATAGGTTTGGCACATGGGCCTTCAGAAGGTAAGTAGCCTAATTACTACATTTCAAAAATAGGTTTTAGAAGGTGACAAATACAATATAAGGAAATTCTAGACAACTTTAGGTCTTTTTTTTTTTGGATGAAAGGTCAAGAATTATATATCATCGTAAAAAATTACAAGATTGTTTAGGTACAACATCATCATTTAGGTTCAAACACTACATTTGGTAAATTTCAAAGCTCTTACAAGAATTTATTACAATTTATAAGCTTTATTCATCTGTTAGATGAAATCTCCCCTCTCACGTCCTTATTATTTTAGCAATAATGATTGATTGTCTACATTGTTATTACTAAATCTTCTTCTATTTCTTTTCTTTCAAATGTGATACAATACGGCTTTAAAAAATGTAATAAGCAAAGTTTCTGCAAAACTTTTACTCTTGACAACCTTGATCATCTAACATATTTCAGCTCTCTAGTATTCAATTCTTCAAATGTCTTTCAGTCGTTGACTTGTAGTCTTTCTTTTTGTGGTAAACTATAAACAAATTCGAACTCAGAGCCATAAGATTCAAAATCCCACATGTTTTAGCTTTAGTACGAAAGTAAAGGGCAGGCGCCAACAGGATCTGTATTAAGAAATTCATGTTTTATGAGAAGCTTGACCACAGCGACAATGGTATGAATCATCAGCAGTCAGCAGTCATACTAGCCTATTATGAAATCTTAAATTCTCCGTTTGACGATGGGTATGACCATGAAAGTTTACCTGATTCGAGGTACAGAAGAAAAATCCAGTAGCGGTTTGATCTTCTTGCTAGAGAAATTGCTTACTCCAATGCATCTGCACAACGCCATTTCCAGACACTTCTCCGTCCCTGCCCAGTTGGATTCAAGGTCCAGTGGTTCGAAGACTTCTTCTTTTGGGATGGCATCACATGCCCCCCGGCTTCAACTTGACTGGCAGCGCACCAGGTACATGTCCAAATATTCCATGCCCAAGGTCCTAAATTCCAATAAAAAGAAGAAAAAGAAATAGATATAGCTCGAAGTTTTTCAATAGATTTCACTCTCCTCCATGCCTTGGAAGGTGAATAGCTTGTCATTGCAGTTTTGAAAGATGCTACATGAGAGCCTGAAATGAGAAGTTGGGTGATATCTCAATTGTTCCGTTTTGCCAAAAAATGAAGAAAAGCCTAAGTGTATGATGTTTTCTTGATCGAAATACGTTTAGAAACTTAACATTGAAGAGAGGATTATGAAAAGGGATGTCAATGGATGTGCTTGTGGTGGTCACTTCCCCAGAGCTTAGAAGTACGAAAATGTCTCTTCGGTCGACTTTCTGATCCCGAATTGCTTCTGTTAAAGCTTTTCCCACAGCTAGTTTGGAACCATATATATTGTTAAAAACTTGACCAATGTTTAAATAAAAGTCTTATATTGAAAAAATATAATCATTAAGTAATGTTTAAATATTAAAAACAGTGCTTAACCAATTTTTAAATTAACTTTTGAAATAAATTATGAGCTTATCTCTAATATGGTATTAGTGCACAAGTTAATCCACTATCATTTTTGCTCAACCTTTAGCTCTTAAATTATACTTAGTATGCTAGGAGTACTCATTACACTTATTTAAACTTTGAGTCCAAGGTATGTTAAGTGTAAAAAAGTATTGAAGATAAAAGTTTCATATTGAAAAAATATAGTCCTTGTGTAATATTTAACTATAAAAAATATCTCTAAGATTCACAAGTCAGTTTTTGAGTTATACTATAAGTTTATTTCAAATATTATTAAACTTTTAAAAAAATCTCACCATTTAAGTACAAAACAATTGGAATTATAAGAGGATAAAGATTTAGATCATTCAATCAAAATAAGTAGTGTTCATGAAATAACATATGCCAAAAAAAAAAAAAAAAATTAGATGGGTATTCAAACATGACCAAACAACTTCAAATCACTTTCGTGGGACGACCAACAATCTTACCGAAAAACATTATAGGTGTTTGACATTCAGACAAATCAATGTCTTTTTATATTAATTTTTTCTGAATTCGACTTGTGGAGGATAAACTGGCATGTCAGCTTTGTGGGTGCAAAATAAGGCGTGGTTAACGTGCAGAAAACTCCGCTGAAGTAGATTTGATTTGAGAAAGTCAAAGGGAGCAGGTTCTTGGGAAATCAAAGGATCTAAATCATATCATTGATTAATCATCTTGGGAAATCAGAGAAGATGTAGATGTAGATTTTTTGTGTTTTGAGTAAGATGGCAAATCAGAGAATCTAAACCATATCGTCTTCCAATCATCTAGGGAAATCAGAGGAGATTTAGACGTAGATTTCTTGTCTCTTCAGTAAGATGGTGAATCAGACGAGATACAGATGTAGATTTTTTGTGTTTTTTACACGTTGTTGTACTTTACAAGGACAGAAGAGACATTCACGATAATACATGGTTTTTCTAATTGGCAGTGTAGTTGTCGTGATCTGAGAAAATCATGTCATGTGAAATGGGATTTCCTCATGTTCTAATGATCTTGGGCATATCTGCCAGTTCCAACTAGTTTTTCTTTTTCCCGAGAAAAGGAGGATGTTTTCTAAATTCGTACATAAGATCTTGAACTACTGATGTGTGGTCCAAACATTTATTGAACACGTATGAACTTCTTTGAGAGTCACAAAAAATCTTGATGACTTTGCTTTGATCATTTTGGAAGTAGTGCAGTTTTTGGCTCTTTTTTGGATGTATTTAAAAGGATTATTTGTAAAACCAGTATCAATTTGTTAGTAACTTTGTACTTTGAGAGACAAAAAATCTTGATGACTTTGCTTTGATCATTTTGGAAGTAGTGCAGTTTTTGGCTCTTTTGGATGTATTTAAAAGGATTATTTGTAAAAGCAGTATCAATTTGTTAGTAACTTAGTAAAGTTATTAACAATGTGAGATCTCTATTGCCTAGAAGGTCCTAGGTTTGGCATATCGTTACTTAACTAAAGAAAAAAATTAATAAGTATAAACTAAGAAAAATTCACAGACTCATATGCACTGATTTCAATAATTAGTGACCACATACTTTTACGGATGATTGGATGATTTTTTAACTCCTTGTTTTTTTTAAACACACACCCACCCACATACACGTGTTGTCAAACCTAAGATCTTATTCCAAGCAGCAATTGTTCCTAAGTTAGGTGTTTGTCAATGGTTTCTTGATTCATGAGGTCTGTTCTACTTAAGAAGAGGTTGCTGCGTTTACCCAAAAATGACGAAGTTAATTCACATTCGCTAGATGACTATTTATAGGTTCAAAAGCTTGATGAAGACGAAGGAAAGTATCAACATTATCCTGGATTGCATAGCCATCATTTCTTTCATGGACGGCCACATGCGGTAATAGAAATAACCTTAGAAAATAGAATGTGATTTGGCACAGTTACCTATAATCCTCGTGGGAATGGATTTCATTACTAAATGTAGAGTACAAAAGAAGTTGACAATACTCAAATTCTTGTTCACAGTACACTCCAACGTAAGTTTTCTATTTGTTTTCTCTTGCTAACCCATGGAAGTGGAAATTGTTTTTTTTTTTTTTTTAAACTATAGTATGAAGATTCATGAAGACCCACATAATAAGAGCATGAATTGCACAGGAAGCTCCCAACATGAGACCCAAAACAAAAAAAAAAAGGGGGATATTTCCAAAGATTAGAATTATTTATTATTAGGGTTCTAATTAGATTGAGGCTTTTGTATTATTGGACGTCTTAAGGATATTAAGACTATCTTTTAGAATTACATACTCTAAAAGGAAGAGAGACAATTATATATTGCCAACGAGAAATTTGTCAAAAATAGATTGCCAAACAAAGGGCATATCTACAAGAACATGCACAGAAATAACTTACAATATTAGGAATACAACATCACATATACATGCAATATATCAGGATTCATGCAGCCAATAGTACTTTACTAAGCTGGATTCATACCGATAGAATCTTAATTAGCTTGACCTACACATACAGCCACCTAAACAGAAATCGTTTCTAAAATAATAGTACTTAGAGTGTAATCTTAAACAGCTTACACATCTGCATATATTTCCAAAAGCCAGAAGGCTGTCAAGCTTGAATTACGAACCATACTTCCAAATTTCAGTGGGTTTGAAAGTGCCATTTAATGGAAAAGTCACCTATAAGCTAGGTTATATTTGCAACGAAGGTCATCGGTTCAAATCCATGGATGCATGAGTACCACCATAAATAACTCAAGGATATGTTAACTCAAATTCCTTAGCAGAATTGAATGCTCATCGGTTTCTAGCTCTGCCTAGGTGCAACTGTCCTCTGGACGGCGGAAGCATTATCCACAAATTTTGTTCGGAAAAGGACATTAGCATTGTTAAACATGCCTTCTTTTAGTGACACCACAATAAACTACAGAAACAAATACTAATGGAACAGAGATCACTCCCAACTAGGTAACAGGAAGCTGATATTATCAAATTTCATGTCGGACACCTCATTCTTTGACCTATTTTTCTGCAAACATATTGAATTACAAAGTACTGTTATTCCAAGAAAGAAGGTCCACCTGATATTCCCAAATGTAAAAGAGCTGCACTCGACAATAATCACCCATGAATGGTTACTATTTCTATAAGAAATTTCACTGCAGGTTTCATGTCTAATGCTCAAACTTATTGTACTTAGATTTTATTTTCCTAAGTAATTATAACAATTAAGGCAAGCAAGAAGTCTTTTCAAAAATAACTTGGCTGCAACATATTTTTTCTCTACAAATGAAATTTTAGAAAGAAAGGAAGCATGACTTTATTGGTACAAAGCAGAAAAATAGAACATCACATTGAAGTGGATTCAAAATACTGTAGATCCCAATCTCATTTTGGCTACTAGATGAACCTGTGAAATTTTCATAGAAAGGGAATCTAGATAGGACTTAAAGCATGGCTTCCTAATCACATAAAAGCAGAAGTTGGCCCTCAAATGCTCTGTTTTTATTCTTTTTGTTGAAGTTCTTCCACTTTGCAACCTTACTCTGCAAACGTTATCAGGTACCTGAGAAGACAGCTACCGGTCACAGGATACACAGACACCAGACTCATGACACGATGTAACATGGCAACGGCCATGTGTACGCTTAAAACTTTTGAACCAGATTTTTCCAGGAGCACTCTCTTTCTCCTTTTAGCCTTTGTTATTGATAATGCCGCTAAAGCAACAATCTAAGGATTCTGTCCAGCAAAAGATTGCTATGATTGTCATTAGTATGCAGCACTCATAATCAGAAATATGTTTTCCAAATGGTAGCCTCTTATTGTGCTTTGTATCATACGATGCAATTAAAATGCAATATATACCACTAGATTTATCCTTGCTTACTTATATTTCATCTAAAGCAAAATATATATTGCAAATTTTAGGCCAAAGCTTTTCTATTATCGGACAATCAGATGACAGAATATGATAAATAAAAGCCTCTAGTTCCACTTCTTAAGATCTAAGGCTTTCTTTATTCATCTTTCTGCGGGAATCATGACTCAACCGTTGTTAACAACGAAACAGAATAAAAACTGATCCAAGCAAAACAGAAACTGTCCGGATCAAAATTATTACAATTATTGAAAAAATTTTTTTGACAGTTTTAGTTATGGATTCTAAACTTTAAATTGCCAAAACCCTAGTCGACACATACTGAATGTGGCCAAATGGTGTTGAACAGTTGTTTTTCAGGGCATGTCTTAAACAAAATGAATATTCTCTCAACATTCCAAAGTTTTTATTTAAACAGCTCCACAAAAAGCAACAATACACTAAATTAATTTGGCATACATAAAATTTGTAAATCTTATAATTCAGATTCTCTAAAAATAAAGCAGAACTGAATAATAAGAGGAAGTGTAAAACATCAAATTTCTACATGCAAGTCATCAAACCTGCAAGCATGGGAAGTGTTATCAAACCTGTGAATGGGGAAAATGAGTTTTTATCGTTCCCCGTGTTCTGTGTGTGGCTTGGATCAAGAGCTGCACCAACCTGGAAACCACATCAAGCATCAAGTGATTTGTGGATTCATCTGGGAACAAATTTTTGCTCTGGATGAGGTGCCAAATGATAAGACCAATACTGTGCTACAAAAGATAAACTTCTTATGTAAGATAATTTTAATTTGTAAGGCCCCCCAAAAAGATAATTTTTGACACAATTCAATTTGAAAACATGTGCACTCTGGGATTGGCCTTTTTTAATGCTTTATCTTCACCCTCCACTGCCTCCATAGAATTTAAGTTCCTTGGGCAAGGGAAAGAGTAAAGGACTCCCAGGAGAAGAATACAGGGCAGCAAGAGTAAGAATAGAAAATGTTCCTCCGTTCCAAGAGAAAGAAAGAAACCCACTTTGAGGCCAAAAATAGAAGGAAATGGAAGGAAGTGGCTCGTGTGCCTAAAGCCCCAGCTTCTAGTGGTTTCTCTCAGCAGTTGGATGGCAATGTTTCGATTGCTTCACTAGTCTCAGGAGACCAGACTACAACGATTATTGATAAAACTGGTAGCTAAAACTCTTACAACATTTCCACCCCGAGACCTCACAAAACGTACGTAGCCAAACTGTACATCAAATTCTCTCTTTCTAAGTCACAATCTATTCCGTTTTGAAAGTAAATGAACAGGCTACTATCTGCAGTCTTAACTTCTCCGTACTACTGATCCAAAACTTCTAGCCAATTTTCCAAGCTCGTCTAGTTTGCTTGACAAAGGACTTACAATGTAGCTAGCCCCATTCAATTGAAATTAAACCCTACACTTTTTCCTTCTTTGTTTTGACAAATGGGGACAGAGCTAAAATCAGTTGAATGAATGATACACTGGGTCGTAAAAATTCAGCTAGTCCAAGAGTAGTAGGATAATCGAGGATAGATGAAATCATGGGGAACAATTAAGTTAAAATATCTCATCAAAAATGTAAAGTCGAGCTGGTTTGAAAAGGAGCAGTGCCAAGATTAAGGATAATGCAAGCGGAGATCGCTGACCTCCACTGAGTTCTGACAGGGATTGTTCACAAACACCTCCAAATGCAACGCGAACCTCAAGACCATCAAGGAATCCGCATCCTTCAGGAGGTTCTAGCTTTGCCATGATTTCTGGTGATAGGGTAAAGAATATGGATCCAAAGTCTCTGAAGCAAATGGACAAAATACAGTCAACAGTTATCAAACTTTGTGAAATAAGAACCAGTTGAACCATAAAAAGGACGGGGAAAATAGATTATTGCTCCCCAAGTCACCAAAAATTAATGAGATTTAGAATTAAACATAAGTCACTAGTTAATTTTAACTCAAGTATTTTAAGTGTTTTCTTCTTCTTCTCATCTAGCTCTTTAATTACCTTTTTAATCTTTGACTTGTCATTCAAGACAAAGAAAACTAAAGTAAAAAGCAATTGATGCATAATTAAGTTCAGACAGAATAGAGGCAACCAACCTTAAGATGCTTTTTTTGGACATCAACTCGTTATACTCATCTTCAGCTTTATCAAACATTGTCAATACTTTCTTGTTCACCTTTTTCTCCATGCTTCTCAGATTAACAAAAATAATAATTTAATAAATAAAAGACCTTTAACCAGTCAAAAAAAGTATTTCGAGAAAACCATAAAAATAAAAATGATTTAATTTGGGGGTGGGAACTCTGCAGTTTCTCAAGTTTTTCCCTCGCCTGAAAAGCATCTTGAAATGCAAAATAATAATTAGTGCCACTTCTTCCAATTAACTATTTTTCAGATGCAATCCACTCATGCTTATCAATCAGCTTGTCTTCTTATGTAAAGCAGTCTTTCTGTTCCATAAGCATCGTTTTACCTAATAAGAGAAACAAAAGTTGATTGGTTACTATATGAAGTTATATGGAATACGTAAGGGTAAAAATTAGCAAATTACCTCATTATTCAATTCTTCCTTTCAAGATTTGTCTCATTAAACTCATTTTGACAATAGAACTATAGAACTATAGAACTAATTTGGGAGTCATATTCCTTCATATTCAGACAGATCAGATTTAGTTCAAGTTGCAGCTGATCATGATTATTCCTAGTGGCAGCAACTTGCATGGCATAAGACAATAATCTTTATGGCACAGAATTTGTCAATACAAATATCAATGTCTAGCTCACTCTTTTCTAGGAGCCGGCCTACTATTTCTGTGTTGCTCTGGTCTTTTCTACGGATTAGCTGTGCATCCTTCCTTGCTGCACTGAAGGCTAGTTAACTCTATCTTTGTAATGCTTCTAATGTTCTAGAAAACGTTTTTAGATCGGCTGCTACTCCTGCGTTCCTAATAACAGAGGCCTTCTCGTCTATACAGGGCTTCAAATCTTCTCTATTACTCAAAATCTGGTAACATTGAGAAGTATAGTTTAATCATAGCATTGATAGAATCGGCCAACATAGTGGCACAACAGGGAGAAGAGAAAGAGCGAGGAAAGGAAAGGACAGGAAACAAAACTTTACAGTGGAATGGAGATTAAGTCTTAGCTACTCTTTCAGCATTTTCCTTTTTTGCTGTTAAGGGTGCCGTCCTTTTTCGAGATACTTCAACTATAAGATCTTGAGAAAGCGCATCCAGTTTCTCTGACAAAGATTTAACGTCTACACCCATGCCTGCTTCCTTATCAGTAGTCAATTTTGATGTCTTCGTCTCTATCTTTTGTATTGTTCCTTGTGTGCTTCCAAAGAGGGAGGCAGTACGGTGTGAAAGAGTTTCTTTTTTAAGAGCTGTAGGTTTTAAGAAACTAGAACCAACATTGAAAGAAGCAGTTAGGGATATGCACGAGTCTTGGAAACACCTACTCAGAGAGGTGAAAGCCGGATCACTTCGACAGGATTTTTGTGTGATTTCATGCTGAAATATGTGAGTGAGAGAATTTGTTTTTAATGTCAATAGGTTTCAAGGTAGTTGGATAACTTTGAAAAATGGCGAACCCTTGTAACGTTGTGTATCACCATCGTTGCTGTCTGAACCATTGCTATCACCATCTTTTCACTATCTGTCTCTCGCTCTCTGTTACCCTGTCCCTCCCTCTCTTTTTCTGTGTTCTCTACTCAGGTGGGATCTTATGGGAAAGCCCAATCCATCGTACTCATTTTGTAATTTCCACTTAATTTTAGAAAATTAGTAGTTTGCAGAATAAATGCTTTGATTATGTGGTTTATTGAAACTGATTTCAGTTTCATAAAGTCTTATTCTTCTACTGCCCCAATTTAATGTTCGAGTAATGATTGTATGCAAATAGTTATATAGTAGGTTGTTCTGTTAGGTTGTATTTCCTTCTACTTTTAGGATCTCAATCTCGAGGTTGTACTGAAATTTTGGTTGAGTTTAACCGGAGTGACAAAATTAGTGCCAAAGGAGGATCTTAATTTTCCACTGGCATCAATATTTGCGGTTCTTGTTGTTGTCATTTGGGTATGTTCGATGCTCTTACAGAAAGTTCATGACTTTAACTCTTGTGTTTTGAAGTGATTGCCATTTGATGAGAAGATGATGAAGATGATGAAAATGCTTATGTATGGAGCTCAATTTTAGGATTCTCATAGTTATAGTTGTGTTTCAATATGCTAAGATTGAATCGAAATAAAAATTCACTGAAATTTAAATCTCATTTAATAAGATGAAACATATTCATGTGCTAAGCGAGATGATCTAATAGAACATTAGGACTTAGTACAAAAACTAAATTATGAAATGCACTTGTTTTGAATATACAAATTAAACTTTAAGTTTCCTTTCTTCAGTAGTCTTCGTCAGAGCTCAATATCATTTTGTCCAAACCAACGATAGCTTGATTTTGCTCAATCATCAATACTATTCTCACAACTCAGCCTTTTAGCCTTTTAGCTTGTCGACCATCACAAAAACCAGTGTGGCTTGACTCTATGTTATCATCAGAGCAACTTCTTTCGTGGTCTTCTTCAGAGCTCAATATCTTTTTGTCCAAACCAACGATAGCTTGATTTTGCTCAATCATCAATACTATTCTCACACCTTAGCCTTTTAGCCTCTTAGCTTCTCGACCATCACAAAACCCACTGAGGCTTGACTCCACGTTATCATCAGAACAACTTCTTTCAAACTTGAATGCGACCTGATCTTTTGGTGCATCATCACCATCATGAACGACAATGGCATCCTTATTCAATGGCAAGTCATAATTAATCATTTTTCCATTAACAAATGATTCAAAAACTAGGCAAACCCCAATCTTTTGAACAGTCACTCGTGACCCAAAATCTACGATAACCTTTACTTCGTCACCGGCCTCTAAATTGAAGCTGCTCTGAGAAACATTGCCTTCCCAAATGTGACCTTCATGGAAGATTACTTCATCAACTGCTATGGGTTGTTTGATCTGAATCATGTTCTTGGTTGAATTGATTATTACCACCCTAGGAAGATCTTTGTCTGCTGTTTTATCTACACATACTGAGTAAACAACACGCACAATGATCCCTTCCAAATCACGAGAAATACTCCAAGGCACTTCAAAACAAACAGAACTTCCGTCCCTCTTGTACGTAAAGTAATCAGGAATATCATTGCCATTGATAAAAGTACCAAACCCACCACCAATTCCGACCATGGAACATTCCTGGAGTATCGAGATCATGATGTCTTTAAGCAATATTTGACAAAATGCACACATATTTAGAGAGAGAGACAGAGAGAGAACCTGGAAGATGCTTTGTAGGTAAGTACTTATGATATTGCTGCAACCTTCCTTGTGAATCATTGCATTAGACTTTGACAACTTATCAAAGCCTAGAGTGGATTGAGGCTTTGTGGAATAATCCAGGGTGAGAATTCGAAGCTCCGAAAAACCCAAGGATCTTAAAATCAAAAGATCTTTAAGAATTCCATCATTTGATAAAGTACAACCTCTAAGACATAATTCTCTTATTGTGTTCAAGCCTTGTAGTGAAGTACACAATGTATTAACTGAGCTAGAACTTCTCCTTGGTAATGTACAAGACAAAAAGGTTGAATAGATATACCTTGCTCCTGATCCCGTATGCTCCCACAAAGACACATATTTAAGGTTCCTTAGTTTTATTATGGTGCATGGCATGTATCTTATGGCAGTGTCATCTGCTAGTAGATTTGTCAAGGATTCCATCTCCCCCAACTCTCCAGGCAAATTGTCGAATTTAGAACAGCCAGAAAGAATTAAAGTCCGAAGAGACTTTATCCTGTAAAGACTCGTCGGCAGACTTTGAAGAATTTTGCAGCCTTTAAAATTTACTAGAACAAGATTTCTAAGGTCCCCAATAGATTCATGAACCTCAATCAAACTCGTACAATCTTTGAGCACTAATTCCTCGAGATTGGGAAGTCTTCCAAAGTCCGGCGTTTTGGTGAGGAAATGGGAATGACTAAGTTTTAGGAATTTTAACTTCTCGAACAATTTCTGAACAAACAAGAACATAAACATGCAAAAAATTAGCAACTAGAATGTTAAAAAAGTTATGGCAAAATGGTTAAGGTTATATAATACCTCGTCAATTTTCCACACTTGCCTAAGATTGCTGTGTTGCAAGTCAATTGCAACTAAGTCTCTTGGATAAAATTTGTTTGGCATAAACTTCAAAGGGAATCCATGCCAGCAAAGCCACCTTAACTCTTCAGAAAGATGTTTGTAATCTCCTGTTAGTCGTACATGATCAAGTTGGAGTAATCTTAGTCTTTCCATTTCTTTAAATGCTCTTGTATCGAAATATACATTGCTTTCTCTATGCAATTTGAGAGCAAGTCCTTCAACTGCTTCTTTTCCCTGCCAAGAAAAGACTTTTACGCTGCATCTTCAAACTGACCATATTAAACTTGAAAGTTGTTTATATATATATCTATGAATAAAGAACTATAAACATGAGCATGAGCATGAGCATATATTCAGAGTATGCATATGGCAAGTGCTATGTCAAATGCAACCTCAAATTTTTTTTTTGATAAATATGTGAATTTATTCATTAAAAAAATGCAACCTCAAATTATAAAAGGAAATTGCCACATTTTTCTTATTCCACAACAATATTGGAGCAACTCATTGATTCTTGTTAATTATTTTATTTAGTAGAGAGTACTTTACTATAATACAATCATGCTTAAGAGTAACAAAATAGTATATAAAAGCAATAGATAAATCAAGGTTCTAAGTAGTAGTATGCTGGAATGTGATGAAGTTAGCATGGATTGGTTTTCCTTGAAATGAATCCACTCAAATGTTCCATCTTTGTTTCAATTTTGTGTAAATTAAAGCTATCCGCAATCCACAACCATCTCACTTTTCAAAGCACTTCTAAATTTATATGGTTGCAACTTTTAAACTTTAATTGAATGCACTTTTGCTTGTGATGATGCATAACCCTTTATACAAGATATGGTAATCATAACCTATTGTTCTTTATAACACTTTGCAAATTTAAAAATCTTATGTTAAATTGACCTTTTATATAAGATATAAGATTCATAACTCATTATTCCCTACAGCTATTGAACTCAAGCATATATGTATGTGTACCACCGATATATAAACATGTATCAAGTCAATAGTACATCACGCTTTTCATTAGATTGATTTGAAAACCCTAGTTTTAATTGACATAAATAAATTTTGAGTTTGGATTCATCCTAAATTCAAGATCTCCATTAGATTTTTTATTGAATTGGTTATTTAGAAATTAATACAAAATTTGTAATATTGCTTCCTATAAAAAAAAAAAGAGCATAAAATAACTAGTAATAGCTCTTGGTTAAAATGTGAAGTTCATCACCTACTAGCTTAGTTGGTAGCTAACAAGAGCCCTACCTAAATAGTTGAGGTTCGGATGTGGCTTGTTGTCATCTCTTTTAAAGCAATGGAATGATCATTACCAAAATTGAGAGTATATGTTATACCCACCTTTAGTTATCAAATTGACATAAAAGGTACCTTCAGGTGTTGGGTTGCTTAGACTTAAGTCACCATGGTCATTTTGTACACACTAGAACCGCATGATGTGATTATGAATCTTAGGTCACAAATAGATTTGTCTTTTTCTATTCAAATTAATTTCAAACAAAACCTGTTAATGACTTAAGAGCAAAATATAATTTATCCTTACATTTTTTGTTCCATGAAGGAAGTTATTACCTTATGTTTTGCCAAAATATCAAATGCATCCTTGTGCAGCCATACTCGACTACGATTTCCAGGTAATTTGGAGTCTTCTTGGCGAACAATTTCTCTTCCCATATCACGAAGCAAATCATGCATCCTAAGCTTGTCCCTTTGATCTACTGAAAGAAGACACCGTTCAATGAGGATAATAATTCCGCTTTCAGCAAAAAGATCACAACCATCCAAAATTTGGATGACATAGTTTTTGTCCATGCCAATTGTTGGAGTGTTAAAATATCCAGTCCCACATTGGGTAAGGCGACAGGAGAGCCTGGCCTTATAAGCTTCCGCTGGCAACCCACTATTGCACAGTTCTGTGTTTTAGATGGGCCCTTCAGTTTCTAATATGGTATCAGAGCCGGCCCTGTGTCCTGCCTACCTTAGTGTGGTCCCTCTAGACTGGTCCCACCTCTCACCGTGCCCAACGTGAGACTGCGGGGGAGTGTTGGAGTGTTAAAATATCCAGTCCCACATTGGGTAAGGCGACAGGAGAGCCTGGCCTTATAAGCTTCCGCTGGCAACCCACTATTGCACAGTTCTGTGTTTTAGATGGGCCCTTCAGTTTCTAATACCAATAAAGAAACATGTTATATCAAGAAATATATTCTTCTCAATATCTCCTAATGCATCAAAACTTATTCTAAGTTTTTCTTGGATCTTATCATGGGGGATTCTTTTCAATTTTTCAAGTGCACCCCTCCATTTAGGTAGGCTCATGGTGCGTAAATAAGAACCCAAAACTTCAAGAGCCAATGGCAATCCTCCGGAATAGGCAATGACACTTCTCGATAAGTCCACATAACCTTCCATGGGATAATTGCTTGTGAAGGCATGCTTACTAAAAAGCTCTAGAGATTCACTATCATTCATTTCTCTAGCAGTATATATTGCATCCACTTCAAGTACCTTTAGCAATTGCTCATTTCTAGTTGTGATGATAATTCTACTACCTGGACCAAACCAATCACGACTTCTAGCTATGGCATTGACTTGCTCCAATTGGTCTACATCATCAAGTATAACAAGTATCTTTCTGTGACAGAGTCTCTCCTTTATAATGGTAATTCCAATATCAACACTATTGATCTTTGTCTCGCTTGTTCTCAAAGTATCGGAAAGCAATTGTTTTTGAAGTCGAACCTGACCATCAAACTGCTTGCAGGTTTCCCTGACATTCGCAATAAAACTTTTTCCTTGAAATCTATGAAGGAATTCGTTATATATGGCCTTTGAAAGGGATGTTTTCCCAATTCCGCCCATTCCCCAAATTCCCACCATGCGAACAGCATCATCTCCTATACATAATAGTGAAGCGACTTCTTTAACACGAGGATCTATTCCAACTGGGTGAAGTGCTACAAACAATGTCGTGTTCACTTCCTTTGAAATCTTTTCAACGACGTCCCTAATGAACGTGGCTTCATACCTGGAAATTAATCTGGAAGTCAAATCATAAAAGCAAATTCTGAATTGTAATAAACACATTTCAGGCTAGCTTTATTTATATAAACTAAAAATTTCAAAGTTTGACTTTTGGGTGTCATCATCATTTCATCTCTAAGTTGAGGAGTTTTGGAATAATGAATGTTTGCTGGAGACTGACTGACCTGGTTCTCCATTAGTTTTTTCCTTTTATTTTTATATATGTACTAATTTATTAGAAACTCAACACAAATATTAATGATGCTAAGAAGTCCTTTACAACGAGACATGAAAGTCAAAAGGTGCCCGCAAGAGCAAGCGCCTATATGGAGGCAAAGTAGGGCAGATACAACTAAAAGAAAACATCATGAAAACTCTAACCCTTAACTAGAGATGATTGAACTTAAAATATTACTTTAGAAACATGCACCTAGAACTCTAATCTTTCCTGTAAAACAATTTAGTATTTTTCTCTAATCAAAGTGGATACAGTATAGCAACCATTCTAACTGTGACAACATATGATAGAACAAAGTTTTTCTGTAACTAAATGTTTTAAACAAATTAAACCTCCCCTAGTTGATATGCATCTAAACAATATAATATCCACTACAAGATTAAACCAATTACTATTCCAAAAAAGAAGACAAATAAAAAGATAGTTGGATTTTTTTTCCTTTTTTTTTTTAATCCTTCTGATCTTTCTAGGACATATAACTTATTCTAATTGCAAGGCATATATATAAATGAATGTGAAGGAATAACTCATGCAAGATCATTCTAGGATAGCTCAAGGCCATAATTATTTAGCTCTCCTAAATTTACTTAATAGAGAATGTCGCACTTAGTAATAAAAAAGAAAGATCTCTTATCTCAGATAACAACTCTAAGTTCAAATTCTTGCTCCAACCAAAATTCCAACTCATTGATAACTCTTTTAGAATGCATAGAAAAGGACTACGTAACCATTTTCATAACAGAGAGAATCAACTAGAATCTGATTGCATAAGATGAGACTCAACGTGTCCATCTTTTTGTGTTGGAAACAATCCCTTTGATCTTGGAAGCTGTCCTCCTATACATTACATATAGTAAGCTTCGTTCACTCTAAAAGAAGAAACCTTCAAACCGGAACGGGGGTGGGGGGACTTAAGAGATTTATTAGAAAAAGGGGTACTTAAACCTTGGCCTCCCATGTAGTAGAGCTCCTAAATCCCATTGAGTTGTCAATATTCAAGCTATTCAATAGGACATTGGTACTTGTAGTGTTTTCCTTCTTTGGTTTCTCCCCTATTCTCAATAATAAACTATTTTCTGCCAATGTACTTTTGAATATTTCTATTAGTGTTTTGGAATGTGGAAGAGTGATTGTGTGATGAAATTAAAAACTATTAACAAGAATCACACATAATTTTCACTGTTTCTTATTTGAAAGAAAAATTATCTAGGAAACATACATTTTATTTTCTAATATATAAAGGTTAATCTTTTACTTGTAAGTTACTTTTTTTTTTTAATAGTTTTTTCTTTGTAAGTAACAAATTTGCCTTTATACCATATGAATATAAAAATATATTCAGAAATAACTTTATTCAGGTGGTTTGAAAATATTTTTAGAAATTACACTATGTTTCTTTGAGTAGAAGTATTTTTCAATTATTATCTACCGTAAATCCTTTTGTTTGAAAATAATAGAAGGATTATTAAGACCCTTGCTAGACATATTTGTTCTTTACTCGCAGAAGTTGCTATATCTTGTTTATATTCTCTTGTTTTGCATTATCGTTGAGATCTTTTTACATTTCTATGAAAGCAACAAAGAACTTTTTTAGTCAATGCTTAAAAAGACTAGGAGTATGTTAGTAAATACACAACATATCAAGTTGAGTTTCTTTCTCTTATTCTAATTGGTTCTTATATATGCATCTTTTCTTCTTTTTTATATATTAGGAAAATTAAATAAAATTGGTAAATCTAATTGAATATTCTTAACATAATACTATTAAATTGCCTCTTTTTTTCCTTCCTTTTTAACTATCAATCTTTTGTTGCCATCACTTTCTTAAATCATTTCACGTCAGCAGTGGCTTTTAGGTTGACATGGATTTGATTTGAATATTAGCTCACATCTTTTTTCTCCTACCAATGTACATATATACATATATATATATATATATAGTTGACATCTTTTTACAATTCCATGAAAGCAACTAAGAATTAATCAATGCTTAAGAAGACTAGGAGTATCTTAGTACATACACAACATATCTAATATTTATAGACACTAGATTTAAAACAAGAAGAAAAAGAAACAAGATAGATGTGTACTTTATTGTATAAACTATGGTTATGAAGATAAAGATAAGTTTATCCATAGCAAAAACAAGAAAGATAAGGGAATGTGGTCCCTTCAAAAGTCTTGAAAACGAAAAACTAGGGCAGTATCCTCCAAATTAACGTTGTGTTGGTCGCATGTTTGTTATATTTCCTTGGGATGGTGTTAGGATGAGTCAAAATTTATTGATATTTTGGATCTTCTTTTTCTTCATCAGTACTGTTTGTTCTCCGTCTTTCCCTCCAAGTCATGCACTATCATCAAGACTTATACTACCCATTCCTTGGTGGGACTTACCCAAATTGCTTACGAGACTACCAGATCTACCAACTTCATAAGTTGACACTCCTCGTGCAACCTTTATTGTTATTGTCCATTCACCTAGAAATCTAAAGGAGTAAAATGGAAGATCAAAAAAGGACTGCGTAGATCGCACTTACTGGTCTCTACACAGGTGCATCCCGGCCAAGTTAGCAGCTTCCCTGAGGGCTTCCCTCCACCTGCGTACCTCGTCTATGTCCATCAAGTAACGCTTTTCATGCTCTTCAAAGGCTTTTGCAAAACTACCCGTCTGGTGGCGTACATCCTTCGGATCAACAAGGTAGAAGATAGGCACAACCAGCTGCCTCCCCCCTTTATGGCACTTCATGATCTGCACCAGTTCCTCCAGGCACCACCGGGAAGATGCGTAATTCTCGGAAAAGACGATGACAAAGATTCTGGACCCTTGGATTGCGGACAACAGTCCGGATGGAATATCTTCTCCTCTTTGAAGCCCCTTGTTATCTATGAAGGCGTTGATTCCAGCGTCTATGAGAGCGCCATAGAGGTGATCGGTAAACCTGTTGCGCGTGTCTTCGCCTCTGAAACTTAAGAAGACGTCGTAAGTCCAACTTAGATGGGAGGAAGAAGACGAAAAGATGAAATCTTCGGGAGGTGTACTGGCACTGGCAGCCATGGCCGTCCAAGAACGGTGCCGTAAGAAATTGAAATGGCTAAGGGTCTGTCCTGTCTATTAGAGAAATCTACAGAGTTCATGCATCAGGTACCGCACAGCGATGAAGCTCATGATGTTCCACGTTTACAGGCCTTTACGGCTCATTGAATTTGGCCTTGACTTATGGCAGGCGATTGCCGTCCTATGCATTTAAGACCTTGGTGATGGGCCCTGCATTATGAGAAAGTATGGATTGATAACGACAGGCTGTAATTTTTGTGCTTGAGCGAGTTTTTCATTTTTTATGTACTCGTTTCTCCCACCAGCAACAATCCGCAAGTAGGCCAATAATTTTTTCCGTACACAATCAACTCTGCAACAATAAATCATGCTTACGAACGCTAGGCCAATAATTTTTTCCGTACACAATCAGCTCTGCAACAATAAATCATGCCTACGAACGCTTGACAACACAAGTGATGTCGTACCATATCTCAATGTTTCGAATTGACAATACATGCTAACGAACTGGCTAAGCAAGTACAAGTTGAACTTTTACCTTGAGTTGAATTGGCAGTACAAGCATATAGACCGAGGTGAGTACGAGTCCAATCCACTTAGTGTTTACCTGGTTAATGTCTATTTCAGTTTCTTTTTATGTTATTTCTATTTGAATGTTCTAAAATATAATGAATTTTTTTAAAAAGAGAAATGTTATTAAATTACTTATTATTATAATGATTTTAATATTAAATAAGATTATAGTTATGATTCAATACTTATGATTGTAACATTAGTTTTAATATAATTATTCTACAATTATATTTAAATTTTAAATAACGTCCACACATTTATGATCATAAATGTGTAACTAATGCTATATTGAATACTCAAAAGATGTTAACACCTACTTATATAAAGGGAGTCTCCCAATTCTCTTCCTCAATACTATCTTTTTTCTTTAACTCTCTTTACTTTCTCTACAAAATTGTTTTTGTAGAGTGATTCTTGTTAAAGGTTGAATCAGTTTATAGCTTAGACTTAAGTGCCAAATGAATTTTTCTTTAAGTCTGTTACATCAAGCAATCTTAACCCTCAATCTACAATTGAAAAGGTAACTACACTTCCACAATTCTATAACAAAAACAAAAGAAGGAAAAATACCCCCTCTGCCTAGAACGCAATCTCCAGCGCTTGATTCCCAACGACAAAAGGAAATAGCTCAAGAACCTTATTTCACAAGTCCATCCTCCAAGTGAGAATCACAATCTCTCCCGCTCTCCGAATATGCAAGCTAAGATTGTTTTTTTTTTTTTTTTTTTTCCCTTCACCTTCTTCAGACAACTGTAAACAGCGATAGAAGAACACAATCTACAAACTCCACCGTTCAATGCTTTGCTCATTAGATCACCCTGCTAAGTATACCAAAAAGGACTTATTTTCACCTGCATAGTGGGGTGCAAACTAATACTGGTATGCCTAAGAACTTATAGCAAGAAGACATGATGCTACTGGGATTTTGGTTTCATCGGAAGGACAAAAAGCTTATGATCCACATCCTTTTGGGGAAGGTTACGGGACAAGAGCTCCCACGGGATGGAAGCCATGAAGTTGAACTTTCAGGCCTCCTAAGAAAAATTTGACCATCTTTATAGGTTAGAGAAAAAACTTTTTTTTTTTGTAGTAAAAAGGTAATTTATATTAATAAATATTAAAAATACAGAAATATATAAGCATACCATAACATTACAAAAGTCGTATCTATAAAAAATTAAAGTTGGAAGCCTCTAAATCAATATAACATTTCCTTAAAAAGATTTTATATTTCTAAATAAAGAAGCTTTCCTTTGTACTCTTTTTTTTTTTTTTACTTTTGCTAAGAAAATAGGGATATCAATTATTTTCTCTTGAAAACATCTTTTATTTCATTTAACCGATATATTATAAATGCAAGTTAAGAAAAATATCTTAAGAAGTTTAACAATCAAATCTATTTTTTTAATTGCTTTGATCATCTATTGTAACTCTTTATTTCATCCTCCAATGTTACATTAGATTCCATTTTGGATGAAAATACTTTTCCAAATTATCCTTGTTCATGCACATTCAAGAAAAAGATTACTCATATTTTTTATATGAAACTGATAGAAATCACAATATATATTTACCGAAGCAAGTCACCGTACAATTTATGTTACTATAAAAAGTATATCTTTACAAACAAACCATCTAATGAAATTATATTTGTTAATGTCACTAGTCTAAATTAAATCATATCAATCTATCGTTTCATCAACTTGCCGAAGATCATTAGAAGTATTTTGAAAACAACATGTAAAACTAGAGAGAATAGAGATAAGTGTGAGCCTTAACTCAAGTAGATCCTGTTAACTCCAAGCCATAGTATCTTTTATATCCAACTGCATTATTGAAATTCTTTTACACTTTGCACTGTAAATCCATTTACTCTATAATGAAGCTTCTATGAGATTTATGTGATTCTAAAGCATACGTCCTACAATAACTTTATTCCATATTTTAGTTAGAAAAAACAATTATCTTTTCACAAGGTTGAAGAAGCTCAAAAGATGCATCCTAAGATTAGCTAATCAAGGGACATGGCACAAAAGTGCTAGTTAAGAGTAAGAGATACATAATAAACACAATCAACTCTCAATTCTCTTCTGGGATCAACAAGTGTCATGCATGAATAAATCCAACTGAATCATGCATGAGTTCTCCTTGGCCGGCGACTCCTTGGTTGGGGAGAGAAAACAAAACGCCAATCCAAAGAAAAAGAAAAAAGAAAAAAGAAAAAAGAAAAGAAAAAAAGGAGGGGAACCATGGAAACCGATTTGACGTTCGTACTTGTGCACGTGTTGCACAAGTTTATGAGAGATTTGGTTCATCCTGATGTAGTAATCCCTTACTCTAGTATATAAATGAAGTATTACTTTAACCTAACACAATAATATTCAATTTGAACCGTCAAAGGTTTCATCTTCGTATAATTTAACCTTGCTAAATCTGAAACTAAACAATATAGAACTAGGCAGTTTGTTTTATATGGATTTTACATTTTTCCCACAAAATTAATATGAAAGATAATTTTCTCATACAGGTTTCATATGTCTATGAAATTATGCGTTCGGTTGATTCTATGTGAAATTCGGAGTTTCAATGAAATTATTTTGATAAAAATAGTTTTGTTATTATTTATTTTTCTTTGCTGTCTGATTGGAACTGTTCAACTGATTCTAACGGTAATTTTTTGCTAATTTGTTTTGATGATTTCGTTTCCCTCTAGCTGAAAGTTAATTGAAAACTATTCAGAGTTATCAGACAATATCAAAATACAAAAAAATCGTTAAAAAAATTTACAAAGGGATCTTATGACAGGTATGAATGATGGAAACAATTGCCAGAATGAAGAGTTCATGACAAAATAACCATAAAAGCTAATGAAAGCTAAGCAGGATAGTATTAGCTAAGAAAGTTAAAAGCCGGGAAAGAATTTATGTGTGATTCCATGCTGAAATATGTGTGTATGAAAGAAGGAGGCAGTGAGTGTGAGAGAGGTTTTTTTTTTTTTTTTTAAAGGCAGTATGCTTTAAGAAACTAGAACAAACTTTGCAAGAAGCGTTTAGGGAGATGCACTAGTCATGTAAACACCAAATCAAAGAGTTGAAAGTCGGTTTACTTCAAAAGGATTTGTGTATGATTCCACACTAAAATATGTGTGTGAGAAGGGAGGCAGTTGGGTGTGAAGAGAGGTTTTTTGTTTTTTTTTTGTTTTTTTTTTCCGAAGGCAATGGGCTTCAAGAAACTAGAACAAACTTTGCATAAAGTAGTAGTTAGATGCACGAGTCGTGTAAACACCACCTCAGAGAGTTGAACTCGGATCAGTTCGAAAAGACCTGGGTGTGATTCTATGCTGAAATACGTGTCTGTGTGAGACGGAGTCAGTAGCAGGGTGTGAGAGATTTTCTTTCTAAAGAAGTAGGCTTCAAGGTAGTTAGATCATTGTTAACATCGTGCGTCACCGATGCCGCTGCCAAATTGTACCAATGCTAACTGAGATGATCTAACATAACATTACACTTTGACTTGGTACAAAAACAAAATTATGAAATATACTTGTTTTGAATATATAGATTAAACATTAAGTTTTTTATTTTTATTTTTTTGGTAGAAATGTAAGTTTGTATTAACAAAAGGTAGTATACAAAAGAATAGGAACATAGTTTAACATTTATAAGAATTATAAAAATTACAAAAAGATGAAGGTTAGAAGTCTCCAAATCTCACTCAACATTAAGTTTCTTTTCTTTAGTAGTATTCTACTCATTTCATCATTTGCATAGCTCAATCTTTTATCAAAACCAATCATTGTTTCATTATGCTCTATCATTCTTTGGTGGAATCCTACATGTAGGTGAGCATGTTGAACAAGTAACATAATAATGAAAAAAGTATTGTCTCACAAAAATTGGTGAATACTAAACCAACTAAATTTAAGAAAACTCAATATAAATAATATGTTAAAATATTCAATTTTACTATAAATACTAGATATGTATATTGATTATTTATATTTACAAAAGTGATAATACCTATGTAATAGCAAAATTTTCTAATTTATTCACTATTGTATGTCTAGGTATAACAAACTTACTTAACTCATTAATTTACTATATCTCTATATGTAAACTAATACAAATCAAGTGCATTAAGTTCTATGAATATTCATAGTTTATATCAAAAGCTACAAAAACAACATAATATATGTTTATTCATATTTAATCTATGTTTACACATTATAAGAGCAGCTGTATGTTATCTCATTTTGATCTTAAACATATAAATCAAATCATTTAAATGTTAGTTAATTACTTAAAAGTATTCAACATAGTAACATATAATTTCACATAAATAAAATATCTTATAAAACATAATAATCATAAGATTCATATTATCATAATTAGATTATATCATAACTTTAATAAAAATAAACTAAAATATAAGGTTAGAATAAACAAGACAAATGCTGAAAATTAAACAAACCATCTTAAATTGAAAAACAATAAAGCTATCACCGAAAGTTTTGCAAAATTTCTATACTGTTTGGAATGATGGGGAAAAACAAATTGTCACGCACCGTCACGTGCTACAGCGCACTGTCGCCACACGCTGCCGCATTTTGCATAGAATGCCCAGAAATTGCTAGAGGAGATGTCCGGGGTGCCCATCTAACCAGAAGTGATGCAAATTTGCCAAAAAAACATGCAGATCTGCCAAAAAATAGCTCTAAAATGTTGTTCACCATTTCCACCGGAACCTGCCACAAGCGGCTAGAAACTGCATAGCTAACGTTGGATCTTTTCCTTCTCTACTGGGAATGCATCGAAAAATGCACTTAGATGGCCGAGAACTCACAGATCAGTCGGAAACATAGATGGTTTTTGGGTTTTTTACCGGAAGAGGACGTTGGCAGTCAACCGTCGCACGATCGTCATGCTCTATGTTAGAGTCGCGCTGTCGCACGTGGCCAAATTTTTGGCGAGTCCCTTACCATTTGCGTCCCAACCGACACACCGACCAGTTCTCTCTCTCTCTCTCTCTCTCTCTCTGTTTCTTTCTTTTTTGGCTTCTCTTTCTCCTCTGTGTCCTACAATACTCTACCACATGACAATGCCCTCTTTTCTTTTGTTCCATTTTCCCAGTTTCCCCATGTTCACAACCAGATATCTTTCTTTATTTTTGCTGTTTTGTTTCTTTTCTTTCTCATGCGCCGGTTTGCTGCTTCTTTTCTTTTTATTTTCTTCTATTTTAGATTTGCTATATGAATCAACAAAAGTTGAATAAATATAGATAAATGCACATACAATTTCACAAACACTACATTATATATTACCTAAAGTAATCTTCTATGTTATAGGTTTAAATAGTGAAAACAACTTTTATCAACTAGGTTAGGAGGATAGTTAGGAGGATAGTAAAGTCAAATTGGGCTAAACCACTTAAAATCTTGGTATTATTATTTCTTCTCTTTATTCTCCATATATTGTAATCTAAAGTATGCAAGAATATTTTGTTGCGTGATTATTCTTACAATTTCTAAATCATTAGTAGTGTTTTGATTGCATTGGGATTCATAGGTTTACTATTATTGCTGAAATAACAGATTAATGAGTGCTCCTTTACATATCAATGTGTCATAACTATTCAAAATTCATATATTGTCAATGTACTAAATAAATCTTGCCTATTAGGATAATTATTCCTTGAAGAAATTTTAGAAATTTTGAAACCATGTAGCATATTAATCATACCCAACTCAAATACCCCTTATCCTTTACCCCTCTTATGGGGTTGGCATAGACCCAACTCAACTCACTTCTTAGAATGTGAAAACTGTTTTTAGTTTGTGATTTGGTGAAGGTACTATGTAATTGATTTCTTTTTATCACAAATTCGACATGTTCTCTTATAAAAGATGATGTATTAATACATTTAATTCTAAAGTGCCATGCATAATTTTTTGTTAAGTTTAGCATTGGAATTGTCACACCAAGAGAGAATATAATTTGACTTGATTCCAAAGACCTCTAGTTATAAGTTAAGTAAATTAAAAAATGCAGAAAATATAAAATTAGAACTATAACAAAAATGATCATAAGTTATAGACTAAATATGGAATTACAACAAAAATAAGTGAAGTGAAAAGACTACCTAATTTGATTACTTTGTAATTTAGCTTTTTATAGGTAAAATGTAATTTGGATGATAATCGTTTAAATTTCTTTTGATCTTTAAGCATATAAAATTTTCTGAAATTTAAACATCGTGTTTATATGATAAATTATTAAGTATAATCATGAATTCTATCAACATGAAATACCTTTTTTTCTTTTTTATTTATGTACGCATTTAAATTTACACCAGAATGTAGAATCTAAAACCAAAACCTAAACATTAAATACCTTTGGATGGTGGGGCCTATTTAATGTCACAGTAAATTGTGAATGAGTAACCTTTGTGATATTTTCATTTCCTATCTGCTACAAGAGCTGGGCCACATCCTTTCCAAAGAGGATCTCGACTTTTTGGTTATTACTATTAGACCACTGCTTCACACCCCCAAAATTCGTATGTCTTCTCTCATTGATTGCGAGTTTCCGCGCTCTTCAAATTGCAAGGAAGCGCCATGTCGATAACGCCCAAAGCCGCACCAATTTTCTGGGTCTCTCTCCCTCTTTACCACCATAATGCTAATCCGAATCGTAAAAATGATCCTGTGAAATCCCAAAATGCTTTCATTTCCCTCAGACCATCTTCGACGACACCTCCGTTAGCCACCAACTTGTATTCTTCTTGTAGCTCAGCCCCTGCCTCGGCCTCACTGGCCCAAACCTCCATTTACGAAACTATGGATGTTAATGCCCAGATTTGCAGTTTCTGCGAAGTGGGTAATCTCAAGAACGCTGTGCAATTGCTTTGCAGGGCTCGGAAATCGGACCTTGAGACGAAGACTTATTGTTCAGTGCTTCAGCTCTGTGCTGAGCTCCATTCGTTAGAAGATGGTAAAAAGGTTCACTCGATCATATCTTCTAATGACTTAGTGGTAGAAGGAGTTTTGGGTGCAAAGCTTGTTTTTATGTATGTCAATTGCGGCGATTTGAGGGAAGGAAGGCGGGTTTTCGATAGGGTTGCTAATGAAAAGGTCTTTCTTTGGAATCTTATGATGAACGAGTACTCAAAAATTGGTGACTGTGAGGAAAGTATACGTTTATTTAGGAAGATGCAGGAGTTTGGAGTTGAGGCGAATCCATATACGTTTTCTTGCGTTTTGAAATGTTTCGCCGCCTTAGGGAATGTGAAAGGTGGCACTGAGGTTCATGGGTATTTGTTGAGATTGGGTTTTGGTTGTCACAACTCAATTGTGAATGCTCTGATTGCCTTCTATTTCAAATGTGGAAGAGTTGAAATTGCAGAGAAGTTGTTCGATGGATTGAGTGATCGGGATGTTATATCGTGGAATTCAACGATAAGTGGGTATGCTTCGAATGACCTTGCAGGGAAGGGACTTGATAGGTTTAAAGAAATGCTACTGCTGGGCGTTGATGTAGATTTGGCGACATTAGTGAATGTCCTTGTGGCTTGTGCAAGTGCCGGTGCCTTATTGTTTGGTAGAGCAGTTCATGCTCACGCAGCAAAAGTTTGTTTGGATGGAAACATCATGTTCAATAATACTTTGCTGGACATGTATTCAAAATGTGGCGACTTGCATGCTGCTATTCAAGTTTTTGAGAAGATGGACAAAAGAAGTGTCGTGTCATGGACTTCGATGATAGCGGCTTATGTCAGAGAAGGTCGATCTCATGGGGCAATCAGATTATTCCATGAAATGGAAAGGAGTGGTGTTAGCCCTGACCTCTTTACCATCACAACCGTTATTCATGCTTGTGCTGCTTGTAAAGGCACTTTGGATAGTGGCAGGGATTTTCACACTTATATTAAGGAAAAGAAAATGGACTCAAGTTTGACTGTCTCCAATGCTCTCATGGATATGTATGCAAAATGTGGTAGCATGGAAGAAGCTCACTCAGTTTTTAGTCGGATGCCTGTAAAGGATATTATCTCTTGGAACACAATGATAGGAGGTTACTCAAGGAACTGTCTTCCCAATGAAGCTCTTGCTCTGTTTGTTGAAATGCAACGAGTGATAAAGCCGAACAGCACAACAATTGCCTGTGTCCTTCCAGCTTGTGCCAGCCTAGCTGCTCTAGAAAGAGGCCAAGAGATTTTTGGTTACGCACTGAGAAATGGATATGCTTCTGATCAATATGTTGCCAATGCGCTTGTTGACATGTATGTAAAGTGTGGCGTACTAGTTCTTGCACGGTTACTTTTTGACATGATTCCTTTAAAGGACCTGGTCTCCTGGACAGTTATGATTGCCGGATATGGAATGCATGGGTTTGGAAGTGAAGCTATTGCTACCTTTAATGAGATGACCAATGCTGGCGTTGAACCTGATGAAGTTTCCTTTATTTCATTACTTTATGCGTGCAGTCATTCTGGCTTACTTGATGAAGGATGGAGTTTTTTTAACATTATGAAAAACGAATACAATATTGAGCCCAAATTAGAGCACTTTGCGTGCATGGTGGATCTTCTTGCTCGCAGAGGGAATCTATCAAAGGCATATAAATTCATTGAAACCATGCCAATTGAACCAGATGCCACCATCTGGGGTGCCTTGCTCTCTGGGTGTAGGGTCTACCATGACGTAAAACTTGCAGAGAAAGTTGCAGAACATGTTTTTGAACTGGAGCCAGAGAACACAGGGTATTACGTACTTCTAGCGAATGTATATGCAGAAGCAGAAAAGTGGAAAGAAGTGCAAAAACTGCGTGAGAGGATTGGTCGGCGAGGATTGAAAAAGAATCCAGGTGCTAGTTGGATAGAGATATATGGCAAAGTTAGTATCTTTGTGGCTGGAGATAATTCGCACCCACAAGCCAAAAGGGTAGAGTCACTGTTAAAGAGGTTAAGAACGAAGATGAGGGAAGAAGGTTACTTACCAAGGACAAGGTATGCTTTAATTAATGCAGATGAGATGGAGAAAGAAGTGGCACTCTGTGGGCACAGTGAAAAGTTAGCAATGGCTTTTGGAATACTCAACCTCCCTGTTGGCAAAACCATACGAGTGACAAAGAATCTCAGAGTATGCGGTGACTGTCATGAGATGGGCAAGTTCATTTCCAAGACCACTAGCAGGGAGATTGTCTTGAGGGATTCCAACCGTTTTCACCATTTTAAGGATGGTTCTTGTTCTTGCAGAGGTTTCTGGTGAATCGGAGAGGAGAGAGGGGAGCTGTAGATTAGTATGAATGTGAAGTTCATATGTAGCACAGAAGGCAATCACGTTGATTCCAAGGAACGACCAAGTTGTTTATTATTGTTTCTTGACTGACACAGATACCTTGGATAAGGACTTACGTGTAGGATCTCTTGTATATGTTGGATTAAATCGACAAATATTATCTAAAGCTTACTTCAGCATGCTTCTGACAGTCATGAGAGAGCTAAGCTCGATTCCCAGTTTCAGTAATTCGCAACCAAATGAGAAAAATCAGGGAGGCTTCCTTATTAATTTAATCGACATCACAATCTATGGGGATGCAGCCTTGGGGAGGGGGTGCACTGTTGACGTTTACAAAGGGATTCACCTTCACCCAAATAAGAGAGAAGACAGAAGCCAACAGCACTGACCAGAGAACAACAATGGTTGGAGTCCGGTTCTGGCGACCCATGAGACCCTTGAGGAAAGGGTACAGGTGAAGAATCACCCAGAAGGCAAAGAACTCCTTGCCAAAAAGGGGTCCCCATGCTTCGTATCCTTGATTAAGAGCATCAGAAAAGCCGGCGACGACACCCACCATATTGACGATGATAAGAGTTGTTGGAGGAATCAAGAGTGCTGTCCACTTGACAGTATAGAGCTCGCCAAACTCTGAATCATCAACGGCCTTTACAGTGACGGTGAAGTTGGTATCGACGCCGGCCACAAACTTCAGGAATCCTTGGTAGAGAGCAAAGAGATGGGCCGAAACACCTGCAGTAACCCAGAACTGCTCATTACGCCACCAGTCCACAACGCTGACCCCACTCCACCGGAGCTCGAGCACATCGTTGACGATAATGGAGATGAAAAGGCCAAGAAACAGGGCACTCCCGAGATTGGAAAGCTGAATCAAATAACCAAGTATAATGTAAGTAACTTCTTTCATTGTTTTGACTTTTTGAATAACTCTTAATTATCACCAAAGATCTAAACCATATGATTGTTAAGATTTCAAGGGAAGGAGAAGAGATTACCGATGGAATGATGAATTTTCCTGTAAGAAGGGAGATCGCGGGGAGTGAGCAGTAGGCAATGAGAGGGAGACATGCAAATGGATAAACAATTGCGTTTATGTAAGCTACTCTTTGAAGCCATTTGAGGCGGCCTCCAGCATATCCGTACCATAGGGGACAGTGTCTACTAAGGAAAATCTCCACAGAGCCAAGAGCCCACCGGAGAACTTGGTGCAGTCGATCGGACAAGTTGATGGGGGCTGACCCTTTGAATGCAGGCCTAAGTGGCATGCAGTAAATTGACCTCCATCCTCGGCAGTGCATCTTGAAACCCGTCAAAATATCCTCAGTGACCGAACCATATATCCAGCCAATCTGGGAAATCAGAGTAATGCAGTGGAAGATTAGAGGTAATGCAGCATACTCTTGAAAAAACAATTTCAAGTAGAAGATCACACGAAGCCTGCTGAAATTGAAACTGAAGTTGGAATCCAATAGTTCATGACACATGGTCAGGCAATAATCATAGCTTTGGCAATTCCAATAATGAGAACAAGAACAAAAAAAGTCCACCTCTTTGCCCCAGGTAGTTTTCTCTTCATAACCACAGCTGATGACGTGAATTGCTTCCTTGACGAATGTTGATGGGTTGACCGATTCAGGCACTCCTCCATTTTCCATCAATGTAGATTCGATAAATACAGAAGACGTGCCAAAAGTTCTCTCCAAGCTCATCTTGGAGATCAGCATTGACCTGTGATGCTCGTCATAATCTGCACAAGGAACACAAAATATATCCTAGTAATTCAGAGCTCTTTTTACTCATTTCCCTGAATAATTTTCTATGATAATTAGACGTACTGTCAATCTCTCTGAGGTTAAAGATGGCAGCATCGAGCTCATCAAGTTTTGCATCCCGCTCTAAATCTGAGGGATCTTCAGAAGCCTTCTTGGAGGAAGAGGAGAAAGCCTTAGACAAGCTGGGCAAAGAAGGAGGGCCATAGCCGTAAAGTGCTTGCCTTTTGAAAACACAACCGGTCCCTACAGAAAATGGTCCTTGAATGCCATCAAGTCCTTTCATGTTATCCTGAAATTGAGACGAAGAGATTCTCAAAATCCAGAAGGCACAAGTTAGTGCGAGGCCCAATCTTGGCCATTACAGCGTTAGCTACTTTTCCTCTTTAACTCTTCTATTTTATTTTTAAGGAGTTACATATTAATATGAAATTGGAATTACACAACACTTTCTACTAAATTCACTGCTTGAATATATGCCGAAGTTTAAAACTGATTAGTCTATCCTGAATACTCACAAGATGATAGGCAGGAATTTAGTTTCATTCTCCTTTGATATCATATACCTAATTATTAGAACTACCAACCAAATTGATCAGCTAAACTGTACAAAAACTTTCCCAGATAGTTAGAGTTTCTGATATGGCTTGAAGCAGCTATGACATTGTTATTTCTTTCTAGAATCGCTAATACTAATTGAAAATAATACTCTCAATTTGAAAACTACTTAAGCATGTAGAAGCATCTGAGCTAGCTTCAATCTTACATCAAAGAAAACAGAGTTGCGATTGGCGTATCGATCACTGCGGTCAATGCCATCAAACCTCTGAGGGAACTGAACAAAGCATACATCTCGACCAACTTGTGGATCCATCAAGAAACACATGGCCTCCCGAACTGCCTTGCTATTATTAATGTAGTGATCACAGTCAAGGTTCAGGATGTAGGAAGCATTTGTGAGAACTGCGGAGACTCTAACCTGAATGAATCCAAACATTCCAGTGTTATTGAAACATTGATATTCTGTGCATCATTGCAAAAGTGTCCCGACAGACTTACCAAAGCATTTTCAGCACCGGCTTTATTGTGGTGACGGTAGTCTGGTCTCTTCTCTCTGGAGACATAAACCAGTCGAGGAAGTTCATTTCCTTCTTTGTCATGAGCACCATTATGTCCAAGGAAAACCTGAAAAGTTGTATTAGAGTGTGAGGACACATCTCAAAATCTTAAAACATTAAGTGAAAAGAACTCATTATTTATAAGGTGACAAGCTCATCCTCTAACTTCTAGTGTGGGACAATATCAAATTTTAACAAAGGGGAATGAGACAAAAGTTCATGCAAATAGATGCAATAGTTGATAACTATATGCTAAATGCTTCCCAAGATATGACATCTCTAAAAGCTAAAATTTGAAATTAGCTGAAAACGTAAGCAAGAAAAACCAGCTAGTAGCTAGGCTGACCTGAATCATTCCTGGGTGGTCACGGGTTTTGTTTCCAGGCCAAGGTGTTCCATCTTTCATAGTCCAACCTTCTTCAGGTGGTCTCTGAGCCTTTGCTACTAAAGCATTAATTCGCACTTTAAACTCTTCGTAGTCTCTCTGTAACAAAGCAGAGGCCAACCTTTAGGGATAGTTGTCTCGGAAACACATCAATGAATGCAGTCATCTATTCTATATGCTATTGCTGTTTAGATTAGATATCAATAACACCTTGATACATAATAACTAAATTCACTTGTATCAGAAAGAGTTTCAGTTGCTCACCTTCATAGCCCTGCGTTCCTTTACAAAAGAAGTTTGCACTTTATCCTTCAAGTAGTCGAATTTCTGTGCAAAGTAAACCTCAGGTGCACGGGGTTCGATAGCAAATTTTTTGCAAAATGGTACCCACTTTCTGGCAAAGTCAGCCGTTTCAACAAGAGATTCAAATGTAAGCATGGCAGCTCCATCGTCGGACACATAGCATGAAACTTTATCCACTGGGTAGTCCACTGCAAGGATGGAAAGCACCGTATTCGCAGTGATGAGAGGTGGTTCTTTTAGAGGGTCTACTGTACTCACGAAGAAATCCACAGCGGCAAGCTCGGACGGTTCACCCTCTCTTTCATACCTGACACGGTAAAACAAGATCTGTGAAAACTGTGATCAAGTTCAGAAGCATCAGTTGACAGTATTTGCAGCTAGGTTCTAGTGCCATGGTAGCAGAATTTGAGCTTCACAGAGGATACTGACAAGAACAAATCCAACTAGGCGTATACATACAAATTTACTCAAAACTGTGCGTATATGAGTAACGGATGTGTACCTTGCAGAAAGTTCATCAATGTATGTGTCCCTATTGATTGGAGACCATTTAGGGAACTGATTCAATGCCCAAGAAACAGCAAACCAAATCTCACATATGACAGAAGTGAGCCACAGACCGACGGCATCGTCAACAGGATTTGTGATCCGGTAATAGAAAAAGAGACACAGAAGTATGAGTCGCATAATTATGACGCATCTATATGGTGTGAGTTTGCTGGATGGAATCGGAACCACACTTGACAGTGCTGGAGTAGCCACTTGGGACCTGCAAAAGCAATCAGCACCTCTCACCATGTATACGACTTTCCTGACAAATCAAAGAAAGATTCACGCAAAATGGACAAAGAATATGTTCCAAAATGCAGGGAATTCACTAATATATCCCCTGAAAACAGATATTCATACTTGCTTATTGATGTTTACTTCATTTCTCCCAAAGCTTAAACTAGTAAGTTGTTCAGTCCCGGGATGAAAAAGAAAATGTGGGACCCTCAATCATAAGAAAAAACTTTGATCAATACAAGCGAAATAGATGGTTTCTCATATAATATATTAATTAGGATCAATTAAGACTGACTCATGTTCTCTTCTAAGAATACACCATCTTGAATGGATTTAAGTTAATTGGTACTTACTGCGTCTCTTCCGTCTGCTTCTCAGGTAGAACTTGGTCCTCCTTCTGATCCTCGATTTCAGTCTTAGCTGGAGCCTTTTTCTTTTTGTTCTTCTTATCCTTCCAACTTTCCAGTCTGTTCTTCCAGACAGGATTCCCCGATTCATCATTTGGTTCTTCAAGAAACACTAGTTAACATAATTACCAAATCCATCAAAACCGAACAAAAGGATGAAAATGACCCAAGATATCAATATTACTTACCACAATCCACCGTAGACACACTACTCACATGTCTTGCATGAATTCCAACATCCTGAATAAACCAATATAATGATACTAAGATTTCTACATCTTAAAAGTTCTCAGAACGTAAAATTTGGATTTTCAGTGGACATCATAAGCACAGGTGTGACCAAAGTTTGATATAAAGCGTATAACATACAGTGATATGCTTACCTGAGAATTACTAAGGTGAGCAGCAATGGTGGATCCGTTGCCTGATCCCTTCAGTTCAGCGTCATTTACTGAGTTGCCTACAAAGTTGGTAGCCACACTATTAGCCTAGGACGTTAAATCAAGAGATCTACAAGGTCAGCAATTTTACGAATCTGTATGGGAATTCATAGAGCAATGAAGATTAGGGCAGCCCCTGTGTATTTCTAGAAATCATCTGTTTCCTGCTTTATACGTCCCTCTACAAAAACCCATGTTATTCTCCGAAATAGAAATAGAAAATAGGAAAGAACGATTTAACAAAGAAAAATTAAGCCATGTTTGCGGTTCTTTTTTCACTAATGTCCCTTGAACTAAAAAATTAGCGGCAGTGTGAGTAATTTCTAAATATAGAAAACCCCAAGAATCATTAGCACAACGAAAAGCCGACTTGCTTGTATCCTCTCTGCCCCTGAACCTCAATAAAGTGTGTTAGGAAGAATCAATAAATGAAAGGTTAATTTGTTATCCAAAAGATTGTTGATTGAGAGAAAAAAGTTTCACATTGGAGGCAGGAGAGGGGGGGGGGGAGGGGAAAGAAAACAAATCATTTCCGCATTTTGAGATGCAAGAGCTTAATCCGTCTGACATTCTAATTTGTTTAGCAAAGATGAATTTGGCTAAAGTATTTGATGATCCAAGAGATACCTTCATATGGGGCACCGCAGCGCAAGCATGCTTTCCGGCCTTCCTTGATCTCAAACTGAACACAAGCCTTGCAAATGGAGAAGTTGCACTCATGGCAAGCCAAAACGAGCTCCCCATTGGCGCCGATGTCCACTTGCTCACCACAAGAGTTGCAAAGAGGAAGGCCAAACTCCATAATTTTGGTTTCGGTTATCCTTTCCCTAAGAGACCCAACACCTTGATCCTTGCAAGGTGTTTCCCTCTGCTTGTCAATCTTTGTTTTCTCCGTTGGTTTTTATACCGATAACCCCAAACCCATACCGGGTATTCTGATCTCCGTGAGAGGGTGGTGCAAGCATTTTTGTCACATTCAGAAGGGACGTCGAGGTGGTGATTGATAGGGTTTGGAGGATAGGGTGTTGGCGTCATCGTTCTACTGAGAAGGAGAGAAAAGACGGGGAGAGGTGAGAAGCAACGTCTATTATGTTGGTGTAAAGAATTTGAAATTTTGCGGGAACTCTAAGCAAGGCTTAGGTTGGGCGGGGTAAATCTTTAACCACCCAGCCTTGCAGACAGGTCCATAGGTATTTACCTAGCCATATTCCAGACGCCAAAAAAGACCAAAGTGACACTGGAGATGACCGAAGTAACGCCGGATGAACCACACTGTTTCATCTCAATGACGTACAAACCAGAAGAAATGCCTTGCACGAGCAACATTCTTCTTTGTGGGCTGGACGAGTTGGGTCACAGGAAGATGGCGGACCGCCGAGAACCAATTGGGTTCGTCACCGACGCCCATGAAGTGCTAGTGGAACCATTTCAGACCGCCACTAGAGGAATCCGGCCACCAGAAACTCTTCAGCCACTTTTTGGGGGGAATGAAAAAGTCATATACCCCTTTACAACTAAAATAAAAATAAAAATAGATTATAATGGTTTTTAGTATGTGCTCTCAGCTAATTCTAATATAGCCTAGTCTCTTTTAGTATAGCTGTAATGATTTATAGTTTGAAGTTTGAAAGGAGAGCCATGGGGGATTGTAATATAAGCACGTAAAGAGGTATGAGAAAAGGAAGCTTTTGTAAACCCAAAGAAAACCTAAGGTCTTATTTACCCTTCAATGAAAACAAAGTTTCTTATTTTTTTCTAATAAGACAAATCCTATTTTATCCAATGGTTTACTTTCCTGTTAATATGTCCCGAATGAGCAAGAATCAGCTCCTTCAAGGACCTGTTACATGCTTCTTTGATCAGGCATATTCCATCATGTATGTCAGTGATGGAATCCCAACAATGCGCAAGCTGTATTCCTCAAGGCAGGACAGCTATGCCCTTGCAAGGAATTAGGGTATTCTAAGAAAATTTGTGAATCAAGGAAAGTTAAATGGTATGAGAAGGAAAGAGACTAAAAGATTTCACTTTGACACAAGTTTTATAATGTACATCTAGAGTATTGGATTAAAAGAAGATCTAAGTTATGTTTCTAACACAAGTGGTAGGACATTTTACACAAATAATGCGAGGGAGAAAATGAAGAAGTTGAACTGCATTTGAATTTATATTAAACTAAATGCTACGAGATCATCTTCTGTTAACTTCGATTTCTTAAACAATAAGAAGTGGATGACATTCATGAAGATAGAATACCAATGAAAAATTGAAGTCTGTGACCACTTAACTATAATAGGCATAAGAGAACCTAAGATGACTAATGAGTGTAAGGAAACTAAGGTTAGGAAGACAAAGGCCATAAAGGAAAGACAATTGTTACTAAAAATAAAACAATAACCCCATTAAGGAAATATAGACATGTATCTAGGAAGGATGTTTCTACACAACTTGAATTCACTTAAAGGGATAATGGAATTGTTAAAAGAAAGCCAAGAGCAATTTGCTATGGAAGGAGATAGCCCCTACTTTTTAGTTATGGGGTAAAAAGAATAAAGGACTCCAATAAAGTGAGAAGAAATGATAATAAGTTAAAACAAAAGAAATATGGGTACAAGGGCTTAATCAAGAAAAAGAATGGAAAAAAGCATTGGAACCATTGTCAATATAACTCAATGATTATTGCCTCATGTGACACAAAAGTGTTAAATGGTTCTTCTAAGCATAAGGAAAAAAGTTAGTTACTAGAGAGTATAAGTTGTCTTAAAAAATAAAATTAAGTCAGTAAATAAAAAGAGGGTTTAGAATGCTATTCATAATATTTGGACTTACTGTGATAACAAGGATTCAATAAACAATTTTAGAAGAATATTGGTAGGGTGGAATCCAAGATAGAACTATCTTAACTATCTTAATAGTATAACCAAGTAATGTACCTTAGAGTGGTATCCACTTTTTTTTTTTTTTTTTGGTACGCATGCACCCAGGGAGGGGAGAGGAGACTTGAACCCAAAGTGGTATCCACTTTGGATAGCACTAAGTATATTTTTATATTTACTGATGACACTAATGATCCATTGAAAGAGACCTATCTTTACATTTACATTATCCATTAACATCATAACATACTTTTAGTAAAGAAAGGAAGATAGAGAAAGTTGAAAGTTAGGAATGGATAACATGGTGAAATGTTTGAAGGAAGCCAATTTGGAAGATCTTATATACTTTGAATTATTATTCACGTGGACAAATAAGAGATTTGAATGCCTATATTGAATAAAATAAACGAAGTCATGTTTAATGATTATTGGGATTAAAGTTTCCTAAAAGCTCAAGCTTGATTCCTATGCTTAGGAAATTTAGACCACGCACAAGTCTTAAACAAAAGCAACTCAATAATACCTTGAACTAAGAAGAGTTTCAAGTTCTTTATTATGTGGATTAATTACCAATATTTTCTTCTTGTAGTAGCTGATGCGATGACAGTCGAACAGTTTCCTCTATAACAAGTAATATGCAAATTAAGGACTTTGAAACTTAAAGAGTTTAATAGGTAACACTTTCATAACCTAAGTATGTAGATCCAAGAAACTAATGATTTCACAAATGAGCTATAGAATGCTACTATAGAAGGGATTTCAAAGGAAGCTATTGTTGAGGAAAAGGCTTTCATTGCAAAAAGCTTCGCTAATCAATTAAGGATAGAAGAGAGCTTATTGAAGTATAAGTTTACGGTCCAATGGTGACAACTAAATAATCAAAATTCCAACTATTTTATCAAGATCATCCAATGAAGAAAAAATAAATCCAAGATATGTTCAATTGCACTATAGGATGACACTAAATTGGATGATTACATCACTATCAAGGATATCCTTGTCAATTACTGTAGGAACCTTCTTAGCTATCAGCCAACTCAAAAGCCCATCAATAAGATACTCCTTGATAGAACTATAAAAAGGATAGAGTCATCCCACTATATGGATGAGCTTACTTCTATTCCTGCCTTATTGGAAATTAAGAATACTATGTTCTCAATAAAAATAAAAAAATTATAAAACTCCTTTCTTGGTAGTTTTAAAACCAACTTCTTTGAAGTATCATGAAACATAGTGGGAAAAGATAATTTGAAGGCTATCAAATTATTTCTCAGATCACGGCATATGCTTAGGAAAACCAATACGACATACTTAAATCTTTACCCCAAAAGTTCATAATTCTACTAAGGTATCACATTATAGACCAGTTTCATTTTGTAATCTAGTTTATAATGATATGATGAAACTCTTATGTAACATGTTAATATCCATCCTCAAAGCATAGATACCACAAGGATAAGGGACTCCTCATGTTTGCACTTAAAATTGATATTATGAAGGAATATGACTCCTTAAATATGACCTTTTCTAAATGATAATGGAAGTGATGGGATTTCCACTTGGTTTTATCAAATGGGTGGCAGTTGTATCAAGATAAGCTAAATTTTTAATTAGTATCACTAGGGATCTTGTTGACTGCTTTTGCTTAAATAGAAGGCATAGACAAGGTGACACACTATCTCAATACTTATTTGTGATTGTTAGAGAAACATTGTTAGGATTGAAGAAAAGTATAATACATCACAATTTTGATAATAACCTATTCCTTTTTAACAAGAGGAACAAAAGCTATGGGGTGTCTTGAATCCCAGTTGTTTGGCTAGGCCCCTTGCTAGCTACCATTCTCATTGGCTTAGCAGGTTAAGAATTTATATATTCATCTTGCTTTGAGACTTAACTAGACTATATATTCATCTTGATGTAATATTGTGAATGGTATTATCATTATAGCATTGCATAACATTATCTTGTATTGATAATCATTATATGTTTAAATCTTACTTGATAAAAAAAAAAAGTTAATTGATACTTACGGCATTTCTTCCGTAGGCCTCTTAGTTGGAACTTGGTCCTTCTTTTGAGATTTCAACCTTAGTTGGAGCTTCTTCTTTTTCTTTGTCTTTTTTTTCCCCCTTTTTTTGCTCTTCTCATCCTTCCCACTTTCCACTCCGCTCTTCTAGATTGGATTCCTGAATTTAGTAGTTAAGTTTTTCAAGAAACACCAATTAACATAATTACCAAATCCATAAAACTGAGCAAAGGACCAAAATGATGCAACACGTCAATATTACTTGCCACTGTCCACTGTACCACACTACTCACTTGTCTTGCATAAATTCCAACATCCTGTATAAACCAACATAATGGTACTAAGCTTAATGTATTTAAAATTTGGATTTCAATTGACATCACAAAAACAAGTGTGATCGAAATTAAATATCATCGTACTTCCTTCAACCCGAAGTTTGATGTAAAGCATAGAACGTACAGGGACATCCTCACCTGCGAATTATTAAGGTGAGCTGCCATGCCGGATCGATTGCCTGATCCCTTCACATCAGCATCATTGACTGAGTTGTCTACAAGTTTGGCAGGCACACTATTAGCTTGGGATGCAAGTCAAGAGGTCTACAGTATCAGCGATCATAAGACTCCGTATTGGAAGAGTCAAACGGCATATCTATTTCTAGAAATCATCTATTGCTTGCTTTATACGCCCCCTGCACAAACTCAACGTTATTCTCCAAAACATGAATAGAAATAGAAAATGGGAGAAAATGCTTAGAAAGTAAGAAAATAAGGCATTTTTCATCCCATGTCTGTTGAACAAAAGATTAGCCGGAGTGTGAGAAATTCCTAAAGATAGAAAACAAAGAACATTAACGCAAAGAAAATCGGAAGTGATATAATCCTCCTTACCGCTGAACCTCAGTTTAATCCTTCTGACGCACACATATTTTAGCAAAGACGAACTTGGCTAATAAATTCGAGGGTTCGAGAGGTACCTTCATATGGAGCACCACTGGGCAAGCATGGTTTCCAGCCTTCCCTGATCTCAAACTGAAGACAAGCCTTGCAAATGGAGCGAAGTTGCACTCATGGCGAGGCACAGAGACCTCCCCATTGACACCGACGTCCAATGGTTCACCACAAGAGTTGCAAACAGGAAGGCCAGACTCCATCATTTGGTTTCGGTTATCGTTCGCCTGAAAGACCCAACACCTTGATCCTTGCATGGTGTCTCCCTCTGCTTCTCATTCTTTGTTTTCTACGTTGGTTGTTCTATCTTTTACCATAACCACAACTATGGTATTCTGACCATTGTGAGAGGGTGGCGCAAGCATTTTTGTCACGTTGAGAACGGATGGGGAGGTGGTAGTTGGAAGGGTCTGGAGGTTGGGGCGTTAGTGTCATCCTTGAAAGGCAACGTCTATCTTGTTAGTCTAAAGAATAGAAATTTTTGCGGGAAGTCTAAGGAAGGTGTCCGTTGGGCGGGTTACATCTTTAACTAACCAGTCTTGCAGACAGGTCTAATGAAAATTCAGCCTGCCACAATAGGTGTTACAGTTGTTAGACCAAGGACCAGAAACGCCAAGCTGAAAATGCCACGCTTAAGGTAGTTTTCGTCTTTGGAGTTTTCTGCCCAAGGTGATTATTATGCGTTCTACCTTTATTGGCGAGGACTTGTAATGCGGCAGTGCAGTCCTGGAATACTTTCTATGGTTAGGTTTCTTCACTTTTACAGAGAAGGTAATCATTTAGCTGATTGTTTAGTCAATCATTGGACATTCGATTAATGAGATGAAATTGAGTCTCTTGTAAATATGTGCAGAAGTATTTCTTCGGAAGATCAACTTGGTTTGTTTCATTATATACCTCCTTGATTACTCTATGATTTGTCAAATTTGTTCTTAGCTAAAATTAATGATGCTTATGGCTTGTTTGTATAGGGCCCAGAATGCTCTATAGTTCTCTGTATTTGGTTGTAATAGGCCTTATAATGGTCCTTGGTTTCTGCTATAATTTAATTTTGTAGATATTTTTTCAGGGGCTAAAGAATATAATGACTCCATTATATTTTTGGAGAAAGTATAGTCTTTAACCTGTCTTTTGTGATCAATAAAAGTGATCAGGATTCTGTACTTGTTTAATAAATAAATAAATAAATAAATAAACTTATTTTACCCGAACATGAAATGGAAACATTACTGACTTCTTAAGTTATAGAGAATTACATGGGTATTCGAATACGGTCAAAGATGCATAAGTCTCATTTTTCACCATTAGGGGGTGAAGGGTCACGAGTAATCCTGTTTGGCAATGGTCGCAAGCATGTCTAAGTTTCCTCCGCAAGGTTCGTCCACGGAAGGTGAAAGTTCTATTGCTATTTCACAAGGCAATCTACATTGATGCATGAAAGGGAGGCCCAAGGACAATGACATAACGACTCCAATAATCGACATTAGTATTCCTTTTTTACCTTCCATTACATCCGAAAACGACTTGTAAACTTTATTATGACCCCTCCTCGCTGGTTGGCTGCGAATTCCATTATCATATTTGGAAACAATATGTTTTCAAAACCAACCATTAAAAGTGATTTTCTTCTTTTATTAAGCAAAATAGGTCCTTCCAATCTTAGACGTAGTGTTTCAAACCCCCCCTACTCATAATCCCTTGGGTGTCACTAAGTCACATATGCTTAAAATTAGCAAAGTTCATTGATAACTCCCACTACTCATTTTATTGATCTCTTTTGTACCTTTATTTATTTATTTACTTTTGTCTGTTTGTTCTTTCCCGTTTTTCTTTTGGCTTTGAAAGAGCAGAGAGCAAAGTGAAATCCGTTCTGGTGTTCAGAATCTTGCTAACCAGCATCCGGTTCGCACTCCTTTGTGTTGTCAATGACGCAACCAAGCTTTAGCTCCATAGTTACAAAATTCTAATCCATAATATTCAGTTATTTTTTCGTCTCCAAACTTCAGAGTTGTTCCCTGACCCAAGTTTTCATTCTTGATAACGATATGATACCACCAAGATCACTATCATCCAGATTAAATTTTATGCATCTAACCGACGTGACAGAATGCCAACAATTTGCAATCTGCATTCTGTAACGCGGGACATCTTTGTCATTGCTAGGAAACATAAGAAATCTGCCCTACCAGGGAGGGACCAGCCGAACCCAGAGTGTGCTCAGATTGCGTAAACCCTTAAAACTCAGTTGTTTATTTTTCGGGGATTCAGCTATTATGACATTTGCATATAGATAATATAACAAGCAGGTTCCCTTTTCAGTCAAATTTGGCACTTAATTGAGAAACGAATTGAGGAAAAAAAAAAAAAAAAAAGGCATCTTTGTAAGAGCAATGGCAAATCAAAAGTTCAATACAAACCCCAATACAACTTCTAAAGAAAACCAAAGACCAACTAGTTACCCTAACAAGTATGTCATGAAATAAGACAAGATCCTACTAGTAACAACTAAGAAAAATTGGACAATCAAAGGTCGAGCCGGTCAGTGAGACTGATAACCTTAAACAGGAAGTTGTAATAGCCTATTTAAGCAGGCTGATTGATAAGGCTCCTGCCAAGTTGATTCCAAACAATATGGGGAATCCTAGAATGTAGACTACAGACTGGACATAATCATCCACTACGCTGACGATGGACCTTTGCTCGAGAGTTGGGAATATCTGTCCACAGGGTCAACAATGTGTCTTTCGTCTAAGATATGGAGTATATTTTTACCAGTTTCGTTGTATCACAAACAACAAGGTTATCTGATTCACTTGGAGTAGTACATAGCCAATTGACCTGCCAATGCATAGGCATACAAAATTAGAAGCTCTAAAAAAACTGACTCCAAAAGAGATGAATATGAATCCAAGAAGTCGAGAGGAAAATGCAATAGGAACTCACTTTTTTACCCAGATTGATGTTTAAAGGTTGTTCAGTGTTGCCATTTGTTTGCCTTTCGTCAAGATATTTGGACCAATCCCAGATCTTCACAGATTTATCGTTCCCTCCTGATATTATGAATTTCCCTCTTTCTCCAAACAATGAAAACGCCCTGAGCAGTTAACACTGATTAGAATAAATAATACCGGTTTCATTTCATTGCAAACAAGCAAATTACTTACACACAAGAGACAGCAGCAGTATGCCCACCCAACGTGTAATCCAAATGCAACCTCTGCTTTCTACTTTGATCTGGGCTTGCTGCATCAGCACTAGGGCTACTGTCTTTTAATTTTGATTGAGATCCTTTCCGCGGTCTTGTGGAGCTCTTTGACTTCGTTGCAGCAAGTTCCAAGTCAATATTAATAACATCAACAACACCATCACCCCTTGCAACAACACATAACTTGTCCAATTTGTCTAAAATATCTGCTTCTGGAACTGCTATTGCGTGCACAAAAGCAGGGTTAAAACATTGTCCTGTACTACCACTACTCTCCACGCCAGGCAGGCCTGCAGTAGGTAAAAGGATGGCATGAATGGATCAGATCCGGCGTAGCTAATACATCTAGACTCCTTTTGTTTTCACGATGGGTAAAATTGTCAGAGGGATCATGTTACCGCCATGAATACTATTAAATTTCTTTTGGGAGAGGCTCTAACGCTTTCTACTTTCATTATATCAATATAAATTATTTTTGTCATTTTTTATCCCCAACCTCAACCCCTGGAGCCGGGACAAGGACTTCCCATTTCAACCATCACCTGCTTATAGTCGAGTTCACCCATCTCATTCACACACTTCACTAATTGGTAAACAATTCCTCTTTTTTTTTCTCCCCTCTTTTAAACAATTGGTGTCCTTTGTAAAAATTTGCATTCAACTTCGGAAGCTGTCCAATACAGAATCTTGGATGGAAAGCGAAGTGGATCCCTGACGTGCAGGGCAATTCACGAGTCAAGGAAGTCCCAGTTAAGGGAGTTTATTTAGGGGATGAGGGATCAATATCTGAGGCAGAAGATCCACGGGGTTGTGGTAAGGGAAGACCGGGAGAGAAAGGGGAGAAAAAGAGGAAGAGAGTGAGGTTCGTTATAACTAGTAACATGGACCAAACATGTAGTTGCATCAAATTTTCTTTAAAAGGTTAGAGATCATTGGTCTGTCTGTTCAATAGATCTTGAAGCTAGAACTGACAGGCATTATATATATTTGATCAATGAAAAACTCCTGGCTGCCAGACATTATATTATCTCACCACAAAAATTGCCTAGCATTTGGCATGGTATAAAAAGAAGAAAAAGTAGGCCACCTAAGTGCTACCAATATAAGCTGGAATAGTTAGAAAAGCCATGTTTACAGACAACCAGACTGGCAAAATAATTTTTAATGATTTTATTAATCCTATTGAAAGAAAGGAAAGAACAAAATCAGATATTAAACAAGGAGAGATAGAGAGGAAAAGTACGCACTAAAATCCAAAGTTTTGTAGGGGCGGCCCTTGGAGAAGTCCCACATAACAAGTTTCGCATCAAGACCTCCAGTAATAACTGCCAAAATACACAAAGCAGATATTGAATCTGATTATTTAAGGTTCAGATGCAAGTTTTTGGTTACATTTTGGGACAAGAAGCAAAAAACCAACACATATATTGCATGTCAATTGTTCTTCTGGCATAACTCACTCACCCTTGCAGGAGATACTCACAAAGAGAGCAAAAATTCTACGGAAATCAGAATGATATTGAAACTTTATAAGAGACATCAGGAATTGGAACAAAATATGTGGTTAACATTTTCTTAATGAGGTAGTCAGTCAGTCAATTCATCATACTATGTAGTTACACTGTCATAAACAAGAGACCTGTCACCAGGTGCACAATTACTGGCATAGTTCTTTCTCTAGATTTTATGTAATGACACGCTTCCAATTCTTTTTCTTGAGATGGCTGGCAGCAAAGATAGTCCATGTCCATATTTATCAGACAAGCATGGGACTTTATCAGCCTACAAGGACGTTTAATTGCCTCCTTACATATTGATGAGAAAATCTCTCCCCTAACTCTAAATTCTCAACAAAGAAGCAAAACTCCAAATTCTCTTCTTTCATCTTAGTGCGATCTCTTTATAGTTTCACAAGGATTCGCAACCAAGACTGACACTTTGACATCAAGATGCAGTAGAGACATAAATATGCAAAACTTAATTAGTCAGACTAACTACTTCAAGTCAAAGATAGCTCTATTAATTCTGAGTAACCAAAGCAAAAAAACTTTGGATTTTACATAGGTCTTCAATCCTAGACAACTTCAACAACCGGAATTGGTTCATATTGGCTTGACAAAAAAGATGTTTTAACGAAAATAGAATAGACTTATTCTCCAATTGCAACCAGTTTCCCCTTCTTGAATTGATGGGGACATGAACATAAAGAGAAAGAAGAGATATTACAAAAGAAAGAAAAAAAAAGTACAAGAAATACCTTCCCAGGGTCTCCAAGGAAGGAACTGTACACTGCTACATATCTGTAATGCAGAGTTAAGGCATAGAGAATGAAAGGAAAAGTCTCATAATATCAAGGCAATTGGGAAAGCATTAGAATGAAAAGACAACTCTCATAACATCCACATAAATTGGAAAATTGATTCAAAAGATGTTTAACAAAATGAAAGACGCAGGGAAAGAAATTTGCCAACAGAACATCTCTAAGATACTAACCTGATACATTGTGAAGGATAACCAAAAAAAGTCTTTAAACGTACAAGGATACACTTGTATGGCCAGATCTTAATGTTTTATAAAGGCAATGCTGGTGGATGTCAATTATCTGCCATAAATATCATAATCAGTTGTCGACCACAGGAAAGTAGCATTAACAATCTTTGATTCCTTTTTCTTCTTGTGCCTCACAATAATTTGAGATGATAAAAAATCTTATGGGGAGAGGGAGAAGACATCAAGAGGGAACATGAAATGGTAAAAATAGCAAATATAAACTCTTCAAGTAAAAAAGAATAGTTGCAATAAAAAGATAAGAGTGATATTCCCAAGGAGAAAAGTCAATGTAATAGCATGATGCAATCATATGTAACCACAACTGAAATCATGTCTTTTAATACATCTTCAGCGCAAACTATAAAACATTATGAGTAGAAAAGGTATTGAACTGAAACAGGCATACTTCTTGGGCACGGGGGTGGGAGGAAACACCTAAATATATTTTTAGTAAGTACCTTAACTTCACCATCATCATCTGCAGCAGCAAGAAAAGAGGACCTAGAGTTGCATACGAGCTGCACCAACAGACATAAGGCTAAATTGGAAGAGCCATAGACAAAAATAGAAGAATACTGTCACACACAAACAGTCACATTTTGAAGTCTACAGATAACAACTCAATAAAGCTCCCTTAAAGAAATGATAAGTGAATCATTCTTGCAGACAGTAGAAAAGGACAACAAAAGCCAGCAAATCGGAAAGAAGACAATGACTAACATTATTTGAGAAGCAAGGCAGATATATTAAGATGTTCAGGAAACACAGAAATAATTATAAATTCAACCACTTATATAAACCTGAGAGAGACTAGATATGAAGAGAAGAAAAATGCGTAAGTTACCACTGCAGATTCTGAAAAGGATAGTTCAGATCTATTATCTACATTGTAGAAAATTATGATGCAAAGTCCTAATGTCTTGACGCTGGCAACTCAACTACATTTTTAAAATAAAAGTGGTTGAAATTTTAATGGTTATCGAATATAACCATTTCTTCAATATAAAAGCAGCAATGGGGACAATTTTTTGATCTCAGCAATGGAACTTCATTGCATTCCTGTCCCCAGCCCGCTAGCTCAGTTGGAGCTAGCAGGGGATCCAACCAAATGGCTGGGGTTCAAGACACCACTCCCCCTTCCCACTTTACCTATGTAATAAATTTAAAAATAAATAAATAAATAAAACTTTCTTTGGATTATTTAAATTTAAGAAACAGAAGTAGGATGTAGATATATCATCCATAAGATAAGAGGCATGATTGCTAATTCTACCTGGTTTATTTCCTCTTTATTATAAGTATAACTCTCCAGCGGCTTCCATGAGGCAGGCTTCCAAAGAAGAAAAAGAAAACAAGTATAGGTAAGAAACCTTAACATGATATACTGTTAAATTGTAACTAAAAATATAACACTAAGGTAATTCTTACAACAGCTTCTCACACAATTAGAAAGAACAAAAATTGCAAAAGGCCAACTTGGGCTTCGAGAAAGGATTACCATATGTACATCAAAAGACTTGACCTCTTTTCCACAAGAAATGTAGATAATATCTTCATTCCCTAAATCCAGCAACAATCATTTTAAAATGACGACAATCATAACAAAATGAGTATAAACTAGATTAGACGCAACTACAATATAAACACATCAAAGATTCAACTGACCTTTAAAGAACAGACTATTAAAGGAATATGAGAAATTAACACACAAGAAGGGAGATGAAAAAAAATATAACACGATCATACACACCTGACTTGAAGCATAACGAAGAAATGGGTTCCTCCCCAACATCCATTACGAGTTGGACATCTTTGCATCGCATATCAAACCAGCAAATGCAACCATCCTGTTTCATTGAAACTCTCAATAATAACAACACAAAAATCCAATAGAAGTTAAGAACTCTGTTATTTATAAGTCAAAAAATCATTTGAGCAAATTTAACACAATTAGAAATAGGAGGTTGTTTGAATTTTGTCGTGCACGTTGAGTTTAACATCCCCAAATAATTTTAATTCATCTAAAAGTGGAAAGCTCATCCCATGTAAAGGCAGAGAGTGATTTATAAGCTCCTCCTGAGTAGGATTCCATACTAAAATTCTATGCCGTTCCCAATTTCTAATCAAACAAAGTGAGAGGAATTTCCGATGGAGAGCGTCTACCTCGCCGGAAGTGGCCACGAGGCCCGGCCGGTCACGCGAGGCTATGCAGCACGTGGCTGCCGCCTTGTGACCCCGCAGCCGTCTTGGGCTCCTCTCCGTCATGTCGTCTCGCCCTCACTCGCTCTCTCACGGTCTCGGAGAGCTTTTTACCTTTTTGTCCCGCTTTCCATTTTCTAAGAGAATTCTCCTGACCGACACGTAGCACATGCATAGCACAATACGACTTCTAGCATATCAGACGGAACTTGTCCAGACTGGGTCTCTAACGAGTTGGGAAATTGAATGTACAATACTCTTCTTTCAATTAAACATAATTAATGTATATTTCATGTCATTCTAGAGTCATGAATTCTTGTTTTATGAAGAAAGGCAAAGAAAAAGCAAGGGAGGGCATTAAGGCAGGGCATCTCATAATTAAACAATTAGACGGAGGCTTTTTCCTTGGAGTTAGAAAAACCGTTCCTTTAAGGAGGCTTAGAGTACTATAATAGTTTGCAATAAAATTGCAATGTAATGTGTATCATGTTGATTTTTAAACTATTGGTGTATTTTTGCTTTTATTTTTTATTTTTTTATTTTTTAATATCCGTAGCAAAAAATAGAAAGATGAGTAAATAAACACAAGATGGTACTGTGCTTTGAAGACTTTGTGTCTTGTTAATATTTGTAATATTTGTTAATATTTGTATTGGGCATTAGGCCCACATTTGTTACTTATTGTCATTAGGGCCTTAGGCCCGATTGTTTGTGAGATGGGCTAGGTTAAACCTAGCCCATTCGTGGGCATCGGTGATCGGCCAGTGCCTATTTTTCCTTTCAACAGTTTGTAATCTTTGCTTTGAGCAAGTGTATACAGAGAAAGATTTACCTGAAATCTTGCGTTCAACCTTTTATATGTTCCGGTTTTAGTTTCTAAGATGGTATCAATGAGCCAAGTTGGGTTTTTCGCATAATCGGGTATATCCTTCTCTCCTCCTGCAACTCTTATTGCTTTTTCTCTTCTAGTTTAAGAGTTGTTGTTGTTTTCTTGCTCCTTTGGTTGTCTTTGTTCAGAAAATTCGATTTATACCCTGATCATTCCTTTCTTTGGTTTGTTTGGTGTCTTTTTGGGTCAAAATCGCGTTTTCTCTTTCTGGGTTTGTTCTTCGTGTTTTTCACGGTTCATGTTTTTTCCGCTGCGTTTGATCTGTTAGGTTTTATTTTTCGTTACCTAAACCTGTTTTTAAAACGAGCGTTTTGCCCTTTCAAATGCCTCGTTTCACTTAAGTGAAAACGCACCGTTTTCACTCATTTGGTCTGTTTGCACCAAACGCTCCATTTTCATTATACGGTGCGTTTTCCTGTCAGTCTTCGAACTCACCGTTTAACTTCTTTAAACAGTGCGTTTTGCCAGTTTACTTTAAACTCACCGTTTAACTTATTTAAACGGTGCATTTAGTCAGTTAGTTTCAAACTCACCGTTTCACTTACTTAAACGGTGCGTTTTTGTCAGTTTATTGAAACTCACTGTTTCACTTACTTACACGATGCGTTTCGTCGGTTCACCAAAACTCACCGTTTCACTTACTTAAACGGTGCGTTTTCCGTCCTTTTTATTTCAAACACACCGTTTCCTTCTTTAAACGGTGTGTTTCATCTGTTCGTTAAACTCACCGTTTCACTCCCCTAAACGGTGCGTTTCGTCCTTCTTCCTCGTTCACGGAGGCGCAAAACACACCATTTCTCCTCACCGTGCCCCTTTTTCTCCATTTTCTCTCACCGTCTCCGCTTCCCTGAGCCCCTCCGGTGTAGTGAGCTTCGTCTCTCTGCTCCGTTCCTCCACACCTTCACTTTCACTCTCAAAACACCATTTGTAGCCCTAGTTTTCCCTCTTTTTCTATACGGACGGTGATGTTTTTATCCCAACAGCTCCTTTCTTCTCCGTTTTGGCGAAAACACGGTTCCATCTTTCACCGGATCCTAGCTCTATTACTATGAGTTCCTGTTCAGAAACATCATTACTTGGGACACCCACTTCAGTTCCAGACACTTTGCTTTTGGCTCCTGTAGATGTATCTACGGCTGTTTTAGTCCCTCAACTACTTACGGTTCCTGCCGACTATTTCACTTCGAAACGGAAAATGATTATTGCACTTGGATCTAGAGATAAGCTCGATCTTGTAAATGGGAAATTTCCTAGGCCTGATGCTAGTGATCCTCATGTTGGTTTGTGGGATAAGTGTAATTTGATTGTTCTTTCTTGGTTGATGAATTCAGTATCTACTGAACTTGCCAATGCTATTTCTCATTGTCCTAATGCTTCTGCTGCTTGGAAACTACTTGAGATAAGATATTCTTAAGTGACTGGAACACGTCAATATGATTTAAAGCAACAAATTGCTGAAGTGAAACAACAACCTCATGAGTCCGTTGCTAAGTATTTCTCTCATCTCTCAGACTTGTGGGCGGAATTGGATAAGTGTTTACTTGTAGTCCAATGTAACCAGTGCAACAAGTGTGCATGTAATTATCTAGCTCTTCTAGCAAAACAACAGGAGCATAGGCGTGTTATGCGTTTTTTACTTGGACTCCAGTCTTCTTATGCTACAGTGAGGAGTAACATTACTTTTCGCAGTTGTATGTCTTCCCTTGATGAGGTTTTTCAGCAAGTTGTTAATGAGGAACATCAAAGAAGTCTACATGTTGATAGTGGGAGAACCGATCTATAGGCATTTAATGTTAAGGCTCCCTTATCATGTGGAGGGGGGTTTGGAAACAGTCAGAGAGACACTCTTTTGACTGCTTCAGGCTATTCTCGATCATCCCCTTCTGCTGGATCTGGACAAGGATTGTCTCATTTTTTCTGTGATCATTGTAAACATTTAGGACACACTAAAGATAGGTGTTATCAGTTGATTGGTTTTCCAGATAGGCCTCCTTTTGCTAGGCCTCCTCCTACTCGGCCCTCTTCTTCTAGGCCACCTTCTACTGGACCTAGGAATCAGAAGGGTGGTGGTCGCATAGCACATGCCGTTGGCACTGATTTTGAGGATCGACCTCCTGCACCTGTCAGCAGTGTGGCATCAGTTGAGGCACCTATACTAGCTGGTTAGAGTCTTTCCCCTGAGCAATACTAGCAGATCGTCTAGCTTCTTAGTTGCTTTGGACCTTCTGAGCCTACTGGGACCTTTGCAGGTACTATTTCTGCAAGTACTGTTTCTCCTTTGTCAGATTTATGTACTTTTGATTGGCTTGTTAATTCTGGCGCTAGTGATCACATTACTTGTGACCTCACATGCATGGAGAACATTAGGTCTTATGCATTGAATCCCATTTCTGTCACATTACCTGATAATAGCAATGTGGCTGTAACCCATATTGGCACTATTCGCATCTCCTCTTCTGTCATACTTTATGACGTATTGTATGTGCCTTCTTTTAAATGTAAACTTTTGTCAGTTGCCAAGTTTTCCCGTGACAGTTCTTGTCTCATCACCTTTTATCCACATTTTTTTTCTTCCAGGACCGTTTGATTGGGACAATACTGGGGCTGGGCAGGGCTGAGCGTCGTCTTTATCATCTATTGTCACCGATGGATGCCACGGTGGATGTTATTTCTTCCATTGTTAAAACTCTTGTTTGTAATGCTTCTAAGAGAGCTAATGCTTGTCAAAACTTTATGTTTAAGAATGATGTTTTAAGTAATCAAGAAACCCTTTGGCATTGTCGTTTTGGTCATTCTTCATGTTATAAACCTTATGGTTCTTTTTGTCTCATTTGTCCTTTGGCTAAACAGACACGCCTTCCTTTTTCCACTAGCGCCTCACGTACTAGTTCTATTTTTGAATTGGTACATGTTGATATTTGGGGGCCCCATCGCACTCTTAATCATGATGGCTCTCGTTATTTTCTGACCATTGTTGATGATTTTTCACGTGGGACTGGGGTCTTTCTTATGCGTTACAAAAGTCAAGCTTTGCTTTTCTTACGCTCCTTCTTTGCCATGGTTAAAACCCAGTTTCGTTCTAGAGTTCGTCGAGTACGCTCTGACAATGACTCCAAATTTTTTAGTCATGAGTATATCTCTTTTCTTGAGCTTTGTGGAGTCCATCATGAGAGTTCTTGTGTCTACACACCTCAGCAGAACGGTGTTGTTGAGCGCAAACATCACCATATTCTTGATGTTGCGCGAGCTTTGCGTTTTCAAGCTGACATTCCCGTGAGGTATTGGGGAGAGTGTATTTTGACCGCCACCCACATTATAAACCGTCTTCCTACACCTGTCTTAGATGGAAAAACCCCGTTTGATGTTCTTTTTGGTAAACCTCCTTGCATATCTCATCTTCGAGTTTTTGGGTGTCTTTGTTATGCTACAGTCGTCCCGCGTGGAGATAAGTTTGCTCCATATGCTGTGACTTGTGTATTTATGGGTTACCCTTTGTTTCAAAAGGGTTATCGTGTTCTTGACCTTGTCACTCGTAATTTCTTAGTTGTCAGAGATGTTGTCTTTCATGAGTCTGTTTTCCCTTTCTCTCAACTTGTATCCTCCCCTTCTGCTACTTCCTTTGCTAAAGACCAGTCTTTCTCTTCTGTAGATCCAAGTCTCGTTTCAGTTCCACCAGTCAGTCCCCAGTCTGTTTCTAACCCCGTTCTTCCTGACACACCTCCTTCGTTCACTTCCACAGATCCATCCTCATCCTCTCCACCTCTTCCCTCCATTCATCCCTCCGTAGACTCACCTACGGTGGTTCCCCTAGCTGATTTACCCATTGTTGACACTCCCACAGTGGTCATTCCAGTCACACCCGCACCACTTGTTTGCCGTTCACAAAGAGAGACTAAACCACCCATTTGGACCCAAGACTATCATTGCAATCATGTATCCACTACCAGTGCTCCAGGTCCTAGTGATATTCCATATTCCATCTCACGTTTTGTGACTCTTGACAATTTGTCCCCCACACATCGTGCTTTTATTGCCTCCATTTCTTCTCTTTAGGAGCCACACTATTATCATGAGGCCATTCGCGATCCCCGTTGGATCGATGCTATGGTTAATGAACTTCGTGCATTGGAGGATAATAAAACTTGGATGTTGGTCCCTTTGCCCCCGGGTTGCAAGCCCATTGGTTGTAGATGGGTCTATAAGATAAAGTACCATGCAGATGGATCCATTGAGAGGTATAAGGCTCGCCTTGTAGCCAAAGGTTAAACTCAACGTTATGGCATTGATTATGAAGAAACTTTCTCACTAGTGGCTAAAATGGTGACTGTCCGTTGTGTCATGTCTTTAGCTTCTATGTTTCACTAGCTACTTCATCAGATGGATGTTCATAATGCCTTCCTCCATGGTGACTTGCATGAGGAGGTGTACATGTCTCTATCTCCAGGGATCAGGACTTCCCCCACAGATCCCCCCAAGGTCTGTCATTTACTCAAGTCCATTTATGGACTTAAGCAGGCATCAAGGCAATGATACGCCAAGTTTATAATTGCTCTCCTAGAAACTGGTTTTCGCCAATCTTGGCATGATTATGCTCTTTTCACACTCCGGCGTCGCTCCACTATTGTTGTTGTTTTGCTCTATGTTGATGACATGCTGATTACTGGTAACAGTGAGTAGGCTATAGCGTAGGTGAAATCTCATCTTTCCTCCAGATTTCATATGAAAGATTTGGGTCAAGCTAAATACTTTCTTAGAATTAAGATTGCTCAATCCGCAAGTGGTATTTGTCTCAGTCAGCGCAAGTATGCCCTGGAATTGGTTTCAGAAGCTGGCCTCTCTGGAGCTCGACCTTGTAAAATTCCCATGGATCAAAATCTTAAGATCACTTCTTTAGAATTTGATGAGAGCGCGCCAGTTTCTGTGGATGATCCTCTTCTGACTGATTTAGCTCCTTATCAGCGACTTCTTGGACAGCTGATTTACCTCACACATACTTGGCCTGACATTAACTATCCTGTTCAAGTACTCAGCCAGTTTATGCATGCTCCCAAATCCTCCCATATGGACATGGCACTTAAAATTGTCAAATATCTGAAAGGCACTCCAGGATTAGGGATCTTCATGCCTTCCCAGAAGGATTTTCGGTTAACAGGTTTCTGTGATTTAGATTGGGCTGTTTGCCTTATGTCGCGTCATTCTCTCACGGGTTTTTGTATTAAGCTCGATGGCTCCTTGATTTCTTGGCGGGCCAAGAAACAAGCTACAGTTTCTCGATCATCTTCTGAGGCAGAATATCGCGCCATGGCCACTGCTGTTTGTGAAATTGTTTGGCTCTATGGCCTCCTTAGTGATTTATGGGTGATTGTCCCTTAGCCTATTCCTCTTTATTGTGATAATGAAGTCACTGTTCACATTGCGAACAATCCCATCTTTCATGAGCACACCAAACATATTGAGATCGACTGTCACTTTATTCGTGAGAAACAACAACGGGGCTTAATTCAGACTCGTAGTATCCAGACCCATGATCAGCCTGCCGATCTGTTGACCAAAGCATTGGGTAGTAGATAGCACAATTATCTTCTTTCCAAGCTTGGTGTATTTGATGTGTACAAATCACCAGCTTGAGAGGGGTTGTTAATATTTGTAATATTTGTTAATATTTGTATATTGGGCATTAGGCCCACATTTGTTACTTATTGTCATTAGGGCCTTAGGCCCGATTGTTTGTGAGAGGGCATCGGTGATCGACCGGTGCCTATTTTTCCTTTCGACAGTTTGTAATCTTTTCTTTGAGCAAGTGTATACAGAGAAAGCTTTACTTGAAATCTTGCGTTCAACCTTTTATATGTTCTGGTTTTAGTTTCTAAGATGTCTTAGTAACGAGTGCTTTTTGGAAGTAGTGTCTTTATAGCATCTTATGGCACCTGTTGCAAACATTATTGCCTGGCAAGTGCGTTAAGCTAAGCTTGAGAGTTTTGATAGTGATAGGTGTCAGAAACATCGTTTGACCTTACATGATCAACTATTTTAGTTGTTGAACTATGTTGGCTTAAACCACCTGTACATCCCTCATCTAACTTGGGACAATAGGCTCTTGATAGTTCTTATTCTTAACTAAGTTAGGTGTTTGTTAACAATATTAAAATATTATATTGAGAAATATTACTCATATTATAACTATTTCTCTACCAAATTTATACCACTCGTAGGTCTCATTGTTAATTTCGGCTAAGGAACAACAAAGATCCGTTACACCACTAAGGACATCTCTTAGATCTCTTTGTCACCCAAAAGTAGGTGGATGATGCCAACAATAACCCATGGAGCCCGTCCGTGTTTAGGATTAATTTTGGCTACGTCAATAGCACCTTTCCCAGATCCACGAGCGACAATGTAAGGGCCCAATAATGAGACAAATATCAAAATGCTATTATCAATTGGCAAGAAAAGTTAGTGAACGAGAGCTTCATTCCCTTTGTATACATGCATTGTTGTTGATGTCAAACTTTTCTGGGAATCTTCAAAAATATATATATATATATATATTTGGGTGGCTCACTAGTACACAAAAGGACAATCTTAGACAAAAATTGCTTAAGGTAAATTTGGAGAGGATGAAAGTCTAACATCAAGTATGTTTTATTTATGATGAAGTTTAAATGAAAGAAGTGTACTTTTAACTTTTAACTTAGTTTTTGAGTTAAGTCTTTTAGCCTCCTAACATAGTATCAAAATCTAAGTTAAATTTGTTATACCTTTGCAAAATTGACCTTAATGTCATTTAGCATGTAATGGTATATGTAAATAACAAAAGTCTCATATCGAGTATACAATCTCTTATGATAAAATTTAAATAAAAAAAAATATCTCTCAAACTCTTGAATATCTTTTAATTGGGTATTTGAGTCATCTAACATTGAGGTTGACAATCAAGCTCTTAGAGACTGATTATTATACTACTTGGCTCACAAATGCACCAATGGTTGACATCTAGAAACGCCTCTTTAATGCACCTATAGCAGGTGTGCATGCAGAACCAATGATCAAATTGCTGCTTTGACTAAAGAACATACGCTAATGGACTTCCTACCCTACGACGTATTTCAGAATCTAAGAATCAACGGTTTTTCAAGGGAATTGTTGCTTCCAGGGGACGTAACTTTTAAACTTATCAAGGAAGACGAACACCAATGTCTTTATGGTGAACTACCTCGCTAGATTCATTTTGGCCCTGTAGTTCATCATCAAATGCAACTAGCACTATTCCTCTACCTCCAATGCCGCTCTCAATGGTGGGGAATCGAGTTATTTGCTCACACTAACTCACGTCCGGGCATGCGAGGGAACAATGCATCAAGCTAATTGGATTTCCTCTGAGGTGGCCTCAAAAAGGGGATTGTGGAGGAAAGAAAGGTGGTTCAGGTTCCAATTTCGTTGTTGCAACTTGTTGTTTTGTGCATGGAAGGCAAATGTTGCAAATCAAGTCTTCACTGAGTCGGCTTGTTTAACCATTGAGCCCGCATCTTTTGTTAGGCTAGGGTTCTAACAAGCATACGAGCCCATTCAACATTCATATGGGCTCATCAGTTAGTCTATGGAGTTGGACAAGCCCATCTAGCAACTCCACAGGTTAACAACCCATTTCTCGCTTGAAGCCTTCTCTAGCATCTTTAGCCACATGATCGAAGCCTTCTTAGGACACACCAAGGAGCCTTCTCTTGAACTACTTGTAAAGCCTTCTTTGGAGCCATCTTCATCATCACCTCCTGCACCATCTCTACTTGCCCCTATTGTTCCATTCATCTTTGATCTCTTAGGTTGTAAGAGATCTGTGTTATAAGACGATCTTGGTTGTAAATTGGAGAGTTCTCTCTAAATTTTAGTTGAAAAGTAAACTCTTAACTGAGTTGGATAAAAAGAATGGTAGAATAGATTCTCGGTAAATCAAAACCCCTATCAAAAAGCCCATAAATCTTGATTTACGTGGGCCCATATACATTATTAGCCTTTATCTTAATTTTTCTCGTCTTATGTCAGAATAGCCCTTTAGAAGAGTCACGATCAAGTCCTGATTTCGAAGTAGAAACTGCAATTCTCTTCTCCCTACCAAGCCCTAGCTCGTGAAAGAGGGAAGGCGGAAAATGAATAAGTGAATAAGCCCACCATATAATCAATGTGTGCATATGATTATGTTATGTTATGTTAATCACGGGGAAATAAAAACTCTATTTATGTGTTAATATATAGCGTTAATATGATATCAAATGAAAATATTGTATTAAATAATACTTTATATTATTATCTTTGTAGCGTATTTTTCTAATGTGAAAATCATTTCAAGATCTCTTTTTTTGTCATCATCACAATAAATAAAGGATACTTATATTCCTAACCAAAGAAAGAAAGAAGAAGGAAAACGGAGGGTGGGGTGGGCTTGTGGATGGGGGTGGATGGGGTGATGTTTAGGTTGTTTTGTAAGTCCTAAATTTTTCAGATTGCTATGCTTGCATTACGCTAATAGAATTTTAGCTAACAATCAAACAGTTAATCATAGGAGTTAATGAAAAGTTTATAAATAATAAGTGTCAATAAGAAATGATACTCAGACTTTCTTTATATATATATATATATATATATATCAATAATGGTCAATATAATTGAGGGATTTTATCATTTGGCAAACTACTTATATCACATATTAGTTTACCCAAAAAGCATAAATGAATTGGAGAACGTTATAGAAAGTATATTAATTGCATAAAGCACAAGAGTATTCAAACATCTTGATTCAATGCATTCAAATGAGTTTCCGATTAGTCAACAAACATATAATTTAGATTTGTAAGGTAAATATTAAGCAAATAGAGAGATCATATAATGGACACTGCTTAAGGGCCTTCTAAAAGAGATGCCTATCCTCACCATCCCCTAATCAATCCTTATTAGGGTTTGTCTTCACTAAACCAATTGAAAGCCTTTAAACCAAGCCAAAAATAACTCGGTTTGACTATTTCCTGAGACCTAAGAAATCTACCGGTATTTCTACCAAATAAACACACTATAACGCATAAATTGTGTGTATACAAGTTTATCTTGTGTTAGCAAGACGGACTCAACCCCAAACGCTAACTTTTTAGGTTTTCTAATTTTAGTGTGTAACAAAATGAGAATATATCAAATACAAGCTCAATCACACTCAAGTAGCAATGTATACAACAATTAAACCAATAAGCACAATAATTGCAAGAATATGATTTTTCTCTCTTATGACACTATTTATCATTAACAACAAAAGGCTCATCCTTTTTGGAAAGCAATTTGTGAAGTTGAAAAATGTTGAAAATGGAAATCCCATATGGGAAAAATATGATACTTGGATAATATTTAAATATAAAAAAATTCTTCCAATTTATGAACTTACTTTTGTGTTGAACTTTCAATCTTTTAACATAATGTTAGAGCTTAAGCTTTTCCTTAGCACCCTTATGAGTTATGCCTAAGTTTTGAAGCTGAAGTTTATGTGACACCATGTGTGGTTGTGTCCAAGTTTAGAACCCACATGTTTAGGAAATGTGTTAAATAAAGAATATAGATTTGTTATCCCGCATTGTTAAAGAGTTTATAGGAAATTCAAATTTTATTTTATACCCCTTTGCTCATGGATGAAAATTTTTGAGGGAAGTGTTGCGGCATGCTAAGGGTTAGGAGGTGTGTTGAATGTAAGTTTCTATTCTCCTAGATCACACAAGAAGGTGGTTTGAATTGGATTTAAAGTTTATTTTGTGATAATCAAAGTGCTATATGCCTTATTAAGAATTTTATTTTTCATCAAAGATCCAAAATATATTGAGGTAGTGTATTATTAGATATTTTCAATATGGAATCTAAAGAAGTAGAACTTGAGAAAGTACATGTCAAATATAATGATTCATATATGATGACAAAGGCACTTTGATGGGAGAAGTTCAAGTTTTGTTAGTATTTGGCCAACGTGTATTTTGCTTGAGAAATCAATATTTGGAATCTCCCTTATTGGACTAAAGGGGGAGATTTGTCAGGCTAGTCTAGCCTAATTTGGGCATTTAAAACTTGTTAAGTCCTTTAAGGTATTGGTTGCCCTAATCTTAAAAAATGGAGAGAAGAGAAATGTGTAGTAGTCCTTCAAATTCTTGTTGAAGGTTGATCCATGATCCATTGAATTGATTTTTGGTTAGTATGTTATTGATTGATAGTTCTTTATTGAAATAATTGAATTGTCGTTTAAGGCTCTTTTCACAAATAAATCACAATCAAGTTCTCCAAGGTGATATTTCTTTAACTTGGTTGTCACTATAAATTACAAATTCTATTATTATTAGAAAAATGGTGAATGTTTATCTTACTTATATTGTTGATAATTTGATTAGGTTATATATTTAAAGAGTTATATAATGAATATGCGAGTGGACTCCTAAATTGGTCTCATAGTTTTTCTTCATTATATTAAAAGAATTTTTTATGAAAACATTTTCTTTTATTAATTGTGGTATTTGAATCTTTTGTTTGTTATTGTGGTTCAAAATACTTACATTGTTTGTAATGAAAGTAAAATTTAAAGACTTTTTTCCTAACATAACATTCCTCGTATCGCAAGATGTTCGTAAAGGCATCCAAGTGTTGTTTTTCTCCTCTTCCTTTTTCCCCTTTTTTCCTGCGTTTTTTCTACAAAAAGCTCTGTGAAAGCAGTCCACAGCAGGCCCACCAACGCAGACAGGTCAAATCTATAGACCAGCCTTGCGTATGGTACTAGGCAATTTCTTACTTTTGTCGTTGTTCCGGGACCACGACATATGTTATGTTGCTGAACAGCTGGCGAGTGTGGATGTAAGAACATGATCTCCTATTCTTCGGCATGGGAAAAGACTTTCATTTTGCAGTTACTGCGATGAAGTTACAGTCAATCTTTTTCCAATCTCCACACACACACAATGGGGAGAAAATTCTAAATACTAAAAATGGTGCCGCCACCAATATCAAGTCTCTATCAACAGCACTCATCCTACAGCGAGGATGGGTAACTTAATAATACGAGGACAGTGCCATTTGTTAATCAGTTCCACCCTTTTTTACCCGGATTGCATTTTGCAGAGGAAATGCACACCCATGAATACACTACGATAATGAGGGGTCCAGGTAACATGAGGCAAAGTCCAAGCGCAGGTGCCTGTTATAATGACGAGACACATGGAATGACGTGTTTGCGGTGCTGCTACGGTCTGTCACAAGGCAGTTGAGAAGCTGTTATATCTTACCTTCTAAGCCTACCTAAGATTTTGCAGATTCTGTATCATTTCATTTTCATATCGCAGAGGCTTTGAGTAGCCCAGATCTACGAACGCGTCTCTTTTGTTGCTTGGTTTTGGTTTTTCGAGGTTGAAGCAGCAACGAGCCGTTTGATTTTTGCCAATTCTACTTCAGGCAATATGCCTGCTCTGTGGCTTTTCATTTTCTGAGTATAAAAATTCAGCATATTTCCTCGGCAGCCTGATAGAGCGACGTCGTGGGTTGATGCCAAATCCCGTGGTGGCTTGGAAAATCTTAGCCTCGTGTTTTAGCAATCGATTTTACACATACCATGAGCTGAATGTGTAAAATTTACGACCATAGGGAAGCACAGACGTAGTAGTATGTAAATCCCTCAGATTTGAGTAATAGGACTGAGATTCAGCACACAGCAGGAAAGGGGGAATACCCAGGAGAGTGCAAGGAAAATGTAAGAATAAACTCCCAGAACCTTAAGACATACATCATCAAGGATTAGACTGGCACGAATAGTCCTGGCTTTCCCCCTGTTGCAATTTCTTTATAAGTGGAACCATCACAGATTCTACACTGAGGCAATGATTGAAGCGTCCTTCTCTACATTATGTGGCAGTTCTTGGCTCTCTTAAACCACGATAACCTCACAAGAATGGTTAGTCCAAGGCACAGGTAAGACCAGATTTCAGGTCAATTCCTAATCAAATCGCTTACTATTGCAAGGCTAAAACAACCGATACTAACACAAAGTTAATCAAAAAAACACAATCATGAAAATGACAGAACAAACGGCTAAAACAAGCTGGCGGGTTGATGGTCCTAACGATTGATTCAGATGATTCAGTCCAAACGACCGCACGGGTCGCTTCAGAGTTTCCCAAATCAAGGACACAACTTGAATTAGCTAACTACATTTAATAGACCACACAGTTATGTCAAACATCCTCAGCTTCGTCTCAGCGCTGTGGTGTAGAGAACTAGCACCATTCTAAGTCATCCCATCTATAACCATGACATAAGATAATAGCAATTCTCTTTACACTTTTTGCACTCTAAAAAGGCAGCAAGGTGGAGGAGACAGCATTATGCAGCCAACCATTAATGTCCGAAGAGACAAATCAGACGACAACATCAAAGCTGCATATGTAAAATAGCAAGAGGCTACCAAAATAAACTTCGGGATCGACAACCCCTTGTAGGGGAAATTTGTAAATTACCAATGAACAAGATAGAGAGTTCTTCATGGACATCTCTTTGACTATATGTCGGGCATGATAGGCAAGGATCAAAATTCCTTGAATACCTTCGCTCTGTAAGGTTGACTTCGTGAAGCACCAAATTATGAGTGAAAACAGTAACACTAAGAGACAGAGAACGAACCAACGCCATAAAGGTTCATAGTAAATATGCAAAATGATTGTGGCAGAGTAATAAAAAGTGTTATGCGGTGAATGCTTGTGGCTGAAGGAAAAATAGGATTCAAGAATCATGGATCAGCCACTTTTCCCCTAAGCCAGCCGAAAGTACAAACAAATGAACACAAAACAAAATAAAATGAAAAAACTACTGCTCTTCTTCCCAAGGAATGGTCAAAGCAGCGAAAGAATTACACACCAATCCAATGATTCCTCTCTCTACTGTATCTTCCTTCTTGCCCTTTTGTTTTCCCGTTGCACCTACAATTCTTCATCATTAACAGTATAATAAATGAAAAAAGCTCATCCCTGGTCACCAATTCCTCCGACGGAAGTTTCACAAAAGATACCATAATTTCTCTTTCCCTTAACCACACCATTTTGAGAGAAGAACTAGGAAAACAATCAGAAAAACTATGGAAGAAAGCCCAATTGCAACACCAAGAACGACCTTACTTGGCCCGTGATGATGTCCACTGTTGCCAGAACCATCCCCATTACTCTCATCATCAGCCGAATCATCGTCATCATCCTCGGCGGAAGAATCCGCCTTAGACACCGGCGGCGTCACCGGCAATCCATGCTTATCACAAGGAGCAATCCCAAGCTTCAACTTCGACGAATAAAGGGAATGGTTATAACACAAATTGCTATTTCCACCGACCTTAAACACTGCTAACCTCTTAATGAAACTTCCATTGAATGGCATAATCCCATGAAAGTCATTGTTTGCGAGATTCAAGTACTTCAAGCTCTTCATCTGCGAAATAAACCTTGGAATCGAGCCATTGAACTGGTTCGAGCTCAGATCAAGGTGAACCAAACCCGTTATCGCAGACATCGATACGGGTACCGACCCGGACAACGAATTCGAAGCCAAAGATAGGTTCTTTAGCGAAATCAGGTCCCCAAACGAAGTGGGTAACTCACCAACGAGCGCATTAGACGAAAGATTCAAGAACACGAGATCTTCAAGAAGCGTAATAGAGCTGGGTATCCTTCCCTTGAGCCTATTACCTGAAAAATCGATGTGGGTAAGGTTGAGGTTCAAGTGCTTAGTAATATAACCCGTAAGATTTGCGTGGGAGATGGTAACGGACTTAAGCTTATCCATGTTGCCGAGAATGACAAAAAGGCCAGAGGCATCGATGGGAGTGGCAGAGACGTTGAGCTCCGTCAGGTTATGAAGGCGAGCAAGCCAGATGCCACTGAGTTTTTTCAGGGAGTGGATGCAAGTGAAGGACCGGAGAGAGGAGGAGAGTTCCGAAGGAAAGCGAATGGGGGAGATGGGGCAGTTGAGGAAGGACAGGGAGTGTAGGGTGGAGAGCGACTTGAGGGCGGTGAAGGACAGAGCGACGTCGTCTGGAGAGCAGTTGGCGAGGGAGACAGAGAGGAGGTGGCGAAAGGGTTTTGAGGAGTCGCAGAGAGTGATGTTGCTTTTGCTTTGGCAGGGGTCCTTTGAGGTCGGGACGCCGAGGGACTGCAAGGCTCTCAGCTGCTTTGGGTCAAGCGTGGAGGACGAAGAAGGAGAAGAAGACGACAAAGGTGGAGAGGGTCTGGTAGGGGCCGGAGTTGGGACTGTCGGAGAGGAAGTGGGAGAGGGAGTGGGAGAGAGGGTGATATTTTTGCTGGTGACAGTGGTGGTGGCGGAGAGGAGGCCAAGAAGGAGAATGAAGAAAACTAGCGGTGGTGCCATTCTTGAGCGATGTGAAGCCAGAGGAAGGGCTGGAGTGAGCTTTCCAGCTTCGGAGAGTGTCAGGTACTTTGTGTTTGTGCTGGCTGGACACAACTGGGAAGTGAGCAATGACAGTTTTGAGAACGTAGGGGTTCCTACATTAACTTCTCTGCCCTTCGAATTGCATAAATTTGCACTGGTGCCTGACAAATTCTCAAATTGCCACTAATTTTTTTTTTTTTCCTATTAGGTTGAAGGTGGGAAGATTTTAAGAAAATTAATTTAGAGAGAGGGTTGTTGAAATCCTTATGGCTTGAACTATATTTGATTTAAGAGAAGGTCAAGGAGGTAAATGAGTAATAACCCGAGGGTATTATTGCGAGCTAGTAATCCGACCATGTCAGACGACATTCTCCCTACCAATCAATGTATATATAATACTTAAAATATAAGTAAGTGGTAATGTAATGATTTTAACATGCAATTATAAGTTTGCACCATTCCCACCTTTTCTTCTGTCCTCCCCCTCCTTCCATTATTTCTTTTGGGTCCGAGCATTGATGTCCGTTTACCTTTTTCTCTTTTCATGGTTCGAAGAGTGGCTCTTAAACTTGCAAAGCCTTTTTGGAGAAAAGAAACCAAGCAGTTAGAAGCACAGAAGGAAGTAATCTTGCAGCAAGAATATATTTACTCAACTCTTTATCACTTTTTGAATAATTTTATATACTTTTGTCTTTGTTAACTTCTAAGATAGTGATAATGGTTTTGTAATTTGTAAAAGGAGTACTATTAATAAATTTGTTTCAACCTAAGTTAAAATGAAAAAGATTAAAAAAAAGAAAAGAAAGGAAAAGTGAACAGAAGAACTAATGATTATGATTATGGCAATGATAATGAGAAAGGAAATGAGAAGAAGAAATGATGGGTTATAATTGTTAGAGATGATTATTCTAGATATGATGTAAAGATATATTTTAATTTTACAAGTGAAAAAAGTTTCTCATCCATTATCTTAAAGTCTTGAAACAAGTTTTTAAATTTATATATTATTAGAGTTAGGAATGAATCTTTGTTATGTTGCTTCTTAATTATGAGATTATCCATCTAAATATAATGCTTATATCAACTTACACGTGAAAGGAATATTAGAAAAGTGTATTCCACGTTGTGAATGAAATCTTAAATTTATAAGTGAGGATTTTTTTCATCTTTTTCTTTAAAGTTTTGGCGCAGACGCTTGAAATAGAAGAGAAGTCTGCTTCCAAGATGGGAATGGTAAGGGTAACAATGCACATGTTTGGGGTTCTACTTTGACTTTGTTTGCAAAGTGCTGACTTCAAAACTGAGCTAGTCTTGTGGAAAATGCTCCACATGCAGTTCTTCTTGGATTTTATGTAAAAGTTGCTTTCTGTGACTCTTTAGTGGCCGAGAAACGGTTAAATTTTGGTCCAGAGAGGCACGTGACCGACCGTTGGGAACGGTGTTTTGAGGCTTTTAAGCTTCGTTATTCCCTAGATGGATCTCAGTCCTTGTCAGACAATGCGAACGTGATATGTTCAACCAGCAATTCTAGAACGAAGAACGCTCCGTGATGGGACATGAAACCAACAAAATACACAATGCTCTTCTCAGATTTATGGTAGAAAATAGCAACCCTGGTTTTACTTAGGGCAATTTTTTTTACAAAGGGATTGTAAACACATAATGTCCAAAACTTACTTTAGCACGCTTCGACAGTCATGAGGGAGCTAAAGCTCGATTCCCAGTTTCAGTGACTCTCAATCAATCAAGTGACATGAAAGAGCTAACAATCTATGAAGCTGCAGCCTTGGGAAAGGCTTGAACTGTCGGTTTTGGAGACAAAGGGGTTTATCTTCACCCAAACAAGAGAGAAGACAGAAGCCAACAGCACTGACCAGAGAACAACAATGGTTGGAGTCCGGTTCTGGCGACCCATGAGACCCTTGAGGAAAGGGTACAGATGAAGAATCACCCAGAAGGAAAAGAACACCTTGCCGAAAAGTGGTCCCCAAGCTTCGTATCCTTTATTAAGAGCATCAGAAAAGCCGGCGACGACACCCACCATGTTGACGATGATGAGAGTAGTTGGAGGAATCAAGAGTGTTGTCCACTTCACAATATAGAGCTCACCAAACTCTGCATCTTCGGCGCCCTTTGCAGTGACAGTGAAATTGGTATCAATGCCGGCCAACATCTTCAGGAATCCTTGGAAGACAGCGAAGAGGTGGGCTGAAACTCCTCCAATAACCCAGAACTGCTCATTACGCCACCATTCCTCAATGCTGACCCCACTCCACCGGAGCTCAAGCACACTGGTGATGATAATGGAGATGAAAAGGCCAAGAAACAGGGCACTCGCCAGATTGGAAAGCTGAATCAAATGACCAAGTACAACGGGAATTAAGTTCTTTCATTGACTTGTTTCAAAAACATGAAACTCACTTCATTGGTGACTGATTAGTGTATGCGTAAAGCCTAGTAAAAAAGTTGTTCATTTAATGCATCTTCAGAGTAGTTGCAAAGTTCGAAATAGCGTATATAGCCTAATGCTATGTTTTAAAGAGCCGTTTAAACCACCGCTCCTACGACCTCCTTATCAGGTAGCCCTGTACTGGTTTTTGATGAAAGTCCAATAGTTTCTAAATCATTTGATGGAAACCACATGGTTCTTAATTATTTGAGGGAAGGACAAGAGATTACCGTTGGAATGATGAATTTTCCTGAAAGGAGGCAGATCGCGGGGATTGTGCAGTAGGCAATTAGAGGGAGAGATGTAAATGGGTAAACAATTGTGTTGATGTAAGCTAGTCTTTGAAGCCATTTGAGGCGGCCTCCAGCAAATCCGTACCACAGAGGACAGTGTCGACTGAGGAAAATCTCCACAGATCCAAGTGCCCACCGGAGAACTTGGTGCAGTCGATCTGACAAGTTGATGGGGGCTGACCCTTTGAATGCAGGCCTGAAGGGCATGCAGTAGACTGACCTCCATCCTCGGCAATGCATCTTGAAACCCGTCAAAATATCCTCAGTGACCGAACCATATATCCAACCAATCTGGGAAACCAGAGTAAGAAATTTTGAATTTGTCTACCGAATCGAAATTGAAGTTGGAATTGAAACTGAAGTTGGAATCCAAGAGTTCATGACAACACGCTTAGGCAATAATCATAGCTTTGGCTATTCCAATAATGAGAACAAGAACAAGAACAAGAAAAAAAGGGTTAACCTCTTTGCCCCATGCAGTTTTCTCTTCATAGCCACAGCTAATGACATGAATTGCTTCCTTGATCAATGTTGATGGGTTCACCGATTCAGGCACTCCTCCATTTTCCATTAATGTGGATTCAATAAATACAGAAGAGAGGCCAAAAGTTTTCTCAAAACTCGTCCTGGAGATCAGCATTGACCTCTCATACTCGTCATAGTCTGCAGAAGGAAAACAAAATGTATCCTAGTTATTCAAACCTCTTATTACTAATTTCCACAAATAATTTTCCATGATAAGTAGACCTACTGTCAATCTCTCTGAGGTTAAAGATGGCAGCATCGAGCTCATCACGTTTGGCATCTCGTTGGAAATCTGCGGGATCTTTGGAGGCCTTCTTGGTGGGGCAGCAACATGAACAGCATCCACACCATGAGCAGGATGAGGAAGAGGGGGAAGCCTTCGATAAGCGGGGCAAAGAAGCAGGGCTATAGCCATAAAGTGCTTGCCTATTGAAAACGCAACCAGTTCCCACATAAACTGGCCCTTGAATGCCATCAAGTCCTTTCATGTTAACCTGGAATTGAGATGAAGAGATTTCAAAACACGAAAGGCACAACTTACTGCAGGGACCAATCTTGGTCATCACAGCATTAGATAAGAACATCGAATCACAAAAACTTTGTACTAAAAACATTGCTTGAATCAGAATGCATTTGAATTCCGAATATTTGCCAAATTCATAAACTGAATAATGTGTCATGGATACTCAAAAAACTTTCTCCGATAGTTGAGTTTCTGATATGATTTGAAACAGCTATGACATTGTTATTTCTTTAAGGATATGAAAGCATATGAGCTAGCTTTTATCTTACATCAAAGAAGACAGTGTTGCGATTGGCATATCGATCACTGCGGTCAATGCCATCGAACCTCTGAGGGAACTGAACGAAGCATAGATCTCGACCAACTTGTGGATCCATCAAGAAACACATGGCCTCCCGAACTGCTTTGCTATTATTAACGTAGTGATCACAGTCAAGGTTCAGGATGAAGGGAGCATTTGTGAGAACTGCAGAGACTCTAACCTGAATAAATCCAAACATTCAGGTATTATTTAAATCTTGATATTCAGTGCGAATTGCTATTATTGTAAAAGTGTGTATGCAGACATACCAGAGCATTTTCAGCACCGGCTTTCTTGTGGTGTTGGTAGCCCGGTCTCTTCTCCCTGGAGACATAAACCAGTCGAGGAAGTTCATGTCCCTCTATGTCATGAGCACCACTATGTCCAAGGAAAACCTGAGGAAAGTGAAACAAGGCCGTAAAATCCCCAATCTTACAACTCTGAAGCACCATTTGAGAAAATTTCGTGCCTAATGGTTGTAATATTCCGAATCTTCCTTGTTGCATCCGAGATGCTAAATGTTTCCCGAAATATGAAATGTCTCAATGCAAACTCCTTAAAAATTAGCTGAAAACATAAGCAAGAAAAACTTGCTAGGATCTAGACTGACCTGAATCATGCCCGGGTGGTCACGGGTTTTGTTTCCAGGCCAAGGCGTTCCATCTTCCATAGTCCAGCCTTCTTCAGGTGTTTTCTGAGCCTTTGCTACCAAAGCATTAATTCGCACTTTATACTCTTCATAGTCTCTCTGTAACAAAACAGTGGCCAACCTTTAGAGATGGTTCTCAGAAACGCATTAATACATAATAAGTTAATGCAGTCATAGATTTTATAGGCTTTGCTATCTAGATTAGATAATAACTAAAATGACTTGAATCCGAAAGGAGTTTCAGTTGCTCACCTTCATGGCCCTACGTTCCTTCACAAAGGAAGGTTGCACTTTATCCTTCAAGTAGTCAATCTTCTGTGCAAAGTAAAACTCAGGTGCACGTGGTTCGATAGCAAAGTTTTTGCAAAATGGTACCCACTTCCTGGCAAAGTCAGCCGTTTCAACAAGAGTTTCAAATGTAAGCATGGCGGCTCCATCATCAGACACATAGCATGAGACTTTATCCACAGGGTAGTCCACCGCAAGGATGGAAAGCACCGTATTCGCAGTGATGAGAGGTGGTTCTTTCAGAGGGTCAACTGTACTCACGAAGAAATCCACAGCAGCAAGCTCAGATGGTTCACCTTCTCTTTCATACCTGACATAGTAAAACAACATCTGTGAAACTGTGATCAAGTTCAGAAGCATCAGTTGACAGTATTTGAAGCCAGGTTTTAGCGCCATGATAGCAAAATTTGAGTTTCACAGAGGACACTGACATCAATAAAACCAACTAGGTGTATACATACAAATTTACGCAAAACAGTATAGTATATGGCTTGAATCTTTGGCATGGACAACTGTTCGTATATGAGTAATGGATGTGTACCTTGCAGAAAGTTCATCAATGTATGTGTCCCTATTGATTGGAGACCATTTGGGGAACTGATCCAATACCCAAGAAACAGCAAACCAGATCTCACATATGACAGAAGTGAGCCACAGGCCAATAGCACTGTCAACAGGATGCGTTATCCGGTAATGGAAAAAGAGGCACAGAATTATCAGTCGCATAATTATAACGGATCTGTATGGTGCGAGTTTGCTGCGTGGAATTGGAACAACACTTGACAGTGCTGATACAGCCTCAGGGGACCTGCAAAAGCAATCAGCTTATCTCACAATGGATATGACTTTTCTCGGAAAGCAAAGATTTGACGGAAAATAAACAGAAAGTATGTCCCAAAATGTAGGGTATTCGATCATATCCCGAAAACAGGTATTGATATTGGCCTATTCATGATTAGTTCATTTCATCCAGAGCTCAAACAATTAAGTAATTCAATCCAGGGGAACAAAGAAAATGTCCAACCTCAATCATAGGAAAAAACTTTAGTCAAGGTCATTGTATTTTGCAAGCGAAAATACATTGTTTTACAACTAATACCTTAACTAGGATCCATTAAGAACGACTCATGCTCTCATAAACTGTTTTCAATCGATGTAAGTTAATTGGTACCTCTCTTCCATCTGCTGCTCGGGTGGAACGTGGTCCTCCTTTTGAACCTTGATTTCAGCCTTAGTAGGAGCCTTTTTCTTTTTGTTCTTCTTATCCTTCCAACTTTCCACTCTGTTCTTCCAGATTGGATTCCCGAATTCATCGTTTAGTTCTTCAAGAAACACCAGTTAACATGATTACCAAATCCTTCAAAACTGAACAAAAGGATCAACATGACACAAGCTATTAATACTACTTACCACTATCCACCGTAGAAACACTACTCACATGTCTTGCATGAACTCCAACATCCTGAACAAACCAAGATAATGATACTAAGCTTTCCACATCCTAAAATTCGCATAATGTATTTAAAATTTGGATTTTCAATCGACATCACAGGCACAAGTGTGATAAAAATTAAAAATCATACTACCGCCTTCCATCCAAAGTTTGATGTAAAGCGTACAACACGCAGTGACATCCTTACCTGAGAATTATTAAGGTGAGCTGCCATGCTGGATCTGTTATCTGATCCCTTCTGCTCAGCGTCATTAGCTGAGTTGTCTGCAAAATTGGTAGCCACACTATTAGCTTAGGATGTTAAATCAAGAGTTCTACAAGATCAGCAATCGTAAGACTCTGTATGTGAAGAGTCACAAAGAAATGAAGACCAGAGCAGCCCATGTCTACTTCAAGAAATCATCTAATTTATTGCTTGCTTTATACGTCTCTCTAATCAAAAGTAATTCTCCGAAACAGAAACCGAAATAGGAATAGAAAATAGAAAATAGAAAAGAATGCTTAAAAAGTAAGAAAATAAATCATGTTTATTGAAGTTCTTTTCTCACTTCCATGTTCCTTGAACAAAAAGATTAGCCAGAGGTGAGGGAAATACCAAAACATAGTAAACGAAGAACATTAGCCCAAGGAAAAGCGGACGTGATCTAGTTCTCCTTGCCGCTGAACCTCAACACGGCGTATTAGAAAAGATTAGTAAATGAATTCGTTATTGTTATTCGATTGTATAGGAGTGATGATTACTTAGTGTTATTCATTTAGACTATACATGGCTGATCGTCAAAATTCCCATTCTTATTGTCCACCACAGAAGAAACATAAACATGTCAGGAGACAAAGACAAAAAGTCATTTTCGCAGTTTGAGGTGCAAGAGTTTAATTGTTAAATAAGTGTTACAGAGTTGTTTTCCCATGTTGCCAAGAAGTTCATTTGAAACTTAATTTGAATATGAAAGAGCATTGCTTCTCATTTTCTTAAATTTTTTGAGATTTATATGAGTTTATAGCATAATATCCAAGTTTAAGTTCCTTATTGTTACCTCCTTTTTCAATACCACATGTGGTTGTGGTCTAAATCTAGAACCTATGTGATGGGAGACCATATTAAATAAGCAGTACGATGTTGTTGTCTGATGTTGATAAAATAATTTATTGAGAACGTAATTTGAATATGAAAAAACACCGCTTATCATTACCTTGAAATTTTAAGATGAATGTAAGTTAATAATATTATTCTATCTGGCACTTGCATTTGTGCATTTGTTTAGCAGCTAAACTTGGCAAAGAAATTTGAGGCTTCGAGAGATACCTTCATATGGAGAACCGCAGCGCAAGCATGCTTTCCTGCCTTCGTTGATCTCAAACTCAACACAAGCTTTGCAAATGGAGAAGTTGCACTCATGGCAAGCCACAAATATCTCCCCATTGGCACCGACGTCCACATGCTCACCACAAGAGTTGCAAACAGGAAGGCCAGACTCCATCATTTTGGTTTCGGTTATCCTTCTTCTCAGAGACCCAACACCTTGGTCCTTGCAAGGTGTCTCCCTCTGCTTCTCAATCTTTGTTTTCTCTGTTGGGTTTTATATCGACAACCCCAACCCCATGATGGAGATTCTGATAATTATGAGAGGGTGGTACAAGCATTTTCGTCACATTGAGAAGGGATGTGGGATGTGGAGGTGGTGGTTGGAAGGGTCTGGAGGTTAGGGTGTTGCTGTCATCGATCTGCAGAGAGAGATAGAAAGAGATTGGGAGAGGTGAGAAGCAACGTCTATTTTGTTAGTCTATAGAATTTGAAATTTTGCGGGAAGTCTAAGGAAGGTTTCGGTTAGGCGGGGTACATCTTAACTAACCAGCCTTGCAGACCAGTCCAAGGAAATTCAGACTGCCACAGTCGGTGCTACAGTTGTTAGATCAAGTAAGCATCAGAAGTTCAGAACCCCATTCGAAGGAAGGGAAAAGAAAAGAAAGAGGAAAAGCCTTAAAGTTTAAGCAACAAGGACCGGAAACGTCAAGCTGAAAATGCCTCACTTCGTGTAGTTTTCGGCTTTAGAGTAATCTTCCTAAGCTGATTATTACGAATATCACCTTTATTGGCCAGAAGGACTCATATTACCCGAACATGAAATGGAAACATTACTGGTTTAAGTTGCAGAGATTACACTGGTATTCAAATCTAGTTAAAGATGCAAAAAGTCTCATTTTTCACCATTATGGTTTGAAGGATCAGGAATGGTCCCGTTCGGTAATGGTCGCAGGCATAGATCTGTTCCACCGCAAGATTGGTCCTCGGAGGGTGAAAGTTGTCCTGCTATTTCACGAGGCAATCCATATCGATGTGGTAAAAATGAGGGCCCGAAGACAATGACACTACCACCCGAATAATCGACCTGTTTACGGCGGAAAGTCTCACGAAATCTTCCTTCTTTACCTTCAATTACATCCGAAAACAACTTGTGAACCTTATTATATTTGAAACAATATGTTTTCAAAACCAATCATTAAAAGTGCTTTTCTTTCTTTATTCCGCAAAATATCTGCTTCTGGAACGGCTAATGCGTGCATAAAAGCAGGGTTAAAACATTGTCCTGTAGTTACCACAGCTCTTCCAGACCCCATTTGTTTTCGTGATGGGTAAAATCATCAAAGCGATCATGTCAATGCCATGGTTTCTATCCGTCTTTTGCAAGTAACTTGTATTATAACTACTATTGATTTCTTTTCGAAGAGGCTGTAAATCTTTCAATTTTGGTTTATATCAATTATGTCGTAATGCTCAACCCCTGGAGCCTTCTGGGTCGAGCACTTACCACTTCCATCATCAACTGTTTATAGTCAAGTTCACCCATCTGTTGCACACACTTCACTAAATGGTAAACAATGCCTCTTCCTTCCCTTTTTTTTTTTTATGTTTTTTTTTTTTTTTTTGGTGGAGGGTAGTACTACAATAAAAACGAAGGACTGGCAGGGTCCTTTGCAAGAATTTCCATTCAACTTCGGATGCTGTCCAAAACAGAATCTCAGATGGAAAGAGGAGTGCATCCCCGATGTGCAGGGGCATTCATGAGTTAAGAAAGTCACAGTTAAGGGATTTTGTTTAGGAGGTAAGGGAATCAACATCTGCGGCAGCAGATTCTGTGGGGTTGTAGTAAGGGAGGACCAAGTGAGAAGAGGGAGAGAAAGAGGAAGAGGATCGCAGAGGACTGGGAAAAGAGAGTATCCAAGGGACCCTATGGGAGGAGCAGTTCATTATAACTGGTAACTATGATCAAACATGTAGTTGCATCAAATTTTTATGAGGTTGGAGATCATTGGTCCATTTGTTTGATAGATATTGAAGCTAGAACTGACATGCATCATACAGATTTGGTTACAAAAAATCACTGGATTGCAAAAACATTACGTTCTCTCGTCACAAGGAAATCTCTCTCCTACCTCTTAAGTCTATGTTGTTTCGGATCTCCAAAGATTTCCCAACCAAGAAGCAAAGCTCTCCATTCTCTTAATGCAATTTCTTTGAGTTTTACAATGATTGGCACTTTGGATTCAAGATGTAGTAGGGATAAAAACATGAAAGGCTAAATTAGTCAAAACAACTACTTCAAGTCAAAGATAACTTTTCAAAATCTTTTTGCTAATTCTGAGTAACCAAAGGAAAAATCTTTGGCTGTAAAAATGAGACAACTTAAACAGCCGAAGTTGATTCAAATTGCTTTGACAAAAAGGACAGCTTGATAAAATAAAAATAGTATAACGGACAAAATTCTCCAATTGCAACCAGTGGCCCCTCCTCAGATTGATCTGGGTGTCCCTAGGCCATCCAAAAATATCTGGAATGGTTCACAGATCCTACTCTCTCCATCTGCAAGTACTCAGACGACATTTTTCTGTTGTAAATAGATACTTCAAGTTTAGCTTGTTTTTTGACTTATGATAGTATTAGGCGACTCTCTATGTTGCAGCTAAAATTTTAACCTAAAAATTAAAAATGGAAGTGTTTCGGAGTGATAAATTGAGGAACGGTGTAGATCAGCTACTAGAACGTAACTATCATCAAGAGAAGCTTTCTTCTCCCCTCCCAAATCCATCAGTACCCAACATCTTACTGAACGTTTATCCTTGATCATCTCAAAAACCAGTTCCACGTGTTACCAGAATGTGAGAAGATGAATGTAGAATCTGCAACCCCTAAAGCCCTTGGTTGCACCCAGAGGAACCAAAGGAGAGGGAAGAGAGAGAGTGAGTGAAGATATATTACAAAAGACAAAGCCAAAATGCTATAAATAATAACACCAAGGAAATTGGGAAATAGATTCGAAAATGTTTAAGCAAATGAAAGATACAGAGCGAGAAATTTCTTGACAACACAAACATGACAAGCGATGAAGGTTTGCCAAAAAGGCAAGTCTTTAAATTTACAAAAATACACTTGTATGGCCAGAACTTATTGTTTGATAAAGGCAATGCTGGTAGATGTCAATTATCTGCTATAAAGATTGCAATCAGCGGTTGCCACAGGAAAGTAGAATACCGGTCTTCTATTCTTGTTTCTTTCGTTCAAAATAATTTGAGATGAAAAAAAATGAGAAAAACAAAAAACCTTCTGAGGAGAGGGAGAAGACATCAAGAGTGAACATCAAACAGTAGAAATAGTAAATATAAACTCTCCAATTAAAAAAGAATACTCTTAATATTAGAAACTGAATGGCCCATCTAAAACACAGAACTGTGCAATAGTGGGTTGCCAGCGGAAGCTTATAAGGCCAGGCTCTCCTGTCGCCTTACCCAATGTGGGACTGGATATTTTAACACTCCAACACTCCCCGCAGTCTCACGTTGGGCGCGGTGAGAGGTGGGACCAGTCTAGAGGGACCACACCAAGATAGGCAGGACACAGGGCCGGCTCCGATCCCATATTAGAAACTGAATGGCCCATCTAAAACACAGAACTGTGCAATAGTGGGTTGCCAGCGGAAGCTTATAAGGCCAGGCTCTCCTGTCGCCTTACCCAATGTGGGACTGGATATTTTAACACTACAATAAGTGTTGGGAAGCCAGTCCCACATCAGTACCGTGGGGCGCAACTTTGCGCCTTACATAGGCCTGGGCTAGTCCTCTCTCTGCACTAGTGTTTTGAGATGGAACCCCAGGTTCAATATGGTATCAGAGCCAGCCCACGTGTCCATGTGATGTGACCCCACCTCTCACTGCCATGGCCTAAGCCCACGTGATGTGTGACTGCGGGGGAGTGTTGGGAAGCCAGTCCCACATCGGTACCGTGGCGCACAACTTTGCGCCTTACATAGGCCTGGGCTAGTCCTCTCTCTGCACTAGTGTTTTGAGATGGAACCCCAGGTTCAATACTTAAGAAGAAAGATAAAAGTTATCTGTCCAAGGAGACAAAGATTCAATCCAACAACATAGTGCAAGCACATATAATCACAGATGTAAATCATTTCTTTTGGTACATAAATAATTCTTATATTTGTCATACTACGTTTCGTTCCATGTCACTTAAGCCCTCTATCGAAATGTTCTGCATAAACAAAACCCGCCTTATCTTTCAAATTGGATCTATAGCCTTGCCTTAATAAAAGGCTCATGGGCTAAAACCAATAACACTGAAAAACCTTGTGATTCAATACGTTTTAGGCACCTGTAAATAATTTATGATGGCAATAAACTTCACTCAACACAGGTATATTATTATGTCGAACTCCGCCCCACCCTCCCAAAAAAAAGGACTTAATAATTTGAACTTGAAGACGTGGGATTCACTTGAGCTCAACCGTCACACTAGTTAATTATTTGTTAGTTCAATAATATGATAGTCATACTAGTTGATTATCTATTAGTTGAATAATATGATAATAAAGCTTAGGACCAAGAAGTTTTAAATTTGATATCTGACAGCTTGGAAAAAAAAAATTGTCCCACTATAAGTAAGGCTAACTAAATCTTGTTTTACTCAAATCAAAACTATTATAAAGGGAAAATGAAGAAAGCCAGAACTTTGGGAAAACTGTATTTTTTTTACTTTCTTGAATTATTTTGCACAAGACTTGTCCTTTTATAATCTAAGGACTAACCTATTATGGAAATTATACAAACATTTAATGGAATATTACATTACTTTATGCACAAGTAATTTCCCAAAATAAACCTATGCCATAAGGCAATAATGCACAACCACATCAAGAAAATATAATAATGAATATATAGACATATCTCCAACACTCTCCCTCAAGCTGGTGGTTTAAGTGGTTTGTAAACATCAAACACACCAAGCTCGCTCAAGAGATATTTATGTTGTCTTTGACAGAGGACTTTGGTGAAGATATTAGTAGGTTATTCTGTTGTTCGTATCTCTTTGGTCTTGATAATGCCTTTTTGAATTTTGTCTTTTGTGAAGTGATAGTCTACTTCGATGTGTTTGTTCTCTCATGACTATAGGATTTTGGTGGTTTAGGTGGTTTGTAAACATTAAACACACCAAGCTTACTTAAGAGATATGTATGCTGTCTTTAACAAAGGACTTTGGTGAAGATATTAGTAGGTTGCTTTGTTGTTCGTATCTCTTTGGTCTTGATAATACCTTTTTGAATTTTGTCTCTTATGAAGTGACAGTCTACTTTAATGTGTTTTGTCCTCTCACGACTATAGGATTTTGATGGTTTAGGTGGTTTGTAAACATCAAACACACCAAGCTCGCTCAAGAGATATGTTGGATCCTATAGCAACCTAAGAGGGGGGGTGAATTAAGTTTCTTTTTAAAAATTTACTTCTAATTTATGTTCAATCACTTTTTGCAATCAAATAAAGCATTCAAAGATAATTAAACACAAGAGAGACAAGACACAAGTTTGCACGATGGTTCGGCCCTTTTTCACCTACCTCCACCCTCTTCTCCTTCAACACAACCGGTTGAAGTCCACTTTACTACAAAGCGAGGAGAAACTTTCTCCTACACTTTCCAACTCCTCCTTAAGGAGTCAAACAATCCTTACACCAAGGATCACAATTACAATGTGTGTTTCAACACACATCAACAAGTCAAAGTTTATCAAGCTTATTACAAATTTCGAACTAAGCTTCTGTAAGATATGCAATACAAGTTCAGAAGCTTCAAACAACTGCTAGAAGCTCAATACAGAGTAAATGGACAAAAGCCCCAAATTCATTCAAACCCTAGCAGAGTCTACTTACAGAAAATTAACTTCAATAATATAGTATAATGAAGCACAAATTGATTCTCTAGTAAGCAAGTAATGAGCTTAGAAATTAATCACCCAATGAAGATCAAAATCGTAGGTTTGAATGAGCTAGGATAAGTAGTATGAGATACTTCATAACTTGCTTTTTTTGCTTATGATTTTCGGACCTTTTGCAATGGTGAAGACAAACTTGCTTAAATACCTTCAAAGCAACTAACCTCTCATTTCAAAGAGTCGTTTTGACACTTTTGAGCACCATCAAATCTTCTTCTTGTTGGAGCCCCTTATTTCCCTCTTCTCTGTCCATTTTCGAGCTTAAGAGAGACAAAATGTCGGGGAAGAGGTTATGCCTTCGTTTATTTCAAAACCCCGTCCAAAACGGTGCAGTTTTGGTCTCAACTTAAAATTCTATAATTCGGGTTCTGTGGAGCAAGTTTCGGGTCTTACTCAAATCTTCTTCAATTCTCTCCAATCTTGAATCAATTCTTTATGGGTCCTTCACAGATTGATAGAGCATCATTTTCCTTACAAAAGCCCTTTGAAATCATCTTAAAAAACCCTCTAATTTGCTTCTAATTTCACTTTTGAGCAGTTAGGGCAAGAACTCGACGAGCTTCACCATTTCTTCAAATTGATCCTTTCTGAGCAGTGGGTCTTTGATTTTTCTTTACAGAAATCTTCTCCTCTTCATTAGCTTTCCAACGAGCTATCATGAACCTTGATCAGAGGTGAAATGGGCGGCCAAATCTACTGGCGAAGTCACAGCGTCATCACGGGTCGAATTCTGGGTCGCGGGGCTTAAGTTGGTCGTGGGTTGCGCATCTGGATTGGGTTGCGCACTGGGTCGCGTTTTGGGCCTGGGTCACATTCTGGACTGGGCCACACCTCTCTATACTGGGTCACACCTTTGGACTGGGTCAGACTTTTGGACTAGGCTCATTCTAACCCAATTTCCTACATACAATTTCAGTATTATTTTTCTTATAAACTCATAAATAATCAAATATTAATTATAATATTTTCATATTATAATTCCATTTAATTAGCAATATATTCCAACAAAATGGTTATAATATTTTCATATTATAATTCTCATTTTTCTCATCATCAAAATGTTTATATATTCTAATATCATTAAAATATATTTCAAAATTCTCCTCCTTTTTGATGATGATAAAATAAAACATTTTGATGCAATATGAGCTTCCAAAGTAGAGCAACAACTCTTTACTTTTTAAGTTTCCAAAATAAATATGATCATTTGTTGGACAACTTTAAGCATATATATTAATGCATAAATTAATCCAAATTCAACACACATCAATATAATCCATAAGAAATATATTCCCTAGAACAAGTTATATATTTCTTCCTTTATAACAAGTTCAAAGTGCATATGACCAATATAATCAATATATATTTCTCCTAAGGTGCATATGACTAATATTTCACATGTTATAATAAATTCTCCCCTTATAACAAGTTCAAAGTATATCAAATATATATAATCAATGTAGCATCATAACATATATTTCTCCCCCTTTTTGTTTTATCAACACCAAAAGCATCAAACCATGGACTATAACCAAAATAAGCAAACATTTATCTACACCAAAATCATGAGAATTGTGGTATGTGGTTATCTCCAAGAGCTCATAGCTCCCCCTCAAGGATAGCTTCTTTGCAAAGTAAGCCAACCAGCCACATAACAAAGGGTTATGGTGAGATAAATTTTCTGCAGGATAATATCTCCCCCATAGAAATATAATGAGAGCATACGTGCTCAATACATACCATGTTCCCTTTCACATTCTTAACATTATGTAGAAGTTTTCAGCAAGATATATGATGAATATGAGGAAGACACAGCAGCAACCATTATCATAATATGAGCACCATATGATCATAATTAAGAGTTTACAACACTATCATAGTGATAGGAGTCAAAGGTCACAGCAGCACACATAGTTGTAGATTCATATTCATAGTAGCACCATGCCCATATTGTAAATTCCAACAACATAATAGAGTAGAGATAGATCTTACAAAGGATGTGTTATATGCTTAGGCAACCAAAAATTGGAAAGATCATACCAGATTTAATGAATCAAGAGCACCCTTTGAGTATTAGTGCTTACCATTGTTGTAGAGTGGAGTTTGTAGCAAAGTTTGGAGTTTTACAGCGGAGTTTGGAGTTATGCAGCGGAATACCAAGTAAACTCCCCTTCAAACTAGCAAGGGCCCCTTCTTGTTTCAAGAAAAGGAATGTTGATTGACAATGAAGGCTACTTCAATCATGAGATTGATGAATAGCACATGTATGCCAATACATTAATGTAGTGATGCAGATTTTATGAAAACTGGACTTATAAATCATCTACATTACACATTCCTAACTCTCTTCTTAGATAACAAAACCTTTCTTTGTCTAGAGGTTTAGTAAAAATGTCAGCAAGTTGGTGAAGAGTGCTTACATATTCTATGGTGACAATGCCCTTAAGGGCATGATCTCTTATGAAGTGATGTCTAATCTCTATTTGTTTAATGCGAGAGTGCTGAACAAGATTTTTTATGAGGTTAATAGCACTTGTGTTATCACACTTCAAAAGCATAGAACTTTAAAATGAATTAAAATCAGCAAGTTGATTTTTCATCCAAAGAACTTGTGCACAACAACTACCCAAAGCAATATATTCAGCTTCAGTAGTAGAGATAGCAACACTTTGTTGCTTCTTAGAGAACCATGAAACTAACATATTTCCTAGAAATTGACATGTTCCACTAGTACTCTTACGATCAGTTTTACAACCAGCATAATTTGCATCACTATATGCATGCAAATAAAATGATGACTCTCTAGGATACCATATACCAAGCTTAGGTGTGTGCTTAAGATATCAAAAGATTCTCTTTACAGCAGCAAGATGACTCTCTTTAGGATCAGCTTGATACTGTGCACAAATACACACACTAAAAAGAATATCAGGTCGGGAAGCAGTGAGGTATAACAATGATCCTATCATGCTTCCATAAGTCTTTTGATCAATGGAAGTACCTTTCGAATCAGCATGTATATAGGTATAAGTACCCATAGGAGTGTCTATCTCTTTGACTTGATCAAAATTGAACTTCTTAAGAAGTTCATATGTAAATTTACTTTAAGAGATAAAAATACCATGTGCTGTTTGCTTGATTTGCAATCCTAGAAAATAACTAAGTTCTCCCATCATGCTCATTTCAAATTCTTTCTTCATAAGTTTAACAAATTTAGTGCATAAAGATGAATTAGATGAACCAAAAATGATGTCATCTACATATATTTGAACTAAGAGAATATCAGAATCATGTGACTTGATGAATAGAGTAGTGTCTACAGCACTTTTTGAAGTTGTTTTCCACCAAGTATGTACTTAAATGATCATACCAAGCTCTTGGAGCTTGTTTCAAACCATACAATGCCTTAGTGAGTTTAAACACATGATTTGGAAACAAAGAATCTTCAAAACTAGGAGGTTGTTCAACATATACTTCCTCATTTATGTAGCCATTCAAAAATGCATTTTTGACATCTATTTGAAACAATTTGAAATTCTTATGAGATGCATAAGCTAAAAGCATGCGAATAGATTCCAATCTAGCTACCGATGCATAAGTCTCATCATAGTCTATGCCTTCTTCTTGGTTATATCCTTGTGCAACAAGTCTAGCCTTATTTCTAACTATTGTTCCATGTTCATCCATTTTATTCCTATATACCCATTTTGTTCCAATGATGGTTTTATTTTCTGGTCTAAGACTTAATTCCCGAACTTTACTTCTTTGAAATTGATTTAACTCTTCTTGCATGACAATGATCCAATTACTATCAAGTAGTGCTTCTTTAATGTTCCTAGGTTCTTCTTGTGATAGGAATGCAGCAAATGCACAAGTATTATAGGTTGAGGAATGAGTACTGACCTTATCCAAGGAATTTCCAATAATATTAGTAGAAGTTACCTCATTTCGTACCCTTGGATAAGTGGGGTCTCTTTGCACATGTTCTTGCCACTCTTCCCTATCATCTTGTATAATGCAAGCATCAGGAAAGTTGCTGTCTGGAGCTTCCAACAATGGTACAGATTCTGAATCTTTATTTGTACTAGGGGCATTGTTTTGTGAAGTGTCCAGAAGTGGTGCAAGCATTGGATTTTCATCTGCACATGTAATCAACCTTTCTCTTGCTTGGGAGTTAATAGTTTCATCAAATATTACATGGACTGATTCCTCTACCACTAATGTTCTTCTATTTAGAACTCTAAATGCTTTGCTACTACTAAAGTATCCTAGAAAGATTCCTTCATCACTTTTGGAATCGAATTTACCCAAATTTTCTTTTCCATTATTATACACAAAACACTTACAACCAAATATGTGAAAATATGCTACATTTGGCCTTTTTCCATAAAACAATTCATAGGGGGTTTTCTCTAATATAGGTCTGATCAGAACCCTATTTGAGACATAACATGCAGTATTTACAACTTCACCCCACAAATACATAGGCAAACTATTTTCACACAACATAGTTCTACCTAGTTCTTGTAGTGTTCTATTCTTTCTTTCCACTACACCATTTTGTTGTGGTGTTCTTGGTGCAGAAAAATTATGTTCAATTCCATTTTTAGTGCAAAAATCTTTAAACTCATGATTCTTAAATTCTATCCCATTATCCGTACGAATGCATTTGATTTTAGAATCTTTCTCATTTTGCATATTTTTACAAAACTTTTCAAACATATGAAAGGTTTCACTTTTATGTGCAATGCCAAATGTTCAAGTAAATCTAGAGTAATCATCAACTATTACAAACACATAATACTTACCTCCAAGGCTTGCTGTCCGCATGGGTCCAAAGAGATCCATATGTATTAATTCAATTGGTTTTGTGGTTGTAACTATATCTTTTGAATTAAAACTAGTCTTTGCATGTTTTCCTTTAATGCATGCATCACACACCACATTTTTGTCACATTTCAGTTCTGGCAGCCCTCTTACTAAGTCTCTTCTATACAATTTTACAAGTTGTTTCACATTAATATGAGCCAATCTCTTATGCCACAACTAGCTACTATTGTCCAGATCTACCGCTAAGCATATTTCTTTGTTTTTGAAATGTGTTAGATCTAGAACATATATATTTCCTAGTCTTTTTCCAAAAACAGCAGTCTTTTTATTTTTGCTAGATATTTTGCAGAAATTTGATCTAAACTTTACTTTATGGTCCTTATCACATAGTTGACTAACACTTATGAGATTATGTTTCAATCCTTCTACATACAAGACATCATCAATCACAAAAGATGAGGATGAATTACCTATTGTTCCTATACCTTTTATGATGCAAGAGGAATCATCTCCAAATGATACTGTTTCTTCATGTCTTGAGGCAATGGTTGAAAACAGCTTGGGATTTCCAGTCATGTGTTTGGAGCACCCGCTATCCACAATCCATGTTTCCTTTTTGTAATCTATCTCCTCCACTAATTTCAAGCCCTACAGAACAAAAAATAATCTTTGATTTTGTTGGTACCCATTTTTCTTTGGGTCCATGAGTGTTAAGGATCATTGTGCCTTTTGGCACCTATATTCTTTTAATCTTAAAGCTTCTACCAGATTTCAATGGACATTTATCAATGGAATGACCAACATATTTACAATATGTGCATTTATCATACAAAGAAGTCATGCTGTTTTTCTTTTCAAAGAATTTAGTAAAAGGTTTTGCATCTACATTTGATCTATAGCCTATTCCAACCTTGTCATACATGCCTTGTTGTGATTGTAATATCTTTTCAAGCATAGCACTACCATTAGCAAACTTGTTCAGCAAGCATGTTGAGCTATTTAGTTTGTTTTCAAGCTCTTTCTTTAAACATTCAATATTTGACAGCTTTATAGTTAAAGAATCAATTTCATTTTTCATATGCTCATGCTTTTCATTCAAATCAGAACACATACACATATTATCATTCATTTCAGATTTGTTTCCATGAGAAGAAATTGTTTCTTTTAGCTTTTTAATATCAAGTTTCATGCTTGAGTTTTCATTTATAGCTAGCTCATATTGGTTCTTCATTTTCTCATGTTCTTCTACATTCAAACTTGATTTCTTTAATTGGCATTCAAGCACATTCTTTTCAGATTGCATGCTAGACAGTTTTTCTTTTAGTAATTTATTTTCAGATTCTAACTCATGCAATCTATCAACCACTTCATTGAATGTATCATTTAGCTCATTAAATAAAATACAATATTGACACTTGTTAGATGTACTTACCTCATAGTTATCATAACTCTCCATTGTCATGAAACATTAAAAGTTCCTTTCATCTTCTTCTTCATCAGAGGATGAGCTGTCTTCATCCCAAATAGGCATTGATTCACTCTTTTCAGCATGCCTTTCTATTCCCATGAAGCATACATTTGCTGTCTCCACTACTTCTTCATCCGAAGATAAGTCATCATCCCAAGTAGCCACCATTGCTTTCTTTTTAGACTTTCTATCCTTCTTTGCCTTCAAGGTTGGGCAATTTGCTTTCATATGACCTGGTTTCTTGCACTCAAAGCAAAGATCATCAGTAGCCCTAGTTGCATTCTTACCTTTTGCTTTGTAGAACTTCCTTATTTTTCAAGCAAGTAATGCAACATCCTCATCAGAATCAAAATTATCATTATCATTTACAGCAGTCTTAAAAGTAATATTTTTATCTACTTTCTTTGACTCTTCTATATCATGGATTCTTCTATTGATTTAAAGCTCATATGTTAATAGAGATCCTATCAATTCATCTAGCTTCATTGTATTCAGATTATTTCCTTCTTCGATGGCAGTTCTTTTAGCTTCCCAAATTGGATCTAAACATGCTAAAATCTTTTTCACTAATTTCTTGTTTGGATAAGTCTCTCCTAGCAATGTAAGTTTAGTAACAATATCAGAAAATCTATTATACATTTCAGAGATGCTTTCACCTGGTTTCATCACAAACAATTCATAGTTATGGATCAACGTGTCAATTTTAGAGTCTTTAACTTTTTCAGTTCCTTCATGCAAGACCTCTAATTTATCCCAAAGTTCTTTTGCTGTTTGACAAGTAGAGATTTTGTTATATTCAGATATAGTTAAAGAATAATACAACAAAGTCATAGCTTTACCATTTTTCTCCATTTCTTTAGAAATATCATTTGACCAAAGTAAAGGTGATTGTGTAGGTATTTCTATTTCTTTGTTAATGATTTTCCAGGATTCTACATCTTGTCCCATTATAAACATTTTCATTATATTTTTCCAATGGTTATAGTTTGTACCATCAAATATGGTTGGTCTATTGAAGGTCAATATGGCAGCCATTCTAGTTGCTATGTAAGGTTCACTATTATCTAACTAACGATGGTCAGATTAGATAAAACCAGGCTCCGATGCCACTTGTTAGATCCTATAGCAACCTAAGAGGGGGGTGAATTAGGTTTCTCTTTAAAAATTTACTTCTAATTTATGTTCAATTACTTTTTACAATCAAATAAAGCATTCAAAGATAATTAAACACAAGAGAGATAAGACACAAGTTTGCACAGTGGTTCGGCCCTTTTTCACCTACTTCCACCCTCTTCTCCTTTAACACAACCGATTGAAATCCACTTTACTACAAAGCTAGGAGAAACTTTCTCCTACACTTTCCAACTCCTCCTCAAGGAGTCAAACAATCCTTACACCAAGGATTACAATTATAATGTGTGTCTTAACACACATCAACAAGTCAGTTTGTCAAGCTTATTACAAATTTCGAACTAAGCTTTTGTAAGATATGCAATACAAGTTCAGAAGCTTCAAACAACTACTAGAGGCTCAATACAGAGTAAATGGACAAAAGCCCCAAATTCGTTCAAATCCTAGCAAAGTCTACTTGCAGAAAATCAACTTCAATAATAGAGTATAATGAAGCACAAATTGATTCTCTAGTAAGCAAGTAATGAGCTTAGAAATTAGTCACCCAATGAAGATCAAAATCATAGGTTTGAATGAGCTAGGATGAGTAGTATGAGATGCTTCACAACTTGCTTTCTTTGCTTATGATTTTCGGACCTCTTGCAATGGTGAAGACAAACTTGCTTAAATACCTTTAAAGCAACTAACCTCTCACTTTAAAGAGTCGTTCTGACACTTTTGAGCACCATCAAATCTTCTTCTCGTTGGAGCTCCTTATTTCCCTCTTCTTTGTCCATTTTCGAGCTTAAGAGAGACAAAATGTTGGGGAAGAGGTTATGCCTTCGTTTATTTCAAAACCCCATCCAAAACGGTACAGTTTTGGTCTTAACTTAAAATTCTATAATTCGGGTTCTGTGGAGCAAGTTTCGGGTCTTACTCAAATCTTCTTCAATTCTCTCCAATCTTGAATCAATTCTTTGTGGGTCCTTCACAGATTGATAGATCATCCTTTTCCTTACAAAAGCCCTTTGAAATCATCTTCAGAAACCCTTTAATCTGCTTCTAATTTCACTTTTGAGCAGTTAGGGCAAGAACTCGATGAGCTTCACCATTTCTTCAAATTGATCCTTTCTGAGTAGTGGGTCTTTGATTTTTCTTTACAAAAATCTTCTCCTCTTCATTAGCTTTCCAACAAGCTATCATGCACCTTGATCGGAGGTGAAATGGGCAGCCAAATCTATTGGCGAAGTCACAGCGTCATCGCGGGTTGAATTCTGGGTCGCGGGGCTTAAGTTGGTCGCGGGTCACGCATCTGGACTGGGTCGCGCACTGGGTCGCGTTTTGGGCCTGGGTCACATTCTCTGGACTGGGTCACACCTCTCTGGACTGGGTCACACCTTTGGACTGAGTTAGACTTTTAGACTGGGCTCATTCTAACTCAATTTCCTGTATACAATTTTAGCATTATTTTTCTTATAAACTCATAAATAATCAAATATTAATTATAATATTTCCATATTATAATTCTATTTAATTATCAATATATTCCAACAAAATGGTTATAATATTTTCATATTATAATTCTCATTTTTCTCATCATCAAAATGTTTATATATTCTAATATCATTAAAATATATTCCAACAAGATATGTATGTTGTCTTTGATAGAGGGCTTTGGTGAAGATATTAGTAGGCTGCTCTATTGTTTGTATCTCTTTGGTCTTGGTAATGCCTTTTTGAATTTTGTCTCTTGTGAAGTGACAGTCTACTTTGATGTGTTTTGTCCTCTTATGACTATAGGATTTGTAGCAAGTTTAAGAGTAACATCATTATTACAAAAAAAAAAAAAAAATTTAGGCCTTTTCATTTTAACCCTAGATCCTAATGTAATCCTCTTGCCCATGGCTTAGTAGTCTAACTCAGCAAATGATAATGAGATGGTTGATTGTTTTTTCATTTTCCATAACAATAAGGAATCCCCAAATTTGATACAAAAACCAATCATCGATTTCCTGCTCATGAGACAAGTGGCCAAGTAGGTGTCGCAGTATTATGTCATTTCCATATTGCATTTTTTGGATAAAAGAATTCCCAAACCTAGACATCCCTTCAAGTACTTTACTACTTTTAGGGCTTCATTCATATGAGATTATTTTGGATTAAGCATGAATTGACTAAGAATTTGAATTGCATAGCAAATATTAGGTCTAGTCATTATGAGATAAATAAAATTTTCAACTAGTCATTGATAACTAGAAGGGTTCTTTAGTGGTGGATCCTTATCTAGTGGTGATACTCCAATGTCATATTCAAGTGTTATAAGACTTAGATTTTGCTCAAACGGGGTGATAGTTGGTTTGCATCCTGATAGACCAGCATTAGAGATGATTTCCATAATGAACTTATGTTGACTGAGGCATATCCTTTTCTCTCTCAATGCTCAAGTAATATTTGAGAGGACCGAGATTGTTAATGTACAATGTGGAGTATAGATATTGCTTGAAATGTTCGGTAGTGGAGCATTATTGCCTATTATTAGAATGTCATCAACATATATTAGAAGGAAAATGGAAGAAATACCTTTCTGCCATGTAAAGAGGACATAGTCATGTTGAGATTCTTGGAAATTAACATAAGTGAGAGCTAAGGTAAACTTCACATACCACTATTGAGACACTTACTTGAGACCATAAATGGATTTACAGAGATGTCATACTAGAAACTTTCCCTATATGCATAATCCGAGAAGAAGATACATGTAAATCTCCTCATCTAAGTCCCCATGGAGAAAGGTGTTGTGGAAGTTTATTTAATGAGGAGACCAATCTCAAAAGTAGCTATGACGAGGAATGAATGAACAATATCTTCCTTAGCAACGAAGGAAAAATTGTCTTGGTAGTCGAAACCTTCCTTTTGAATATAACCCTTGGCCACTAAGTGAGCTTTATAATGCTTAATGGAACCCTATGCCTTGTATTTGATCTTAAAAACCCATTTGTACCTAGTAGGCCACCCTTGAGAGGGTCAAGCAATGAGATCCAAGTTTGGTTCTTAGTAATAGTACAAAGTTCATCCTCCATGGCTTGTTGCCATTTTGAGTTCTTGGCAGCCTCGCGATAAGAAGAATGCTTCACTTCTTTAGAAATCTTGCTGATGTAGCACAAGTGAGTAGGAGAAAGACGTGCAAAACTAACATATGATGAAGTAGGGTAATGAGAACTGAGAGAAAATGTGCTAGAGCAGATATAGTCCTTAGTCTATGTGGGGGGCCTGAGTGCTACAATTAGAGCATTAAGGAGGTGCAACTGTAGGCTCACGAAAGGAAGCCACAAGAGGAGGGACATAAGGGATTATTGCTAGTGAATCATTAGGAACTAGTGTAGGCGAGGATGGCAAGATCTCTAAGACAAGGGAAGGATTTGGAACAAGTGTGTCGGATGAATCAACAAAAGGTAGTGGTGGTTCAGGAACCATAAGAGTAGGGACCATTAGAACAAGGAGAAACATCATCATCTGACACACTTGAATGCTCAAGAACTATAGGAGTAGGGACCATTGTCAAATGGTAGTGTGGATGTGCTAGGAGACCTAACTAGCAGCAATGGTAATAGAGATGGAACATCATCATCTAACAAAAATGAACGGGAGCCAATGGAAGTCTCAGAAGGACCATTTAAAGGCAGTTGAGATTGAAAAGGAGAAACATCTTCATAGAAAACAACATCATGATTAACCAATGGAAAAGTCATAAACATGATAACCCTTTTATAAAGGAAGGTATCCTATAAAAAACACATTGAGTGGCACGAGGACCCAGCTTGTCCCTAAGGCCAACGATAGTAGTAAAGCACAAACAACCGAAGACACAAAGATGCCTAATATCAGGAGGCTTCCAAAATAACAATTCAAAGGGAGTCTGTTCGTTAAGAACTCGAAATGACATGCAATTTATCAAGTAGGCACTAGTGACCACATAATCACCTTAAAAAGTTTTATGAATGGATGCCGAATGCTTAAGAGCTCTAGCAACTTCCAAAAGATGACGATGCTTATGCTTAGCTACCTTATTTTGTTTTGGTGTGTAAATGCAAGAACTCTCATGAAGGATGCCATGAGAAGAGAAGAAAAAGAAACCTTCATGGTTGAAAAAATCATGGGCATTATTTGTGTGGACTCAATAGATAAAGATGTGGAATTGTGTTTGGATGGATAAGAGTGAAGAAATGAGTAAGATGGGATAAGACTTGGGACTTGGATTGCATGAGAAAAACCTAAGTACCATGGGAAAAATTATCGATAAAAGTGAGAAAAAACTGAGATCCATCACGGTTAGGCATGTGATATAGACTCCAAATGTCGATGTGAAGAAGGGAAAAAAGAAAGGTGATGTGTGAAGAGTTGGAAGGAAAGAGGGCATGTGATTGCTTAGCAAGAGGACAAATAGGACACTTTTGATGTAAAAAAGAAGCATTGTGACCCAAATGTTGATGAAAAAGGGAAATATTATTGCTTTTGTTAGCATTACAAAAAGGGCCTTGAGACAGGGAAGTACATGTAGGAAATTCAAAATTTGCTGGAAAAGAAATCCAAAAATAAAGACTTTGAAGAACCCTACCTAAGCTTATTAGTTTACCAATTGAATGGACCTCAAAAAAAAAAAAATTAGAATATGAAATGATGCGACAATTATTGGTGGCATAGACATTAGAGACAAAAATGAAGTTAAATTTGAATTCAAGAACAAAAAGAACATTGTGTAGTGTTATGTGGGGGTTGAGTGTGATGTCACCAATTTTGGTGAGAAAAGTAATTCCCATTGGGAAGACGGACGAAAGTAGAAGAACGAAAGTAATGTATTTTGGAAAAAAAAATTTGTTCGCAAATAATGTGGTCACTTACGCCTAAGTAAATAATCCATGCATTTGAAGAAATAAACCTTATGGGATAGAAAGATGTACCTGCAAAATTTCTAAATTTGTCCAAAATTCCAAGTTAAGTGATGACTTGCATGATTGACTTGAGTTAATAGTCATTGAGGAGTTGGTCAATTTTGTTCCCTAAGGTGACGATCATTTGATTAGTAGAGATATCCTTGTCTTGTGTGTCTTAATCTGTAGGCTTCCCATGCAAGTGCCAACATTAGGCCTTAGAGTGATTAAGGTGGTTGCAATATTCACAAAAGACATTGTTGGATCAAGGTTTGAATGAATTTTGGCTACTTGATCAGTTGGAAGAAGCATATGATCATGGGTCATTAGATGACTTGACCATAAGGGCTGATGTGGCCTTATGAGGAGCGTTAGGTGGAGGCACACCTAGGTTAAAAGATGGGCCATCAAATTTAGGTTTTAGATTTGGGATAACCAACCTAGGAATAAAAAAAAAAAAAAAAACAAGGTTGCCTCTAAAATGACCTAGCTGCGCCGCCTACACAACCTAGCCACTCGTGGTGAAATGGGTAGCTATTACCTTCTATGTGGCAGTGGCGCAAGCAAGAGGATCACTGTGTTGTTGATGTGAAGATACTCTAACAACGCCAACCAGTTGTTTTCTTCTTAGATGGCGAAGTGGAAGACACAATGGATGGATGACGACAATTCCATGGTAGGGACATGTGAATGCAAGGGTGAGTATGATTCAATAAGAATCAATAAAAATTAGGTGACCCTATCTTGCCCCTTAATGGAGCAGACTTACCACACGGTGGCTTCCAATTCTTCGAGCTTCTCCTTGACTTTGTCGAATTTGTTGTAGAGGACAACAAATCGATTGAGACATGTAACCATAAAAAGATTGCCCTGTTTTAAATAGGCAATGGTCTGGTAAAGTTGGAACTGCTTCACTCACTTGGCCTTGCCATACATCTCGGTAATACTCTCCTAGAGAGTATGAGCATCCTCTGTGGGTGACACTCTGGCAGCCACATTGAGGGCAATATAGTTTTTGAGCCAAGTTTGAATGAGTTGCAAGCATTTTCACCATTGCTTTGCTAGAGGCTCATCGGAGAGGATGGGGATGGTGCAGTTGAGAAGACCGTCCTTGTCCTTCATGACAAGGGCACAATAGATCTCCCATGTCTAAGTGGTGAAATTGTTGGCCTAAATGAAAGGTTGAGTGATGAGGCAGAGTTTTGATCCATTGGATGTTGTTGTATACAAAGTGTCACTAGGCTCTAGGTGACATCAAGTGAAGCCAAAATTTAGGAAATTTCCTAGGTTGAGAACCAGGTAGGGATTTGACCCAACTTGACTTGAAGTAGAATTGAGAAAAATTTTCGGGGTGGGGAATAGGTAGGGATTTGACTCGAAACCAGCCTAACCTTACATATATGGGGCGTCAAGAATGTCCTAAGCTGACATGAGAGATATAGCAGGGCCTTTCTCAATTGGGACAAACTTGGCAAACTGAGGCCATTTTGAGGTAGGTTATGTTGGCCTAAAACTGAGGGCAGAGGCACTAGGTGATGTTCTCAACAATGAAAGCATCTAGATTGTGATTGGCAGAGGCACTAGGTATGATGAGGGTAAGGAAAAAAAAAAGGGTAAGAATTAAGGTTTAGAAAAGAACACGGGTTTTGGTGTTCTAATTGTTAATTTCTGCACCAGATAGCTAACATGTTTTTATAGGTAAGAGTAAACAACAAAAACGAAAACAAAAAAAAGGGTAGAAACAATCAAAAGAGGAGGCAGAAGTTGAAACTGAGAAAAGAAAAGGTTCTTCATGTAATGTCACAAAGGGAAAAGGAAAAAAGCTAAAACTTTGGAAAAATTATATTTTTATTTGAATAATTTTGTACAGGACTTGTCCTTTTATAATTTAAGGATTGACCTACTATAGAAATTATACACATTTAATGAACTATTACATTACTTTATGTACAAATAATTTTCCAAAATAAACCTATACCATAAGGAAATAGTGCACGGCCACATCAAGAAAATATAATAAAGAAAATATACAGACATATCTCCAACAAAAACCGATGGGTAGGTCCATATCCTGCCACAGTCCCAGGTCAGGTCTGGCAATCACGTAAGGCAATGCAGCATCTGGCTGCGGCCTTTTGACCGCCTACCCGCCTTGGGCTCCTCTCCTTCATGTCGTCTTGCTTTCACTCTCACTCGGCTTCGAAGGGCTTTTCACCATTTTTGTCCTTTGGTTTTCTTGGTGTTCGTTTTGGTCTCATTCTCCTGACCGACCTGTAGCACCCAACCACCTGTGGCACATGCGTCCTCAAAAGACTCGGAGCACCAAAGTGACATATATTGTCAAAATCCTCGATGTTGTTAAAAACTTACTTGCGTTCTCTGTAAGACGCTGGTAAATTGTGTTCCATCTTCTCTCTTTTTTCACAAGCTGCTTACGAAGAAAGTGGAATTAAATGAGATTAAGCTTGGCCAAACTGGGCCTCTAACGATGTCACTCGGAAACTACCCACAAATCAGCACCATCTTACTCATCATTAGGAAATTAAATGTGCAATACTCTTTTGTTATTAGAAAAAGTTTATATCATAATAGAAAAGGGAAAGTGATTAAAAGTTAGGCTTAACAGATAATTAGCAGCAGGGCGTAACTTTCTCTTGTCTCAAGAAAATCTAAGCTTCTGAGACAGCCGTGAACTATTACTACACGTGATTCCCTCTTTCTTAAGAAAACACGTGAACAGACTGCTCTTGCGTTGGTTGACGAGAATTGAGATCTGTGAAATTCTTTGACTCTTCAGTGAATTCTTAAAAGCTTAACGAACTTTGTTCCTTTCGGGTCTTTATTATCTCCATTTCTTTCTTTCGTCAGGTTCCCTTGTGCTCAACGGTGATGTTAGGTGGTTCTGCGAAGGTGAAAGGGAGTTGAAAGATAGGCAGCGGTGGACGGAAAGATGAAGCAACCAATAATAATAATAATAATAATCATAATAATAATAATCATAATATATTAAAAACAGGAAGAACACACTTGTCTTTGAAAAGGTAAGTATTCCTGAAGCAGGAATGCTAGAAAGAGGTAGGCATATTTGGTGACCAACACCAAACTAAGTCGAATGGGACTACGATTATGTGTTCATCATCCATATAAACTGAGTCTGGATTTCTTCCCGCTGGTTTGACAATTTTCCTTTTTTTTACTTAATTTTTAGTCCCTTTCTTGGAGGCCAAATAAAAGAAAGAAACTTAGCACTTTGCCGAACTAAACAGAACAAGATAAATCGTTTCTCAGATCAATGTACATTCAGCGACATGCCCATTTACTTGCCTTCTCACATTTGTAACTCATACAGAAAACAAAATCAAAGGAAATGAAACAAAGGTTAAATTAGAGAAGTCCAAGAGATAACTTGGTGTAATGGAAGATCTACTCTCCACCTTGAAACTGGTTTTATCTGACAGTACAAGCAACTGCATAAGCCCAGGACTTGAGATGCTCTTTCATGGCCACATTATCGTTCAATGAAGGCATTATGCTTCCATTTTGACCTCCAAACCTTTGGTACCCACATGTTTCCGCAAACATCCAATACCCAGAAACCTCCTTCACCAAATGGCTAGAATCCAGCTCACCAGGAATCTTTCTCTTGCTTCTTCTCTTTTTTCTCCTCCTCTTCGTCTCTGTCGACCTTTGGAACTCCAGCAATTCCGTTTCTGCCGGGTTAACTGCCTTGTCTTCAATCTCAGCAGCAAATTCACCACATTTGGGGCACATTGGGACTGAGTTCTCTGCAAATGGCAACTCATTTGTCTGATTTTGGAGAATCGTAGAACTGGGTTCAGACAGTTCCTCTTTGGGAGGGTCTCTAATATCGGTTTCTACAGCGATTTCATCACGAGCAGGACTCGAGGACTGTTTTCTTGGTGAAAAAATGTTGGTGAAGAACCAGAGAGAGTCTAAGCTCTCTAGGACCCGTGAATCATCCATGAGAAACAGAAAGAAAACCAAACAAACACCAACGACAGTACAAACTACAGAAGCCGCAACAAAACTGGGGGGAGGTTTTGATGAAGTACTACTTCGACATGAACTTCCATGGAGTACAGGAACAAAAGAATTCACTATTCTCGTTGAGAGGGGTTGTTTTGATTGACTAATTTAGCCCTATTTCTCCTGTTACTTCGAAAGAATCTCCGAGGACAGTTTGGTCCCTTGGGAAAGCAGTGGCATCGGACAATAGGCGTTGTGCAGCGTAAGTACTTTGACTTCTAGGTACGAGTATCTTTATTCAATGCCATGCCAGGTCGCCAACGGTCGAAGACACCGGAAAGTGCAGCGACAGCTGTGTTCCTTTTGTGCGCACTACTCTTTAATTTCAAATTACAACCGCTGACAATTAAAAAGACAATATTAAATGTTTAATTAACACAAAGAGCAAACTAGACACCAGATTTGAGTTAACACTTCCAACTTTCTCCAACTAATTTCATTAAAGCATAAAGGAAATAATCATTGCCCTTGAAATAAGACACTATTTTTAGGGAGCTTTTCAAATAACTATATATGACATTTGAGTTTTGTGTATTTCTATTACTTTCATTTGACATTTATGTATTATAGTTTGATATTAAATGGATGTAAATTACTAAATATAAAAGAATTGCTAATTTTATATTTTGAAATGCATAAGTGCCTCAATTTTAGAATGTCATATTTTTCCATCAAATAACCAAAAAGAAAACAAAAAAGAAAAAGAAAAAGAAAAAGAAAAAGAAGCTAGAGAGATGAAAAAAATAAGAACAAGTGAGCGTTTGTTTTTTTAATCATCATTCAATTAGTTGATTTTTTTTAATCTTTGATTTGTTTAGTTGAAGGATAATTTGAAAGTTTCTAGTACAAATTATGTATGTATGCCCTAGGAATAACTTGCCATCTACTTTAACTTCAAATGCTAACTAACACTAAGTAAAATAATTACTGGAGGACTCAATTACTTCCACTAACAGTTTAGAGGGTTATCATAACCAAGTCAACTAATGGAAAGTTAGCACATTTTTTCTTGAAAGGTATGATGAAACAATATAGCCGCATCTGCCTACAATAAGATTTTAGTAGAAGGGAAATTTATGTTGTGGTGCTTTTTGTCCATGAAGGTGATTGATAGATCAAAGCAAACTGTTTCTTTTATCTATAATTGAACACCTTGAATTCGTCTCTTTAGAGAACTCCCCAGCGAACGAGGTAAAGACCGAATGAACAGTTGGTCGGGCAACGATGCCGGTGAGGGAGAGAGCTGTTAATCTAGGGTTTGCTATGAAATGCTTAGCAAATTTCTAGTCACAATAGATTTTAAAAAGGGAGAGCTGATACTGTATTATTTGTAAAAACTAACTGGACGATATTTTAAAAAGGGAGAGTTATTTGAAAGAAAAATTGGTTTTGTTTTTCTCTCTTCTTGCACGTACATCCGAGCTTGCTCTTTTTCTCTCTGATGGGTTACACTTATCCGATGACTATTTTCTGACAAATTGTATTAGACAATCAGAGAAAAACATGAAAGCCACAAAAACTGCACAGTGAGGGGTAAAAATCCAAAGGAAAAAGGCTTGATTGCTCCTTAAATGTGCAATTGTTCCTCACGAATCTTAGCTCAAATTAATCTTCAAGGAAACATGATTTGTTCTGTCCAAATTTCCCTAATTTATCTTGCAAAACTTGATTGGGGTTTTAGTTTGAAATTTTGGGGTATTTGTTCACTCCAAAAATTTTGTAGTGATTTAAAGTTAAATCTTTGATCTATCTTTTTAATTTATGAAGCACGTTTATTCTCTTGAATATGTGCTTCAAATTAGTGAGTTTTGATTGATGAAATTGCTAAATCATATGAATAATAAAAGCTCACGGTTTGTTGGACAAACTTGATACATTGTATGCTTAATTGTTTGGTGCTAAGTTATAAATTATATCTCATTTGCACCTCATTGAAATGTTAACTTTCACATACTTTAAATCTATACTCATCTATTGAGAAGAGTTGTGAGCTTGAATACTATTAATTGAATATATTCATTGATTCAAACAGCTTACTATTGGAGTGTTATCTTATTGTGACTACATGGATTATATGCTTAATGCTTACTCTTTGTGTATGTGTGTGCATGTTGTGAGTGAGTTAAACATTATTTACACTCACGGTTGGCAGGAACACATCATTATGTTGGTTGAATACTTATATACAACATGCATTGATGTTGATATGTTGTATGTTTGTGTGACTTATACTTATCATTCTTCAAACATACTTAATTAATTGATTGTTGTTGCAACTACATATACTTGATTTGAACATCATATCTAGTTGTCCAAGTGTAAAGGAACGAGCAGTATGTGGAGAAGATTTATATCATTATGGTATTGCTAGGTCCTAGAGCTTTGTCATTGTAATATCATCATTTTAGCATTTGATAAGGGATAAAAATTGAAACTTACATATTCATATTATAGTATTTGATTTGGGGTGTTTTGACACCTATGTATTTGATTTCATGTAGAACTATTTGTTAGTCACAGGATGTGTAGTTTCTGTAACTTAGGAAAATTCCTTAAGTTATAAGGAATTTGTGTTAGGGTGGCATATACCCCTGAAATACTTGTGTGCAATATAGGAATAATTTCAAACATGTTTGATCAAGAGACAAGTTGAGGTAGGTTCTTGGGGAGCCAAACCATCTCTCTCTCTCTTGCTCTCTCTTTATATTTTACATTCCATAACTTATTATTTGATTGATTGAGATAGTTTAGTTGATATACATAGTTAGGATTTAAAAAGAAAGAAAAAGATATAAATGGATCATTACCTAACTCAACTCCTCATTCTTAGGTTTCTATAGTACTTACAAGTGCTTAATAGAAATAAGAAGATAATGAAAATATAAGTTGTATTTAGATAGGATCTTTCTGGATACTACAATGTTAGAATTGAGAAAATGGCTAATGTAGATATAGCCTAATAGGCTCTATATCTGGATAGGATCTTTATGGACACCACTACTTTCAAAATTCTAAAGGGTTAATGCAAATTGTGAATTCACAACTTAAAACATTTTTTTTTTTAGCTTTTGGATATCAAAGTGAATATCTTAGAGACCAAAAACTAGCTTATATTATGTTACAAGTTGGGATGAAAGGAAAGGAAACAAGAGAAAACTAATGAGTTGAACTTATATTGATTCTACTATAAAGAGTAAACTGTACAAAGCTATTGATATATATATATATATAGGCATAAGCCTAAGCTACTCCTTATGACAACAATCTATATAATGAACAATATAATAATGAACATAAATATACATAGAAAACTAGGAAGGTGCATAAATCAACAACTAACCCAAGTGACACCTTGAAATTGGTACCTCTCCAATTAACATACAAGCATTACTTTGGCATCTTTTGGTCTTTTGTCATGCATCTTGGTTTCATCTTAAAAAATTGTCAATGAGAAGAGTAGCCAAATCCACTTATATAGTTAACTTTCCCTGCTTACCTTTCCAATGTGATAGAAAGTTCTCACCCCACCTTTGAGACATCACAATTTTCTTCACCCAAATTCACATTGTCCTTAACATGATTGAGCCTCCCTTGCCTACCTAAATGGAGCACTTGACACAAAGGCACCAGGTTGTGTCATTGGTTAACTTTAATACCACTTGTTATGGGCTTAAAATCCATTTTAAAACGTTAACATTAATGAAAGCAATAGTCAAACTCTCTTATATGATTAGGATTCTCTACTTGCCTTTTTGATGTGAAAGAAACTCTTCTCTTAGAGTGTCTCACTCTTGAGATATGATGACATCTTGGCTGTCCTCTTTGCAGCAAGAAAAATGAGAACTTGAAACACTCTTTTTTCTGCTTTTTCTCTTATAGGATTTTGTATTTTCTTATTCGGCAAAACGTCAAGTATGTGGATATCAGGTTGTTTGTTAGATCTTGGAGTATTTTCTGAAATGTTCTGTTGGTTGGTTATTGTCTTTCCTGCTGTGGCTCCATAGCTAGTTGGTCTCCCGGTTGATCCTGTGCCATTGCTGGTCGAGTACATTCTTGTTTCATGGAGGCTTAACCCCTTGGGAGTTGGTTGGTCGTCCGCAGCCTCGCTGTTGTTAGCTGGGAATCTTTTTTGCTGGTTTCCTTTTATCATTCTTTGTTAAATATAAATGCCCATATTTCCATTTCCCCTCACTTCAATCTTATTTGAAGATTTTTTATGTCTAAAATAGAAATAGACATTCTTTTATTCAATCTACTACGAAACTTTTTCTATTATAGTCAATTGAACCCATTAAATTGGTTTTTATCTTGAAGTGAATCGAAATTTATAAGGAGTTGGTCTTCATGCCAAAAATTCTGTCTTTATTTACAGAAAGACAGAAGAAGAAGCGAAAAAACAGACATATCTACCTGTTGTTTATACAAAAATTGGAAAAACGAAAGGCCCAAAAATGATAGAGCCTAAGGCTTCAAATGATTTCATTGGCATCTTACAGTGGAAGCAACAGTCTGAGCCCACCATCTTAGATTGTCTTTCATCGCAATCTCATTGCTCAAGGCAGGAATTTTCCAATTCATCAAAGTGTCTTCAGTCTTTTTCCTATCCAAAACTTCCCAAGCTTCAGAAAGATAAGGCCTTGGAATTGCAGATTCTTCAATGGCCTCTTCTTCGACATCTTTCTTTCCGAGTCTATTCAATCCAGGAAGGATCGAAGCCAAACTTGAGCTCCAATCTTCATCTGAGAAAACAAAACCCAGATCCATGAACCCTTTTAGTTCCTCAAATTCAAGTTCAGAGAAGCTCTTGTTCTCGCCCCTTTTCCTTCTTCTACTACTCGTGATCTTCTTCTTGGATGATGCCTCAAAATATGTCACTTTTTGTTCCTCTGATTCTGTCATTTCTTTTCCTGAAAGGACGGTGTGGAGTTTGGCGTTGAGGAGGACTGAGTCCAGAGATAGAGCACCAGAGATGCAGCTTGTTGTAGAGCTTAATTCCTCACTCATGGACCTGGTATGGGAGATTGGCATACGTGAGATTTCTGGTTTTGATGGTGTTCCTTGAACTGGACCATCAGAGTTTGCTTCAGAAGCTGAAGAACTGGACGAGTTTCCCCGTTTCTTGAGGATTTCGAGCGCGAACCAGCAAAAATCGAAGAGCTTCATTACTTCCTCGACATCCATCAGTGGCTGCTTTGGAGAGGGTTTCGAAGTTGAAGACGCAAAGAGCTTCGCACATTTGAGCTTATTATATAATAGTGATGGCAACTGCCACGTTTTCCTTTCCCGTTAAATTAATTATTTCGTTTAATTGTATTTTCCAACTCCGTTGGCTTTTCAAGGAAGGAAACAGTAATGTGAGCATGATGGTCGGAGGCATATCTGAGAAGTGGTCAAGCGGGCGACGCATGAGGAAAAGACGCTTCAGTCCGGAGGTCACTAGAGAAACCCAGACGGATAATGCCAAAGTCGGCTCTGAATTTGGCCCCGTCCCCGTGGACGTCGATACATATTATCTTAGATAACTATAACAAACATACAATTACCACAAGTTAATGGTCAAAGTAACTATTTAATTACATTTATCCAACGGCCTGAATGATACGGTGGATAAATTGCTTTCACGGATCAGAAACTATGGGTTTGATACTAATAAAATATAAAATGGCATTCACGTGCTAAAGTAATGTAAATCTTTCATTATTTAATTATTTCATCAGAGGAATTTATTAAGCAAAAGTAATATTCACGTGTAACAGGTGATAGAATTCTTTGATCCGATCCAAAATTTCACACTCTTAGACGATATCTATTTTGTTGTTGTCCTCACGTATCAGGAGAAATTTGAAGGGTCAGAAAAAGACAGTCCAGCCATTGATGTTCTATCTCTCACAATTTAGGTAAGTGTGTAATTAACTTCGCTGTTTGTGGGGCGCTCACATGCAACTACTAATGACACGTTTTGCAGATTTGTGATATGATATGTTGCGTCGACACTAAACACGTCCTTTTCCTTGACTAATTACAAACTGCTGCTGCAGTGCATCTCTGCAAATTACATTTGGAGGGCTTTGCTAGATATGAATAGATTATCTTGAAGAATTGAATAATAGAGAGTAGAAATATGATGGATGATAAAGGTTGTTAAACATAAAAGTTTTGTAACAACCCTATTTAGTATATTCTTCAAAGTTGTATTGTATCATATTTGGAAGAAAATAAATAGAGGAAGATTGAATGATAAAATTTTAGACAATTTAACTATTATTGTTAAAATTAAGAAATACATGAGAGATAAGTTTCATTAATTAAGGGAGTGAAGCCTACAATTATAATAGGTTTTTGTAAGAACTTTAGAATTTGTCAAATATAGTTTTCAGCCTAAATGAATATGATCTAACTGAATAATTTTTATTTTCTTTTATGATATATAATACTTGACTTTTCACCAACAAAAAAAGAAAAAAGAAAAAAGAACCATAAATTGAGTGTTGATAATAGAAATAAAATGCTGAATTTTTTAAGACACTTGACTCTTTAAAGTGAAAAAGAAAAGTTTAAATGACATAGAAGAAATAATAGACAATTGTTAAAAAATAGCACTCATCACACGTAAGGTATCCTATGGGATCCTCAAACATTCATATGGTTTGGCTTAAAAATAAATTTGCTTACTATTTGACTTAGAGAAAAATAATGCATGCTTGTTTTGCTAAGAGCCAAATTGGGCATGAAAAAGAATCTGAATATGATATAAAATTTTCATGCAAAAAATAGGACTTTGAAGAAGAATGTTTAAGATGTTTATGCCAAATGTCATAACTATAATTAAAAACTAAATTTTAAGAAACAATTTGTTTGTAAATAAATGAAGCACTTCTTATTAAAGACAAAATCTAGAAAAAGTTAGAGTGAAATTTTATTGAAATGAAAGAAAAAAGAAGGCAAAGTCCCTATTTAGCCTTGCTTATCTTAATTAGAGTCCCTATTATCTGGTCCATAAATACACAATTTCGAAAACAAAATTGCTACAAATTTATTCTCACAAGTTAACTTATGAATAGATGAGATTATGTGTAAAGTGCAAGACATATAATTGATTTTCAAGGTTGATGTGGGTTGTGTTAAAGGTTTCAAAGTGACTGATTAGGTTGAAAGATCTATTAAGTAACCTTTATGGGTATGGATGATACATATTGAGAAAAAGAAGAATATATAATATTTAAATCACAAGTAATGTGATCACTTGTTTTTAAATCAATCATCCATTTAAAAGTAAAAGGCTTAGGTGAAGGATTTTACACTTGTAAAAGTTACTACTACGTTGTGGGGTCCATCTGGTTAAGAAGATTGATGAGCCTTTGTTGTTGGTCCAAAAACTCCCTACAAGAGCTTCTAGGAGTATAAGGCATGTGGCCCAATAAGCCTACATTAGGACAAGGAGGATAAGGTGGCCCACCATAGTACTAAATGGATCCTTCATTTGATTAAGCAAAACTAGATGAAATTTGTTGCTAGTTGTATTTGTAGTGACATTGTGGGTTATGGATCCACTTATGGCTAGTTTCTCTTTGTTTCTTTTGTGCTTAGGCATCCATGTTGGAGGTGCCTTACTAGTAGAAAGGAGACTTGTTTTACATAGTCTAGCTCTTATAATATGAATAAAAAAACTACTAGAAATATACGAGGTATATTTTATTTCATGTTATTTTGATGATTGAAGAAAAGAAAATGTTTGCAAAATGTATTTTGCATGTAGAACATTTTATGCTTAAAATAAATGACTTACTTTGCATTAAAAAGTCAAGTGGGCCGAAATCCATTTAAACCTAAATTAGGTTGGTTAATTGAAACGGTGCGCTCCAGCCTATTTTCCCTCTTCTCCATGTAGGACCAAGAACAATTGGCTTTGTTTTTCTCTCTTCACGCGCACACAACCGAGCTTGCTCTTTTTTTCTCTCTCCTGGGTTACATTCATCCAACGGTTCTATTTTGCTTAAAAATTGCAACAAGAGAATAAAAAAAAAAAAATGAGGGATAACAATCCAAACCTTGATTGCTTCTCAAATGCTTAACCATTCCTCACGAATCTTAGCTCAGACTAATCCTTGAGGAAGCATGGTTTGATTTGTCCAAGTTTGCCTAATTTATCTTGTACATCTTGATTGGGCTTCTAGTTTGAACTACTTGGGTATTGTTCATATTACTATTTACTTTGAAAATTTTATTGTGATTTGAAGCTAAATCTATGACTTTTTTTTTTTTGGTGTGATTTATCCAACATATCCAAACCTTTGAATGCTTACTTCAAATTAGTGAGCTTTCATCGAAGAAATTGATGCATTATATGAATAATAGAAGCTCATGGTTTATTGTATGAACTTGATGTATTGTATGCTTAATTGTTTGGTGCTAAGTTATAAATGATATCTCATTTGCACCTTGTTGAAATATTTACTCTCACATGATTTAAATCATTACTCATCTAGTGTAAAAAGTAATAAGTTTGAATACTATTTGGAATGTTATCTTGCTATGACTAGATGGATTATGTGTTTAATGCTTACTCTTTTTGTATGCATGTGCATGTTGTGAGTTGAGTTTAATCCCTCTCTTTTAGATCGCCATACAACTTACAAGAGCTTCATAGAAATAAGAGGAAAAAGAAAATATGGGTTGTGTTTGGATTGGAAGTCTATGGATATTTCTACATTAGAATTGAGAAAAAGACTAATGTAGATATAGCCTAAGAGAGACTATAGACCAATGAGAACTCAAGGGTTAATGCAAATTGTGAAATCACAACTTAAACTTGTTTTTATCTTTTGGAAGAGAATGTCTTAGAGAGGAAAAACTTGCTTTGATATTGTGTTACAAGATGGGATGAAGGGAAAGAAAAGGATAGGAAAAGAGAGCAACTAATGAGTTGATTGAATTTGATTATATTGATTCTACTGTTATGAGTAAACAATTACAGAGCTATTGCTATATATATAAGCATAAGCCTAAACTACTCCATATGACAACAATCTATATAATGAACAATATAACAAGAGACATAATATAAATATAAATGAAAAACTAGAAAGGTATATAATCACCAACTAACCCAAGCAACACACAATAATTAGTACCTCTACATTAACATACAAGCATTACTTTGGCATCTCTTAGGCTCTTTATCATGGGATAGGTTCTATCTTAAATGGCTGACCTTAATGAGAGGAGTAGCTAAATCCTCACTTATATGGCTAAGATTTTCTACTTTCCTTTCCAATATAGGAGAAACTCCTTACACAAAGTGTCCCACTTTTGAAATGTGATATTCTTATCCACCCAAATCTACATTGTCCTTGGCATGGTTAAGCCTCCTTTATCTACCTAAATGGGGCACTAGACACAAATGCATTAAGTTGTGTCATTAATTAGCTCTAATATCACTTGTTACAAACTCGAGATTCATTTTGAAAAGCTAACATTTAAGAAAGTAATAGTCAAACTCACTTATATATGGCTAAGATTCTCCACTTGCCGTTTCAATGCCAAGGAAAGTCCTCTCCTAGAGTGTCTCACCCTTTGCGATGTGACATCTTGGCTGTCCTCATTACAGCAGGAAAAATGAGCACTTCAAACACCATTTTTCCTGCTTTTTCTCTTATAGGATTTCCTATTTTCTTATTTGGCGAAACGTTAAATATGTGGATATCAGGTTGTTTGTAAGATCTTGGAGTATTTTCTGAAATGTTCTGTTGGTTGGTTAGTGTCTTTCCTCCTGCGGTTCCATACTTATTTGGTCTCCCGATTGATCCTGTACCATTGCTGATCGAGTCCATTCTTGTTTCCTGGAGGCTTAGCCCCTTTGGGGCTGTTTGGTCGTTCTCAGCCTCGCTGTTGTTAGCTGGGGAATCTTTTTCGCTGGTTTCCTTTTATCATTCTTTGGTTAATATAAATGCCCATATTCATTCATGCCACAAATTCTTTCTATCTTTATCTACCTGTTGTTAATACAAAAATTGGAAAAAGGAAAAGGCCAAAGGTGCTAGAGCCTCAGGCTTCAAATGAATTCATTGGCATCTTACTGTGGAAGCAACAGTCTGAGCCCACATTCTTAGATTGTCTTTCATCGTATTCTCATTGCTCAGAGCAGGAATTTTCCAATTCATTAAAGGGTCTTCAGCCTTTTTCCTATCCAGAACTTCCCAAGCTTCAGAGAGATAAGGCCTTGGAATAGCAGATTCTTCGATGGCCTCTACTTCGACATGTTTCTTCCCGAATCTATTCAACCCAGGAAGGATCGAAGCCAAACTTGAGTACCTATCTTCATCTGAGAAAACAAAGCCCAGATCCATAAACCCTTTTAGTTCCTCAAATTCAAGTTCGGACAAGCTCTTGCTCTCGCCTCTTTTTCTTCTTCTACTACTCGTGATCTTCTTCTTGGATGATGCCTCGAAATATGTCACTTTTGGTTCCTCTGATTCTGTCATTTCTTTTCCTGAAAGGATGGTGTGGAGTTTGGCGTTGGGGAAGACCGAGTCCGGAGATAGAGCACCAGAGATGCAGCTTGTTCTAGAGCTCAATTGCTCACTCATGGACCTGGTACGGGTGATTGTTTCTGGTTTTGATGGTGTTTCTATTTCTGGTTTTGATGGTGTTCCTTGAACTGGACGATCAGAGTTTGCTTCAGAAGCTGAAGAACTGGACGAGTTTCCCCGTTTCTTGAGGATTTCGCGCTCGAACCAGCAAAAATCGAAGAGCTTCATGACTTCCTCTACATCCATGAGTGGCTGCTTTGGAGAGGTTTTCGAAGTTGAAGACGCAAAGAGCTTCGCATATTTGAGCTTATTATATAATAGTGATAGTCTCTACCCCGTTTTCCTCTCCCGTCAAGTTAATTATTTCGTTTAATTTTATTTTCTAACTCTGTTCGGCTTTTCCAGGAAACAGTACTGGGACCGTAAAAGACGCTTCAAACGGTCAAGCGGGCATCGGGTGCGCAAACGAGTCAGTCCGGAGGACGCTAGAGAAAGCCAGATGATGCCAACGTTGGCTCTGAATTTGCTCTCATCCCCGAGGACTTTGATACCTATTCTCTTAGATAACTGTACCACGCATTCAATTACAAATAAGCCAACGGTCAAAGTATCCACTGAATTACACTAATCCAACGGTCTGAATGATATGGTGGAAAAAATTGTTTTCAAGGATCAGAAACAATGGGTTTGATACTAATAAAATAAAAAATGGTATTCACGTGCAAAAGTGATGAGATTCTTTCATTATTTAATTATTTCGTCGAAGGAATTTATTAAGAAAAAGTAATATTCACGTGGACCAGGTGATAGAATTCTTTGACCGGATCGAAAATTTCACTCTTACACGATATCTTTTTTGTTGTCATCCGCATGTATCTGGAGAAATTTCAAGGGTCAGAAAAAGGCAGTCCGGCCATTGATGTTCTATCTCTCACAATTTAGGAAAGTATGTAATTAACTTCACTACTCGTGGGGAGCTCACGTTTTAGAGATTTGTAATATATTATGTTTCGTCGACATTATAAACGCCCTTTTCCTTGACTAATTATGTCTTGGATGTAGCGGATACATCTTTCTCCATGATCAACCACTGGCTTTCACAACAGACTTCTAAAGAAAATATGAAACTAAACCCAGTGATATGACATTTGTTAACATCTGCTATCAGTGATATGATATTTGGTTGGACCATTCGAGAGCGAATATAAGCAGTTTTGGCTGCTGAACTTGGAAAGAGACAACTTTCATTATCTTCCTTTTACTCGGCCATAGGAAGAGGGCCGACCAACCCATGAATAAGACAAGTAAATACCGTGTTATCGATATTTCAAATTCAAAGCAGGGAGTCTCCCAGTCAAACTCAAATTTTGTTCGTTTACCAAACATTCAGGGCATGGTTTGTGAGTTCCTGGATGCTTGGTTCCTCCGAATACTCTGGTAGGTTTCCAGTCAACTCAGTCAACTCTCTCGGGCCACGCGGACCACGCGGACCACGCGGAAGGCAAAACATTCACAACCACCAGGCAGCTGAAATGTAAAAGGGTAGTTGTCGTTTGAATGCGATTAAGATATTTTATGAATTAAGCAAGCCACCTATATCTAAGTAACACATATGAATAGTGCTAAAAAAGAAAAAAATCGAGAAAGAAGTGTCGCAAAGTGAAAAGAAAGAAAGACATATGTTTAGGAAATTTTGTGCATTGCTTTCTTAAAAGGAATGGTACACAGGGTATCCTTTTATAATATGAGGAGCAATCCTAATGGAATCATATAGAGAATCAAAAGGAATATAAACTTGCTATACACAAAATAATTTTCCTAAATAATCTATGCCATATGGAAAATACAATATTGCCCAATCAAGAAATATAACATCAATTATCCACATGTATATCTAACACTCTCCCTTAAGCTAGTGGTTTTAGTGGTTTACAAATATCTAACATACCAAGCTTGCTTAATAGATATGTGTGTTAGCTTTGGTAAAAATGTCTATTGGTTGTTTTATGGTTCTTATCTCTTTTGTCTTTATAACTCCCTCTTGAATCTTGTCTCTTGTAAAATGGCAATCTACTTCAATATGCTTTATCCTTTCATGAAAACCCTGACCGGCGAGTCCACCCAGTTGTGGGTTTGAACCCCGTCCCCCCTCCCCCGGGTGCGTGCATTTATAAATAATTTTTTTTTTTTTTAAAAAAAACAATAGGATTTGCTGCAAGTTTCAAGGTAGCATCATTGTCACAGAACAGAAAGATAGGGTCCTTTATCCAGACACCAAGATCATGCAACAATCCTTTCAACCAAATGACTTCACAAGTAGTCTTTGTCATGGCTTGATATTTTGATTCAATAGGTGATAGAGAAACAATTAATTGTTTCTTCATTTTCCAAGATAAAAGAGAATCATTTAGTTTAATGTAGAAACTTGTTGTTAATTGACGGCTCATAGGGCATGTGGCGTAGTTAGTGTTGCAATATGCTGTCATTTCAAAGTTGCAATTTCTTGATAATGTAATTCCAAGTCCTAGACATTCTTTTAAATACTTCACGACCTTCAAGGCTGCATTCATGTGTGACTGTTTCAGAGCATGCATGAACTAGTTGAGGATTTGTATAACATAATACATATCTGGTCTTGTCATGGTGAGATAAATGAATTTCCTAACTAAATGCTAATAGCTAGAAGGATCTTTCAATGAGGGGTCCTTTTCCCATGGTGATACCCTCATATCATATTCAGGTGTTGTGAGATTTAAATTCTACTCAAAAGGAATTACAACTAGCTTGCAACCCAAAAGACTAGCTTCATAAATGATTTCTAAGACAAACTTACGTTGATTGAGACAAATTCCCTTCTCTGAACGTGCAATCTCAATACCTAAATAATATTTAGGAGAGCCTAAATCCTTGATATGAAACATGAAACGTAAGTATGCCTTGAAACGATTAATAACTGAAATATCATTATCCATGATCAATATATTATCCACATACATAAGTAAATAGATAGAGGATGTATGATGTCTCAATGTGAAAAAGGCATAGTCATGATGAGATTGTCTAAAGCGTGCTGAGAGAAGAGCAAAGGTGAACTTAGCATACCATTGTCAGGAAGCTTGCTTTAGACCATAAAGGGAGTTATGAAGACGACGTACTCAAGACTCCCCTTATTGTCATAAGTTTAGAGGGAGATTCATGTAGATTTTCTCATTTAAATCACCATGAAAAAATGCATTGTTAATATCTATCTAATGAAAAGACCAGCCACGAAAAGTAGCAACAGTAACAAAGGAATGAATAGTACCTTCATTGGCCAAATGAGAGAAAATATTTTGATAATCAAAACTCTCTTTTTGGATATAGCCCTTAGTAACAAGATGGGCCTTGTACCTTTCAATGGAACTATTAGCTTTGTATTTGATTTTATAAACCCACTTACAACTGATGGGGTAATGATGAGAAAGCCAAGGAACAACGTCCTATGTGTGATTCTTAGTGAGGGCATGTGGTTTAGCCTCCATGGCCTATTGTCATCACAAATCAGTAAGAGCTTCCTAATAAGAAGAGAGCTTGATGTTTGAAGAATCCGATTGATGCAGCAAAGATGATCTAGAGAGAGATGAGTGAAGCTAACATAGGAGGTGATCAGAATGAGACCTAATGTCAGCCACAGAAGAGCATATATAGTCCTTAGTCCAAGTAGAGTGCTGAATGACATAACCAAAACGATGTGGAGTGGGAGTTGGAGTTGGGGCAACGTGGGGTGGCACATAAGGGACAATGGCTAAAGAATCATCAGGAGCAGGAGTGAAAGCATCAAGAGCAAGAGTATTAGGAGTAAGGGCATCAGAAGTAGGGTAAGAAGAAATTGAGGGAGCTGCTAGAGGAGCAGGACAAGGATCTATAGGAAGAGATTGGGCAAGGTACTCATAAAGGAGTCGAGAATTAATGGTGGTGGTTGGAAAGCAAGAGCAGGCTTAAGGAGAACCATAGGTGGCGTGTGGCAACATAATCATCAACCAAGAATTGCTGAGCATAAGGGCAGTGCATATGGTATATCCAAAGGAGTAGCAATATAAAAGGGAACACATCCTCATGGAAGATAACATCTTGATTGATAATGAAAGTACCTATAGTGGGGTCATAAACACAATACCTTTTATAGAGAGGAGGGTAGCCCATGAAGATGCAACGAATGGCTCAAGGACCTAACTTGTCCTGACGTCCCACTATAGTGGCAAAATAGAGGCAACCAAAAACTCGAAGATGACTGATGTTAGGTTGTTTGCTGAAGAGCATCTCAAAAGGAGTTGTCCCATTCAAAACCTGAGAAGGCATTCTATTGATTAGGTAAGTTGTAGTAACCACACAATTGCCTTAAAATTTTTTGGGAATAGAGGCTTGATAACTCTATATTTTATAGAGTTATTATGATTGTTTTAGGTAATATCTAATATAATATTTATTAAATTATAGTTGTGTTTATTTATATTTATGCATATTTTGTTATTTTATGCAGCAAACCCATAATAGGTGAAAAACAAGAGAAATGAAGCAAAAGATTGAGAAAAAAGAAAGAAAAAGCCAAATGAAGTAAGTAGGACTCAAGTGAGAAGGAAAAGAGAAAAAAAAAAAGAGAAAGTAAAAAAGTAAAGGGTGGTTGATTATCGTGAAACAAAAAAAATGGGGACTTTTGATGCGAAATAAGAAGGAGGAGAGAGAGGGCCGCGTGCTCAAAATTTCTCCTTCGCCGGAGAAGCAAAGCCCACGCGTGATAGTGTAGGACTTTAAGATGCCAAATGGTAATGCAAATGCCAACCATCCGTGCGTGCCTTTATGGCAAAGGAGCTCCATGCATCTTTGTATCTCAACCATTGTTTTCCATCTTTTGACCAAAATCTTGCATTTTTCAATGAGGAAGGAGCAGATTTGAGCCTTTTGTATAATTTTTGGCAATTTTGTAGCTATTTCTGGGTGATTTGTGTGGTGGTTTTCAACAAGAGATGGTGAATGTTGGTTGGAGTTTTTCTCAAATCTATACATTTATGGGGCAAATTAGTGCAATCTTTTTATAGATCAACATTCCAAGCATCATCCTTGACGATTTTTGGTGGTTTCTGTGAAGAGTGACCGATGGTGCATGACATCAGCATGTGACAGTGCATGGTGGCATACGGCAATGTGTGACACCGTGTGTGACAATGCATGGCAGCACGTGGTGGAGGCATATGGAGGCGTGTGACTGCTCATTTTCCTCCCAATATTTAGACAGCTCTTCCCCTTTTCCTGATGTGAAGATTTGTGCAAACTTTTCTTGAATTGAAGACATTTTGGTGACAACTTTCCTATTTTTAATTTAAAGAATTTTTGTTCAATTTCTAGGATTGTTTCTGTTGATGTAAATACTATGTTTTGGTTTATAGTGTTAGAGCTATGATTTAACTTGATTATAATGGTATGAATGAATTATTATTTGTGTTTTGTAAGCTATTTTATAAATATGAAGTTGCATATTATTGAGTGTAATGCTTTTAAGTGATTAACTATTACTTAAATGATTTGATTTGCATGTTAGAAATTAACAGGAAATGACATGCAATTGCTTCCTATAATGTGCAACCATAAATTAATATGAATAGACATATACCATATGGTTTGTATGGCTTTAGGTTTAAACTAGAATATTCATAAATCTTAATGCACTTAGTTTATTTAATTCATGGGTATAAATACAATGAGTTAATGAGCTAAGTAGGTTCACTATACCTAGATATAGGATAGTGAATAAATTAGGAAATTTTACCATCACATAAGTAGAATTAATCTTGCTAGCATGAATGATTGACATTTGTACCTTGTAATTGGGTGAAATCAAATGCTCTAGCATGTTTTGTTAAGTAAGTTTAGGTTAAATTTAGTTGTTTAATCTATGTTTTATCACTTTGAGTTGCTAGATAAACTTTAGAAATTGTTCACCATTAGTAATTAGTTAACTTAGTAATCACGAGTCTTTTTGGGACAATACCTTTACCTATCATTATATTACTTGTTTAACATGTATACTTGCATGTAGAATTTCATTGAACAAGGCTTGGTATTTAAGGGCCCTAGCGACTTCAAGGAAGTGGTGGTGTTTACGCTTGATGACCCCATTTTGTTAGGGAGTGTATATGCATGAGCTCTCATGAAGGATGCCATGAGTGGAGAAGAAAACAAAGCAATCATGGTTAAAAAACTCACAAGTGTTATCAGTGCAAACACACTAAATATATGTGTGAAATTGAGTGCGAATGAGAGCAAAAAAATGAGTGAGATGAGAGAGAACTTGAGATTTGGATTACATTAGGAAAACCCAAGTTCCATGGGAATAGGATCAATACTAGTGAGGAAGAACCAGGGTCCATCACAGTGAAGGGTATGATTAGGCCCTCAAATGTTAATGTGGATAAGAGAGAAGAGGGAAAAAGCCCGAGAAGAACTTGTGGGAAACAAAGAGTGAGATTATTTTGCTAATGGACAAATAAAGCACTAGGGAAATGGATAAGAAGCACTATGACCCAAATGTTGGTGAGAAAGTAAAATTTTATTATTAAGAGTTGCATTACAAAAGGGGCCCAAATTGTGAACAATATAAGAAGAGAAATTAAAATTTGTTAGAAGAGAAATCCAAAAATAGAGGCCTTGTTGAGCACTACCCAAGCTCATTAGTCTACCTAATAAATGGGCTAGAAAGAAATAAAAATTAGAATCCAAAATTGCCTAACAGTTTTTGCTTGTACAAGCTTTGGAAATAAAAATAAGGTTAAATTGGAATTCAGGGATATATAGGACATTTTTAAGAATAGGGCAAGGACTGAGTTAAACATCATTAATTTTTGTGATAGAAGTGATGTTTCTAGTGGGGAGACACATTGACATAAAGGGATGAAAATTATAAATTTTAGAAAAAACTTTTTGATCATAAATAATGTGGTCACTAGCATTTTAATCAACAAGTCAATTAGAGGTTGAAATCAAACTCATGATGTAATAAGAAGTACCTATTAAACTAGCAATTTTTTTTGGGTTGGTTAGGCCTCACTAAAAGGCCCATGGGTTGAGCCCTAAAGAGTAGGGGTCATGACATGAGATTGGGCCTCTTTCTCGTTCAATAGTTTATTAGCGTGCTTGCCATGCAATTGCCAATAGGGATTGTGATCATGATTAGGGTTTTTGCAAAAATAGCAAAATAAACTATTAGATCGGCCACAAGGTTTATTTTGGCTATTGGATCAGCATGAAGAACCATATTTTAAGGTGATAGAAAGGCCTTTGATCATGGGTGAAGTGGATGCACAAGGAGAGCCATTGGATGAAGGCGTAAGATAAGGCATATAAGAGCTATTGGGTGAGACTGTTTCTAAGAGCGAAGCTGGGCCATGTGATTAGGAGATGCCATCTAAGCCATTTATTGCTATAGGGAATGTGTAGGGGTCTAGGAACCTTGGCGCATTTGCATCAGAAACAATCTCGCGAGAGGCATTTACGCGCTAGGTGGGGGTCACTCGAGTAACAAGGAGAACATGCTTGCCAATGCAGAGATATTTTGCCAACATGAGCTACTAATTCTCCTCTTGAACAACAAGGTGAAAAATTTGGCGAAGGGGCCCAGTCAAATCCATGGTAAGAATCTGCGACTAGAAACTAGAGAAGAAGTCAATGAGGAAGAGCAAAGAATGCATCACGCATTCTTCCTCCTTTAGCCACCGGTATTGCCATAACATGGAATCGGGGCCATGGAGAGATTCCTCTGTTGAATCAAGGTCATTAGATAAGGCAAAAAACCAGTTGAAGATGGTAGTGACGGAGAAGGTTGCCTTGTTTGAGATAAGAAAGCACTTGATGGAGTTGAAAGAGGCAGACACAATAAGTGTGGCCTTACATCTAACAAGTTATGTCCTAAAAAAGTTTTGCATCCTTGGTTAGTAGTAATCTTCTTGTGACGTCGGGTAAAAGGTAGTTTTTGATCCATGTATGCACGAGTTGAGAGCATTTCTATCACTATCACATAAGGTGGTTGTTAGGGGGAAGGGGAACTATTCTATTGATGAACCTGTCATTGTCTTTTCTGATAAGGGTACGATAGAGGTCGCGAGCCTAGGCGGAAAATGACTTATTACTAGTGAGAGGAGAGGCAATAAGCCGCAATTCAGGGCCATTTAACACCGTGAGGTAGAGTGGATCACTCGATTTAAGGTGGCTGGTAGCGATGGGAGAAAAAGGGAAAAAATCAGTTAGGGATTTTACCCTAGATCCAATTGACCCGAGAAATTCAAGTGGGGCCAACACGACTTGAATCCAAAATTTGGATGGTTTGTAGCTGGTGGCCGATCAGGGCAGAAAAAAATGGGTTCGGGTAGTGGGCTAACATGAACTGGGTCGGGCCATCTAAAGGGGATGGCAGAGTTAGGTTCGTAGTAGGCAGGACTAGCCTAGTAGAGGTTGGTAAGGAGAGCACCAAAACATGCCAAGAGACCTAGGAACTGGGCTGGGTTGAGCCAAACTGGCTGAAAGAGGGCTAAACAGAGGGAGTAGAGGCCAAAACAATGGGTTTGGCGTAAAAAAAAAAGGGCTGCATATCAGTAGCATAAAGGGCCACGGATAAGGGCAGAGGAAGAGAATGCTTGGGGAGGGAGGTCTTGGAGGATGCTGGGCGGTTAGTGATGTCCTAAATGGTGGGAGCATTAGGGTTGGTAGGGAAAGCACCAGAAGAAGAAGGTGCCGACATCATTGGTTAAGAAAAAAAAACTAAAGAGATGGAATAAAAAAACAAGAGCGAAAATGGAAATCAGGAAAAGGATGGCTCTAATACCATGTCACAAAGTGAAAAGGAAAAAAGACATATGTTTGGGAAATTTTATGTATTACTTTCTTGAAAAGAATGGTACATAGGGTGTCCTTTTATAACATGAGAAGCAACCTCAATGAAATCATACAAAGAATTAAAAGGAATATAAACTTGCTATACATAGAAAATAATTTTCCTAAATAATCTATGCCATATACAAAATACAATATGCTCAATTGAGAAATATAACATCAATTATACACATGTATCTCCAACAAGAAGCCTTTATTCAATTCACTTATGCAGAGAGAGAAAGAAATTGGTCTCTATGTTGTTAACATTGTAAGGGACAAGACCCACAAAAAAAATTAAAAATGGAACAGGCGAAATAGTTGTTGCATTAGAGTTAATGAAAAAAGTTTTGCTATTTTTGTGCTATATCGGACTTTGATCTTAAATTTTCTGATTTTAGACCTAAAAAATAGCCAATTTAAAGTTTTATTGCAAAAGGGGAGATGGATGTCAAAACAGAAATAGTATCTTAACAATTTTTAATTAATAGCAAAACTAGTTGTAATCATCATACTTTAGATAAATGCAAACAGTAGGATATAATCTAATCCTTACAAAATCTTGGTTGAAATCAACCTAAATCTTATGCTCATTAAAGAGTCAATGTACTTTATACCTATAAAAATTTAATCATAAAAATGGCAACATATAAGCTTAATCTTATAAAAGTCTATAATTATTTGATCTCAACTGATTATTTCAAAATGCATTCATTTTAGACCTTGGAAAAGAGCTTGTTTTATAAAAAATTTGTACATGATGAACTATATGACCATGATTAGCTAATCTATCTGTTAGAGTATTTCTCTCCTTCTATATATGATTGATGATAGTTTGAGTATTCATGAGACTTACACACTTTTAGATTATGTTCTTAAGATTCCATAGTGATGTACATTGGTTAAGCATGGTTTGGACTAAATAGTGGGAGACCAATTCTATAATATGTGGAACTAAAGCACATTCACGACATATTGGGAGACCTACTAGGAGAGCATGAGCTTTTGCATGTGTTACTACATTAGCCAAATGATAACTCTATTTTTTATAGAGTTATTTTGTTTACTTTAGGCAAAATATAATATAATATTTGTGTAATTATATTTGTATTCATCCATATTGATTCAAGTTTTCTTTTTCATACAACAAACCCAAGAAAGTAGAAAAACAAGAGAAATGAAGCAAAATATTGAAAGAAAAGAAAGAAAAAAGAAAAAAGAAAAAAGAAAAAAGAAAAAAGAAAAAGGGCAAGAATAAAACTCATGTGTGGAAACAAGAGAAAAGAAAATGATTGTCTAAATGGAATTTGGTTGAATAAGGCTTAATTATCAGGCATGAGGCTATTATCGTGCAAAAGGTGGAGTGGTCTATTATTTATTTATCATCAGGCAAAAGAGAAGAGAGGAGAGGCATCTAGGCAAAGTGGTCAAGTTTGGTAAGTAGCCAGGGAGCTTGTCGAAGCTTAAAAGTGATGCACGACAATGCGTGTATGATAACTCTATATTTTATAAAGTTATTATTAGTATTTTAGGTAATATTTAATATATTTTTTATTAAATTATATTTGTATTTAATTGTTTTTATGTATACTTTGTTATTTTATACAGCAAACCCGAAATAGAAGAAAAATGAAGAAAAGAACCACAAAACTAAAAGAAAATGAGAAAAGAGAAAGAGACCTAAAAAGATGAAGCTTGGGGGCTTGTAAAGGAGAGAGGGGCCAAATAGAGGGCTTCTATTAGGTCTTCTATGTGGGCCTTTGATTGGGCGAAAAGGAAAAGCAACCGGTGGGCCAAAAGGGTGAGAACATCGGGTCCGCAGGGCATCTATTGGGTTCTAGAGGCCGATTAACAAAAGAGAGGTAGAGAACAAGAGAGCTTGGAGATGGAAAAGGGAGAAAAAAAGAGAAAGGAGGATCGAGTAGTGACCGGAGAGAGGTGTGGGAACTTGTCGGGACTTGGCCGTGCGCGGCAGTGTGGGTTTAGTAGAGATTGTAGCGGTCGTGTGACAGCCAACCGCTGGTGTCTTTTCCAGTGAAAACCCATCTCCGAGGTTGAAAAAGCATTTTTTAGTCTTTTTTGGGTGATTTTCAGCATGGAGAAAGCAGATTTGCCCTCACACAGCAATTTTTGGCATTTCTATACCAATTTCGCGGTGAAGAATGGTGAACGCCATTCGAGTCTCTTCGCTAGATCTACGTATTTCTGAGGTAGTTTTGCACGATCTTTTTGTAGATCTGCAACCTAGGAGTCCTGATCTACCTTTCTGGAAGTTTCTGTGAAGACCGACAGCGGCAGCGCGTGGTGGTGGACAACGGTGCATGACAGTGCGTGTGTTCCTTGTTTCGTTATGTTTTTCAGACAGAACCTCCTCTACCCCCTGATGTGTAGATTTGTGCAACCTATTTTGTGATTTGAAGACATTTTTGGTGACAACTTTAATGTTTTTAATTTACAGAATATGTTGTTTAATTTCTAGCACTATTTTTGTTTGTGTAAATATGTTGTTTTAGTTCAGTTTGTTAGAGCTACAATGAACTTGATTACAATGGTATGAATGTTATGATTATTTATGTTTTGTAAGATATTTTATGAATGTGAAGTTGCATATTACTAAGTTTAATGCTTTTAAGTGACTAGCTACCACTTAAATGATCTGATTTGCATGTTAGAGACCGACATGAGATAACATGCAGTTGCTTCTTGTAATATGCAACCATAGATTAATATGGATAGACATATGCCATATGATTTGTGTGGCTTTAGGTGTAAATTGGAATATTCACAAACCGTAATGCATTTATTTCATTTAATTCATGGGTAGAAATATAGTAAGTTAATGAGCTAAGTAGGTTCGCTGTACCTAGACATAGGATAGTGAATAGATGAGGAAATTCCGTCATCACATGAGTAGAATTAATCTTACTAGCATGGATGATCAACATTTATATCTAGTAATTAGGTGAAATCGAACGCTCTAGCATATTTCATTAATCAAGTTTAGGTTAAATTTAGTTCTTTAATCAATATTTTACCATTTCGATTTGCTAGATAAACTTTAGAAATTGTTCACCATTAGTAATTAGTTAGTTTAGTAAACACTAGTCTCCATGGGACGATATATATACTTATCATTATATTACTTGTTTGACATGTACACTTGCATGTAGTATTTCACCGAATAAGTTTTTGGTATTGGTGCCAGGGATCGAACCTAGGTCACCCACGTGACAGGCGGGAATACTTACCACAATCTAGAACTTTATCAATTATTTGGATGGAGGATGCCATTTAATCACTTGCCTCTTCTAATCTCCATTTGTCTTCATGGAATTATTAAGATGTGAAGGAATGTTTAATCCAAGAAACTTGCTTAAGTGTTAATATTTAAGAATGTGAAATACTAAACTAGCCAATGGGTGATTTCATTATGTATTCTATTGAGTACCATGTTTGTGTCCTCATGCTATGTAGTATTCTTGTCCAACCATATGCCCAATGGTTATAAGATTAGAAAATTGAAGTTTAAAAGGTCAAAGAATCAAGGGTGAGGGATGGAGATTGAAACCCTAGGGAAATCAAGAGCTTATTTTTTTTTTTCCATTTATGTTTCTTAGTTTAGAGTTGTAATCAAGCCAAGTATTAAATGTTTAGATTTAATTTAGTTAATCAAAGTTTGGATCACATGCTAGAATCATCAAACAAAACAATTTTCCAATTTATTTGCTTCTAAGGAATTTGAACATGTTTATAAGCGGTTTAATTATAAAGTATGTTGAAAATCATGTGTTTGTATGTTTTGTTGAGAAAAATTTTATTATGTTGAATATATGAATTTGGGTGCACATATTAAACATTAAAGGAAGTAAATGGTGTGCAAATTATAATATCAATTAATGATATTATAAAATAGCTGGGTTCTTACATTCCACTATCAAACATCAAATACGAAGTAAATTTGAATTATTTTATATGTATTTTTAATTAGTAGAATAATTCATATTATTGCTTATATTAAAGAAATGTGATGCTTGGAAATGGTGTGTTTATAGGTACATTTGAAGGACAAAGGCATGTTACATTAGAGTACATATCTTTATTGGACCGACCATATATATATAGATATACATATATATATATAGATATACATATATATATATATATATATATATATATATATATAAGCCCATGAAGCTAAAGCCCGTGAAGCTGGAGCCTGTGAAGCTGAAGCCCAGCGCCTATCACTTAAACGAAACGGCAGCGTCTAGCCCAGCACCTATCACTTAAACGAAATGGCAGCGTCTCGATCTGATAAGAGCTTAAGCTCTTATGTTGAATGAATATGAAGCCCTAGCCGCACACTCCACTAAAGTCACTTTCCTCCTTTCGCTTTCTCTCTTCGATGCCGACTCCAACGGGAAGAAGATTGAAGGGATGGAGTGTCAGAATGGCTATCTGTTGCAAAAATCATCATGTCTGAAGCCGTGTGATGTTGTATCTATCAAATCTCAACGGAAGAAATTCAAACAGGTTTGAACCGAAACCTTAACGTTTTCAAGGTTTGAGTATCTGCTATAAAAAGGAGCTTGGGGTGAATGTTTTATGCTTGCTGATCGATATACTTGCTTATTTGATTAAAAGAGATTGAAGCTTTGACTTATTTGTTATCACTGCCGTGTTCTTCAATCCTTGAAGAAAAAGAAAATCTTCGGTGATATTTCCTAAATTTATTATCTTATGAATATCATCTGAAAGATTAATCTTTGTATGTGCTAGATTATCTAAAACATTATTTGCACAGAAAGTTGTATAACTCCTTTTTAAGGAGTTATGGAGTGTAGGAGAGGAGTTCTCCTAGCTTGAAGTAAAGTAGACTTCAACTTGGTTTAAGTTGAAGGAGAAGAGGGTGGAAATAGGTGAAAAGTGCTGAACCACCATGTAATTTTTTAGCTTGATTTTTCTATCTTTATTTACATTTATATCCTCTGATACTACTGTGATAATTAACAACATGGTGTGATTAAGTAAGAAAATCATGAAAGGTATTTATTAATTCATAATTTCTAAATATCCAATTCAACCCCCCCTTCTTGGATAGCCATAAAACCTTACAAAGTAAATGCTATCATTTCTTTTATAAACCTAATAATTATATTAATTAGACAATGTCTTTATCAAAAACCTATTTCTAACTCCCATATTAATTTAGTCATGAGATGTTGCTTTCTTTTTTTCTTTTTTTTTATTGGGTGGGGGGTGTTGCAAAAATGACCTATCACATAAACACATAGACACATAAATCAAATCACAATCATACAAGAGACATAAGATTTATGAGGTATGAACTAACATAATGTACTACATCTCTTGTCATTGGTATAACTATCAGCCTTTTCGCTTCTTATTATATTTCTTCATAATAGTGTATAAGTGCTTATTACTAAATTCACCTATGGTTCTCACACAATTGTTCTTAACACTTACAATAACACACTTGCTCCTCTCTTGGCTAGTTGCTATTGCACAAAGCAACGCTCTTTGGTTGCCCTCGTCATAAGGCATAGGTTGTTGCTCTTATGAGGTGTAACCCTATTTCCTATTCTCTCTTTTTAGCCCTCGAGTTTTTCTATGGTCTTCCCATTTTATACTCATACCAAAAGGAGTCTTAGTTAGATATTGTTTGGAATCCTTACCAAAAACCATTAGAAATACATATCAATACAAAGGAGGATAACTTTAGGAATATTCTTATAATACATATGGAATATAGCTAGACCTACTAATTTTCACTCCAATCTTAACAATTTTCCCCTTTGAGTAAAATTCGTGCAACAACCTTGCATAATAGGTTGATTTGTTGCATACATAATGTTTAAGCCTTCCAATAGTTAAGCAAACTGTTAATATCCATCCACCATCTTGATTAGCACATCAACTACACCAAAAAATGTCTTTTCCTTAGTTTCTTAAGCTTTTCCTCCATTACTAATTAAGGGACACCAACTGAACAGCACATAAACTACATTGAGAAACATGTATCTCTCCTTAGCTCTTTAAGCTCTTCCTCTATCTCTAATTTGATAAAGGGATACCTAGTTGAAGGTTCATTATCCTTAAATGGCCTAAAAACAATATCTCATCTAGGTCCTCTAGGAATCTTCACAATCTCTTGAACTTCATGGGTCTCATAATTACAACTATCTTCTAGCTTCCATAAGTGGTACCTTTACCACCAATTATAACTTACCTAGCAAGTCATTTAACCAATTGTGAAGATAATCAATAGTACACTTACTATAAATGGAGATCTACCAAGTCCAAGTCCATATTTCACTATAAAGAACTCCAACTATAGACATTGATGTTTACTAATTATGTCCACTTCATGTGCCATATTTGACTTCATACAAGTTTATCCTTAACCTGTCTACCATTGGTACAACCTCAATGGTCTCTAATCATATCCATAGTCCAATAGCTCAAAATGTCAATCAATAACATGTGTAATGGGCATTAGGCCTCCAAAAGATGGATTCTTTCTTAATCTTCTTCTTCAACTCAATCCAGTTGAAGGAATCTTATGACTATTGGAGAAAGGTATGTTTTGTTATGACAAAATGTTGGTTGCATATAATGTTTGTAAAAAATGATTTTTTCATATGATTGTGTGCAATATTGAACATCAAGGAAGAAAAAGGAGTACAAATTATGATATCAATAAATGATATTATAAAGTAGCCGGTTTCTTACATTCCATTATTAAACATCACATATAAGGCTTAGACAAATATTTTTATATGAATTATTAAGCTAAAATATATTTGCTTATATTGAAGAAAAATGATACTTGGTGATTGTGTGCTTATAGGTATCTATGAACCAAAAATCATATTGTGAATGCTAAAATCATATTACTTGATTTTAGAAGCTTGATGCAAATCTAAGTGAAGCCACTCACTAGCTGGTGCAAACTTGAGCAAAGCCATTCATTAGCTGGTCCAAGCCCAAGTAACTATCTGCTGGATAAGGCCGTGAAGCAGGCCAAGACCAAGTTCAGCTTGCAAGCTAGGCCCGCACTAAACTCGCAAAGAAGCTACCTGATTTAAGCCCGAGTTAAACCAAAGTGATTCGTTTCACTTAAGTGAAACACGATCGTTTCACCTACATATTAAGAGACAGATTCTTAAGTCGAAATTAGAAGAGCCCTAAGCTCTAAAATTGCACAAAGCTAGTTCTCCTTTTTCTCTTGGTTGCCGATTCTCCAACAGGAAGATTTGTGAGGTGATAGAAGTGTCAAAATAGTTGTTTGCAACATTAATCATTGCTTCTATAGTTGTATGATGTCGCCTCCATCAAATCTTAATGGGAAACTTTCAATAGGAAGAATAGGTTTGAACTGAAACCCTAAAATGTTCAGGTTCTTAAATTTGCTATAAAAAAAAGGTTTTGGTGGATGTTTGAGAGCTTTTGCATGAAATACTATCAAGTTTTTTGAAAGAGATTGAAACTTTGTGAAAGATTTGTACTCATACTACTGTGCTTTTTAATCCTTGGAGAAAACAAGAATTTTCGGTAATATTCCTTCACATTTATATTATTTTGAATATCTATTGCTAGATTGATTTGTTTATGTGCTAGATTAAGTCAAAATATTATTTGCACATAAACATCATTGTAAATCCAAAACCCTAACTTTGTGAAAATTGGGGGTTTTGTAATTAAAGCTTGAATTGAGTTTTTATATCTTCGATAAACTCTTTGAGAAGCATTATTCCTCACTCACATTACACATTTGAGGATTTGCTTGATATATTAAGGTTGGTTCAACCTAAACTTTGTAATTATGAAGAACTGACTCCTTATTGAGGAGTTGTGAAGTGTAGGAAAGGATTTTTCCTAACTTGAAGTAAAGTGGACTTTAACTTGTTGTGTTGAAGGAGAAGAGGGAGGAAGTATGTGAAAAGGGCCGAACCACCGTGTAAATCAGTGTGTCTTCCTATCTTGGTTTATTTCTTTGTTTATATTTTTTAATATACTTATCTTGAATGCCAAACTTACATGAAATGTAAAATAGTTGAAAAATATAGGTAAAATTGTGATAACCAATTCAACCCCCTTTTTTTGGTTAGCCATAAAACCTTACAATTGGCATTTAAAGCCAGGTTTTCTGATTTAAAGGCTTAACATCTTAGAGTAGATCCATTTAGATGGCCGTAGAGAAAGAAGTAACTGTCACGGGGTATAATAAACCACCTTTGTTTGATGGGATAAATTATAGGCATTGGAAGCAACTTATGCAAGTCTTCATTGTTGGTTAAGACTCTGAAGCTTGGCAGATAATCATAAAGGGTATTGTTTTACCTGAAATTGATGAATGGAGTAAAAATGAGGCCAAAATCATGGGAATAAATGCTAAGACTATGAACATGATTTATAGTGGATTAAAGGCTCATGAATTCAACAAAGTATCATCTTGCCTCACTAGTAAAGAGATATGGGACAAATTAGAAGTTATATATACCCATTTACAACCAATAGGCATACAACCTTTAGGTAACTTAACAAGCTCTTAGACATCATTATGCTCTATTGATTGCATTTCATCTTGCATTTCATCTAACCACAAATTCACTTGAGAACTCGACATAGCTTCTATATAAGTTATTAGATCCTTCATAATTCCTATATCATAATTATGTTTTCCTAAGTAAACTAGATAATTTGGATGAATAACATATCTTCTTTCTTTAGTTGACCTTCTAAGTGTAGGTTTTGTATCTTGATTATGCACTTTCTGATCCACATCTAGATTACTATTAACAATTGGTGATGATGGCTCAAGAGTCCTTACTCTTGGTACCATAGGTAATTCCATTGCCTGACTAGGTAAAGAAATTGAAACTAATGTACATACATCATCTTCATCCTGAATAGTTTGAGTACTACTTATCTTTTCTGCTACATCAAGCTCTAAAAATTTTACAATTTGAGATTCTACAATTCTTGCTCCTTTAAAAGGGTTATAAAAATGATATCCTTTTGAATGATCAGGATAAGAAACAAAATAACACCTTATAGTCCTTGAGTTCAACTTACCTAGAGTTGGGTTATACAACCTTACTCTTGTATAACATCCCTAAACTCTTAAATGATTTAAACTTGGTGCACGACTAGTCCACAATTCAAACGGTGTAAGTGGTACAACTTCCATAGGTACTCAATTGTGTATATAAAGAGCTGTTTTCAAAGCTTCTTCTTACAAGAAATTAGGTGAATTTGTCCAACTGACCATACTTCTCACCATATCCATAAGAGTCCTTTTACGTCTTTCAGTTACACCATTTTGTTTAGGACTCCTTGGCATAGTAAATTGAGCAACTATTACAAAGTCTTCTAAATATTTGGCAAATGGTCCTTTAAACTATCTAACATCGCCATGTTTATCATAAAATTCTCTTTCTCTATCTAATCTAACAACCTTGATTGTTCTTACTAAATGTTTCTCGACCTTAGTCTTGAAAATCTTGAATTTCTCAAGAGATTCAAACTTCTCCTTAATCAAGTACAAATAACCATAACAAAAAAAATCATCTATAAATGTAATAAAATATACATTTTTGCATAAGGTTGTTGTATAGGGTCTACCAATATCAGTGTGAATGACCTCCAATAGGTCAGAACTATGGATTGTAGACGTTTTCTTTATTTTGACCATTTAACCTCTACAACAATCAACACATGTCGCTAGATCATCTTTAAGAGGAGGAAGAATGTTAGACTTTATCAATCTTTCTATTCTTTCTCTAGAGATGTGACCAAGCCTTTTATGCCATAATGTGTATGATTGCTTTTTAGGTAGGGACCTTTTAGGAACAACTTTCTCAATATTGTAGACATTATAGGGAGACAAACATAATTGATATAATCTATATGATAAAACACAAGATCCAAGTTAATTTGAATTGTAAAATAAATTAACAAAAAAATTCTTTATTTCAAAAGCATAACCATCCATGTCCAAAACATAAACTGAAATCAAATTTTGGCTAAAATATGATACATAAAAAGTGTTCTTTAACATCATTTTAAAACTAGAATCAAATGTTAAAATAATGTCTCCCATAAATTCTACATGAACTTTGTTATTATTTCTAACCGTAAGCCAAAATTCATCTTTACTTAGTTTCCTTTTGTTTATGAACCCTTGAATGGTAAAAGCAACATGATTAGTTGCGCTTGTATTGAGCCACCAAGAACTTGATGGGTCTACAGATAAATTTGATTCACAAACTAAAACCAAAGAACTATTACCTTCAGGCTTGTGCTTTAAAAGCCAAGCTTTGTACTTGTTGCACTCTTTCTTCATGTGAAACTTCTTTTTACAGAAGTAACAATGGTTACTATCTTTCTTGAAGAGTGACTTCTTAACACCTACTTTATTACTAGACGAATGTACATTCCTAGAATTTGAAGGATTACCTAGATGACCTTGAGAAGTTACTCGACTATCTTTACCCAAATTAGAGTTGGGTGAATACATAACCATATGAGACTTATCTTTCTTCAACTTTTCTTCTTCAACAACAACTTTAACAATAAGCTCATTAAAGGGCCAACTCTCATCCTAATTATTATACACAGTCTTGATAATTCCAAATTAGGAGGGAAGAGAATTCAAGGCATGATGAACAACAAAAGCATCAAGAAGTGCAACTCCTAATGTCTTAAAGCTTGGTTTAGAAATCAACCATTCTAATGATATAATCCCTTACATCACTAGCATTGTCACACCTCACACTATAAAGAGCTTGAAGAAGAGACCCAGTTTCAGCATTTGAGGAGACATGATACCTAAGTTCTACAACCTTTATAAATTCATTAGCAGTACCTTCAACAGGCAACCCACTTTTGAGGTGATCAAGAATTGACCTCTTCATTAATAACAAACATATACAATTACTTTTCATCTATGCCTCAAATGCCTTCTTTTGCTCATTCGTGATCTCATCAATGAGAGAGTTGGCATATCCACAGTTAAGGCAAAATTAACATTTGCCATTTCCATAACAAACATAATGTCTTCGTTCCACCTTTTGAAATTCAAACCCGTGAGAGTCTTAATAGTGATCAAATGGTTGTTGATGGGAAAAGCGACTAAAAATAAGATGATACAAGGTTAGTAATATATGAGTACAACATGAATTCAATCACATAAACACATTCTTAGAAATTCACAAACTTTATCATGTAAACACCTTTGGGCAAAATACAAAACAAGTAATTGTAAAATCTCAACATAGTAGAGACCATGAGAATATTCTAATTTTCATAATCTACCACCTTTGGGTATATAGACTAATCCAATCAGTCTAAGCTCACACATTTCTAATTATGCAAGCCTGTAGTTCCAATATATAATTACCTCCTTTGGGAGTATAACTACACATTAAAACCAGAGACATCCCTCATCTACAAGAAAGTAAACCTTTTGAACACAATTAAGTTATGCCACTTTAGTAGTCACAACCTAATTGGATCATTCTCATATTGCGGGACATACTTTATGTACTTATTAGAATAATATATCAACACTATTAAACAATTAACTAAATGCATGCTTTATCTTAATGTACCATAGTAGCATAGTAATTATGTGTTGAAACTAAATATAATATTGAAATAACATGATGTCATAACAAAAAACATGTTTTAAAATAACTAAGGCATGTTAGAATTAAAACAATGTTTCAACTCACATGCTCCATACTATAAATAATAAAAAATTATCTAATAATATGCTTAAAACATACAAAATAGCATATCAGAATGTTCCATATTAAAAAATACACACACTAGTTCAAACTATGTTCAATCTAGACCTTTCATGCGCCTTTATGCACCACCCCAAACATTCTAGTCAGCTTCGGTTGACTTTTAACTTTTGACTTTTGACCATTGACCATTAATAGTTGATCGGGTTGGGTTGACCAGATTGGGTTGACTGTTGACTTGAATGGGCTAGACCAACCTAACCTTAATGGGCTAAACTAGCCTAACCTTATTGGGCCGGATCGGCCTGACATGAGTGGGCTCGACTAGCCTAAACCAAATGGCCAAATTGGCCTAACCAAAATTGGCCGAATCTATTGACCAAAATGGGCTTGGCCAACCTTGATGGGTCAAACACTACTGGGCTTACCTTAATGGGCCAAACCTGACTGACCTAAATGAGTTAGAACCTTAATGACTCAAATTCGAGTCAAATTTGACCCGACTTATTGGATTCACCATGAAGATCAGGTTGACTTGTGAATCAAGTCAACACCTAAAATTCAAGTTGTAGACAACCTGAATCAATTGTGGACAAAATTCGTTCGTGATTCACCGACTTGTGCGTTTTTGCATGAATTAACCGCATTAAGTAGCATAAGACCGCTAAACGTTGACCAAATTAGTTGGATTACGACTGATTAAGACCTAAAATGCAACAAATCAGAAAAAGAATGCTAAGTTTTAATAAAAAAAAGGTAAAATCACTAATAGATGGGATTAATTTAACTAATCTCCATCAAGATCAATCGATTTGCATGTTTTATGACTACTAACAATAGAAATCATAAAAGAAAATCGAAAGGATCCTAATTTTCACTCAAATTGAGTCTGATTTTGAAATTGGGGATTTGTTTTTTGAAAATCATGATTTTACCCGAATTGCAGCAAAACCTTTTAACAAAACCACGAAAGCACCTAGCAAAACATGAAATATGGACTTAGACCTAATTTATGTTGGCTCTGATACCAAATGTAAGAAAGCTTTAGGTCTTATAGAGACAAAAACAAAATTTATAGGATTTGTGTAGTCAGATCTAAAACACCATTTATGCTTAAATAACAAAACCGAAATAGAAAAGAAACATATCGTTCTTGCGATTCATTTTCTTTGTATCGAAAACTCATAAATGCGAAAAGGTTTAAAATTCGTATAAGAAAACTTTAGGTCTCATAGAGACAAAAATAAACCTTATAAAATATGCGTAGTCAAATCTAAAACAACATTCATGTGTAAACAATAAAACCGAAATAGAATAGAAGAGAAACATACCATTCTTACAATCCATTTCTTTGTATCGAAAACCCACAAATGCAAAAAGGTTTTTTGGTTGAGGTGAATATCCTCTATTCTCATATGAAGCAGTAGCTTGATGAGAAAACCTAGGGTTATGCCTTTGTAAAAGTGAATAGAATGTAGCCCTAAGATTGAATAGTACAAATTTATATTATAAGCTAGAGGATAGGACCTAGTCTTAACTTTATGTGCTACCTAATTAGGCCCACTCATCACAATCCTATTTGGCTAGCCACAACCCACATTAGCTAGTCCATATTTCAGAACCCATGGACTAACTTAATATAGGCCACCTTTAGGTAAGCCTAATTTTATTAGGCTAACATCATGGCCCATTAGTTACTAATTGGGCTAGGAAATTTGGCCTCATAGGTACTAGTATGTCTATAGATTCTTCTCGTTAGTGAGAGGAAGTATTACAGGCCTCCCATGCTTTTGCTTCCAAGTGACTTTCTTGCACCAATGTTATTGTATATGCCTCATCCAAAGTTGGACAAAGTAATAAAAGCACTAGTGTGTATAGATTCCACTTCAAGCCTTGCATAAAGCATTCTATGAAGAAACTTTAGGTAATGCTAAGGTTTTACGAGCTTACTATTGGACATAATTCCACAAATTTCTCAATATACTCAAAGGTTGTGGAGGTTTGTCATAGCTCATAGAATTTAGCAACTAAGTTGTTGAATTCATTCATAGAAATGTGTCACACACATTGATTGGAAACTGGTTCCAACTTAGTAGACCACATTCCTTTTGATAATGCCTATGCCACTACTTTTCCTTTTCTTTTTAAGTAAATTAAGGAAAATTCAAGCTTCAAGCCATCTTCTTGTTCGGTGAAATTCTACATGCAAGTGTACATGTTGAACAAGTAATATAATGATGAGTATGAGTATCGTCCTACAGGGATTGATGCTTACTAAACTAATTAATTACTAATGGTGAATAGACTCTAGAGTTTATCTAGCAACTCAAAGTGGTAAAACATTAACTAAATAATTGAATTTAACCTAAACTTGATGAACTAAATATGCTAGAGCTTATGATTTCACCTAATTACTAGATACGAATGTTGATCATTCGTGCTATCAAGATTAATTCTACTCATGTGATGACGGAATCTCCTAACTTATTCACTATCCTATGTCTAGGTATAGTGAACCTACTTAGCTCACTAACTCACTGTATTTCTACCCATGAATTAGATGAACTAAGTGCATTAAGATTTATGAATATTCCAGTTTACACCTAAAGCCACACAAATCATATGGTATATGTCTATCCATATTAATCTATGGTTGCATATTAAAAGAAGCAACTACATGTTATCTTCTGTCAGTCTCTAACATGCAAATCATATCATTTAAGTGGTAACTAATCACCTAAAAGCATTAAACTCCGTAATATGCAACTTCACATTCATAAAATATCTCACAAAACATAAATAATCATAACATTCCTACACTATAATCAAGTTACATCGTAGTTCTAACAAATTGAACTAAAACAACATACTTACACAAATTAAATCAATGCAAAAATGTAAACAAAACATTTTGGAATTTAAAAACATTAAAGTTGTCACCAAATGTCTTCAAATCACAAAATAGGTTGCACAAATCTGCACATTAAGGAGAGGAAGAGGTTTTGTTTGAAAAATGGAAGAAAACGAGTAAAACATGCGCCATCACGCACTTTTGCACGCCTCGTCACATGCCGGTGACACGCACCGCCTTCTACCGCCACGCGTTGCCACTGGTCTTCATAGAAACTTCCGAAAAGGTAGATCGGGATGCCTAGGTTGCAGATCTGCAAAAAGATCGCGCAAATCCACCTTAGAAATGCGTAGATCTAGTACAAAAATGTCAAAAATTGCTGTGTGAGGGTAGATCTGCTTTCTCCATGCCGAAAATCACCCAAAAACGACCAGAAAATGCTCTTTCAACATCGGAGATGGGTCTCGTCAAAAAAGGTATTGGCGGTCGGTTGTCACACGACCACTGTGATCTTTGCTGGAACTGCGTTGTCACGCACAGCCAAGTCCCGGCAAGTTCCTGCTCTTCAGTCACTGCTCAATCCTGCTTTCTCTCTCTTTTCTAGTTTCCCTTCTATTAATCGGCCTTCATTCCCACCACCCAAAACCCCCTTGTTCTCTCATGCACGGCCTTCTCTTTTACGTCCAAAGCCCACCATGGCCTCCATCCAAGCCTATTTCTCTCCAGTTTCTTTTGCCTGGTAGATGATGGCCTAATAAAAGACCTCTATTCGGCCTTGCACAAGCTTGATAAAAGCCCTATTTTTTAGCTTTCCTTATATTTTCTCATTTTCTTTTGGTTTTGTACTTCTTTTCTTTATTTTTCTTCTATTTTGAGTTTGCTGCATAAAATAATAAAATATACATAAATACAATTAAATACAAATATAATTTAATAAAAACTATATTAAATATGACCTAAAATAATAACAGTAACTCTATATAAAATAGAGTTATCACTTCTACACCAATATAGTAAAAAACAAATACCTCACATTTATCCATCCACTCTTTAAGGTCTTCACCATCAAATTGAAGGAAATCCATGTGAGTCATTTTGAATTCGGGTTCTTCTTTGTAAGGGTAATAGTATATGGATGACCCTAATTTCTTCCTTTCCCAAAACTAGAGTTGAAACCCTCCCTGTGTGGTGGCTGGCGTGGTGGCTCCACCATCTATAGTGACACTGGCTATGGTTAACTACTCAGAGTAATAAAAGACCACCATTGGCCTGTTTGAAAAGGTTTTTAAAGGTTTGATTAGAGAATCCAACTCCTTGGAAGCTAGTATACTTCCACCAAAAAGCCCCATGGCTTTTGCTTTGTTGGGTTGCTTTGCTATCACTTGTCCTAGAATGAGCTCATCCAAATCCATTGATCACTAGCCTTATGTTGGGTGGCCTCCGTTGATTTTTTCACTTCTAGTCAAGTCTCCACTAGGTCTTGTTTTGTAGGTCTAATTGGCTACAATTGGCACCCTCTAGATGTGTGTCATCAGGCTCATCTTCAATGGTAACAAAGCCATGTGGTCCATTAGCTAACGCTCTTGCTCCATTTATTGGCATCAAGAGGCCAATGATGGATTGTCATTGTCCAATGATTGATAATTGTCTAATGGCTAGTGACTCTTTACCTACTTTCCCTAGTTGTGGTGTTACGAATAAGGCTTTCCTTTTTCTCCTCCTTATGGTAAATTGAATTTTTTAGCAAGTAGAAAAGAGATATGCTCAGCTAGCCACATGTTGCTTATTGCTAAAAAAGTCACCTGCTTAATTAGCCGCATGTTATTTATTGCCATACTTTATTTTAGTTATGCATTGTTTACTACTATATGCTCAGTTAGTTGCGCATTACTTGTAGCCATACTTTCTTTCAACAAAGCCTTCCAACCTTCCAACCTTCCAACCTTCCAACCTTCCAACCTTCTCTTTAAGGGCTCTAATTTTTCACTTGTTTAAGCCTTCATGGTTTGGAAGTGTGCATCCATATCAGTTGTAGATTGTTGTTGTGATTTCATTATGGTGTCGTGTAATGATTCTAGATATTTTCAAGAGAAACAATAAATCATAGGAAGGAATCAAACTAGATAATTGCTCTTATTAGGAAAAAGGGCTTCAATCTGTGCCAAATCATTAAACAGTGCTAAATAACTACTTCAATACTAAAAACTACTAAAAGCCTACTTAAGGGAATAACTCATTTCTTAATACTATTTTCTAAGATCTCTCTTTTATACTTTTTGGAATTCTAAATATTGGATTTCTACTTGCATTCTCCTTAGCTTTGAGCTTCCTTATATAAAGCCTTAGTATCAATTCTTCTCCAACTAGAACTCTAATTTTATCTCCATCTAAATTCTTATTTCACCTTTCTAAAACCCTATCTTATCTTTTTAGGGAATTATATCTTATCTTAGTTATCTAAATCATGACAGGTAATAAGCATCTTCTACTCCTAGCAAGTAATAGAGTGAAAATTGGTTGATATGCAGTGACTACTGAAAATTCTGGAGACTTAGCCAACCATGGGCTACAACTAGTCAACTATTTGGCTAAGTAAAACTAGAAAGCAAATTGCAGCTATAAAGGAAACTAGAAGGGAGGAGTAGAGGCATAAATCAACCAAGTCAAGCAAGGTGGGGGGTCTTCTAATGATGTTAGCTCTTAATTATTTAGGTTTGGGCCAATTTTGGGTAATGCACTAGATAGTTTTAATCTTATATGGTAGGTTGGACAACAACTTGGATTTAGGCCTCAATATGGATTTAGGCATTTTTAATCCAAGAGCCCACCTCTCCAACAATTATGGAAATAGGTTTGGGCACAATTTTGTGCTACCTACTAGATATCTAAATTTTAATGCTAGGTAGTAATATCATGAGGCTTAGAAGCAATAAGGATTTAGAGGTAGCCTAGGAAACTTTGTAGGCATTGTGGGAAAATCCTATGGTGGTGGTGGGAGATTTCTAGGACTCCATAAAGAGTAATTTTGAAGAATGTTAGTAGTGTTGAGTTAGGTGAACATGAATAGTGATTTGACCATACACTCAAGTATGGCATCTTGCATTAATTCTATTCTCAATGTTTGTATTTTGAATTTTAAAGCAAGTTGCCATATAACATGTGATCTTAGATGTTTGTATGCTTTTATTTCATGTGCATCACAATGCTTCTCTATTAAGCTTCTTAATGAAACTAAAATTGATAATGCATATATTAAATCAACCACACCAACTTATACATTGCATCTTAAAATTGTATTGCATATTCCTAGCTTTCATTTCAATGTAATATCTATTTCACTTAATTTTGGTAATAATTGCATTGAATATTTTTTTAACTTTCTTTTGTATATTATGTAAAACCTTATGGTTAGAGAGTTGATAGGATGGGATAAAGCTCCACATGGTTTTTATTTCCTAGCTCTTTTCCATTAAAAGTCTTTTGTCATTTTTGCAAAGCCAAGTGTCTTTCTTGTATTGGCCTATAATTTTTTTTAATAAAAATCCCTTTTGTAATATTGGTCACAAAACAATTTTGTAATACTAAGCATCCAGTTTTTAGTATTACTTTTGATATTGATAATGACATTTGGCTCCAACATCTTAATCATTCTTTTTTACTGTTTTCTTTTTGTGCATGGTAAAGTTGTCAAATGTCTTGACTTCTTTATGTCCAAATTTTTTTCTTTTCTAAAGAAACTCATTCTCTTTTTCCATGAGCCAAACTACGAGCACATGTGTTTTTCAATTAGTACATATGGATTTTTAAGGGTTTACAAGGACCTTTAAACATCATGGCTCATGTTATTTTTTGACTATTGTTGATGATTACTCTCAAGTTACATGGATGTTTCTACTTTGATCTAATGATTAAGTATTCCTTCCCATGTAGTTATTTATTTCCATGATACACATAATTTGGTTTTTTAATCAAACATATACATTTCAATAATGGATCCAAAATTTTCTCTATTGCATGTGTTGATTTTCTTACTTCTCATGGGATAGTCCATGAGACATCTTGTGTTTGTACATCTTAATGGAATAGGGTAATAGAATGTAAGTGCAAACATTTATTAGATGTTGCATGAGCAATGATGTCTTAGATCCATATCCTTGCTTATTCTTGGGGAGAATGTACCCTCACAACAACTTATATTACTAATTATTTATCTATGGTTGTGCTATCACATCATACACCCTTTCAAATCCTATATAATAGGCCACTTGCCATCATACACATTCACATTTTTTATTGTTGATGTTATTCCACCATATTGAGTCATAAGGACAAATTTGCTTCACAAGCAATGCCATACATTTTCATGACTTATCATTCTCTCCAAAAAGGATATTATTTCTTTGATCTTGTGAGCATAAATTTTTTTGTTAGCCTAGGCATAGTATTTTATAAATATGAGTTTCCTTTTTACATTAAGCTGTCCACCTCCACCACTGATCAACTAGAACCTACATCAATCACATCCTAGCCATGGGACTTGCCCTTATAGCTCTAGAGCCCCTTTTGGGGCATTCATTTGAGATTCCTCCAAAGAGCTCTCCAAAACCTTCTCCGAACTCCTAACCTTCCTCAAACTCTTGACCTATCCCATTACTAGAGATTGTAAGGTTTAATGGCTAGCCAAGAAAAGGGGGGGGGGTTGAATTGGTTATCTCGGTTTCTTTTCCTATTTGTGAGCTCAATTACTTTTCATGCATTTAAACAAAGCATGTTGAAAATCATGTGTTAATGTGTTTTGTTGAGAAAAATTTTATTTGTGAATAATTTTATGTATGATAATATCTTTATGTGCATACATTGAATACCAAAGGAAGTAAAAGGTGTGCAAATTATAATATCAACTAATGATATTATAAAGTAGTCGGTTTCCTACATTTCATTATCAAACATCACATATAAAGTTTAGTTAAATATTTTCATGTGATTTAATGAATAAAAATGATACTTTACTTAATATGCTTGTAGGTACATAAAGGGGCAAAGAATATAATATGAAAGAAAAATTCATAATACAAGGTTCTATGTGATCAAGCTTAATGCATAATTGAATGGAACTATATGTTGGACCGAGCTTATACAAGTCTATTGGACCGAGCTTATTCTTTCTGGACCGGGCTTAGACAAGTCTACGAAACTAGGCTTATTCTCTGCTGGACCAAGCTTAAACAACTCTACTGGACTAAGCCTAGACAGACTAAGCCTGAGCTGATCCACTAGCCTAGAGTCTTACCTGAGCTTGAAGGTGTGAAACACGGTCATTTCACTTAAGCCTAAAAGTACTCTGCTCTTCATCGAGCAACTAATCGACCGAAGCCCTAGCCTCCTTGCTGAGCCATTTTCTTTCGCTTCTCTTTGTCACCAGTTCTTCAACGGGAAGAAATTTGAGGTGATAAGAATGTTAGAGCCATTTTGAAGAGCCTTAATCACTGTCTGCACTGTTGATTGATGTAGCATTTGTCAAGTCTCAACGGTTTAACTCCAATAGGTAGCTCAGGTTCGAATGAAACCCTAGAAAGCTTATTTACTTGATACTTGATATAAAAGGAGGAGAAAGAAAGTTCTTTGGAGTAGTTTTGATAATATTGTGTTGAGAAATCAAGTTTGTGCTTAAGTCTTGCAAAGATATCATACTCGACGATATTCTTCGTCAATCTTTGAAGCAACTGTGTATCTTTGGTGATATTCCTTCAAACTAATATTCTTGTGAGTATTCACTGTTAGATTAAGTCGTTTATGTGCTTATCAAGCTTTAATTATTATATGTGCATAAACTTCTTTGTAAATCCGAAACCTTAATTTTGTGAAAATTGGGGGTTTTGTGATGAGAGCTTAAATTGGGTTTATATATCTTCAATTAGCTCTTTGATAAGCATCATTCGTCACTCATATTATATATTTGAGGGTTATCTTAATGAATTAAGAGTGGATCAACCTAAACATTTTGACCGAGAATCAAATAACTCCTTGTTGAGGAATTGTGAAGTGTAGGAGAAGAATTATCCTAGCTTGAAGTAAAGTAGACTTCAACTTGGTTTAAGTTGAAGGAGAAGAGGGTGGAAGTAGGTGAAAAGTGCCAAACCACCGTGTAAACCTTTGAGCTTGCTTATCTTGTCTTATCTCTTTGATTATATGCTTTGATATAATTATGTTGAATAACAATCTTGGATAAAATAGAAAAGAACAAAAAAATAAAGATAAAACCTAAGAAACCAATTCAACCCCCCTCTCTTGGTTAGCCATAAAACCTTACAAAGCATTCAAGGATTTCAAAATCAAACAACAAAGTAAATAGACACAAAGAGGAATGCAACACAAGTTTACATAGTGGTTTGGCCCTTATCATCTACTTCCACCATCTTTTCCTTCAACACAACTAGTTGAAGTCCACTTTACTTCAAAGCCTAGGAAAAAACCGTCCCCTAATACTTTCTAACTCCTTCTCAAAGAGTCACACAAGTCACGGTTACAAAGATAAGGTTAACCAACCTTAATTCGATAGCAAACCCCTTAAAGATATGGAGATAATGAGGGATAATGCTAATACAAGAGCTTATACAAGATATTGAATGCAATTATAATCTGTAATCATGAAGCCCCCAAATGTGTTCAAGTTAAGGTTTTAGATTTACAAATCAGTTTATGTGAATATGATAATATATGTTTGATTAGCACATAAACATATATATATATATATCACAAAGAATAATCACACAGAAATGATTTTAAGTTGAGTATCAAGATATCACTAATGCTTCCTCACAATGAATAACGGATGAGCTCAATTGGGAGTTGTTTTGAATATTTCATAAAAGCTTTCGCAGTATCCAATGGCCTTCTTTTATATATGATATGAAAGTAAAGAGACAAATCACGATTTCTATCAAACCATCAATTCATAGGCTTCTTCCCATTAAGAAAGTATAACATGTACCTTTTTTGAGCTTCACATCAACTTTGAGCTTTACATTTTGACATTTGATTAAAATCTTCTGCAAATCTTCCTGTTGGAAGAACAAGGATGCGACTGCGGTGAGAGAAAGATAGAGAGAGGCATCAGCATTCAAAATAGATTAGGGCTTCTTACTCGATTAAGACTCTTAAGTGAGTCTTCCCTCAAAACAACACCATTCCAATCATTGCTTTAATAACACGAGCTCATATTAGTTATGCGAGCCAAACTTCTTAACTAGACTTAGTCTAGGTTCATTTTATCATAAGACATGCCAGCTTCATAGCATGGGCCAAGCTTCATAGCAAGGGCCAGGCTTCACAACATGGGTTAGCTTGTGTTAATTCATAACACGGGCTAAACTTCATAGAGATATTAGAACATAGTGTGATCTTTGGTCTTTGATACATGTGTACCTATAAGCACATCAAAACAAGTATGATTTTTCTCCAAATAAACAAATATTCTTTTAGCCCTTATTTCAACAAAAATACTTCTCTAAGTATTGTGTGAAGTTGATTAATAAAGGAATGTAGAAACCTGGGTACTTTATAATATTATTTATTAATATTATAATTTGTACACCTTTTACTTCTTTGATGTTCAATATTGCGCATAATCATATAAAAACCATTTATACAAATATTATATGCAACCAACAATTTGTCTCAATCAAAACACTTCTTTTTCTAATGAAGATGGTTAAGACCTACACACCCTTATATCTAGATAACAAATTATATTTGTTCTACATTAACCATGACCCCTAAACTATGTCCTTTGACTAATTTGAGTCTCACCATTGCCATTTCATAGCCTTTATTTCAACCATGAAGTAGCCTTCCTCATACTGTTAGGCACTTACGGATCATAATTAGATTGTCATTATGGAGAAAGAATGTTCGGTAAAATTCTAAATGCAAGTAAACATGTCAAACAAGTAATATAATGATAAGAAAGTGTACCGTCCCACAAAAATTGGTGAATACTAAACTAATTAAGTATCAACAATGAACTAATCCTAAAATTTATCTAGCTAATCAAAAGAAAGTTGATGATGAAATAAAATATAAAATTTCCAAAACAAGATTCAAGACTAATTGAAATTAAATCCAAGTAAGAAAGATCAATATGAGAAACATGTTAGAGCATCCGATTTCACCATAACTACTAGATATGAATTTCCATAGTTTATGCCTGCAAGAATGATAATACTTATGTGATGGCCGAATTTCCTAATTTATTTACTATCCTATGTCTAGGTATAGCAAACCTATTTAGTTTATTAATTCACTATGTTTCTATATATGAATTGAAACAAACCAAATGCATTAGGATCTGTGAACATTCCTGGTGTATAATAAATTTTTCGATCATCTTATCACCAAAAGCCACACAAACAACATGGTACATGCCTATCCATATTTAATTCATGGTTATATATTACAAGAAGCAATTGCATATTATCTCTTGTTGGTCTCAAACATGCACATCAAATCATTCAAGTAGTGGCCAATTACTTAAGAGCATTAAGCATAATAATATATAACTCACATAAATAAAATATCTTGCAAAATATAAAAACTTATAGGATTCACATCATCATAGTTAGGCTACATCATCGCTCTAACAAAAGGAATTTAGAACATAATGAAATAATAAACCAAAACAATGGTAGAAATTGAGGAAAACATCTTAAATAAAGAAAAACAGGAAAGTTGTCACCACACTGTCTTCTCTTCAAGAATTCTCCTTGATTTTCTTCTTTCTTCCTTGGTTTTAGCAACATCTTCTTTTCTCTCTCTCTTCTCCTCTTCTCCTTATGCAGTGCTCCTCCTTTATATAGGGTCTGGGATCTAGAACTATCTCCTTATCCGAATAGAAGTGGGTTTTGGATTCCCAAGACAATTGGGTTTTGGACTCCTATATTAATTAGGCTTTAGACTCCTAATAGGACTAGGTTTTCTAATTATTTAGAAAACCCAATAACAATAAAAATCTAATGACAATCATCTAAAGCCTAAGCCCAAGCCCATCTTGATTTCCCTGACCTTGATATTTTGACCATCTTCTACCATATAATAAGTATCAGGTTCTCCATGCTTGTCCTTTCCCTTCATGCCTCCTTATGCTATATAAACAAGAAAATTTTAAATAAATAAAGAGGAATTCAAATATTTTCTCACAAGCATTAAATAATTTATTATTTAAATTAGGTAAAATAACTCTATAAAAATAGAGTTATTAAAACCCTAAACTTGACATTTTGCTAGTCTTCGAGCAAAAGTAAGAGATAATATATATTTTGGACAAAACCCTTTCTTGATATCCACTCAAAATTGCTCAACTTAACAATTCAAAGAAAAAATATAGCTTTCATCCAAACACAACAATTGTTTCATAAGATAAGATAGACTCTTAACTATGTTGACCATGTGCATGTGTATAAGTGTGGGTCCTTATTTTTTCAACTATATGCACTTTAAATAGATCCACATTAATATGCAATCTCTCAAAATCTTTAACCAAACCTCATAGGTTTGCTTTTCATTCCTCTCTCCACTAATGTAGGCCAATCGTCTAACCAAGAATCAATAGGACTTTTATAAGCTTGTAATGTAAGGTTGGGCTAGGGGTAAGATGAAAGTCATTTAGACTTAATTCACCCATGAACACATTGCTTTCTAGGATCTAATTTGAGCTTTTGTCACTTTATTTCTCCTTGTTCCTCACAAACAATCTTTCTATCACCATTTCTTTCATTCTTTTCCATCCAAAAATGCTTGATTTAACTTGGATTCCGATACTCACAAAAGCCACAATCATACTTGCATCAATAAAGCAAGTAAAAGTACTAGAAATACAGCCATAATAATCTTTTCTTGCTAATAGTATTCAATTGCTATGCTTAGTGGCCTATTTCAAAAGATTGAGTGGCTTGAATATGATAAAGAATAATAATATCATCCCATTCTATAGCAAATGATGTACTTTCTTCTTCTTTCTTTCTTTCTCTTCTTTTTTTTTTTGGCAAAAGAAAGAAAAAAATACTATGCCTCACACAATCATTACAATCAATTTCTTCTCATGCTCCATCTTCCTCTTAACTTTTGTTTAGCTCAAATAAACTTGCACTTTAACAATTAACATGTTCATGGGTGTGGGACAATAGGATAATTTTTTCAATGGCTCAAGGGTATATATATGTGGGTGTCATTAAAAAAAATCGGATAAGAATTAAGGCTTAACGGGGTGACTGGGGATAAATAAATAGGGTTGGCTTGAAAGACTCAAACGATCCAAAAAGGGCCTAAATCATTTTCTCAGTTAAACACAACCTAGGATTTTACCTCAAGAGAAAATCAAACAAATTCTAAGGTCCGGGTGAGATCTAAGAAAATCACATACTTCACATGAATGTTCTTTACAAATACACACAATTTCAAAAATGAAGGACTTTTAGTGTTTAATAAATGGATCAACATAATCAGAATCACACTTAACTCACATCACAATTGCAGGTTTCAACAAAATCTACATCTTCCTAAGAATCGCTAAGAATTCAAAACAAAGGGTTTAATCATGACATGAGAAAAAAAAAATCAATTAGATTTAGCAAGAAAAAATTTATTTTCCCACCCCCAAACTTGAATGCAAACAGAAATAATGCAAGAATAAAGGAAAAATAAAGGGAAAGAGGAATGAGAAAACTCCCCTGATTGTAGTTTATAGCCATAGAGAGCTCTAAGGAGATGGTGGTGACAAAACTTTCAGCAAAAGAACCAACAAAATGCTTGTGTTGCCTCCCAAGAAGCGCTTGCTTTGTAGTTTTCAGCCAAACTATCTTCAATGTTGCTACTCAAGGAGGAAGAAGATCAATGGTAGTCTTCTGCATATTGACTCCCTCAAAGTAGGGCTTCAAACGCTGACCATTCACCTTAAACATGCCTTGGGTGTCATTTGCAACTTCTATTGCTCCATATGGGAATACCTTAGTGACTATGAAAGGGCCAGACCATCGAGACCGCAATTTACTTGGAAACAATTTAGGACAAGAGTTATAAAGTAATACTTTTTAGCTAACCATAAAATCTCTTCTTAATATGTGTTTGTCATGCCATTTTTTTGTCTGCTCCTTTTATATTTTGGCATTTTCATAGGCCTCATCTCGCAATTCCTACAATTCATTCAGCTACAACAATCGAGTTTCACCTATAGACTGCATATCAAAGTTCAAAAATTTCAAAGCCCAATATGCTTTATGCTCTAATTCTACTTGTAGATGACAAGCCTTCCCAAACACTAGCCTAAAAGGAGACATTCCAATTGGTGTTTTGAATGCTGTTCTATAGGCCCAAAGTGCATCATCAAGTTTCATTGACCAATCTTTCCTTGAGGCATTCACAGTTTTTTCCAAAATTCTCTTAATTTCCCTATTTGATATCTCAACTTGACCACTAGTTTGAGGGTGATAAAGGGTAGCAATCTTATAGGTACCGCATACTTACCCAAAAGTGCTTCAAATTGTTTGTTGCAAAAATAGGTCCCTCTATCACTTATGATTGCCTTAGGAGTGCCAAAGCGGGTAAAAATATTTTTCTTTAAGAATTTAACCATAACCTTAGCATCATTTGTTGGCAATGCTATTGCTTTACCCACTTAGACACGTACTCAACAGCCACCAAAATATACATATTTCCATAAGAAGGTGGAAAGGGTCCCATGAAGTCAATACCCCAAACATCAAATAACTCACACACAACAACATTGTTTAGAGGCATCTCATGTTTCCTAGAAATATTCCCAGTTCTTTGACATTGATCACATGCAACTATATATGAATATGCATCTCTAAAAAGTGTGGGCCAATAAAATCCAGACTGTAAAACCTTAGCTGTAGTTCTAGTGACACCAAAATGACCACTTGCCTCTCTAGCATGACAATGGTGTAGGATGCTAGCCATCTCTTCATTTGCAACACATCTCCTTATAACCTGATTTACACATACTTTAAACAAGAAAGGCTCTTCCCAAAAATAATGTTTAATGTCAGAAAAGAATTTTTTTCTTTGTTGATATGACATTTCAGGAGGAAGAACATTACTTACCAAATAATTAACAAAATCAGCATACCAGGGAATTTTGATGGATTGGAGCACAAAAATGTTTTCATCAGGAAATTCTTCCATAATTGGTTGATCTTCTTCCTTCAAATTGGGAATTCTAGACAAATGATCTGCAACTAGATTTTCAGTCCCTTTCTTATCCTTGATCTCCAAATCAAACTCTTGTAGTAATAGAATCCACCTGATTAACCTAGGTTTTGATTCTTTCTTTTCAAGTAGATGCTTAAGAGGAGAGTGGTCAGAATAAACAATAACTTTGGAACCAATTAGATAAGAATGGAATTTATCGAAAGCAAATACTACAGACAAAAGTACTTTTTCTGTTGTTGAATAATTCAATTGTGCACCTGATAAGGTTCGACTAGCATAGTAGATGGTCTGAAAAACTCCATTCTTCCGTTGTCCCAAAACAACTCCTGCTGCAAAATCACTAGCATCACACATTAGCTCGAAAGGTAAGTCCCATTCTGGTGCTGCCATGATTGATGTTGATATTAACTTTTCCTTTAAGTATTAAAAGTCTGCAAGCATTCATCAAAAAAGTTATATTTCACATCTTTAACCAACAAACTTGAAAGAGGTCTAGTGATTTTAGAAAAATCTTTTATGAATCGCCTATAGAATCCTGCATACCCTAAAAATCCTCTAACAAGTTTCACTGATGTTCGTGGGGGCAATTTTGCAATGACCTCCACTTTAGCTCGATCAACCTCTAGTCCTTTTTTGGATATCTTATGCCGAAGCACTATTCCTTCCTGCACCATAAAATGACACTTCTCCCAATTCAACACAAGGTTAGTCTCCTCACACCTTTGTAAGCCTTTTGCTAAATTATTTAAACAAATGTCAAATGATGAGCCAAATACAGAAAAATCATCCATGAAAATCTCAATAAAATTTTCAACCATATCAGAAAAAATGGCCATCATGCATCTCTGAAAAGTTGCTGGCGCATTACAAAGACCAAAGGGCATTCTTCTAAAAGCAAAGGTACCATAAGGACAAGTGAAAGTGGTTTTCTCTTGATCTTTTGGTGCAATGTGAATTTGATTATACCCTGAATACCCATCAAGAAAGCAATAAAATTCGTGTCCTACAAGTCTTTCTAACATTTAATCAATAAATGGTAAAGGGAAATGATCTTTTCTCGTGGCGTCATTCAGTTTTCTATAATCTATACACACATGTCATCCAGTAACTGTCTTAGTTGGAATCAGTTCATTATTATCATTTCTTTGAATAGTCATACCTCTTTTCTTTGGCACAACTTGCACAAGACTTACCAGGGACTGTTTGAGATGGGATAAATGATCCCTGCATCAAGCAACTTGATTACCTCAGCCTTCACCACTTCTTGCATTTTTGGATTCAATCACCTCTAAGGTTGAACAGTGGCTTTGTACTGCTCCTCCATCAAAATCTTATGCATGTAGAGCGAAGGACTAATTCCTTTGATATTAGCTATTTTCCATCCAATTGCTCCCTTATGCTCTTTCAACACTCGAAGTAGTTTATCTTCCATTGATTCTGTCAAAGAAGAAGATATGATTACTGGCAAGGTAGAAACTTCATCTAAATAAACATATTTCAAATGTGAAGGTAAAGGCTTGAGTTCAAGAGTTGGAGGCTCTTCAATCGATGGCTTAGGTTTTGTCATGTGTTGTCCCAACTCCTTAAACTTTGGTGTCATATGTTGTGAATATGGTGGATTTGCCTCCATGAGATTGGCATACTCTTGTATCTCCTCACTTTCAAGTTCTTCATTCTTTAGGTGGACCAAGCATGCTTCAAGGGGATTCTTGAAAACTTTTTCCTGAAAGATCTTATTCACAAACTTATCAATTGTCTCAACCCTAAAGCATGAATTATCATCAGATGGATGTTTCATAGCAGTAAAAACATTAAAAGTGACAAAATCATTTTGAACTCTTAAGATTAACTTCCCTTGTTGTACATCACTTAGAGCTCTTCCTGTTGCTAGAAAAGGCTGACCTAAGATAAGTGGTACCTCAAGGTCTTCCTCCATGTCAAGTACTATAAAATCTGTAGGAAAAATGAATTCGTCAACTTTTACTAATACATCTTCTATAGTACATCTTGGATATTTAATTGATTGATCAGCCATATGTAGTTTAGAAATTTGAGAGAACCAGTTTGTCTTCCTTATCGACGTCAATCACCCTTTCTTTCTTTCTTTCCACATCTCTCTCTTTTTCTCTACCTACAGAATGCTTTAGTAATTCGCACAGTCAGATTTGGTCGGATTAAACCCAGGATAAATTTGGTATGAACAGCTTGACCTCTTACGTACAATTTTTGAAAAATGTGACCCTATGAAAGAAGACCAAAACAATATTTAAGTAAAATGGTCAATGATGCTTCTGCAATTTTTGTATATTTAGATATGGGTTTTATTTTTAAATTTTCTGTTATTGTGTTGCCCTAATTTGAAATATAATGACGGAGTTTCAACCATTTGATCCGGTCCTGGTACGGTATTAGCTATGTAGTTTAGAAATTTGAGAGAACCAGTTTGTCTTCGTTATCGACGTCAATCACCCTTTCTTTCTTTCTTTTCACATCTCTCTCTTTTTCTCTACCTACAGAATGCTTTAGTAATTCGCACAGTCAGATTTGGCGGATTAAACCCAGGATAAATTTGGTATGAACAGCTTGACCTATTACGTACAATTTTTGAGAAATGTGACCCTATGAAAGAAGACCAAAACAATATTTAAGTAAAATGGTCAATGATGCTTCTGCAATTTTTGTATATTTAGATATGGGTTTTATTTTTAAATTTTCTGTTACTTATTGTGTTGGATTTATTATGTCTTTGGTTTTTGTTTGTCGATTGTATCGCTTTTTATTTGAGCCAACAGCATGCTTGCCAATAAGCACAATTATACTTGGCGTGACTAACTAGAACCCAAGATAAGTTTGGTCTGAACAACAGAACTCAATGTACTTTTTTCGAAGAATTTCACCACATGAGAGAATACCAAATAAAATAAAATAAAAAGAAAATTCCACAGACAAGAATGGATCGTATCTTTAATCTACCAATTAGGTCTTATTTTGGATCCATTACGGTCTCAGGTTTGATTTGTGAGCACCAAATACCGTCGAAGTATATCCACGCGGCTAAGTTTTTCCAGTTTTATTCGAAGTCCGAGTCTTATTAGTCAATAGTTATCAGGAGCAAGTTGAGCGTTCTTATAAATGTTAACTAGAATTCAAGAAAAATAAAAAGTTTTTTAAACGCTAGGCCAGTAACCTATTTATAGTGTCTTCAGCTTTACCATCATCCTTGCGTCTGAGGCTAACCTTATAGTTCTTATCCGTATAGAGGTAAGTCATCTGCCTTATCTGTCATGGACAATTATTTACCAATAAATAAGTAAACAATTCTTAATATATGTGAATCACATTTGGTTCCCTAATGGAATCGGGGCTTTTATCTCAAAAGTTACATTCACTTTTTGCCTTATCACGGGGAGAAGGCCATAAAGACCTAAGGCGCGTCTTTCCAGTGAGTTAAGAGTGTAGTGTCTAAAGCGTACCGAAGGCGTGGACCGCTACTTCTGGAAACCCCCCACACCACACCGCCCACCCCCACAACCGCCCCCCCCCCCCCCCAAAAAAAAGGTTTCTGGAAGCTCACCTAGTCCACAGATTTGGACTAGTGTCAGGATAAGATGGAGTTTCTATAGAATGAGTACCTTTAAAAAGTAATAAAATAATAAAAATAATAAAAATAATAAATTAACCGGGAGCTTTATGTAACTAGATTCAACGTAACATATCAAATGAAGTGGGGTCAGGAGTTTCCTGGGATGAGAATTTTACTGCAAGCTGTAGTGTGGGTGGACTTGTGACAATCCCAAAATTGCACAATACTCTATTATTATTATTATTTTGCTTTCTTTTTCTAGTCAGTTTTCTTTGATTTTCTGAGTGTTTTTCACCGCGTATATGTGCTAAAACTTTGTGAATTTACTCTAAATGACTAGCTATTGTTGCAGTTTTCATTTAAATTTATTTAGTCTTCTTCATTATCCAATAAAAGCATAACTAATTAAAGGGCTTTTGGAAGTTATGTTAATCGTATTGAAGTCTTGAACCATGTCTTGAGTAACACAGATAGCGAGTACGAATTCGGGTGTTAGGATAGCTTTTGGCTTCTTGTTAAACCCACAAACTCCATGAAGTGCTTGCGCTTCTTTCCTCAGCGAATCCGTTGTCATAAACAAAGTGTACATTCGTGAGATTATTTATTATGGCCAACAAGTTTCGCGGTTTTAATGCAGAATGCAGAAATAGCCTATACAAGACTTCCCCATGAAATCACCTACCAGGCTTTCATTGTTAGGGATTTCATCATCTTATTCCATATTGTTGGAAGGTTTATCACGCGCCCACTCACAAAAGCACGCAGAAAATTTGCATCATGCCACAACTCTCTCACTCTGAGCATATTACATTTTTTAACTAATCAAAGCACTACCTTGTTTTGCAAAATGTTTAACTCTATTTATGTTTTTTGTACGTGTAATTATGCATGCAAGGGAAAGTTAAACATCTGACAATCGTATCTGCGTGGCCTGTGCGCTCACGTGTTTGAATGTGATACACAGGATGCCTGTATACAAAAATAGAGAAAAACAAGTGCAGGAATATGGGTGCTTTATTAGCATCAACTCGTGCTTTGGCCTAATGAAATATTACCTTCTGCTTTTTAGATGTTGAGGGAGCTTAATGATCCTGCACAGCTGAATTGCCGGGCAAATCTCCTTTGGCAGTAAAGCTAGTTCACCTCGTGAAATTAATCATTCGCAGGTGAATGGCCAACTGCCAAGGGAGTAATTGCCCAGTAATGCATCCATACACTTGATTTGTTTCGTTGATGAGTAGGTTTTGGGTCTGCAGATCTATATATAGCTGACGAGAAGTTCTGTCATTTTACATGCAAAAAGGATATTCGAAGCACATCCTCTTGTTTGGAAACTTGTAAAGTGGTCCTGGCGGCTTCAATTCACACAGCCCTAGCTCTTTTCTGTGCTAGGTTTGGCACCGAAATTAACATCTCTCCCGTAAATGAAAGATGAAAGAGGATTTTCTGTAAAGAATATCTGCACGATAATTCCCTTCTCTGCTTCGAAGTTGTTTCTTCTAGTTTTGTTCAAATTCTGCGCATGCATGTATAAATTTCACATTCTATTCAGCATTACTAAGGAATTGCATAAGAATATCAACAAAGTAGGTCGTTGAATGATACCCAATGCAGGGTCAAATGTGAATTGCACCTGCTTACTTTGCGCACCTGCTTAAATCACCTTAATTTTATTAAAATACTGGGCTATCTGCATTCCAGAAACTAAGTCTAGAAATACTGAGAATAATTCCTGGAACGAGAAAGACGGAGAAAGGGAGAAGAAGTTATTGTTCGTCACATATATTTAGTATTGCAGAGAGCAGATGCGTCTGGGAGAAAGGGTCCAACCGCCTATGACTCATGCTCACGTATTTTTCCTGCATAAGACCAATGTCGAGGGGTAGTGTTGGAACCGTCCCGATTACCAGTAATATGCGCATTAAAGATGAGGGCAATGAAGTTAAATCTTGAGATCCGGATCATTTCAAATCCATACGGTAATATTGTAGTGCATTCATTCATCTTATTTCGGTTGGTTCTCGAACCAGCTGTAGTCCTGCTTTTTCTTAGGAACACGATTCCATGTCAAAAGTTCAATTGTCCGCAGCCCTTTTCTACCGTCTTTTGATAATTCGTGGGGAAAGATGCTGGTAATTGGATCATATTCTACAATCAGTCAGGCTATGGTTCTCTTGAGATATTGCTTTCTTACGTTTCGTCTTGTAAATGGTTCAGGAAAAGCTTCAGCGTGAGTCATCTTGTTTCAGAATACATGTACAGATGACCTTTACTGGTCAGCTTTTTGCCAGCACATTCTAGCCACGGCATGTTTGTTTTCAATTTGAGGTTTCTATTTTTAATATTCACGTCGAACGATTGATGTCTGACGAAGGATTGGCTACAAGTCAATATTCAGCAAAGATTTCTCGTAGAAGTTTTACAGTAGTTGATATCTCGAATACGAGTACTTCTAGTTGAAACGGAAAAGTCATTACATCTTATTCCTCACTGCGTAGGTATATTCCAAAGGGAAGAGCATAACTTATAAGCAAACAAGGGTGAAGTTGGAATCCTAGCATCTAAATGATCTGGTGTCAAGGATTTAGGCAATCTTATGACAACAGGCCGTTGGTTCGCTCATGGGATATCTTTCAAAATATTCTGGATTACGTTTAGCTTGGAGAGGAATCGGCCGCTTGGTTTCTAGATAGGTTCTTGTGCTGGGTGCTTCTTATTTTCTGTGATTTTCCCTCGATTGCTTGTCCTTTTAATTTTAATCGTTCATGCCTATTACGTAACTACCTAAATATTATTTGCTGTCTTATTTTCCGGCTGGCTGAGTCGACCTGAGTGGCTTCTTTGTTTTGCCATCGAAGTGTTCGGTCGTCCGTTACAACGAGAGCAGCGACTGAGGCAGGCGGAAGAGCACGAAGCTATACTTCCTGATAGAGTAATGTTGATCTTTGCGAAGAATATTTGAAGCCACTCTCGAACCATCACACAGATTCCGACCCACTAAAAGAACGGTTGTATTTCAGTGTAGTTAAAAGCAGGTAGGATATCATCTGTGTGACATAAATTAGCAGAAACAAGGAGGTCCCATAGATTTAAACCGCGTAATACCGTGGGGCTTTAAATCTTTGGTCAATTGGGGTGGGTTTATGCTGCAGCTCTGAAAGATGCACAACGATGATCCGCAATATGTACAGCACTTGTGAAGAATTCATGACATCTTTAACATTTTCTTCTCTTCTTAATGTTATTATTCTGTTATCTCCAGTTGGCACCATTACAGAGCCTAAAATGTCTAGGAAAAAGCCAAGCGTCATTTGTTACTTTGTATGTAGCAAACCGGCACCGATGTGGTCCTAGACCGTCCCCTTCGAGGACTCACGAGAACTATACTGGACGTCCACTTGTACATGAAATGGAAGTATGTAATTCTTTTTCTTTATTTTTTTTCCTTTTTTACGTCAGATGTCGTTCCTAACTGACGCAAATAGTTAGAGCATAAAAAGTAAAGGAAAAAGAATGGCACAACATAAAAAGTAAAGGAAAAAGAAAGCAAATAGTTAGAGCATAAAAAGTAAAGGAAAAAGAATGGCACAACATAAAAAGTAAAGGAAAAAGAAAGCAAATAGTTAGAGCATATTCGGGAAGATCTAAGAACTATACGCCCTCTTTGTCACTCACCGGTCATTCTTATCTTCGTTTCTGACCTTTAGTTTTCCTTTCCCACTTTACATTTGGTGAGTCCAAAAAGTCCTGGAAAAGATATCGCATGCTTGAGAACTTATGGCTGAATATGCCTGTAGAATTCTGTACAAGTAGCAGCCTTTTCAACACATACGTTTATATTCTATTGTATTCTACTTGAAGATTAGTATGATGTTTGAAGCCTTGTCAAACTTTAAAGGTTCGACCCAATTTACCTTCCGTTTGGTTTGTTTGGTTAAGAAGACAGTCTAGGTATCAATGCAGGCTAATTAGCACATGTGCCATCCATATAGGCATTCTAGATTTCTTATTTTGACTATTATAGGAATCAATAGAATGAAAAGCGAAACTAGCTTATGCATTTAGAGAAAAAAGAATATCAGTGTAATCTCATGGACCCCAAAAGAAGCGAGGAAAGAATTAGTGAGTGATTTCCTTTGTCATAGTAATTTATAAGTAAATGTCTACATGTAATAGGTATATTATTCACAGGATTCTTGGGATTGGAAGGCATATTATTGATGTTTTTAATTCTGGCAGTAAACTGACGAGTAAGGTTAAGAATGTTGACCGCGATAAAGTAGTAGAAGTTGTTACTGTTGTGCGTTGTAGTTGAGGAAACACAATGTGTTGAAGGTGGGTATTGTCCCACATTGGAAGTGAGAGGATGGGCCTGTGGTCTTATAAGTGATGAGAATTCTCTACCTAATGTCTTAAGGTTTTGGGATGGACCCTCACACTCTAATATGGTATCGAAGCCAAGGATGGGCCTCCGCTTCATAAACCCCCAATGCCCCAAAGTTGGGCTTCAGTCCACTTGTAATGCTTATATCAGCATGCAAGTGAGGGAAAGTGTTGAAGGTGGGTATTTTCCCACATTGGAAGTGAGAGGATGGACCTGTGATCTTATAAGTGATGAGAATTCTCCACCTAATGCCTTAAGGTTTTGGGATGGACCCTCATACTCTAGTACAATGGGTATATGGCATTCCCTCTCAAATCCTTCTTTCAAGTACCAGTGGCCTGTCATTTATCAGGCGAGGAGAGGTATGAAACGGCTACTAGCGTCTGTGATTAGCTCTATCAATATTGCCTCCAGCAGCTTATTCAAGCACCAGCGGACATAGGTAGAAAAAGAGCCATTGGCAAACCTTGCTGATCGACACTACTGGCTGACATGTTTGAAAGCTACAGATTAACTCGTAGAATGAACAAAAACATATTTCCTTCTCCATCCGAAAGCTACAGATTAACTTGTAGAAGAATGTTGTTGTCTATCAGCGTTTTCAATGCGGGGGAGTACCTTAATATCCTACTACTTGATGTAACGAAATACTGTCAAGCCCTTCGTCTTCAGTGAAAGCTGATGGTGAAAGGGAACAGGGACCACGGAGCCATGGACCTGACGAGGTCGGAATATCAACAGGAATTGTTCTGGCATATCCTATTCCTTCCCCGGCATATCCTAATTCTGGTGCGAATCATGTAGTATAAAAGTACTGCCGAATTACTGTGGCAACACGAGCATAAGATGTTTGAAGAAAGCGGATGTGGGGTTTAGGAATAACAGCGCAGTCCTCCTTTGGCAGAGAGGACATGCACATGCCTACTTCTATTCTGCCAAAGGAGAATTGCCCTGCCATTGGACCGCACATAATAACTTCATGTCGCTATAGCAAGAGTCGCGCTTATTGTGATTGCTACTCACTCCATTTTTCTTTTAAGCATTTAAATTCTCTTGTTAGGACGACAGGTGGATTCCTGCAGGTAAGTGCTGACGATATTTGCCATTGATTTTTTCTTGACATGAGTTGTAGCAGCAGGGACAATCAATATTAGGACTAGTAGTTTGAGGTGATCCTCGTAATGCCATGGTTTGAGTTACCCAGGCTTAAGTATAGCTCCAATTTGAAGGCAAAACGTGGATTTTTTTTTTTAACATCTGATTGAAATTATAGCTCAAGCGAGTACCACTTCCGGGCCAGCATTAGCTTCTCTTCCTCTCGTTTTATTTTTATTTTTTTACTTTTTTATGTATGTTAACTGGTAACATAATACTTCTAGATGGCTATGGAAAGTGCGGCATGAAGGCTGATTTCACCCACTATAATATGTTCCAGGTAACGTCAAAAGTAGCCTCCAGCCGATTTGTTCCCTCTCAATCAGCTTATTTGATTCTCTGTATGGAAAAATATACAAGTTATGAAGCTGACTTCAGGAAGGAGAAGAGAAGAGTTTGATCACACCCTTTTCAAGTGACAAAAAAATGCAGAATTGGACCTGCTTTTGCTGACACGGGATTACTTTATCATTTGTTTTACAGTTCTTTTGCAAACGAGTATGGGCAAAATAAATATAGCTTTTTTCAGTGTAACATAATGGGTTAGTTCCTGTCGTACACTAGTCTCCATGCGAGCTATTTAGTTAATAAGGATGTACCACTTTTTGGGCACGAAGTCTTTATTCTAAAATTCCTCCCTCATCCCGATCCTAATACGTAGAGCGTGACTAGAATATCAGGCCAAATGGCGTTCATTTATGATATTGAGTGCTTTAGGGAACTACGAAGAGCTTGTATTTAATGTAGTGCACGTATGAGCATGCAAATTCTTTGTTGTCCTTTGCAACATCAACGCATTATGTCGTCAGGAAAGGTTTTTACAGGGAAATGAGTGTTTGGAAAAACTAGACACTGCATCTTTTTCCGTGACTAGCGAAGCGCAATATGGAATGACAAAACTTTTTAAAAAGTCCACTACCATTCAAACCCTTCAAATCGATTATAGTTAAAAAAATACAAAGTCTCTCAAAGAGAAAACTGCAATATTGCTCAATAATTGGAATTTTGAAATGCAATATATTGTTAAACCAACAAGAGAAAAAGATTTGGCTACGAAGTTTTTAAAATTTTCTTTTTTAGTTTACATGTATTGTATATAGTCTACACAAATTCATAAATGTTTTTAAAATAAGATTGTTGAAATATTAATGTTATTGGACAAAATTAAGAAAGTAATATGTGGAAGAACATTTCTTTTTAGGAACATTAAAACTTTTAAGTAAATGTTTTATTGTGTCACAGTTAGAGGATTCCAAATTCAATTATCTTAAATGAATTATAATACTAAAATATTCTTCAAAACTTTTGTATTATTTTATTTTTCAATAAATAAACTTACATATTCATGAAAGAAAAAAAAAACTGCATTGTTGCTTGACTAAAGAGTGCTGATGAAGTTGTACGAGCTAAAAAAGAAAAGATATCACGCAGTGAAAATGCTTAGTATTCACGACGATTTACCAAAAAGTTCAAAAGAAAATGTGGGTGACCATTTGGACAATGTAAAGTGGTGTCACCTTCAAGCATCGTCTGCAACTTGCACAAATGCGCCAATGAAGGCAATGTGGCTGAAATTTTAAGTTGAGACGACAGTTTTTTGTCGTCTTGATCTTTTAAAATACAATGATCTGTAAAAAGTTTTTATTGCAAACCACACACCACCCCCCGCCCCCCCAACCCTCTTCAACCTCTTCTTTTTTTTTTTTTTTTGGAAGCCACACCATACATGGGCACGTGTGTAGAGCTTTAAAAATTAGGTCAGAAGATATAAGATTGTACTGAATTCACAAGCTACGATAGTTATGGTTTTGTTATATATGCCTTCTAGAGATCAATATGTGATGATGCGGATTAAATATATCTACTAACTTTATAAAACGCAATAAAACAATATGATTCCAGTCTAGGATGCTAGGTATTATTGCAGACTAGAATACTGTTGCCAACCATTATAGACAATTACCATAATAACATAAGAATTTGGTATGTTCAATAAGATGGAAGAAGCGGACTTAAAATATCAAGCATAAAATTCTACAAATCAACTTCTTTTGCTTTTCGCTAGTCCTCCTTGGTGTGACTACTTTTATTTCTTTTTAACTTCAAAAGCAAAGCTATGCAACCAAAGGATATAAGGGATTTAACTCGTTTCTTTGAGAAAAAATATAATTTTGAATGGTAATTATAAAAATGCAGGATAGTTTTAAAAATACCATACATCTCGAAGGAAAAAGAGACAAATCCATTTGAGATAGGTTTACTAAATCTCAAAATTTGGAATAAAATCCTTTTGGAATATGTATTTTAGAATCCTCATTGGTATGATCTAATTTTAACTAGTCATGACAACAAATACAATTTCAATAAATGGCTTGCTTGTGAACTAAACTTTCTACAACAACAAAAATTGTATAATGTCTCCGTTCAGTCAACATATATTGTGATGTATATTAGTCCCACATAAAAAATAGAAGTCATCTCTTTCTTGAATGGGCATGAATAAAGATGATTTGAAAAAATATCATTGTTAGAATGAAATCTAACATAATATTGGAAGATGAAATGAAGAACTATAATAAATGATTAAATCAACTAAATGAAGAGATTTGACTGTTAAACTACATGAGATATCTTTTTTTGCTTGCATATATTGTGATTTAAGTTAGTCCTATATAAAAATAGGAGTTATTATTTTCTGAATGTGCATGAATAAAGATGATTTAGAAAAGTATCCTTATTAGAGTGAAATCCGGCATAACATTGGGAGATGAAATAAATAATTACAATGGATGATTAAAGTAACTAAAAGAAAAGATTTGATTGTTAAACTATATAAAATATCTTTTCTTGCTTGCATTTATTGTATATGGACTAAATGAAATAAAAGATGCTGTTAGAGAAAAATAATTGATATTATTATCCTATTGATAAATGTTAACAAAGTAGTATGAAGAAAAGCTTGTTTTGTTAGAAATATAAAATCCTCCTAAGGTAATATTATTTTGAATAAGAGTTAAAGGTTTTTGGCTTCTATTATTTCATAGATATAATAACTTTAGTAATATTGAGATATGCTTGGTACTTTTGTATTCTAACTTTTATTAATATAATTTATCATTCCATTAAAAAAGAAAAGAAAAGAGATAGACCAAAAAGTTCACAACATTTCTTTGCTCCCCCCCCCCCCCCCCCCCCCCCCTTCTTTCCTTTTTGACTAACTAGGTATCTATGAAAAGAAAAACCAAAATAAAATGAAGAAAAGAGCAACTCCACGATAAGATAACAAATACAATGGGAACAACCATCACAATCACAATAGAAATAACAAGCTATAAGAACAGCACAACAAATATGAGCGAGCATACAACAGTGAACATCACTATTACTATTGGTCACATAGACCCTAGTAAGTCAAAGGTAATGCGCAATCTTAGCACCAGAAGTATATTTTTGCCTTAATTGTATACAGAAAATTAAGATAAAAAAAAAAAGAAAGAAACATTTCAGTTTGTAGATATATGCAAATACTAGAACTTTCCAATCTTAAAAAAACTCAAACTCTCAGATTATTGAGTTCTGTAGGCCTTAGCTCTTATAAGAAAATAAAATTCCAGTCAAAACCACGTCAACACTTCATGAAGCCAATACACGTCATCCCCACCTCAGCATCCACATCAACTCAACTTACGTCCATGTGCAAGAAGTAGCCATGTCAACCCTTGCACTTACCACGCTCATTGTGCCACTCTCCCATCGTCGTTCCCGACCCACGTCTCACAAGGATCAATCACTACACCAAGAATGCAACTCTGGCCAAATAAGGCAACGACCATATGCAAAAAAAAAAAAAATCAACCGCCATCAAATACCGTCCGAAGACGGAAATTATTGAATACAATTAAAACTAAATAATAGCAATGTATCTACAGACCTCCGGCCCTTATATAGTGGTTGAATTGTACAACCTTATATTATCCAATATTATCAATTTCAGTTTTTCATTCATTGTGTTCATATGTGGCATTCTTAAGGTTTATGAAGGATTGAAGAAATTGTTTCAATTTCTTCCATTTTGCAGTCGATTACAAATTCTATCAGCTCTCACAAGAATATATTGCTAAGTGATTTTTTATTCTATAATCTTTACCCTAAGCTTAGTTGCACCATTCCATTCACTTGGGAGCAATCTTAGAGAGATGAGTTTTGCTCAAGGAAGAGCCACAAGTGTTTTCTGTGATGATAAATTCAATATTGCAGTGCATTATTCAAGAACAAAATACATTTTTATCAAGCACCACTTCGTTAGAGAAGCTATGAAGCAAAAAAAATTAGTTTGAGTATTCCAAAATAGAAGAACAAATTATTGAAATATTCACAAGAAGCCTTGCACGAGTTTAACATGAAAATCGAAGAAAATAATGGGAATCACATTGAACAAGCTTAAGGAGTATTAGGAAAATAAGCTTGTTATTTTGGTAAGGATATTGGCGGATGTCCCTAAAATCCTTATTTCAAACCACCCCATCTCTTTCACCTACCTAAAAAGTTAAAAAGAAAGAGGCTGTTACCAGGCACTTAAGGGTGTTTGAGGTGTCAATATTTTGCTGGAAATACATTCCATGCATCTCTTACTTCCACCTAAGGCTTTCTCTTGTATTAAGGAATCGTTTGTGTCTGTTCTAAGCCTTATCTCGCGTTTACAGTTCAAGAGATGGCGATTGTCAGGGACTCAACTTTCAGAACTTTTGGCTTGTTACCATATGGTTAAGGAAGAAAAAAATTGGGCAGCTGCAAAAGTAATCAAGCTGTGTGATGTAGTCTATTAGAATTTTGTTGGTTTTCTATTTGCTTGTCAACTATATGTAAAACTCTTTAAGTTGTGTGTTTGCTTTATTTGTATTGTCAAAGTTTTTAACGTGCTTGTTACAATTGACTATAGAATCAGTTTGTAATCGAATCTTTTAGGTGACAAACTCCGAGACTTTTTTGAAAATTAGTCTCAGTACTGTTTGTTGTTGGTTCAGATTCTCTTTCTCCAAATATATTAGAAGTTCGCTGTCCATTTAATCGTCTGGTCTACCAAACAATCGGTTCTGTTTTACAAATCGAGCTTAGATTTCACTGTCCCATAAGACCTCCCCTATTTAAAAGATATAGCAGTGGCATTAGAATGTGGGTTGCTTTCCGCAGCTGGGCATATTCAACCAGCCATTCGAACCAAAAAAATAATAATCATAATAAATTAATAAATTTAGCCGTGGGAGTATCATATTCTTCTTCCTTGTCCCAATCCTAAGCTTCTTTACCTTTCTTTAACGAAAAATAATTTCTACCAGAATAATGACTCACTTAAAATGTCATGGGTTGTGGGAGCTTGTTAGCATGGTGTTGAAATTCCTCAAAATCAAGCTTCCCTATCATCGACCAAAAAAACTGAGCTAAAAAAGGATTAGGAAAATTAGTTCAAAACCTTGTTTCTCATTCAATTGGCTGTTGCAAAATGAAATTCTCCATGGATTTCAAATGCCATCAGTGCAAAAGAAGCATGGAACACCTTGAGGAGCGAAATTTTGGGTAACAAAAATGTAAGAATCGTCAAATTCTAGACTTGCATAAGAGAAATAAAAAAATTTGAAAATGAAAGATGGTGAGGTATTAACTCATGTGAACAAATTAGTTAATCTAATGAAAAATTTAGGAGAGGAGATACGAAATAGTAGAGTGGTTGAAAAAATCCTAAGTAGCCTAATTGAGAGGTTTGATCCTTTACTAAAAATTATGGAGGAGACCAAGAACATAAATGATCTATCTCTAAGAATCAAACCCATATGAAGATCCAAAAACTCAAAGGAAGTAATTGGAAGAGAAAAACCATCGTTTATTTATTAACACTTGATAGAGGAACAAAATACACCAAAGAACAAACATATACAATGAAGGAGAAACCCTAATAGGCTTGGGTTTGTCCCATGCCTAACCAATAAAGAATGTGGGCCTTGTTGACCCAAATACATCTTAACAACCCTCCTCAAGCTAGGATTTGTACAAATCAAATACATCAAGCTTGCGAAGTAAGTAACTATGTTGTTTACTACATCAAGCCTTAGTTAACAAGTTGGCAGGTTGCTCATGTGTGTGGATCTTATGAGTCTGACTCAATGCCCACTATTGCTTCTCTTGAATGAAATGATAGTCAATCTCAATGTGTTTGGTGCATTCATGAAAGATAAGATTGTTCACAATGATAGGTTGAGGAACAATCACCATAAATCACAAAGAAGCCCATACAACCAAATAATCTCACAAACAATGGTGGCCATGGCATGATACTCTACCTCAAATGATGATAGGGAAATCGTGACTTGTTTCTTTGTCTTCCAAGAAATCAAAGAACCTCCCAACTTAATGCAAAAATCAATGAGGGAGTGTCATGACATAGGACAAATCGCCTAATCAGAATCACAAAAACCAGTTAGTTGAAAATCCTTTCAACTTGGAGTACCTTTCAAGTATTTAACAACCTTCATAGCCATGTCCATGTGTGATGTTTTCAAAGAATGCATGAACTAGCTAAGGATCTAACTGAGATAATTAATGTATGGTCAAGTATGGATGAGGTAGATTAGGTGCCCTAGAAGTCACTGTTATGGAGCTGGATTTGCCAATGCAGGATCATCAATAGGAATTGGTGCACTAGCATCATATTCTAAAGAAGTTATCTTCAGATTTTGATCCATGGGAATCTTGTATGGTCAAGCTCCAAAAAGTCTAACTTTAGATACTAACTCTAATGCATATTTGTGTTGACTAAGACAGATACCACTTTCTGACTGAGCAATCTCAATCCCAAGAAAGAATTTAGCTTGCCCTAAATCTTTCATGTGAAATTTAAAGTAGAGATGAGACTTGACGTACGCTATAGCCTTTTCACTATTGCTGGTGAAAAGCATATCATCAACATAAATCAAAATAGTAACAATAGTAAACCCACACCAAAGTGTAAGCAAAGCATAGTCATGCCAAAATTACTTAAAACTAGTGTCAAGGAGAGCAATGGTAAATTTGGCATATCATTTTCCGGAAGTTTGCTTAAGCCTATATATGGACTTAAGTAGATGAAAACATTTCGGCCGGTCGGTGGTAGAAGTCTGAACCCTTAAAGGTAAGGACATGTAGGCCTCTTCATGGAAGTCTTTGTAGAGAAATGCATTATGAACGTCCATATGATGAAATGGCCAACGAAACATGGATACCAACGTCATGATACACCAAACAATCACCATCTTTGCCACAAGAGAAAAAGTCTCTTCATAATCAATCTCATATCGCTGAGTGAAGCCCTTAGTAACAAGGCAAACTTTATATCTCTTAATAGATCCATTTGCATAATACTTCACCTTGTAAACCCATTTACATCCAATCGGCTTATGATCACATGGCAAATCAATCAATTTCTACATTTGATTTGGCTCCAATCCATAGAGTTCATTAGTCATAGCATCCACACCCATTGGGGATCTTGAACTATCTCATGATAGTATAGTGGCTTTTGAAAGGAAGAAATGGAGGCAATAAAAGCTTGATATGTGGGAGATAAGTTGTCAAAGGTCATAAATTGGGAGATAAAGTAGGGTATGTCTCGAGGACCCACTAAACAATGGCCATCAAGGGCATAAACTATATGGTTGCAATCATAATCTTGAGTCCAAATGGGAGGTTTAGATGCACATTGGGAACGTCTGATTATAAGGGTGGTGGCCATTGGCACCATATCAGGAGGTGGATCCATAATGAGGGGAATCCATAAAGATGAAGATGGGGTCTTATGTGGTAGGAAAGGTGGTGATTTGGTAGGGGCATCAGATGAAGGAGGAATATCAAGAATGGCATACTCAGAGGTTAATAATGTAGGATGAGGTGCATCAGAAGTAGGCACTGGTGGGATGGAATATGGATTTGGATCCAAAGGGACAAAGGATTGATCTTCACTAAATGGGGTAATAGAGGAGGGTGATTGGGACTAAGCGAATGGAAAAATTAACTCATGAAACATAACATCACAGACAGTGGAGAAAGTGCGTGTGGTAAGGTTACAGACACAATAACCCTTATGTGATGAATGATATCCCATAAATACATAAGGTTTGGCATAAGGGGCAAATTTCTGCCCATGTGGAACTACTATAACATAGCACAGACACCTAAAAACCCTAAGATGTGATGTACATGGAGATTTACCAAGGAGAATGTCAAAAGGAGTTTTCCCCCCCCCCCATCTAGGATTGGCACAAGAAGACGATTAATAATATGGTAGTAGTCAAGATATAGTTTCCTTAATAACAATCAGGAATATCAGCTTAAAAACGTAAGGCTCTAGCCACATTAAGGATATGGCGATGTTTGCATTTAACTACACCATTTTGTTTGAGAGTATGAATACACAAACTCTTGTGATGAACCCCACAGAACTGGAAGAAAGATGTACACTCATGACTAAAGAGCTCTAATTCATTATTAGATTACAATTTATGAATATGAGTATGAAACTGGGTTACTACCATAGTAAAGAAAGAATGCAAGAAATGTGTTGCTTGACTTTTGTATTGCACGAGATATACCCAAGTTCCACATGAGAAATCATCAATGATGGTTAGAGAATAACGTTAGCCATCATAATTAAGGGTCTGATAGGGACCCTATATGTCCACATGTACCAATTCAAAAATAGAGTTCATACCAAAAGAACAAGATGGAAATGGAAGATGAGTTTGCTTTGCCAAAAGAAAAACTGGAGAAAAAACTTCAGGAGATGCATAACAAGAAGAGTGACCAAAATAACAATGTCATAGCATATGTTTATTACATAAAACATTGTTCTTAAACATAATGTTCTAACACACATTAGCCTTCTTAAGGGTATTACATTTAAAAGTTTTGACAATTGTAGAAAAGACATCCACAGTGGCGTCTATTGGAGACACTAGATGATATAAGCAATGCTTAGCCCTACCTAGCCCAAGTACTGTCCTAATCAAACGATCTTGAAAGAAACAAAGGTTTAGGTAAAAGGTCACCTAATAGGAACTATCAAAGGTAAATTTAGCAACTGATAAAAGTTTGTGTTTAAAAGAAGGGACATATAAGACATCATAAAGTATGACAAAGGAGAAATGCGAAAAGTCTCAATGTGAGTAACAATGACACTACTATTATTAAGCAATTTACCCTAAATGGGATTTGATGCATATGACCTAATGTTCTTCATGCATGGGAGGTCACACGTCATGTGGTCACTCGGCCTTAAATCAATAAGCCAATCAGATAAAGATGAAGTTTGCAAGAAAGAGATTGTACCTACAAAGTTTGTCATGGGCTTAGTAGGGCCAAAACGACTAAGAAGTTGAACCATCTACTAATACTGCTTGTAGAAGGTGATGGTTGATCTCTAAACTCAGAACTGACTACATGCACTGATTGGGTATTGCCATGTTTCTTCCTTTGACCCTTGGGCTTGTTAGGAAACTCAATCAACCGAAAACACTTATCTTTGGTGTGTTCTAGTTGACGATAATGGTCACAAACTAGCCATGACCCTCCTTGCCCTAATCCAACATTAGATGAGGTATCACCCCGATAATTCCCAAACCCCCTCCAAAGGATGCCAGGGATTGCACAACAAAGGCAGCTAAATAAACTATTCTATTATCAACTTGTAAACTGTGCTAGTGTTTTTCATCGACAACCAACAAGAAAGCTTCATCAAGTGGAGGAATGGGGCTCTATGAAGTGATGTTGCTTTTAATTGTGGTATAAACAGGCTCAAGTCTAAGCAAAAAATGCACAACATGTTTAAATTCCCTTTCTACTCCCAATAAACTTGGGACATGGCAGGTGCATTTATAAAACTTGCGTGTTATCGTTGGCGAACACTTATCTAGCTCTGATCATAAATTTAAGAGTCAAGTAAAATACTTAACAACTAACTCATCTGGCTACTATTTTACTTCTCCAATTTGTTGCTCCAAATCATACCAACGTGTCCCAATAATCTTAGAATATTTAATCTTCAACATTTTCCAAGACATTAAGGTAGTGGGACAAAGAGAAATGACATTGCAAAATTCAGGCGAAATAGAATTCATCAATCAAGACAAAACCACCAAATTGCATCTATCTCAATGGCTTCCCCTAACATCATCATTAACTAGCCATAGTAAAGTCCCATTCACCAAAGCAAATTTATCACGAGAACCCAAACCTATCTCCATCTTTCTCTTCCATGGTGGATAATTACCAAAACTAGTGAGCAAATTAGGAACTAAAATAGTGGTGGGTTGTAATAGATTTTGGAGCTTAGAGGGGCTAGATTCATCACCCATGACAATGGGCAACAATGGTGTGAAAATCAGTGAAGAGAGGCTCCATTGCAAAGAAAAAAGCTCTGCAACCCGACTTCGATACACAGGTTTAAGTTCAAGTCGTAGGGTTTGAATGCTCGTGTGGGATCCAAATTGGACCCTATTAAATAAGGGGAAAAAGAGTAATTATACCCTTAATTAAATAAAACAATTCATATGAGCTGAGGTGGACCAAGGGGCATAAATGTAAATCAACCCCAAAATTACTTCTAGCTATAAACCAAACACAGCGTTTTGAACAAGCTTCAAGCAAAAGGTGGTTCTTGATTAGATCTAGCAACAAAAGACGAACATGAATGGGAAGAACAACTGAAGGCAAAAATTGATAGATTATTTTAACCAACAAAAATTGGAAAAGACCAAGTGAAACTAAGAAAGAACCAAATGCACCAATGTTGCTTTGTTTTTACCAGTGGATAAAGGACAGAAAAACAATAGAGGTAGTAGGGTATGTATCGAAAACTTTAGGTTGGCTTTGATACCATCTAAGAAATTAAACCCATTTGAAGATCCAACAATCAAATGTAGTAATTGGAAGAGAAAAACCATTGTTTATCTATTGACACTTGATTAAAAAGAAAATACACCAAAGAACAAACATATATAATGAGGGAGAAACCCTAACAGGCTTAGGTTTGTCCCAAGCCCAACCAATAAGGAATGTGGGCCTTATTGAACCAAATACATCTTAACACTATCACATCAAATTAATTGGATCCTTAAAAAGTTACGAGAAAAGAAGAACCAAGAGATTAAAAGGTAGCTCCCCAGAACCTATCTTTCAATCTATCATAACTATAGAACCCAAAGAGAAGGACATCATAGAAAAGCTAAGGAAATAGTTATTAAATCAAAAATGAAGGTAGAGGTAGATTCCCACCATTTAAAGTATGTAAACATGTTTGGTCATATTGAAAGATACTGCAAACAAAAGAGAGCACCAAACAAGTTTAAATAAAGAATAATAGCAAAATTTGATAAGGCACCTTATTTTTACATGTAACCTAAAATGAAGATGAATATTTGGTATATAGATAGTGAATGCACTAGTCCCATGCCTATTAGTGAAGATATGGATAAGACTATTAAATCACAAGATTGGAAAATGGTGAACTAGTTGAAGTTGAAGCAAATATAAGTATTTTGATTGGAACTAGAAAATGGATAAGGATGATACAAGGTGTTGTTTGAGTTCCTAAGTGTGGAGTAAATAATGGAAAATGGATACAAGATTGTATTTGAAAGAGGCAATTGTTTTATAAGAGACTATGAACATAATAGTCGGTGAGATAGCTAAGGTGAAAATGAAAAGTTGGAGATATTTTCCTTAAGCTTGCAATATTTTCATAAAAGGATAGCTAATGAAAACTAAGGAAAAAATTGTCATGGTTTGGCATAAAACATATAATCATCTAAACTTCCAATACCAATAGGACTTAAAAGTTATCCATGACAAAAAGATGGTGGAAGAGTTTGAGCCACTAATACACAAGATGAGTTATGTGAAGGGTTCCAACTTTGAAACCAACATAAGAATTCATTTACAAAGTTTCCTCATAATCCAGCTAGTATTGATAAGTGTTGACTTATTGGAAGTATTACAAGTGAAGGAAAAAGTTATTTTGCACTGTTATTGATAACTATTCAAGGATGATTTGTGTATTGTTTCTTATGGAAAAACAAAAGTTTAGTGTGTCTTTAAGTAGTTTAAGAATCTTAAGGAAGAGCAAAGGGGAAGGAATAAAAGATAATTTGGAGTAGTCAAGGGAGGGAATACATATCAAAAAAAGTTAAAGATCTTTATGAAGAACAAGGAAATCATCATTAGCCTTAAGTTGCATACAATCTTAAAGACAATGGAGTATCATAAAGGAAAACAAAAATGGAATAACCATAGGTATGATGAAAGGAAGAAAGATATCAAAACAATTTAGTAGTGAAGCATTCACACAACAATATACCTTTTTAATAAGGCTCCAACTAGGTTCATACAAGGAAAAACTCCCCTAAAAGCTTAGAGTGGTGAAGACTAGAATTTAAACATATAAGGATTTTCTTAAAGTATCTCTTATGTGCATATTCTAGAAGTATGTAAAGAAATGATGATGGGATACAATACTTAACGTAAAGGATACAAAATCTATAATTTGGAAGGAAAGAGATTGATAATGGGTAGAGTTGCAGTGTCTGATGGTAAATCTATATGAAATCGAAAAGAATGGAGAAATCTAGTTCAAAGTATGATGACTCGAATAGTAAGAAATGTCTTATACTAAAAGTAGTCCACCTAACTACAATTTTGAAGAAAATATGGAAACATCTTTAGTTGTTGATACTATCTTTAGTTGAGTGTGGGATCTAGATCCAAAAACTACATCTTTTACTTAAAGGTTGATATCTATGAGAATTTTAACTTGTCATGTACTAAGAAGCAACCTTGGCCACCCATGATACAACCAAGGTTAGATGCTCCCCAATAGTACTAGAAGCTTAGACACATGGTCAAAATAGCACTCCAAGCAAGCAATCCAAGGCCAAGGACAAAGGAAAGATAGGCAACAATTAAAGATGATATGGGTAGCTAAATATGCATTATGTGTATGTGATATGACACTAAATAATTGCCATAGATAGCAATGCATGTGGTCCATTATAGGACCATAGGTGTAATTTGCTGTACGGTCCATTATTGGACCATATGATATGTAATTAAGTAGGAAGTTTGAACAATAATCACTATGTACGATTACTATGGAAAGAGAATTGACGACTAAGTAGGAGTTGATCCAGTTCTTCAAAGACCTTTCACCAAATCTATAAGCTACACACGTTCTTTCTAAATTGGTATCAAACACCAATTCTAAACTAATGGAGTAGCGTGTATAGAAAAAGGAAAGTGAGGTTAACCTAAGGTGGAGTTGGTTCAAGCACTAACTACGGAAGTTAAATCATCCAGATCCAAATTAGTTCATGCATGGTCTAGGAGGGGGAGGTTTTGAAGAAGAAACACTCAACCATGCTACTAAAATGGAAAGACTTATAAGTTGTAGAAACCTACAAATGAAGGTTGATTTCCCTTAGTTTGATGGTTCTAAAGATCCAATCAGTTAGATTTATAGAGCCAATCAATACTTCGTTTTTCATGGAGTACCAAAAAAAAGAAATGGTTTCAATAGTGGGCTGGAATTTAGAAGGAGACATGCAACTTTGGTTCCAAATTTTATTGTTCGAGTTTGCTCAAAGACTTCCCACATGGGAGGAGTTGATTGAAAGCTTGAGTAGAGGTATGGACTAACCTAGTTTCAAGACTTTTTTGGTAAATTAAGAAGACTTCATCAAACTAGTTTTGTCTCAGATTATTTTATTTATTTATATAAGTTGTTACTTAAGGCTAGGAGACTTTCTATGGAGCAAAAATTAAGGTGTTTCATGAATGGCTTGAAAAGACTTAAGGTAGACATGTTGACTCACCAAGTAGCGAGTTCATTTAATCCTAATCGTTTGGGTAGATTCTTTGAGTCACAAGATGTGTCGAGTAGAAAAGAAGTTTAGAGTATGGTGTTGGTTGGACCATGCTACCTATACACTTAAAGGCTAATCAAGAGGCTTTCACTGGTGGAACTGGTGGAAAGGCATTCTAAAGGCTTGTGTTATAATTGGGATGAGTGTTATACATTAAGCCATAAGTGTAAGAAATTAATTCTAATTGAAGTTGTTGATGACACAGTGGAAAGTATAAAAAATGCTAGTAAGCCCAAAGAGAAAGAGAAACAAGAAAAAGTGGTAGAACTCTTAGTTCATGCCGTCCTAGGGACTACAACACCAAGAACAATAAAAATAAAAGGAAAGTTGACCAAGAGAAAGAAAAGCTATTAATTGATTTAGGAAGTTTCCATAACTTTGTGAGTGAAGATTTATCATGGATACTTAATCTAAGAACTAATTTGAAAATAAGATGTTAGTGATGGTTTATAATGGAGAAAGAGTATAATGTAATCTTGTGTGAGGATACTAAGGTGTTTGTTCAAGGAATTCCTCTACACTTAAACTAATATTTGCTACCATTATAGGGTACGGATATTGTGCCAAGGATTCAATGGCTTGCTACTCATGGACTAATCACTTCAAAGTTTGCCATGCTCATGATCAAGATTTTTGTATAAGGCCAAAACTTGCTACTACAAGGATAGAATCCATTTGATCTCATGCTTATTAACAAAATGGAGATTTGTAAGGTGATTGTTAGGGAGAAAGAAGGAATGATGCTCAAAATTGTGGTGTTTCATGGATATTAATAAAAAGCTAAATGCAGCAAAGAGAAGGAGGCCAAATCAACCATAGAAGCTGAGGCATAACAGCATAGAGTGACCTAAATCTTGCAAGACTTTCAAAAGGTCCACAACCATGATCATAGAAGTTTTTTGAAAAATCCATAAAAATCTATTGGTATCCTTATTTCCAAAAGATAGAATTATAAAATATAATTGATGATTTACTTGATTTGGGTGTGATTAGGCTAAGCACAATTTCTTTATCCACACAAGTGATTTTAGTTAAATAAAAAGGACAAGAATTAGCATTTATGCATTGATTATAGAGCCTTGAACCGTGAGACTATCAATGGTTGTTTCATCATGCCTATTATAGATAGGCTCTTGGCTGAATTGCAAGGAACTAGTGTTTTTTCAAAGCTTGATTTGAGGTCAAGCTATTACCAAGTCCAAATGAATTCATATGACATTCATAAGACAACATTCTACACTCACCATGGGTACTATGAGTTCTTGGTGATGGCATTTAGATTATGTAGTGTACCATTAACATTTCAAGTATTGATGTCATTGATATTCAAGCCTTATATTGTAAGGTTATATTAGTTTTCTTTAATGATATTCTTGTGTATTGTTAGAACTTTGAAGATCATTTAATGCAATTGAAGATGGTTTTCAATATGCTCCAAAGTCATGAATTATATGTGAATGGCTCCAAATGTGAATTTGTCAAGACCTATGTGAAGTTTCTAGGTCATGCCACCTTTAAGCAAGGTGTTATGGTTGATTAAGACAATTTCAAGGCTATTATAAGTTGGAAAGCACCAAAAAATGTATGCAAATTAAGACCATGTCTTGGGTTGACCAGCTATTATAAAAAATTCATACCTAAATTTAGCAAGGTGGTTTAACCTTATCCAACTTAAGAAGGATGCTTTTCTATAAGGACAAAAAGTTAAGAAAGCCTTTGATGTGTTGAAGCAATTAGTCAACTGTACTCCTATTCTTACACTACCCAACTTCAACAAGAAATTTACCTTCCAATGTGATGCTTTGAGTTTAGGAATAGGTGATGTTTTAGTGCAAAAAGGCCAGCCAATCTCATTCATTAGTCAAGCTTTTCATGGCAATTCTCAACATTGAGAAGGAACTTTTGGTATTGGCTATTTTAGTGTAGAAATGGTGTTATTACTTGTTAAGACATGCATTCATGGTGTAAATTGATCAAAGGAAATTGCAATATCTATAGGAACAATGAATCTTTACTTCAGCTCAATAAAAATGGTTAGGCAAGTTTATTGGCTATAATTTCACCATTGAATACAATTTGAGGAAAGGCAAATGTAATGGTTGATGCATATCTAGAAAGGTCTTGAAGAAAAGGCTACTAAAGAGTAACAGATTAAGACATGGGCTACTTAAGACAAAGAAGAAGAACCATTCAAGGCTCAAACAAAACAAGTTGTTACAATTAATACAAGAAGAGATTGAAAATGATCCTTATCTCAAAAATCTTATAGGGAATATTCAAAAGGGAGAAATTGAAACTCCATGAAAATGGATAAGCAACATAAATTTCCTAGCCAAGTAATCAAGTTTGATTCCTTCTTTATTAGAGCAACTCCATGGTAGCACACATTAAAGGTTCCAAAAATAATTACAATGGGCAACAATTGTCTTCTATTAGGAAGGAATAAGGTCATATATGCTCAAGGTGGTCTATGAGTGTCAAGTATGACAACAAAAAAAGAAGTAGACCCAAAGGTGTTCCTAGGACTTCTACAACCTTTACCTATACTAAAGGAAATTTGGGAGGATGTGTGCATGAAATTTATAGATGAACTTTCATTATCCAAAGGTAAATGTTTAGAACTTATTATGGTGGATAGGTGCTTTAAATTCAGTCATTCCATTCCACTAATGCCTTGATATACCATAGTAATAGTTGCTTAAGCTTACTTTGATAACATATTGTAGCTTTATGTTATGCCTTACATTATAGCTTCACCATCTTGGTTTGTGGATGGTAGGCTAAAAATAAATGAATCTTGGTACTTTGTAGGTGAAAGAGCTCCTTCCGTAAGGTACTAGTGTAGATAGAGTCTTTATTAGGGCCAAACTAAGATGGTGAACCACACATTGGATATGTATCTTAGGCACTTTAAGGGCATTAAACAAAATGAATAGGTAGAGTGGTTACCTAGGGAGAAGCATTGTTACAACACCAAGCCTTATTCCATTATCAACAAGTCAACAAGTCAACAAGTCACCTTATGAAGCAATCTTTGGAAGAAAACCTCCCACTCTACTCGTTTATCTACCAAGCAATTCCAATAAGGAGTCTTTGCTTCATACCTTTAAGAACCAAGATGCCTTCTTGGTTGTATTAAAGTTAGTTATTCAAATGGCTCAAACTAAAGTGAAAAAGTACTATGACCTTAAAGAAAAGAGAAGTGGCATACAATTTTGGAGACTAGGTATAACTCAAGGCACAACATATTGGAAATCCTCCAAAGCCATTGATAACTCTATTTTTAGGCAATAAATAACACAATGCTTATGAGAAAATATTTGAATTCCTCTTTATTTACTTGAATTTGCCTTGTTTTTGTAGCATGAGAAGGCATGGAGAAAAATGATGAATAGGGAGAACTTGATGCTTATTATATGGCAAAATCATAATATCAAGATCAAGAGAGTTAAGATGGGCTTGGGCTTTGGGTGATTGTTATTAGATTTTCTATTATTGTTGGGTTTTCTAAATAAATAGAAAACCCAATTATATTAGGAATTCAAATCCCAATTAATTTAGGAGTTCAAAACCTAATTGTTTTAGATATCCAAAACCGACTTCTACTGGGATAAGGTCTAAACCCAAAAACTCTATTTAAGAGAAGAGAAGAAGCGAAAGAGGGAGGAGGAGGAAATTGAGCACAACTAAATAAAGAGGCCAAGAATTCAAGGTTTTCTTAACGAGAAGACAAAAAGGGTGACAGACTTCTTGTTTTTGGATTCAAGATGCCTTCTTTATTTCCTATTATTATTCTTCCTCATTATTTCTTTATGTTTTAGTTTACTTTTGTTTAAGCTATGATGTAACCTAATTATGATGATATAAATCTTATGATTGTTATGTTTTGCAAGATATTTTATTTATATGAAGTTACATATTACTGTGTTTAATGCTTTTAAGTGATAAGCTACCACTTAAATGATCTGATTTGCATATTTGAGACCGACAGGAGATGATATGTAGTTGCTTCTTGTAATGTGTAACCATGAATTAAATATGGATAGACATATACCATATTGCTTGTGTGGCTTTTGGTGTAAATTGGGAATATTCATAGATCCTAATGCATTTGGTTTGTTTCAATTCACATATAGAGATATAGTGAATTAATGAGCTAAATAGGTTTGTTATACCTAGACATAGGATAATAAATAAATTAGGAAGTTCTGTCATCACATAGATATTATCCCTCCTGCAAGCATAAATAATCAATATTAATACCTAGTAGTTATGGTGAAATCATATGCTCTAACATATTTCTTTTATTAAGTTTTCTTATGTTTAGTTAATTAATCTACCATCTATCATTGGATTTGTTAGATAAATTCTAGGAGTTATTCACCGTTAGTAATTAGTTGGTTTAGTAATCATCAATCTTTGTGGGACAATACTTTTCTTATCATTATATTACTTGTTCGACATGTTCACTTGCATTTAAATTTCACCGAATAGCAATCCTTAAGTCATTGAAACTATATCTAAGGTTTTATGGGCCATTTCAAGTGGAGCAAACAATTCAAGCCATGCATACAAACTTAAGCTTGTGAAGATAAGATTACAATGGGTCCCTATATATCAAAATGAATGGGATACAATGGTTAAGAAGATATTTTTTGTGTTAAAGGATGTGGTTGTCTTTTCTTTTTCCTAATTTGACATGCATTGCAACTAGTGGGAATAATTCCTTTAAAAGAAATTTTCATTATTTCTAACAATCCTATTACATTGGAATAGGCTCTATGACCCAATCTATGGTGTCAATCCACCAAATTTGTTGTAGTACTAAACATTGTAGGTGATTCTTAAATATTCTTCAAAAAATATAGTCCTTGATCAACTAGTTTTTTAAGTAAGATCTTCCTTGTAAAGAGGCTCTATACTGCATAATAACTAGGATAAAATAAAAAGGCACAATTATTATTGTTGGAAAATTTAGAAATAGATAGTAATCTCTTTGTAATATGTGGAACTATAAGGACATTTGATATGTTAAATTTTCTAAGGTTTTCGAGATTACTTGTTAGAGTTATTGGGAAGTCCATTCCATCGTGAACTATAACCTTTTAGTTGCCATTGTAGTGGATCAGATTTTTGAGCCTATAAGTATTAGGAGAAATGTGGTTATGGCTCCTAAATCTAAAAACCAATTACTGTTAACTAAGGTTTATAAAGTTGGGTTTTATATCTGTGACCCTAACATTGAGTTTGAACATTGTGGGCTTCAATATTATTTGCTAAGCCAGTGGAGTAGGAGGAACATACTAGAACTAGCATTGCCAAGATGGTGCCTAGATTTCTTATAGATCTGGCAAGTGATCGATAGCCATCAGTTTTTATTGGAGAATAAGAAGTAGTTGTTTGAGTTTTGAATGGTTCCAAGTGGTGTGTGTCCATATCGACTCGAAGACATGAATCTACATCTTAGTTTGGAGTCATGATTTGGCAAGGTGACCATCACAATAATTTAACCAATTACACCATTTTCAATGGCAAAAGTGTCCATTAGAATGGATTGTTTAGCAAGTTCCAAATGCAACATATGGGTGAGAAGCAATCACTAAAGATTTTCATAGGTCAGAGTCACCATTCGGGTATGGACCTCTATTATAATGTTGAGCAACATATATAGGGAGCCCAAGCTACAAAAGATATGAGTTAGATATTCATTATCTAACATGGGTTTCCAAGCAACATTTACTTGGTTGATTGTAGGGTAAGCTTCTTGAACAAATTTAGTAGCCATGTGATGACCTTTGGCAATGGGATGGAGCTGAAGGCAAAAAGTGGAATTGTGGGAAGAGTTTTACAGTTTGGATTCTATAGAAGGCTTTCCATTTTTATTGGAAGTTTGGTGCTTCACCACCCTCATTATAATCAAATCAAAGCAGGAATTCAAAATCCAACCCCAAGCTACTTGATCATAAATGTACCAATCTTGGCCTACCTGGCTTTATGATACCAAGTTAGAAATTAACACCATGAGATTATGGTGTAAGATTAGAAAACAATGTAACCTTTGAAAATAGGTGTAATGATAAAATTAGTTCTTAATTTAGTGATTTCTTCATACATTTTGTTATATAGTTTTAAGGGAAATACAAGAGTATGATTAATATAGGAAGATGAAAAATATTTCTCTTGATTCTTAATGAATTCTAGTTAGTAAGATGAATATGGAAGTAATTTGAATTAAATGTTTTTAAACCAAATCAAAAGTGATTTGATTTGGTTCGTTTTCCATTTCTTTGAAAATATTTGTTATCCAAGATCATCATCAACTTTCATTGCCTTACTTACACATGTTCCTAATTAATGATGAAAAACTAATTCTAGTAATTAGAGCTTGATTGCAATTGGTTCCAAGGTTGGGGATGACATGTGTAGTTCACGTGCGCTAGTGTGACTTGGGTGTCTATTGTGACACACATGCATTGATGAAGGCAAGTGATACTTCCACACATGGCACCTTATTATCTTGTCATAACATATAGCTTGTAAAAGTATCAACTAGCATAATAGGGCTCTTTGATAGAAATGACCAAAGCGGTGTTTTATGTAAAAAGTTTTAATGAGAGCATTAAGGTCCCATGGCCATCCATGAGATAGTCTAGGCTAACTTAATTACCTAAAAATTTGTTCATTAAGCCCCCCCCCCCCCTTAAAAAAAACCTAAGCTTGAATAAAGAGAAATCCTTCCAAATTTCAAATTTCAAGCCTTCATATTCTAATTGTTGGCTATAATTGGCCTCAAAATGTCTCTAATGGTCAAAATTGGCCTAAATAAGAAAACTATGCTACCCTAGGTTGGCACAATATGCGTGATGCACAAAGGCCCCTTTCCTTACTCTATATGTAAAGGGAGCCTAAGAATACTTTCCCTAAGGAAGGATGATAGGGTAATATCTGGCTTCTTTTCTAAATGGGACAACACCTAAATGTGATAGGCTTGGAAATTTTCATCTTTAAGATTAAGAGCTTGTAGCAAAACCCAAAGCTTTTTTAGCACAAAGAGTCTAAAATTTCAAGAGCAGTTCTTACCACTACCTAATAATGCATAGATGACATACCAATTATCAGGGCTCTTAAAAGTCTCGCTCCACTTCCCTAGCAATGCCTAGCTTTTAAAAGTGGAATGACACTAGAATGGTGCTTATGCTGGAAAAAAAAAAATCACATTTAGGTGAAAGTACGCCGCATTTTGGCCCAAGAACTCAAATTGGCAGCAAAAGGTTACTTTACCTTTTGGTTGCTTGACAAAACATAAATGAACACCACCATGAGTGACTTTGAAACTTCCATAAAGATTCTTAGTGAATCTTAACCTTTTTTTCCCTTGAGGAACTATTATTCCTACTATAAACAGGATTCAATGCCTTTGTGTCCTATGGCATGGATGGAAAAGCCATTGTTTGAATCACAATAGAGGAAACAACTAGAATCTGTGAGATACAACAATTTTCTATCATTGTTTCCTTTTTTTACTATAGACCTATAGTAGATTTGTTCAATAGACAAGTCAATAAGACATAAGGGTTGGATGAGATGAGACAACTGCAATAGGCCTATTAATCTCTAATCATGTCCTAATTCACCTAAAAACAAAGGCTAATAATATTAAGGTTTTATCACACACAACCTTACACTATGGCATGGTTCCTTTTACGATTCATCCTTGGTCCAAGGCCTTTAACTTAACCAAACAGCTAGAAAGAGTGCTAGTGTGGATCAATATCTTTGACCTCCCACACAAATTTCATTGCCTAGAGCTTTTTCATGCAATGGGTAGTATCATAGGGGATTTTGTAACTGTGGATGCTCAAATAGCTATGCAAAAGCATCCCATCATGTCTTGAGTGCGTGTTAATATGAGCATAAGGCAACCTCCCCCACGTGGTGTGAGATTTTCCATATTTGGCTTGTAAATTTAAAACCTTACTTTTAGCTACTATAGAAATGTTGGGATTTGTAATAGATGTTAATGTCTAGGACACACACAATATACTTGTAGCAAGTATAGCCCATCTCCACATCGTTCCTCTTGGTCATCTAAGCATGGTGACTTGGGGGGATTAAGGCGTGGAGCACAAAGATAGGTTTAGGGAAGGAGACTTAGTCAACCAATTATTATAATTACACTGAATCAAAGGGAGCTTATGGATAAACAGTAGTAAGAGAAGTAGTATTAGGAAGAATGGAAACCACTCCCTGTGGTGGTATTGAAACCTTTTTGCATGCTGAATAATGGAATTAAGTTGGAATGGGAGAGACAATACCTATCATTGAGGAAGTTAAGTGGAAAAGGAGGTTTAACCCCAAGTAATGGACTAAAATATAGGGATTCCTTCCAATTTAGGGATAAAGAAGAATTGGTAGCCTATATCAATCTTGCTCTAAGATTATGCAAGGAGAAATATGCCAACGATGCAAGAGAAACAAGTTAAGGTGGAATAGGTTCACAACAAGTACCTTTTCCTATGTCAGTGGAGACAAACTATGAAAAGATAGGGGAAACGGAAAAGGAACATATCGCACCAATAACATCAGCAACAATTGTGGCATAGGCCTAAGGTAAAGATGTTTTGGATAAGTCATTGTCTTATGGTGAAGAAGAAAAAATATTTTTAAATTTATATTGGAAAGGTTGAAGCTTCTTGCAAGTTATTCCCCAACAACAACCTCGCAAGAAAAAGGTTTTGATCTTCAAGTGAGACGAATGCACCATGACTATAGGAGGCAATTCATCATCAAGATTGGAGATCCCATTTATAGTTATTACAACAATATTCATTTGTTAGTGAGCTACCATGGGAGAGTACTTGGCAAATGGTTCAAGAGGGAACCTTGCTACACTTTGAGAATTATTTGTCCTAAGGATCAAATTTTAAAGAAGCATTGGAGTAAGCCATAATAGCAAATGCATAATTAATGGATGAAGAAGCTATAGTTGCAACTTAATTAGGAACACCACCACAAGAAAAAGATATAGAAGATTAGGTGGATGCTACAATACAAAGAAAAGGGATGGCTATAAGTCCTTAAAAAGGAGATTTGGAAATAGAAAATGAGAAAGAGGAAGCAAATCAAATGCTTAGTTCTCTTACGAGAGAATGTGGGATAAATTGGTAATGTAGTTTAGTGTTAGCCCTATCTATGAGGACCCATTCCTTTTCAACTTTCAAGTTATAGTTGCAGCATATGCAGAGCACACAAATCCAAAAATGGTGAAAAGAAAGACCATGGGTCAAAAGATGAAACTACCAACAAAGCATATGACTTATGTAAAGCCAATGTGGATTTATGCCAAGACAAAGTGTGAAGAAGTAGGTCACTAATTCATAGTAAACGGGAAAGTGTCCACTCAATACAAGTAAGGTCAACCAATGAGAAGATCTACCTAGCAATTAGCTTGCAAATTTGTTATGGCACCCCAAAGTTTAAAGAAGACCATGATCAAGTTGTTAGAATCAAGTGAAAATGATGATTAATAGGATCGTGATGAGGAAAGAACCATAGATGAAGATCTTTTGAATGATGATTTTGATACAGTAGAAAATGATAAGGATATAGATGTGGATAAAGTCCTCCCAATGTTTCACTAGAATTTTATGGGATACACTTTTGCCTCTAGGTTATGCTATTTCTAGGTTATTATGTACATTAAATAGCTATTTGGTATTATCCCCCATAAGGGGAGTTAGGTATACCTAATTCTAATTATGCTTAGTTAGGTAAGGTTAGGGATGGGTATGCCTATTGGGTTGATATCTTGTGTCAATGCATGAAAATTTTGTATTGGCTATTTAAGCATTAATGAAAATTTTGGGTAAAACCTCCTTTTATATAAAATAAGAAGAAAAAAAAATTTGTTCATTCAACAAAGGAAAGAAAACCTAATATGATACTACCATCCAAGAGAAAGGTGTCTAGTTTCTTTCCTTCTTTCTAGATCTTCAGTGTTTATGTTGGAGAGTTTGACATTTCTCTTTCTCACATTCTTGATGTCTTAGAATCAGCTTGGACCACATTATGGGCATGCACCTATAGAAGGAAAATTTTGACATTATTTTTATGCATGTTTTGTGTCTTGCTTAAGTACGACTAGAAGACAATCATTTATAAGCATATGTAGTGATGTGAGTGCTACCGTGTGTTACTATCATAGCTGGTAAATAGGTCTTTTGTTATGCTTAGTGGTTATGTAGCTTTCCATGTTTTTATTTCAGTCCATGTGCTGTCATTTAGCCTTGGGTTTTTTGTTCTTTTATTTTGGAAACATTGTTGTGGTGTTTAAGGAAAGGACAATGCCACTTATAAAAGATAAGGAAAGAGATTAAACAAATCATCGAAAAGCTAGGGAAAACCATCAAAAGGTACAAACTCTCTCGAATGAGTCCAATTAGGTTTAAAAAAACTCCAATTAGGTTTAGCTTTCATATTGTTTTCCACTAAATCCTTGTTAATGTTGAACTACTATAATTTATTTAGATTTCTCTTATTTCCATTTAAGTAATCCATTTAATAGGTGGTGGAAAAGTTTAGTCGCAAAAACCCTTACACTTTGCATGTGGCAAGCTTGCAAATTTTTTTTTTTTTTGTTGACCTTTTTGACTAGAAAAAGGGGTAGAGGATTTATGGTGTTTCAAACTAGAATTTTTGTTTATCGTAAGTTGCCTTGGTTTGAACTAAACCAATACATTTTGACAAGCTAGCAAAATAGTTGCATTGCAAAAGTGGAGGCAAATTCCATTGGGAATAAGCTTACTACTTTTGTTAATAGAGCAAGTTTAGTCCTCGGTGGCGAAGCAAAGGTTCCTTGTAATGCATCTATATTCCAAGTTCTTACACCAAGGAGTTGCTTTAAGGACTCATTGTATATCTATATAGGTCACAAGAAGATGTTGGCATTTTCCAAGTGAATAGGATTTATTAGGCATGTCCACATTACTGTTAACTTGCATAGGAGACCATTTTAAACTTTATGTTGAGGATGGTTAACAACCAATTTACAAATGTTTTTCTAAATTAATAATGATTAAAAGGCTCATTCTTTCCTTTTTCATTATTATCTAAAACTTTGTATTTTTTCTTAATAGGAATTTGGAATGAAAATTAATAAGGTTAAATTGTTCCATTTTAGGTATATCCTAGATGTATTCTAAGTATATCCTAAAAATATTGTAGGAGTCAACAACTTTATGTTAGTAGGTATTCCTAGTAATGTTTGATTAGAATTCTTTTTGGCATTAGTTTAACAAGATAAGGCCATAAGAAAATCTTAAGAATAGAAAAGACTATTAATCTCATAAAGGTGGCAGTTAGAAGACATTATTTTGTGTAGTAGCCACTAGCCAAGAGAGAATCTAGTACATAGATACTAAAGATACAACTTGATTAAGGAGCTATTGTAAGTTTTAAGAATAGCCATGTGTGAGTTTTGTGCTGCCTTTAGAAAAATAACACCTTTGTATTCTCTTGAATGAACTTAATATGAGAATAAGGGGTCAGTAACTACATCAATGATGGTGGACATAGGACAATGTGTTTGTCCAAACCACTTTTTCTTTTGGTTGGTAACTACTTTACAAAACAACATCTCTAGTTGCCGTACTTATGAAACATGAGTTGCCACCCTTAGGAGGTGCAACCGTTTTTTTTGCCTTCTAGTTTTCCAAATGGTCTTCCCCATTTAAACTAATACCAAAGGAAATTCCAGCAAGATTGTTGTATTATCCTCTCTATCTATTAATAGAGAGGATAATAACCTCTAAAATATTCCTAAGTCATACCTAAAATATACTAAATTTGGCTTTACTAATTTTTTCTCCAAATTTCTAACAAATTTCCCATTTTGGAGTAAAATTAATACAACAATCTTGCACAATAAGTTGACTAATGATGAATGTGATCCTTGAGCCTATTGGTCCACCATCCTTATTAGCGTGGTAGCTACATCAAAAAGTGTCTTTCCTATAGCTTATTGAGCTTTTCCTACTTCACTAATAAATAGATACCTAACTAAATAACACATTAACTACAATAAAAATGTGTATCTTTGATAACTCTTCAAGCTCTTCCTCTATCTCTAGTATAATAAAGGGATATCTTTGTGAAAGTGCATCATCCGTAAATTGTCCATTAGATTATCTAATCTAGCTCCTTTAAAATTTTTGCAATCTCATGAACTCCATAACTTTTGTAATCATAACTATCTCTTAATTTTTGTAAATGGTACCTTTACCATTGATTGTAACTCATCTAACTAGTCATTTAGCCAACTATGAAGGTAATTGATAGTACTTTTACTATCAATGGCAAGTCCAAGTCTATAGCTCATTGCCAAAAAGTCCTAGCATAGACATTTATGTCTACTAATTATGTTCAACCATGGGAAATACCTAAACTCATATAGATCTATCCTTAAGCTATTTACCTTTAGTTCAACCTTAATTGTGTCTAATCATGTCAACCTTTTAATAGCTTGATATGTTAACTAAGAACATGCATGACAAACATGTGGCCGGCAATAGATGAACTCTTTCTTACTCTTCCTCTTCAACTAAATTTAGTTGAAAGAATTTCACAACATTTTGTCTTGAATATCTCATCCTAAGGATATATTGTATTACTCTTAGGTCTCCCATGGCAAGTTTGCCATAAGGTCCCTTTATAACTTCTCCAAAAGCTCTTATAAGGTTAAAAAACCAATCTTATTGTTAACATGCTAGAAAATTAATGGCATACTAAAAGAAGATATTTGGAAGTAAATGTTATTGCTCAAGCATCTCACAAATTCATGCACATTCATAAATTTGTAGAACTTCAAGTATTAGTGCTTGAGAACTAATAAAAACCTAAACAAGCTTTCCTTTACCCACCCATTATTTCTCATTTAACTTTAACTCCCATGGACTAATATAATACAACATAAACTACTACAAAACTTAACATCACCCATATCAATGTCCTTATGATCACCAAGAAGAATACATCACATCACTATATAAGTGTCCAAATCATGTGATGTATCGTTTGATAGCTAGCTACAACTACTTACAATAAATATTTACATCATTGTAGGTTCCCCCTCAACATAAGCTCAAATTGGAAGTACCTCATGGAATTAAACTACTTTCATGCAAACTTCCAACCATAGAGTGATTAAAAATAGAATGACTCCCATTGCTTATATAATCACAAGGTAGCAACTAGAGAAATAATATTAACTGACTAAAAAATCCTAGATATAGTAACTAACATATTAACCTCTATTCATCTATCAAATCCCCTCAATTGGGGTTTACCTAGTTTCATTTAATGAGCACCTATCTCTAAGTGTTCATATTGTAAGTAGTTTCACAATTATCATCTCTCATTACCAATGAAACAATTGGCCTTAAAGTTTCACACATTCCAAGTCTTATAAGGTCTAACTCAACATGAATTAGACACAATCTATATTGGTGTTAACCAACCAATGCAAACTCGTGGAATCTAAAATAGAGTAAACCATTTCTATCTTTTCCACATATATAGAACAAACAAAACATTTTCTAAGGAATGACTTAACTCATGAGCCTAACAATTATTCCTCTTAATGTTTCACTATCCCATAATTTCAATAATGCAAGACCATTATCTAGAATTTCCTTCTTCTACCTCTTGCTCTCGATGTTACATCACTCTATTTCACCTTTCTATAATTCTTGACTAATAACATAATGGAAGAATAGGATGAAAAGAACTCTCTTCCTCAATTTCTAATTCAAGAGTATAGCAAACTCTTGAAACCTCAACCTCTCTTTGGAATTCTATGCCTTGGTTAAACACATAACCAAATAGTCCTAGATATTTGAAGAATTGATAGAACTATCTCTCCTTTACCGCTATCAAAAGACAATAATGGAGGCACTAGATAAAGAACACCTCTTAAATTCTCATTCAAGAGTGTAGTCATTAACCGTATGAAACGCCAACCTTTAATTGGACCCTATATGCTAGCTAAATGCATAACTAGTAGGATTCTAGATACCTGATAAAGTAGACAACAAAATATAAATATTTAAATACAAGAGGGACCAATGAAGTCCAGCAATGTCATTTATAGTTCCATTTATGGTAATTTAATTGACAACAAACTTAACATTATATAAATTAAGACAAAGGCACTACGAGTCAAAATGTTTCTACCCAACAACTTGTATTAAAGTTTAGGAGCATTGTATGGGAGAGATAGAGTTAGATTGGCACTAAACAACATATAGATGAATTCTCCTTGGTTTCTTTCATTAGAAGATCTAGTCTAATGTGAAAAATAGGTGCTTTTTTTTTAGTGGGTTTTGTTAGATATAGATTAATCCAATAAGGGAATGGATGGGGTTTATTTGATTTTTATGGATTTTTCAAGTTGTGGCAAATTTAAATGAATTCCAAGGATTGTTAAAGTGGTTTAGCCTAATAAACTTACACCTACATATACTCCCTACCAATAGTAAAGGAAACCTTTACTAAAATATGAGAGTTCTACTCCTAACTTTAATACACCTTGAGTTTTGTTTAGGGAACAAAAATCTTCCAATACACTTCACACTCCAAAGGCCACATGCAACCTTCAATAAAACATACAATAGTACACTTAACAATTTAAACACCACAACTAGCCCTTAACAACACAAATCAAATCACACAAGGCCTGGTTAAAAAAATAATAATAAATCTACTGATATGCATAGTCAATGTAGTTGGACCAATTTTCTTTAATTATGCACAATGATTCAACCAAAACCATAAGTTTTTCACAAAATTAGAATGTTGTGCAATATAATGGGCTTAGGAGATAGATAAACAAATTTATTGGAATCCAAAACAAAACAATCTCAATACCCTTGTGCTTAATGATTAGTAGATAATCAGTATATTAATATAAGCTAATGATAGTTTGATCATTGAAAGGAGTCAACCACTATGACCTCATAGTATTCAAAGAAATCCAGTTACAAGACTCAGGATTGATTTTTGCAACACAAAAGACAAAGCAATACTCATCAATTGATAATAAAAGAAACTTAAAAATAGATTAATGTTACCTATACAACATGTGGTAGGTATGATTGCTACTTTTTCTTATGAATGCAAAGAATGTGTATCATAATTTGATTCTCAAATTTTTATCCTATACCTTAAAGCCTAGACATGTTTATATAGAACCATACGTAAAACAAATTAGGGCAAGAAGATTCTTTACCGATAAGCCATAAATTCCCCATGAAATTTCTCTTGATTTGCTTCCAAAGGGAAAACTTTGGAGGAACATTCACAATAGAAAGAGAGAGAGAGAGAGAGAGAGAGAGAGAATGGTGATGGCAAGAGGGGAACCTGCACATGTTTTGATTAGGTGATGGACTAGCGCACATGTTTTCTTATGTTGGGCTTGAAGCACACTTTCAACCCACTACTCTTCTTTTATAATATTTACACTCAACTTTAAGGTAACCCTATTTTAAGTAATATAAATCATGGAAGAAATAACAACTTTGATTCCATCAACCATGTAAGTATGATAAGCAACAAAAAAAAACACACTTTTAAATGGTAGAGTTAATTTGATATTTAATAGCTACAAACAATCAGTATTTTTCAAGAAGGAATTAATTTAAAATTTTCACATAAGCTTGCTTATATTATGAATTTTCTTTAAGTCAAACAATTTCATAGCTACAAATTTAATAAAGTGTTTTTATGAAATAGTTTTAATGGAAAAATTATAAAAATGGGAATTGTGTGTCTTGAAAAAAAGTCATTAATTTTATTATTTGTTCTAGATATGTTCCACAATATTTCTTAGCATAAGATATGTATATGTATAATATTTTTCAAATATTATCAACATTAAAATATATTCAACAAATTTTTTTTGGGTTCGAGAGGACCCAATTTCCAATTAGATTTTTGCATTTGCATGCTTAAAGGAAAGCTACTTTGAAGAAAATAAGGATAGATATTCATCTACCATGTGAAATGGAGGCTGAAAATGTTAGCACCATCGTATCAGCAATTAGAGTTAGATGACCTAGATCAAGACCCAAATTAAGTGCTAGTTAAGCACAACAAACTTAGGTAAAGTTTAGGTAAATTAGGTTTGTAAAAAAAAAAAAAATGGTTCAAATGTGGTCAAGCAGAACTAATGGATAATGGGTCTGATGCAATTAGAAAATATAGGTCATTGGCTATGGTAGTTGATAAGAAGTGGAGTCCATCTAATACAAGCCAAGATGTTGGACTAGCCTAAGTTCAAGATCACAAAAGTCAAGCTATGGAAGCCTAGGTCTAGGAAAATGGGTTAAGCTCTTTAGTAAGGTCAGGTCAAACCTAAATCTAGAAAAATCCATATGGAGCATCAGATGCATGCATGAATGAAAAATGGAGAAGCTTTTCATAGATCTATATTGATTTATGGCATTTAGAAACAAAAGATTACTTGCCAATTAATCCATAGTTGTTTCCAATCCTAATTGAGAAACAATTGTGGTGTTTGGTTGTATCTATTAACCAAAAATATTAGGTCAAGCTTGGACACCATAGATGATAGCAAATATTTGGCCTTTAATTATTGGTAGAAAAAAGCAATGAAAGACAAAGATTGAAACAAGTGGAAAAAGGTCAACCATATAGACATCTGGTGCTTCCAGTATGTTGTCAATTGATAATAGTAAAAAAGATAGACATAGTTTGTGATCTAGAAGCAAGAAAAAGATAAAAGGAAGTCTCAAGTGTAAATTTAAATTTTATTTGGGGAAAGAATGAAATTTTGGGAATCACTCTTGGTAAAGTTATTTCTTAAAGAAGGGCTAATTCTTTCCAAGAGGTAACACTACACATGTAAAGGAATTAAAAATGGTTTTTTCCCTGTTTTAAATTTCACATGATTGGACTAACTAGTTAGTGCTAGGTCTTTAAAACAACTTAAGAATAGTGAATTAAGTTTCGAGTTTATTCTAATTAAATTCCTAGATCTTCTTTACCACTATCCATAAAATGTCTTTGACTAGAGTGTAATACATTGTGCTACATCAATAGAATATATACATTATGTAGTTTGATTGAGAGACTAAAGTATAACACAATGAGCAGTTTGGATAAATCCAAATACAATCTTAGGATAAAATATTCACCAACTTTAGTAAGCATGTATTTAGGAGTAGATGTAAACATAAACTTACAACAGGTTGTCCATGTAAAACAATGTGTAGTTTGAAGCACTTTGAATTAAGTACTTCCTATATGACTACCTAACAAGTAATACAAAGCAATTTAGATTTTCAATCAATTTCAATGGAGTACATGCAGGATACTTTAAAGGTACTAATGGATTGTGACAAGCTGATCCCTTATCTCGATATTTATTTGTATTGGTTATGGAGATACTTAACATAATTATTATTTGAAAGACCTCCAAGCAGTGTTTAAATTTCATTAGTATTGCAAATCTGAAAAAATCACTCATTTATGTTTTACTAATGATTTATTTCTCTTATCTTATGGTGATGTGAATTCAATCTTATGTTTTATAGAAGCTTTGGAAGAATTTACTGATCTAACAGGCTTAAAGTATAACCCAAATAAATGTCAAATTTTCTTTTTGGGGTTATTGGAGCAAGAATAACTTCTTATACTTGTCATACTCCTTTCCCAAAGGATTCACTCTCCATTAGATATCTTGGAGTTCCCCTTATCACAAAAAGACTAACTCAAGTTAATTGTAAAGGTCTAACATATAAAATATTTAGAAGAATAGAAGGTTGGGAAATGAAACATCTAAGCTATGCAAAAAGATTACAATTGGTGAAATCTATCCTTATTTCTATTTATACATTCTGGATGCAAGTCTTCCTACTACCAAAGCAAATAATTTATGAGATTGAGAAAAAGATGAGGAAATTCTTATAGACAAGTAATATAGATATGCATCATTCTCATAAGGTAGCTTGGCAAATTGTTTGCTCACCTAAGAAGGAAGAGGGATTAAGTTTATTGAATCTCAAAATTTGGAATAAAGTCCTTTTAGGATGTATGCTTTGAGATCTCATAAATCTCTCAAAAGCCTCATTATGGAGTAAATTGATTCATATTACAAAGTATAAAAGAACTTCAATAATGTAGTTAGACATAAAAGGTACCATGGCTTGGAATTGGTGGAGTCTCCTTAAGTTAAGGCTCAAACTTACCTCTTTTCTTTCGAGTCCAACATATTGTTACCAAAAGATTTATAATGATTTTTTGCAAGCTAAAGAAACGGTGGATTGGTATGATTTAATTTGGACGAGTGACATTAGCAAATATAATTTCATTGGATGGCTTGTTTGTAGGGACAAACTTTTTACAATAATGAAAATTGTATGATGACTTCCTTTGGTAAACATATATTGTAAGTTTTGTCAGTCTTTTATAGAAAATGGAAGTCATCTTTTTTTTTAGTGTGCATGAACAATGATGATTTGGAAAAGTATTCTCGCTTAGAATGGTATCCGACGTGACATTAGAAGATAGAATGAAGAATTACAATGAATCATCAAAACAATAAAAGGAAAGGATTTAGCTGCTAAACTTCTCAAGATATCTTTCTTAGTTTATATTTATTGTATATAGGCTTAATAAAATAGAAGACGTTTTCAAGGAAAAATAATTGATATCTCTATTTTCTTAACGAAAATAAAAAAGTTAGTACAAGATAGAGTTTCTTTGTTTAGAAATATAAAATCTTCCTAAACTAAAATTATTTTGAGTGAAATTTGGAGGCTTTCAACTTTCAACTTTTCATAGATATGGTGACTTTTGTAATATTAGAGTATAGTCTTGTGCTTCTATACTTTAATATTTATTAATACAATTCATTTTTCCAACAAAAAAAAAATACAAATTAATTTGTTCAACCCAACACAAATGGATCAAGGACAACTACAATGATAGCCATATGTTTCTTACAACAACAAAAGCCTATCCAAGTTCAAGACAAAAACTACTCAAATATACTAGAATGCAATGAAAAAGGCACACACAATATTAAGTAAAGAGTTGAAGCAATGATTGCCCGCAATATTTTAAGTGATTAAAAAAACACTTTCGACCCCCTTTCTTTGACATTCTTGTCTAAGAATTTCACTATTTATTTTCTAGGGATCGAATGAAGTGTCCAAGCCACCCCGTTTTATAACCTAAGAAAGGGTACACGATAATCCCTTGAATTAGCCAATACAATCTTTCATAAAAGTCTATAAAATAAGCTCAAAGAGGAGAAACATGAAACCCTCCAAAGATAATATTTTCAACTCCATGGGTTTCAAATTATTAAAAAAAAAAAAAGGTTTCAGATTAATGCTATCACATATAAAATGATTAGAACAATACAACACAAATACAGTAACAAGATTTAAGAAATCTGTATGAGAACAAGATAGGCTATTGTAGAACACAAATAAATTTTATGGAGGATTTCAGATTAGTTGTTGATGATCCAATTCTGTCCCCAACTTGAAGCTCGCTTTCCGTCCCCTTTTTAAATCGCTACTGCAATGGCTTCTTCATATTAAATGTTCGATTGGCAGAGAGTGATTAGGTTTCTGAACGGTCAACTATCTCCATCTTTAGGTCTGCAGGAATAGCGTCAGAACGGTTGGATTTTCCTCTCCTTTTTCTGAGACAGTGGCACCTCCTTTCCTTTGTTTTCTTCACATTTTGCTGCCCTAACTCACGAAAGGCTTCTCATTAAGATTCATGAGGACTGGGCTTGGGCTTATATTTTATGATTGTTCATTAAAGTGCATGGGCTAGCTTTTCACTTCACATTTGGTATTTGGACTTCAACTCAACTCCATATAGATTTCTTTATGAGCTGGGTCACATGATCCTTCATTTAATCACACCCAATTATGTCTTCTAATAATGTGGACCACAAAACAAGCATCATATAGTATTGGGTCCATAAGAGTAAACGCATAAGGCTTTTAATCAAATATTCTAATAATTATTTCAATATGACCATAAGCTCAATATTGCTATAAGTGTACATATTTATCCATAAGGAATATTTCATAACATAAGCACAAGGTCATAGAAATTATAATTTCACCACAGCCCAACAACCTTATAATTAGTTCACCTAATTATAATGAGCTCAACAATTTTCTAATCATGTCTTTGTCAAAAATATTAATTTACTCACCCCAATAGTTGATAATAATACAAATGGTGTCTTAATTTTGTATAAGTGAGACCCTAGGGATTTAAGATGTGTTAAATCTCAATGCCAATTGACACTTTAGTGAAAAGTGAGATGTGAAAAATTAGTTAGAATTCAGGTGCAACCAATTTTCATGAGCGTGTTGGATCAACATGGATACTTGTTCTCCTTTACACATACCATGTGGACTGTAGTCATGGTGGTATTGATAAGCAGGTGATGATATTCATGGTGTTGGTCTTTGAGTACTAGACTCTAAGGGGAGCTTTAAGGTTTCAAAGACACATATCTAGTGTTTTTTTGAGGCTCTACACTTGTAGAATGGGAATAGTTCATATGTCTTCATGGAGGGCTTGAGGTATAAACAGAAATTGGTGCTAGTTCATTTTAATGTGTGGAGTCCAACTTAAGTTACTTCCCTGCGAGAATCACGAGATGAAGGCTTGGTAGCTGCTAAACTTGTTGGGTTGAAGCATAAAAAAAATATAGTTGTTCGGATGGCCCTTCCTTACAACGCTCCGTCTCCCATCCCAAGGTCAAATTAAAAGGAGTATAATTTTATTGGGAGATAAGCATGGCCCTGGCCAAAGTAGGTTAGGTATCAAATATTGGTGCCTCAGTTTTGTCTCAATAATGGTAAGATACCCAAACAGCTAGAGAGAGAAGAGAAAGAAAAAGCACGTTGGAGAAGGAAGATCCAGTGGCATGTTCTCCTCTCTTTATGTGATATTCCAGATTGAGTTAAAAGTAGATGTGTTCATATGTTGAGTCTCAAATGGGGGCGTTTTCGGCTGATCTAAGCCACATTGTCAGACGAGGGAAGCGTTGTCACAAGTTGAAGACATGCTAGTCAAATATGCGAGACACCCGAAAAGTAGAATAGCCACGTCACCGTGAAGGACACTAAAAGCTTCTGCCCATTTGGGTTTTGAAGTCATACTAGGACACGTTTCTCCCTTAAACATGATTTGATTCTCAGTTAGTGGTCCCTCCTTCAAAGGAGGAAAATCTCATATGAAGAAAGAGAAACCACTACATCCACTTTCTTCTTTTTTTCTAGACAAGATTCAAAAAATTGGTTATCTTCAACGACGGCTTACGTAGGAGAATTCACAGAAAGATATTTCTAAAGACACGTCGTGAAAAGGAAAGTGATGCATTTGCATGCTACTATTACATCTCGTCCAAATTTTCTAATCTTTCTTATTGTCCTTTTATTTTTTTCCCTTTTAGCAGAAATTTGTAAGCGCACTGCACGTCCTCTCCATTAGCATGGGAAGTAGTCGAGTGAAGTTGGTTGTCGGGAGACGGTATAAAAGTACATCGAAATTTGATCAAGAGAATATAATATCGATGTGGAATGTGAAGACCTGCCTGAAAAAACATTACAGTTTTCTGTGCTCTGTAACGGTTTTAATTAGGGATAGGTGTAAAGAGGTAGAGAAAGAAAAGTCCTATTAGAAGAATGGGGACCGTGAAAGCTACAATAGAATGACGAAGAAGATCTAGGGGGAATGATCCAGAGCATATGCGCATTCAATTTCATGGAATATCCATATCCGGTGTGCGAAGCACGAAGCATAAGAAGAGGCCTCGGACGTTTTTCCAACACATGGTAGAACACAACGACGGAAAGCATGTTTTTGAGGGTGGAGAAGAATGACAGTGCAATTCTCCTTTGGCTGAACTGTTGCACGCTTGCATAAGTGCAGATTTCTGCCAAAGGAGAATTGCCCCGCCATTCAACTATTACCTGTGTGCAGTTCCCATGGACAGCGTAGGTTCTTCTTTATTTGCATGGTATACTTTCATCTTCCATTTATGTTGTTACTTTTTGCTCATTGCCATAGAAAGAGTGTAGAAGATAACAAACTACCCACGAGAAAATCCCCATTGATTTCCGTAGGGGGAAAGCACAAAGTTCAGAACTAAGGGGGAAAAAAAATTGCCAAAGGTGAATATTGGGATACTGCAATGAAATTCTGCGGCTCAAGCCACGATAAAGACATGCACCTGGAGGTCAAGCTCAAAAGCTATTACTGTTTACGTCGTTGGAAGCCTTTTTCTGAGGCTCCTCGAGCTGATAGGCCAAATCTGGGCCAAAGAACCCATCTAATTATTCTTTATGTAAAACTAAGAAAAGCCAAGTTACTTCGTGGATACGAAGGACGCATACATGAACTGTAGTTGCAGCTGAAGTACCCTACCTTGGGCCTCTGTACAGTTGGGTCAATGACAAGGATTAGACACGTCTCGACCAGCTAATATAAGCCAAACTACAATACAAAACTGCCGTGAAATTATATTTTGCGACTCGAAAGATATTTTTATTCTTGTTTCTTACTGAGTTCCGAATTGTGATCGCAAAAGCCCTTATTTTCACAAATTAAACATTAATTACTTTACTCGCGAAAAGCTTACCAAAACATAAATTAACTAACATTACTAGCTCCCCTTTGTATTTTCACTTTTCCCACTCTAAAGCAGTCCTAATCGACAGTCCTTGATTTTTTTTTTTTTTTTGATAAGTAATAGTCTTTGAAGCTCTTTATCTTAAGGAGAATTGCTGTGGTCTATTTCTGATTGCAACGTTTAAGCGTCAATTACTGAAACTTTTCGGATTTCCTTGCATTTTACAACAGAATAATTTACAAGCAAGAGCCATGGCTTAGAGCTTATCAAGGAACTATGTTTCTTTGATCCTGAAAAGAAAAAGGAAATCGAAATATTAAACAGCAGACACCTGCCTCGGTGCCTATACTGGAACAGCAAGGTTTAGAACAACAAAAGCCAATTGGCATCACCTTCTTCAAATTAAAAATTTTGTTTAGTCCCAGGATCTAACGAGAGATTCCTTTAATCGCAAAGCAGCCATTGTCGACACTATAAAGAAGTTAAGCAACTGATTTCTTGAACAAAAAGGAAACTATTTTTCCCATAGGAATAAAGCTTTTATATCAGGAAGGATATATGTAAAAGGGAAAAAGGGGGCAAGAATCTATTACAGAGTAGAAGATGCTAATAGAGCTTTGGAATTTACTAAATGTAGTGTTTGAGCCTAAAATCATATATGTTGATTGAAGGGAGCAACCATACAATTTCTATCATTACAAAAGATCTATCTTAAAAAACAAGTCATCCAATGAAATTATGTTTATCAATCCATCATTTCATCAACTTATCAAAGGTCCTTATAAGTATTTTGAGAACAATATGTAGAATTGAAAAGAACCAAGGTTAAGTGTAGGCCTTAGCTTAGGAGGCCTGTCCAACTCTATGTGATAGTACCTTTTATGTCAAATTGCATCATTGGAATTGTTTTGCATTTTATACTATGAACCCATTTACTCCTTAATAAAGATTCTAGGAGATTTATGACATTCCAAAGTATATGTCCCAAAAGGACTTTATTTTAAAGTTTGGGATTTGGTAAACCTAATCTTCCTTCCTTCTTTGGTGAGAAAATAATTTTTCAAGCTATTTTGTGAGAACAATCACATTTATAGTATTTGCTTATAGGAACTTCCTTATCTTTTTCTCAATCTTATAAAATGTTTGCTTCAATAGTAGGAACACTTGCATCTAGAATATACATATGGAAATAAGGATGGATTTTGCCAATTGTAGTCTTCTTATGTATCTAAGATCTTTCATTTCCCACCCTTTAATTCTTCCAAATATTTTATATGTCAAAACTTTACAAGTTTGAGTTAATCTTCTCATGATAAGGGAGACTCCAAGATATCTAATTGGGAGTGAAATTGTAGGGAAAGGAGTATGATAAAGGATAAGAAGTTGGGCTTGCTCCAAAAACCATAAGATGAATAGTTGATATTTGGTTAGGTTATAATGTAAACCTGTAAAGTCAAAAAATTCCTCCAAAGCTTTTACAAAGTAAAGTACTAAGTTCACATCACCATGATTGAAGAGGAACAAATCATTAGCAAAATATAAATGAGTATATTTTCCATCTTTGTAGAACTTATGAAATTGAAATTCCAATGTGAAGGTATTTGCAACAACGATTCTATTGAGTATCTCCATGACCATGACAAATAAATATGGCAATAAGAGATCACCTTGTCTTAATCCATTAATACTCGGATGTATCTTGTCTATTCTCCATTAAAGTTTACTAAGAATCTTGTTGCAGTGATACATTTACCTATAAGATTAATCAAGTATTAGAGGTGTTGATGGCTTTCAAGACTCCTAATAGTACTTTCCATTTGATCATGTCATACACCTTCATGAGATCAATTTTTATAACCACATGTTTACCTTTATCTCCCTTGTGATAGTTTTATAAAAATTCTTAACAAAGCATCATATTCTCCAAAATTTGTCGTCCCTTTATGAAAGCAGTTTGATTGCTACTAAGGTTAGAATGAAGCTTATCCTTTTAGCTAGCATTTCATAAATGATTTTGTATAGAACATTGTAACACACTATTGGATTGTAAACCTTGGGGACTGAAGAATGCAATGTAAAATTAGTAACTTTTAACAAATTTCTAGAGGAGACGAACTCTAGTATAGCATCTTTATCTCTTCCGATAATACACCATGATTTTTTATAGAATAGGTTGTTATACCCATATGGCCTAAGAACTTTAAAATTACCAATTTTCCGAATGCTTTAATAACATCAAAACATTCAAAGTTTGGTAGATTAAGTAGCATAGTAGTGTCTTCAATGAATAGAAAAAGCGCACATCTTAAAGTAGGTAGGGATACGTGTAGAGATTCCAAGGATAAACTAATAATAGGAAATAATACCAATTCTTAAGTCCTCATCTTCTCTTATAACCAAGCCATCATCTAGTACCAATTTGTTAATCTTGTTTTGAGCTTTCCTCCACATCAGCAACGCAAAGATCTTACTATTGTTATCCCTTCCTTTTAACCATATGTTCCTTGATTTCTATTTAAAAATGATTTCTTTATATTCACTCGTGGCAAGGAGTTGCTCAAGTTTTAATTTTTCCTCAAAATGTGCACCTAGATAATAAAGATTAATCTGTAACTTGCTTTGGGTTTGTGTAAGATTTTCTCTAGCATCCTTTACCTTTTAGTGTAAATCTCCAAAATGGGTTGTATTGAGTTTCTTGAAAGGTAAAGCTTTTAGTTTTTGCAAAACTTGAGACATTTTTTAGCTATCTATTTCCCATTGCATTACTAAACTTATTGTGTCCATAAAGTCTAAGCAATCATTCTAGAAATTAAATAATCTAAATGGAGGTTTCTTCTTGCTTGTGGTATTTCCAAACATTACTAGCTTGGAAAAATGATCTAATGTATCATAAAACAAAAATTCAAATGTAAATTTGTCAAAATTAAGTATACATTCTACATTAATAAAGGTCTTATCAATTTTGCTAGCTTTAAGACTAGTTCCCAAACCGTTGTTTGTCCATATAAGCAGAGAATCCAAAAAAGGAACTTTAATCAATGACAAATTCTTAATCATTTCATTCAAATTCTCCATTTCCAGTGTGCATCTAAAATTTAGGCCAATTCACTTGCTTTTATTTCGTATTTCATTAAAATCTACCACAAGTAACCAAGAAACATTTTTTACATTATGAAAAAGATTAGAGAAGCTTATAAGGTTGGCCATCAATTATCTACATTCAACTTCCAAGTTACTTGCATATATGGTAGACAACAAGTATGGGTGAATAGCTAGCTTTTCAATTCGGCAATGAATGACATAAGATGAGGACCTTTTTATTGTAACTTGTAGATCTAAGGCTTTTCAAGACTACTAGAACTATAATTATAGGTATACTTCCAACCTGGAAATAAAACTTTAAGATTACATTTGCATTTTCTTCTTTCACTCTATGCTTAATCAAAATAATAGTGTGGGAAAGAGGGAGAATGAGACAAAAGAAAAGATGACATTTTACTTCTTGTCTTTTTCATACCAAAAGATCTGTTATTTGTAGTACTTAGGAAGAGTCAAAGATTCCTACTATATCCATTGGTTGAACAACAATACAAGCTTTAGTATCCTTTGTAATAAGAGTAGGCCTTGTTTTTTTAGAATCATTTTGAATGATTTGAACATCCTTAGTAAGAGCTGCATTTTGATTTGTACTTAGCCTCACATCTTGAGTATTTTAAGTTTCATTCTTAGTAGCTTGAATTAGAAAATTCACACTTTTTTTAGAAACCCAAACTTTTTTTTCTTTTTTCTTTGTATTACATTCTTTGTGTGCTTCAGCTTTTACTTCATAAAATTTCTCTTTTCCCATGTGTATTTCAAATTTCTCAAGGAATTTACTATTAGTATCCATTAATATATATATTTTTTCATATGATAATTAAAGCTTTTGTTTTGTGGCTTTATCAATATATAAAGGTCTACCCAAGACACTACTCACATAGCTTAATTTTGAATTGGTCCACAAAACATAAGAGATATTATATAATCACACCAAAAAGGGGACAATAGAGGTTTTTTCTTTCTCCAATCTAATGAGGGGATGCCATCCATAAAATTTTCCATTGTCTTAGTATTTGAAAAGTGAAAGAAAAAGAAATCTTCTTCAATACCTAGAACCTCAGATAAATTATCTTTTCTCAACAATTTTTCTACAAAACCTTTAACCAAATAATATGAGACATTCTTAGCTAAGAAATAACAGACAAGACAATTTTCAAATTTACTTTTACCTTCCTTTTTGGTGGAGATACTACAACAAGTTTACTTCCCCTCTTGGAAGGAGGATGATAATCTAAAATAGTTATCTTCATAAGATTACCTATTGCAATATGTTTCTAAGCATGTAGCTCTATCAATAGAGACATTACTATTTTGAGTATCTACTATAGTGATAGAGATTCTCTTTTCAACTTTGTCAACCTAATTAACAATTTCTACCTAAGATAGTCCTTTACTAGTTTCAATTTCACTAACATTGTACAAAGTATGAGCATTTGTAATTTCACCTGAATCATCTATACTTTATTTCAAGATGATGTTTCAGTTTTAGTTGCAATATCAAATTTAGAAGGTTTTTAGTCTTTTTTCTTGATTTTCGCTCTAACTATGTCACTTAGAGTACACACCATCAATTCTATATTCATAGAATCTATTGTTTGGAAGACTCACCTTTGCTTTACAGAAAATGACATCAAGATTGACTTGATCCACCAATTTTACCATAGGCATATCTAAACAGAGACTGAATTGATGTTTGAGAGCCAAGAACTTTAACCATGTTTTCCTATTTCTGAACTCCCCTAGTAATGTAGTTAGCAATAGTCCTCTCTTAAGCCATTCCATCACCTCCTCTATATCCCACTTGCCTTTTTAAGCAACACATTTTTAATTACTAAAACCCTCAATAGATCAAAACCAAAAATACTAAAAACCAAAAAACACCAATCAAATTGAAAGGGGCAAGACGTCTCAACCTTATCCTACCTATAAATTCTAATGCTGGCAATGCTTTAAGGATAAAGAAGTTGCATTGGGACTCCTCCCTACCTCTTGCAAAAATGCTTGCTAGTTTTTGTAATCCACAGGTTTAACCCTACACCACTACTCATCTCTAGTTGTTGTTGTTCATCCTAGCTTCACACGGTTTTAAGTTTCCTCTAAATTCATATATATTTCTCAACACACAGAAATATTGATTTGCTTCTAGCCAACAAAAAAACGTTTTCACTTTCCGCCATTCATCAACTCTCTGTGTGTGCATGTGTGTGTGTGTGTTTTCACCCTGTGTTCTTAAGCCACCAACTATTTTTCTCATAAAACTATTTGTTCCTTATACTTCCCACTAGGAATTTACAATCTTGATTCTTCAAATCTTTTTATCACAAAGAAACCTCTAGATCCTTTCTAGCAAATTCTCTAATAAGATATCCCAATGTTATGATGAAGTTCTTCACCTCTAAGGTAAAGTTGTAAATGTAAACAATACTTTTTATTGGATTTGAATGAAGACTAGATATTGATTGAAACTTTTGAAGACCTATCATGAAGGCTTGGATAGATCATTTGTTTCCTCTACCAAAAAAAATAGGTAACATGAAACTTAAAGAGACAATATTTGATTTAATGTCATATTATGACTAGTCTCATCATAAGGGCATATGCCTTTGAATTACAGGATCTCAACACGTAAGCTATGATCATCATTTGGCCTCCTCTTCCGCTCTCTTTCATCACTACTAGAATTTACAGGAGCTTCATCTTGGTTGCCTTAGGGCCCATGGCAAAAGTTTTGCAACATCTGGAAGACGTCAAATATTTGCCCTTTCATCTAGAGGACATCAAACAATTGCTCCTTCACCTCACCTAACTCAAGTGATAACATTCCATTTGCAACTTCCCATAGTGGAATTGGGGAAGAATGGCCACTATGATAAGATGAAAACTTGCCACTTGGATTAAACATCTTAAGGATAGCTCATTTAAAAGAATAACTTGGCTCCGATACCATGATATGGATCTTGTGGCAAGCTAGAGCAAGCTCGGATTAAAGGTAATATGTAAAAATCTTCTTTTTTTTTTTTTGTTTTTGGGTTTTTTTGTGAGAAAAGTGAATGTTTGGATGGAAGGATGGTGGGAAAATGAAAATAAAAAGAACTAAAACAAAGATAAATGCCAAGTGACCAACTCCAAGACATAAAGGCAATGCCACTAGTTAAGGAGGTGCTCCACCACCAATCTCAGGCAAGAATTGGATAAAGGATGCAAAAGTTAAATCACACAACTTAGTGGTTTCTATTCTTTAGAAAACAAGACTACTTACAACTAAAACAATATTCCCTTTAAATAGGCAACTAAACCTAATCCTATAAGGATTTAAGTAAATCAAAAATCCTTAAAACCTAATTCTAGAAGGATCCTGGTAAATTAAGAATCCTAATCTTAGAAGGATCTTGGTAAATCAAGAATCCTTAAAATTAAGAAATTCTTGACAAATAACGATTCTAACAAATAAAGGAATCCTAGACAAATTAGAAATCTGAAAAGTATGGAAAGCCCAAATAAATTAAGAAACCTAAACAATTAAGGAAAACCAAACAAAAGGAAATGATCTCAAATGATAAAGAAAACCTAAGAAATTAAGGACTTAACAACTATTTAGGAAACCCCCATATTAATAACAAAAACTACAAAGATGCTACATAATATTCTTACGATGCTTTTCAACCTTGGCCTTCTTAGAACCACTGGATTACATTGTGGCTTAAACAAGTTTTAATTGACAAACTTAACATATAAGCTAGCCTACGAGCTTTGGCTGATGTAGTTGCTCTCGCATCACAACCATGATAAATTACAAATTGGGACATAAGATTGCAGTGTCTAGATGCTTCTCAACTATAATGTACGAATCTTGAAGATCATAATGTTCAATGTTCAAACTGAGTAATATCTACAAACCACATAATAGAAGATGAAATAATGACATCCATAACAATGCATGAGGCAAAGATAAGATTCCAATTCCATAGCTCAATAAAAAGGTAAAAGAAAGAAGGAAAGAAAGTGGAAAAGAAAAGGGTACCAGCAGAAGGGAAAGACGGAAGTCATTGAGGGACTTTATGGAAGACCAAATTTTGTACCTAAAGGCACAAATTGATCAAAATGAATCAAGGAAGAGAAAAGAAAAAAATGGAGTAATGAAAAAGGTAAGCCATGAATTAATGTCTAGTATTAAACAATAAAATTTCCAAGGAAAAGAAAATCAATTATTTGATGTCAACATTGCCATGTGGCTCATTAATAAAACATATGGGCTTATTAAACCACATGGACACACATGTTAGAGGAACAAGCCATGTCAACCTATGTTCTTATGATGCCTGAGCATTGTTTCCCTTTTTGATTTCTCTAGCCTCTCTTGCACGCATATGGCTATAAAACCAACATCAAATATCTTTCCATAGAATGGAAGATCATGCAAAACCAAATGTAGAATTGACCTACCATGATTGTTTCAACTATAGGAAGAATCTTCATGAACAATCATAGTAATTCAAAAATTTTGAACTCCTTTCATATTCTTTTTTATTCAAATTAGTTTTTCAAATTAACTTTATTCTATCTTAATATTGTTGATTCCCATTTCACTTCTATGTAATAATCTATCGCTTATAAATTCAAGTTGTGTTGTAAACCCAAATCATCAAGTTTAGATATTGTGTTTTTTCTTTTTGTTTATTTTAAAGTAGAAGTCTATGAATTTCATGGTTCTTGTTTTCTATTTTGGTATTAGAAAGCCTATTAGTGAAACCCCAATCTTGTTGAATGATCTTAGTCTTGATGTTTCAACAATTTTCCACCCCTCATCAATCCCATGCCTTTGTAACTCTCGTTGTCAGAAATCTCTCCTTTTTAGCAATGCGGGTTCACATTGAAGGCCATAACTATATGGTCTAGAAGGCTCATCTTACTCTGCATCTTTAAATAATTAATCTCTTCCCAATATTCAATGTTTTCCTCCTTTGTCTTACTGAGTTCATGATAGACACTGATGATGAAGGCTCAATAATTAGAATAATAAGCACTGAATATGTTGTTTGGCACAAGAAAGATCAAACCATTCTAAGGTTTGATCCTAAACACAACATTTGACCCAATTGCTTAGGACCTCTCACAATCTATATCTTTTTGTAATGTGTGGAAAGCCTTTGCCTCTAAGTTTGTTGTCTAAAGCACCATTTATGCTTCTAGCCTCCGCCTTTGCTTGCAGTCGATTGCTAAAGGTCACTACTCATTGATGAACTCACCATTGTCAATGAAATTGTTCATGACAATGAGTTCTTAATACATCTGTTTCGTGGGCTTGGAGCTCTGTATACTCCCTTTGGCCACTGTCATCACTATGTAGACCTAGATGGTAACCCTTACTTATGAAGATCTTCAATAACACATGAGGCTCATTTGGAACTCATTGAGCAATCACAACCATACTTGGTCGTGTTTGCCATTGCCAACAACCTAAAACCTCATACTACTAATTACAACACTCTTGATGTCCAAGTGCCATTAGAGGCTGCTATGTGTTCACTAGTAAAAGCTGTCCTAAGCCATCATGCTACCAAATCTGCAATTGCATTGGCCATAAGGCATCAACTATTAGGCTAGATACAACTAGCCTAACTCGTCTACCTCTACTCAAACCAATGTAGCTCTCCATTTCCCTCCTTCAACCCAATCTTAACACTCTTTTGGATGCTTTTTCTCAGCCAAATTTGGTGTAGCTTGGTTTCCAAATCCAGGGGCTTCCAATCATATTGGCAGGAACACAATGGACCTTAAGAATCTGATAGCCTATACTAATGAAAATTAAGTCACCATAGGAGATAAGGTGAGGTTACTCATTACTCACACTAGTAACTTTGTAACCCCTTCAAACTCAATATCTCAGCCTTGGTAGTTCCATCAATCTTAAGAAATTTGCTATTTGTGTCCCAATTTACCAAGGATAATAATTGTATTTTCCTTTTCTATCCTAATTTTTGTACCACATAAAACCTATGTATAAGGAAGACCCTACTCAAAGAAAAAATTTATCATAGACTCTACTGCCTAAGCCCACAATGATGGAGCAATCACCTTTTGTGCTTATTATTTCTTCAAATATGTTTGAAAAATGACATTACCAATTAGGGTATGCAACCTATGACAATGTAATAAGATTGCTCCACATTAATAAAATTCCTTCATGGAAATAAGCCTTCATCTTGTAATGTTTGTTGGTTAAGTAAAAGTGTTAGAATTCTATATCAACGAACTAATTATATCTCAAAAGTCCTCTTGGAATTAGTCCAATGCAATAAATATTACATTGTGTTTCTTGATGATTTTTCCAAGCTTTCATGGATCTATCCCTTCCAAACATGTGATCAATTCCTTACCATATTTGAGAATTTTATTTATTAGTAGAAAATCAATTATCCATAAAAATTAAGAATATACAAAGTGATGGCAATGCTAAAGTGACCTCTACATCCTTTTGTGCACTCCTATCCAAATTGGGCATTCATCAACATCTATCAAGCCCATATACTCCATTTCACAATGGATATGCAAAATGCAAACATTGATATATTGTCGAAACTAGGTTACCTTTTTTGAATCAAGCCTATATTCCCCACCACTTTTCGGATTTTGCTTTTGAAATAATCATTCATATAATAAATAGGCTACCAAGCCCTATCATTCAAAATAAAACTCCGTGGGAAAAGTTATTTAATCAAGCTCCTTATATTTCCTATCTTTGTATTTTTTGCTATCTTGTTTATCCTTATTTATGTCCTTACTCTAAACATAAATTAAATCGCCGCTCTAGACAAAGTATCTTTTTAGGTTATGATTCATCTTATAAGGGATATCATTGCCTTTACACTAAAATAAACCAAATTTGTGTTGTTGCAAATGCCATCATTGATGAACAATCCTATCCTTTGAAGGACCACAAACATCTATGTTACGTAATGGGCCCTAATCTTCTAATCCTTTTATCTCCTTACAACTCTTCTTATTCCAATGGTCCCTTCTATTTATGGTTTCTCTATTAAAACCATACCTTTCTTTTCTACTAGGACCATGAACACAAGCTCATTACACATGGTAAGGGAGTAACTACATTAGCTCAAGCTATTAGCCTAACCCTTATGTTGAGCATGTTAGCAAATACAAGTTTGGACCATAACTTGATCCAATGGGTCTAAGAAGAGCAAAGTTGAAAAGCATCTTAGGAATTCTCTAGAATCTCTCATTTGTCTTAGGGTTTCTTTAATTGTCATGAGTCCTTACTTTTTTAGGGTTTTTTATTGTTAGAGATTATTTCATTTTTTCTAGGTTTTCCTTAATTGTTTGAAGCCTTAATTCATCTAGTTTTTCTTAATTATCTAGATCCTTGATTTATCTAGCATTTTTTATTTATTTATTGGGATCCTTAATTTGTTTAGGATTTCCTTAAGTTTTAGGATCCCTAATTTTTTTAGGTCTTTAAGGTTAGGAGAGTCATTTCAATTGTAGGGGGACTTGTTTTTCTAAAGAAATAGAAAACCTTAAGTTATTCCTTCTTCAACTTATGATTCCTTTGCCCAATTCTCACCAAAGATTGGTGATGAAGCACCTCTATGACTGGTGGTGCTAACTTTATGTCTTGAAGCCTATCTAGGCTATTATCATTTCGTTTTTCCTTTTTCTTCCTACCTAAACATAATTTTTCTCATACCAAAACCCTAAAAACCTAGAAAAATGACCACCCTACCTTAACCCCTAGTAAACTTCATTCATTCTCGCCACTAGATCCATATCAATTTTTCATTGATAACATGATTATTACAAGAGGTGATGATGAGGCCATTAAAGATTTCAAGAAGTATTGTGTTCTATGTTTCACATGAAAGATCTTAGCCTTATGAAATACTTTTTAGAAGTTGAGATGGCACAATCCAAATCTAGGACTATTGTAAACTAAAGAAAATACGCCTTAGAATTAATATTAAAATGTCATCTTTATGGATGTAAGCCTTTTGCAACTCTATGGAATAGAACCTTAGGTTCATTACCAAAGACTATGATAATTTTTGCAAAAAGAAGGGAATCCTCCTTTAAAGGACATCATAAGATACCAATGGCTAGTTAGAAGGTTAATTTATCTCACTGTGACCAAGCTTAACATTAGTTTCATTGTGCAACTATTAAGTCAATTCATGCATGCTCTCAAGGAGTCATTTGTTTAAGTACCCTTCAAGTTGTTAGGTACATTAAAAGGTCATCTAAACAAAGCTTATTGATGAAATCTAAAAATAGACTTGAATTGAAATTTTACTTTGATAGCACTTATGGGTCATGGCCTATAGGAAAAATACTTAACAATTAGCTTTGCATTAAACTAGGAAATTCTTTTTATTTCTTGGAAAAATAAGAAGCAATATACTATCTTACAATTTTTCACTAAATCAAAGTTTCATGCTATGGCATTGACCACATGTGAGATTATTTGACTTTTTGGGCTTTTTAAGGACTTATATGTATAATTGATAAGACTTGTGTCCATTTATTATGATAATGAGCTTAATATGAAGATAGTTGCTGACCTAGGTCATACATGAGAAGATCAAACATATTGAGATTGATCATCATTTCATTTAAGAAAAGATAGCTACATGGATTATCCGTCTCACCCATATCTCTATATGAGACTAGCTTACTAATTTGTAGACAAAAACATTAAGAGTACAACAAGCTAGATGTTTTTGATTTGTACAAACCACTAGCTTGAAGGGGATGCTGAAAATCATGTTTTATTTCGTTTTATTTGCCTAGCTCACATAAACAACAACCCACTATGGCCTATTACTTGTAACCCTACCTTTTCTTCCTTCTTTCTATTCTTTATAAAGCTTTCTCTAGCTCTTGCTTTTTTATGTATCTCCATGATAACTCTATCTTTATAGAGTTATTTTGACTATTTTAGGATATAAATAATATAAGTTTTACAAGATAATATTTAAGTTTTTATATATTTATGTAAATTTGTGTTATTTATGCAGCAAACCCCAAAAGAGCATAAGAAACAAAGGAAAAGAAAGCTACAACATGGCACATGAAGAATAAAAGGAAAGGAAGAAAAGTTACAAGAAGGCAACGTGTCAAAGCCAAAAGAAGAAAGGAAAAGTCACGTGCAAAAAGAGGAGGAAAAGGACAAAAAGGACAAGAAAGGAAATAAAGGAAAAGGGCAAAAAAGTGAATTATTAAGGGAGAATCTTAGGGCATGCTTCCTAAGATAGCATAAAAGGGCAAAGGAACTTGAATTGTGAGGTGAAGGCGCCGCACAAGAGAAGGAGAGAGAGAAAAGAGAAAAAAGAAGAAAAAGCCATGTGTTGCTGCCGGAACCAAGCAAGGGAGAAAAAGCCAAAAAAGAAAGAGAAAACCAAGGAAGAAAAAGAGAAATAGGGGCGCGAAAGCTTCCCTCTACTTCTTATCATTCTTGAATTGTAGAAATTTTGTAAAGAATTTTTAAAGAGAAGACAGTGTGGTGACAACTTTCCTGTTCTTTTTATTTAAGATGTTTTGCTTAATTTCTACTATTACTTTGGTTTCTTATTTCATTATATTCTAAACTTCTTTTGTTAGAGCAAAAATGTAGCCTAACTATGATGATGTGAATTTTATAAGTTTTTATGCTTTGCAAGATATTTTATTTATGTGAGTTTATATTATTATGCTTAATGCTTTTAAGTGATTGACCACCACTTGAATGATTTGATGTGCATGTTTGAGACTGAGAGGTAATAATATGCAATTGCTTCTTATAATATATAACCATGAATTAAATGTGGATAGACATATACCATGTTATTTGTATGGCTTTTGGTGATAAGATGATCGAAAGATTTATTGTAAACCAGGAATATTCACAGATCCTAATGCATTTGGTTTATTTCAATTCACATATAGAGATATAGTGAATTAATAAACTAAATAGGTTTACTATACCTAGACATAGGATAGTAAATAAATTAGGAAATTCCGCCATCACATAGGTATTATCATTCTTGTAAGCATAAACTATGAAAATTCATATCTAGTAGTTATGGTGAAATCAGAAGCTCTAACATGTTTCTCATCTTGATTTTTCCTACTTGGATTCAATTTTAATTAGTCTTGAGTTTTTCGTTTTAGAAATTTTAAATTTTAATTCATCATCAACAATACTTTGATTTGCTAGATAAATTTTAGGGTTAATTCATCATTAGTACTTAATTAATTTAGTATTCACTAATCTTCATGAGACGATACTTTTCTTATCATTATGTTACTTGCTCAACATGTTCACTTGCATCTAAATTTCACCGAACAAGTTTTTGGCACCGTTGCCGGGGATTGGTTGTTTTACTCCTGATTAATATTAATACCAAATAATTCTAAGTTTAATCTAGTTTTTATTTCGTTAAAAAAAATCAATTTTTTTGTTTTGTTTTGTTTTGTTAGATTTTATTTTTCTTTTGCTTTATTATTTGTATTTTTCCTTTTAAAAAAAAATTAATCATTTGTTTTAGTTGCTACTTTTTAGGAATGTTGCTGACGTGCATGACCCATAGCCAAAGAAGACAACTTGTTAATCTTGACCCTGAAATTGAACGCACATTTAGAAAGCAACAAAATGAGCTAAGAGAACAAAGAAGTGAAGCTACAAAAATGGCAGAGAATGATGATCCACACAAGCTTCTAAAAGAATATGTTGCACCAACAGTACAGGGTGCCACATCAAGCATCAAAAGGCCTGAAATTCAAGCAAAAAACTTTGAAATCATGCCAACACTCATTCAGATGCTTCAAAATTCTGTGCAATTTAGTGGGCTACCAAATGATGATCCAAATGCTAACATTGATGCTTTTTTTGAAATCTGTGACATGATTAAATACAATAGAGTCACAGATGATGCTATTAGATTAAGGTTATTCCCATTTTCTTTAAGAGACAAAGCTAAAAGTTGGCTTTCTTCTCTTCCTGTAGGATCAATTACAACATGGGATGATTTGGCTAAAAAATTTCTTAGTAAGTTCTTTCCTCCAGCAAAGTCTACCAAAATGCGTAACGATATTATTGCTTTTATGCAAATGGACAATGAATCATTATATGAAGCTTGGCAAAGATTCAAAGAGCTTTTAAGAAGATGTCCACAACATGGACTACCCATATGGTTACAGGTACAAACTTTTTATAATGGGTCTAGTACAAATCTTTGTTTTATGCTTGATGCAGCTGCAGGAGGGGCTTTGAACAATAAGACACTAGAAGAAGCATATGATCTTTTGGAGGAAATGGTGAATAATAGTTATCAGTGGCCTACTGAGAGGTCACCAGTGAGGAAAGCTAGTGGAATTCATGAAATGGATGCTTTCACTACAATGTATGCACAAATTGAAAAACTCAACAAGAAGATAGATAACCTGAGTGCTCCAGTCATGAGGATTCAAAACATATTATGTGATCATTGTGATGGAGGACATGCAAGCATAGAGTGCCAAGTAGGTAACACCTTTGCTCAGGGTAGCGAAGATACTAATTATGTTGGAAATTCAAGTAGGCCACAAAATAATCCATACCCCAACACTTACAATCTAGGATGGTGTAACCACCCAAATTTTTCATGGAGTAATTCTAATGCAATGAGGCCACCACTAGGATTTAGGCAACCAGAAGAAAAGAAGTCTAATTTAGAGGAAATGGTTGCCAAGATGTTACAGAACAACGAAACAAGATTGCAAAACCAAAAAGCTTGAATTCAAAATTTAGAGGTGCAAATAGGTCAGTTGGCTAATATGATTTCAAGAAGACAACAAGGTTCATTGCCGGGTAGCACAGAGAAGAATCCGATAGAAGATGCAAAGGTAATAACCTTGAGAAGGAAAATGTCAGGGATAAGGAAGATGATGTTAGCACGCAGCTTGAGGAGGTAACCAAGAGGACATTATTCCCTAATAATCCCAAGCCTTATGTGCCTCTAGTTCCATTTCCTTAGAGACTCCAGCAACATAAAATAGATAAGTAGTTTTCTAAATTTCTTGATGTATTTAAAAAATTGCATATTAACATTCCTTTTGCAAATGCATTAGCTCAAATGCCCAGCTAACTGAAGAATGCTCAGCCATCTTACAAAACAAACTACCTCCAAAATTAAAAGATCCAGGGAGTTTTACAATTCCTTGTACTACTGGAGATTCTCACTTTGATAAGGCATTATGTGATTTAGGAGCTAGTATTAATCTAATGCCTTTTTTTGTTTTCAGGAAATTAGGATTGGGTGAAGTGAAGCCAACCACAGTGTCCCTACAATTGGTTGATTGATCAACTAAATATCCAAGAGGTACTATAGAAAATGTATTAGTAAAAGTTAACAAATTCATTTTTCCTGCAAATTTTATAGTACTTGACATGGAGGAAGACTTTGAGGTACCACTTATCTTAGGTCGACCTTTTCTAGCAACAGGGAGAGCTTTGATTGATGTATAACAAGGGAAGTTAATATTAAGAGTTCAAAATGATTCTATCACTTTTAATTTTTTTACTGCTATGAAACATCCCTCTGATGATAATTCCTGCTTTAGGGTTGAGACAATTGATAAGTTTGTGAATAAGATCTTTTAGGAAAAAGCTTTCAAGGATCCACTTGAAGCATGTTTGGTTCACCCAAAGAATGAGGAAATTGAAAGCAAAGAGATACAGGAGTATGCCAATCTCATGGAGGCAAATCCACCATATTCACAGCAAAAGGCAACAAAGTTTGAGGAGTTGGAACAACATATGACAAAACCTAAGCCATCAATTGAAAAGCCCCCAACTCTTGAACTCAAGCCCTTACCTTCCCATTTGAAATATGTTTATTTAGATGAAGTTTCTACTTTGCCAGTAATTATATCTTCTTCTTTGACAAAATCGATGGAAGAGAAATTACTTCAGGTGTTGAGAAAGCATAAAGGAGCAATTGGATGGAAAATAGCTGACATCAAGGGAATTAGTCCTTCACTTTGCATGCATAAGATTTTGATGGAAGAGTAGTACAAAACTACTGTTCAACCTTAGAGGCGATTGAATCCAAAGATGCAAGAAGTGGTGAAGGCTGAGGTAATCAAGTTGCTTGATGCAAGGATCATTTATCCTATCTCAGATAGTCCCTGGGTAAGTCCCTTGCAAGTTGTGCCAATGAAGGGAGGTATGACAGTTCAAAGAAATGATAATAATGAATTGATTCCAACTAGGACAGTTACTAGATGGCGTATGTGTATAGATTATAGAAAACTGAATGATGCCACTAGAAAAGATCATTTCCCTTTACCATTTATTGATCAAATGTTAGAAAGACTTGCAGGACACGAATTTTATTGCTTTCTTGATCGGTATTCAAGGTATAATCAAATTCACATTGCACCAGAAGATCAAGAGAAAACCACTTTCACTTGTCCTTATGGTACCTTTGCTTTTAGAAGAATGCCCTTTGGTCTTTGTAATGCACTAGCCACTTTTCAAAGAGGCATGGTGGCCATTTTTTCTGATATGGTTGAAAAATTTATTGAGATTTTCATGGATGATTTTTCTGTATTTGGTTCATCATTTGACATTTGTTTAGATAATTTAGCAAGGGTCTTACAAAGGTGTGAGGAGACTAACCTTGTTTTGAATTGGGAGAAGTGTCATTTTATGGTGCAAGAAGGAATAGTGCTTGGGCATAAGATATCTAAAAAAGGATTAGAGGTTGATCGAGCTAAAGTGGAGGTCATTGCAAAATTGCCCCCACCAACATCAGTGAAACTTGTTAGAGGTTTTTTGGGGCATGTAGGATTCTATAGGCGGTTCATAAAAGATTTTTCTAAAATTGCTAGACCCCTTTCAAGTTTGTTGGTTACAGATGTGAAATATAACTTTTCTGATGAATGGTTGCAAGCTTTTAACACTTTAAAGGAAAAGTTAATATCAACACCAATCATGGCAGAACCAGAATGGGACTTACCTTTTAAGCTAATGTGTGATGCTAGTGATTTTGCAGTAGGAGCTATTTTGAAACAACGGAAGAATGGAGTCTTTCAGACCATCTACTATGCCAGTCAAACCTTGTTAGGTGCACAATTGAATTATTCAACAACATAAAAAGAACTTTTAGCTGTAGTATTTGCTTTTGATAAATTTCATTCTTATCTAATTGGTTCCAAAGTTATTGTTTATTCTGACCACTCTACTCTTAAGCATCTACTTGAAAAGAAAAAATCAAGGCGTAGGTTAATCAGGTGGATTCTTTTGCTACAAGAGTTTGATTTGGGGATCAAGGATAAGAAAGGGACCAAAAATCTAGTTGCAGATCATTTGTCCAGAATTCCTAATCTGAAGGAAGAAGATCAACCCATTATGGAAGAATTTCCTTATGAAAACATTTTTGTGCTTCAATCCATCAAAATTCCCTGGTATGCTAATTTTGTCAATTATTTGGTAAGTAATGTTCTTCCTCCTGAAATGTCATATCAACAAAGGAAAAAATTCTTTTCTGACCTCAAACATTATTTTTGGGAAGAGCCTTTCTTGTTTAAAGTATGTGTAGATCATGTTATAAGGAGATGTGTTCCTGAGGAAGAGATGGCTAGTATCCTACACCATTATCATGTTAGAGAGGCATGTGGTCATTTTGGTGCCACCAGAACTACATCTAAGGTTTTATAGTCTGGATTTTATTGGCCCACACTTTTTAGAGATGCATATTCATATGTAGTTGCATGTGATCAATGTCAAAGAATTGGAAATATTTCTAGGAAACATGAGATGCCTCTAAACAATGTTATTGTATATGAGTTATTTGATGTTTGGGGTATTGATTTCATGGGACCATTTCCACCTTCTTATGGAAATATGTATATTTTGGTGGCTGTTGAGTATGTGTCTAAATGGGTAGAAGCAGTAGCGTTGCCAATAAATGATGCTAAGTTGTGATTAAATTCTTAAAGAAAAATATTTTTACCCACTTTGGCACTCCTAGGGAAATCATAAGTGATAGAGGAACCCATTTTTGTAACAAACAATTTGAAGCACTTTTGGGTAAGTATGGGGTTACCCATAAGATTGCTACCCCTTGTCACCTTCAGACTAGTGGTCAAGTTGAGATATCAAATAGGGAAATTAAGAGAATTTTGGAAAAAACTGTGAATGCCTCAAGGAAAGATTGGTCAATGAAACTTGATGATGCACTTTGGGCCTATAGAACAGCATTCAAAACACCAATTGGAATGTCTCCTTTTAGGCTAGTGTTTGGGAAGGCTTGTCATCTACCAGTAGAATTAGAGCATAAAGCATATTGGGCTTTGAAATTTTTTAACTTTGATATGCAGTCTGCAGGTGAAACTCGATTGTTGCAGCTGAATGAATTGCAGGAATTGCGAGATGAGGCCTATGAAAATGCCAAAATATACAAGGAGCGGACAAAAAGATGCATGACAAACACGTTTTAAGAAGAGAGTTTGTGGTTGGCCAAAAAGTATTACTTTATAACTCTCATCTTAAATTGTTTCCAGGTAAATTGTGGTTTTGATGGTCTGGCCCTTTCATAGTCACTAAGGTATTCTCATATGGAGCAATAGAAGTTGCAAATGACACCCAAGGCACGTTTAAGGTGAATGGTCAGCGTTTGAAGCCCTACTTTGAGGGAGTCAATATGCAGAAGACTACCATTGATCTTCTTCCTCCTTGAGTAGCAACATTGAAGATAGTTTGGCTGAAAACTATAAAGCAAATGCTTCTTGGAAGGCAACCCAAGCATTTTATTGGTTCTTTTGCTTAAAGTTTTGTCACCACCATCTCCTCAGAGTTCTCTATGGCTATCACCTACAATTAGGGGAGTTTTTTCATTCCTATTTTACCTTTATTTTTCCTTTATTCTTGCATTGTTTCTTTTTGCATTGAGGACAATGCTGCATTCAAGTTTGGGGGTGGGAAAATAAATTTTTTCTTGCTAAATCTAATTGAATTTTTTTTCTCATGTCATGATTAAACCCTTTATTTTGAATTCTTAGCGATTCTTAGGAAGATGTAGATTCTATTCAAACCTGCAATTGTGATGTGAGTTAAGTGTGATTCTGATTATGTTGATCCATTTATTAAACACTAAAAGTCCTTTATTTTTGAAATTGTGTGTATTTCTAGAGAACATTCATGTGAAGTATGTGATTTTCTTAGATCTCACCTGAATCTTAGAATTTTTTTGATTTTCTCTTGAGGCGAAATCCTAGGCTGTGTCTAATTGAGAAAATGATTTAGGCCTTCTTTGGATCGTTTGAGCCTTTCAAGCCAACCCTATCTATTTATCCCCAGTCACCCCATTGAGCCTTGATTCTTATCCGATTTTTTTTTAATGGCACCCACATATATATACCCTTTAGCCATTGAAAAAAATTATCCTATTGTCCCACACCCATGAACATGCTAATTGTTAGAGTGCAAGTTTATTTAAGCTAAACAAAAGTTGAGAGGAAGATGGAGCATGAGAAGAAATTGATTGTAATGATTGTGTGAGGCATAGTGTTTTTTCTTTCTTTTGCCAAAAAAAAAAAAGAGAAAGAAAGAAAGAAGAAGAAAGTACATCATTTGCTTTAGAATGGGATGATCTTATCATTCTTTATTAGATTCAAGCCACTCAATCTTTTGAAATAGGCCACTAAGCATAGCAATTGAATATTATTAGCAAGAAAATATTATTATGGCTGTATTTCTAGTACTTTTACTTGCTTTATTGATGCAAGCATGATTGTGGCTTTTGTGAGTATTAGAATCCAAGTGAAATCAAGCATTTTTGGATGGAAAAGAATGAAAGAAGTGGTGATAGAAAGATTGTTTGTAAGGAGCAAGAAGAAATAAAGTGACAAAAGCTCAAATTAGATCCTAAAAAGCAATGTGTTCATGGGTGAATTAAGCCTAAATGACTTTCATCTTACCCCTAGCCCAGCCTTACATTACAAGCTTATAAAAGTCTTATTGATTCTTGGTTAGACGATTGGCCTACATTAATGGAGAGAGGAATGAAAAGCAAACCTATAAGATTTGGTTAAAGATTTTGAGAGATTGCATATTAATGTGGATCTATTTAGTGTGCATATAGTTGAAAAGATAAGGACTCACACTAATATACATGCACATGGTCAACATAGTTAAGAGTCTATCTTATCTTATGAAACAATTGTTGTGTTTGGATGAAAGCTATATTTTTTCTTTGAATTGTTAAGTTGAGCAATTTTGAGTGGATTTCAAGAAAGGGTTTTGTCCAAAATATAAATTATCTCTTACTTTTGCTCGAGGACTAGCAAAATGTCAAGTTTGGGGGTCTTGATAACTCTATCTTTATAGAGTTATTTTGACTATTTTAGGATATAAATAATACAAGTTTTACAAGATAATATTTAAGTTTTTATATATTTATGTAAATTTGTGTCATTTATACAACAAACCCCAAAAGAGCATAAGAAACAAAGGAAAAGAAAGCTACAACATGGCACATGAAGAATAAAAGGAAAGGAAGAAAAGTTACAAGAAGGCAACGTGTAAAAGCCAAAAGAAGAAAGGAAAGGTCACGTGCAAAAAGAGGAGGAAAAGGACAAAAAGGACAAGAAAGGAAATAAAGGAAAAGGGCAAAAAAGTGAATTATTAAGGGAGAATCTTATGGCACCCTTCCCAAGATAGCATAAAAGGGCAAAGGAACGTGAATTGTGAGGAGAAGGTGCCGCACAAGAGAAGGAGAGAGAGAAAAGAGAAAAAAGAAGAAAAAGCCGTGTGTTGCTGCCGGAACCAAGCAAGGGAGAAAAAGCCAGAAAAGAAAGAGAAAACCAAGGAAGAAAAAGAGAAATAGGGGCGCAAAAGCTTCCCTCTACTTCTTATCATTCTTGAATTGTAGAAATTTTGTAAAGAATTCTTAAAGAGAAGACAGTGTGGTGACAACTTTCCTGTTCTTTTTATTTAAGATGTTTTGCTTAATTTCTACTATTACTTTGGTTTCTTATTTCATTATGTTCTAAACTTCTTTTGTTAGAGCAAAGATGTAGCCTAACTATGATGATGTGAATTTTATAAGTTTTTATGCTTTGCAAGATATTTTATTTATGTGAGTTATATATTATTATGCTTAATGCTTTTAAGTAATTAACCACCACTTGAATGATTTGATGTGCATGTTTGAGACTGAGAGGTAATAATATGCAATTGCTTCTTATAATATATAACCATGAATTAAATGTGGATAAACATGTACCATGTTATTTGTATGGCTTTTGGTGATAAGATGATTGAAAGATTTATTTTAAACCAGGAATATTCACAGATCCTAATACATTTGGTTTATTTTAATTCACATATAGAGATATAGTGAATTAATAAACTAAATAGGTTTACTATACCTAGACATAGGATAGTAAATAAATTAGGAAATTCCGCCATCATATAGGTATTATCATTCTTGTAAGCATAAACTATGAAAATTCATATCTAGTAGTTATGGTGAAATCAGAAGCTCTAACATGTTTCTCATCTTGATTTTTCCTACTTGGATTCAATTTTAATTAGTCTTGAGTTTTTCGTTTTAGAAATTTTAAATTTTAATTCATTATCAACAATACCTTGATTTGCTAGATAAATTTTAGGGTTAATTCATCATTAGTACTTGATTAGTTTAGTATTCACCAATCTTCATGGGACGATACTTTTCTTATCATTATATTACTTGTTCGACATGTTCACTTGCATCTAAATTTCACTGAACAATCCATCTACATGAACTACAAGAAATTTAATTACAATTGTTTCATAGTTTCTTATCATCCATAGTTTCCACAAATCACAAAACTTTCTAGTTCCTTTTTTCTCCCTCATTCAAGAAACACTAAGGTTGATTCTCTAAAAGAAAAGAAATGTTTTATTCCTTCTTATTTTGCCCTAATCTATTCTAATTCTCATAAGATGTTGATGTTGTATTCTTTTAAAACATCAATAGTCTTTTTTTTTTTAATCTTCCCTTTAGTTACAGTAAAGTGTACTACTCTTTTTGCCACTAGATATCTCATCAAAGACTCCACCATGCTCTCCTTCATTAGTTCCTTCATATTTGTTAGTTTGTATAGCCTTTGCTACCATGCTACTTTTAACATACAAGATGTGTCACCACATATCAATTTGTGGGGATATAGGAATTGAAGGCCTTTGTAGGCATAAATGCTAACAAGAGTTCACTACCTAGTTAAGATAAGTTGAATCCTCATTTGCTTTACACACCAACCATCGTCCAAAATCATCTTGCCATCACCCAAGTTGCAGTAGCCTACCTATGCAAATAAGGATAAGGCACTCACATAGTCATTAGCCTTGTATAGCATCAATAAGATTTTCTAGACTCAGTCTTTATATGTTATAATAGAATAATGAAATTTAAGCTCTTTACTTATGAATATATTTTGCTTTTATTAAACATTGTAGTAGGGCTAATTGGCCCTATGATTATAGAGCTTCCTTTTTTATTTTTTCTTCTCTCTTTATTTCTCTTTTACTTCAGTTCTTTTTCTTTTGTTCAAGCTACTTATTTTTATGAGAATTGTGTCCTTCATTTACAAGTGTGTAATTATGATTCTCAATAGTTAATACAGACCCTAAAAGGTCAAAAAATAAATATTAAGAAGTTTTAGTATTTTTTTTATTAGAAATAAAGGTGATTCCTTGACAAATTTTAGTAAGAATAACAATGTTAAAAGTAACAACCATACATTTGATAAGTATAGAAGGCATAGCATAAACCTAGCCCTTTTAGAAACTTAGTTTAACACAACTTACATGAAATTCCTAGTACTTAAAGACATACTTCAAGTAAAATTAAAAGTTATAAAGGACAATATATAGGCCTAACCTTATGGTGACTTGTAATTTCCTAAACTTTGTTGATCTTTGTGAAATGCACTTGAGCATGATCTTTGCAAAAAAGTCAAGTCAATAAAAAATATGGACATTCTAAATTGTGTGGCCATCATTTGCTAATTTATCTACTACTAAGTTCCCTTCTTTGTATATGTAACTTAGAATTGTTTGTTAAGGTAGAAGATTAACACACCTTCATAATGTATATTCTAAATGCCAAAAATGCATCCATTTGTTAAGAATACAATGTGCTAGATAGTACAACTTAGATTCAATTTTTTGTGTACAAATTTGATTCAATTACTGGAGGAATTTATTTTCTTTCATGACATATTGTGAGACCTTAAAGTAGAACATGTGCCTCCACGGAGTAGCATTTAGTTTTAGTGGTCTTTTTCTCCTTAACATTATAGTTATGTTGTTATATTGAATATTGCTACATAATGAAGGTTAAGATTTCATTTTATTTTTCTCATAATTTGAATTGTATATTATGTCTTCTTTATTCTAGTAAGTTTCATAATTTTATTTTTTATCTACAATAGGTTTCATAATTTTCTTTCCCTGATAATAGCAATATTTTCATTAAGTAAGAGTAATAAAATCAAAGCTTTCACTTATCATTTTCAATATTTGACATAGTATTATTTGAAAAAAGCTATAGTTACTTGTAAAAGCATACATCGAGTTTGCTAGGATGTAATATCCACTAGTTTGCTAAGAGACCTAAAACAACTACATATGGAACCTATGGACAACAAAGGTTAAACGTGCAATCTATAATGATACTAATTGTTAGGACCTTTACTGTTACCACTTGTCCAAAAATTGTAACTTATAGTTAATGTACATACTCTATATTTAAGCATCTCATTAGTAAAATCTATAGGCTTATTAATACACTTTAGAATCACACACACACACACACACACATTACCAAGTCCTTGTTGAAAATCATGTGTTGATGTGTTTTGTTGAGAAAACTTTTATTTGTAAATGTATGATAACATCTTTATATGCATATATTGAATACCAAAGGAAGTAAAAGGTGTGCAAATTATAATATCAAGTAATGATATTATAAAGTAACTAGTTTCCCACATTCCATTATCAAACATCACATATAAAGTTAAGAGAAATATTTTTGTGTGATTTAATGAGCAAAAATATAAGTGCTTATATTAAAAGAAAAATGATACTTAGTGATTTTGTGCTTATAGGTTTTATTGAAGGATAAAATCATATTACTTTTTTCTTTAAGCTTAATGCAAATACAAGAAAAACTATTAACTATCTGGTTCAAGCCCAATGGATCTTTATTTGTTGGAACCTTATCTGTTGAATCTTTGTTTGATGGATCTTTACGTGGTAGACTATTACTTGCTGAACACATAAGAAATAGGCCTGCAGAACTCAGCCCATGCGTCTCAATTTGTTAGAAGGCCCACGCATCTCAGTTTGCTAGAAGGCCCATGCATCTCAGTTTGTTAAAAGGCCCACGCATCTCATTATGCTAGAAGGCCTATGAAGCTTAGCCCAAGCTAAGTTCAATTAAGTGAAACGGGTCATTTCACTCTGAATAAGAGACTGCCACTTGAACAGAACAAGCCTTAGCTCCATCTTTGCAAAGCCTGTTCTCTATTCTCTCTCTCATGATCGCCGATTCTCCAACAGGAAGAAAAGTGAGATGATGGATTTGTCAGAACGATCTTCTGCTGTGAAAATCATTGCCTCTGTAGCTGTATTAAGTTATGTCTATCAAATCTCAATGGGTATTATTCAAACAGGTTTGAATTGAAACCCTAGAGAGCTCAAGGTTTTATAATATGCTATATAAAGTGATTTTGGTGGATGTTTGAGTGTGGCTGTATGATATATTATTGATTCCATTGAAAGAGATAAATGTTTGGTGAAAATCCTGTTTATACTGCCATGTTCTTCAATCTTCGGTGATATTCCTTCAAATATGTTATCTTGTGAATATCTACTATTAGATTGATCTTTCTATGTGCTAGAACAATTCAATATATTATTTATACATAGAGATCTTTGTAAATTTTAAACCCTAGCTTCAAGAAAATTCAGGGTTTTGTGATTAAAGCTTTAATTGAACTTATATATTTTCAATTAGCTCTTTGAGAAGCATTATTCCTCACAATCATTTCATATTTGAGGGTTTGCTTGATGTATTGAAGTTGTTTCAACTTAAACATTGTAATTGTGGAACTAGTGACTCCTTGTTAAGGAGTTGTGAAGTGTAGGAGAGGGTTTATGCTAACTTGAAGTAAAGTGGACTACAACTTATTGAGGTGAAGGAGAAGAGGGTGGAAGTAGCTGAAAAGGGCCGAACCACCGTGTAAACCCTTATGTTCTATTATGTTGTTCTTATCACTCTATTTATATACTTTGATATAACTAAGCTGAATCATAATCTTGCATCAAACCTAGAAGAACCGAAAAATATAGGTAAAACCGTGATAACCAATTCAACCCCCCCCCCCCCCCCCCTTTCCTTGGTTAGGCATAAAACCTTACAATCCTAATGGTAGTAAAATAGGTGTATCATAGCTTATGTTAAAATGTGAGAAATCCACACACTTGGCCACATTAGTAGACATGTCAGCCCTAGTGCCATGTCAACAATTGAATTATGAGAGGTTTCTTTTTTGGACTTAAAAATCTTGCCATCACCACCACCATAAATCCAACCTTGATTGTTTGTTATTTTTTTTGTAATTAAGATGATTTTTCTTTCATTATTCTTTATTAAGGGTATATATTGATCAAAATTTTTCATTGTGATTATCAAAGAAATTTTTTAAAAGAAACCACATTCCAATCTTTCCTATCATATTCTTTGTTTTTTTTTTTCATGAACCTAAGGTTCCAACAATGTTTTGATTCTTCCTTCTTTTATGGTATCACAAACCATCAACTAATGCTACACTATTTACCAAAATTCCAATGAAACCTCCTTTTCCACCTCATCTTAAGTAGTAACCCTAACCATTACCTAAATGCCCACAATGCCATCAAGGATGGAGATAAGTTAGGAGGAGACTAGGAATAGGGTGCACTAGGTTTTCCAAATGATGTACTTAGACCCATTTGAAACCCTAATCCCACCCAATGGGCTTTCTTACTCAAACTTATATTACACCACTTGGCTTATCTTAGACTAGATGGTGCTAGTTTGGCTCCTTTTGATGTCTATGAACTTTGCTGTCACTTAACTAATGGATTTCTAGTTATTGGTTGAAGCATAGGACTATCTCTTAACCTATGCCCTCCCATTGAAGATGTAGCTTCAAATGATTCATCATGGCAATTGAATTGTCACCAAGCTCCTCCACCAAGTAAAAGTAATTATCAACCAACTGGGTGATCATTGGTGAGAAGATTTTAAAGAAAGGATATTTGACATAACTTTTATAGGAGCTTAACAAGGAGTTTGATAACCTTAGGACCTTTATATTTGTCTAGTCATAGCATGCTCCCTTTACCTATGATGTATTACATTACCTTTTGCTCACCTATAAGGACTAGAAAGACAATTAAGTAACCTTGAGGCAACACTTATGGCATTTGCCACCTATTTTGGCTCTTTCCCCATTGCCTAGACCTCATTGTCTTTCCAAAAAATTCCATGGCACACTTGCTTGATTAGTCCCCCCTTAAGTGATCATTAGTCAACTAGTCTCTTCTTGACCCCACCACCCTAACAATGGTCTAATTGTTTTAGTGGCCATGGTTGGCAATGAATCAAGTCATTTTATAAGCTCTATCATTACCCCAAGTACACTATAGCAACTTGTTGGGAGAGATTTAAGTTTGTATTTAACCAACCTTTAAATCAAAATAACTAATTCTAATAGCAACATGCTCACCCATAATAGGCTTAACACAAAAATTAGGCCCATTTTACCCCTCAAGCCCATTACATCTACCCTACTCTATATTCTTTTAGCCTTCATCCAACCCACTATCCTTCTTAATCCCATTATGCTAGCTTAACTCCCCTAGTCTCCCACTATGGCCTATCTCTTCCCCAACCTTTGTTACCTGATGTTGCCTTTTGACACCCATATTATAAAGCATCTCATCGTGTTACTTATTCTTCAACTATACTATCTAGTGTCATTCTTTATATAGGATCCCAATAGCTAACTATGGGTGATTGTGTCCCTTTATCATCATTCACATAGGTACCTTTATACCTTTTATTTTTCAACTTTCTAACATTCTAGTTGATCCTTCCATTACCAAGAATGTTTTATCTATTTTTAAATTTATGTCAAGTAATAACTACTCTTTCTTTATTTTGGCCACACTTTTTTAGGTCATCGTGTCACATAGGGTACATTACATCTATGATGTACTTGACCATGGGCTCACCATCTAGCAATCTTTCATCTCCTTGCACTTTTCTTGCATTGCACACAAACTTTTTTCTCCTATGGCAACACCACTCTTTATCTAATGTGCTTGTTTTTCTTTTGAAGTTAACATACCTAAATTTTTTTTCTCTTTTCCCCTTTTTTACTACATGTGTTCTCAATAACAGTTATTACCATTGCTATTCTTATCCCCTAACTTAACTTAATTCTTTGGATCTTTACCAACTTATAAACTCTAATGTATAAGGTCTTTCCTTTACTAAGTCAATAAATAAAAATAAATTTTATATGTGTTTTATTGATAATTTCTCTTGTTTCTCTTGGTTTTATGCCTTTTCTGTGTAGTTTTAACTTCTTGATATTTTAATTGCATTTCACAAATTTATGCAAATTCAATTACGGTGTTGACTACAAGCTTTTTAGTGTGATGGAGCTCTAAAGTTTCTATCCTCAACCCTTCGTGCTTAATACAATAGCATGGAATCCATTAGTATGTTTCTTACCCTTACTCCCTTTTTTGGAGTGGTAGCATAAAGCATAAACATTGCCATATAGTTGAGATCTATCTCATCCTTATCACTTAAGTTATTGTTCTGCCACACTTCTAAGACTTGCCTTTAAGACAATTATGTTCTTAATCAATTGGCTTCCTACCTTTGTTCTTGGCAATGTCTTTCCAAGGTAGGTTACATTCCATCACTCACCTATTGTTTCTCACTTATAGGTCTCTGGTGTGCAATCTTCCTTTATCTTAGGTTATATGCTTCACACAAGCTTGTGTCTTGCTCTCGTACATGTATCTTTTTTGCCTACCCTCTAGGCTGAAAAGATACACACATGAAGACTTAAAAATTTCTTTATTTTTGTGGATGCCATCTTTCATGAGGAAGTTTTCCCTTACCATACTCTCTCCTTGCTTCTACTTCTAATTTATGAGTCCCTACTTATCATTTTCCTCACACCTTTGTCCACCTCTCATACCCTAGCAATGTTGATTCCCACTATTGTGTTAGAAATATTGTTATTTCACTACTGTTTTGATGATGAAAAGGAAAAAGGAAATATTTCATGAAAGGACATTTTAGTGTTAATTATCTTTCATGATTTATATATTATAAATTATAATAATCATATTATTTAATACATTTGTGAAAGTATTATTAGGAAGAATAAATGAATTAATATTTGATGTCATTATTTGTTTTACACGAAAATTAACTTGTGAATTTTCTTGTAGGAAAATGTTCCAAGTAAAGACCAAAAAGAATTAGCTTTAATCAAGTTTAATGGATCAATCAGTTTACTGCACAACCCAATGCGAATGGAACAAGGCCAGCATTACATAGATCCATTAAGCAGCCCAACCCACATGAAGTGCGACCCGCACGAGCATGGACTAAGCCTTGTATGCGTGACCCGTTGAAGCCTGCCTGCATCTGAGTGACCCGGAAGCTTCTCCCGACCCGTGACTTAATTAAGTGACCCATGTGCGACCCAAAAAGCTTGCGCGACCCACGAACTTGATTAAGCACTCGTGCGCCTAAACAAAGCTTGACCAGCGACCTAGCTTGACGCCACTACTTTGCCGGTAAAATTGGTCGCCAAAAACTTCTTCGATCAAGCTGCAAAAGGGTTCGTTGGAAAGCTAATGAAGAGAGGAACAATTTTGTGAAAGAAAATCGAAGACCAACTACTCATAGAAGATCAAATTGAAGAGATTAAGGGTGTTCTTCGTGTTCTTGACCTAACTGCTCAAAAGAAGAATTGGAAGCAGATTAAAGAGGCTATGAAGCTGAAATCATGGGGATTCTGTAGTGAAGAAGATGCTTCATTAATTTGTGAAGCACCCATAAAAGACTGCTTCAAGATTGAAGAAGAATTGAGGAAGAATCTTGATGAGATCCGAGAACCTGACCCATGACCCAAATAAGCTTCACGAGATCATATTTAAACGTTTTAACCATAACAAAGAAGCTACTTACTCAGAAGACTCTGCCTCTCCAACAGCTCAAAAATCAGGCTTAATCTCTCCATAACGGGAAGAAATTCTAAGCAAGTCAGAACGGATATATTTGGAGATTAAAAGGTGCGTTCTATATATCTATCTGGCAAGGAAAACTAAAGGTTGTTGTTGTTGAAGTTGCTGATATCTTAAGAAACGAAAATCCAATTTGAGAAGAAAAAGATCAATCTAAAGCTTGAGCTAAATAGAAATCTTGGTGAAGTTCTTTCATTCTATTACTCTGACAGATTACTTGAGATTTCTAGTTGTATATGTGCTGATTAGATTCTGAATATTATTGTACACATATACTTGTTTGTAAATCTGAAACCCTAACTCTATTATCATTTGGGGGTTTCATGATTAGGGCTTGATTAGCTATTTGATTGTCTTTAGAAAGCCCTTAACTTAGCAATCTCCCATATACATATCATATCTTAAGGGAATTGCCTAAGTTTGTAAAAGGTTTGATAAACCTTAACTTGTTGATGTGTGTTGAGGCACACATTATATTGTAATCCTTGAAGAAAGGATTGTATAACTCCTTGAGGAGGAGTTGGAAAGTGTAGGGGAACGTTTCCTTTTAACTTTGTAGTAAAGTGGACTTCAACCGATTGTGTTGAAGGAGGAGGGTGGACGTAGGGCTCAAGGGTTGAGTACCGAACCACCGTGTAAACTTGTGTATCATATCTCTTTTGCTCTAATTCGTCATTGTTTTATAAGACCTTGTTTGACAATAACTTAGAACAATTTAAAGCACATTAAAAAGGGGACAAAGATTTTGATCTAAACTTAAAACCAATTCAACCCCCCTTCTTGGTAAGCCATAAAACCCAACATATTATTGCATTCCTTTTCAAACCTCTAACATTTCTACCCTTCTTATGACTCGACTATAAGTTGGCATGATCACTTGTTGCTCCATTAATTGCTCCCACACCTTTACTCTCACAACCACTACTTGTCCTTATACTAAACCTCCTTATCGTATCCAATTTGTTTATGATGCTCACTAGTGGAACTTAAGGATTAGTCTCATTACTAGTTAGCACTTAACCCATTGGCTACAAATGGATCTATGATAACTTTATATTTTATAGAGTTATTAGTAGTATTTTAGGTAATGTTTAATAGAGCTTTTATTAAATTATATTTATGTATATTTTGTTATTTTGCACAGCAAATCTAGAATTGAAGAAAAAGAAGAAAAAAAAAGAAAAGAGGTAGAAAATCATGAAAAGAAAACAAGCAAAGGGTATGCAGGTGGAACCCATGTGAGGAAAAGAGAAAACAGAAAAAGACAAATAAAGAAAAGACTGGAGGGAATTGCGGTAGAGGATTGTGGGGTACATTATCGGTCAATGGAGAGAATAGAGTAGGAGAGAGAGAGAAAAGGGAGAGTGCGAACAGAGATGTTGAGAGAGGCCGACAGGGAAGTGACGCTGGCGCAAGACAGTCATGTGACCACTGACCGAAATGCTACCTGTGTCCTTCTCCTTTGGCAACCCATGGGAGAAGATGGCCCGACCCGTTTTCGGCAACAGTAGAAGCATTTTTTGGCCACCATTTTGCATTTTTCGGTGATTTTTGGTGTTTTCTGGGCGACGAAGGAGCAGATCTACAATCTTGGTGTGATTTCTAGCAGTTTTGTGGCGGTTGCATGCAGTTTCTAGTGGTTTTCCAACGAAGAACAGTGAACACCATCTGAACCTTTTCTATTAGATCTACATGTTTTTGGAGTGGATTTGAAGGATTTCTTAGCAAATCAGCACTCTAGACACCTTTTACAGCATTTTCTGGTGATTTTGGCAAAGATCGGTGGCGGACAGCGGCAGCAGTGCATGGCAACACATGCGTGTGTATAGCTCATTTCTTCCCATTTTTCAGACAGCTCCTTCTCTACCTCCTGATGTGCAGATTTGTGCAACTCTTTTGTGATTTGAAGACATTTTTGGTGATAGATTAATTTTTTTAATTTACAAAATGTGTTGTTTAATTCCCTGCACTGTTCTTGTCTGTGTAAATATGTTGTTTTAGTTCAGCTTGCTAGAGCTATGATGTAACTTGATTATGATATAAGAATGTTATGATTATTTATGTTTTGTGAGATATTTTATGAATGTGAAGTAACATATTACGTGGTTTAATGCTTTTAGGTAATTAGCTACCACTTAAATGATCTGATTTACATGTTAGAGACCGACATGAGATAATATGCAATTACTTCTTGTAATATGCAACCATAGATTAATATGGATAGACATATACCATATGATTTGTGTGGCTTTAGGTATAAACTAGAATATTCACAAATCGTAATGCACTTAATTCATTTAATTCATGGGTAGAAATATAGTAAGTTAATGAGCTGAGTAAGCTTGCTATACCTAGACATAGGATAGCGAATAAAGTAGGAAATTCTGCCATCACATGAGTAGAGTGTCTCAAAGATAATGATAAAGATGCCAGCGTTCAACTTGAGGAGGCACCTAGGAGCAAGCTTGTTCTAGAAAATCCTATGCCCTTTATGCCTCTAGCTCTATCTCCCTTAAGATTCCAGCAATGAGAAAAAGATAAGTAATTTTTGGAATTCCTTGATATATCTTTAAAATTTCACATTAACATTATTTTTGCATATGCTCTAGTTCAAATGTCTAGTTGTGTAGAATTGTTGAAAGAGACACTGGAGAACAAAAAGGAGTTGGAAATATATGAGACGGTGGTGTTGATTGGAGAATGCTCAACCATTAAACAACATAAGCTATCTCTGAAATTATTGGAGTTCCATCCTCCTTAAGCAACAATGTGGAAGATAGTTTGGCTAAAAACTAAAAAGCAAGTGCTTCTTGGGAGGCAACCTTAGCATTTTGTTAATCTTTTACTAGAAAGCTGTCATAAAAAATTCATCACAACTCCATGTTGGTAGCCTGCAATTAAAGGAATTTTCCTTGTTCCTTCCTTACTATTGCTTTATTTTCTTTTAAAATTGTGAAGAATGCTTCGTTCAAGTTTAAGGGTGCTATTGTTATTGTAGGAAGTGTACTGTTTTGTTGGGTTGTGTTGAAGGTTGTGTATTGTGGTAGTTACAGTTGTGTTGGAAGTGTTGTGATGTGTTGTGTTAAAATTTGTGTTTGAAAGTCTATTTTTTTGTGTAAAATCTTTTTCTTGTGTTGGACCATGATTTCTATGATTGGATTCCTCATTGTGCATTCTTGGCAATTCTTAGGGAGATGTAGATTTTGTTCAAACTTGCAATTATGGTATGATGCAAGTGTGATTCTGATTATGTTAATTCACTCATTGAGCACTAAAAGTCTACATTTTCTTGAAATTATGTGTATCTCTAGAGAACATTCATGTGAAGTGTGTGATTTCTTGGATCTTATCCGGATCTTAGAATTTGCTTGATTTCCTCTTGAGGCGAAATCTTAGGTTGCATATGACTAAGAAAATGATTTAGGCCATCTTTGGATTGATTGAGCCTTTCAAGCCAACCTTATTTACTTATCCCCAATCGCCCCAGTGAGCCTTGTTCTTATCCTGATTTTGTTGAATGACACCTGCATATATATCTCTTAGCCTTTGGATCAATTTGTCCTATTGTCCTATTGTCCTATTCCCATGAACATATTGACTTTTTGTGTGTATAAGTTGATTTTATCATAAGAGAAATCGAGGAGAAGGATGTAGTGTGGGAAGAAGTTGGTTGAAATGATTGTGTGTAGCATAGTCACTTTTGTAAAGGCAAATGCAAATGAAAAAGACAAAAGAAAAAAAAAACAAAAAAACAAAAGGAAGCATTTGCTTTAGGATGGAATAAGCTCATTATCTTTTGCTAGATTCAAGTCACATAGTTCTCTAAAAGAGATCTTTGAGCATTATTATTGAATATCATTGATAAGAGAGGATTGAGGTGGCTCTACTTAAATAATATTGTTATGCTTTATTGTTGCACACATGATTGTGGCTTTCTATTAGTGTCAAAGCATTGTTGGACATTAAAGAATGAGAATAAGTGGTGGTGAAAAGATCATTTTCATGAAGTAAAAAGGTAGAGAAGGGTTAGAGTTTAAATGAGATCCTAGAAAGTAATGTGTTCATGGGTTTTTTAAGCTTAAATGACTTCCATCTTACCCTTAGCCCAGCCTTACATTACAAGCTTATGAAAGTCCTATTGATTTTTGGTTAGATGATTGACTTACATTAGTGGAGAGAGGAATGAAAAGCAAACCTATCAGGTTTTGTTAAAGATTTTGAGTGGTTGTATATTAATAAGGATCTATTTGGAGTGCATGTAATTGAGAAAAAATGCAGATTTACACACACACACGTGGTTGACATAGTTAATAGTCTATCTTACCTTATAAATCAATTGTAATGTTTGGATGAAAGTTATATTTTTCTTTGAATTGTTAAGTTGAACAATTATGGGAGAATATCATGGAAGGATTGGTTGTATGTGTTATTTAGTTCTTTTGCTCGAGGATGAGCAAAATTTTAAGTTTGGGGGTGTTTATTGGAAAAATACCATGGAGTGATTAGTTGTGGTGTTAGAATTTGTTGTTTAGTGTTTTTTATGTGTAAATTTTTTTTTTATGTTGTCATAATATGTTGTTTAGAGCTTGTATAATGTTTTGTGTAAAATTTGTTTTTTTTTTGTGTTGTTATCATAATATGTTGTTTAGGGCTTTTGCAGGTGTTGATGACTCTATATTTTATAGAGTTATTAGTAGTATTTTAGGTGATGTTTAGTAGAGTTTTTATTAAATTATATTTATATTTAATTATATTTATGTATATTTTGTTATTTTATGCAACAAATCCAAAATAGAAGAAAAAGAAGTAGAAAATCATGAAAAAAAAGAATAGAAAAGAAAATAAGCAAAGGGTATGCAGGTGGAACCCACGTGAGGAAAAGAGACAATAGAAAAAGACAAATAAAGAAAAGGCTGGAGAGAATTGTGGTGGAGGATTGTGGGGGACATTATCGGTCAATGGAGAGAATAGAATAGGAGATAGAAAAGGGAGAGAGCAAGTGGAGAAGTTGAGAGAGGCCGGTGGGGAAGTGATGCTGGCGCAGGACAGTCGTGCGACCACCGACTGGAATGCCGTCTGCATCCTTCTCCTCCGGTGACCCATGTAAAAAAGTGGCCCGACTCTTTTTTGGCAATAGTAGAAGCATTTTTCGATGATTTTTGGGCTTTTATGGCAAGGAAGGAGTGGATATACAATCTTGGCATGATTTCTAGCAGTTCTGTGGCAGTTGCGTGTGGTTTCTGATGGTTTTTCAGAGAAGAACGGTGAACACTGTCTGAACCTTTTCCATAAGATCTACACATTTCTAGAGCGGATTTGAAGGATTTCTCAGCAAATTGGCACTCCATACGCCCTCTTGGGCATTTTCTGGTGATTTCAGCAAAGATCGGCAACAGATGGCGGCTACAAGTGGTGGCGAGTGACGGCATGTGTCACCGGCGCGTGGCAGTGCATGTGAAAGCACGTGATGGCGCATGTATATCTCATTTTGCCACTTTTTCAAACAAGTCTTTCTCTACCTCCTGATGTGCAGATTTGTGCAACCTATTTTGTGATTTTAAAACATTTTTGGTGACAGATTAATGTTTTTAATTTACAAAATGTGTTGTTTAATTCCTTGCACTGTTCTTGTCTGTGTAAATATGTTGTTTTAGTTCAGCTTGCTAGAGCTAGGATTTATCTTGATTATGATGTAAGAATGTTATGATTATTTATGTTTTGTGAGATATTTTATGAATGTGAAGTAGCATAGTACGGAGTTTAATAATTTTAGGTGATTAGCTACCACTTAAATGATCTGATTTGCATGTTAGAGACCAACATGAGGTAATATGCAATAGCTTCTTGTAATATGCAACCATAGATTAATATGGATAGACATATACCATATGATTTGTGTGGCTTTAGGTGTAAACTAGAATATCCACAAATCGTAATGCACTTAGTTCATTTAATTCATAGGTAGAAATATAGTGAGTTAATGAGTTGGGTAGGTTTACTATACCTAGACATAGGATAATGAATAAATTAGGAAATTCTGCCATCACATGAGTATAATTAATCTTGCTAGTATGTTTGATCAACATTTATATCTAGTAATTAGGTGAAATCAGACGCTCTAGCATATTTTGTTAATCATATTTAGATTAAATTTAGTTGTGTGATCAATGTTTTACCATTTCGATTTGCTAGATAAACTTTAGAAATTGTTCACCATTAGTAATTAGTTAATTTAGTAACCACCAGTCTTTGTGGAATGATATCTGTACTTATCATTATATTACTTGTTTGACATGTATACTTGCATGTAGAATTTCACTGAACAATCTACAAGGTCAAAATCCTTTTAGATTGATCTTTAGAGCATTATACAACCTATCCTATGGCCAAAGGCTTTTATCAGTAGGAGGAAATTAACTTCATAGAGACCTTCAAATTGGTGGCCAAGTTTGGTTGTTATACTCATTATACTATCCTTGCTTGCTCTCATGGCTGGTAAATTCATCAAGTTAATTCTTCAATGCATTTCCTTATGGGCATTTTTCTTAAGTAGTCAACATAGAATAACCCTAGGACTTTATTGATCCCACTCAACCTCCCATGTCTATTGTTTATATCATTCTTTGTCTGGATTAAACAAGCTCCTTATAATATCCATACCTATCCATTTGGAGTGGTGAACCTCTTGCTTATCCTTTTCTTTACTATACTATTATGGGTGCATTATTGTATCTCACCTTTACTTGCCTAATGTTGGTTACTCTATCTACACTACTTGTCAATTTTACACTAGTTGACAAAAAATCATTAGCAAGCTATAAAGTGCATCCTCTAGAACTTGGTTGATACACCCTACCTAGGTTTACTTCTGATGTAAAGTCTTTCCACCTCACATCATGCATTTTCAAATGTAAGTTGGGTAGGCAATCATGATAACCACTTGGTTTATGGCTTCTATGTTCTTCTTGGTAGGAATCTCATTTATTGGAGTTACCATAATTCATAGCATACAAATCATTTGCTAAAACGTATATGAATTGAGTATCTCTTCCATGATTTTTTAAGCTTTTTTACTTTATCTAATGAGGCTTTGGTTTGACATCCTATTATCCTTTTACTTGATAACTAATTTTGGATTCCATGCATGTACTGAACACATTGAAATTGACTTCCAATTCATCTAAAATGCTTAGCTTATGGCCAACTTCACTTACAATTCATCTCCTCTATGGATATGCCTATAGACATCTTCACCAAAGGCGTATCTTTTGCATGTTTACACTTTCTTTTATCTAGGCTAATGGTTCATTCTAGCCCTCAACCTGTGGGGGGATGTTAAGTGTGAAATCCACACATATAACAATGTTAGGATCCATGTTCTTAACTATGTTAGCAGATTCATCAACCTAGTGCCATGCATGCCCTAGCACCATGCCAATAACTGACTCATGAGAGCTTTCTCTTTTGGACTTGAAAATCTCAATGTCACCACCATAAAAAATCTAGCCTTAATCTTTGTGAGTTGTTTGTAATCAAGTGTATATATTGATCAAAATCAACCACTGTGATATTAGGGAAATTTATGTTTTTTTATTATCATCTTTTTCATTTTTTTGATGAACTTAAGGTTGTAGCAATAATCCTAGTTCTTCCTTTTTTTTAACTAAAGATCCTAACTTGCAAAAGAAAATAAATAAGGAAATCAATCAATTTCTCAAACTCATTATAATGTCAATTGTCTAATCATCCATCTCTAAACCAATTCCATATTCTTTGATCATTTACTCAATTACTAGGTCATTCACTTCAAATGTTAATTTCTGAATAATTGACCTAGTAATTCTTAATGCAATGCTTTCTTTCTCACCATTGCTAATGTGTAGTGCTATTGCTTGGTCACCAGTAAGCTAATTGATGAATCTAACATAATTTATGGAGCCACCAAGTTTGGAACACATTTGTTATTCCAAACAAGGTAAAGTTCCTATACAAAAGCCTAACATGACCCATGGACTCAACATATGGCATTGGGACCATAGCCACATGGTGGTGCACACATGGCTCTTCCACTCTATCTATAAGAGTATTATTTCCCTTGTTTCTTAATCCAAAATTGCAATGCATGTATGGGAGGTTTTTTTTTATCCAAGTTCAAATGACTCATTAAAACCAAAATGTTCAAATTATGATGAGCCATCTTTGACATACAGCAACAGAATCTCCTTGTTGGGTTTTATTATTATAAGCTCATTAATCTATATGATGAGTTAGAAACACTAGAAGGAGTAGTTGAATGAACTTGCTAATAGTGTTCTTATTGGCCTAGGGAGAAAACTTGACACCAAAGGGAAAAAAGATGGTTTAATAAGTTTCCTTAGCCTCAACAATGGCTTTTAGAACCTTTACACCATTATTTTTAACCTATAACTTGCTTCCTTCTATTGGCTAAGTGTTTATATTGGTGAAACAAGGAGGGGCTCAAAGGCTTTGGTAGATGGAAACTTTTGTGAGATTGAAGGAGTGATGTTTTGTGGTTTTGGCATCTTTAACCCTTGCTAGGTAGAACTTTAGTGAAGGAATGGCTTTCCCCACATTGGATAGAGAGCCACCCAATATGGGTGTCTTATTGGGTGAAATGAGCTTTATTGGTTAAGTCCAATCACATGCCCATATAGGCTCCTAGTTCATAACCTAATATGGCTTTTCTTTTTTTGAAAAAATAAAAAAACAAGAATCATTCCCTTGTTATTATATTGATATTACAAGTTGATCAAAAAATCAATACGTATGTAAAGGATACATGAGGTAAAGCATCAAACCTAACCCTTCATTTTGTAGTCTTGTCTATTAAGGGAGAACAAATAATATAGAAGATAAAAAAATTTGATGTGATCTAAAGAAATAGCTTAAAACTATCAAATAAAAACAAAGAATAAGAAAAATCTTCATAGAGGTTGATAATGTTGCAAGCTTAGCTGATCTTCCCATGTTATTTTTATACATTTACGTAATAGTGATTTGAAAGTAGTTAAGACTTTTATCCTTATGACTGTATGTTGCTAAACCATGTACAAGAAAGTTCACTTCACGAAGTACACGTGAAATTTTGATATAAGGAGATAGAAAGCACAAACACTCATGGAGCTCATATTCTAAAATGCAAGGAGCTAAGTATACCCCTTTAATGCATGAACCATAAATTGAGAATTAGCTTCAGTCTACGATATAACAATTCCTTGCTAAGAACATAGTTTAAGACCAACCAATAAAGCCAAGACTTATGCTTTTGCACTACTACCTTGTCTTAAATTAACTGCATATGTCATAATAACACTATCCTTCCAATCATGAACAACCTTTCCCTCACACATGCTCCTTCCTTACATGATTCATATGTGTTCAATTTTAGAGAACTTGGTGATGGGCATGACCATTTTACCATACAACCTCATTGGAGGCTCAAAATTGCTATAGGAATATTAATGTCTTGAAGTCTTGTACATTCTATCATATTTGGGAAAGTGCTACATGCATAAGATGTTGAAATCTAAAAAACCTCTGATAACACTCCCTATATTAATAGTAGCAAAAAGTATCATTGATCTAAATATATAACATTAGTCCTAGCTAGCTAAACCAATCTTCAACAAGATTTAAAATTGTGTCATGTCTTACCACTTCTTGTAAAAGATTACAAAAATGATTCCACATAACAAAAGCCAACTCTACCAAAAAAAAAAGAAGATGATCTATAGTCTTGCATTGCAATGTTGAACAACAAACACATCTAAAGGCAAGAGAATAACCTTACCACTAAATTCTAGTGTTAGTTAGGAACCATTGTACTTCATTCCCCACATAAAAAAAAAAAACCAATCTTAGGCAGTAGATACTCATTCCATATGAACTTACTCTAACTTTCCTATTTCTCCATGTAGTCTTTTATTTTCATAGACAAACATCATTGAGAATGTGCCATTTGAAGTTAGCTCAAAGGCTAACCATTTTGGATCATGGGTAAGTATAGTTTTGCTTGCTTACTCTCATTGCTTTAAAGATAAAGTTGCTTCCAAAAACACATTTGTTGGAAAATAAGGCTTTTGTTGTGATAGAATGTATTTGTTAATATATTTCTTGAAATATGTTTTTCATAAGTGCAAAAGAAAACCATAGGAAGTAAAAGGTGTACAAATTATAATATCAATCAATGATATTATAAAGTAGCCGGGTTCCTACATTTCTTGATATAATGTTACTATATAATGCTCTTAAGAAATGATTTATTTAATATCATTATATAATTTCTTGAGAAAAAGGCTTATTCAAATGATGTTAAATGTGTCATATATTATGTTTGAGAAAAAATAATACTTGCTCTTGCTTGGAGGAAGGTATGAAGTAATTAACTCTAGAAAAAATTACTTTACTAAATCAAGACTATTACTAGAGCAAACTTTGGTTCTACCAAGAACTTATATTATATTCACTCTCGACCTACTCATTACATAATACTCTTGGCCTGCTCATTACATAACGCTCTCGGCTTGCTCATTATATAATGCTCTCACCTTGCTCATTATACTTACTCTTGGCCTACTTCATGGCTCGCTTATGAGGTCACTGCCCATCAGTCAAATAAGCCTAGTTTGTATCAAAATGAAACTCACCATTTCATTTAGACAGCGTCTCACTTAAGTTGCTCGCATGCGATGCCTTAATAGGAACGAAAGCCGACTAAAAAGAGAGAGAGATGGAGAAACAGCACCACTAACGATCGAGTCCTCAATGGGAGGATTCTTGAGAAGACCGGTGTTAGAACGGTCGGATTTGTGATTAAGAATGAAGATGTGAAGCTGATTTGAAGGTTGATTTGCTATTCTAATGGGAAGAAAGCTACATTTTAAGGTTTGAACATTTGAAACCTAGCTCTACTTTTCTATTTAAGAAGAGCTAATCTATAAAGAAGGTTTCAACACCGACGAATATCTAAAGTTTCCCTTGATTGAAGAATCATTTATTGAGCTCATCTGTTTAATCTTTTAACCTCATTCACTTTTGGTGAAATACAAGATCATGGTGATATTGTGATTAAATAGTTTATTATTTGGATTTATCATCAATTGTATCTTGTATGACTTTGTTTATGTGTTGATTTCATTAAAACTATATATTGCACATAAACATTGGAAGGAATCTGAAACTCTAATTTGTTATAATTTAAGGATTTCATGATAGGAGCTTTGAGTCATTATATTCTTATTGAAATAGCTCCTTTAGTTTACAAAATCCCACAAACCTTCATATTATTTGGGATTTGTAATTGAACTGTGATCTTTTGATCATATTCTGTAATTGTGCTTAAGAATTCCTTAAGAGGGAATTTCTTGGATTAGGGAGAACGTTTTCTCGTAATCTGGTTTGAGTAAAAGAGACTTCAATCGGTTGGATTGAAGGAGAAAAGGGTGGACATAGGACTCAAGGATTGAGTGCTGAACCACCATGTTAAATTTGGTGTTTGTTTCTTTGCTCTCTATTGACTTGAATATGTCTTGTTGTTTGTTGCTAATTATTCTATCACTTATTTGATACTAGCTGACTAGTTCATTTAATATATAGTTGTGAAATAATTGAAGATAACTTGATGTCCCATCTAGAACTAAAGTGTTATTTGTTTGAAATTTGTTTACTTGATACTGGTTTTATTTGTGTGACTTGTTTACATACATGGACTGATTTCATATTGAAAAGAATAGGGATTAACTCTTGGCTCAAGCAATTCAACAACCCCCTTTTCTTGTTAAGCCATAAAACCCAACAATTTGCATCTAGAGCCAGGTTCTTTGATTAAGAGGATTAACATCCTAGAGTAGATGCATATTATGGCTTTTGACAAAGGTTTAGCTGTTACAGGGTTTAATAAACCTCCTTTGTTTGATGAATTTTAAGCATTGGAAACAATTAATGCAAGTCTTTGTAATAGGCCAAGATCCAAAAGCTTGGCAAGTAATCAAGAAGGGTATTACATTAGCCGTGATTGATGAGTCGACAAAAAATGAAGCTAAACTAATGGGGTTAAATGCTAAGTCCATGAATATGATCTATAATGGTCTTAAAGCACATGAGTTTAGCAAAGTGTCCTCTTGTCTCACTGGTAAAGAGATTTGGGATAAATTAAAAGTCATCTATGAAGGAACTAGAAAGGTAAAGTCTTCTAAAGTCACTATGCTTACACGTGACTATGAGTTGTTTGTGATGAAAGATTCTGAAACTATTAGTAACATGTTTGGTAGATTCACCAAAATCATTTCTGAATTTAAATTGTTAGGAAAAACCTACACAAATGAGGAAATGGTAAGAAAAATGTTAGTATCCCTACCCGAAAGTTGGGATCCTAAGAAGATGGCCATAGAAGAGGCTCATGACCTAGATGTGCTGACCTTAGATGACTTGTTAGGCTTTCTTAAAACTCATGAAATGCAACTTATGAGAAGAGAGAAAGAGAAGGAAAACAGAAGATCACTTGTACTTAAAGTGGAAGTTGAAAAGGTTGAAAAGGAAGAATCAGAAAATGATGAAATAGCTCTTATAGCTAGGAGATTTAGAAAATTTCCAAAAACAGGATTAAGTAAAAATATAGGGCAAACTAGGAGAAAAGAATCAAATGAACCTAGGGAAAATGTGTGTTATGAATGTAGAAAACTGGGACACATCAAGGTTAATTGTCCGGTGATCAAGAAGAGAAACAACAAGAACAAAAAGAAAGCTATGATTGCTGCCTGGAATGACAAGAACTCCTCATCTGATGAAGAAACTCAAGAAGAAGTTGCACACCTATGCCTAATTCCAACAACAACTCTTAAGGAAGAAAATAGTGAGGTAAGCGATTTTGAACTGCTTCTTCATATAAACATTGGTTTAGAAACTGCCTTCTCTAACTTAGTTGAGTATGCAAATAAATTAAAAGATCAATATAGAAAGCTAAAAGCAAAAAATAAATATGAAAAACAGAAAATGTTGACTTTTGTACATGCCAATCAGAATGCTCAAACTGTTGCATGTAAAGATGAAATTGAACAGAAAAATACTTCAATTTTGGTGCATGATAACATTAGTATTCCTGCAAATGTATATGTGAAGTATGATGCATGTATGAGTAAAAACATAATAAATCTGAATACATGAAAATAGAAATAGAAACTTCCTGTAATAATAGTCTATGTTTTGATGTTGAAATATATGTTGATAATAACTCATATGTACATGTTGACAATCTTAAAAGTAAAGTCCTTAAGCTAGAAAAGGAAAATGGTGATTTAAAGTCAAAACTTGATGCAACTAATTTGCTGTTAAAGAAATTCACAAAAGGAAGTGTCATGTTAGATAAGATTTTAAATTCTCAAAGAGGTATATATGATAAAGTGGGACTAGGATATAAATTAAATAACAAATCAAAATCATTTACTCATTTCTTTAAAGAAAAAAGAATGTTCAATTTTGTTACATGATAGTAAATGTTCTTTTTGCAATTATATTGGTCATATGTTTGATAAATGTCCCATCAGGCTTAGAAAGGCTTACAAAGTAAAGAAACTTTGGCTACCTAAGAATGACAAATATCTAAGTCTAACTAACACTCACAGACCCAAAATAAAAAGGGTACCAAGCACTTCAACGATCAAATTTGTTTCTGGAGGTTATGAATGCACAAGTGAAAAATAAAAAGCTCAAAAACATATGGATTCTGGACAATGGCTGTTCTTGGCACATGACTGGGATGAAGGAGCTCTTCTCAGCACTTGAGTTGAAAAATGGAGGTATAGTGTCTTTTGGAGATAACTCCAAAGGAAGGATAAAAGGAATGGGAACAATAGGAAATCCTAAAACCCTACTTATATCCGAGGTTTTGTTTGTAGATAAGTTGAAATTTAATCTACTTAGTATAAGTCAGTTGTGTGATAAAGGATTCAAGATAAAATTTGGAAAAGAAAATTGCCTTGTTGAGCATGTTGAACATAAAATGAAAATTGTTGGAAATAGAAAAGATAACATCTATGTGCTTGATTTGAGTAAATTGAATGTTGAACAAACATGCCTTGTTGTGAATAAAAATGTGGATGCTTGGTTGTGGTATAGAAAGCTAGGACATGCAAGTCTAGGCTTAATAGAAAGATTGTATAAGAATAACCTAGTGAAAGGTCTTCCGCCTCTAGAGTTTAACCATGATAGATTATGTGAAGCATGCATTAAAGGTAAACATACACAAAGTAGCTTCAAATCGAAGCTTTTAGTGAGTACATCTAAACCATTAGAGATACTACACATGGATCTTTTCGGTCTCATGAGAACAGCAACTTTAAATGGAAAATATTGTGTCTTAGTCATTATAGATGATTACTCTAGATTCACATGGACATATTTACTTGCTAGAAAGGATGAGGCATTTGAGAAGTTTGCTAAATTTTGTAAAATGATTCAAAATGAAAAAGATCTTTCAATTGTAAAAATAAGAACCGATCAGGTGGTGAATTTGAAAATCAACTCTTAGAAAAATTTTGCTTAGAAAATGGCATTTCACATAATTTTTCAACTCTTAGAACACCACGACAAAATGGTATTGTTGAAAGGAAAAATAGAACTCTTCAAGAAATGGCTAGGACCATGATGTGTGAATATAATCTTCCCAAGCATTTTTGGGGAAAAATTGTAAATATAGCTTGTTATATTTCAAATCATGCTCTATTAAGACCAATTTTGAAAAAGACACCTTTTGAAATATTCTTTGAAAAAAAACCAAACATTTCATATTTTCATGTTTTTGGCAACAAATGTTTTATTTTAAATCATGGAAAAGAATCACTTAGAAAGTTTGACTCCAAAAGTGATTAAGCAATTTTTCTTGGATATTCTCATACAAGCAAGGCATATAGGGTTTTCAACAAACAAATCCTAGTTGTAGAAGAGTCAATTTTAGTTAAGTTTGAGGATGATTGTCAAGATACCCCAAAAACTGAAGAGAACATTATCTCTAAGAGTGTTCCAAATAGGGCTGAAGCTAAGGGGGAGTCTGAAACTAGGGATCGTTCCTTTCCTAGAGTAAGAGGTGAAGTAGATTAGGATCACATAATAGGACATCCTAATGTTAGAGTTAGTACAAGGTCTCAAGCTCACAATACTTGTGAACATCAAGCCTTTTTATCTCAATTAGAGCCAAAGAAAGTAGATGAGGCTCTTAAGGATGAAAAATGGTTTCTTCCTATGCAAGAAGAATTAAACCAGTTTGAAAGAAGCAAGGTCTGGAATCTAGTTCCTAGACCAAGTGATCATCCAGTTATAGGCATAAAGTGGGTATTTAGAAATAAACTAGATGAAAATGGAATTATTACTAGAAATAAGGTCAGATTAGTAGCACAAGAATATAGTCAAGAAGAAGGAATTGACTATGATGAAACATTTGCACCAGTAGCTTGGTTAGAAGCAATTAGAATTTTACTTGCCTTTGCTTGCTATATGAACTTTACCTTGTTTCAAATGGATGTCAAAAGTGCATTTTTAAATGGTATTGTAAAGGAAGAAGTATATGTTGAACAACCACTTGGATTTGAGGATCCGATTTATTCAAATCATGTTTTTAAACTCTCTAAAGCTTTATATGGTTTGAAACAAGCTCCACGAGCATGGTATGATAAACTAAGTACTTTTTTAATCAATAACGATTTTAGGAAAGGGAAAGTGGAAAACACTTTATTTATAAAGAACAAAGAAAAAGAAATCTTAATTGTTAAAATATATGTTGATGACATTGTGTTTGGTTCTACTACTTCTACACTATGTGAAGAATTTGCTGCATGCATGCAAAGTGAATTTGAAATTGTTGGGTTTTATGGCTTAACAAGAAGGGGGTTGAATTGTTCTTGTACCAAAATATTCTTCTCAAAAAATTCTAATCAATTTCTTTAGCAATTTATATGATAATATGCAATCAAACAGTAATATTTAATCAAATAGAGAGCAAGAGAATCAACACCCAATTTACCATGGTGGTTCGGCACTCTATCTTAGAGTCTTATGTCCACCCTCTTCTCCTTCAATCCAACCGATTGAAGTCACCTTTACTTAACCTGATTAGGAGAATACATTCTGCCTAATCCAAATAATTCCTTCTCAAAGGAATTATCAAGTCCGAATACAAATAATGATCAAAAGATCATATACAATAGCAAATCCCCAAATAATATGTTAGTTTATGGGATATTGCTAATCAGAGGAGCTATTCAAACAAATATATCAAGATACAAAGCTCCCATCACGAAATCCCCAATTTGGAAAAATTAGGGTTTTGGATTTTCCTCAAGATTTATGTGCAGAGAATGTTTATAAGTGAAATCAGCACATAAATAATGTTATACAAGCTATGATTGGCGATATAATCAAAGATTAAACCGAATAATCGAATATCACCGAATGCTTATTGAACCACCGAATGATTAAAAATCTCGAATCAAATGGTAAGTAAGTTGAGTAGATTATCTTCACAAGGAGAACACTTCAAATAGATGTAAATCATCAAGAGAAAACCTTCACGTACACATCTCCTTATATAGAAGCAGATCTAGGGTTTTCTTTTTGAATCACCTGAACCATAGCCTTCTTCCCGTTAGGAATAGTAGGCTATCCATCAAATCAACCTCATTTCAACCTTTGATTTGAAATCCTACCGTTCTGACAGCCCGTCTCCTCCAAATTCATCCCGTTGAAGTTTCGGCACTTGAGAGAAGTGAAGGCAGCGTCGGGGAGAAAAATGAAGCGGCTAGGGCATGACCCCTCGAAGGATAAGCGACTCTTATGTGCCCTTAGTGAGACAACATCGTAGCCAACAAGCGTATCAAGGAAGCCTCTGATGTGATCAAGACGACACTATAACAGGAAGCCTCTGATTATGATCAAAATGACACCGTAGCAGGAACGGGATCAGGCAGGTTGACGTGAACTTTGGCCGCACCTATATTCTCACAGTCCAACAGCAAAAGTCCAGTACAGTAATAATATAATCAGCATGTATATCCGGTCCAATATCAACACGGTCTAATATCAATACATGGTCCAATATCAACACATTTATAATGTATTGCATATATTGAATTTGAGCTAATATATTGTTCCTGCAATTTCACCAAACCAAGTATCATATTCCTAAAATAAAATATATTCAAGTATAATTTATATTTCTTGAAGAATTATTTAAATAATCAATATATTCAAATAATCAACATTTATTTAAATATATGTTACAAAGACTTTAAGAATATATTTTATGAGGAAATGTAGGAACCCGGTTACTTTATAATATCATTAATTGATATTATAATTTGTATACCTTTTACTTCCTATAGTTTTTCTTTTTGCACATTTAGAAAAACATAATTTGAAAATTGATATTTACAAGAAAATATTTTCAGTCAGAACAAAACCCTATTTTCCAACAGAAATGAGTATGATGGGTGAGTTAACATACTTTCTTGGTTTGCAAATCAAACAAACAAACAAAGGAACCTTTATAAGTCAAACAAAATACACAAATAAATTGCTTAAGAAGTATAAGATGCATGACTCTAAACCAATGAACACACCTATAAGCACTTCTTTATCATTATCCAATGATGAAAATGGAATTAGAGTAGACATTAAATCATATTGTGGAATGATTGATTCGTTGCTATATTTGATTGCATCTAGACCTGATATTATGTTTAGTGTATGCTTGTGTGCTAGGTATCAATCTAATCCTAAAGAACAGCACCTAGTTGCTGTTAAAAGAATCTTTAGATACGTTAGAGACACGCTTTCTTTAGGAATCTGGTATCCTAGAGATAAACCTTGAACTTGCAAGCCTTTAGTGATTTAGATTATGCTGGCTGCAAATTAGATAAGAAGAGTACGAGTGATGGATGTTATTATCTCGGAAACATGCTTGTTTCTTGGCACTCCAAGAAATAAAATTGTGTAGCTCTTTCCTCCACTGAAGCTGAATACATAGCTGCCGCTAGTTGTTGTGCTCAAATCTTGTAGATGAAACAACAATTAGAGGATTATGGTATATCATCACAGAAAGTACCATTAAAATGTGACAACACCAGTGCCATTAATCTCACTAAGAACCCTACACAGCACTCTAAAACTAAACATATGGAAATTAGACATCATTTCGTTAGAGATCATGTTAAAAAAGGTAATGTTGTGCTTGAATTTATGTGCACTAATCAGCAAATTGCTGATATACTAACCAAACCATTATCTAAAGAAAGGTTTTATGCTCTTCGAAGAAAGCTTGGAATGTTAGTGCCTGAAAATATTTGAACCTTCTATTCTTTGTTATTGTAATATTTTTGTTCTTTTATTGTTCAAACCACCTGTTCAGTTTAAGGGGGAGCTACTCTATTTCTACTCTAACCACATCCAGTTAGTGTTCTAATCTTATCCTTCTACTGGTCATTTTTACCTTCTATTCTGAGTACTTGCATGTTCATCTTTTTGCTTATGACAAAAAAGGGGAGAGAATAGTGTGCACATGTTTAGTCTCATTTCTAACTTTACAAGTGCAGAATGTGGGATACCTCTTTAACACCCTGCTTGCAAACTTATGTGTTCTATGGTGTTCGAAATATTAGAAACATGCATAGGACTTGCTTGCTGATCATATGATATCAATTTTGATCATATGAATGGTGAATATCGTGAATCTAATTAAGCTATGATTAACTTTCGCAATGATAGTTATGTACATTTCATGAAAAACATGATTAGTTGTTTGGTGACATGTGCCATACTATTGAGATATTTTGTCATCATAAAAAAAGGGGAGATTGTTGGAAAATAAGGGTTTTGTTGTGACAAAATGTATTTGTGAATATATTTCTTGAATATCAATCAATGATATTATAAAGTAACTGCGTTCCTACATTTCTTGTTATAATGTTAATATATAATGCTTTTAAGAAATAATTTATTTAATATCATTATATAATGTCTTAAGAAAAAGGCTTATTTAAATGACGTTAAATGTGTCATATATTATGTTTGAGAAAAAATGATACTTGCTCTTTCTTGGATGAAGGTATGAAGTAATTGACTCTAGAAAAAATTACTTTACTGAATCAAGACTATTATTAGAGCAAACTTTGGTTCTACCAAGAACTTATATTATATTCACTCTCAGCCTGCTCATTACATAATACTCTCAGCTTGCTCATTACATAATGCTCTTGGCCTACTCATTACATAATGCTCTGGGCCTTCTCATTATACTTACTCTCAGCCTACTTCACAACCCACGTACGAGGTCATTGCCCATCAGTTGAATAAGCCCAATTTGTATCAAAATGAAACTCATCATTTCATTTAGGCAGTGTCTCATTTAAGTTGCTCGAACGCGATGCCTTAATATGAACGAAAGTTGACTGAAAAGAGAGAGAGATGGAGAAACAGCACCGTTGGCGATCGAGTCCTCAATGGGAGGATTCTTGAGAAGACTAGTGTTAGAACGGTCGGATTTGTGATTAAGAATGAAGATGTGAAGCTGATTTGAAGGTTGATTTGCTGTTCTAATGGGAAGAAAGCTACATTATGAGGTTTGAACGTTTGAAACCCTAGCTCTACTTTTTCTATTTAAGAAAATCTAATCTATGGAGAAGGTTTCGACACCAACAAATATTTGAAGTTCCCTTTGATTGAAGAATCACTTATTGAGCTCATCTGTTTAATCTTTCAACCTCATTCACTTTCGATGAAATACAAGATCAAGGTGATATTGTGATTAAATAGTTTATTATTCATATTTATCATCAATTGTATCTTGTATGACTTTGTTTATGTGTTGATTTCATTAAAAATATATATTGCACATAAACATTGGAAGGAATCCAAAACCCTAATTTGTTATAATTTAGGGATTTCGTGATAGGAGCTTTGAGTCATTATATTCCTATCAAAATAGCTCCTTTAGTTTACAAAATCCCATAAACCTTTATATTATTTGGGATTTGTAATTGAATTGTAATCTTTTGATCATATTCTGTAACTGTGCTTAGGAATTCCTTGAGAGGGAATTGCTTGGATTAGGGAGAATGTTTTCTCTTAATCTGGTTTGAGTAAAGGAGACTTCAATCGGTTGGATTGAAGGAGAAGAGAGTGGACATAGGACTCAAGGATTGAGTGCTGAACCACCGTGTTAAATCTAGTGTTTGTTTCTTTGCTCTCTATTAAGTTGAATATGTCTTGTTGTTTGTTGCTAATTATTCTATCACTTATTTGATACTAGCTTACTAGTTCATTTAATATATAGTTGTGAAATAATTGAAGATAACTTGATGTCTCATCTAGAACTAAAGTGTTATTTGTTTGAAATTTGCTTACTTGATACTGGTTTTATTTGTGTGACTTGTTTACATATTTGGACTGATTTCATACTGAAAAAAATAAGGATTAACTCTTGGCTCAAACAATTCAACCCCCTTTTCTTGTTAAGCCATAAAACCCAACAAGATTATCCTTTAAGGCCTCATGAATACTCTTTTGATTGTCCTCACAAGATGGATGCATGTTAGGTGAAATTTTACATGCAAGTGTACATGTCGAACAAGTAATATAATGATAAGTATAGATATCGTCCCATAGAGACTAGTGCTTACTGAACTATCTAATTACTAACGGTGAATAGTTCTAGCCAACCGAAATGATAGAACATTTATTAACTAACTAAATTTAATCTAAACTTGATAAACAAACATGCTAGAGCATCCAATTTCACCTAATTACTAGGTAAGAATGTAGATCAATTATGCATGTAAGATTGATTCTACTCATGTGATAGTAGAATTTTCTAATTTATTCACTATTCTGTGTCTAGATATAGCAAACCTACTTAGCTAATTAACTCATTGTATTTCTACCTATGAATTAAATGAACTAAGTATATTAAGACATATGAATATTCTAGTTTACATCTAAAGCCACGCAAATCATATGGTATATGTCTATCTATATTAACCTATGGTTGTATATGACATGAAGTAATTACATATCATCTTCTGTCAGTCTTAAATATGCAAATTAGATCATTTAAGTGGTAGTTAATCACTTAAAAGCATTAAGCTTAGTAAAATGCAACTTCACATAAATAAGACATCTCACAAAACATAATAATGATGTCATTTATACTTTATAATAAAGTTTCATTGTAGCTCTAACACAATAAACTAAAACATAGTATTTACACAAACAAAAGCAATATAAAAACTTGAACGAAGCATTCAATAAACTAAAAACACAAAAGCTGTCAACAAAGTGTCTTTAATTCATTTGGACAAATCTGCACATCAAGAAATGGGCAAGAAGCAGTCTGAGGATATGGAGAAAAAAAGAGCTTCCATGTGCCTCCACTATGCACCGCCGTTGTTCTTCACAGAAACCAATGGGAAACATCAAGGATGATGCCTGGAGTGCTGATCTGCAAAAAGATTTCTCTAATTCACCCCAGAAATGTGCAGATTTGAGAAAAACTCCAAGTTGGCACCCACCATCTCTTGTTGGAATTTGCTGTGAAATCACCACGAAACCACTCCTGAAACATTGAAAACTGCACTAGATGCTAAATCTATTCCTTTCTCACTGAAAAAACACACAAAATAAGGCTAGAAAATTGCTCTATAGTTGCCGGAATGGGTTACACTATCACGTGACACCCTTCTCGCTCAAATTCCGTTCACCAAAGAAGACGAACATAGACAGTGTTCTAGTCAACTGTCGCCTAACCTTCCTGTGCCAATGGTCACTCCCCTACTTCCCTTTTTCCAATGACTCTCCTCTTTTCCTTCCTTATTTCGCATGACAATGTCCCCACGATAATTCCCTTACTTCTTTCGCTCCTCCCTTTCTTACCAAAAGCCCAATAATTTTCTTCTTCTTTTTTTTCTTTTTTCTTCTTACATGAGTTCCATGTCATTGACCTTTACTTTTTCTTGCTTATTTTCTCTCTTCTTTTGCTTCTTTTCCTTTGGTTTCTTTTTGCTATTTGGGATTTGTTGCATAAAATAACACAAATTGCATAATTATAAACAAATATAACTATAATTTAATAAGTACAATAGTAAATATTACTTAAAATAATAGTAATAACTCTATAAAATATAGAATTATCAATACCCCCAAACTTAACATTTTACTCATCCTCGAGCAAAAGCTCTAAACAACATATTATGACAACATAAAAAAAAAAAGACACAAAAAGCATAAGAAATTACACATAAAAACCACTAAACAACATATTCTAACAACACCACCAATCATTCCATGATATTCTCCAATGATTGTTTAACTTAACAACTCATAGAAAAACGTAACTTTCATCCAAACATTGCAATTGGTTTATAAGGTAAGATAAACTTTTAATTATGTCAACCACGTGTGTGTGTGTGTAAATCTGCACTTTTTTTCAATTGCATGCACTCCAAATAAATCCACATTAATATGCAACCTTTCAAAATCTTTAATCAAACCTTGTAGGTTTGCTTTTCATTCCTCTCTCCACTAATGTAAGCCAATCATCTAACCAAGAATCAATAGGACTTTCATAAGCTTGTAATGTAAGGCTAGACTAAGGGTAAGATGGAAGTCATTTAAACTCAAATAACCCATGAACACATTATTTTCTAAGATCTCATTAAAAATCTACCTTTTTTACTCCTTAAAGATAATCATATTCTCCCCACATATTCTCATTCTTTCTTGTTCAAGCATACTTTGATTTTCCTTAGAATTTAACACTAACATAGGTCTCAATCATATATGCAACAACAAAGTTTAAAAAAAAAAAAAATTATTTATAAGTATAGCCACCTCAATCCTCTCTTATTAATGATATTCAATTACAATGCTCAACCATATCTTTCAGAGAATTGTGTGACTTGAATCTAACAAAAGATAATGGAATTATTCTATCCTAAAGCAAATGTTGTTCTTTTCTTTTCTTTCTTTCTTTCTTTCTTCTTCTTCTTCTTTTTTTTTTTCATTTGCATAAACATTTACAGAAATAATAAATTGTGCCACACATAATCATTCCAATCAATTTCTTCCCATCTACATCCTTCTGCTCAACTTCTCTTATGATTAAATCAACTTGTACACATCAGAAGTTAATATGTTCATAAGAATAGGACAATGAGAGAAATTGATCAAAAGGCTAAGAGATATCATATGTAGGTGTCATTCATCAAAATCAGGATAAGAACAAGGCTCAGGGTAATAGGGGATAAGTAAGCATCTTCCCCCCACATATTCTCATTCTTTCTTGTTTAAGCATACTTTGATTTTCCTTAGAATTTAATACTAACATAAGTCTTAATCATATGTGCAACAACAAAGTAAAAAAAAAAATATTTATAAGTATAGCCACCTCAATCCTCCCTTATCAATGATATTCAATGACAATGCTCAACCATATCATTTAGAGAATTGTGTGACTTCAATCTAATAAAAGATAATGGAATTATTCCATCCTAAAGCAAATGTTGTTCTTTTCTTTTCTTTTCTTTCTTTCTTTCTTCTTCTTCTTTCCTTTTTTTTTTCATTTGCCTAAACATTTACAGAAATAATAAATTGTGCCACACACAATCATTCCAATCAATTTCTTCCCATCTACATCCTTCTCCTTAACTTCTCTTATGATCAAATCAACTTGTACACATTAGAAGTTAATATGTTCATGGGAATAGAACAGTGAGATAAATTGATCAAAAGGCTAAGAGATATCATATGGAGGTGTCATTCATCAAAATTAGGATAAGAACAAGGCTTAGCGGGGTAACAGGGGATAAGTAAACATAGTTAGCTTGAAAGGCTCAATCGATCGAAAGATGGCCTAAATCATTTTCTCAATCAGAAGCAACCTAGGATTTCACTTCAAGAGGAAATCAAGCAAATTCTAAAATGTGGGTGAGATCCAAGAAAATCACACACTTCACATGAATATTTTCTAAAAATACACACAATTTTAAGAAAATGAAAAGTTTTAGTGCTTAATAAGTGAACCAGCATAATTAGAATCACACTTAGCTTAAAGGTCAATCATTTTGGATCATAGGTGAGTGTAATTTTGCTTGCTTGCTCTCATCGCTTTAAAGAAAAAGTTGCTTCCAAAAACACACTATCCTTTAAGGTCTCATGAATACTCTTTTGATTGTCCTCATAAGATGGATGCATGTTCGGTGAAATTTTATATGCAAGTGTACATGTCAAACAAGTAATACAATGATAAGTATAGATATCATCCCACAGAGACTAGTGCTTATTGAACTAACTAATTACTAATGGTGAATAGTTCCTAAAGTTTATCTAGCCAACTAAAATAATAGAACATTGATTAACCAACTAAATTTAATCTAAAGTTGATAAACAAATATGCTAGAGCATCTGATCTAACTACTAGGTATGAATGTAGATCAATTATGCATGTAAGATTGATTCTACTCATGTGATGGCAGAATTTTCTAATTTATTCACTATTCTATGTCTAGACATAGCAAACCTACTTAACTCATTAACTCACTGTATTTCTACCCATGATTTAAATGAACTAAGTGGATTAAGATATGTGAATATTCCAGTTTACACCTAAAGCTACACAAATCATATGGTATATGTTTATCCATATTAACCTATGGTTGCATATTACATGAAGCAATTACATGTCATCTCCTATTGGTCTCAAACATGCAAATCAGATCATTTAAGTGGTAGCTAATCACTTAAAAGCATTAAGCTTAATAAAATGAAACTTCACACAAATAAAATATCTCACAAAATATAATAATGATGTCAGTTATACTTCATAAAAAAGTTTTATTGTAGCTTTAACACAATCAACTAAAACATAGTATTTACACAAACAAAAGTAGTACAGAAACTTGAACAAAGGATTTAATAAACTAAAAACACAAAAGTTGTCACTAAAGTGTCTTCAATTCATAAAATATTTGGACAAATCTGCACATCAGGAATTGGGGAAGAAGCTGTTTGAAGAAACGCGAAAAAAATGAGCTTCCACGCACCTCCACGCACCTTTGCCACGCACCGGTCATGCATCGCTACTGTTCTTAACAGAAACCAATGGGAAATGTTGAGGATGATGCCTGGAGTGCCAATCTACAAAAAGATTTCTCTAATTCACCCTAGAAACACACATATCTGAGAAAAACTCCAAGTCAGCACCCACCGTCTCTTACTAGAATTCGCTGTGAAATCTCCACGAAACTGCTCCAAAAATGCCAAAAACTACACTAGATACTAAATCTATTCCCTTCTCGCCAAAAGAAAACATAAAATGAGGCCAAAAAATTGCTTTATAGTCGCTTGGATTCCAGTCACCGGAGGAGATGAACAAAAACAGCATTCTAGTTGGTTATCACCTAACCTTCCTGCGTCGGCATTCGCTCCCCTACTTCTCTTTTTCCAGCAACTCTCCTCTTTTCCTTCCTTATTTCACACAACAATGTCCCCACGATAATTCTGTTCCTTATCTTGCTCTTCCCTTTCTCACCAAAAGCCCGATAATTTTCTTTTTTACTTTTTTTTTTTCTTTTCTCCTTCTCACATGAGTTCCACGTCATTGGCCTTTACTTTTTCTTGCTTATTTTCTCTCTTCTTTTGCTTCTTTTCCTTTGTTTTTTTCTGCTATTTAGGATTTGTTGCATAAAATAACACAAATTGCATAATTATAAACAAATATAACTATAATTTAATAAATATTGTAGTAAATATTACTTAAAATAATAATAATAACTCTGTAAAATTGATAACTCTATTTTTATAGAGTTATTTTACCTATTTTAGGCAATAAATAACTTTAATAATTGTGAGAAAACATTTAAACTCTTCTTTATTTACCTAAATTTATCTTGTTTATGTAGTACAAGGAGGCAAGCAGAAAAGGAATGAACATGGAGAACCTGATGCTTATTGTGTGGCAAAATCATAATATCAAGATCAAGAGAGTCAAGATGGGCTTGGGCTTTAGATGATTGTTATTAGATTTTCTATTGTTATTGGATTTTCTATTTATTTAGAAAACCCAGTTATGTTAGGAATTCAAATCCTAATTAATTTAGAAGTTCAAAACCCAATTGTTTTAGATCTCTAAAACCCAATTCTACTAGGATAAGAGGTAGGTCTAAACCTAAACCCTATTTAAGAGAAGAGAAGAGGCAAAAGAAAAAGGAGGAGGAAATTGAGCATAACTCAAGAAAGAGGCCAAGAATTCAAGGTTTTCTTAAAGAGAAGACAAAAAGGGTGACAGTCTTCTTGTTCTTGGATTCAAGATGCATTATTTGTTTCTTATTATTGTTCTTCCTCATTATTTCTTTATGTTTTAGTTTACTTTTGTTAGAGCTACGATGTAACCTAATTATGATGGTATGAATCTTATGATTGTTATGTTTTGCAAGATATTTTATTTATGTGAAGTTACATGTTACTGTGTTTAATGCTTTTAAGTGATTAGCTACCACTTGAATGATCTGATTTGCACATTTGAGACCGACAGGAGATGATATGCAGTTGCTTCTTGTAATGTGTAACCATAAATTAAATATGGATAGACATATACCATATTATTTGTGTGGCTTTCGGTGTAAACTGAGAATATTCATAGATCCTAATGCATTTGGTTTATTTCAATTCATATATAGAGATATAGTGAATTAATGAGCTAAATAGGTTTGCTATACCTAGACATAGGATAGTAAATAAATTAGGAAGTTCCGCCATCACATAGATATTATCCCTCTTGTAAGCATACATAATTAATATTAATACCTAGTAATTATGATGAAATCATATGCTCTAACATATTTTGTGTATTTAGTTTTCTTACATTTAATTAGTTAATCTATCATCTATCATTTGGATTTGTTAGATAAATTCTAGGAGTTATTCACCATTAGTAATTAGTTGGTCTATTAATCACCAATCTCTGTAGGACGATATCTTTCTTATCATTATATTACTTGTTCGACATGTTCACTTGCATTTAAATTTCACATAACAAAAATATAGAGTTATCAATGCCACATAATCTCATCTAGCTATTTGTCTGTCTAGAAAGACCAAGCTCTATTTCAAATTGGCCACTTACTATGCTATAAAAGAAAAAGAATGCAAGTACTAATGGATCCCTAACAATATGAGGATTAAATGTTTCATGGTTTGTGGAAAACTTACTTTAGATGTCTATACTTCCTCCTCATGAATTATGCCCATAGGAAATCTCCTTTTACATAATTCCATGCCATCTTCACTAGAAGGCTCTCTATAATTGTGGCCATATCTCTTATCCTTAGCCCCTTTTCATTCATTGGGTGACATTCTTTAGCCCACCACATCTAATGTGTTCTATGCTCCCCTATATAACTCCATAAGAATTCTAAAACGTATGCTTGTTTAGCTCTTGCAATACTGAGATGTGAGCCATAATATTTCAATAAGTGCATTAAAATATCTTCGTTTGGATCCTCCCTTGAAGAGCAAAACTCTTAGATACTTCATTTGTAAATTTGCTAGGGAAAATCCTATCCAGTGCTCAATTTAGTGTTTTATTTATGGTGGTGCTTTCTTTGCTAATGAAAAATTATGTTTGGTCATTTTTACTTTTTATCCATTATGACCTTCATATTCCTATCAAATCCACAAAATTTAGAATTGATTATTTCCACTCGTCTAAGAAGATGATAATATCATCTATATATGAAAAGTATGAGATATATCCAAAATCATATTTGCTTTTGTAACTCCTAATATTTCCAACTTGCATTAGATGTTTCAACTTTCAAGAGAGAGCTTCCTAGGCAAGTATGAACAAACTTGGCAATAAATGATCTCTCTAATGCAACTCCTTTGTAGATTTGAAAAAAATTGAACTTCTTACCTTACATCTGTATAGAAAGCCAATTGTTTGATATGCAACAATACATCATATTGATCCATGCTTCTAAAAATTTGAATCTTTGCATAACTTTTGATAAAAAGGACCATTCCAACCTATCATAAACTTTTGACATGTCCAATTTGATAATCACATTACCCTTTGGCACTTTCTTGTTAATCTCATAAGCCATTTCTTAAGCTAAAGCAATGTTTTCCTATATGTATCTATCATTAACAGAAGCATATTGTTCCATAAATATTATTTAAGGAAGTATCTTTGCTAATCATTCATTAAAAGGCTTTGCTAAAATCTTATATTTGTAAGTACACAAGTTAATTGGTCCAATATCTAAGAAGTTGCTTGGTTGGGCAACCTTAGGAATCAATGCTAAAACTATTAGTCATATTTTTTTGGAATTTGAGCACCCCTAAAGAAATACACAACTGCCTCATATAAATCTACTTTAACCAGCTTTTGGGTAGCCTTATAGAAATGGCCTGTAAAGCCATCCAGACCTGGAGCACTATTAGGGTCAAGGTTTTTGAAGGCTTGTTGTACTTCCTCCTAGGTTGAGATTTTACATAGTATGTTTTTTTGCTCTACCATTACTAAATTTGAAATATGATTAAGGAAGTCTACCATCACATGGTCATCATAATAAGACCTATTTAAGGTGAACAACTTCTTATAGAAATTTGAAACATAGGCCCTAAAGTCTCCACATCATCCATTCTTGATCCATCTAGTACTTGAAAGTTAAATTGAGAAGCTTGACATCCCTTTCTTATGCATGCATGAAAGTATCTAGAATTTCAATCCCTTTTCTAAAGCCATTCAACATGAGCATTATCTCTTAAGACGCTTTCATCCTCCCTGATGTTCTATATCAACGATTGTTGCAATGTATAAAGATCTTTGAAAACTATTTCTATCCATACTTCTTACAACTAAAGTTCCTTTTCTCACACTTGCTCTATGGGTTCTATTATTTGTTACTTCGTCTTACTTTTATTTTGTCTCTATCCTTCATACAAAGCTTTTTTAAGTTATATGTAATGAACTTAGAGAAGAATCCATTCGGCACTTAGGTTTTAGCTATGAATTGAGTCGGCCTTTAACTAGGATCAATCTTATTGAGATGACTTTGTAGAGAAAGTAAAGAGATTTGGGAAAATAATAGAGTATTGGGAGTAAGGAAAGCTAGATTATGTGTGAGGGAGAGAGCTACAAGGCTCCCTTTATATAGATGTTAGCATTCCCCCAAGGTTTCAATTTAGCATCAGTTACACATTTATGACTTTATCATAAATGAGGTTCATTAAATTAGAACACTTGTCTTTACAAACCGTAGATATTTTCATTAAGACTAACATTACAATCATAAGTATGAAATCATAACATGAGTCTTTATTAAATATCATAATCATTACACTTAAAGGTAGAAAAGTAATGTTTGCTCTATTAAAAAGGTCAGTTACCTTTACTAAATTCAAATACAAGGAATACATAAAAGGAAATAACAATGGGCATCACCTGAGTGGATGACCCAATAACAATGAAACTAGGTAAGCTGAACTCCCACGTTACTTCACTATCTGGCAATACTTTCCACTTAATCAGGAACTATCGCGGCAGATGAACTCTCTTCTTCTGAAAGATGCGATCAGCCAGGATTGCCTTTGCCTCATTCTTAAAGGAGGTCATCATCGTTGGAAGGGACCTCAATGTCCTACTTTGTTCATCATCTTCCACATCCTTATGGAAAGACTTTATCATACTTACATGGAACATAAGGTGAATTTTTAGGTTAGTTGGTAGGTCTAACTGATAGGCTACCTTTCCAAGTTTCCCCACTACTTCAAATGGACCCACATATTAGTGAACCAATCCCTTATGAAGGGGACAACATGCTTTATACTGATGAGGAAGGAATTTCACCATTACCTATTCCCCAATATTATACTAAGCCTGTCTTTTCTTCCAATTGGCCCATTTCTTCATCCTGTTTATGGCTTTGTTTAGGTACAATTTGGCTTCATCCGCATTCTTTTGCCAAGACTTTATTATATCGTAGGCACTAGAACATTGTCTCAAGTGTTTTAATTCTAGAGTTGGAAGGATTAAGGGTTGTTCTCCTGTCACTAGTTCAAATGGGCTCTTATTTGTTAATTCACATCTTTGGAGATTATAGGAGAATTGGGTTATATCGATAAGTTTCACCCAATCCTTCAAGTTCTCACTCATAAAATGCCTTAAATGCAACTCCACCAAGCTATTCACCCTTTTTGTTTGCCCATTTGTTTGAGAATGAAAGCTTGTGGAGAATCATAACTCCAAGACCAACAATTTGAATAGTTTCCTCCATAACTAGCTTATGAACCATGGATCCCTATCATTGATGATGTTTCAAGGTAACCCTTAAAGCTTCACCACATGTTTAAAGAATAATCATGTTATGACTTCCATAGGGCACTCCACAGAGGTTGGTAGGAAGGTTTCATACTTCAAAAAGTGATCAACTGCCACCAAGATTGATCTGTAGCCATCAACCTTTGGCAACCCAGTGATAAGGTCCATGGAGACACTCTCCCATAGATGACTTGAGATTAGTAAAGGTTCCAATAATTTACCAAAAGCTCATCACTTTAGTTTATCTTGTTGGCAAACAAGACAATATTTTACGAATAATTCTATCTCATCTCGCATACCACGCCAGAAGTATGAGGCTTCCACAAAAGCTTGTTTTTCTCTGTTGTTTAGGATGACCCACTTACTTGCTATCATGATATTCCCTGATGAGCTTGCGGTGGAGGTTCTGCCACTTAGGCACATATAAGCACCTTTTCTTTGTGAAGAGCAGTCCATCTTCTAACCAAAATTACTTGATTTTGCCTTCTTTCACGAGTTGCTCTAACTGCTTGGCCACATAATCATGCAACATTCCTTCTTGTATTAGTTGATGGAGTTATAAATGTGTAAACGTTACTTAGAATTTAAATGAGGTTCATCAAATTGAGACACTTGTCTTTCCAAACTGTAGATATTTTCATTAAGACTAATGTTACAATCATAAATATGAAATCATAATAGGAGTCTTTATTAAATATCATAATTGTTACACTTAGAGGTAGAAAAGTAACATTTCTCCTATTAAAGAGGTTGGTCACCTTTTACTAAATTCAAATACAAGGAACATATAAAAGGAAATAACAATGAGAACCACCTGAGTGGATGACCCAACAACAAGGAAACTAGGTGGGCTAGACTCGTACTTGTATAGCTCAGTCCATTAGCCTGTACTACTAGTCTAGAACATGGAGGTCCGACTTGTACTACATAGCTCAGTCCATTGGCCCATATTGCTAGTCTGGAACATATGGGCTTCTTAGATGCATGCATGTCCATGGCAATGCAATTGAATGTCTTGTCCACTAGCTTACAATCAAGTCTTTTGTGGTTGTAGCTTCCAACAATTGTTTTTGGAAATAAAAAGACCAAGCTCCCTAAAATGCTCCCCATAGCTGTAACAACAATGGCGACCCATTCTTGTAAAATGCTACACCTTTAAGAAAAAAAGAAGTTATAAAAGCCTCCAAATTACATAGTATTTTATCCAATCTTGCTCATATATAACTTATTCCCTGAATGTTACTACACCACATAAATGGAGAGCTTAAAAAGCCATAATCATTTAGTCCCTACTAATAGATAAGATTTTTTAATTTGCTACTTGCATTGTGGAATATTTTTTATCCCCTCGCTTCTCTTGTTGACAAATGGTGGAATCAAAATCTCCCCCCATGAACCATAACTTGTTAATTATCTATAAGTTATCAAGGTGTTGCCATAATTGTGTCTTCAGATATGATCTGTGTTTGCATATATTGTAGACATCACAAATTGTTTTCCATCCATTTGAACTATTGGGTTTTATGGCTTAATAAGAAGGGGGTTTAATTGGTTAAGGTAAGACTCAGTCACCACTTTTTGAACTTCTAAAATGGTTCTAAGTGTTTATGAAAATCATGCAAATGTAGTAAGCATACAACAAGCAAACTCTAAACAAGTAACACACTAATTTGCAACAAGACATCAAGTTATTATCAAGTAGTTAACAAACTAATCAGCAAGACAACAAGCCAACATCAAGTAAAAGATAAGGTAATTAGCAACAAACAACAAGTAAGATCTGAGTCAATAAAGGGAAGAAAAACACTAGATTTACCACAGTGGTTTGGCACTCAATCCTTGAGTCCTAGGTCCACCTTTTTTTTCCTTCAATCCAACTAATTGAAGTCTCCTTTACTTAAACCATATTAGGAGAAAACATTCTCCCTAATCCAACCAATTTCTCCTTAAAGGAGTTCTTAATTACAGTTACAAGATATGATCAAAAGATCATGTACAAGTGCAAATCCCCAAATAATGTAACAGTTTATGGGATATTACTAATCAAAAGAGCTATTCAAGTATGGATAATGAAGATTAAAGTGTTAGAAAATAAGGGTTTTGTTATGACAAAAATATATTTGTGAATATAATTCTTGAAATATGTTTTTCATAGGTGAAAAAGAAAATCATAGAAAGTAAAAGGTGTACAAATTATAATATCAATTAATGATATTATAAAGTAACCGGGTTCCTACATTCCTTCATAAAACATCTTCTTAAAGTGCTTTTTGAGAAATATATTTATGAATGATGTCAAAAATATATTAGAACATATATTTTTTAAGCAAAATGATACTTGGCTTTATGCACTAGTAGGAACATAAGGAGCCTTGATTCTAGCTTGAGTTTAATTCAAGCTAAGATATATATTACACCAAAATGTGAACTTACTATAAGCTCATATTATTGGACCGTGCTTACATTATTGGACTATGTTCATATTGCTGGACCTTGATGATAGTATTGGACCGTAATTACCTATACTGTTGGACCTTGTTGATGATATCACACTGTAATTATGTGTTGGACTTCACACACTGTTGGACCAAGTAGGATCCAAGACTGATCCGTGACATGGCCCACATCCGATGTAGAAGCCCTACTCGCTTCTCACTTGATCACTTGATGTTACAACGTCGTCCAACTTATCAAAGGTGCATTTGATCACTTATGCTACGTCGTAGACCAACTTATCAGAGGCTCACATAAGAGAGGCTCTCCATTATATGCCTTAGCCACTGTCCTTCGAAGAGAAATAAGCCTTCGATGACAACTTTGTTCTCTTTAGCGCCAAATCCTCAACGAGAGGATCTTGGAGGAGATTAGATGTCAGAACGATCGGATTGAAGCTCTTAGAAGTGATATGAGGTCGATTTAATAAATGGTTTACTATTCCTAATAGCAAGAAGGCTACGACTCAGGTTTGATCTAAAAAGCCCTAGATTTATTCTTTATTTAAAGGGATGCATACATGAAGAGATTAATTGATAATCTACAACCATTTTTGAAGTGTTCTCTTTACAATGAAAAAATCTTTTGACCTCACTCATTACTTGATTCAAGTTTGCTCATCTCTCAGTGACTCACAAGGGTTTGGTGATATTTGGTTATTTGGCTTATCCTTTGATTATCTAATTGATTGTACCGTATATAACATTATTTATGTGCTAATTACATTTGAAAATATTTATTGCACATAAATATTAGGAAAAATCATAAACCCTAATTTATTGAAATTGGGGATTTCATGATAGGAGCTTTGAACTTTGTTATCTATACTTGAATAGCTCCTATGATTAGCAATATCCCTTAAACTACCATATTATTTGGGGATTTGCATATGTACATGATCTTTTGATCATAATTTGTAACTGTGCTTGAGAATTCCTTGAGAGGGAATTATTTAGATTAGGGAGAACGTTTTCTCCTAATCTGGTTGAGTAAAGGAGACTTCAATCGGTTGGATTGAAGACGAAGAGAGTGAAAATAGGACTCAAGGATTGAGTGTTGAACCATCGTGGTAAATTTGGTGTTTATTCCCTTGCTCTCTATTGATTTAAATATCTCATAATATTTGCTGCTTATTACTTTATTAATTATTTGATACTAACCAATCAGCTTATTTGATATATATATATGTGTGTGAAAATATTCTAGATAACTTGTTACCTAATCTAGAAATAAAGCATCATTTGGTTGAAATTTGCTTACTTGATACTAGTGTTACTTGTGTGACTTGTCTATATAATTGGATTGAATTTTTACTGCTAATAATAGCATAATATTGTCAGTTTAACAATTCAACCCCCTTTCTTGTTAAGCCATAAAACCCAACAATTACCATCTAGAGCTAGGTTCTCTGATTAAAAGGATTAACATCCTAGAGTAGATCCATACTATGTCTTCTGACAAAGGTTTAGTTGTTACGGGGTTTAATAAACCTCCTCTGTTTGATAGCATTAGTTTTAGGCATTGGAAACAATTAATGCAAGTCTTTGTAATAGGCCAAGATTCAAAAGCTCGGTAAGTAATCAAGAAGGGTATTACATTACCCGTGATTGATGAGTGGACAAAAAATGAAGCTAAACTAATGGGGTTAAATGCTAAGTCCATGAATATGATCTATAGTGGTCTTAGAGCACATGAGTTTAACAAAGTATCCTCTTGCCTCAGCACTAAAGAGATTTGGGATAAATTAGAAGTCATCTATGAAGGAACCAAAAAGGTAAAGTCTTCTAACGTCACTATGCTTACACATGACTATGAATTGTTTGTTATGAAAGATTCTGAAACTATTAGTGACATGTTTGGTAGATTCACTGAAATCATTTCTGAACTTAAATTGTTAGGAAAAACCTATACAAATCAGGAAATGGTAAGAAAAATGTTAGTATACCTACCTGAAAGTTGGGATCCTAAGAAGATGGCCATAGAAAAAGCTCATAACCTAGATGTGCTGACCTTAGATGACTTGCTAGGTTATCTTAAAACTCATGAAATGCAACTTGTGAGAAGAGAAAAAACGAAGGAAAACAGAAGATCACTTGCACTTAAAGTGGAAGTTGAAAAGGTTGAAAAGGAAGAATCAGAAAATGATGAAGTAGCTTTTATAGCTAGGAGATTTAGAAAATTTCTAAGAAGAAGATTAAGTAAAAATATAGGGCAAACTAGGAGAAAAGAATCAAATGAACCTAGGGAAAATGTGTGTTATGAATGCAAAAAACCAAGACACATCAAGGTTAATTGTCCGGTGATCAAGAAGGGAAATAGCAAGAACAAAAAGAAAGCTATGATTGTTGCCTAGGATGATGAGAACTCCTCATCTGATGAAGAAACTCAAGAAGAAGTTGCACACCTATGCCTAACCACAACAATAACTCTCGAGGAAGACAATAGTGAGGCAAATGATTTTGAATTGTTTCTTCATATAAACATTGGGTTAGAAACTGCATTTTTTGATTTAGTCAATATGCAAACAAACTAAAAGATAAATACAAAAAGTTAAAAGCAAAAAATAAATCTGAAAAACAAAAAATGTTGACTTCTGTACATGCTAATCAAAATGTTTTAACTGATGTACATAATAAACAAAGCATAGCAACTGCTACATGTAGAAATGAAACTGAACAGAAAACTACTTCAATTTCGGTGCATGATAACATTAGTATCCCTGCTAATGCATATGTGAAGTATGATGCTTGTATGAATGATATGTATGAGAAACAAAATAAATCTAAATACATGAACATAGAAACAGAAACTTTCTGCGATAACAATGTATGTTTTGATGTTGAAATACATGTTGAAAATAACTCATATGTATGTGTTGAAAATCTTAAAAGTAGAATCCTTGAGCTAGAAAAGGAAAATGGTGATTTGAAGTCAAAACTTGATGCAACTAATTTGTCGTTAAAGAAATTCACAAAAGGTATTGGCATGTTAGATAAGATTTTAAACTCTCAAAGAGATATATATGATAAAGCGGGACTAGGATATAAATTGAATGACAAATAAAAATCATTTACTCATATCTTTAAAGAAAAAGAATGTTCAATTTTGCTACATAATAGTAAATGTTCTTTTTGCAATTATATTGGTCATATGTTTGATAAATGTCCTATAAGACTTAGAAAGGCTTACAAAGTAAAGAAACTTTGGCTGCCTAAGAATGACAAATATCTAAGTCCAAATAACACTCACAGACCCAAAATAAAAAGGGTACCAAGCACTTCAATGATCAAATTTGTTTCTGCAGGCTATGAGTGCACAAATGAAAAACAAAAAGCTCAAAAACATGTTCTCGACACATGATTGGGATGAAGGAGCTCTTCTCAACACTTGAGTTGAAAAATGGAGGTACGGTGTCTTTTGGAGATAACTCCAAAGGAAGAATAAAAGGAATGGGAACAATAGGTAATCCTAATACCTTACTTATATTTGAAGTTTTGTTTGTAGATGAGTTAAAATTTAATCTACTTAGCATAAGTTAGTTATGTGATAAAGGATTCAAGATAAAATTTGGAAAAGAAAATTGTCTTGTTTAGCATGCTGAACATAAAATGAAGATTGTTGGAAATAGAAAAGATAACATCTATGTGCTTGATTTGGGTGAATTGAATGTTGAACAAACATGCTTGGTTACGAATAAAAATGTTGATACTTGGTTATGGCATAGAAAGCTAGGACATATGGGTCTAGGCTTAATAAAAATATTGTATAAGCATAACCTAGTAAAAGGTCTTCCACCTCTAGAGTTTAACAATGATAGATTATGTGAAGCATGCATTAAGGGTAAACATACACAAAGTAGCTTCAAATCGAAGCTTGTGGTGAGTACATCTAGACCATTAGAAACACTACACATGGACCTTTTTGGTCCTATGAGAACAGCAACACTAAATGATAAATATTATGTCTTAGTCATTATAGATGATTATTCTAGATTTACATAGACATACTTACTTGCTAGAAAGGATGAGGCATTTGAGAAGTTTGCTGAATTTTATAAAATGGTTCAAAATGAAAAAGATCTTTCAATCATAAAAATAAGAATTAATCATGGTGGTGAGTTTGAAAACCAACTTTTTGAAAACTTCTGTTTAGAAAATGGCATTTCACACAACTTTTCAGCTCCTAGAACACCACAACAAGGTGGTGTTGTTGAAAGGAAAAATAGGACTCTTGAAGAAATGGCTAGGACCATGATGTGTGAATATAACCTTCCTAAACATTTTTGGGGAGAAGCTGTAAACACAGCTTGTTATATTTCAAATCGTGCTCTATTAAGACCGATTTTGAAAAATACACCTTTTGAACTATTCTTTGAAAGAAAACCAAACATTTCATATTTCCATGTTTTTGGTAGCAAATTTTTGTTTTAAATCATGAAAAAGAAGCACTTGGAAAGTTTGATTCCAAAAGTGATGAAGCAATCTTTCTTGGATATTCTCATACAAGTAAGGCATATAGGGTGTTCAATAAATGAACCTTAGTTGTAAAAGAGTCAATTCATGTTATGTTTGAGGATGATTGTCATGGTATTCAAGAAACCGAAGAGAACATTAGATCTAAGAGTATTCCAAATAGGGCTAAAGTTGAAGGGGAGTTTGAAACTAGGGAACCTTCATTTCCTAGAGTAAGAAGTGAAGTAGATCAGGATCACATCATAGGAAATCCTAATGTTAGAGTGAGTACAAGGTCTCGAGTTCACAACACTTGTGAACATCAAGCCTTTCTATTCCAAGTGGAGCTAAAGAAAGTAGATGAGGCTCTTGAAGATGAAAACTGGTTCCTTGCTATGCAAGAAGAATTAAACCAATTTGAAAGAAGCAAGGTTTGGAATCTAGTTCCTAGACCAAATGATCATCCAATTATAAGCACAAAATAGGTATTTAGAAATAAACTAGATGAAAATGGTACTATCATTAGAAATAAGGCTAGATTAGTAGCACAAGGATATAGTCAAGAAGAAGGAATTGACTATGATGAAACATTTGCACCAGTGGCTAGGTTAGAAGCAATTAGGATCTTACTTGCCTTTGCTTGCTATATGAACTTTACTTTGTTTCAAATGGATGTCAAAAGTGCATTTTTAAATGGTATTGTAAATGAAGAGGTATATATTGAACAACCACCTGGATTTGAGGATCTGATTCATTCAAATCATGTTTTTAAACTTTCAAAAGCTTTATATGGTTTGAAACAAGCTCCATGGGCATGGTATGATAAACTAAGCTCCTTCTTAATCGATAATGGTTTTAGAAAAGGGAAAGTGGATAACACTTTATTTATAAAGAACAAAGAAAAATAAATTTTAATTTTTCAAATATATGTTGATGACATTGTGTTTGGTTCTACAAATTCTACACTATGTGAAGAATTTGCTGCATGCATGCAAAGTGAATTTGAAATAAGCATGATGGGTAAGTTAACATACTTTCTTGGGTTGCAAATCAAACAAACAAACAAAGGAACCTTTATAAGTTAAACAAAATACACAAATGAATTACTCAAGAAATATAAGATGCATGACTCTAAACCAATGAATACACCTATGAGCACTTTTTTATTACTATCCAATGATGAAAATGGAATTAGCGTAGACACTAAATCATATCGTGGAATGATTAGTTCTTTGCTATATTTGACTGCATCTAGACTTGATATTATGTTTACTGTGTGCTTGTATGCTAGGTATCAATCCAATCCTAAAGAATAACACCTAGTCACTGTTAAAAGAATCTTTAGATACCTTAGAGATACGATTTCTCTAGGAATCTGGCATCCTAGAGATACAACCTTGAACTTGCATGCCTTTAGTGATTTAGATTATGTTGGCTACAAATTAGATAGGAAGAGTACGAGTGGTGAATGTCACTATCTTGAAAACATGCTTATTTCTTGGCACTCCAAGAAACAAAATTGTGTAGCTCTTTCCTCCACTGAAGCTGAATATATAACTACTACTAGTAGTTATGCTCAAATCTTGTGGATGAAACAACAATTAGAGGATTATGGCATATTATCACAAAAAGTTCCATTAAAATGTGACAACACCAGTGCAATTAATCTCACTAAGAATCCTATGCAGCACTTTAAAACTAAACACATAGAAATTAGACATCATTTCATTAGAGATCATGTTCAAAAAGGAGATGTTGTGCTTGAATTTGTGTGTATTGATCAGCAAATTGCTGATATCCTAACCAAACCTTTATCTAAAGAAAGGTTTTATGCTCTTAGAAGATAGCTTGGAATGTTAGTCCCTATAAATATTTGAATTCTATATTCTCTATTACTGCCATTTTTCTGCTCGTTTACTGTTACACAAATTGCTCGGTTTGAGAGGGAGCTGCTCTATTTCTACTCCAGCAACATCCGGTTAATGCTCTAACCTTATCCTTCTGCTAGTCATTTTTACATTCTATCCTGATTACTTGCATGTTCATCTTTTTGCTTATGACAAAAAGGGGGAGAGAATAATGTGCACATGTTAAGTCTCATTTCTGACTTGATAAGTGCAGAATGTGGGATCTTTCTCTAACACCTTACTAGCAAACTTATGTGGTCTATGGTGTTTGAAATATATTATAAACATGCATAGGACTTTGTTGGAATATATTTTAATGATATTAGAATATATAAACATTTTGATGATGAGAAAAATGAGAATTATAATATGACAATATTATAACCATTTTGTTGGAATATATTGATAATTAAATAGAATTATAATATGAAAATATTATAATTAATATTTGATTATTTATGAGTTTATAAGAAAAATAATGCTAAAATTGTATGCAGGAAATTGAGTTAGAATGAGCCCAGTCTAAAGTCTGACCGAGTCCAAAAAAGTTTGACCCAGTCCAGAGAGGTGTAACCCAGTCCAGAGAATGTGACCCAAGCCCAAAATGCGACCCAGTGCGTGACCCAGTCCAGATGCTCGACCCGCAACCAATTTAAGCCCCGCGACCCAGAATTCGACCCGCGATGATGCTGTGACTTCACCGGTAGATTTGGCCACCCATTTCACCACCGATCAAGGCGTATGATAGCTCGTTGGAAAGCTAATGAAGAGGAGAATATTTCTGTAAAGAAAAATCAAAGACCCACTACTCAGAAAGGAGCAATTTGAAGAAATGGTGAAGCTCATCGAGTTCTTGCCCTAACTACTCAAAAGTGAAATTGGAAGCATATTAGAGAGCTTCTAAAGACGATTTCAAAGGGTTTTTGTAAGGAAGAAGATGCTTTATCAATCTGTAAAGGACCCATAAAGAATTGATTCAAGATTGGAGAGAATTGAAGAAGATTTGAGTGAGACCCGAAACTTGCTCCACAAAACCTGAATTACAGAGTTTTAAGTTGAGACCAAAACTGCACCGTTTTGGATGGGGTTTTGAAATAAACGAAGGCAGAACCTTAGCCTCGACATTTTGTCTCTCTTAAGCTTGAAAATGGACAGAGAAGAGGAAAATAAGGAACTCCAATGGGAAGAAGATTTGATGGTGCTCAGAAGTGTCAGAAAGACTCTTTGAAGTGAAAGGTTAGTTACTTTGAAGGTAGTTAAGCAAGTTTGTCTTCACCATGAGAAGAAGTTGGAAAATCATAAGCAAAGAAAGCAAGTTGTGAAGCATCTCATACTACTCATCCTAGCTCATCCAAACCTACTATTTTGATCTTCATTGGGTGACTAATTTCTAAGCTCATTACTTGCTTACTAGAGAATCAATTTGTGCTTCATTATACTCTATTATTGAAGTTGATTTTCTGCAAGTAGACTCTGCTAGGGTTTGAATGAATTTGGGGCTTTTGTCCATTTACTCTGTATTGAGTCTCTAGTAGTTATTTGAAGCTTCTGAACTTGTATTGCATATCTTACAGAAGCTTAGTTTGAAATTTGTAATAAGCTTGATAAACTTTAACTTGTTGATGTGTGTTGAGACACACATTGTGATTGTGATCCTTGGTGTAAGGATTGTTTGACTCCTTGAGGAGGAGTTGGAAAGTGTAGGAGAAAGTTTCTCCTAGCTTTGTAGTAAAGTGAACTTCAACCGGTTGTGTTGAAGGAGAAGAGGGTGGAAGTAGGTGAAAAAGGGCTGAACCACCGTGTAAACTTGTGTCTTGTCTCTCTTGTGTTTAATTATCTTTAAATGCTTTATTTGATTGCAAAAAGTGATTAAACATAAATTAGAAGTGAATTGATAAAGAGAAACCTAATTCACCCCCCCTCTTAGGTTGCTATAGGATCCAACAGACTTGCTTGCTGATTCTGATCACATGAATAGTAAATATCATGAATCTAATTATGTGATGATCAACTTTTGCAATGCCCAATTATGTTCTCATGAAAAACATGATTAGTTATTTGGTGAGTTGTATGGTGACATGTGCCATACTATTGAGATATTTTGTCATCATAAAAAAGGAGGAGATTGTTGGAAAATAAGGGTTTTGTTGTGACAAAAATATATTTGTGAATATAATTCTTGAAATATGTTTTTCATAGGTGAAAAAGAAAATCATAGGAAGCAAAAAGGTGTACAAATTATAATATCAATTAATGATATTATAAAGTAACTGGGTTCCTACATTCCTTCATAAAACATCTTCTTAAAGTGCTTTTTGAGAAATATATTTATGAATGATGTCAAAAATATATTAGAACATATCTTTTTTAGAAAAATGATACTTGGCTTTATGCACTTGTAGGAAAATAAAGAGCCTTGATTCTAGCTTGAGTTTAATTCAAGCTAAGATATATATTACACCAAAATGTGAACTTACTATAAGCTCATATTATTGGACAATGCTTACATTATTGGACTATGTTCATATTGCTGGACCTTGCTGATAGTATTGGACCGTAATTACCTATACGGTTAGACCTTGCTGATGATATCGGACTGTAATTATGTGTTGGACTTCACATGCTACTAGACTAGGCTGGATCCGAGACTGATCCATGACACGGCCCACATCTGATGTATAAGCCCTACCCGCTTCTCACTTGATCACTTAATGCTACGGTGTCGTCTAACTTATTAGAGGTGCATTTGATCACTTATGCTACAGCGTCATCCAACTTATCAGAGGCGTATTTGATCACTTATGCTATGGCATTGTCCAACTTATCAGAGGCACGCATAAGAGAGGCTCTTGATTATGTGCCCTAGCCGCTGCCCTTCGAATAGAAATAAGCCTCTGGTGACACCTTTGTTCTCTCTAGCGCCAAATCCTCAATGGGGGATCTTAGAGGAGACTAGATGTCAAAATGGTTGGATTGAAGCTCTGAGAAATGATATGAGGTTGATTTGATAGATGGTTTACTGTTCCTAACAGGAAGAAGGCTACGACTCAGGTTTGATCTAAAAAGCCCTAGATTTGTTCTCTATTCAAAGAGATGCATGCGTGAAGAGATTGATTGATGATCTACAAACATTTTTGAATTGTTCTCTTTACAACGAAACAAGCTTTTGACCTCACTCATTACTTGATTCAAGTTCACTCATCTCTTAGTGACTCATAAGGGTTTGGTGATATTTGGTTATTCGGCTTATCTTTTGATTATCTAATTGATTGTACCGTGTATAACATTATTTATGTGCTGATTACATTTAAAAATATTTATGGCACATAAATATTGGGAAAAATCCAAAACCCTAATTTACTAAAATTGGAGATTTTGTGATAAGAGCTTTGAACTTGGTTATCTATACTTGAATAGCTCCCCTGATTAGTAATATCCCTCAAACTACCATATTAGTTGGGGATTTACATTTGTACATGATCTTTTGATCATAATTTGTAATTGTGTTTGAGAATTCTTTAAGAGGGAATTATTTGGATTAGGGAGAACATTTTCTCCTAATCTAGTTAAGTAAAGGAGACTTCAATCAGTTGGATTGAAAGAGAAGAGGGTGGACGTAGGACTCAAGGATTGAATGCCGAACCACCGTGGTAAATCTAGTGTTTGTTTCCTTACTATTTACTGATTTAAATATCCCCTAATATTTGATGATTATTACTCTATTAATTATTTGATACTAACCAATCAACTCATTTGATATATATATGTGTGTGACAATATTCTAGATAACTTGCTGCCTAATCTAGAAATAAAGCATCATTTGGTTGAAATTTGCTTACTTGATACTAGTGTTACTTGTGTGACTTGTCTATATAATTGGATTGAATTTTTACTGCTAACAATAGCATAGTATTGTTGGTTTAACAATTCAACCTCCCTTCTTGTTAAGCTATAAAACCCAACATAAAGCTCCTATCATGAAACCCCTAAATTATAACAAATTCGGGTTTTGGATTTCTCACAATGTTTATGTGCAATAAGTATTTGGAATGTAATTAGCACATAAACAAAGTCATACAAGGTACAATTGATGTTATAATCAAACAATAAACCAAGTAATTGAATATCAATGAAACCTTGTGAGTCATTGAGAGATGAACTAGCTTGAGTAAATGATCGAGTGAGCTCAAAGATTGAAACTTTGTTGAGAAAAGACTTTAAAAAGTTGTAAATCGCAAACCCTCTCTCCAAGAACAAGATCTCCTCTTATAGAAGATAAATCTAGGGATTTTTAGCTCAAACCTGAACCCATAGCCTTCTTCTTGTTAGAGCCTTATCATCAACCATCAAATTAACTTCACATCTCTTCTTTGAATAAAAAATTTGATTGTTCTGACACACATCTCCTCCAAAATCCTCTCGTTGAGGATTCAGTCGCCTAAGGAGCTCGACGCCTCTCTCTTAGCCTTCATGTTTTGAATAAGGGTTAGGGCACATTGAGGTTAAGTCACTTAAGTGATTCCCTTACTTAACTAAATGGTGCTCTTTACTTTGATGTAGGCTGTGAAACATTTAATCAAGCAAGCGGGCCATGAGATATAGGTGTTGGCCATGAGTTCAAGCTAGCTGTGAGTCCAAGTGGGCCATGAGTTACTTGATGAGTAACTTAAACACAAATGTGGGCCGTGAGTTACTTAATGAATAACTTAAACACAGATGTAGGTTGTGACTTACTTGATGAGTAACTTAAACATAGATGCGGGCCATGAGTAACATGCATAATGAACCAAACCTTAAGTTACTTAAATAGTCCAATAACACATAATCACACAAGCTTAGATTTGTTCCAACATATGACTTCACTTGAATTAATATCAAGCTTGGATAAAAGCTCCTCATAGATTGATCTTTGAGTATGTTCCTACAAGTGCATAAAACCAAGTATCATTTTTCTTAAATATATTCAAATATATTTTTCAACATCATCCATATAAGATATTTCTCAAAGTCACTTTATGAAGAAATGTAGGAACCCGGCTACTTTATAATATCATTGATTGATATTAAAATTTGTACACCTTTTACTTCCTATGATTTTCTCTTGCACATATGAAAAACATTTTTCAAGAAATAATTCACAAATAGATTTTGTCAGAGCAAAACCCTTATTTTCTAACATGAACCTCTACAGTTATACTCTAATATGAACAATTTGCTAGTTTCACCTTCACCTCATCTTTCCACATCAATCATATATGAGTATTCATAATATTATAATGTAGCACATTGGAAAAACCCAATTTTTTAGCCATTGATACAAGATGCTCTCTTGTGTGTTTTGGCTCTAAGAGAGCTATTTAAGATACTTTGTTTTGCTTGGATTCCTATTTAAGATCCTTTTCTTTTTTTTCCAAAGGACTTAATCCTTTGATATTCCATATGATAATACTAGACATTTAAAATGGATGGTTTTTCACCATCCATTGCAAGTGCCTTACTATTCATGATCATGCTAGTTTAGGTTTAATCTAACTTGAGGCTGTCCTTTTGGTTGCCTTTATTATCCATTTCATTCCAGCTCTGCAAGGTCTCCTAAATTATACTTTCTGCCACTTCCTTAAACTTCTCATCTAATAGTACCCTAAATCTATTCCTCATCCATTTGTCTACTCTTATGTTCTCATTTACTGTTATCTATAAGTTCTCTAAGTTTGTCACATCACTCGGTTAAGCTATTTGAATGTCCTCATATGTTTGTCCCATCCTTATAATGTCATCATTAAGCTTCTCCATACCTCTTGACGTCTATCCTTCCATATCTATCTTGTTTCCAAATTTAAAAGAGTTTAGATTATGCGGTTTTTGTGCTAGAATTGTCTTTGAGACATACTATTGAACACCTTCTAATCACCCGTATTTGGCTAATTTTTTAGCAAGCATTATGTTATGCATGCTATGCTGGGCTATGGGCACTTTGCTACACACATCGTGTAGGCTTGAGATAGCAAAATGGCACACCTCATGTGTGTTGCACACAAGATGCTAGTCCACAATGCACACTTGCTACATGTTGTGCACTTGTTATGCATCACATGCAACAAACATGTATGTACTATGCACTTATTGTACATCACATGCGTGATGCATGTCCAAGTTGTGTGCCATGTATGGGAGACAAGTTTACTTTGTGCACCTATGCAATGCATGATGATTAAGTAACAACACCTATTTTTGGCTTAGAGGCCTTTTGTCGAACATCTAGCATGTAACCATGAAGTTCCTCACTGCTCACACTATCTATGCCTACATTGTGCACAACATCTCTTACATCTATCTTCAATGCATTCTATTAAGCACCTAGATTGTGGCCATGAAGTTTGTGACATTGCTAGTAGTTGTGACCTTAAAGCCACTAATGGGTGTAATATGGGAACCATGGGGATATCTAGAAGTTGCATTATTGTTATCTGCAGTAACATTGTAGTTTCAAATGATTTGCGAAAGAGGATGTTTCTAGTGGTTGCATACTTGGCCACCATTAAAATGTTGAGCTCGAGTTAGGTGGCCCTGGTAGTCGTTTTGGCAACCATTATGACACCAACAAAGGCTAAAACCCTAGCAAACTCATGATGCATTCACAAACCACATGCAAATTCATAATGCGGTCAATGCTTAGTGCATGCATAGTCAATGCATGATCAACTTGAAGTCAATGGACAAAGGGCATGAAGCCCTACATGAAGAATGCACTAGGGACCTCTAACATGCCTATTGCCTTGACAACATCTTCCACTTGAGCCAAACTCTTTGCCTTTGCCTATGTTGATATAATCATGACCACTATTAACCCTACATGACTTTAAACTTCAATACTCGACTTATGCACTTTGACCTTCCCATTTTCTCTTGGGCCCTCTATACCCATTTCTCTTTGTTAGCTTTGATAATCTCACTTCTATTATTGTTATTTTACGATCTCCATTTGCTTCATTAGGGAGCTTGTACCTACCATGAAGTTCATATGACTTAAAGGCCTTAATAGCCAATCTCACTTAGTTGCAAACAAATGTACAAGAATAAATATTGGGCTGACGATACTATTGAGACTTCATTCATATTAAAACATTTTATTTTGAAAGAAGGTATAAATTAGATAGGTATCTTCTCTCCTATACTTAAAAATGGTTATTGTGTTTTTTATTAACGCAATTGTTAGTGTTTGTTATTTGTCTCTTTTTTATATGGACATTTAGAATATATTCCACTATAGTGATTTTGATGAGGTATATATGAAATTACCTAGTTTTTGCAATCAAGGAAAGGGAAATGTATGTATATTGTGAAAATCCTTATATTAACTAAAGTTGTCTCATATTAATGGGTTTTGTCAATTCCAACATAATTATTCCTTCTTCTCCAAGAGGCAATAAAGAAATAAACCACAATCTCCCTATCATTTGCTAAAACTAAGTATTAGGCGATGACAATTATTGCACCTAAAGCTATATGGATTGTGTGGATTTTGAAGACCTGGATATACGACACATAGCTTTTTTTGTCACATCAAAGTGGCCATTTACATTATGGTGTATTTGATCTTTTACAAGAGAGATAAGTACATAGAACTTAATTGCCATTTTGTGAGATTGAAGATATAACGAAGCACATCTAGACACACCATATAAAGACCACAAATCAACCAACAAACATATTAATGAACACATTAAGTATAATTAACATTAGTATTTTGTTGTCTAAGCTTTTGTTGTTTGATTTGTTCAAAATCTGGAGAGTATTGAAGATTGCGTTATTATTGTAGAATTCTATGATATGGTGAGGGTTGAGCGAACATTATTTTTTATTCCTTATGAGAATTGTGCAGCATGTTTTCCTTACTATACTGTCTATAATTTTCATTTATGATGGTAGTAGGTTTCACACTTTTCTCATTTGGTTTCTTCTCGTTCTTTGTATATACGGCTCATTAAAGGTTTTATCATAACACAATCGTAGCTTTACTATATTGGCTTCTTTTTCTCCTTCTTCCCCCGCTTCCTCAAATATTTTGATAGTCAATCTTTCAAAGACTCTGATTTTTATTTATGTATTTACATTTTGGTCCAGCATAAAGGTTTTTGTATTTTAAGTTTAAGAAGTTACATGCCACTTTGGTTCCTTAAAAAGAAACAAGAAAAAGATGATACTTTCATGTATCCCGATGAGTTTAACGGACACAAGTGAATGAAGTCGTGATGGGCACACCTCCACCCCTTGAAGTCGCTTTCGAGCCTGCCCGACCTCCATGCATCGCATGTAATTTGATGTATTTGAGCGTGTGAATAGTCAACAGATTTCACTTGCCAGGAAAAAAAAGAATAATGGATATTCTTCACTTCTATTTATTGGACCATTAGGAAAATCCAACCTCGAGTTTTGGCGTGTCCAACATCAACTTTTTAGCTTGTGCCGACAGCCATAGATAGTGGATGTGGAAGATAAGTATATTTTGGGAACATGCTCCTGGATGTTCGATCATGCACCGCCTAAACTTTTTCTTTTGTCTTTGAAAGCTTCCTGAATTGCTTTTTTTTTGTTTCTAAGTGTTGTAGATATTGTGCTTCCCTCTTGAATTTAGTGCATACTGATCTAAGCCAATTCTTGGAGCATGGGAAAGATAACTAGTTAAGTCTCTTATCATTGATTGCTGCACATGTAATTCTATCGATCTTCTCTTTTCTGGTTTACTGACAACCACCATCATCAGTTTATGTGCTTTCCTCGGCGAGCAAAAAGGCACAGGTATGGCTAAAGGGAAAAAGAAAAAAGATGAGAAAAAAAGAAGCCTAAAGCGGATAACGCAAGCATATTGGACCACTAGCTTTGACAATACAGCCTCGAGTTTTTGCGAAAAGGAACGGTTTTTAGGTCCATTTGGGTGTTGCAAGAAGCCACGGCAAGCATACGATACATGTGGAAGAAAAGATGCAGTAAGAATTTCTTTCTGTCTCCGATTTTATATTTCCGACCCTTTAGTTTTGTTCTTTTGGATATTCTTTTATTCAGTCTTCTCACCCTTTCTCAGTCGCATCGTCGTCTTAATCTTTTCTTTATTGTGAATCGGACTATTTGTTGGTCTTATTGTGAAGGATGTACAAATTCCAGTAGATGTGCTTAATCAACTACCAAATTAGTTAACGTGGAAGGGGGGCCGTAGGAAAATAATTCAGAAGAAAGTTCCATCGGTTAAGCACATAAATTAAATGAAAAAAAAAAGTTGTTGAGAAATCTCTGGTCTTCTTTTAATGAAGTATTATTCTCCATTAGAACTTTTCTCGCAGAACAAAATATTTGTATTTGTCTCAGTCACATCTAAAGCAGGGGTCAAGAAACTCTGCTAATGATGTCTAAGTGAATCAAATCTTACAGATGGGGAATATATTTTTATGGTAAAGTAATCAAACTCAAGAGTGGAGTAATGGAGAGCTTCAGTTCCTATAGAGGCATTGTGCCACGGGATATGCTTTTTCTAGGTTATAATAAATAGTGGAACTCCAGGCCATGACTCTGCAAGTACAGCTGCAGTTGCTACAGGGGAATCACCTTGGCAGGTCGCCACTATTAATGGGGCTAAACCTTGCATACTTACAGTGCACTCTCTGCCAAAGGAGATTTGCCCTGAAATTATGTTGCAGTTTCACTTCACCAACAAATTTCCCATTGTTCATTGTCATAGTTCATCGTCTCTCTTCATGATCCAACAGCATTATTTCTCAGTGTATTGCATATGTGAATAACATAGTTTTTCCATCACGAAATGCAGAGGCACTTTCATTCAAGCATTCGTGACCCTACGTGTTCATTGATATTTTAACAAGAGGTGTTATGGCTATTCGTAATTTCAATAGCTTCTCCTCATTTCTACGCCATTGCATCTTCTGTTAACGAAGGATGAGTATCTTTTTCTTCTAGTCTATTCTTTCATAGTTGAAGGATGAGTATATTTTTCTTCTAGTCCATTCTTTCATAGTTGAAGGATGAGTATGTTTTTCTGCTAGTCTATAGTTTCATAGGCAGCATTATCAAAAGCTTATGCTGCTATGCATGCCGTTGTATGTAAATATCTTCATTTCACTCATCTGTCTTTTTTCTGTGCTTTAGGTAAACATGGACGAATTGCGCTAGAACAGAATGAAGTAGAATATGCTACGTAGGTAGTAATCTTACTGACCGTGGCAGTTCCAAAATAGCCATTCTTTTCAATTCACGGATTCTATAAATGGATTGTGCAGAGGCAGCGTGGTAAGGGCTTCTTCCACCACCTGATCTATTCAGATGGTTAGTCCTGTGATTTCCACTCATTGCTGCTGTACAGAACTTCAACGACAAAACGTCAGTCATATAGTCGGATGGCCTCCTGTTTTAAGGATAAGTTTGCGTATTATCTCTGGAAGCCGCCATTGTATTTGTGATAATTCAAATGATAAATCTTTTCAAATTCTTTGATCCAATCAAACTTAAGCACAGAGAAATTCCCTAAGCTATAAGAGAAGAAAAGGCCCCAAACACAAATATGAAGCACATTAAGAAGGCATGTACTCGGTAATTGATCCCACATATTAGAAGAAAATTGCCTTTCTCTTCCATATCACGTGATCACACCTCATCAGTATGCCATGTTAGCTTTGATACCAAGATGGAAAGGCAAATTCCCCATTATAATCCTAGAACACCAAAGAAAGCAATGTAGAAATATTTGATAAAATTCAATTATTTACAAATTTACAGATTTTGTAGGCAAACACTGAATCGTTTGCAATGGAAGCAACCTATAAAGAAAGGAAAATGAATTAAGGGATAATTGGCCATGAATGAGAATCATGGGAGAATTGGGGGTTAATGCTCTTAATTCTTCTTATACTTTTCTTGTAAGTGTTGGGCCCATCCAACCCATATTTGGGCCTTATGCTAGGTTCCTTTTTAAGGTGGTGTTGCCATAATATTGGATTAAAGAGAGTTTTCTAGGGTTGCCCTCAAAAAAGAAAAACAGAGAAAAAGAAAAGAGCAAAATTTTGAAGAAATTAAAAGCCTTGTGCAGCAATTCATTAAATGCCTAATTAACGTTAATTTATGATGTGATTGAGCAGATTTTTTGTCAATAGGTTTAGAATTGGGTGTTATTTATTGTGAACAGTTAGATCATCATTCGGACCTTTTTACATCAATAGGTCTCGGTCGAAAGGCAACAACAAAAGTCAAAGCAAGTTGAGATCATGGCATTAAAATGCAGGGTGCCATCATTGTGGCAAGATGGGTCATATCAAGAAAAATTACTTTTAGTTGGGAAAAAAAAAAGAATGCTAATGGTAGAAATAAGAAGAAGAAAGTTAATGAAAGCAATGATAAGAAGGATAACCATGATGATGATCAAGTCGCAACAACCATTGATGAACTTGTTATTGTGTACTATGATAATAATGTGAGCTTTGCATGCAATGAAACAAGTTAGGCAATTAATAGTAATGCTTTGTTTCATATCACCTCCAAAAGAGAGTTATTTACTTGCTATATTCTAGAAAACTTTGGCACATTAAAAATGGGTAATGGTTGCTTGGCTAAAGTTGTAGGTATGAGAGATATGTCCTTAAAGACTTGTAAGAGATCTAGGTTAGTTTGAAGGATGTCAAACATGTACTACTTGAATTTGATTTCTATTGATAAGCTTAATGATGAAGTTTTTTGCATTATTTTCAATAATGGACAATGAAAACTCACTAAGGTTCACTAATTATAGCTAAAGGCAAGAAAGAATCTTCTTTGTATTTGTTTCCCTAGATTTTCAAAAACATTTGTAATATAGTAAAAGATGGGAATGCAAATGCTTTATAGTACAAATGATTAAGTCATATAAGTGAAAAAGAGGTGAATATGTTGACAAATAAGAACTTACTATCTAGAGTTAAAAGTACAAAACTTAAGAAGTGTGCATGTTGTTTAGTTGGGAAACAAAAAAAAAAAATTATTCTATAGTCACCCTCTTTAAAAAAAAATCAAATTTCTTAGAATTAGTACACTTGGATATTTGTGACCCAATTACCCTGATGACACTTAGTGAAGTATCCTACTTTGTAACCTTATTGATGACTATTCAACGAAGCTTTGAGTTTATATCTTAATATCAAAAGACCAAGTGCTAGATGTGTTTAAAAAATTTCAAATTTTAGTAGAGAGTTAAACTAAAAAGAAGTTGAAATGCATTCGATCAAACAATAGTGGTGAATACATCAGACCATGAGTATTGTAGCTAACATGACATTTGACATCAAAAGATACCTTTAAAAACACCTCGGTTGAATGGTATAGCAAAACAAATGACTAGGACATTGGATGAGAGTCATATGTAAGATTTCATATACTAATTTGTGAAAGACATTTTGGGATGAGGCATTATTTATAGAACTCATGTTATTAATTTATCTCCAATTGTTGCTTTAGATGGTGATGTGTTAGATAAAGTTTGGTTTAGCAAGAATGTTTCCTATAACTATGTAAGGGGCTTTGCTTGCAAAGCATTAGTCCATATTCCAAAGGATGAGAGGTCTAAGTTAGATGTCAAGACATGAAAATGTATATTTCTTAATTATGATTCTATTGGATTTAGCTAGAAGTTTTATGATCCAGTTGTGAAAAAGTTATGAGGAGTTGTAATGTTGTATTTTTTGATAATTAGAATATAAAAAATATTAGCCAGAAAGAGAAGAATATGTCACAAGGTTCTAAGACTAGTATTGATATAAATCTAATTCTTTCAAATGATTTATAAAGATAGTCACCATAACATATTGAAAATGGTATTCAACATGATGTTTAGGATTAAGTTCAAACTTAAATTTAGATTGACCAACATGGTACAAATAACAATGACACTTAGATAGAAAATGTTATTGATGTTCAGTAGGATCCATTTACAGTTCTACCATTGAGGAGGTTAACTAGAGATCGTCATCCATCCTTTAAATACTCTATTGAGGAATGTCTATTGTTAACTAGTGCAAGTGAACTTGAGAGCTTTGAAAGAGTAGTAAAGGATGTCAATAAGAAAAAATGGATTGATGCAATGCAACATGAGTTGAAATCATTACATGATAATCAAACATTTGAGTTGGTGACATTGCCTAAAGGCAAGAAAGTTTTGAAGAATCGTTGAATTTATAGATTAAAGCATGATGAAAATTCTTTACAACCTTATTATAAAGCTAAACTAACTGTTTAGGGTTTCAACTAGAGAAAGGCAACTAATTTGGATGAGATCTTCTCACTTGTTGGAGAAATGTTTTCAATTTGAGTGGTTTTAGGATTAGTTGCTAGTCTTAATCTTAAGATTAAGCAAATGGATGAGAAGACTACTTTCCTTTACAATGACTTAAATGAGGAAATTTATATGGAGTAGCCAAAGGGTTTCAAAGAAAAAAAGAAAGAAAACTATGTTTATAAGCTAAAGAAAAGTTTATATAACTTAAAACAAGCAATGAGACAATAATATTGAAAATTTGAGTCTTTTGTTAAGGAGCAAGCCTATAATAAGACAAATTATAATTATTATGTATTTGTACAAAAGTTTTGAGGAGATGATTTTATCAATTTACTAATTTATGTAGATGAAATACTTGTAATTGTTAAAAATACTACAAGAATTAAAAAGTTGAAGTAGGAGTTGAATAAGTCGTTCTTATTAAAAGACTTAAGCCAAGTGAAGCAAATTCTTGGCATAAGAGTTAGTTGTGATAGAAAAGTTAAAAGATTACGGTTGTCTCAAAAGGAGTATATCAAGAAAGTACTTTAAAAGTTCTATATAAATAAAGTTAAAGTAATAAGCATGTCTCTTACTATATAAATACTTTAAGCTCAATAAAAAACAATGTCTTACAAATAAGAAAAAGATAAAAGATGTGGAATGAGTTCTTATGCTTTTGTTGTTGGTTGTTTAATGTATGCAATGATTTATACAAAGCTAAATATAGCTCATATAGTTATAGTAGTTAGCAAGTTCATTTCAAATCTTGAAAGAGAACATTAGAATTGTAGTAAAGTTGATCCTAAATTATCTTTGAGGTACTTTTAATTTGAAACTTTATTTGGGAGTGAAAAGCCTATTCTTATTGGATATATAGACTTAACCATAGTAGGGAATATTGATAACAAAAGATTTACTTTAGGCTATTTGGTTAAGTTTTTAGGGGTAGCTATGCATGGCAATCAAGATTATAAAGATCTAAAGCAATAGATCAAAATTCATGATAACAACAAAAGCATGTAAAGAGTTGCTTTGGATGAAAGTATTCATAAAAGAACTTGGTTTCCTATAAGAAAATTTTATGACATTTTGTGATAGCCAAAGTGCTATATATCTTGTTAAGAATTCTACTTTTCATCAAAGATCAATGCACATTGATGTAAAATGTCATTGGACATGAGATATTATGAAAACCAAAGAGATTAAGCTTGAGAAAGTACTTACCGAGGATAATGGTTCTATTATGATGACAAAGGCACTTTTGCAAGAAAATTTTGAGTTTTGTTGACGTGTAGCTAACTTGGATCTCACATAAGAAATTGACATTTGTAAATCTCCCTCATTTAGGCTAAAGAGGGAGAATTGTCAAGCTGGTCCAACCCATATTTGGGCCTTATGTTTGATTCCTTTCTAAGGTGGTGTTGCCTTAATATTGGATTAAAGAGATTTTACTAAGGTTGCCATTAAAAAAGAAAAAAAGAGAAAAAGAAAAGAGCAAAATTTCATAAGAATTAGAAGTCTTGTGCAACAATTCATCAAATGCTTGATTAAAGTTGATCCCTGGTCTGATTTAGCTAATTTTTTGTTAGTATGTTCAAAATTAAGTGTTCTTTTTTGAGAAAAATTTAATCATTGTTTGGAGTTCTTTACATTAGCAAATCTTAGTAAAAAATCTATGTGATTTTTTTTTAACTATTCTTACTTAAGTTGACTATTAATTATTGATTCTTTTATTATTGAATTTGTAAACCTTTGTCTTGTTGATGTTGTTAAGGACTTGATTAGATTATAAACCTAAAGATTCATATAGTAAAGATTTGGGTGGAGTCCATGATTTATCTTGTGATTTTTATCTTTCACATTTTGGAAGTTTTTATATGTAAAAGCTTTTCTTATGTTAACTGTGTGGGTTGTGGTGTTTACATATTTTACTTATGATTCAAAGTATATTATTTGTGTTTTAGTATGATTCAAATCATCACAGGTTAAATCAAGGTGAAAAACTTTATATGTTTTTTTCCCAACAGTAGGTTGGATTGTTGATGACGGTGTTTCTTAAAGGAAGTCTAAAAAGTTGAATATTCATTTCATTTCTTCCAATCATTAACTAACAAATATCTTTATAATTCACAGCAACTTATTAGCTTGCAAGTGTTGGGTTTTATGGCCTAACAAGAAGGGGGGGGGGGGTTGAATTGTTATTGTACCGAATGCCCCTTTTTCAATTTTTAATGTCTAACAATTTGTATAATAATATGCAATCAAACAGGAGTGTGTAATCAAGAAGGAACAAGAAAATAAACACCAAATTTACCACGGTGGTTCGGCACTCTCTCTTAGAGTCCTACGTCCACCCTCTTCTCCTTCAATCAAACTGATTGAAGTCCTCTTTACTCAATCTGATTAGGAGAACACGTTCTCCCTAATCCAACTAATTCCTTCTCCAAGGAATTAACACATCCGAGTACAAATAATGATCAAAAGATCATGTACAATAGCAAATCCCCAAATAATATGTGAGTGTATGGGATATTGCTGATCAAAGGAGCTACTCAAACAAATATATCAAGATACAAGGCTCCTAATACGAAATCCCCAAATTGATGAAATTAGGGTTTCAGATTTTCCTCAAGATTTATGTGCAGAGAATGTTTATAAGTGAAATAAGCACATAAATAATGTTATACAAGCTATAATTGATGATATTATCAAAGATTGAATCAAATAATCGAATATCACCAAGAGCTCGTAGACCACAGAATGATGTATACTCTCGAATCAGATGGTAAGTAAGCTGAGCAGATTATCTTCACAGAGAATAATACTTCAAATAGATGTTTTCGTCAATCTACTCCTTCACGAACACATCTCCATTAAATAGAAGCAAATCTAGGGTTTTCAGTTTGAGTCAAACCTGAACCATAGCCTTCTATCCGTTGGGAATAGTAGACTAGCCATCAAATTAGCTTCATTTCACCCTTTTGATTCAAAATCCGACCGTTTTGACAACCTATCTCCTCCAAATTCATCTCGTTAAAGCTTCGGCACTTGAGAGAGACGAAGGCAGCATCGAGGTGAAAATAACATGGCTAGGGCTTGACCCCTCGAGAGATAAGCGTCTCTTATCTGCCCTTAAGTGAGACGACGTCGTTGCCAGAAAGCGTATCAAGGAAGGTTCTGGTTTGATCGAGACGACACCGTACTGGTAAGGTTTGATGATGACCAATGCAACACCGTACTGGAACGGTCTCTTGCGGGCTGACGTGAACTTGGGCCGCACCTATGTTCTTACAGTCCAACAGCCACAGTCCAGTCCAGTCCAGTAAACATATATATTCAGCATGTATACCCGGTCCAATATCAACACGGTCCAACATCAATACATTTATAATGTATTGCATATGTTGAATATTAAGCTTACATATTGTTCCTGCAATTTCACCAATTCAAGTATCATATTCCTAAAAACAATATATTAAAATATACTTCATATTTCTTGAGGAAATATCTAAGTAGACAATTTATTGAGATAATAAAATATATAACAAGCTCATAAAAGTATATTTTATGAGAAAATGTAGGAACCCGGTTACTTTATAATATCATTAATTGATATTATAATTTGTACACCTTTTACTTCCTATAGTTTTGCTTTTTGCACATTTAGAAAAACATATTTGGAGAATTGATATTTTCAAGAAAATATTTTCAGTCACAACAAAACCCTATTTTCCAACAGCAAGGAGGTATTAGAAGAAAAATTGTCTTTCTCCTTCACATTAACATTCCATATCACCTTACCTCGTTAGCTTGCTATGTTAGCCTTACTTCATGTGAGATAGTTTCATCATCCCTCACCAAACACCAAATGTGCTACCATAATTTCTTTCTATTAGAGATATGATTTCCACCAAGAAAGGATACCCTTTCCTTTTAAAGACAAATGCCATCATCAGTAATCCAACCCATAAGAAAAATACAAGAAGAATTGAGAACATTAATCAAAAAATTTAAATTACTTTCTTAATTATCGGACAATTCTCATTCATGACCAATTTTCCTTTAATTCATTTTAGTTTATTTGTAGATTGTTACCTTTGTAAAGGATTCAACGGTTGCCTATAAAAATCCAATCAATTTTACAATTGTAAATCATTAAAACTTATAAAACACTTTTATGTAGCTTCCTTTTTATTAGGAATTTGCCAGCACAATTCCTTAACTAAGGATCAAAGCACACATATGCACACACATTAACACAAGATATTTTTAAAGTGATTTAAACCAATAATGTCCAACTCCCCCATCCTTCCAACAATATCAAACTATTTCAACTATAGTCTCCTAACAAAGAAAGACTAAAAAACTCTCACAAACTTAGCTTTGTAATACTCTACAAATAACCTAACATTTTAATTCTCTTATCTCTCCCTAAGGATTGCTTAGAATCCTTTTATAGGCCTTTTAATTTCCATAAATTAGTTCTTAAACCAATGTAGGACAAACAATATAATCGGTCTAATCTTCAGTTTGGTAACTCAAAAATACTAATCATCTCCAAAACATCGTGCTTTTCAACCAAAAATAATCTCCAATTTGGCTTTAAAATGCTTATATTTGGATAGAAAGGCATGAATCTACTCTTGCAAAATTCAATCTACCATTCCAATAATACATATTGGTTGTTCTACTTCAATATTTTCTAAAATCAAATCAAATTTGGGGAAAGAGAAAATCTCATTTCAAAATATCTATCTACTTCTTCAATTGCATCCACCATGTTCAATCCATCATCTATGGTCCTAATCTTTCATGCTCCACACCATTGGTTAGGGATCCAAGCAGCTTTGATACCACTTGTTATAGATTTAAGTGACTTCAATACCGCTTGTTAAGGAATTATGTCAACAAATTCCTAACAAGTGGTATTATAGCCATTTGAATCTATAATAAGTGGTAGCAAAGTTGCTTGGATCTTTAACACTTTCATGTTCTAGGATTATTGTAGGGAATTGGCCTTTCTATCTCTAAAGATGAGGCATAGGGGTTATGTTAGACATCATGAGAGAAAGTGCAGCCATGCAAGCAAGTTGGCACGATTGAAATAGTAAGACTTGGAACTTGCCTTGAGTTTTGCTTCCTTTAGTTTCATCCAGTCACAAATGCATTTATGCTAGTAGATTATTAAACACTAAAAACAAATACAATCAGGCGAAAAAGTTATTAAGGGACTTCCATAACAACAATATAGTAGTTTAAAAAAACTATACAACAAGGACAAACTGATTTTTCCAATAATAATCTTGCTAAGCTCACTATTGATTCTCTAAGGTGAAGAAAAATTTAAATTTTATATCTAGTTATATATTTTAGGTATACATGTGTATGCTAGCATGGTGTATTCATGGTTATGCATATACAATTTCAAATGAAGACTTCGTATTAAAATATTTATTAAGAATAATAAGTAATGTTACCTACTGAAAGATAGTTTCTTGCTTGACTACTAGGGAAATATGCTAGGGAAAGCTTTAGTATACAATAATAATAAAAAGAAAGAGTGAAAACCATGCTAGCCCTAATTAATGTTTTCACTAAGAAGAGACAATCAAGAAATGTCCTACGAGTTAAAATAGAGGGGAGAAAGGACCTAGAGGTGAAGAAATCAACTATTTTCTTTTAAAGGGAGGAGGTAAAGGAATGGAACTAACTCTGTCTTAAACCAAAAACTCAATTGCATAATCAATATGATTAACATCAACAAATTTTCCACAGTTCACTGGTTTTTCCTTTCCTTACCAAACAACACCAATAAAATGCTATAGCTCACATAAAACTAGTGTTTAGATTGATAGAAGAGTTACCCTCACTACAAGTAGGTAACTTGTAGTGGGTATCCATCTAACTCATCATAATAGTATGTTGAACATAAGGATGCATGCGGCCTATATTGCTCAAATGTTGACCTAGTCCATTGCATGTACATAAGAAGACTTAGCTCAAGTCATGTCAATAATGCCTAGAGATGTACAAAGGAAAATGATCCTCAGTCTACTATAGCTATTGTCAGAGAGAGAAATAATTCTTTGACATATATTATTGTACAAATACAAACATAATTTGATCTATTAACAAGAGATTTTTCTACCATCATGGCCTCTATGTGGCTTCCCTTTCAGTTTGATTTCCTACAGCTCCTAATTGCTTCATGGGTGGAAAAAGAGAGAATGGTGATCCTATTTTCCATTGCCTAGGTATAAGATGAGCTAATTTAGAATATTCTCTTCTTCTAAAAAAATCCCATATTAAAAGTAATAGGAGCCATAAAACCCAAGCTTCACCCTTCTTCTTGATGCATGATTGAAATGTTCAACCCAAAAGTTTCCAAACTAGCACCTTTCAAAAAATCCCCTAAGTTGGCTTGATCCAACTTCACCCTAAGATTGAATCAAATTGACTAACCCAAGCCAATCTTGAACTTTCCTAAAAATGAACCTTTTACGCATTTTACGAAGGAGGTTACCTCAATGACTTGACTATAAGCACTGTTAATAGGTTCACAAAGGCTTATCACCATTATTTGATTCAACTAGTCGTTGATGACCAATTATGGACTAATTTCATGATTTGTAGGACCGAAATCAAGACTAATTGCTTGATTGGAGTAGCCCCCATATTCACTTGTTGCATCAAGCTAGACTCTACACTACCAATTACGTTACAAAAAGGTGTACTTGAATGATGATGGTTTGGCAAATAGTGTGGAGACCTATGCTCGAGTGACATGGTTAAATCAAGGTAATAAAGTTATACTTGCTAAAAACTATGGCTTTAAACTAGTTGTAGTACTTGGATTAGTGGTACATGTTAGGAATGGATAGAGACTCCAAGCCTAAGTAGCCCGCAAAGGGGCCTAGGTAGTTTGCAAAAGGTTACATAGGAAGGTCTGTATGGTCCAACTTAAGTGATCCAAGTGAGACATGTACCAACAAATTTGACAATGTTGGAGATCGAAATTTGTAAAGTAAATAATAACATATATGTTCTAATTATTAGCTACTAAAACACAAATTTGAGGAAAAATGGTGAAACTCTTTCATTGATTCAAATGAGTGTATACATGGGTTCGGCTTACATAATTGGTTAGCTCAAGCTTATAAAAGGTAAAGTAAGTAAGAGAGTAATGGATGGGCCTTACATTCCTATAGGCCTTAATGGGCCCAGGGCACTATGTACTTTACAATGACCTAAGAACAACTATATTTTCAACAAGCCCCATCAAGCTAGTAATCGGTAAAGGTCATAGATTCCCAGCTTGCCCATGAGAAAATGATGTTATTGTATTCCTAATGCTTTTGTTAGTAAGTCTACTAGTTGATCATGTGTCCAAATATGCATTGTTCGGATGATCCACGCTACTATATTTTCTATGATGAAATGGTAATCAATCTCAATATGTTTGGTCTTTTCATGTAATACGGGATTATTTGCTATCTTCATCGTTGATTCATTATGACAGAACAAAGATACATGTCTAATAAAAATAACCTACAAATCTTTAAAAAGACCATTAAGCCAAATAATTTCACATGTGGTGGTTGCCACGGTAGACTACTTCTTGCTTTTCTAAAATATAAGCAAATCCCTTAGCATGATACAAAAACCTGTAGTGGATCACTGTCCCATGGGGCATGATCCAGAAGTAGCATCACAATAGGCATGCAACTCAAGGCTATTTTTATATTTCATAAGCAAACCTTTCCTCGGAAAGCATTTAATGTGCCTAATAACACAAAGTGTTGCTTCAAGGTGAGAAGCTTTATGGGCATGCATAAAATGACTCAAAAGCCATAGAATGAAGCATATGTTAGGTCTAGTGACAGTGAGATAAATTAGCCTCCCAACCAAATGTTGATATCCTATAATATCCTTCAAAGGAGGGTCTCATTCCTTTTGTAGGAATTCATCATACTCCACTAGTGTACCTAACATTTTGCTCCATGGGGGTGTTTGCGGGTTTGCATCTAGAGGGCCCATATTTTGATATTAACTCAAGGGCATACTTCCTTTGGTTCATAACTATTCCAAAGGCATATTTCTCTAACTCAACCCCCAAGAAATACTTCATGAGTCTTAAATCCTTCATCTTGAAGGTAGAACATAGGTATTCTTTTAGTTTCTTGATACCTTCCTCATCGCCTCCTATAATAACCATGTCATCAGCATAGATAAAAATTATAAGAAGGCCCTAATGTGTGCACTTGAGGAACAAAGAATAATCATGCTATGAATGGTGGTATCTAACTCAAAGAAGTACATCTGTGAACTTCTTGTACCATTACCAAGAGGCCTACTTGAGTCTATATAGGGATTTCTTAAGCTTGTAAACCTTGTTGCCATATTTGCCTCGAAGTCCCTCAGCCAGTCGCATGTATATATCTGTATCCAAATCACCTTGTAGAAAAGCATCATGGACATCCATTTGATGCAAGTTTTAATCAAGATTACCAACTAATGCAGTGAGGATCCTTATAGTAACTAACTTCCCAACATGAGCAAAGGTATCTTTATAATCGACCCTTTCCCACTAGCTATATCCCTTGGCCATAAGATAGGTCTTGTCACGGTCAATACTCCTATCCATAGCATATTTGATTTTGTATACCCACTTACTTGTTCCCAATAGCTCTCTAACCTATAAGTAAAGAAACTAGTTCCCATGTGTTGTTGGACTCTAATGCCCAAATCTCCTCGGTCATAACATCCTTCCATTTAGGATCTATGAAGGGTTCAATTAGGGCTGATATGAAGCAAACAAAGTGATTGTGATCATGGGACAAGCAATGGTGAGACATGACATGTGAAATGGGATGTGTGGTAGAACTATGGTTGGATGCATTTGTATGTGAACAAATATAGTCATGCATCCAAGTAGGTGGTTTAGGTATCCTACCTGGCAAACATCGAGGCAGTGATGATGGCACAATAGGGTTCAGAGGATTAAGTTGGCTGGACTATAGAGCAGGCCTAGTATAGGGTATTGTGACAAGTGAATTAGGATCTTGTATCTCAGTAACAATGGATGATGCATGCAAAGGATCATAAGAAATATTTGGTAGTGCATCAGATGGCAAGGTTGTAATGAAAAGAGCAAAATGTGATGATGATGATGAATTAAATGGAAAAAATCCTCGTGAAAAGACACGTCACAACTCATAAAACATTTGCTAGTCTCAATACTTAGAAAGTGATATCTTTTTTGGGTAAATGGATATCCCATGAAATGGATGGAATAGAATGGTGCCTGAACTTGTTCTTTTATGTCAAGTTTGTAGCATAACACAAACACCTAAATACTCGAAGATGGTGATGAGAAGGCAATTTGTTAAAGAGCTTCTCATATAGGGTTTTTCCTTGGAGGACTTGAATGGGTGTTTAATTTATTAGGTATGTGGCCATGAGCAAACATTCATTCCAAAATTGAATGCAACAATGTGTGTGGAAATGCAATGCCCTAGGAACATTAAACTAAGTGTCAATGTTTTCTTTCAACCACCCCATTCTGTTGAGGGGTATAAGGGCACAAACTCTTATGAATGATTCCTTATGAATCAAAAAATGAAATGCAAGATGAGCTAAAAAAGTCATGTGCATTGTCTATGAGAATGTGCTTAATGTGAACTCCAAATTGGGTTGTAACCATAAGGAAAAAAAGATCTCAAATGATCAAAGGTCTCTGTTTTGTGACACATAAGATAAGTGCATGTGGCCCTTGAATAATCATCAACAATGGTAAGAGAGTACCTAGCACCAAAGTGACAAAGGGCCTTGTAAGGTCCTTATATATCAACATGGATAAGCTTAAAAGAATGAGACCTCATGGAAGTCCTAATAGGAAATGCTAGCCTTGCATGTTTAGCAGGCATACAAATGTTGCAAAACTTAGTGTCATGCATAGAGAAAGAAAATACTTCATTCAAATGATGCATGGCTTTATACAATAGGTATCCCAATCATTGATGTAAAATATTACATGCAGTAAAAATATGAGAAGTTTGACAAACATTGTTTAACTTCTAAGATACAAAATATTCTACTACAAAGTTGTTTAGCTTAGAATTACATCCATCATCAAAATCAATCATTAGATAATAAAGCCCATGCTTCACTCTACCTAGCCCTATCACTATCCCAGTCCATAAGTCTTAAAAGAAACAAAATTTTGGAAGTAACGTAATAGAAAAAAATTGTTGTCATGGGTGTATTTGGTAGTGGACAATAGATTAGCTATGAATGCAGGAGCATATAAAAAATCATAGAGATGGTATCTATTGTGTGAAATAAGTGAGTCAATGTGTATAATGGGTATGTGTCTACCATTTGGTAATTGAATAGTCTTAAACTCATGAGTACATGAATGAGGAGAGATAAGACAATTAAAATCACTAGTGATATGGTCACTGGCTCTAAAGTTTACAAGCCCATGGCTATAATCTTAATGTGTAGGAAAAATACCTGAAACATAGGCAGTGTTGCAAGGAGCACAAGCATTGGACTATTTGTGCTTGTTAATAATTGTCATTATCTCTTCTTGGTCTCCCTTAGTGAGGGTTAATCAATCACTAGAATTGTCGTCAATGGCAGTGTGATGGGATGACTAACGTTTGTTACCTTTTCCTTTTGCTTGCCTTTTCAATTGAGGATGGCTATAGAGTGAATAACACTTTTTTTATTATTTTATAACACATACACCCAAGAAGGGAGGGGAGGGGACTCGAACCCATGACCAGTGGGACTATCGATCAGGATTTGGTTTAAAGAACACCATTAAGCCAAGGCTCCAAAAACTTCTTCTCTTTAATATGTCCAAGGATCCCCTAGTGAGAACACTTAATAAGGTAACGACATTCATCTATTCAGTGACCTTTTTCTCCACAATGAATATACCCATTTAGTCTTGCATCAGAGGAGCTCAAGTGTGCCTGGGAGCCTATAGAAAGGTAAGAAATGTCTCGGGCTATTGTTGGTTCACGACCTCTATCTACTGTCAAAATAGGCCTACCATAGGACTGAACTCTATCAAGTCTGGAAGCACCATATGGGGTGGAGAATCCTATACTTCCTAATGGGTAATCCATAGGAGTGTTCTGCCCCAAGTGTAGTCTTAATTCCATAGCAAACACAAAATGATCTGTGTGGTTTGATGTTCCATAAGTGTGATGACCATATTCTTCATCATGGATCATCCTAATGGCTTCAAGAAGGCTTAAAACCGGCCTAATGTTTTGAATTTGTGACTGAGCAATTGAATACCAAACATCCAAACCATTCAAAAAATCCATAATCTTCCCATCTTTTTTAAAGTGTTAGAAATCTTGGTTAGTGATGAGTGTAGGATAACATATGGTAATGAACAAGTCAAATTGCCACCAAAGACGCTCTAGGTAGCACAAGTACTTGTCCATGGTTTCTCCATCTTGGTTGGCTTGAGCAAGATTGCATTTAACACGGTAGAGTTCCTTGGTTCCTACAAACTAGAATTTATCTTAGAGATGAACCCAAACATGCCGACCATTTGTAGAGTAAGTGAAGGATCTATAAAGTTTAAGAGAGTGAGCTGTGAGGAGCTAGCTAAGTACCACACCATTAAAGCGCTTCCAGAACCGAAACAGTGGGTCATCCTCTTTAGGTTATGGCACGAAGGCATTTACAATGTCAAATTTGTTTTTGCCTAGCAGAGTTATTGTCATATCTCTACTCCAGCTCGCATAATTCTCCACTCCATGGAGTTTTTCTGAAACTATCAAGATGCATGTTTGCTCATTTGCATGGAGGTAATACGAGTGATTAGGCTGCACTAAGGGTTCCTTGTCTGGACCACCTAAATGGCCCCCTTAAGTGACGACATGAACGAGAGGGAGCTTGTGTGTGTCGATCGCGTCTAGGAACCTCTGGGGTTTGGCTCAAGTCCATTGCTATAGAAAATCGAAGTTGGAAGATAAGTTGTTTGATAAAACACCTCAACAAGAAACTAAAGATAAAAGCGTTTATGGAGATCATTGTTTATGCACAAACATGAGTGAGGCAGGATATAGATGATGACATGGTACCCATACCATGCTAAAACACAAATTTGAAGAGAAACAGTGAAACTCCTTCATTGATTCGAATGAGTGTATACATGGGTTCAGCTAACATAATTGGTTAGCTGAAGCTTATAAAGGGTAAAGTAAGAGAGTAACAGATGGGCTTTACATTCCTATAGGCCTTAATGGGCCTAAGGCAATATGTACTCTACAATGCTAATGTGACCCAATAGTAGTTATATTTTCAACATTAGCTATAACCATTATAAAGTAAGGATTTTACATGCCTCATTGATGTTTATTGCACTTCGTAAAAGGATATGTACTTATCATTACTCCCTTTGTTGAAGGTCTTAGCCATTTTATAGATTGAATTATGGTTGATAAAGATCTTAGTCCTTTTATAGATTCTCTTTTTAAATTTTTTTCTTTCATGAGAAAGATGCATTTTTTTTTTTCATTTTTTTTTCTTTTCTTGGATTGGAGGATTACATAGGATTTTAAACATATGGATCTGTGGGCATAATGTTGATTGTTACCTATTTGATAATTAAAACATGTAATTAAACCTTAAAGTAGGTGGATCTTTCCCATCAAAGGTTATAATGACCTATATTGGCAAAAAGCTAAAAGATTTGGATACCACAACACTTTTAAATGAGAAAAACTTAACTTCATTAAGTTATACAAAAGATTACAAGCCACCTTCACTCATCCCTCTTTACTCACTTATAATATCGTTCACACACCTCTTCTTACATTAATACAACTAAGACTAAAAGGGACTAAGCTAGACTGGGCCTAGCTGGGAGAACGTAACATTGATACATGTGATGCTATAATAGAATGGTGGATCTAAAAACATCCATTACCTAGGGAATTCATTATTAACATCAAAAGTCCAAAATTAAATTTAAAATTTTATTAAAACTCAAGATCTGATATAAAATTTCTTACATTTAATAGATATTTTTTAAGAAATTACTCTAAAATTAAACACTTATTATGTCCAATAATAGCAATTAGGAAATTTTGTTATTTTAGACTTGCAATTATACAAAAGCGTTGCATCCAAATCTTATTAGCAAGAGGTCAGAAGGAGGATAAATAGTTTTTATTATCTATGCTTCCGCCAAATGAATCTCAAATAGGAAAACAAAAGAGAAAGTTAGGATTTATTTGCCTTGAAAGTTTATTTTCAAAGCAAGGAGGCCTATCCTAAAGGCTATAGCCAATAAGATGTATACCTCTGTCCAATATAAGGCCAAGTAAGCATCATGCCAACTCTTCTTGAGGTTTAGACTATCCTACCAATAGTTGGATTATTGAATTCTTGAAACATTTCAATTTACTTTTTTATCATAGAATCTCATCATAGCTTGGTCACGAGAATCACAAGTTTTAAGAACCATCATTTTCTCCTTTACAAATGGTTGAGGGTGCAAATCAAGAGCAACTAATTCAAACATGTAGCAGTTTGGCTTTGATTTCCAAGTTTGCATTTTCCTTTTTACAATCCTTCATCTTCATGTAGAATAGGAATAGGCTTGGTCATTTTTTAAAGATGGACTATTACATTTTATTCTTAGAAAACTCCACGGTTGCAAGAATTTGTGTAAAGATGGATATTTCTAATCATTTGCCTACTAAGATTCACCTTAATGCCTTCGAGGAAGATAGGAAGTGACAAAAACCATTTATGAGATAAATATTGGTTTTTGTAATTATTATCATATACAAGGAGATGAAGAGTTCATTTGTAGAAAGATATTGTGTAGGTATGATAAATCTAAAGCCCAACATTTAGGTGATGGGAAAAGAAAGAAAACTAAGGTAGCTAAGGAATCCAAGATGTGGAAAATAGAAGAAAACATAAAAAAAAGTTAGAAGCATTGATAGCCATTACATAGGAAGTTAATCCTATGGTATCTAATGATGAGGTTGTTGTGTCCTTCAACCCAAAATAGATTGATGAGGATATTATCTCTATAGATAAAGATGTTGAAGAACTAATTTTTAATGAATCATATCAAGTGGTTTTAGTTACATAAATAATAGTTAAAGAAAAATGACCATAATGCTTCCAAGGAGGATAAGAAGTGACAAAAATCATTTATGAGATGAATATTAGTTTTTGTAATATTATCATATACGGGGACATGATGACTCCTTTGGTAGATAGAAATTATGTAGGTATGAAAATTTTAAAGCCCAACATTTAAGTGATGGGAAAGGAAAACAAACTTGGGTAGCTAAGGAATCGAAGATGTGGAAAATAGAAGAAAATATGAAAGAGTTAGAAGCATTGGTAGCCACTATATAGGAATTTAATCCCATTGTGTCCAATGATGAGGTTGCTGCGTCTTCCAAACCAAAACAAATTGATGAGGATATTATCTCTGTAGATGAAGGTAGAGAAGAAGTGATTTTTAATGGATCTTATCAAGTGGTTTGGGTTGAATAAAAAAAATTCAAAGAAAAATATGAAAAACGCAATCCATCAAAAGGAAGTAAGATAGAAAATGACTTTGACATCCTAGTAGACTTTAAGGATGACCAATATCTGCAAGATGAAGAGGTCTATAAGGATAAGAATGAGTATAATAAGTAATACAGAAAAAGAGTAACAAATATAATTGTTGTGGCCATTGATATAGGAATCGAAGCAAAACTTAGCTTTAAAGTCTAGGAATATGATGTAGTATTTACTATATAAGATTTTCTCAGTAAGCCTACTGAATGGGAGACATTCTAGTTAAAGTTCAATTGGTTTCAAATTAAGATTTTTTCTATTATTTTAATTGAGTTGGAGGAGAACAATTAAGAGCAAACTTATTTAGCTTGTCAATTGGAAGATGGTAAGGGTAAAATAATCAAGAAATTAAGAAGGAAATTATGGAGTTAAACAAAAACTTGAGATTGTTTTGCCCTTTAAAATTTTTATTTGACTTGCCAAGAGTTCTCACAAGACAACAACCTAAATTACAAGTTAAGAAGGACTTAGAGCTATAATCTACAACAATAGAAGAGAATAAACTCTTCGCTAGCATGACAAAAAGACAAAGAAGCCAAAAGTAACCTACTAAGATAATAGAAAATGCTAATAAGCCTAAGAAGGATAAACAAAATGAGAATAACCTTATTGAGCAAATTTATGATATCTCAATCACCTTAAGGTGACAAATAGACATCTTTGACTCAAAATAAGAAGGAAAATAACAACTAACAACGTTAAGGATCACAATTTCCATGCTAATATTATACAAGAGTTGCCCAATGAGATAGTGGTATCCCAAAAGATTAGAATCTAATCCTTAGTACCAAATCATGATGAGTCATCATAAAATTTCACATGGGGTACACTTGACTCCAATCCAAATTATTCTCTAACATTTTCTATTGGACGAGCAACTAAAATAGAGAGTTAGATGTGTTTAATCCTATCTTCAGGACTTTTCTATTTCCCCCCTTATTAAGGGCATGTAATATTGAGTTTGAGTTAGGCTTATATCTTATCATTTTATCTCAACAAGGTATGGTCTTTTAACTCAACTTTTATTCATAAAATATGTTAGGGTACTATTCCTATTTACATAATAATAATAATAATAACATAAGGCCATGACTATGTATCTCCACTTCCAATGTGGGATAAACATTCTCAACACACCTCCTCTGTATAGTGGGAGAGACATTACTAGTGGACAAATTGAGATAGTAAGGGTCCACCATAACATATTAAGAAAAGGGCAATGACTTTCATACTATATCAAAGCAAGGAGGCCTATCCTAAAACCTATAAATAGTAAGAGGTATATCTCTAGCTAATATAAGACTAGAACTATGTATTGCAACTTTTTATTTGAGATAAGCATCCTCAACGTTTATGAAATTTTTAAAGGATAAGCTCGGCGTTGATTGTCTCAATTTCTCCACGAAAGTGTACACGCTGGTGGCTTTTCCAAGAAAAGATTTCTGCCTCTCCATCAGTCACTGATATCTTATATTTTATGGATTCTTTCTGTTGTCATACACCACGAGAACAAAATGAAAGCATAGAAACCGTATATAAATGCTTTCTCGAGTTTCTGCGTACACAAAATACTTGGGGACCATCTGGTGGCGCATGAAAGCCATGGAAGAGTAACTTTACATGTATGATATAAAGATATCAAGAACATGCTTCTGGATCTTCCATCTTGGAAGCATCTATCAGCCCTTGTTCTCTTTTCTCCTTGATTTCTTTAGTTAACTTTTACCCAACGTGAAAGATACTGCTTCTAGTAGATGCTGCGTGTGAGAACTACGCTTTGAATGACCTTTGAAGTTGAAATTGGGCCAAATAAACTATCCGAAAAGCCAAGGTGTTTTAAACCGTGCATTGACTGCGAATTTTATATAGTCAGGAATATCTGCTTTGATTTTATTCCAAAACACGTCCACATTCGTATGATGAGACAATGCACATCACAAATCAAAGTAGCACTTGCTTTGGACCGTCAAGTAATATAGATCACATTCTGCGTCCAGGGAGTGGTTACAGGATGTGGAATAAAGTAATAGAAAGCCTGTAGCCAAACAAGAAACGTATTGTTCTCGGGGATATCCCTCATCTACGTTTCCATAAATAACAGGTTGCAGCCAGTGTTCTTCAGGTTCGGGTACAGGTCCAGTTGCATTACAGGGCAAAATCTCCGTTGGCAGGCAGCCACTAAGCATCTGAGCCAGATATTGCTGCAGTGTGCTTTCTGCCAAAGGAGATTTGCCCAGCAATTCTTCTGCCTCATGCAGATTATAGTTCACCATAGATTTTTTAGCAGCGTGAAAGGGCAGTTACAAACGAAATAATTGTCTCTTATCTGTTCTGTCAAATATATTTCTCACCTATGAGATGCAGTTGAATTTCCGGTAACACATTCTTGCTTTAAGTGCATGAATGCACCACACCCAGATTACTTGAGCAGTTTTCCTTAGGAAACGCCCGAGCAATTTCACACATCCGACATGGTCCTGCACAACCACCGAAAGAAGTTTGTTACCACTTCTGTATTTGTGTCTCTTTGTTAATCTCTTTAAATTTCAAGCAGTAATATTCATACTTTGGTTCTTGCACCAATTATAGATACATTACATGTCGTAATCAGCGGTGTTTGATATTTATTATTCGGTTGTTTGTGCTCTTTGCACTAGGTATATATAAGAGATGTCTTTAATGAGTCCATTGAAGCTCACCCACAAATAATGATATTTTTAGTGCTAGAGGAAGCTAAACTTGACAACCTGAAGACATGATGCCTATGAGAATCTAGATAAGTGTGCGACTTCAATATAAAGAAACTACTAATTAATTTTTAAAATCAATGGCTATGCGCGAAAGGTGTCTGTTCTCCTCAGACACTTCCAACATTATACAACTTGTCTAAGCCAAAATTGAAAAATTTAAACCAACAAACTAAATTTAAAAAAAAAAATTGTCAAATGGAAATCTCTTTCATCAAGTCTCAATATTTTGAATAATGAATAATTATCCGAGCATTTGAGGCAAGAATCTTGTAATACAAGTTCGGTAAAATGGCATTCACTTAGCCACTACCTAGATAGCTTAATCTATAAACTCATTGAACTAACATTGAACTATTAAATGTTTTTGATGATTTTGAAGAAATCAAATTATTGCATCTTATACAACCAAATATGGATTGGGTATTTTCAAAACAATGACCATATAGGTTATTGCCTCGGAAGTTTTTTTTTTTTTTTTTTCTAAATTTACAAATAGGGTAGTAGGGGGATTCAAATATTGGCGGTCGATGTATTTCGCCGGACCTTAATGGATATGATAATTGGTTATAGTCATACTATTATGAACACTTAAAACCCTCCCAGTAATCAAAGTCGCAATCAAAGAATCTCAAAATGAAGCACAAAATAAAGTCCATCATATGTTGGGGATGTCTTTTCTGATTACAATAGATTCTCATATCTATGCTTTTCAAACTTTTTTGTTGTTGTAAAGTGATATACAAGAAATTACTCTAAGTTCATATTGAGGTTGAATGACATGATTTGAATAATCAAGTAAAATCAGCAAATATAACTTTATTGGATAACTCATATATAAGGACAAACTTCCTATAGCAAAAGTGATATCCCAATGACTCCCCCTAATTAACTCATATTGTAATTTCTCTTGTTCTCAAATTAAAGGCAAGTCACACTTGTTTTTTTAGTATACTTGGACTTGAGAAATTTGGCAAAGTGTTCTTACACAAAAAGGCCTTTATAGGAACATCAATGATTAGAATTATGAACTATAATGAATGATTAAAGCAATTAAGGAAAATGATTTGGTTGTGAAACTCTTTCAACTTTTTTTTTTCCTTAAGTATATGTCTATTGTATTTGATCTAAACGAAATTGTAGATATTTTCAAAATAGGCTTGTTGAAATACTACTTTTATTAGCTAAAATTAGGAAAAAAAAAGTATATGAGAGAGCATATTTATTTAGAAACATTAAACTCACTTAGATGAATATTTTTGTATATCATAGCTAGAGAATTCTAAACTAGATTTTCTCTTAGATGAATTGTAATGTTGGAATATGTCCTTAACCTTTTGTATTTTCTTCTTTTTTGATAAATAAACCCACATATTCATAAATAAAGAAATAAATCCATCATTTGTCATCAAAACGTTTACATTAAAATTGAGTTCATAAAAATTTTTGACAAAAAGCTGCTAGCCTTTATGGCATAAATTTATGAGATTTTCAACACGAGAGATTTCCATCTAAACAACCATTAAACTATTTATTTGTCCATCGCCTACTACCTAGGTTTGTAGCTAGTAGGGCCAAACAAATGGCCAGGGTTTGAGATATCCCACATTTCTCTTCCCCAATTACCTTTAAAAAATAAACCCAAAAAAATTCTCTAAAATCTTAAAAAGTTTTATTTCAACAAGTCAGAAAACTTATTGAACGTGTGAAGCTACCCAACTTTGAACATATAATATCGTATATTATCTCCAAAATAATTTGATTGTAATGAAAATTTAAACTAAACATGAAACAACAAAAGATACATGCCCATTCAATGACGTAAAAATATTTTCATGCACGTTGATAATGTTTTCCTAGAATAACAATATCATTCCATGGTCCACAAATAGTATTAAGTTTGTATTCGTGTTTCATAATACTCATTGTCAAACATTTTTTGTCATATGGAACTAAGTTTTTACACTTCTACCAACAATAAGAAGAATTACAAGAGTATTTATTCTTTAACTATAGATTAACAAATTATATTTGAAAGGTTTTGTTAAGTATAAATGGACTATCTCAAAGAATTGAACAATGAAGAAAAAAAATATGTTAAATAATTAAGACTATTAAATATAAAAGTCTTAAAGTTACATTATATCACATTTGGACTGAAAGGAGTAGAATAAAATTCAATGATAAAAGTTTAGATAACTCGACCATTATTGCAAAAATCAAGAATAATGTAAGAGGTAAAATTTTACTAACCAAAGAGTAAAACTTATAAATTGTAATAAGTTTTTGCAATAACTTTAAAAATTTCAAATACAATTTTTGAGCCTAAATGATGATATTATAATTGAATAATTTTATATTTCCTTTTGTAATATATAATACTTAACATTTCACCAAAACAAAAAAACAAAAAACAAAATTGTTTCCACTAAAAAGCCTTTCCTTTTAAACTTTATATCAAAAATTCCTTCGTGTATCAAATAATAAGTACTATTGCTTTTTGAGTATGAATCTTGGATTTCTTTGAAACTTTAGGATGCTCATAATTGTTCATAATCTTTCTAGGAAAACTGAAAACAACATTGTTTGTTTTCTTGTATAAGCATTGTTCATCAAAGATTTGTAGAAATCTAACATATTGGCTTTAGACGTGTAGTTGCAGTTGCAACAATTTTAGTAGCCCCCAAAATGCATGCTTTTCATACTTCCACAGAAATGAAATAAACTAAGAACAAGGTGCTAAATATTCACTTAGCTTTAAATTTTACAATATTGTTCAAAACAACATATTTTGTTAGATTTAAAGAAAAGGAAAGGCCCACCCTGATTAAGTATACCAACCTCAAGAATAAATACGCACCCTATGGAATTTCCCGTTTCATTCTATCTAAGTAGGTGTTTTTTTTAGCTTTACAAATTGATCTAAGTTTTGAATTCTTGACGATCACAATATTTTTTGCAACCGTAAATTCTAAATCATGCTGGTGAGACCATGGACTCTTGAATAAACAAGAGAATTCGTAACTTACATGCGTTACCTTACCTTGCACTACTCTTCTACCGAATCTTAACAAACACAGTTGCATTAATACCCTTAGAAAGTTGACTGTCGAGAAACCACCATTTTTTAGTTCACTTTGGACGTAGTGTTTGATATCTGTGTGTAAATGAGCAAATAGTAAGAACCAAAAGAAAGAAAGAAAGAAAAAAAAAAAAAAAAAAAAAAACATAAGAGGAAAGGGACAAGGAGAGAGTGAGTGCGCCCTTCTTTAGTTTCAGTGTTTTTGATTTTTTTTGGTGACACAATTTCTAACCACAATAGACTCAGCTTTAACCTGATAATGATGCGCGTTGAAAATTGGAAGTAAAATCTAACTGTGTAAAGTTAGGCGAGGAAAGAAAACCCTACATAATTTCTTATAATGTTTGACCTAGTGCCCTTTTTTGGTAGTTACTTAGGTAAAATAAATTTTTTGCTTATCAGAGTTTACATAAGCATATCAAATTTTCTAAGCTTCAAAATACGTTTTTTTTTCTTTTTTTGGCATTGCTTCTCTAATATTTTGGACTATTCTCCTCATCTATGTCATTTACAAAATCGTTAGGCCTTCTTCTTCGTCTCCATATGTCTGAACTTAATTTTGTCTTCTTCTTTGTTGATGATTAAACGCCGCCATAGAGAGATAAGGATCAGTGTTTTTATCTTCAGCTTCAGCTTCAGCTTCATTTATAATTTAGGTTTGTGATTTTAGAATGTAATGCAATCGTTGCCATTGCTTCACTCAATAGTGAATGCGATGTTTTAAACCGAAGCTAGAATGTTATGTGCATGAACTTGCAGTGCTCATAAGTACTTGAAAGTGTAGCATGTTCCATGTCCTATATTTGTTATGAACCTTATGTCCGTTCTGCGTAGATACTTATTACTTTCTGTATCCAATGAAAATAGCTAGGTAAGTGTGTCTGTGCGATATGTATATATACGTAAATATAGGCAAGGTCAGTTGCGTAAACCTTAGGCAGGCGAGTGACCTGTAGTGCTTAAGGTACTTCTTTCCTCATCTTGCTGTAATCGAATTGAAACATTAATGAAAACTCCCAATGCAAATTTCAGTTCATTTTTCTTCTCTCGACTTAGAGAAACTGCAGGACGATCCGCCGCGAGGTGGACCCATAGCTTTCCTGCCTTCGGATATTTATTCCTCCAGATACGGAGAAACTTTTTCAGGCAAGAATATTCTGGGGAGAGAAGAATAAGATTGCTATTCTCTATTTTGTAGAGTTGTTTCGCATTTGTGTAAGAGCTGCTTTCGCGAAAGGGGAATTAGTTTGGTGTTCATCAACGCAGCCAATGTTCCATCATCACAACCATGTTTTTTCTGTAAAGGAAGCCAACTATAACAAAGACATGAAATATAGATAGGGGATGAAGCGAAAGTGGGCAAGTATATTCCTTTTATGAGTTGTTCCAGTCTAGTATTTCATTGTCTCCTCCTAGTTGTCTTCATAACAATCCTTCAACGGAGGTAAATTATTTGTCCTGACATGTAGTGATGGACCACACATACTGGACCACGATACAGGTTTCGGATTGTCTTTTTAAAGGACGGATAACATAAATGTTGGATCATTCTTCTAGGATTGTAAGTCTTTCATTCCTCTTTATTTTTTTCTTATTGGAACGAGTGGGAAATGATTAAATCAGTAGTTATTACAAAAATTTTATATTGAAATACATTAATAACAGTCATTTATTTTTATATTCCACCATCTCCATTGACGAGTGAGATCAACCATAAAAATTAGTTAAATAAGAAATAGAGTATAAAAATAAGGATTAAATTTTAAAAACTTTATGGTATTATATTAAATGAATACTTTTCTTATTAATTTCATATAGCATAATAAAACTAATTTTTTTAATTACTATCCTATAAAAACCGTAAATTAGAATACTTTAAGAACCTTTATTCTCCAGACGGAACCGCGTTTCTCAGATGAAGTTAGATTTGTACGCGGATGCCTCAAGGATAAGAGAATAAAGTGAGTGACCCTTCTATTATTGTCCTAGTACGTATAGATGGGCTTGAAGGCAAATTTCACACCTTTAGAGGATTGGTTTAGCCCTATATATATATATGGTTTACATTACTTCATAGCATTAAAGCTCTGGAAGTGAATTACTGAGCAGTCTCCTTTTGGCAAACCGTCACACCACTACATCATGTGCAGGGAACACGACTTCCGAAGAAGTGAAGAGTTTGCCAAAGGAGATTTGCGCAGCAATTCTGTTCCAATATCTTCGCGTGGAAAATGCCCCTCAATTAGGCGTTTATCATTCTCATCGAAAAGTAGTTTCTTGGACAAATGCATAGTTGCCGCTATAGGAGTCAGTAAGGTGAAGTGGGTGGCTCGATATTCAACTCATTACTCATGATCTTAAGAAGTTAAAACCGCTTTTCCGGGTAAACATGCTCATTGCTCTCCAAAAGTATGTAGTATGCTAACTTTTTCTCTCTGCAGATATAGGTTCCATTTTGAGTACTCCAATTAAAGTAGTTAGTCGACTTCATTTGTGGCCCCTTTTATTTTCATTGCTACCCATCCATATTAATGAGGGACTGAAGATATGTCTCTAACTCAGCCTCCCGGATCATGCTTATGAGTCTTTGTTGGCCTGTTAAACGGCATCTTATTGAATTCAGGTCATCTCAGAGCATGGCAAGCTATGTCCAGGGAGTTTTTTCAGTTGCACTCTGGTTGATCCATTTCAGCGAACGGTATCCCCTGTAAATTGATGCGGAGATGCTATGTAATACCTTAAATTTTAATTCAATATATCTGCTTTATTGTGTACTCTGCACATATAAGGAATTGGCTGATCCAACACTTTTCAAATCCATGGTATGGATTGGCATGATTTTGTTGAGGGTCTTAATTCAAAGTTCATTATCACTGGTGATGCAGAACTTCCTTTGCATGTCATGACCAATTCTCGGTAAGGAAGATAAAAGGGCTGGACGCATTTGGTTGCAAGTATCATTGTGAATTAGGAATGAAGTATTAGAAGATGCCTGTTGAAACATCAGTAGGTTGATGTTCAGAGTTGTTAGGTGATGTTAGATAGAGTTTATGAAACCTAAGAGTCCCTAAGAAACTGCAAACCGGTGCTTTTCTGTAAATCTATGTCTCCATGAATTTGTTGGTTTTGGTTTTGGTTCCGATTGATACTGCCTCATGCTTTCTAGAAGCGGTTTCCTTTACGTTATCAAGGTATGTGGATGAAGACGCTCGTAACTAATTTTTCATTGAATTTTAGCAAAGCAAGTTAAAAAGAATTTCAAGATTAATTTGTCCATCACAATGATGTGCGAAAGCAAGATTGATGATTATTTCAGCTATAGTGTGGGCCTAGCTATATCTCACACCAATGAGATAATGATGTTATATTGCATAAAAACAAATATGAGAGAGTTTGTGCATCATTTGTATTAATATTTTGCTTACGAAATTGATATAGTGCAGATTTCTACATTTTTTGAAAAGCATGTTTTGGCACTTTAAATATTTCTCTTTTATATTATTTGTTTATTTATTTAATTATTTATTTATTTGAGTTAGAAAGTCTATTTATTCATGGAAATGCTAATTCAAAAGTTGGAAGGATATGATTATATTTAAAGCTTACTCAACAACCATTTCATAGCAATAACGTTTTGCAAGAGTTTGGAATCTTCCAAGTACAATTTTTTAGCCTAAATGATGATGTTGTAACTAAAGAATTTTTCATTTTATTTAGTAATATATAATATGTAACATTTCACCAAAAAAAGAAAAAAAAAAAGACATGAGTTATTACAAACTTGTTAATATGCCTCCTTACAACATGAGTTATTACAAACTTAGGTGATGCTAACTTATATTGGCTACCACAATCCATAAAAAAGTTAAGAAAGAACTTGAATTCTAACAACTTGTTAAAAAGTGTTAAAAAGTTTATTTGTATAATATAAAAACGAACTTAAAGTTAAGGGATCATGATCAAATTAAAAATTTATCAAAAAATGATTTCTTAAAAATGTGGGACAAATAACTCTTATTAAGAAGTAACTTGAGAACTTCTCAAGGCCAAATTTTCTTATAGTATCCATATTTAATTGTAGTTTCAGTACAACTAGAGATCTTGTTAAATGTGACACTATCTTACCTATCACAACATTCAAAGATCAACTAGCTCTTTCACCATGTGAGAGATAAAGGTTTTTAAGGCATGTATACTTAAATTTGTGTTTACATTGTTTGTTTATACTATTTGAAATGAAAGAAATAATAGCCTCTATAGAAACAATAGGATTTCTAAATATGTAATTCTTGAAGCCATCAAAAGGCTTTTAAGAGATAGATTTTATTTTCAAAATGGCTAAAACTTTGTATATACATAATATATGGAGACCTAAATAGACTATTTTTGGAGTTCCTTGGTAAAAAATAATAATAATAAATTTTACATATTAAATTTTACTTATTTTAAAAATAAAAAATAAAAAACTTGAGAATTTTTTTAGAGATCCTTAATAAAAAATAAAAAATAAAATAAATAAATAAATAAAAAAGCATGATAGTGCCAATAGTTCAATTAGTCGTATTTGCAAGATAAAGTTTGTCACCCAACCAAGAAAGCACGATTGCTTGAGCAAGGGCTCTGGTGCCACAAGAAAACTAATGTTCTCTTCTATTTTGCATTGAGTGTTTTACCCTCACGAATGGTATCTAATTGAGAGCTAAAAACAATATTTGTTTTCTTCAAACAAGAGTTGGTGGAAACCTTGGTAATGCAAAATTGTGAATTTGGAGGAACATATTATGTTGCATGAAGATAGAAAACAAGAACCAAGAACCAAGAAATTCACTGATTTCTAATCCAAAATAAACAAGAACAAAAAAAAATATAAACCCTAAAAACACAATACTTGAATTTAATGACATTATGGTAGAACAAAGTTAATTTGGAAAAATAATTTTAATTATAAAGAGTATGGAAAGAATTTGAAAATTTTCAATTACTCTTGATTTGTCATGAAGGTTTCTTCTTACAACTGAAATGATCAAGTAGGTGGATTCCTTATTTGTTTTGAACGATCTTCCTTTCTATGGCAAGATCTTTGATGTTGGTTTTTCAACCAGATGGGTGCATGAGAGGATGAAGAAGTCAAAGAGAAAGGCAACACTAAAGCATCATGAGAATGAGAGGTGACGTGACTTGTTGCTCTAACACATGTCCATGTGGTTTAATGAGTCCACGTGTTTTAATAAGGTGCCACTTGGCAATGCCAATGTGGCATTTTTTATTTTATTCCCTAAAACTTTTATGGTTTAACATCCCTCCACAAATAAATGGAGGGATTTGAAGCTAAATATAAAGTAGAAAGATTGTTACACCACACCACAACATGAGTGGCTTAAAAGGAGAAAAATGAAGATAATGTAGGAGAGCTTTTTTTTTAATGAGTTCTATTGTAGTAATAGTGAGACTTTTGAATTTTGCTTTAGTGCTTAATTAAGCAACAATCTTTAGTTTTTTAGAGTATGATGAAATAAGGTTGTAGTCAAGGAAAATGCAAGAGCCACTAGTAAAGTGGTAATCATCATGACCATTAGCCCAATAAACATTTGATTAAGTGTGAAGAGTATCAACATTACTCCTTGTAAGATGAAGGATGAAACCTGGAAAGTTCACCAAAAAGTGTAATATGCATTTCACAAATGTCCAATGGGAAGTAGCTAGTGAATGCATATATTAAAAAGCAGTATTTATCATATAATAGATGTTAGGTCATGAAAGAGTAAGGTATTGTGAGGCTCTTACAATAATGTGGTAATGAATGGTATATGTTAGAAATAAAAACAAAACTAGCAACAATGATAGAACCACTAATAGTCCCGTCAGCCACATTTAAGCCACAAACTAAAATAAAACAAAAACTAAAAATCACAACGTTAGCCATGTCTGAAGCAAAAGCAGCAGTTTCTGAAGTTAACACAGGCATGTGTAACACACATGCCATTGTACCAAGGCAACCCACGGATAACATGAAGACATGCGCATGCATCTCACATGCGTTGTCTTCTTCCTCATTCCTACATGAGAAAAATTCTTCTTCTTGCTCTTTTAACAATTAAATGAAATGGATGAAGGTCAAATTAAGGGTGTTTAAATTAGAAAAAAAATGAGCTTTTTATTACAATGAAAAAGAGAAAGAATCATTAACAACACAATTGATGAAATATTCCACTCAAAATCAAAAACGTTTTAAGTTTCTTCATAGTTATAGTTTTCATAATCAATTTGGTATTGATTCATCATCATTAAGAGATGATTTACATTTATTTTCTGACCACTATAGAAAAGATATTTGAAGTATACTTATAATTCATCAAAAATGAAAATTTCTTCACCCTTTGTTCTTCTTATTGTTCTTGGTATTTGCTTTAGTTTTATTATTAATTTTATACAAATTTCTACAATATTTTGTAGAAATTATGGTTTTAACTTGGAATCAATTTAGCCTTTTGGCAAAACCTATTTTTTATTTTTCCTTCTTTTGATCCATTTTTGTTTTGCAAATGGCTTCCAACATCAACCATGTTCATGCTACTACTCATGTTCTTCCATTACCCAATACTAGTCCTCTTCTTGCCATTGGTGTGCAACTCAAAGGTTCTAACTTTTTTATTTGGAAAACTCAAGTTGAGTCTTTCCTTGAAGCAAATGGATTACTTAGTGTTGTTGACGGCTCTTTCCCTTGTCCTAAAAACTTTATTACCAAAACTGATGAACAATGCAATATCACTTGTGATTCAAATCCAGCTTATCAAGATTGGCTAATCAAGGATCATATTGGTCGTGGTTGGATTTTTTGCACTTATAGTGACTATTGTGACCACTGCTTAGGAATGCCAAAACTTAGCAAAGATATGGCAGGCCTTATCATCTAAATCCATGGCTAAAAATTTTATGCGAGTTTTTGGTCTTCGCTTACACCTTTAGATGGCAACTAAAGGGCATCAAATGGTAGCTAAATTTCTTCTAGAAGTAAATGGTATTGCTAATCAACTTTCCCTTGTAGGTGAAATTATCTTAAAAGATGAGCATTTAACTCATTTGTTTTAAGCCTTGGCACCCATTATGCACCTTTTGCCAATGTAGTTACTATTCATACACGAACATCCTTTCTTCCTCATGAGGATCTTTATGGGTTACTCCTTATCCAAGAAGCTCACATTGAAATGGCTACACAAGGATTCCTTACTATAGCTACCTTTTGCACTAGTCCCACTACCATCCCTACTAATCAGCCTTTTTCTTAATCTACTGACAATCCCAGAGGACACTCTAATAATCTTTCCAATCAAGGACATACCTTTATTCCTTGTTATCGTAGCAAAACTTGGCACAATGTTCTTTGTCAAATTTGTCACAAACCAGGACACATTGCACACCAATGTCGCTATAGGTATGTTCCTTCCAATTTTAGGTCTACTAATAACTTCCAAGACCTCTAAAACATTCAAGCCAATATTGTTAAAAAGGCTTAGCCACAAACTCACCAAGTCTTTACTGAAACCAAATAGTTTCTTGATTTTGGTGCCACACATCATATTTCACCAAATGACTATGATATCACTTAACTACTCAATTGTAATGGGAATCAAGCAATTACTGTTAGAGATGGAATTACATTTCTAATAATGCACAAAGGTAATTTATTAACCATTAGTAATATCAATGTTTCTAATGTGCTTATTGTACCTAATATAACAAAACATTTGTTGTCTATTTCTAAGTTTATAAAAGATAATTGTGTTTTCTCATTTTTCCCCAATTCTTTTCTTGTACAGATCTGACAACGGGACAAATCCTACTACAAGGACAAGCTAAAAATGGACTTTATCACCTCAACTTGAGTGCTATTCAATAATCATTAAAGACTTTTCATAATTCTACAATCAAGGTAATGCCTAGCATTATAGATTAGGTCATCTTAATTATGCAATTGCAATAAGATTGTTGAAAAATGAACATTCAATTTACTGGCAGTATTCCATCATCTTGTATTGCTTGTAGCATTAGTAAAAGCCACTAATAGTCACATTTATCTACACAAAATATTTCCAACACTCCTTTGGACTCAGTCTATTTTGATATATAGGGTCCTAAACCAAGAACTTCTCAAAAGAATGGATATTATATTTGTTTTATTAATGATTATTCCAAATTTACATGGCTCTATTCCATAAAAACTAGAAATGAATTTCTTCAAATATTCAAGAATTTTCAAACAGTTGTTGAAAATCAACTTCAAACTACAATAAAAAAAAACATTCAATGTGGTCGAGCAACAGAATTTATTTCTAGAGTTTTTAAAACCCTTTTATCTAACAAGGGTATTTCTAAACATATATCAAGTCCATATGCTCCATATCAAAATGGAAGTGCTAATAGAAAATATATGCATATTATTGAATTAGGATTATCAATGATAAATCATGCACATATACCTCTTCAATATTGGGATTTTGTTTTTGAAAGTGCAACACATATTATTAATTGGTCTACCAAGCTTAGTGATAAATAACAAAACCCCATGGGAAAACTATTTAATCAAAAACCTATCTCTTATTTAAGGATTCTTGGGTGGTTGGTATTTTCTTACTTGAGCCCCCTTATGCTCAACATAAACTTGAAATATGATCAAAACCTTGTGTTTTTTTAGGCTATCCCATAGGATATAAAGGCTATCGTTGTCTTTGCTTACAAACAAAAACAATTTATATTGTTATTGATGCTATATTTGATGAAAATGTATTTCCCTTTCAAACAAATATCCAAAATATTCATACCAATTCCATAATGCCACATCCTTTTACTGAAATTACTTCAACTACTTTAGCTAGTTTTGTATAAAACTAACAAACATATAAAGATCATAACTTGGTCAACCAATCCTCCACATAGAACCATTTAATGATTACAAGACTAACAAAGAGGAAAAATTCCCAAGCATACTTTATTATGTGATCATACATATGCTGTCACAACTTTTGTACATTGTTATCATGAACCTAAAAACTATACAAAAGCATTAAAAGATTCTAATAGGCATGCTATCATGGTCGAAGAGTATAATGCATTGTTAAAAAAACAAGACATGGGATCTTGTTTTTCCACCTCCACATATTATTCCTATTAGTTGTAAACGGGTATATAAAGTTAAGCAAAAATTTGATGGAACCCTTGAACGATATAAAGCACAACTTGTTGCTAAAGGATTTCATCAACAGCCAAACATTGATTATCATGACACATTCAATCTTGTTGCTAAGCCAATTATGGTAAGACTTAATCAATCTAGCATATACTAAAAGATGGCACATTAAACAATTTGATGTCAAAAATGCCTTCCTCCATGGCATTTTAGATGAAGAAGTATAGATGATTTAATCACAAGGATTTGTTTACTCAACCAAACCAGAATTTGTCTGTCATTTAAAACAATCCTTATATGAGTTAAAATAAGCTCTACAAGCATAAAATCATAGACTCAGTCAATTCCTTCAACATATTGGGCTCAAAATTTTCTAAGCAAGCTCTTCATTATTTATATTACATACAATTACATGTAGTATTTTTCTCCTTATGTATGTTGATGACATTATTTTTATAGGAAGTTCTACAGCTCCAATTTCAAAAATCTTTGAACTTAAAACTAAATTCGATATCAAGGATTTAGGTAACTTACATTATTTTTTAGAAATTGAAGCCAACTATTCTAATAATCATCTTTTTCTTCATTAAACAAAATTTGCTCATGAAATAATTTTTCGAGCCAAGATGAATGAAGCTTGAGGAGTGTCTAGACCATGCACTATAAATCATCCACCATCCATAAATGATGATGAACCATACTCATATCCAACACATTACCATAGTATTGTTGAATTTCTTCAATACTTAGACACTCTCATGACCTGATATTTCCTATGCTATTAACACTGCATGTCAATAGATGCATGCACTACTCTTACTCATTATTCATTTGTAAAATGTATTTTTAACAATTTCTTGTTGACACCCTTAGATATGGTATTCAAATAACAAAACCATCAACTAATAATCTTCTTGCATATTTTAATGTTGGATGGGCTAATGATTGTGATGATCGTAAATCAATTAGAGGATTTTGTATTTTTCTTGGAACTAATATATTTTCTTGGAATTCTAGAAAACAAAATACTATTGCTCACTCTAGTATAGAAGCTAAGCTAAAATGTCTTGCTCATACTACTACAAAATTTATTTGGATAGAAGCTTTATTACAAGATCTTCATATAAAACAATCTAATCCTCTCACACTTTGGTGTGATAATTTATTAGCACTTTATCTGATGACTAATCTTATTTTCCATGCAAGAAAAAAATATGTTGAGGTTGATTTTCACTTTATTCATGAGAGAATTAAAACAAGGAAACTTTCTCTGCATTTTATTTCTTATGTTGATCAAATAGCTTATATATTTACCAAAGGCCTATCATCCACTCAATTTCAAGTACTTCAAAACAATCTCACGGTGCGGACTAACACGTCAACTTACAAAGGGATGTTAGAAACAAAAATAGAACCACCAACAATCTCGTCAGCCACGTTTAAACCAAAAACTGAAATAAAAAAAAAGCTAAAAATCACCACGTTGACCATATTTAAAGTAGAAGCAACAGTTTCTAAAGTTAAACCAGGTGTGTGTAACACATGCGCCATTGTACCAAGGCAACCCACGAACAGCATGAAGATGCATGCGTGCATCTCACACACATTGTCTTCTTCCTCATGCCTACATGAGAACAATTCTTCTTCTCCCTTTTTTGATAGTTATACAAAACAGATAAGGGTGAAATTATAGGTGTTTAATTTAGAATAAAATGAGCTTTTTATTACAATGAAAAAGAGAAAGAATCATCAACACAATTGATGAAATTTTTCACTCAAAATCAAAAAGGTTTTAGGGTTCTTCATAGTTATAGTTTTCATAATCAATTTGGTATTGATTCATCATCATTAAGAGATGATTTATATTTATTTTCTGACCACCAAAAAAAAGATATTCATAGTGTACTTACAATTCATCCAAAAATACAAATTTCTTCTCTCTTTGTTCTTCTTATTGTTTTTGGTATTTGCTTTAGTTTTATTGTTATTCTTATACAAATTTCTACAATATTTTGTAGAAATTCTGGTTTTAAGGGAGAATGGCCAGTAGGGCATGGTGTTAAGACATTGCAAGCATCACCCATTTTGGCACGGTAAAGAATTTCATGTGTAAATTTGGCTTAATGAAAAGAAAGACCATGAAAGAAGTGTTAAGCCTTAATGCCTTGAAAATAATAAAGGTGATGTCAAGTTAATTTTGTAATTGGTTAAGACATGAGATAGCAAGGCATTGGTGCTATAGGTGAAGATGACATCACAACATAGGCTACAAGAAATGCATTATACTATACTATGTGTAGAATAAATAAGGATGAGCTCACTTTGGAGATGTGAAAACAAAGTGTTTGGAGAAAAGTAGTTAAAACATTGATTTCAAGCAAAAGGTGCTCATTTTAAGCCATAAAAGGATTTTTGTAGATGACATATAGCATTTGGTAGTTATGGTCAACAAAACCTTAAGGTTGCACCATGAACACTTTTTCATCAAGGTGGCCATGCAACAAAGCATTTTTAGCATCAAACTATTTAATTTTTCAACCTTGGGAATAATTTATGAAGAGAAGAGTGTATATAGTAATGGGTTTAGCAACAAGACTAAATTTTTTATTGTAGTCAAGTTAGGTTGTTGATAAAACCCTTTAACAATGAGACAAGCTTTTATAGTGCTTAAGAGAACCATTTAATTATAATTTAATTTTATACACCCATTCATAGCCAATGGAAATGACATGAGAAGGAAAGGGAATAAGTTCCCAAGTTTGAATTTTTATGAGGGCAATGTATACTTCCACCATGGCTTGACACCATTAAGGACTACAAGATGCCTCAATATAATTGGATGGTTTTTTGTATGGATGAGCCAAGGCAGTTAGTCATAAATAATAGTTTGTCATGCCATTGTGCCACCTTTAAGGCAAGTTATCTTATAATGAAAAGAGGATGGTAAGGAGGCACAAGGCCATGAAAGTGCAATAGATTCCAAGTTTTTCTTGAAAGAACCTATTTTTGTAACTTACAAATAAGAAGAGGGTATGGTTCAAACTAATGTAACATAAGTTAGAAGGCCGAGTGGAATAGTAGGATTGACATAGGCATTTTGTTGATGTGGATCTATTGGTGAGAATGAGTGAGCTTTGTTAGGGAAGGTTGTGTTTAGGCATGAAGATAAAGGAAAAACAAAGATGATAATAGCTAAGATAGACTCCAAGATGTAAAGGTAGCTCTACCAATCAAGGAAGTGTTCCACCACCAATCTTTGGCGAGAATTTGGAAAAGGAATCACAATTTGAGAGAAGAACTTAGGGTTTTCTATGTATCTAGAAAAACAAGTCTCCTTACACATAAAATTATTCTCTTTTTAAATAAAGAACTAAACCTAACCCTAAGGACCTTAAAAAATCAAAGATCCTAAAAATTAAGAAAATTCCAAACAAAATAGGGATCATAACAATTAAGAAAATCCTAGACAAATCAAGGATCATATTATGACCCAAACTTCTATTTGCTAACATACTCAACATATAGGCTACACTAATAACTCAAGTTGATATAGTTGCTCTTGCATCAATTTCCCTAAGTTAATTAGGTTTTGCCTTCAAAACCTCAAGGTTAGCATCTTCCAAATAAGGGTATAGGTTGCCTACATTAAAGGTAGTTAAAACTCCTCATAATTGCTAGGAAAATTAATCTTATATGCATTGTCCCTAGTCCTAAGAACCACTTCAAAAGGGCCATTAGCTCTAGGTGCAAACTTGCTTTTTTTTCTATATAGAAATCGTTTGTTTCTCATATGCACTCAAACTAAGTTCTCTAGTTGAAATTGAAAGGGGCTTTAATGTTATTGGCTTTTCTCTTGTATGCCTCATTAGCCTTTTCTATTTAAGACCAAATATTCTCATGAAATTTATTCTTTGCTTTAACCTTCTCATTTGCATCCATAATAACTTAAGTATCAAGGGGTATAAAGGTTAGTTCAACAGGAATAATTACATTAATATCATAAATTACCTCAAATGGAGAATGTTTGGTGGTAGAACTTAGAGCTCAATTGTATAAAAACTTAGTATGAATAAGCTTCACGTGCCAATCCTTTAGATTCCAATTTATCATGGTGCATAAGAGAGTTACCAATGTTTGATTCATCACCTTAATATGGCCATTAGTTTATGGATGATGAGAGCTGCTAAATAAGAGCTTGGTGCCACATTTTCCCTAAAATGTTCTCCAAAAATGACTCAAAACTTGGTATCCCAATCAAACATAATAGTTTTTAGAATTCCATTCAATCTAACAATCTCCTTAAAGAACAAATCAACAATATTAAAAGGCACCACTGGTCTTATGGCATAGGGTGAAGTGTGCCATCTTAAAAACCTAATTTACTACTACCATGATGGAGTCCTTCCCTCTTTGAGTTATTAGAAGTGTCGTGTTGAAATCTATGCTTAAATCTTCCTAAGACTAGTTTAGAACCAGAAAAGGAGCATAAAAGCCTAGCTTGAAAAGACTCTTTGCCTTTGACATGTGCTACATCTAGAAATGATAGCTTGGACATCTCCCTACATTTTTATCCTTGAGAATCTCCAAGGTCTTATGAATCTTGAAATGACTAGCCACATTATCTTCATGTGTCTCCCTCACTAGTTATTCTCTAAAGGAACACTTTGGAATAGACAACTTGTTCCCCTTGGAAAGAAACCTTTCATGAACCATATAATCCCCATTGGTACCCTTTGCACATTATGATATAAGCAATGACATACATAAATCCTTAAAATAATTTTCATTCGTAAGTTGAAAACCAAGTACTTTTGCATCTAAAGTAATAAATAAGGAGTACCTTCCAAATAAGGTATCTATAACAACATTAGCTACATTTTCTTTATAATGTGAAACAAATGAGAAAGATTGGAGAAATTCTAACCATTTTACATGCTTCGTTTTGAGCTTATGTTGGCTATTTTAAGAACTTGAAAGCTTCATGATTTGAATGTAAAACAAACTACCTAGGTCTTAAGTAATGACTCCAATGCTTTAAATGTAACATATTTATAATAAGTACATTCAGTGCTCAACTCTTAGCTTAGAATTGAGTCAACCTTTTACTAGGATTACCATAAGGGGGGGTTAGAGGAAAAGGAAAGAAGAGTGTGTGAGTGAAAAGTATAGGAAGAAAATGTAGAAAGTGTGCAAGTAAGGTTATTCTAAATGACTATTTTATATAAGGGTGTCCTTTCTTTCCAGTAATCAATAAGGTATTGGTTACACATTTAGAGTGCATTTATAAATGTGTGGCTATTACAAAGATTTGAACTAAGGTACATCAAATTGGGACACTTAACCTTCCAAATCAAAGATATTCAAATTAAAACAAACGTTACCATATGAAAGATCAAATCATAATAGTAGTCTTACTAAATAAAGCATCATTACAATCAAAATAGTCAAGATTGTAACATTCCCTCAATAAAAAGGCAATTACATCTAAAAAGTAAAGTTCATTACAAAAGAACATAAAAGAAAACAAATGGGCACCACCTCGAGTGGATAATCCAATAATAAGGGATACTAGTTAGGCCATACTCGCACTGGCAACTAGTTTGTTAGCTTATACTACCAATCCAAAACATAGAAGCCTAACTTATATTCATTTAGTCAACTCATCAGCCCATACTACCAGTCTAGAATATTCTCCCCCACCTAATTTAATGACACCCTTATTGTCTCTAGTTAATGGTCAATGAGATCTTTGAACAACTAAAGATTTTCCTTAAACTTTCACACTACCTCACTCTTAGGCAATCCTTTCCACTTCATTAAATACTATAATCTTAAATGAACACTTTTCTCCAAAAAGACTTTATCAGCCAAGATTGCTTCTGTCTTCTTCTCGAGAGAAGTCATCATCATTGGAAAGGCCCTTAATGGCCTACTCCATCTAGCATCTTCCACATTCTTATGAAAGGGCTTCAACATACTCACATGGAATGCTAGGTGTATCTTAAGATTAGGTGGAAGGTCTAATCAATAGGTAACCTTTTTCCCACTATTTTCAATGGCCTTTTATACTTGCGAACCAACCCCTTACAAAGAGGACAGTAGGCTTTGCACTATTATGGGATAAACTTCACCATTTCTTGCTCCCCAACATTATATTCCACTAGTCTTCTCTTCTTTTTAGCTCATCTCTTCATTCTCTTAATATCCTTATTCAAGTATGACCTTACCATGTTTATGTTTTACTAGTAAGACTTAACCTATTGAAAGCACCAAAATGATGCCCCATGTTCTTTGTTGCCAAAGTTGAAAGAGTAAATAGTTATTGCCTTATCACCAACTCAAATGGGCTATTGTTCATTAATTCACTCCTTTGAAGGTTGTAGAAAAATTAAGCCACGTCTATTAATGTCATTTGATCGTTCTGGCTTTCACTTACAAAGTACCTTAGCTATAACTCCACAAGGTTATTCACCCTTTTTGTTTAAACTATTTGTTTGAGGAAGAAAACTTATGAAAAACTACGACTTTGAGCCTAACAACTCAAATAGTTCTCTCCATAATTGGTCCATGAATTGTGGATCTTAATCAATAATGATATTTCATGGTCATTGCCAAAAGTTCAATACATGTTTGAAAAAGAGCCATGTTATGACTTCTTGTAAACACTCCATAGGTGTTGGTATAAAGGTCACATAAACTTTGAGAGCTAGTCTACAACCACCAAGATGGAGCCACAACCTTCAACCTTTGGTAACCCCGTGATAACATCCATGGAGACTTTCTCCCATGGATGGCTTAAGATAGGTAGTGGTTTTGATAACTCTTTTTTTGTATAGAGTTATTGTGAATATTTAGACAATATATAATATAATATTTGTTAAGTTATATTGGCATTTTGTCTATATTTACACAAGTTTTGTTATTTCAAGTAGCAAACCCCAAATAGAAGGAAATAAGTAGCAAATCAAACAAAAAGAGAAGAAAACAACAAAGAAAATAGAAGAGATTGTCACACGTTGAAGAGAGAAGGAAAAAAGAGAAAAAAGTAGGAAAAGGGTCTTTAATGAAAGGTCTATTATCAGGATTATCATGAAGTAGGAAAATATGAAAGAGAAAAGGATAACGTGCATGGGTCATTCATTGAGCAAACAGTGGGTGGCCGAAGTGTGGGTGGCTGGAGACTCATTGGTAGAGTGGCCATGCATGATAACATGGGACAGTCATGTGATAGCCAACCATTGCGCTTTTTTCCAGTGATGCATCGTAACCCACAACGTCTCTAGCCATATTTATCCATTTTTTGGCTAGATTTGAGTGTTTTTCAGTGGGGAAGAAGAGAATCTCCCATCCAAGTGTTATTTTCAGCATTTTCTAAAGTGGTTTCACGGTGGTTTCTAGTGAAGAATGGTGAATGCCGTCTAAGCTTTCTCCATCAAATCTGTGCATTTCCGCAGTAGATTCAAGTGACTTTTTGACAGATCAGCACTCCAAGGACCATGATCTACATTTTCCAATGGTTTTCGTGAAGAACAGCGATGGCGCATGGTGGCACGTGGTGGCGCACAGTGGCATGTGGCACCGGCGCATGACAACGTGTCATGACAACACGCGAAAGTGTGTGTTGGCTCATTTTCTTCCCCTTTTTCAGAAAACTCCTCTTCTTCCCACTAACGTGTAGAAATTATGCAAATCTGGCATGAAAGGGAAGACAATTTGGTGATAGCCTAGTTGTTTTTCAATTTGAGATGTTTTGTGTGATTTTCTATATTGTTCTTATGTTTGTAAATACAATATTTTAGTTTATATTGTGAGAGCTATGATGTAACTTGATTATAATGGTAAGAATGTATAATTATTATGTGTTTTGTAAGATATTTTATGAATGCAAAGTTGCATGTTACTAAGCTTAATGCATTTGAATGATTAGCTACCATTTAGATGAGCTAATTTGAATGTTAGAGACCGATAGGAAATGACATGTAGTTACTTCTTGTAATATGCAACCATAGATTAATATAGATAAACATATACCATGTGATTTGTGTGGCTTTAAGTGTAACTTGGAATATTCAAAAATTTTAATGCACTTAGTTGATTTCAATTCATATGTAGTACTATAGTGAGTCAATAAGTTAAGTAGGTTCATTATACCTAGACATAGGATAGTAAATAAATTAAGAAATTCCTCCATCATGAGTAATTAAATTTAGTTAATTTAGTAGTTAGGTGAAATCAGATGCTCTAGCACGTTTCAGTTATCAAGTTTAGATTAAATTTAGTTAATTAATCCATGTTTAATGATTTCAATTTGCTAGATAAACTCTAAGGTCTATTCACTATTAGTAATTAGTTAACTTAATAATCCTAATCTTTGTGGGACAATACTTATATTTACCATTATATTACTTATTCAACATCTACACTTGTATGTAGAATTTCACTGAACAATGGTTCCAATAGGCCACTAAGGGTCCTCTATTCTAGTTTATCCTATTACACAAGACAAGTTTTAACATATAATTCTATCTCAACCCTTATGCTAGGTCAAAAGTACAAGGCTTTAAGGAGGGCATGCATTCTCTGTTGTCTAAGATGACCAACCCACTTACTATCATGGCATTCTTTGATGAGCTTACATTAAAGGTTCTCCCACTTAAGCATATACAACCACCTTTTTTTTGTATAAAGTAGTTCATCCTCTAACCAAAATTGTTTGATCTTGTCATCTCTCACGAGCTGTTTTAGTTGTTTGGCCAAAGGATCTTATAATATCCTTTCTTGCACCAATTATATTGTCTCCCATTACTAGACTTTTGGAGGCCTATGTAGAGGAGAATGAAGTCCCTAGTAGTGATCCAACCCCAACAGAAGAGGACCTTATGGAGGCGACCCTATGAAGTCCCATATGGAGGTGACCTAAGTGGAAAAGGAGAAACCCTCTATGGGTCATGTGGCCAGCCTTTGCTTGCCCGAGTAAATTCAAGCAAGTGTACGTAATGTTTAATTCTAGTGTCACAACAAGGCATTAGCCAATGCTCAAAAGCCAACAAGCCATGGGTCCATAACTGTTGAAAATCTTGTGCTTGTATGTTTTGATTGAGAAAAATTTTATGAGAATATATGTCAAATAGAATTTTATATTTATTTGAACATATATTAAATAGAATATCATACTTGCATATATGATAGAAAATATGAGATCTTATGTGCAAATATCAAAACTCAAAGGAAGTAAAAGGTGTGCAAATTATAATATCAATTAATGATATTATAAAGTAACCGGGTTCCTACATTTTATTATTTAACATCAAATATGAAGCCAAGTTGATTTAATCTTTGAATATTTTATTTCATAGATTAATCTACATTCTTGGTTATGTTAAAGGAACATTGATACTTGGAATTGGTGTATGTATAGGTGTAATGGACCGACCATATATTTATATATGGACACATGAAGCTTATTTATTTATTCAGCCTATGGGATTGCTTCAGCCCATGAATGAAAGCTTCAGCCCGTGAATAATTGCTTTAGCCCATGAAGGAAAGCTTTAGCTCGTGAATAATTGCTTCAGCCTATGAAACTTCAGCCCGTGTAAAGAGGCTAACCTGTGAAGCATGAAACGGCAGCGTCCTGAAAGAAGTCACTTATCCAAAACGGCAGCGTGTGGAAGCAAATAAGAGCATAAGCTCTTATGACCGAAAGACTGAAGCCCTAGCCGCACTCTTCGACCTAAAGAAACACTTCTCCTTTCGATCTCTCTCCTACAACGACGGCTCCAACGGGAAGAATGGTGAGGTGACTGAATGTCAGAACGGCTATTTTTACTGAAAAATCATCACCTACATCAGTACAACGTCGAATCCATCAAATCCCAACGGAAGGATTTCAAAAAGGTTTGAACCGAAACCCTAATCTATTCAAGGTTCAAGTACCTACTATAAAAGGGAGATTCGAATGAAATATTTGGGTTAGCTGAGACATATTCTTGCTTATCTGATCAAGAGAAACAAAAGCCCTCATCGATTTGTGCTTATAGCTATGTTCAGTAATGTTTGAAGGAAAAGAAAATCTTTGGTGATATTTTCTAAACTTGTTATCTTGTGAATATCATTTTATAGATTAATCTTTATATGTGCTAGATTGATTATAACATTATTTGCACATAAAGATTATTGTAAATCCGAAAACCCTATATTTGTGAAATTGGGGTTTTTGAGATTAGAGCTTGAATTGATTCTGTATACATTTGAGATTAGAGCTTTTAATATTACAATGCACAGACCCAACTGACACATGTAAGATATTAAACCTTAAACCTTACAATTGGAATCTCTATTAATTTACTACTGAGCAAATTAACTTTATCATTCAATACAAGTGGATATTTATAAAATCACTAATAGCCAAAGATTTAATGTTATTCTCTATTAGGAATTGGAGTCAAATAGTACAACATTTTTGTAGCATAAGAAAAAATTGCTACTTAACTTAGGAATTTACTCAGAGTTCATTTCAGCAATCAGCCAACACATTTCAAGCTTATCCTTTATCAGCAACTTCACCAACATATCTACTCCATTTTCATTATTATGGATCTTTTCAAGATCTAACAACTTGAAATTCAACCTAGTAATACCTTATGTCAGTATGCTTAGTGTATGGAAATGAGTGGAAATATATAAGGTAACTACTATATACAATAATGGATAGTTACATGGTATCTTCTAACAATACCAATAATTTTTTTCTTCCATGGTAATTTACAAAGGGAAGACCATGCAAAAAAGGAATTAGAGAGGTTTTCTCGAAGAAGTGGGTATTAAGTCTCCATCATTTGGCATCAAAGTAAAGAAGAGTTGCTCCTTAGGACTATGGACATAGGGAATCATCCCAAATCATGCAAATTTGTATGTATTCTCCCATGTTTTCTCTTTATTAGGTGCCTTTGTGTGAAGTGTTTGCCAATTGTTTGTGGATTTGATATTTTTCGATCCAACATTCTCTCGAGTTCATAATCGAATCAATTGCATATTTGATACAGCAACCTATTAGAGAAATGTTTTGGCAAGACTTTATCCAAAAACAATGTGGTAGAAAGCAACGTGCAATTTGCAGGATATAGTCGCATGCATCCTCCATTTGTTGTTGTATCCTTTCCAGTCTTTTTCCCAATTCTTTTGATAGCCCACCTGCACACACCCGATACGCTAAATGCCTTTCTAGGTATTTCTCAATATCTAGGCCACTAACGGAATGACCAAATAGACACCTGGAAATAGATAAAACTCGCTCAGGCATTCTTTATAATCTCTTTTTTAATTGACTGAAAATCCACAATCAATGAAAACCAAATCCCATAATCTATACTAATATGTAACTTAAAATATAACGCCTTATTTGCATTATCCAATCCTATAAAAATGATGACTTCGTCTTCAAAAACTTACATAAATTAATAGTTATTGCTAGATTTTGCTTGAATTCAAGAAAATTGAACCTCTGCGTTAAGATGCACAAATTTTAATGGATAACCACAATAAATACAAAAATAATGACGCTACCTCTATGTCATGTAAGCAAAATCCAGCAGTAACTATGAATCCAGAAGTGGGCCAAAATCAGAATTTTTCTTTTTCCGTCATTATCCTTCAAATCGATCTTCACCGGAAGATCAGGAAGTTCATCGTTGATGGATTTTAAATTTTGCATGACACTATCACTTCAAGACTGATAACTTAGGAAGGAATTACATAAAGCTGAAATTTAATCTGCCCAAATTTATATATGTACAGAGAAGTAAGCTGCTATTTACTTTAACGAGCCATGATTCAACCAGAATAGGATTGCAGAAGCAGTGCATATGCATTCGTTTTGTTCCCTTTTCTTAAGGGAAACAGAGAAGAGGACAATCAATAAGCTGATGCAAACAAAAAATTTGAAAGAAGAAGAAGAAAGAAGAAAGAAGCTGCAAAGTAAGACATATAATTGATTGGTTTGGAACCCTAAAAGTTGAGGTCGAGTCATATAAGGGTAAATGAATAAGTTGCATGTAAGTGACAATCAAATGTAAAGTACCTGCTAAATATCGAAATGCCAGAATCAAAAAGTGCATGACTGGAAAAGGCCTTGCCGGCATCAGCTGACCACAGCTTTCATAGTATGTTCTATTACCGCCCGAAGCAATTCCTTCGTTGATATGGGTTAGAGACGAATTGCAGGACAAATCTCCTTGGCAATGGGCAAACAAGAATGCATTACTTACACGCAAACTTGACAAAATGGCCGAATGCCAAGGAGCTTTGCCCTGTAATGCATCTATAAACGGAAGATGATGAGGAAATGACCTAGCTAGTCACAGAGCATACATATATAAAGTTGAGGATGGATAGGCCTCCCATCAGAAGCATCTTTACTGGAATAATACTTTCCTTGGGAAACGAAAGGCTCCATCAACTTTATTCCTTCGATCTTGACAACTTCCTGAACACCAAGCTCACCAACAGCATAAACAGTTCATGAAGTTCAAAGTCACATGTATTAAGACTACTTATAGTCTTGATGCACTCTGCCTTTAACCATAACTGAGTATATTTTGCTCCAGATCGAACATAGGATTCTAATGTTCTCCATTGGATATCTTTCTAGTTCTGTAACATGCTTTTATCTAGGTTCGTACACGAAATTGAATAGGACAGAAGATTCGGTAGCAAGGCTATGACTATTCTCAGTCTCCTTTATTCATATTCTATTGACTGGCTTCTTTTACGGGGAAAGTAGGAGCTTTAAAGCATTATTAGACTGGAATCTGTATGACTGGAATTAAATGCGGAAGCTCGGGCCAGCCACTTTTTTTTCCTTCATATATGTCCATGTGCGTCCGTCCAAATAAATGGCAACATATGTCAACATGTGTTAGCAAGCGTGAATCTCACGTGCCCCACAGCATCTGGAACCACACGTGCTGCCACTTCAATTGGCACCATGTCAGATAGCCCTAGGGCTTATGTGGCCCTAAGGCTATGTCAGCATGCGATCACGATTGCAATTTCTGTAGAATGTGAAAATCTCACCGTCGCCATCACCAAAATTTTTTTTAACTTCATGTTCAATCCTTTTGTAAATGCAATTTTCTTTTTGTGAATTGTGTAAATGCTTTATATGTTCAATCGATTTCATCTTGTAATTATTGAAGGAACTATTAATACTATCAACTATTTTTGGGTGATTGTTGAGTTGTCCTACAACTTTGGGTTTCTAATATCAATATGCTTTCTCTTTCTTTTGTTAGTGAACCAGTCCTACATCGGTAAGGCACCTGGGTAAATTGCACCTTATTAGTATGCGCTAGCCCCTCTAAGATTGCCTTGTTCAAGGTTTTCTCATGGGCCTTCATTTCTAACATGGTATCAAAGCCTTGGGTCTTGCCTACCTTGATGTGGTTTCTTCTCTTTCTTTTGAACTTGGTCCCCCTCCCAATAGGAAAGCCCAACTTGTGGGACTGCTGGGGAGTGTTAGTGAACCAGTCCCACATCGGTAAGGCACCTGGGTAAATTGCACCTTATTAGTATGCGCTGGCCCCTCTAAGATTGTTTTCTCATGGGCCTTCATTTCTAACATCTTTCATGTTATCAAAGCCTTTGGCTAACACCCACCTCCATCACATCTCAATCCAACCTAGCGTCCCTAACAATGCCCCATGTGTCGGCTTCTCCTTTGTTGCTAACCATTCCCCCACCCATATTCAGTGAACACCTTGATAGCTCCAATTATGTTGTCTAGAGGACCTGATTTCTACCCTTTCTTATTTCCTCCTAGTTGATGCCCATTCTTGAAGGCACCGAAACAACCCCATTGAAAATTATTCCTAAACCTAATGGCACCCTGTGCCCCAACCTCACCTACACTACATGGCAAATTCAAGATCAAACCATTCTTGAATGGATTTTGGTGACATGCACAATACTACGGTCACCCAATTGGTTGATCTCTAGTCATCACTAGAAGATTAGACATTTCTGCAAAAGTTGTATACAGACTAATCCTTTACACATTCTTCCTCCCTTTGGATGCAAGTGTAGATGGCCAAACATGGCAAATGGCAAATGCTCCAAGACCAAATTCCTCCACAAAATCAAGGTAATCCTTAATCAGGTGGTAGCAATCAAAGAAAAGGTGTCTAATTGTGAATACTCCAATTAGGCATTCAAAGGACTCACCAAGTAGTACGATTGATAACTCTATATTTTATAGAGTTATTATTAGTATTTTATGTATATTTAATATAGTTTTTATTAAATTATATTTTTATTTCATTATAATTATGCATATTTTATTATTTTATGTAGCAAATCCAAAATAGGTGACAAATAAGATAAATGAAGCAAAAGATTGAGAGAAAAGAAAGAAAATAAGTGCACGTGGAACCCACATGAGGAAAAGATAAAAGGAAAAAGAAAAAGAAAGAGAAAAAGGTCGGGCTTTTGAGACAAGGCTATTTTGTGTGGGCTTTTGGTGGAGAAAAGGAAAAAAAAGGCTTGTTGAAGAGAGGTTGCGTGGGCTTTTGGTTAAGAGGAGAAACAATGGGCCTTGGAAAGGAAAAAATGTGAAAAAAAAAAAAAGAGGATTCGAATTATCCAAACTGGAAAGAATAAGGAAAAAATAAAGAGAGAGGACGGTCAAGCCAAAGAGGAGAATAGCGACCAGAGTGCCGGCGGTCGGGGATTTTGCCGAAGCTCAAAGACAACGCGCGACAGCATGCGTCTTAGGCATAGAATGCGGCAGTCATGCAATAGCAGATTGGTGGTGTATTTTTCCAGCGAGAAACCCATTTTGACGGATTTTCCAGCCATATTTGAGTGGTTTTCATCCAGATTTGAGTGGTTTCCGTGAGGAGAAGCTATTTTTGGCATTTCTGCAGTTGTTTTGGGGCAATTTTAGGATGGATTCCAGCGAGAGACGGTGGGCGCTGACTTGGAGTTTTACTCATATCTACACGTTTCTAGGGCAAATCAACAAAATCTTTTTGCAAATTGGTACTCCAAGCATTATCCCTGATGTTTCCCGATAGTTTCCATGATGACCGGCGGCAACGCATGGTGATAGACGGTGGTGCATGTCACCGACGCATGATGGCGCATGCAAAAGTGCGTGATGGCTCGTGTCCAACTCGTTTTCTCCCCTTTTTCAGACAGCTCCTTCTTTACCCCCTGATGTGTAGATTTGTGCAACCTTTTTGTGATTTGAAGACATTTTGGTGACAACTTTAATGTTTTTAATTTATAAAATGTTTTGTTCATGTTTTTGCACTGATTTAGTTTGTGTAAATATGTTGTTTTAGTTTATTATGTTAGAGCTACAATGGAACTTGATTATGATGTATGAATGGTATGATTATTTATGTTTTGTGAGACATTTTATGAATGTGAAGTTGCATATTATGGAGTTTAATGTTTTTAGGTAATTAGCTACCACTTAAATGATCTTATTTGCATGTTAGAGACCGACAGGAGATAACATGCAGTTGTTTCTTGTAATATACAACTATTGATTAATATGGATAGACAAATACCATATGATTTGTGTGGCTTTAGGTATAAACTAGAACAATCACAAATCTTAATGCACTTAGTTCATTTAATTCATGGGTAGAAATACAGTGAGTTAATGACCTAAGTAGATTAGCTATACTTAGACATAGGATAGTGAATAAATTAGGAAATTCCACTATCACATGAGTAGAATTAATCTTGCTAACATAGATAATCAACATTTGTATCTAGTAATTAAGTGAAATTAGACGCTTTAGCATATTTTGTTTATCAGGTTTAGGTTAAATTTAGTTGTTTATTCAATGTCCTATCATTTCGGTTGGCTAGATAAACTCTAAAGTCTATTCACCATTAGTAATTAGTTAGTTTGGTAAATACCAGTCTCTGTGAGATGATATCTTTACTTATTATTATATTACTTGTTTGACATGTACACTTGCATGTAGAATTTCACCGAACAATGATGGGCTTGCCACATCCATCTTTATGCAAAATCAAATGGTGCCATTGAATCAAGAAGCTCACCCTTTGTCATCACACCGATAAGATTCATAACTCTAAAATCTTCATTGGTAGCCAAAATCCTGCCTCTTTCTCCCCACCTACACAACCTACTCCTTTCCCACCCAACCATTAACTAGGCTTATGCAATGCTGATGGAGGCCTTAGCCCATTGATCCAACAATAGTGGCTAAGATCATAATGGGCTTTACTGCCATCTATGTTGTCATCCAAGCCAACATATTGCAAATTGTAAGGAGATATTCAACCTATTTTCAATCCTCCCACCAATCAATACCAACTCAATCCACCACACCAAGCCCACCCCAGTCCTCGGGCCTATAATGCATACACCACTCCTTTTTCCTCTTAAGCCTACTATCCTTATCAAGCCCACTATGACAACATGCCTCCTTCCATTTCTCATTGTGGCCCTCCTAATCCTCCACCTTCTACACTATATATAGTGTCTTGGCATCCTAATTCTAGGGCATCCCATCATGTCACTGACTTTCTTAAAGCCTTATTTAAGATCACTCCCTACTAAAGCATCCAACAATTCACTATGTGTGATGGTGCTTCTTTTCCCATCACTCACACAAGTATTTTCAAAATTTTTACTTTTCAATTGTCCAATATTTTGATGGTCCCCTCTATTACTAAAAATCTTTTGTCAATATTTAAGTTTATGTCAAATAATAATTGTTATTTTCTATTTTCAGCCACTTATTTTTTAGTCATTTCATATCATATAGGACAGATTATCCTTTAAGGAACACTTGATCATGGGCTTTATCATGTCACATCATTTAACATTTCCTCCCCTCCTCACGCATTTTTGGCATCTCACACCAGCCTTGTGCTTCTATGGCATCATTGTTTAGGTCATGCTTCCTTGAACATACTTGTTAAGCTTTTGAAGTTTATACACATAAACTACTCATCTCCATCATTTCCTACCTAAATTGTATGTGTTCTTGGTAAAATTCACCGCCATCACCATCCCTTAACTCACTCTAGGTCTTGTGCTCCCCTCCCACTAATCCATTTTGATGTATAGGTTTCTTCCCCAATTAAATTGATAAATTAAAATCATTCTTGTGTGTACTCTATTGATGATCTTTCTTGATTTTCCTAGCTTTACACATTTCATACATATCCTCAATTCCTTGATTTTTTAAGTATGTTTCACAAGTTTGTCAAAGATTAGTTATGCTATAGACTATAAGCTATCTAGTGTGATGATGCTTTGGAATTCTTATCCTCTACATTTGTGCCCATCTTCAATAACATGGCATTCACCAATGCATCTTCTACCCTTACTCCCCTTTTTAGAATGGTAAAGCCAAACTCAAGAATCACCACATACTTGAACTAGCCTTACCCTTAAGACTCAAGTAGTTCTTTTCCTACACTTTTTAGGACTTTACCTTCGAAATTGTCAAGTCTAAGATCAATCAACTCCCTCCACTAGTTCTTGGCAACATCTCCCCATGGTAGGTTTTGTTTCATTAACCCTCTAATATCTCTCAATTATGGTCTTTGAATGTGTAATAGTTCCTTACATTCAGCCTTATGCTCCATACAAGTTTGTGCCTTCCTTTTGGGCTTATGTCTTCATAGGTTATCCTTTCAATTACAAAGGCTACTAATGTCTGTATCTAAAGACAACTATTCTTCATCCCTTTAGATGTTGCATTTCACAAGGATGTCTTCTTATACTATGCTACCCACCAAACACCACCACCTACTAAGACCATGTTGATTGTTCCCATAAGACTACAATGCCTTTTCCTACTACCTCCCTAGCCCTCCCCCTAGCTCCACTAGCCAAACTTGCTCCCTCACTTCCCTTTATTAACATATCTCCCCAAGCACCACTCTCTTCCATTACTCTCATCCCCTTACTCCACCATCAGATTGTCTCATCACTTGGCTTTAAGATGGCACAATAGCCTAGCATTACTTGCCAACATACCTTTACCCTTATAGCCACAACTTATCTTTACCTTAAGCCTACTTGTACACTCAAATGGCATAAGATACTCATTAGCAAAAGGCCATTAGGGCTAAATACACTACTATCACTTATAATGGCACTTAAGCCTTAGTTCAGTTACTTGGTAATGTTTAACCCATTAGCTACAAATAAATCTACAAGGTAAACTTCACTTGGATGGTTCGTTGGAGCACTATAAGACACATTTCATCACCAAGGACTTTCATCAACATTAGGGTATCGACTTCATTGAGACACTTAGCTCAATCACCAAACTAGTGACTATTTAAATGGTTCTTACTTTAGCTTGTTCTTATGGCTAGCAAATCTACCAACTAGATGTCTCTAATGCTTTTCTTCATGCCCATCTATTTGAAATAATCTATATTAAGCAACCTTAATGTCTTGAAATCCTTCTCACGTGCCTCATGTTTGTAGGTTATATCATTTTCTATATGGTCTCAAATAGACTCCCCCACCCCCACCCCCCACCCCCCTAAAAAGCAAATGCCTAATACCAATTCTTGAGCTCCTTTCTTACATCCATTGGATTTACTCTCCATACTCCAGGATACAACATTGTTTTACTTATGTATATTAGTGATATTATCTTGATAGGCTCCCATCAAGCTTCACTCCTTAGCTTCCTTTTTGGATATTTCAAAAGGAATTTGCATGCAAAGATCTCAGCCTCCTTCATTACTTTCTTGGCATTGAAATCCAACCTACCTTGAATGGCTTTTTTTTCATTAGGCTAGGTTAAGTCATGACATCCTTCTCTATATAAAGCTAAGCAATGCCAAGGCTATCTTTATTCCTTGCTCCACTAATGAGCCTTTATCCCTTTGAAATGGTGAACCTCTAATTGATCTTTTTTGCTACCAAAACATTTTTGACGCCTTATAGCACCTCACTCTTACATGCCTGTTATTGCTTACTTCGTGAATATTATTTGTCAATTCCTGCACCTATCCACTACTAACCATTGGCAAGTTATGAAGTGCATCCTCTGCTACTTGGCAAACACCACACGCTTGGTTCTTTTTCTCACACCAAGTGCATCCACCTTTCTCCATGCTTTCTCTAATGTTGGATAGGCTAGCAACTATGATGACCACCATTGCATTGGTGGCTTTTTTGCATTTCTTGGTAAGAGCCTTATCTCCTAAATTTTCCACAAATAGCACATCATAGCTCAATCTAGCACTAAATCCAAATATAAATCCCTAGTTGACACCACTGTAGAACTTATGTGCATTAAGTATCTTCCTTGTGATCCTCAAGCACTGCTATTTCAACCAGCCACACCTTCGTGCAATAACTTGTAGGCTCTCTATTTAACTGTCAATCTTGTTTTTTATGTATGCACGAAGAAAATTGAGATTGATTTTCACTTCATCAAAGAGTGCTTAACACATGACCAACTTCATTTATGAATCATATCTTCTATGGATTAGCCCATTCACATGTTCACTAAAGGTTTATATTTTGCATGCTTCTAACTTCTTCACTCTAAGCTAATAGTTCATTCTAGCCTTTCAACTTATAAGGGGATGTTAGCAAGTAAGAACTTCATGCACCTAATAACATCTAAGAACCACAAGCACTTCCATGTCAAGTAACACCATGTTAGCATAGTTAGCCCAAGGACCACATTAGCACATGACCACAATCTTGGTTTTTGTAGAGCACAAAAGTCTTGCCATTGCTATCATAAAAAATCTTTTCCAATTTTGTGCTTGATCTTTTTGTAAATGCATTTTCCTTTTATGAAACATGTGAATGCTTTATATATTTAATCAATTTCATCTCATAATTATCAAAGGAAATACCAATAAAATTATATAATTTTCTATCTTTGTTTTCTAATCATCATTGTGAAATTTTTAGTGATGTTGGGCTTATTGTTTTCTCTTTCTTTCAGCATGTATATTATTTGATAAAGAAGAATAAACTAATCAACCTACTCTTTTCCTTTTCTATTTTTAGTAAACTTTACTAAAAGAAACCAAAGAATCCATGAGAAGACATGGACCATCATAATGCGCCCCTTACAGTCCCCTAAAGAGGAAATATATATCAAACCTTTCAACTAGATAAAAAAAAAAAGGGAACAATCTAAAACCAACACAACCAAGCAATATACAAAACATTGCCAAAGATATCCCATATGCAACATAATGACAAAAAGTACATTTGTAACATCTCGCATGAACAATCTAGAATTTATTTTCTTTTGGAAGGACAAAAACACTTCAACTATATGTAGCTTAATGATGCAACGCAAGTAGGACCTATCTTAAAGCCTTCTAGCAACATCTAGAAACTTAACCTTGCAACAAGAATATGCATGGAAAAAACTGCATTTATCCCACAGAGTAGTGCTATATTATAAAATAATTGGCAAGCAAAAGAGATTAGCCTAAGTTCTTAATATTACTATTGTCAAAGGATAAGAAAATGCTAGGAAAATTTCAGAAAAGACTAGTCTATCAAACAATCAACCATACTTAAGCAGTCAACTGAAGGATCATGTCATGACAAGGAATCAAGCCTCAAAATAAAACAAACTTATACCAAGGAAAGTAGAACCTTTCTCCCTAAAAGACTCCTAAGCACTCTTGTTAGGGGAAAAAAAACACTATTCAGGCTTTTCTTCTACTTTCCTTCTATTTTAACTACAGAATTCGCTCCACTTCCATGAACAGTCAACATAAGGGACAAAAATTTCTTATTGTTCTTTGAGTAATTCCTAACCTAATTGACATAAAGAAATTGATTGAGCTCCAAATAGATGTGCTAAGTATGTTTCAACGTGGATATAAGTCTTTACATAATAACTCCTTTTACCCAAATAACACCTTCTTTCGTAGGAAGATGAAGAGTTTGTGATAATAGAATATGCGATATTATGAATTGATAAATGAGATACTTGCCTTCTCAAATTTATATGTTATATCGCTATATATATATATTAATATTGTCATTTTCCTAATGTAACTAGTTGCTATATAGGAAATTGTAAAATTACTTTTGTATAAATAATGGTAATAGTGTACATTGCAAAGTATCATAAATTTAATAAAATTGAATTCACCAAAATTATTGGCTTGCTCCTTTCCTTATTCCTGTAACATTGTATTAGGGTGAATTTTTATTATATAAGACATTCATTTTCGCATCCAAAAGACCATACAAATTGAAGTTGTGAAAATTGTGAAAGCAATAATATCCATAAAGATCATATACAAATGCAATCCCCTGGCCTAAATATTTTTTAAATCCTTAGCTTCCTCAAAAAGACTTTCAAAATTACTACTAGCCTACGAAATTCCAATTATATCCTTGTCTTCACAAAAAATACCAAATTACCATCCAAATCCTATCTAACAAATAGCATGTCTAATTCCTCCAAAGCAACTTCATTAGCTAGCACAACCACCTCCTAAAACAATTTGTATCTCCTCACAACTAATCTTTAGACCAAAAATCTTGTTCCTAAAAAATTCATTGGCAAGGAAAATTACACACATTAGGCATATCAAATTTGAATGGTATTGTTAGCCCTAAATAAATGTTAGAACCTAGTGTGACCTTAGTTAACCCTTGAGGGCAAGGGTTATTTGATGGGATGGGAATTGTAAGAATTACAGTTTAGCCTGATATTGATTAAAAAGGAGGCCCACTCAAATAACCAAGGGCAACAAGTTAAGGACTTATATAACGCATTCTCTCATCCTTTAAAAGAGGCATGTCATTAGAGAAAATCTTATTTTATCCTTAGTAATTTTTCTTAGCTCTAGCTTTTGTGCTTTATAGCTTATGATAGAAGTAGTTTAATGGTAGCCTTATGATTTTGTAGTGTTAGTTAATTTGTTTACTTTCATTAATTCAAGTCTCAAGCTTTTAGGGTCATGAATTGCAAGTGTGATGAAGATTTAGGAAGTTTTGAAAGAATTCCTTAACAAAGTAACCTTAACCTAAATTTTTAACTTAAAATAGGACCAATTGAAGGACTTGTAGGAACAACTCAAATAGCAAGGAAACCTTATCTATTGCCAATGCAGAATGTTAGGATTTAACAACAATAGTGTAACACATGTGGAAGGAAAGGTGGGTGTGTTTTTATACATGCACAACACCACCAAGGCAAATAACCATCGGAGCAAAGACACATGCATGTACCTCATGCACATCTTCTTCAACCTTGAACCCACACATTTTATGTATCTCTATGATTTTTGAACACTCTAAAAAGTGATTAAAGCTAGATTCATCATCATTTCAATTAAAAGAATACGGTTGATCTATTACATAAGAAGATGAGAACAATAATCGTTTCATTTAGTGTATTTTTGGTTCCAAAGATCAAAGGGTTTGTATTCTAGCATTTACTGATTTCAAGAGAATTCATGGACAAAATTAATTGCCATAAATCTCTTTGTCTCCTCTTTAGTTTGATTTATGACTAGTATTGTACACTAAAATTATTGAATTAAAAGCTTCTTTCTCATGTTTCTCATATTGTTATTTAAGTTTCTTTTTGTGCTATTGAATTAAAAGCTTATTGGATTAAAATCTCTTTCTCAAATTATTGAATTAAAAGCTTCTTGGCAATTTCATATGTGAATATTTGTGAAATTTTAACAATAAATGATAAACTTGTGAGTATTATACGCCAAACAGAAAAATTAAATATTTGTGTTCATAATATCAATTTAATGATATTATGGCCACCAAGACATCCAAGAACAAAAAGAGCAACCTTGGCTGGCTATCACCGCAAAGTGACAATTGGAAGAGTTTCAAGCTACCTCATTTTGCTTGGGCTATTGGAGGACTTTAAATCTCCAACGTAACATCTTATCATGAGAGAAGCTACTCTCTCTATAAAAGCCCTATGCAATAGCGAAGCAAGACTCACACCAATGCAAATTCCAGCTTGGTGGAGGAGAGAGTTTAGCATTACGAGGACAAGCTATCAGCTGTCAATATCTGCTTGGGTTATAGAAACCCTAACGTGTGGGAAGGAAACCCAAATCGGTTCATTGTCCAGGTCAGACCAAAATGGCATATCACTAGGGCCAAACAACCAACACGCCTTGAGCCAAGCTATCAGCCGTCTACATCTGCATGGGTTATAGAAACCCTAACGTGTGGGAAGGAAACCCAAATCGGTTCATAGTCCAAGTCAAACCAAACTGGCATATCACCGGGGCCAAACACCCAACACGTCTTAAGCCAAGTGAATAGTGGAAACAGCTCGAGACAAAATTAATCTGCTCTTGCTGCACAAAAACAGGCTGTGATAAAGAAGCTTGCTATCTGTTAGTGGGCTATCCCTCATAATGCAAGCCCAAATCCAAAGGAAACAATAGAAAGCCATTAGGAAATGGGCCTACAGCCTATAATGTGTCCATAGATAATAATGGGTTGCAAGTTACCAGTTATGAGCATCACTAAAGAAGATTTATTTCTTGTGAACTTGTTAACACTAATGCATGTCTATTGCTCCCCCTCCTATTAGGGACTCATTGAAATTTCAAGAGTTCCACATGGCTAGAGAAAAAGGAAAAGACCAAAAAAAAAAAAAAAGTTAAAGTTTGTAGTGCTATAAATGGAAATTACATGGATGAGGTTTGATATGGTTTAGGAAAATAAGTTATGGGAGTTGGAAGGGTTATAAATGGGTCTTTGAATTATTCATTTCAAGTGTTGTAGAACCAAAGCTTATGTATACTAATAATCAAATGTTGGATTATTTGAAGAGTATTACAAAGCTAAGGTTAATAAAGGTTTTCATTGTTTATGCATTCAAAAGACTATAGTTGTAAGAGTAAGGATTAATTAAAGGAGAATTAATCATGAGGGATATAGAATATTGTGTTATCTAAACCTCTTCAATTTTGTTTTGTTATGTTTGCATGTTTGTGCTTGATTTTATTTGTGAAGAATTGTGAATATTTCTAATAATTGGTATCAAAGTACGTTAGTAAAGGGAGGATTATGCTTTGTTAGCGCATAGTCAGCAAAGGAAGATTGTGCGAGGGACTACACTACATCTGGAATTGAAGAAGGATTGTGCTTTGCAAGTACATAGTCAACAATTTGGTTGTGCCACATCATCAAGTCAACAAATTTTTAGGTGTTCATTCCATAAATTAGTGATGTTTGAAATGCTTTGGGTTTTGTCTATTGTTGTGCAGGAAGACACTGAAAATGAGAACCAAGTTCTCTCAAGCATTTTGCAAGTCATTCTTGTCACATATCTGAGCAAACTCACTGGTTTGATTGTTCTTATCTCTTGCTAAAATAGTGCTCTTAAATGTGTGGTTATTCGGTTGAGATTTGAGGAATATTGCTCACTGTTATATACATACAAATTACATTGGAGTGTTTTTCAGTTGCATTCTAGAGCTTAAATTAGATACTATTTAATGCATTCATTTGGGTCTTTTTTATTTCATTGAAATGATGTATAAAAGACCAATTATGTGATTTGTTCTTGAAAACCCTAAAACTGAAATTTGAGGATTTATGCATTTAGCACCTACACTATGATTGTAAACTTATTTTGTTCTGAAATTGTAAAGATTAAAGTGTGATTTACAACCCTAAAGCTAAATGGCTGAATTACTGATCTTATAATACCTTTAGAGCTCACGAGTTGGGGTATATTGAAGATATACTTTGGAGATATTTAATTATAGCTTGCAAGTAATTTTCAATATATTTTAAGTGCTAAAAGAATCACATTGTGATATAGTCGTGTTCTGTCCAATTCATATATATATTGTGCACTTGGTTGAGAATTGAAATATATGTTCTTGCTTTTATGGTACATCATTTTTAAGTGTTGGATATGGATTAACCCAATAAGAAATGATTGATTTGTGTTTATTTTATTTTATGCTTTTTGATGTTATTCTTCTAAGTAAAATAAAAATAGACAAAAACAAATTGCACTAGAATAGTTCAGTGTGGTTTGGTTCAATGCACTTGAACATACCTCTATCCTTTCTTATCAATAGTAAGATAGTCATTTTTCTAAATTAGAACAATAAGATCCTATAGTTCACTTCACAATCTTGAAGCCCAACAAGAACTTCAACAACACATTTAAAAATCATACAACAAACAAACACAAGTCTAACCACACCTGACCTTGAATAAAACAACACAAATCAGACCACACAGCCTTTGACAGAACAACACAAATCAAACCACATCTAGTCTCTGACAAACAAAAATTAGCCACATGGCTTGTTTCAAGGATAAACAAAACCTCTATTGATGTGCACAGTCAATTTTGTTGCACAATTTTCTTCACATTACATAACAATTCAACGGAAACAAAAACAATAAGTTTTTCAAAGTAAGCACAACACTTTAAATGGGTTGTTCAAAAAATTAAAACGTTGATGTTCAATGCAATAGCCTTATGAAGTAGGTAGAAGAATATTTTAGAATATAATGCAAGCAATCTCAAAACCCCTACTCTTAAAGGTCAATAGATAATCAATATATCAATAGCCTAGTGGTTTGATCACTGAAGAAAATCACTCGATATAATCATGCAATATTCAAATAATTTAGTGACAAGCTTAAGATTGATTTTGATAACACCCACATCAAGAGAATACTCATCAATCAACAAAATAGAAATTTAAATTAGGTTGATGTTACCCAAGACAACATGAGCATTTCTTTACTCATGAATACTCAAGAAATGTATATCAAATAGTGGTACTCAAAATCATATATTTTTCAACTAACCTTAGATTGCACTATATAGGCTCACAAGTCTAAGCACATTTTTAGGCAATTGGAAACTTACAATTAAGTCATTAAAACCCCTTGATTTCTTATTAGATTAAAGCCTTACACAAACCAATAGTTAAGGAATACAAAGAACCCCAAATAAAATAATGCCTCATTTATTGAATCAATTCAATAAAAATCATAATAATCAAAAGCCAATAATTCAAAATCTATCCCAACAATAAACAATAATCAAAATAGTGAGAGTATGAACTACAAGGCTATTGTTAAACTATTCCTGTGAAAGCAATAAAAATACTAAGGCTAAGACTAAGTATCATAGGAAAACAATGTGTGGGAATTCCTCTTTCTATTAATACTACAATGCATTAGGCTATACAATGAGAAGTCTTTATATAAACCTATAATGATGCTTTACATGGAAAACCTAATAATGATGATACATAAAAAAAATTTACATTAATTTTGAAATACAATCAAGCCTCATATCATGTCATATAGTATTCTGAATAATGACATTCCATAACACTCCACCTCAAGTCAAATACTTCAAGCTTGGAGAGAATGTACTAACGCTACCTACTTGAAAAGGATTTAGTGAACAAGTCTGCAGGCTACTCCTTGTGAAGATATGACATGTCGCAATAATTTCTTATTGTAGCTTTTCTCTCACATAATGACAATTAACTTCATGTGTTTGGTTCTTTCATGGAAAATCGAGTTAGCTACAATTTTCTCTATTGCCATGTTATCACAAAATAGTAAGGCCAATTGTAAATGGTAAAAACCAAAATCTTTGAGCAATCCCATAATCCATACTATCTCACAAGTGGTGACTTGTATTACTCAATATTTAGCTTTGGCAGATGAAAGGTAAACCATTGGTTATTTTTTAAATCACCATGATATCAAAGAATCTCCAAGCATTATACATAAACTGATGGTGGATCGTTACATCATAGGGTAGGTGTTTTAGTCTGAATCATAATAGGCTTCAAGCTCCAATCTTGATGATAGAGGAAATAGGAACTTGAGGCCTAGACAACTTTTAAGATACCTAATCACTTTCAAAGTACCTCCATGCATGATTGCTTTGGTACATGCATGAACTAACTAAGCAAATGAGCTAGAAAAGTGACATTAGGTATGATGATTGTAAAGTAAATCAACCTGCCAACTAACCTCTAATAAGTCAAAAGGTCAACAAATGGCATATCACAATTTTCTTCCTTGAAGTTAACATCAGATTCAATGATGGTAAATTTTTTCTTCTACTCCATAGGAATTACTTAAGGTTTGGATCTTACTAACTCTACCTTAGAGATGAGCTCTAAAGTGTATTTCCACTTACTCAAAGAAATTGTGATATGCAATCTCAATTCAAAGGAAAAATTTTGACTACCCAAGATCCTTTATAAAGAAAGTAGAATTCATGTGGGCCTCTAGATCTAAGATTGCTGTTTGGTTGTTCATTGTAATCAAAATATCATCATCGTATATAAGTAAGGCAACAAAAGAACTCCCCTAAGGCTTAATGAAAATAGAATAGTCATACCAAGATTATCGAAGTCATATGCAAGAAAAGAAATGGTGAACTTAGCATTCCACTATTACAAAATCTAGGGGGAAGCTCCATGTAAACTTCTTTATACAAATCACCATGAAGAAAAGCATTATATACATCCATTTGAAAATGTGACCATGATGAACAATAACAATGATGACAATGAGTCAGACAATGACATACTTGGCAATAGGCAAAAAAGTGTCTTAATAGTAAAAACCCTCTCATTGTTTGTAGCATTTGGCAACCAACTGAGCCTTATAACATTCAACAAACCCATCAACAAAGTAATTCACCTTATAAACTCATTTACAACCAGCAGGATCTTAACTATAGGGTAGAGGAATCACATCCCAAGAGTGATTAGCCTCAAGACCAACAAGCTCACCATCCATGGCAGCAACCTTGTAAGGTTTTATGGCTATCCAAGAAGGGGGGGTTGAAATGGATATTTAGATTTTATCTTATATTAGTAATTTTTTAACTATTCATGCAAGATTGTTAGTTAACATAGTAATATCATAGCATATAGTCAGGAATTAAAAACAAGATAATCAAGCTCAAAAAATTACATGATGGTTGTTCGGTGAAATTCTACATGCAAGTATATGTGTTGAACAAGTAATATAATGATAAGATTGAGTATCTTCCTATAGGGATTAATGTTATCAACTTGACTAATTACTAATAGTGAATTGGTCCTACAATTTATCTAGCAAATTATCGTGAAAAGATGTTCTAAATTGAAATTACACTAAAGCAATCAACTTCCAAAGAGTTAATTAAATATGACAAGTATGCTGGAGCATCTTATTTCACCATAGTTAGTAGATATGAATTCCAATAGTTTAATGCTTACAAGAACAATGATATTTATAAGATGGTGAAATTTCCTAATTTATTCATTATCCTATGTCTAGGTATTGCAAACCTACTTAGCTCATTAATTCACTGTGTGTCTACACATGAATTAAATAAACTAAGAGCATTAAAGTCAATGAATATTCCAGCTAAAGCCACACAATCAACATAGCATATGTCTACCCACATTTAATTTATGGTTGTACATTATAAGATGCATTTGCATATTTTCTCCTGTTGGTCTCAAATATGCACATCAGATTAATTAATTGATGATTAATCACTCAATCACATTGAAGATAATAACGTACAACTCACATAAATATATTGTCTTACATAACATGTCAACTAAGGAACTCATAACATCCTAACTAGCCTACATCTTAGCTCTAGCAAAAGTAGTTTAGTTCATAATATTAGAATAAATAGAAATAATACAACAAATTACACAAAACATCTAGATTAGAACAAAGAAAAAAGCTGTCACCAATTGTTGTCCCTTTCAAGAAATTTTTGTGCAACTCTACACATCAAGGAGAAGAAAGGAAGCTGTCTAAAAAGAGTGATGAAATTCACGCTCGCGCGCTGCTGTCACATGCACTGCTGTCACTCTCACAGAGATGCCAGATCTAAACCTTAAGTGCAGATCTACCCAAAGAACAGGTAAATCTACTAGAAATATGTCCAGAATCGCCAAAAATGGGCCTAGCTTTGTTGGAGCTTGGCCACGTAAACCGTTCGCTGTCGATTCTCGCTGGAATGGAGATAGGTGGGGTTGAGAGTGGTACAGACTTGCCAGATCTGGTCAAATCCAATTCGATCTATACAGAAGTGGTGCAATTTGGACTCTTTCTGCATGGGTTTTCACCCACTGTCAGAAATAGCCTAAACTGCCAGAATCTTCGCAGAAAAGGGAGCCCCGAACTGCGTTCGCACATTCTAGGTACTTTTATTTGCCGAGATGACCAGTTTTGCATGCCAACGGAAGAGATCGGCTGGCTGTCACCTGGTTCAGTCCCTCTTTGTCTTTTTTCTATTTCCCCACTTTCTTTCCTTCTCCACGAATGCTCGACTTTTTCCAACCAAAAAGCCCCCCTTTTTCGTCTGCTTCTTGCTCAGTAAGAGGCCTTAGTTCCTCCTTCCACATGAAACTCACATGTCTTTTAAGTTCCTTCATTTTCTTGCATTTTTCTTGCTTCTTTTTCTTCTTTTTTATCTATTTTGGGATTTACTACATAAACAAACAAAGCTTGCATAAACACCACAAACATGAATAAAATTTAACAAATATTAAGTTATAATTATCTAAAGTAATAACAATAACTCTATATAAAATAGAGTTATCAACACCTCCAAGCTTAACATTTTGCTTGTCCTCGAGCAAAAGCCCTAAGCAACACATTATAACAACATAAAAAAAAAAAAATTTACACAGAAAAAGCACAAGAAATTACACACACAAAGCGTTAAACAGCATATTCTAATAACACCACCAATCACTCCATGATGTTCTCCTAAACACCCCCAAACTTAAAAGTTTGCTCGTCCTCGAGCAAAAGAACAAAACAACACATACAACCAATCCTTCCATGATATTCTCCCATAATTGCTCAACTTAACAATTCAAAAAAAAATATAACTTTCATCCAAACATTGCAATTGGTTTATAAGGTAAGATAAACTCTTAACTATGTCAACCATATGTGTGTGTGTGTGAGAATCCGCATTTTTTCTCAATTGCATGCACTCCAAATAGATCCATATTAATATGCAACCTCTCAAAATCTTTAACCAAATCTCATGGGTTTGCTTTTCATTCCTCTCTCCACTAATGTAAGCCAATCATCTAACTAAGAATCAATAGGACTTTCATAAGCTTGTAATGTAAGGTTGGGCTAAGGGTAAGATGAAAGTCATTTAAGCTCAAATAACCCATGAACATATTACTTTCTAAGATCTCATCAAAGCTCTAGCCTTTCTTTACCTTTTTACTCCATGAAGATGATCTTTCTACCACCACTTAGTCTCATTCTTTCATGTCCATTCATATGTTAACACTATACAAAAGCCATAATCATGTGTGCAACAATAAAACAAAACAACATTATTTAAGCATAGCCACCTCAATCCTCCCTTACCAATGATATTTAATAACAATGCTTAAAGGTCTCTTTTAGAGAATTGTGTGACTAGAATCTAACAAAAGATGATGGGATTATTCTATCCTAAAGCAAATGCTACCCTTGTTTTTTCTTTTTTCTTTTTCATTTGCATTTACAAATTATACCACACACAATCATTGCAATCAATCATACTACATCCTTCCCCTCGACTTCTCTTATGCTTAAATAAACTTATATACACCAAAAGTCAATATGTTCATGGGAATAGGACAATGAGAAAAATTGATCAAAAGGCTCAGAGATATATGTGCAGGTGTCATTTAACAAAATTAGGATAAGAATAAGGTTCAGCGAGGTGACTGGGATAAGTAAACAAGGTTATCTTGAAAGGCTTAATTGATCCAAAGATGGCCTAAATCACTTTCTCAATTAGATGCAACCTAGGATTTCGCCTTAAGAGGAAATTAAGCAAATTCTAAGATTTGGGTCAGATCCAAGAAAATCACACACTTCACATGAATGTTCTCTAGAGATACCAACAATTTCAAGAAAATGCAGACTTTTAATGCTCAACAAGTGAATCAACATAATCAGAATCACACTTACATCATACCACAATTGCAAGTTTGAACAAAATTTACATCTTGCTAAGAATAGCCAAGAATTCACAATAAAGGATTCAATCATAAAAATCATGGTCCAACATAAGAAAAAGATTTTACACAAAAATAGACTTTCTAATACAACTTTTAACATAAAACAGAAAATTTTAACACAACACTTCCAACAAAACATTTCCCGCACAACAAATACAACAAATAGCACTTCCAATACACTCCCAACACAACAACAACTTCCACAACACACAACCTCTAACACAACTCAACAAAACAGCATGCTTCCAACAATAGCAGTAGTACCCCCAAACTTAAATGAAGCATTCTTCTCAATGATAAGAGAAAATAAAGCAATAGTAAAGAAGGAACAAGGAAAACTCCCCTAATTGTAGGTTACTAAACTAGAGCTGTGATGAGCATATGGTAACCGCTTCCTAGCCAAAAGATTAACAACAGGATGCTTGGGTTGCCTCCCAAGAAACGCTTGCTTTATAGTTCGCAGCCAAACTATCTCTAATGTTGCTACTCAAGGAGGATGGAGGTTAATGGCAGTCCGTCGCATGTCGACTCCATTGAAATAGGGCTTCAACTGCTGACCATTCACCTTAAATGGGCCCTAGGTGTCATGTGCAACTCCTACCACTCCATATGGAAGCACCTGGGTGACCATGAATGGACTAGCCCATTGAGACTGTAACTTTCCTGGAAACAATTTAAGATGAGAGTTATAAAGTAATATTTTTTGACCCGCCTCAAACTCTCTCCTTAATATATGTTTGTCATGTCATCATCTTGTCTGCTCTTTGTAGATCAAGGCATTTTCATAGGCCTCATTGCACAACTCCTCCAATTTATTCATCTGCAATAATCTATTTTCTCCTACACATTGCATGTCAAAGTTTAAGAATTTTAATGCCCACAATGCTTTATGCTCTAATTCTACTGGTAAATGACATGCTTTCCCAAATACTAGCCTAAAAGGAGACATCCTTATGGGTGTTTTAAAGGCTATCCTATAGGCCCAAAGTGCATCATCCAATTTCATCGACCAACCTCTTCTTCCGGCATTCACAATTTTCTCCAAAATCCTCTTGATTTCCCTATTTGATATCTCTACCTAACCACTAGTCTAAGGATGGTAAAGGGTTGCAATCTTGTGGGTGACTCCATACTTCCCTAAAAGTGCTTCAAATTGTTTGTTATAGAAATATGTCCCTCGATCACTTATGATTGCCCTAAGAGTGCCAAAATGGGTAAAAATGTTTTTCTTCAAGAAATTAACCACAACCCTAGCATCATTTGTGGGCAATGCTATAGCTTCTACCCATTTAGACACATAATCAACAGCCACCAAGATATATACGTTCCCATAAGAAGAAATAAAAGGTCCTATGAAATCAATACCCCAAACATCAAACAATTCACACACAACAACATTAGTCAAGGGCATCTTATGTTTACTAGAAATATTCCCAGTTCTTTGGCATTGATCACATGCAGCTACATAGGAATATGCATATCTAAAAAGTGTGGGCCAATAAAAACCAAATTGTAAAACCTTGGCTGCAATTCTGGTGGCACCAAAATGATCACTTGCTTCTCTATCATGACAATGATGCATAATGCTGGCCATCTCTTCTTCTGGGACACATCTTCTTATCACCTGATCTACACATACTCTAAACAAGAATGGTTCTTCCCAAAAGTAAGGTTTAGCATCAGAAAAGAACTTTTTCTTCTATTGATATGACAATTCAGGGGGAAGAATGTTACCAACCAAATAATTCACAAGATCAACGTACCAGGGAGATTTTATCGATTGAAGGTTAAAAATCTGCTCATCAGGAAACTATTCCAAGATTGGTTGCTCTTCTTCTTTTGGATTCGGAATTCTAGACAAATGATCTGCAACTAAATTTTCAGTCCCCTTCTTATATTTGATTTCCAAGTCAAACTCTTGCAATAATAGAATCCACCTTATTAACCTTGGCTTTGATTCTCTCTTTTCAAGGAGGTGCTTAAGAGCAGAATGGTCATAATAAACTATAACTTTGGAGCCAATCAAATAAGAGCAAAATTTATCAAAAGCAAATACTACTGCCAAAAGTTCTTTTTTTATAGTTCAATAATTCAATTGTGAACTTGATAAAGTCCAACTGGCATAGTAAATGGTTTGAAAAACTCTATCCTTCCATTGTCCCAAAATAGCTCCCACTGCGGAATCATTTGCATCACACATCAGCTCGAAAGGCAAATCCCATTTTGGTGCAGCCATGATTGGTGTTAATATTAACTTCTCCTTTAGCATGTTAAAAGCCTGCAAGCACTCATCAAAAAAGTTAAATTTCACATCTTTCTCTAACAAACCTAAAAAGGGTCTTGCAATCCTTGAAAAATCTTTTATGAACCGCCTGTAGAACCCAGCATGCCTCAAAAATCCTCTGACAAGCGTCATTGATGTCAGTGGAGTCCGTTTTGCAATGGCCTCTACTTTGGCTCTATCAACCTCTAGTCCCCTTCTAGATATCTTGTGCTCAAGCACTATTCCCTCTTGCACCATGAAGTGACACTTCTTCCAATTCAACACCAGATTTGTCTCCTCACATCTTTGTGAAACTAAAGCCAAATTTTTCAAACAACGATCAAATGATGCACCAAAGACAGAAAAATCATCCATAAAAACCTCAATGAACTTTTCAATCATGTCAAAAAAAATAGCCATCATGCATCTCTGAAAGGTTGTTAATGCATTACAAAGACCAAAGGACATTCTTCTAAAAGGAAAAGTACCATAAGGATAAGTGAAAGTAGTTTTCTCTTGATCCTTTGGTGCAATAGGGATCTGATTGTACGCTGAATACCCTTCAAGAAAGCAATAAAATTCATGTCCTGCAAGTCTTTCCAACATTTGATCAATAAATGGTAGAGTTCAAACAACGATCAAATGATGCACCAAAGACAGAAAAATCATCCATAAAAACCTCAATGAACTTTTCAATCATGTCAAAAAAAATAGCCATCATGCATCTCTGAAAGGTTGTTAATGCATTACAAAGACCAAAGGACATTCTTCTAAAAGGAAAAGTACCATAAGGATAAGTGAAAGTAGTTTTCTCTTGATCCTTTGGTGCAATAGGGATCTGATTGTACGCTGAATACCCTTCAAGAAAGCAATAAAATTCATGTCCTGCAAGTCTTTCCAACATTTGATCAATAAATGGTAGAGTTCAAACAACGATCAAATGATGCACCAAAGACAGAAAAATCATCCATAAAAACCTCAATGAACTTTTCAATCATGTCAAAAAAAATAGCCATCATGCATCTCTGAAAGGTTGTTAATGCATTACAAAGACCAAAGGACATTCTTCTAAAAGGAAAAGTACCATAAGGATAAGTGAAAGTAGTTTTCTCTTGATCCTTTGGTGCAATAGGGATCTGATTGTACGCTGAATACCCTTCAAGAAAGCAATAAAATTCATGTCCTGCAAGTCTTTCCAACATTTGATCAATAAATGGTAGAGTTCAAACAACGATCAAATGATGCACCAAAGACAGAAAAATCATCCATAAAAACCTCAATGAACTTTTCAATCATGTCAAAAAAAATAGCCATCATGCATCTCTGAAAGGTTGTTAATGCATTACAAAGACCAAAGGACATTCTTCTAAAAGGAAAAGTACCATAAGGATAAGTGAAAGTAGTTTTCTCTTGATCCTTTGGTGCAATAGGGATCTGATTGTACACTGAATACCCTTCAAGAAAGCAATAAAATTCATGTCCTGCAAGTCTTTCCAACATTTGATCAATAAATGGTAGAGGAAAGTGATCTTTTCTAGTGGCATCATTCAACTTTCTATAATCCATACATACACGCCATCTAGTAACTTTTCTAGTTGGAATCAATTCATTGTTATCATTTCTTTGAACAATCATACCTCCTTTCTTTGGCACAACTTGCACTGGACTTACCCAACAACTGTCTGAAATGGGGTAGATGATCCCTGCATCAAGTAATTTAATTACCTTAGCTTTCACCACTTCTTGCATCTTTGGGTTCAAGCACTTCTGAGGTTGAATAGTGGTCTTGTAATGCTCCTCCATTAAAATCTTATGCATGCAAATTGAAGGGCTAATTCCCTTTATGTTAGCTATCTTCCACCCAATTGCCCCTTTATGTTCTCTCAACACCCTGAGCAATTTCTCTTCCCTCAATTATGTTAGAGAGGATGATATAATTACTGGCAACTTAGCATCTGCATCCAAATAGACATATTTCAAATGAGAAGGTAAGGATTTAAGTTCAAGAATTGGAGGTTCTTCAATTGATGGCTTAGGCTTTGTCATATGTTCTCCTAACTCCTCAAATCTTGTTGCCTCTTTCTGTGAACATGGTGGAACTGCATCCATGAACTTCACCTGCTCCTTTATCTCCTCACTTCTAATTTCCTTCTCCCTTGAATGAACCAAACATGCTTCTAATGGATCTTTGAAAACTTCTTGAAAAACATTGCTCACAATTGTATCAATTGTCTTAACTCTAAAGCAAGAACTATCATCAGAGGGATATTTCATGGCTGTAAAAACATTGAAGGTAACAGAATCATCTTGAACTCTTAAAATCAGCTTTCCTTGTTGCACATCAATCAACACTCTTCTTGTTGCTAGAAAAGGCCGACCCAAAATGAGTGGTACCTTATAATCTTCCTTCATATCCAAAACTATAAAATCTGCAGGGAAGATGAATTTATCAACTTTCACCAATACATCTTTTACAATGTCTCTTGGATACTTGATTGATCGATCAGCCAATTGTAAGGACATTATGGTTCCCTTTACTTCACCCAATCCTAATTTACTGTAAACAGAGAAAGGCATTAGATTGATGCTTGCTCCTAAATCACATAATGCCTTATCAAAGTGAGAATCCCCAATAGTGCACGAGATTGTGAAACTCCCTAGATCTTTCAATTTTGGAGGAAGCTTGTTTTGTAAGATGGCTGAGCACTCCTCAGTTAGATTCATTGTTTCATATTCTTCTAACTTCCTTTTGTTCTTCAATATTTCCTTAAGAAACTTGTCATAACTAGGCATTTGAGCCAATGCATCTGCAAAAGGAATATTAATATACAGTTTCTTGAATACATCAAGGAATTTAGAAAACTGTTCATCTATCTTATGTTGCTGGATCCTCTGAGGGAATGAAACTTGAGGTACATAAGGCTTGGGATTATCAGGAAACAACGTTCTCTTGGTTACCTCCTCCTGCTGCATGTTAACATCCTTATCCTTATCCCCAACACTTTCTTTATCAACATCAACTTTTCCTACTTGTTTGCCACTTCTTAAACTTATTGCCTTTGCATCTTCTCTAGGATTCTTCTTTGTGTTGCTAGGCAAAGCCCCTTGTTGTCTTCTTGACATCATAGTCTCCATCTGACCCATCTGTATGTCCAAATTTCTAAGTGCAGCATCTTGGTTTTGAAATCTTGTTTCATTGCTCTGCATCATTTTGGCAAACATTTCCTCTAAATTAGGCTTCTTTTCCTCTGGTTGCCTGAATCCTAGTGGCAGCCTCATTGCACTAGGATTACTCCATGAAAATTTTGGATGGATGCACCATCCCAGATTATAAGTGTTGGAATATGGATTATTCTGTGATCTGCTTGAACTTCCAACAAAATTGACATCTTCACTACTTTAAGCAAAATTGTTACCCAATTGACATTCTGCACTCACATGAGCTCCCCCACAATGATCACATACTATGTTCTGAATCCTTATGACTAGAGCACTCAAGTTGTCTATCTTCTTGTTGAGCTTGTCAAATTGTGCATACATTGCGGTGAAAGTGTCCACTTCGTGAACCCCACTAGCTTTCCTCACTGGTAACCTCTTAGTAGGCCACTGATAACTGTTGATCGTCATTTCCTCCAACAGATCAAATGCTTCTTGTGGTGTCTTGTTATGCAAGGCTCCTCCTGTAGCTGCATTAAGCATAAAACGAACATTTGTATTAGCCCTATTATAAAAAGTTTGTACCTGTGACCATACGGGTACTCCGTGATGTGGACATCTCCTTAGCAGATCCTTGAATCTTTCCCATGCTTCATAAAGTGATTCATTGTCCATCTGTGCAAAATTGGAAATATCATTACGCATTTTAGCAAATTTTGCAGAAGGAAAGTACTTACCTAGAAACTTCTAAGCCAAGTCATCCCATGTCATGATTGATCCTATAGGAAAATAAGAAAGCCAATTTTTAGCCTTGTCTCTAAGAGAAAATGGGAATAACCTTAACCTGACTACATCATCTATGACTCCATTATATTTGACCATATCACAAATTTCGAGAAAAGCCTCAATGTGTGGATTCGAATCATGGTTTGGGAGCCCGCTAAATTATGTTGAGTTTTGAAGCATCTAAATGAATGCTGGCTTGATTTCAAAGTTGTTCACTTGAACTATAGGCCTCTTGATGCTTAATGTGGCACCTTAAACTGTTGGTGTAGCATAATCCTTCAAAAGCTTTTTGTGTATCATCATTGTCCACCATTCTTCTCACTTCACTTCTTTGTTCTCTTAACTACTTTCGTTGCCTTCTAAGGATGCGCTTAATTTCTAGATCAGGATCAACAAGTTGTCCTCCTCGATTATGGGTCATACATGTCTACAACACCTTAAAATAGAAGCAGCTTAGCACAAAATTCTTTTCTCTCTGCAAGCAAAGAGTAATAAAAGGAAAATAAAAGCTAGATTAAACTTAGAATCAATTCGGGGTTAATATTAATCAATAATAAACAACTAATCCCCAGCAACGGTGCCAAAAACTTGTTTAGTGAAATTCTACATGCAAGTATACATGTCGAACGAGTAATATAATGATGAGATTGAGTATCATCCTATAGGGATTAATGTTATCAACTTGACTAATTACTAATAGTGAATTAGACCTATAATTTATCTAGCAAATTATCATGAAAAGATGTTCTAAATTGAAATTACACTAAAACAATCAACTTCCAAAGAGTTAATTAAATATGACAAGTATGCTAGAGCATCTGATTTCACTATAGTTAGTAGATATGAACTCCAATAGTTTAATGCTTGCAAGAACAATGATATTTATGAATTGGTGGAATTTCCTAATTTATTCACTATTCTATGTCTAGGTATAGCGAACCTACTTAGCTCATTAATTCACTGTGTGTCTACATATGAATTAAATAAGCTAAGAGCATTAAAGTCAATGAATATTCCAGCTAAAGCCACACAATCAACATAGCATATGTCTACCCACATTTAATTTATGGTTGTACATTATAAGATGCATTTGCATATTTTCTCCTATCGATCTCAAATATGCACATCAGATTAATTAATTGATGATTAATCACTCAATCACATTGAAGATAATAACGTACAACTCACATAAATATATTGTCTTGCATAACATGTCAACTAAGGAACTCATAACATCCTAACTAGCCTACATCTTAGCTTTAGCAAAAGTAGTTTAGTTCATAATATTAGAATAAACAAAAATAATACAACAAATTACACAAAACATCTAGATTAGAACAAACTAAAAAGTTGTCACCAATTGTTGTCCCTTTCAAGAAATTTTTGTGCAACTTTACACATCAAGGAGAAGAAAGGAAGCCGTCTAAAAAGAGTGATGAAATTCACGCTCACGCGCCGCCATGCGCCGCCGTCACACGTGCTCACGCGCCGTCGTACGCTGCCACATGTGCTGCCATCACTCTCACAGAGATGCCAGATCTAAACCTTAAGTGCAAATCTACCCAAAGAACAGGTAAATCTACTAGAAATATGCCCAAAATCGCCTAAAATGGGCCTAGCTTCGTCGGAGCTTGGCCACGTAAGCCGTTCACCATCGATTCTCACCGAAATGGAGATAGGTGGGGTCGGGAGTGGTACAGACTTGCAAGATCTGGTCAAATCCGGTTCAATCTATACAGAAGTGGTGCGGTTTGGACTCTTTTTACTTGGGTTTTCACCCACTACCAAAAATAGCCTAAACTGCCAGAATCTTCGTCGGAAAAGGGAGCCCCAAACTATGTTCGCACGTTCCAAGTACTTCTATTTGCTGAGATGACTAGTTTTGCACACCAACAGAGGAGATCGGCCAGCTGTCACCTGGTTCGGTCCCTCTCTATCTTTTTTTTATTTCCCCACTTTCTTTCCTTCTCCCTGAATGCTTGACTTTTTCTGACCAAAAGGCCCCCATTTTTTGTCCACTTCTTGCTTGGTAAGAGGCCTCAGTTCCTCCTTCCACATGAAACTCACGTGTCTTTTAAGTTCCTTCATTTTCTTGCATTTTTCTTGCTTCTTTTTCTTCTTTTTAGTCTATTTTGGGATTTACTGCATAAACAAACAAAGCTTGCATAAACACCACAAATATGAATAAAATTCAACAAATATTAAGTTATAATTATCTAAAGTAATAACAATAACTCTATATAAAATAAAGTTATCAGTGATTCGGTACTTTTCACCTACTTCAACTTAAACTAAGTTGAAGTCTACTTTACTTTAAGCTAGGAGAACTTTTCTCCTACAATTCACAACTCCTTAACAAGGAGTTATTTCAATTCTCAGTTACAAGGTTTAGGTTAATAAAACCTTAGTACATCAAGCTAATCCTCAAATATGCAATATGAGTGAGGAATTAAGCTTATCAGAGAGCTAATTAAACATATGTAAAATCAATTCAAACTCTAATCACAAAATTCCCAATTTTCACAAAGCTAGGGTTTCATATTTACAAAGATCTTTATGTGCAAATAATGTTTTGAAGTAATCTAGCACATACAAAGATCAATCTATCAGTTGATATTCACAAGATAATAAATTTAAAGGACTATCACTGAAGATTCTTTTTTTCTCCAAGGATTGAAGAACACGGCAGTAAGAGCAAATGATTCAAAGCTTCAATCTCTTTTAATCAAATCAGCAATATATCATTTAGCAAGCACCAAACATTCATCCGAAGCCCTTTTTACAGTAGATTATCAAACCTTGAACACTTTAGGGTTTCAGTTCAAACCTGTTTGATATTCTACCGTCGAGACTTGATAGAAGCGACATAATATAGCTGCAGAGATGACAATTTTCACAGTAGAGAGCCGTTTTGACACATCCATCACTTTGTTCTTCTTCCCATTGGAAAGTCAGCAGTCGAGAGAGAAGGAGGAGGACGGCTTCGATCAGGCGTGCAGCTAGGGCTCCATTCTATTTTGACATAAGAGCTTAGTCTCTTATCAAAGTGAAATAGCTGCATTTCACTTAAGTGAAATGTGCTTGGGCTAAGCTCTACGGGCTTGAACTTCATGGGCCATCTAGTAGTCAATCGGTCTAGCAATTGGTCCAGCACAAATGGTCGGTCCAACAACAGTCCAATAGATACTCGATCCAACCATAATCCAATAAATAATCGGTCTAATAATGATATATTTTCTCTCATATTTAACATGAACAAATAGCATACCTTTATCCTTCAAACGTACCTATAAGCACACAATTACCAAGTATCACATTATTTTATTATAAGCACTAATATGAATTATTTTACTAATTAACTCACACATAAAATAATTCATTTAAACTCCATATGTGATGTTTGATAATGAAATGTAAGAAACCGGCTACTTTATAATATCATTAATTGACATTATAATTTGGACACCTTTTACTTCCTTTGGTATTCAATATATGCACACAAACTTATATATTCACAAAAAAAAAAATTTCTCAACAAAATATATAAACACATGATTTTCAACAAACCCAATAGGGGTCACAAATGGCCTCATGGAAAAAATAAGGTTTAGGGATGGTAGAGATAGAAGCAACGAAGTACTAGTAATAGGGGTTGCATTGGTCAAAGGAAATATAGTTGGAAATAAGATAAAAGGAAGTGGAAGAGGCAAAGGGCAAGGTCAGACATAAGTAGTCAATAGTCCAAATAGGGGGTTTGGTAGGGTAGTTGGATCAATGGATAGCATTAGGTGGTGCAGGAATGGGAGCCAAATAGAAAGTAATAGCAAAGGGTGTAGGAAGTAGGGATGGAATAAGGGCACCTAAAAGGGGATTGAAAGGAAGAGTGAAAGGTGGTGCTAGGTCAAGAAAGAAAGGTTCATCAACAGGCAATGAAGATGGTGAGTATGCTTCCATAAGTGGTATGATGGAAGTTAATGAGGTGGCCAAGCTATTAGGGAACAAGAGCAAAGGCAAGGGTGTAAAAAGGAAGACATTTTCCTAAAAATGACATCACAACTAACGAAAAATTTGTCTAGGGCAAGATCAAAAAGTTTGTAACCCTTTTGATACATAGATACCCTATGAAAACACAAGGAATTGTCCTAGGGCTAAACTTGTCACATGCACTAAAGGTGGTAATGTAACACTGACAGCCAAAAACACACAAATGATTAAGAAGATGAGGTGTCCCAAAGAGACACTCATAAGGGGTGATGCCATCAAAAGGAGAAAATGGAAGACAATTGATAAGATAAGTGACAATTTAATTACATTCAGCCTAAAAATGTGGCAGAGGATGAGCCTAGAAAAGTAAGGCGCAAGCAACATCCAATAAGTGATAGTGCTTACATTGAAACACTCCATTTTGTTGGGGAATGTGAATACAATAACTCTCATGGATGATGTCCTACAAGAGGAGAAAAGAGGAGCACTTAGAGGAAAAAAAAATCAATGCCATTGTCAGAGCGAATGTACCTGACAGTGGTGCTAAATTGAGTGTGGACTATAGAGAGGAAAGCCTAAATTTTGGAACATACTTGGCTTTGAAAATGTAGTAAAAAGGTCTAAGTGATGTGAGAAAAGTTATCCACAATGGTCAAAAAACAACAAGCATCGTCGTGATTGGAATGTAGGTGGGGATCCTAGACATCCATATGAACGAGCTCAAAAATAGTTATGGCTATAATGGTGCTTAATGGAAAAAAGGCACAAGTTTGTTTTGTAGAAAGACATATGTCGTAAGAAAAAAATGCCAAATAAGAAATTATCTTTCCATGGGCAACATAAGATTTCAAGGAAGAAAGGCCAAGATGTTTATGCCAAAGTGCAAACAAGGGACTACTTAAAATTACAGAAAAGGTTTAGAGCAGAAGATAAATAACTAGAGAAAATAAAATTAAATGCTTAAGAATGACAAAACAAAGAAAATAAAGTCCACCTTTAGGCTTGCCGAGCTTAATTAGCACCCCATTTGTATAGTCCTAGAAAACACCAAAATCATCGGGAAAAAAATCCATAAAATGTTATCACAGATAAGTTTACAAATTGATAAACGTTATGCCAAAATTTATGGGTAAATGAAATAGTTTTTAGATATAATCAAGGTGGGCTAGAATTGGGCAATATGGGTGATAGGGCTATAGTTTTAATTAGTCAAGCATATGGAAGTGAGCAAGGCATAAGGACAACATGATTCTAATAAATTAAGATTACATATAATATACTCACTAGCCTTAGAGTCAACAATCCATTTGGAATTAAAATGAGCCAAAGGTGAAGAAATACTTATGAAATTGGCACTAGGTTCAAAAAGGCCCATTTGGTTCAACAAGGTTAGCAATTTCTATTATTGGTTAGCTAATAAGTTGAGGCTTGAAGACTTATCATAAATGCTCCCTAGACTAGGTGAAGTAAGCCCAAGTAAACCCATGCTAGGGTAAAGGGTAGGGAAGGCCTTGTAAGAGAAAAGGTCCTAGTGTAAGACCCAATAGCGTAGGGTTAATCTAGGTGTTGGGGCCTAAATCCAAGAGGATTAGAAAAGGTTAGGGCATCAGTGGAGGTTTGGTAGGCTGTAGGCCCATTGGACTTCTTTGTTGGAAAATAGGGTTTTGTTGTGACTGAAAATATTTTCTTGTAAATATCAATTCTCAAATTATGTTTTTCTAAATGTGCAAAAAGAAAAACTATCAGAAATAAAAGGTGTACAAATTATAATATCAATTAATGATATTATAAAGTAACCGGGTTCCTACATTTCCTCATAAAATATATTCTTAAAGTCTTTGTGACATATATTCAAATATATGTTGATTATTTGAATATATTGATTATTTAAATATTTCTTCAAGAAATATAAAATATATTTGAATATATTTTATTTAAGGAATATGATACTTGGTTTGGTGAAATTGCAGGAACAATATATTAGCAGAAAATCAATATATGCAATACATTATAAATGTATTGATATTGAACCGTGTATTGATATTGGACCTTGTTGATATTAGACCGTATATACATGTTGAATATATTATTACTGTACTGGACTTTTGCTGCTAGACTGTGAGAATATAGGTGCGGCCCAAGTTCACGTCAGCCTTATCCCATTCCTTGTTACGGTGTTGTTTTGATCATATCAAAGGCTTCCTTGTTACGGTGTCATCTTGATCATATCAGAAGCTTCTTTGCTACGCTTGCTGGCTACGACGTCGTCTCACTTAAGGGCACATAAGAGGCGCTTATTCTTCGATGGGTTATGCCCTAGCCGCTTCACTTCTCCCCGACGCTGCCTTCGCTTCTCTCAAGTGCCAAAACTTCAACAGGATGAATCTGGAGGAGACGAGCTGTCAGAACGGTTGGATTTCGAATCAGAATGGTGAAATGAGGCTGATTTGATGGATAGCCTACTATTCCTAACAGGAAGAAGGCTATGGTTCAAGTTTGATTCAAAGAAAAGCCCTAGATCTACTTCTATTTAAAGGAGATGTGTGTGTGAAGGTTTTCTCTTGATGATTTACATCTATTTGAAGCGTTCTCTTTGTGAAGATAATCTACTCAGCTTACTTACCATTTGATTCGAGATTGTTTATCATTCGGTGGTTCATAAGCATTCGGTGATATTCGATTATTCGGTTTAATCTTTGATTATATCTTCAATCATAGCTTGTATAACATTATTTATGTGCTGATTTTACTTATAAACATTTTCTGCACATAAATCTTGAGGAAAATCTGAAACCCTAATTTCTCTAAATTGGGGATTTCGTGATAGGAGCTTTGTATCTTGATATATTTGTTTGAATAGCTCCTCTGATCAGCAATATCCCATAAACTAACACATTATTTGGGGATTTGCTATTGTATATGATCTTTTCATCATTATTTGTATTCGTACTTGATAATTCCTTTAAGAATGGATTATTTGGATTAGGGAGAACGTATTCTCCTAATCAGGTTGAGTAAAGGTGACTTCAATCGGTTAGATTGAAGGAGAAGAGGGTGGACGTAGGACTCTAAGATAGAGTGCCGAACTACCGTGGTAAATTGGGTGTTGATTCTTTTACTCTCTATTTGATTAAATATTTTTGTCTGATTGCATATTATCATATAAATTGCTAAAGTGATTGATTAAACTATTTGAGAAAAAAAAAAGCATAATTTTCGGTACAAGAACAATTCAACCCCCTCTTCTTATTAAGCCATAAAACCCAACATTCTTAAGAGAGCCTCCCCCTTATTGTTTGGGCTTCCAACCTAGAGGATAGCCCACCAAGAGAAAGCAAACGTCCATGATGTTGCTTGCTTTCTTACAATGCAAGTAGATGAGCTTCGGTATAGACTAGGCAACAGGGGTGCCTAGGCTAGGTTAAGCAAGCCCATGAGTAAAGGGTTAAGTCTACTAGCAAGGCTAACCTAGCCAGGGTCCATGTGTGGGACCCGACCCAAACCATCCTGTAAGGGACCCTTCTTGCTAACCCAATTTTAAGTTGTCACTAGCATTGTAATGCAAGCCAACAAAGCTCACAATGTCACTAAAAGAACCACCACTACACTAATGAAGTTTCTACTTGGAGAAAGCATAAATGCCCTTTAGCGATGGTAACATCCTTGCAAAAGAACTTGCATGCAAAGGTTTTGAAACTCATTAAGAAGGCCCATGAGGAATTTCATGGATTACTTCTCTTGTTTAAGGGATCAAAGATGGTCGTTAACCTTGCAAGTGCAATGGTCATAGTCGCACCAAATGGGGGGCTGCTGGGTGTTAAGATTACCCCAGAGCACCTTGAACTTGTAGTTGGTATAGCCACCGACAAGCCACAAATTCGCAATTGTTTGATGAAGACCATACCATTATGTGCCACTAACCTTGTTGATGGATTCATGCAATAATTCTCAAATTTCAATGACTAATTTGGGGTGAGAAACCAAGCTCTCGAGTGACTATTCCATCAAATTGATGAGTAAAGTGTGCACGGAAGTGTGAACCTAGTCCTAGCAACCCTCCACATTAGAATCATTAGACAACCAAGGTAGTTTGCTAGTAAGGAACCCAAGCTTGTTTTAGGTAAGGAAAACAATGCGAACTTGATTAGCCCAGAAATGGTAATTCAATTCTTTGAGGAGGTTGTGAAGGAGGGTGGTGGAAGGGGCGATTGGTGGTCTTGTAGCAAAATTTAGGATAAAATTAGCCATTTACACAGCGAAAAGTGGTGGTTAGAAAAGTGGGGCAATGGCTAGGGTTTGAATATATGTGTAATTTGAAAAGGGACTAAGGGTAAATTGGGAATTGGAAAAATTGACTATAGCAAGGGTTTTAGTGGCAAATTTGAAGATCTAAAAGGGGTTGAGGGTAATTGAGGGAATTGGGAAAAATGATAGTGGCTAGGGTTATAATGGCAAAGTTGTAAATCTGAAAAGGGCAAAGGGTAATTGAAGCAATTGGAAAACTAAACAAAGGGAACAAAGGGTAGGTTGTAAATAAACAAAAGAACAAGGTGTTTTCAGAAAAAGGGAAAAAAAAAAAAAAGAAGGCAATAATGAGAGAACCCGATTCATTTTGAAAAAGTCAAAATGAAGGCGGAAGGGTGTAGACCTTCTGATCTTGAATACCACATCACAAAATAATAATAAGTGTAGGAATGTCTCTTTCTATTGATACTATAATGCATTAGACTATACAATGAGAGGTCTTTATATAGACCTATAATGATGCTTTACATGAAAAACCTAATAATGATGAAACAGGAAAATATTTACATTAATTGTGAAATACAATCAAGCCTAATATCATGTCCTATAATATTATATATAATGACATTCCATAACACTAAGGAATTACTAGGATAAAATAAGAAATTCTCATATGGAATGCCTCTTCTAAATGTTAAAAATGTTTTATATAAGCATATTAGAAATCTTGCTTTAACCCAAACTAAACTTCTTTAAAAATTATATTTTATCTTATCTGAAAACTCTATCTTATTTTAGGTCTTCCACGAGCTTGTCCTAACATTTCCTTTCAAATATCTTGACATTTAGTAGAATTTGAGTGAGATATGAGATCATACACTTTTGGAACCAAGAGAGAGGAATGCCGACACAAGGGAAAACACGGTTTCACATCTCAAGTGAAAACATGATTTCACGATTTCTTTCCCTCACCAAGGTGAAACGTGCATTTAACTAAGTGATGGCCTTGGACCACATGTGTTTAATATTTTGGGCTTTGAAACACATACTTGGTTATTCTTTTATGATATTTCGTGCATATATTTGAAAGGATCCAATCTTAGCAATTTCAATCATAGAAGAATAAATCCACCAAGATTAAGAATTTCAACTTTGTCCTTATTTAATTTGCCAAGATATGCAATAGATTATACTGCAGTCAATATTTTACCCAAAAAAATCACTTTAAATTTTCTTCTAGACTTCCTTATATTTTGAATTCTTTCCAAGTCACACATTTTCATTATCAAATATTTAGTAGAGCATTATAGGAAATATTTTCATAAACAAAATTTTGGTGTAAAGACAAGTTTGAAATGTGGGAACAGCATATCTAGGAAAATAATCATTAATTGATTATTTGAACTACAACTGTTCTACAATTTTTATTAACACAAGATGGATTTTAATTAGTATATATACACATATTTTTAAAATATAGTCAACATCAAAATATATTTAACATTAAAAACACATGTTGATTATCTTGTGTAGCAACATAATTATTTAAAATCTTTGATTAGCTATGTAAGTGATTGAAGAGCAACATTTGAGAAGATTCTTCAATTATTTAGTAGTTGCTCTAGCTAGGTCGTACTTATTGTAAAACTTTCATATCTAAGCTGCATCAAGGGAAAATGAACTCACAAATGTATTTATTTTTCATCACTTTTAACAAACTTGTTTTCCTGTTGTCAAAAGAAAAATGTATTGTAATTGGGTGCATGGCACCTAGATGATTGTAGGTCAAGTTGACTTGTTGTTACAAGATGTGTTGTTTGTGTGACAAGGCTGTAAAGAATTATGATTCATGGTGTGCAACACGTAAAAGAATAGAAAAGTGGTTTTCTTTCTCCAAGTTGCATGCAATAAGATTTCTCTTAATCCCGAGGATTAAGAAAGGAATAAATGTAAACTTTGAGTGAATCACAACAATCCTTGTGTATATTTTATTTTCCCAACATAAACACACAATTAACAATACTAAAATAGAAAAACATAAAGAAATCTAAAATGGCCACAACCTAATTCAAACCCTCTCTCCCCCTCACCTCTTACATTGGCATAACACTTACAATTGGTATCAATGTGTGGTGCTTTATTAAAAGGCCAAACAACCTAGAGTAGACCTAAGAATAACAACAAAAAAGCTACTTGAAGTTATAGGGTTTAATAAACTTCTAGTTTTTAAAGGATAAACTATAGGCATTGGAAACACTTAATGCAAGTATTTATACTTTGTCAAGACTTGAAGTTTAGCAAGTAATTAGAAAAGGAAGTATTATTCTTGACAATAACAAATAGACAAAGGTGGAAGGCAAGGCCATAGGACTTAATGGTAAAGCCATGAACAAGATTTATAATGGACTTAAAGCACATGAATTTAACGAGATATCTTCTTGCCTCGTGGGTAAAAAAGCTTGGGATAAGCTAAAGGTCAACTAAGATGGTCAAGTCATTTAGGATTACAATGCTTGTGTATATCTATAAAATTTTCACTATGAAGAGTTTAGAAACAATTAGTGAGATGTTTGTTGGTCTACAAAATAGTTTCAAAACTTGAGTTACTAAGAAAGACTTACACAAATGAAGAATTAGTTAGAAAAATACTAGTGTCCCTACCTGAAATTTAGGATCCAAAAAAGATATCTATAAAGGAAGCACATGACTTAAAAGTACTTATTTTAGATTATCTACTAAGATCTCTTATGACTCATGAACTGCAACTAATGTGAAAAGAAAAGGGAAATAAGTCTAAGAAGTCCATAGCATTAAAGGCAAATGTGGTTGAAAAAGAAAGTGAAGATGATAAATTTTCCATGCTAGCTAGGAGGATGAGAAAACTGAATAGAACAGATAAAAGAAAATCTAGAGGCAAAAATAAAAGAAAAGAAAATAACAACTACAAGGAGTATGTTTGTTATAAGTGCAAGAAACCTAGTTACATAAGGGTTGATTGTCCAAACCTAAAAAAGAAGGAAGTACTCCTCCTTTGAGGACAATCAACCACTACAAAGGCCATTCACATGGTTAATTACAATTAAATGTGACAAAGGAGTATTAGAGTCAAAAATGGTTGATCCATGCACCAACCGGGTCGAGGTTGAGAAGAGCCCAAAGTTGTAAGAGTTAGTGTAGATAATATAGCAAATATTTGTAGCAGTTCATACTAAAATTGAAACACTAGCCTGGCCACCAACAACAAGTAGGCAGGAAGTTTAGATAGGTAGGTAACAAGTAGTGAAAGTAGGACTAATAATTCTAACTACAAGATCAGAGGGCTACAGCCACAAGTCGTGAAGCTTAACTTCCCAAAACACAAAAGGGGAAAGGACCTTACCGAATGGATATGTCAAGCCTACCAATCAAGAGAAAAAGTTCTATTAATGTCATAGAACATGGAAGTAGATGCCCATATTTGATATCAGTTGGTTAAAGATGAATACCTAGACACAAATAAAAAGAAGTGAATGAATAGCATAGCAAATAACAAACAAAAAGAAGCAACAAAGTAACACGATTTATGTGGAAAACCCTATAATGTAAAAGGTAAAACTGTAAGGTTTTATGGCTATCCAAGAAGGAGGGGTTGAATTGGATATTTAGAATCTTAGCTAATTTAAATAATTTTTCTTTTTGATTTCTTGCTTAGCAATAACAACAAGATTAAAGATCACAGTAATATCAAAGCATAAGAAAATAAGTCAGATCAGAAAATTCACACTCAAGAATTTCACGGTGGTTCGACACTTTTCACCTACTTCCACCCTCTTCTTCTTCAACTTAAACCAAGTTGAAGTCCGCTTTACTTCAAACAAGGAGAACACCTCTCCTTCAACCCGCAACTCCTCAAAAGGAGTTATACAGCTCTAATCATGTGTTTGTATATATATAGAGTTAATTCAAGCTTTAATCACGAAAGCCCTAATTTCACAAATCTAGGGTTTTGGATTTACAGTAATCTTTATGTGCAAATAATGTTATAAATAATCTAGCACATACAAAGATCAATCTATCAAATGATATTCACAAGATAACGAGTTTAAGGAATATCACCGAAGATTTTCTTTTCCTTCAAATATTAACGAACACGGCAGCAAGAGCAAATCAATGAGGGCTTTTATCTCTTTTGATCAAATCAGCAAGAATATATCTCAACGGCACCAAAATATTCATCCGAAGTTCCCTTTTATAGCAGATATTCAAATGTTGAACTCATTAGGGTTTCAGTTCAAACCTTTTTGAACTCTTTCCGTTGAGATTTGATAGACACGACATCATATTGTTGTAGATGGTGATTTTCCATTAAAATAGCCGTTCTAACACTCAGTCGCCTCAACATTCTTCCCGTTGGAGTCGGCATCGCGAGAGAGAGATCGAGAGGAGGAGGCCAACTTTAGTTGAATGTGCGGCTAGGGCTTCAGACGAGTTCGATCATATGAGCTTAAGCTCTTATCTGCTCAAGATGCTGCCGTTTTGCATAAGTGACAGGCGTTGGGCTTTAATCTTCACGGGCTCGCCTCGCTTCTCACGGCTGGGCTTCAACCTTCACAGGCTAGCCTTACTTCTCATGGGTCATATATATACATATTTAGAAGTTTCATGTACCCATATAGATATATGGTCGGTCCAACAAAGATTTATACTCCAATGTTTGCTTTTCAAATGTACCTATAAGCACACCAATTCCAAGTATCAAAATTCTTTTAAATATAGCCAATAATATGAATTAAGCTATTAAATAAGATATTCATAGAGTAAATCAAATTGGCTTCATATTTGATTTTTTGATAATAAAATGTAGGAACCCGGCTACTTTATAATATCATTAATTGATATTATGATTTGCACACCTTTTACTTCCTTTGATTTTTGATATGTACACACAATTTCATATATTCAACATATATTCAAATATAATTTTATATTCAACATATATTCAAATATAATAAAATTTTTCTCAATCAAAACATACAAACACATGATTTTCAACAAAAACCACACAAGGAATTGAAGCAATAGTTTTTTCTACAAGAAAATTGAGTAATCATATACAACACCAGTGAATAAACATACCTCTCCTTTATTCATAAAAGCCATAAGCATATATAGAGTTGTAATAATATGGATATAAAACAAGAATACAAATTTAGTAGAGTAGAAACAAATTAGTGACTGTTAAAAGACTAAAAGTCTAATTTAAGAACTAACTTAAGAGTTAAAAAAATATTTCTTTTATTTAAGCTTCATTACAAAAGATTACATGTTCAATATAAGACTTTTGTCTTGTACACACACCCCCTTCATGCATAACAATATTGGTTCCAAAATTAAATAAGGTAGAGCAAATTCACTTTTAGCACAAATTTTATATTAAAAGTGTGAAATTACAATATTTATGTTAAAGTTTTGATAGGACAAAATATTTTATTAAGATTACTTGGTTTGATGGATATTATGCTTGGAAGGTATTCTTATCTTAATGTGCAGTTCATGTTTGGTTATTATACTCAAGTCTTGGCCCAAGATGAAGTATCATGTGTTTTGCTAGATATTATACTTGGAAGCTTATAGTCCAACTGGTTTCTAATTAAGCACCTACATGACCCAATATACTTAAGCTCTAAGTAGCCTATGGGGAGATTCACTACTTAACCTTCAATTCTAAAGCTTCACAACCCTAACTCATGGTAGCCGCATCTCATCACTCCTTCCAATTGACCAAATTATACTTTAGTGAATGAAGCCGCCAAAATCACCCACCATTTCACTAGACCAGAAATGGAATGCATTGATTCATGACCTTATCCTAAAAGTATGCCCTTGTTGGTGAAATGCCGTGAAGATAATAGTTGATATTCATTCAAGTAATGAAGATATGCTTGGATTCTCATATGATAGGTCTGATCTCCTTATTTGGGAATATTTCTTCCACTATGCAACCTATTTTTTCAAAGATATTTGGAATAATCTCGTTAAGATTTTAGAGAGGAAATCTATTTTTTTTTAAAAAAGGAAGTTCTTTTAAGGGTATTGAGTTGATTCTTTGCATGTTATTATTGAAGACCCAACTGCCTCTTTTGGGGATTTTTTTACTTCTATATTAAAGTCTCTTGCAAGGAAAGTCAAGGGACTATTATTGAGATTTTTCAAATTTAAAGACCAAGACTTTAGTCGATTTAAGTTGATTAGGAAGGTTCTAGTCAATTTGAATAAGCTTATGAAGACTCTGACTGTCTTGATTAGGTTGACATTCTCGAATTGGTTTTAATCAGAGAAGTGCAAGAAGGAAAGTGAGATTTATGGTATAACAAGTATGAAGAAAATCCCTTGTGGAAATTATCTATTTAATAGGGGAAAGAGAGCAACAAAAAAAAGTAAGCAACCCAAAAGACAAAAGCATTGATCTCTGAAGATCTTGAACTGCTACATCATGTTCATCAAAGCTACTGCATTACTAAGCATTTCTCAACCTTACTTCTTTGATTGATTTTTCTATAGAATGTTATTTTAACTTGTTCAATTGTCATATTTATAACAAGTATAGTCTATTGTTTTATTCATTCACCATTGAGTTATTTGGTTGGACTGATTTGAATCTCTTGGAGAAGAGATTGACTGTAAGAGTTGTGAACTCTTGTAAAGGTTGCAAAGAATAGTGGAAGAGGTCTTTTAACCACACTAATTAAAAGGTAACGAGGGATGTAGGCAGTTGTTTTGTTGTGGCCAAACCTTCTAAAAATCTTGTGGATCTATCTTGATTGTTTATTTTATCATACTATATTTTGTGAAATTGGAATAGATTTTAAATAGTCAATCAATTCCACCCCCACAACACCCCCCCCCCCCCCCCCCCCCCCCCCTCCTCTTCTTCTTGATTGCTAGAAAGGTTAAAATCGTACAAAAAGACCCAAAGACCTAACCTTTAATGGATCATATATTTGATGTGAGATTTTTGTCCTATAAACAATTACCTTACTGATCTTTCTATGTAGTTAAAAGGGGTAACTCGCTTGGATTGTAAATCAAAAACCTGCAAATTGTTGGAATAATAGTACGAAGTAGTCACCAAAGGAGGAGAGACCTTGACCCTTTAAAATCTTAAACAAACAAGCTATCGTTCTACCGAAACTAAGTACAGAAAACTCACACGAGCAAACAACAACAACTTTCCTCTTTTTCCCTCTTTTTCTTTCGAATAATAGATATTTCAGAACGAAGAGAAATCTCAAGGTCTTTTATGGGTTGGATTGGGTCACGTTATAAGGCTTTAACCCAGCCTAACCCAAAGCAACAGACCAACATTTACAGAAAAACAAAAGACCAGAAAATACTCCACAAAATTCAAACCATATTTAACACACACTTTTCAAACACATACTGACCATTTTCTATCGCCAGGGCACTTTTTAGAAGCTAAAACTCAAGTGAACCATGTAGTGACCTGTATAAATACCTTGTCTTTGTATAGCCTACTTCTATTAAATTTCAAAAGTGATGATGAAATGGAAGATTTGATGGAAGGAGAAGAACACTAAATTTAAAAACAGCCACAGGTGAAGGTGTATAAGCCCAAGAAATGAGTCCTAATTCAATTATTTACTGACTTGTTGACAAGTGAGTAAAACTTGAAATCTCTTAATTTTAAGTTTGACACTCAAGTGTATGAGTTGAGAATGTATATATTAATTTTTTTTTAAAAAAAAAGCCTCACCACCTAACCTAAGCCCACAGCACTGTGGGTCTCAACAACTTCTATTGTGCCATCCAACAGCGGATCTCTCTCTACATCAGGGAAGTAAAAAGAATAAAAAAAGAAAAGGTCTACTCGCATTGCGTCTGGCCCATGAAGCTGATATTAGTGACCAAATCTAGACGGGATCTTCGGAAATTCTATTTTTTGGATTCCACGCAAAGGTATGTACAAAATGGAAATGCCGGCGATCCTGGTAGACTAAGGGGAGGTTATGGTGAAACCTCCACGGCTGCATCACCGTCAGCACCTTCTTTCCAACGCATATTTGGAGCCTACGTAGTTCTACAACCGTGCTCCATGTTTTTATCCCCTTCAGAGTAACGAGCATTAGCTGCATTAAAAGTTCAACCATTCTTCGCATATAGCCGCATCAAAAGTTCACCTTTTTGCAGGATGTATGAAAAGGATGGTCTCCTTTCCCAATATCGTTCTGATATTCCGAGGAGGTTTCTTGGAAGTTCTTCAAATGTTTTTCCCTCTTTGTTCCCCATCCCAGGCATTAAAGCCGTCATGAATTCCAATTAGATCTTGTAGTTATGAAAATCAAATTAGTTTACGGCCTTCGATCGAAAAGTCTAACACGTCGATGTAGAAAGCAGTGATCTCTCCGCACTTTGGTCATTGTCACATTGCCCAGGGTTAACTGTTCTACTGAAACTTCCTTCTGTGGGCGCAGTATTTCACGGTAAAGCTCGGCTGCTCGGTTCGAAAATGGCCCGCTCACTTGAATTGCCCTACAAAGATTTTTTGGATAAGGATAACGAGATAGTAACTTTCTTCTTGAATTGTTCTTATAATTATTTGAATAACAACTCAATTTCACTTAAAAAAACCAACTGAACACAATTTTAAATATTCATATGAAAGTATTTGTAAAAAGGAAATTCTATTTTTAAAAACAATATTGAATAGTTTATGTTGAAAATGTATTACTATTAAATAGCACATCTTAGAAAAGAAAATGATTCATAAATCTTTTCAAGCATGATGCACCATTTTGGTTCTAAAGGAAACCAATTTAACAACCGACAGAAAAATATATATAAAAGTTGGAAAAGGCAAGAACGGGAAAAGCAATAGCGACAAAATTGGAAATTAGCTCGAACCGGATTGAAAATAAATTCCACAAATTTTAAGAAGAAATTAATAGGTTTTTTCATCACATATATCATAAGACAAATATGGCCGAACAGTGTCAATTTGCACAAGGGCGATAATCGAGGATTGTTCCTTATTTATCCAAACAACTTTTTATGTGATAATGCAAGTACAACCATAGAAAACATCGAAGAATCTGTGGAGCCGAAAAGTATAAGAGGCCGGCGTCAACAGAACACGCAAGTACTAAGAACAAATTTATTCCCGAGGTAATCAACGAAGGGACGAGGAAGAAGTAGTCCTGCGGATTGAAGAATAGTCGAGTAGGAGAGAAATAAAAGTCTGCAAATAGGATAATCACCGTCCATTATTGGCTTAACGTGGAGACGTGACCCACTTGATGACGAAGTGCTGAATTTTCAATTTTTTGGCCTATTTTGAATAAAGCTTAAGGTGTTTTCTTGAAGGGATAAGGCCACCTACACGATGAACTTAAGAGTTTAATTTAATAACCTTTGAAAAGCCATATAGCCTCCCCAATAATAGGAAGAAAAATAAATCTTGGGACTAACATAATTCTTCTCCGCATTCTTCCCCTTCCTCTTATTTTTTTATTTTGTAATGAAAGAAACAAAAATACAACCTAAAATATATCCAATTTTATATCAAAATATATATTTAGTATTTACCAAAATCCATTTCAAATATGGAACTTATGAAAAATCATGGTCAACTTTACATCACATCAAATTATTATTTCAATTGAAAGACTAGGTACCTTTTGTCTTCACTATTATTGTGATACATTTGGTGATGGACCTTTCCGGTTCATAAAGATAAGCTGCCAATTTGATTTCAAAAGTTAAAGGATTAGGATGAACATTGAGGTCAAACAAATTAGTCTAGGCATTGTACTTCTACCCTTTCTAATGCACCATTATTGTGATTAAGGGCACACTTTGGCGTCTTTATTAGCTAACATTCATTGTATATGCTAGCATTGATTAAGGGCACACGTTCAATACTGTATACCCAAAAATCAGGTCTGTCCATTAGCTTTTTTAAGGAAATTTAAACCCATGCATACATGAATAAGCAGACCAAGATGATATATGCTGTGAAACTCGCACAAAGAAAATCATTTTTAAAGAAGCAAATCTAAGGAATTGATTTTACACTAATTTTTTTCTCCAAAAGAAAATGCAAGAGGACTTAGTGAGCAAGGAGGATATACCTCATAGCTACTGTAGCTTCCAAATTTGCCTTTTCGGCTAAGATCAAGTGGCCTACCCTTATTTTTCAACTTCTGACCCATACAACGCGGACCAGGACAACTTGTGAATCCACTACAACATGTGAAAACACCGTTATTTGATACAAAATTAATTTCTGAAGTAGATGTACGATGAAAGTCGAAGAAAAAAGAAGGATAAAATGTGAAGTGATATGATGCGGTGCTCAGAAAAGTATATCTTGGCACTGAGGAGAGGATTCCAAGACATTAAATGTGAAAGACGAAGCCATGAGGAAGTTTCTGTTCCTTGAAAACCTAGTCGTGACTTTGTGACACATTTGACAAATAAAAAAACAAGAAACAGAAACAGACACAAACAAGAACGGAAGGCAGGAAAACGAAGTAATGAAGGGCATTAAAGATGCCGTGGGTTAAGGAAGTCAAAGATGGGAACAATAAACAATCCAACCGGAGAAGATATTCAAAAATGTAGAGCAGAAAAATAAAGATAAGTCACCTTGCTTCACGCATTCATATACTCTAGAAGATTAAATACTTATATAAAATTGGCTAGTTGGCTCTTTCCATCCCTTTCCAGTCAGAGAGAGGCGGAGAGAACAATAGCCTACTTAGTCAAGACTCGAGTATTTCACCATCAAAGGACACCATCATTCACATCGCGCAATGTCAAATGTGGAACCCCACTACAATTTTAGTTCCAGCCCGTAGTTACATGGCAATTACTCAACCCTCTAGATGGTCTTATTTTTAAATTTCTCTCTTTAACAATATAGAAAATGAGGGAACTATGAGAAGGTACAAAGTTTTATTGAAAAATTAGTTTAAGAATAATATTGGACGCAAGATTGTATGAAGTGAAGTAAATTCAACCTATATTTTGATACCATATTAAAAAACTTAAATGTTCAACTTAAAAGTTAGTTTAAAAGTTAAAGAAACATTTTCACTATAAAGGATTATAGTTCTAATGTGACATTTTTTTTACAACAGCTATGAATATATTTTAGCAATTTCTATTAGGAAAAATTAGTTTTAATATTATAATTAATCGAGATAATTGAATTATGAATCAAATATGATTTGTTAGTGATGCACTATTAGACAGCAGATTTAGAGTCATTAAAAATATTTAGATAGCATCCTTTGGCGATTAATTAAATGGCTGGTACTCTTTAAAAAAGAAAAAAGAAAGAAAGAGTCAACTGACTTTTCTTGGTAATTAAGAAATGAGAATTTAAAGACAGGGCATGTGGGGGATAACCAGTGCCATTAAACGAAGGAAAAATCAAGGCCGCGGTTGATCACGTCATCAACTTTAGAACAATGCCGTTGAGAAATGAATAGTTAAGTCGGTTGATTACGTTGTGCTGTGCCTCAATCGAAAAGGCCATGTGAAAATAATCAAAGAGCTCAATCTTTATGGGGAACACTTTATTTTGTTTTATTTTGGTAGACAAGAACATCTTGATTTGGTTTGGCTTCCGGAAACAGAATATTTGGCCCCCAATTATGGAGGGGGGAATTGAAAATGAATTAGGAGAGGCATTTTTAGCTCCTATTTCATTGGCCCAAATAGGGCACTATTAATGAAATTTTATAACATAACAATCTAGCAACCGAACTTAATGGTCTGATGATTTAAGGATAAAAGATTTCACAAAACAACTAAAACACGTAATTCTTTCTTTGTTTGGTGTTGGAGCTATAAGTCTTACAATGAAATAAAAAAATTTATAGTTAAGTTTAAATTAAAGAAATTTCCTTTAATTTAAAAATTAACTTATGAGTTAAATTTTAATCTTTTTAACGTAATATCAAAACTCAATTATGTCTTATTTTAAACCTATTATTTACTTGACATTGTTACCATTAAAAATATCTCTCTATGTGCAATGATATTAGAAGCTAGGAGTTTTATATGAGGAGAAAACCTATGATTAAATTTAAATAAAATTATTATTATTATTTATTTTAGAGTTAACTTTAGAATTGAACCTTTTAAAAAGATTTATTTTTTCTTTTGTCTTTTCTGGGATCAACATCCAGACTAAGAAAGCATCTTGCCTTTTGGAAAAAGAAATGTAAACGCATAAAGAAATGAACAAATGTGAACGGTTAGTTTATAAAGTTCGTATACTTTTGAGACACCCACAAAAGGAAAACATCACCATTTATGTTAAGACACATGATATAGTCTTTGGTAAATCCCTCTTTCTTGCCAACAACCCTCTTGTCTCCGGAAAATAAAAATAAAAAATAAAAATAAAAAGCGAAAAAGAAATACACCAGAAGTTTTATAATTTTATAAGGGAATTTATTGAAACGTTGTTATGACACAGAACTAACCAAATAGTATACGTCGTGTTTGGTAAACTTACGTGTTAACCTTTTCTAAACGATTAATTACAGAATTTTTAAATCTGGATCAGCAAAATAATTTCGGAGCAACTGCATCAAAGCTTCTTCTATTATTCAAAGACCAAAACTGATGTTTATCCGAAAACCATCGAAGTTGCTTTCAGATCGCAGAGTGCATATAGTTTTGGAGATTATATCACATCTTTTGGCACGTCCTCAAATAAACTAATACCGGACCTACAAGATGGCCCATTTTTAAAGGACCACCCCTTCTTTCCACACCTTCCCCAATATCTTTCTCTCTCCCTCTCTCTCTCTCTCTCTCTCTCTCTCTCTCTCTTCCCCCGGCGGCCGTCCCTGTGAGTATCCTGAAACCATTACCAGCACTCACAGGTGAGAAACAAAGGCATAGCGATCACCTCAAAACTTGGTCATGGAGCGCAGTTTCATCAACAACCAACCTTTTACCACTACTGAACAACAAGAGAATGACAACACCCCAGAAAACGGTGCCGAATCTCCCTCTTCTTCCATCTTCAACGACATGAAGATGACGTCCGTTTCGTCCCCGAGAAAAAGGTCAGTCTTTTCCACATCCTCTTTTTACGTCTCGCATCGCATGCATACATGAGTTACTGTTGGGAGTTGAGAGGTTCTAAAGCGTCATAATTCTCATTCCGCGTACAAGCAAATTTGTGTGTTTGGTCTGACACAGAACGTAACTGGATTTGTTACAGCAGGCGGGCGATACAGAAAAGAGTTGTGTCAGTGCCAATCAAGGACGTGGAAGGGTCCCGCCTCAAGGGCGAGAGCAATACCCCACCGTCTGACTCCTGGGCGTGGAGGAAGTACGGACAGAAGCCCATCAAAGGATCTCCTTATCCCAGGTAAGGAAACAAACCAGATGTTTTTGCTGTATTTCGGAGTAAGGTCTTGTGCTGGGACTGCGCACTCAGGGATTGATCAGACGACATATGATTGGTTTGGCAGGGGTTACTATCGGTGCAGTAGCTCCAAGGGCTGCCCGGCGAGAAAACAAGTAGAGAGGAGCCGCGCGGACCCCACAATGCTTGTGGTCACCTACTCGTGCGAACACAACCATCCCTGGCCGGCTTCTAGAAACCAACACAACCACGCTAACCAATCAACGACGCCCAAACTCGAGAAGCCGGAACCCGCTTCCGACAAGCGCGAGCCGGAGACAACATCTTCTACAGTGCTCACGGATCTGGATGACGAGTCCCTGATTGTCAGCGACGAGTTTGGTTGGTTCAGCGACATGGAACCGACGACGTCGACAGTGCTGGAGAGCCCGCTTTTCGCGGAGAGGAGCGCTGGGGACGACACTGATGTAGCAATGTTCTTCCCGATGGGGGAGGAGGACGAGTCGCTATACGCCGATCTGGGCGAGTTGCCGGAGTGGGACGTGGTGCTCCGAGGCGTGGGACCACGAGTCGAGATCTACTGACACGTGTACTCGGACCCACCCCTCTCCTTGGTTTGTCGACTGTGTGCGTATCGTGCGCCACAAGATACAAATTCTTTTTCTCTTTTTTGAGATATTTTTCTATTGTTTTCCTCTTTGGTTTTGAATTTGCCCTTGAATTCAGCGTCGTAAATGAATAAAAAAGAAAAATGTAGCTTTGGTTCTGTCCGCATATTCCTGTATTCTGCATCGTAATCCTCCGACTCCAAACAGCTGGCGGCCGGCAGTTTCAATATAGATATTTTAACAGGGACCCACCAATAATGGTTAATCATCCATAGTAACAAACCCACGACGATGACATCCATGGTTTGCCAATCACAGGACAGTCCCAAACCTTAATATCTATGAGCCCCTCTGGGAAATACCCACATTTGCAAGAACAAAAAGTAACAAGTAAAATCGATCTCTGGGAAATACCCACGTGATTGTCGGAGTCCGTCTCCATACCCGACACTTGTGAACACCACCACTGGCGGAGGAGACATGGTCGTTAGATTAGGGTAGTTGAGTGTCCAGCCGGCCAAACCTTAAAGTCAAAAGCCAAGATGTTCAGTCCGACTTTTAGGTGCTACAGCTGCAAATTATGCCGTAATATGGTTGGTCGTATAAAACAACTAGGCTTATGTCACAGTTGCACATGACTTAGATAAACCTGTTTAGCCGAATGGATGAGAGAGAGATTCATTTCTTTTCTAGGTATTAAATTGGGGGAGTGGTTGAAATGATATATTATACGTCACGGAGGTGTGTGTATTACAGATAGATACTCTTGGAATTGTTTAAATACATCATTGTTTTGTTTAATAATGGCGAGCGATAAGCCGAAGCAGGATTAAATACTCTAGATTTCGACTGGCTTGCTTCACTTACATCTGTAAATTTGAAGGCATGCATCGGAACGTTTCAAATGAGGAGTGAAGATGACGCCGCCCAATATTTTGATTGCTCTTCCGCTGATCTTATCCATCTTGGCCAGAAGTACATGAATTAAAAACTAGTGCCAGATTATCATAAGGGTTTAACGCTAATCAAAGCGACCCACAGTCGGGTGCAGAGAGCTTTTGTTCCATAGCTCTGCAAATGTGCTAGCTTAGTATGGATAAGAAAAGGATTGAATATATTACGCTTTACGTTGGAATCGGACCTTGCTGAAACAAGCAATGCATGATTTGTTTTATCCGAAAGACTACAGGACAAATCCAATGAGAATAGAGAGGGGTAAGGAAGAAGGGGGAAGAGGGGTTTGTAATGATAAGACCAACAAGCATTGGGTGAGACAGGGAATTGAGTCGACTCTGGACAGGAAGCATAAGAGTCTGTTTTCTAGTGTTGTATTTGTTTTACATAAGATGTGACCAGATAAAGCAAAATTCATAATGGGTCCGAGAAACAAGTATTTGGCGCAAAAGGGAGCCCCATACATGTCAACACCTGATTGGCATCAATAGATGCAACACCCAGTTCTTGAACTAGTACTTGGCTAAAGATTTGAGTCGTCATAAAAAAAATTGAGTCTAATGAAACAGATCTGGCCTATCTCCTACTTCGTGCATCTGTGAAAAAATTTTACACAATCGTAGTATACATAGAAACAAGATGCAGCGAAACAAACCAGCCACATAACAAACAGACCGGAATCTTAAGTGGAACAGCATCCAGCTTTCTTCACAGCAGAAACTTCTTTACTGACATCAATTTTCTCTCCTTTGGGAGGAACAGCTGAAGCAGCTGCATCATCCCCAGCATCCATGGCCTTCTTGCTAACAATACGGTAGATCTGAGTAAGGACCTCAGAAAATGCATTATCCACGTTAGTTGACTCCAGAGCAGAAGTTTCCATGAAGAAAAGGGACTCCCTCTCAGCAAACGACTTTCCATCCTCGGTTGAAACTGCAACGAGGTGACGAAGATCTGATTTATTACCAATGAGCATGACCACAATGTTTGGATCGGTGTGATCCCTCAACTCCCTTAGCCACCTTTCAACACTTTCAAAAGTGGAATGCCTAGTGACGTCGTACACAAGCAGTGCACCAACAGCCCCTCGGTAGTAAGCACTAGTTATGGCCCGGTACCTAAAACTCAATAAACAAGATCAGACAATGGAAAGCATAAGGCAGACAAAAGGAAATATGCATAAAAACCTCAAAAACCATGGAAAATTAACTTAACCATGATAAAGGAATGCAATATCCAAACAACAATGGCCCAAAAAAGAATTGATCATCATATTTCTAATTGATTGGGAAAGTAACACATTCAACACATTGTCGCCATCAACTGAAGCCTACCCCATCATTTCGGTAACGGCTGTGGGATTTATTTTATCTGACACCCACTTAGTGTTACTTTGTGATCATCTATATAACCATATTCAATTTCATATAAACTTAATTTATTTCACCATGTTTCTATCTCAATCAATGTTTTCGAGATATTGGGGAAGCTCATGTAGCTATATCTGTCTCGACACAACCGCAACAAGTGCTGACAGAAATATGCTGCAAACTTCTTCAAACATATATAGAAATCTACTAATCTTCAAGGTTTAGCAGGAATTGCGAGTGCATTGCACAGTAAGCTAACTAGGTCTCAGATCACTCTAGACAGGTGATATCCTTACGTATGTTTCACAAACTACACCTGATAGCAAAAAGTTAAATCCAGAGAAGCCATAAGAGATTGCTCAGAGAAAAACTACCTTGGAGTTAAAGATGCATGTGGTGGTGGTGGTAGTGTTAGTGTTGCCTGTGCAATTTTGCTTGAATTTTTGCTCGCTTAAAATCACTATTGTGATCCTAAAGATCCATGAAGACAGAAAATACATTTCATCATGGGTACCATTAAAATGTGTGTTTGAGTTGACTCCAACAACGTCTCATGTAATAGAATACTTATGCTTATGTTGTCAGGTTAAAAATTTAAGCTACAAGAAAATATTAATTACTTTCTCTTACTTTTATGAGATTCACTAGAATTGGCAAGAAATGCACAGGTGGTACTGATCTAGAAGTCCATATAATCAACAAGAAGTTCATAAGAGCAATATTCATCACTTTACCTTGATGGCACCAAGTTAAACAGCATATAAGAACACCGATACTCAAATTTATGCAGCTTTTCAAGATCATGGATGCCACTTTATAAAAATAAATAATGAATGCACAGTTCTTATAGACAGTAATCTGTAACATGAACATAACAAGCACTAAATCAGATAGCTTACTATAATAAAAGAGGGAGATGGAGAGAAAGAAGGAGGTTAAATCTAAGGAGCTGCCCCTGAACACACCATGTTTGCAAGAGGTAGCCCTTAAAATTATAATCCTTATGCCACCGAAATAACTTTTTATATTAATGACTGACAGGAAACCGAAAAAGAAAAAGAAAATGCTTCAAGAAGATACAATTAATATCTCAAGTGCATTTCCCAGACTAGGATAGGGTTGATAGTGAGAGATTCAACTTTCTGCTAGAAACAAAAATTCTGCATTCCAAACAAAATTGAAGGACCAAGAAGCAGAGACGCACCCAAAGCTGATAAGAGGGTATACAAAAATTATACATATATGTGAAGACCACACATAGTGTGAGAAGTCAACAGGAGTGACAAGAAGGAATTAATCCAAACTAATGGACATGATTTAACTGGACTTTCCAAATCATTAAACACACAAGGCAACAGACACGTGCCCACATATTTACAAAGGCATGCATGCCGCAAGAGAGAGAGAGACAGAGATGAGCCAGAGGCCCAAAAAAGGGGCCAATATGAAAGAGCCAAGACCATATGCAACTGATACAGGTTGACAAAATCATTGAAACGCATGAAGATTTTGAAGACGCGATAATCATAGCCGTGGTCTTTTTTTGTATGTAAATATTAAACCAGGATCAGGACCGAACTTCTTTAGAGCATTCACAAGATGAATATCTTTAAGCTAAATTAACTATGAATCAAAAGCTTAGGATTGAAAAGGCCAAGATGAGAAGAAAGAAGTTCATAATAAACTAGGTGTAACATCAGTACAGACAAGATGAGTACAGTTGATGTACGTCGATAATGTAAGGCAAATTGAACAAAAGAAACAAGAAAGAAAACAAAAACAAAAGACTCTGAAGCACGATATTGTAAATACGCATAGGTTTTACGAGACTACCTCAATGGTATATAGACCACATATCATTTATAACGATATTGAAACTCACAGTCTTATGCATGACAAAAAAATATTCTGAACAATGAAGGAAGCGAAAATTTAAAACGTGTCCAATTTTTTTCCGTATTACAAAAAATGAAAGATAAGTCCCGTTAAGTAGGAAGCGAATTCACAACAACACACTCGAAAATATCAGTTTATTTCGACCTGGTTGTCTCGTTCTGATTCAAATTACATCAATTTATACGTAAATACACATAAAAAGGAGCAGAATATCAAGATCCACAACTACACACGAAAAACGTAAGTTTGATCTGCCATGCTACTCGACTACTAAGAAAGAAAAACCAATCTACTTGTGAAATACCCAACATTAATCCCTGCCCAAAGACCAACAAAGTTTAATCTTCTTAATTGTTCAAATCCATCTCCGTGTTCCAATCAACCCACCTTATTTCAGCAATAACGAATGCAACCAAACCCGTTACTCAAAAAATGCTGATATAGTTATTTATGTTGGGCATGAGACTCTCCTTTCTTTTGCCTCAGTTTCCTCGGCAACCAAACACAAAATGAACTAGAAAAGAAAATAAGAAAGACCCACATCATAAAAGCTAGTACGAGAACGGTAAATACCCACACCTTTCCTGGCCAGCGGTGTCCCAAATCTGGGCCTTGATGACCTTGCCATCCACATTCAAGCTCCGAGTGGCGAACTCGACCCCGATGGTGGATTTCGACTCGAGGCTGAACTCGTTGCGTGTGAACCTGGAGAGCAAGTTGGACTTGCCCACACCAGAGTCTCCGATCAGCACCACCTTGAAGAGGTAGTCATAGTCGTCCTCAGCTCTGTACCCAGCCATTCCCCCGTGTCGAAGCTCACTACTTTCGCTTCAGACAGGCAGACACAGATCTGTGCCTTTCGGATCTATTCCCCTCTCCGTCTCTCTTGCTAAAAATCTTGCTGCGCGGCTTCCTTTGACCTTTTTGCTTTAGTTCCGTGGGTTCGAAAAGGGAGAGACCTGTGTCTCCTGGGCTTGGACTCCAAAGGACAGCTGCGCTGTTTTTGAAAGTTCTGGCAAATAGCGGCCTTTGGGTCCGAGGAATGGGGGGAATGACATGGATGTCCCTAAGTACAGAAACTCTGCAGGAACCAGATTTCGTACTTTTGGGAATGAGGATATTTTGGTCCTTTCAATTTATTTTTCAGATTTTGCGCGGTCTTCCAGTGGAGAAGAAGATGAGTACGGTAAGCTACAAAACAGATTCTTACTTAATTACAGGAGCAAATCTCATGCCCCCACGGAAAAGTTGATGCACTTCATAATTTCTGATAATTCGCCATTACGTTAATTAATAGAAGCAGTTGAAAAACTGATACGAGAGCATCCAAGATCACAGCCCAAACTAATGCGCCGTAAAACCTCGCTTTTACTACTTATCCAAGTGTTATTCGTTCTTATATCACAGAGTCAGGTCATAATGTTCTTTATCGGGTCGAAGCCCACTCAAATTTATCTTTATTGTATTTTTAAATTCAGAAACTTTTCACTATTTGAGCTCAAACTTACTCGTTACCCACTTCTAAATCACATAAAAGAACAAGACAAGAAGTAGTTGACATCGGTTCACGGTTGTTCATCTCACTCAGGCCATGAAGCTGTCCACATCCCTCCACAAATTCTCTCTTTCCAAACTACCATCACCCCAATTCCACATGACTTAATTAAACCATCTAAGTAGTACAACTACTTCCAGTTATTATGAAACACAAGACATCTATGTACATGAAGAGTCGCTGTCTATTATTTCAAAATGGTAATCACCTCAATTAATTAATACCCGAAAGATAGGAACCATAATAAATAACAATTCTTATTTGTCATATGAAATGGCTGTCCTTGTACACATAATCTCTTAAAATTGACATCATGTATCATTAAGCTCTTCCTATCTTAAAAACAATTTAAAAATATGTTGATGACAATGTAGTTTTATATTCATCCTAATAGAATTCAATACGAGTTATAATTAATTTGAATGAAATAAATTTAAAGAATTATCATTTTTTCTCTTTATAATTCATCCATTTAAATTTACTCATATGGGGTATCAAATTCTAAATCTCATGATTATAGATTTTACTAGTTTACTACTGAACTAATAAGTTAGACAACATGATGGAAATTATAGATATCACAATTTGTATCTCCAAATAGTGGAAAACAACCGAGAAGATTCCCGGTGTTACCCTCCGTAAATATCTCATATTCAAACAAATGATTGGTTTAGTGGACTATTAACGAGGGCGACCTCAACAGCCAATTCAGTCACGATGGCAACCCAACACACGTTTTCACTGACTATTGGGCCAATGTCGTAGAAGTGGTCACACGTCGGTGCGCCACGACGCGTCATATATCGGCCAAGTGGACGCAGTCTTGCGAGGGGAGTGTTTGAATCTGCTTCTCTCATCTGCTTCCAATCTCAGATCTGAAGCTCTCCCAGATCTTCACTTTCCTATTGCAGGTCTCTCTTTTGTATGTCCTCATCCTGCTTCGTCTTACATGCCACGATTTACGCTCTTGTTCAGTTTATTATTATGAATGTGCAATGTTCTGCGACTTTCTCAACCTTTGTGATTTGACGTTCTTAATTTGGTTTCCGCGGAATGTGAAGGATATCTAAACTGTTAATTTCTTTTCAATTTAATTCTATCTGAATGAATGCGTTCTGTAATACAATTCCTTAGCGTTGTGCGTAGTCTTGGTTCTGTCCAGGTTCACTTCAGGTTGTAAATCTCGTGGTTTTCATAATGCAATGCCGTCAATTTGTTTGTTTGACATGAACCTTTGCAATGGTGTGTCTCGCTTGCCATGTGAATTGTATTTCCGCCAGCTTAGTCCCATCTTTTTGATGCATGCGTTTTGCGTGATAGATGGATTTACGTGATGAGTCAAAACTACACAGCATTGATGGCTAATACTATATTGGATGGAGTTTGGCTTAATACTGTATTGGGTGGAATTGGTGTAATACCATATTGGATGGAATTAAGAAGGCATATAGATGCTAGTAAGCGGTAGACCTCTTTGTTTGATGTGCTTGCTTTAGAAATATCTTTTTTTTTTTGTTTTTCTATGTTTAATCTGATTGACCTTATATCCGATAATTGTCTCATAAAATTATTTGACTTGAACCTTTACTCGGCATATATGTTGATGATCTATTGATGCTAAAATGTTCAGTTTTGGGAGCAGGTGCTGGGTTTAGTTCAAAATACTAAAGATGGGAGGAGGGTTTAGAGTGCTGCACCTGGTCAGACCATTTCTCTCATTTCTGCCAGAAGTTCAGAATGCTGACCGGAAGGTTCCTTTTAGAGAGAAGGTCATATACACAGTCATTTCTCTTTTCATCTTTCTGGTTTGCAGTCAGCTTCCCCTTTATGGAATTCACTCAACAACGGGTGCCGATCCATTTTATTGGATGCGTGTTATTCTTGCATCGAACCGTGGAACTGTTATGGAGCTTGGAATTACCCCAATTGTGACATCTGGACTGGTGATGCAACTCTTGGCTGGATCAAAGATCATTGAAGTTGACAACAGTGTCCGTGAGGATCGTGCCCTCTTGTAAGTATAAAGATTTTTTTTTTTTTTTTTGGGAAGTTTTCAGCATTAAGTTATGGCACTCATTTGAAAACTGTATTGTAATAGCTTGTCATGTTTTCTGGGTTTAACAAAGTTTCAAGTGATTTCTTCGGCAATCTTCTCTTATTTGATAAGTATTTCCATGTCTCAAGCAGCTTGTTAGCCACCAGGGGCTTATCATCAATTTCAAGCATGTGGGATTCAATTGAAACTTTGGTTAACTAAGGAGAGGACTATAATGTTTCTAATCCCTTTAACCACTTGGACATTTTAGCATCTAGCATTTGGGTAAATCCTAATATCATATGATATGCTCTAAATAAATATAAATGGAGCAGGTTTATGGAAATTTCATCGAAGTCTTTGGTTTGGTTTTAGATTTTCAATAGGTGCAATCAAAATACACATATTTGTATGTTTCCTTGATTCTGTTTAGGCCTTATGTTTTCATATTTGAGTAACTTCTCTCTTCTGAAGAAGGTAGAATTTGGATGCAGATTTAGGTCCCAACTCTGCCAAGTTCACCCTACATTCTTTCACACTAGGGGATTATGTATTATTTAAGTTAAATGTATGCATATGCAGTTAAACTTTGCACTCACCAGCCTCATTGGTAATATGGCTCTAGCTTCTATAGTAATGGGTCTTACTTTCCTGGCATTTGTTTTGGCAGAAATGGGGCACAAAAATTGTTAGGCATCCTGATTGCTGTTGGTGAAGCTGTTGCATATGTACTATCTGGGATGTATGGAAGTGTCGGTCAACTTGGGGTTGGGAATGCTATTCTTATAATTATTCAGCTTTGCTTTGCTGGGATTATTGTGATGTGCCTAGATGAACTTCTTCAGAAGGGATATGGTCTTGGCTCTGGGATCTCCCTCTTCATAGCTACCAACATCTGGTCAGTTGCAATTTTGATTTTCATCTTTGTCTTTGGCATGCTATGATTTATGGTGGTGTCCTTAATTATTTGTTGGCTGTGCAGTGAAAGCATTATCTGGAAAGCTTTTAGCCCCACAACTATCAACAGTGGCAGGGGAGCTGAATTTGAAGGTGCTGTTATTGCTTTGTTCCATCTACTGATTACTAGGAGTGATAAAGTTCGTGCTCTCCGAGAGGCATTTTATCGGCAGAACCTTCCAAATGTTACTAATTTGCTAGCTACAGTTCTGATCTTCCTGATTGTCATCTACTTCCAAGGTTTCCGTGTTGTTCTACCTGTTAGATCAAAGAATGCTCGTGGACAACAAGGCTCATATCCAATTAAGCTTTTCTACACCTCCAATATGCCTATAATTCTTCAATCTGCCCTTGTTTCCAATCTTTATTTCATCTCCCAGGTACTGAAGTTAATTTGCATTGATGAAAATCAAGCACTACCCGATACAATGTAACTGTTTAATGACATTTCATTTTACAGTTGCTATATAGGAAATACAGTGGAAACTTCTTTGTAAATCTGCTGGGAAGGTGGAGGGAATCTGAATATTCAGGCGGCCAGTTTATTCCAGTTGGTGGCCTTGCTTACTATGTCACTGCACCGGCAAGGTGATGAAACTAGTTGTGTTCTTGAATTACTTTATGATAGTGAAAAGGCATGTCTAAACAGGACTAGATACTTTCTTCTTATCTCCACTTGCTCTGATATCATTTTTTTCTTTGTCGATACTTCCATTTTGCAGCTTGGCAGATATGGCAGCCCATCCATTCCATGCTCTATTCTATCTGGTGTTCATGCTTTCAGCTTGTGCACTGTTCTCTAAAACTTGGATCGAAGTATCTGGCTCTTCTGCTCGAGATGTTGCTAAGCAGCTCAAGGTATTCCAAGATGAGATCTCTGTCAAACATACACTGACATCCATTAATACTCTATCCATTTTGATGTGCATTCATTTTTTTTTTCCTTTTGTTTTTATTCTTTCTTTCTTTTCTTGATATTCTGTTACTTGCTAGCAGCTTATTGTCTAGCAGTGACACTAAAGTGCAAAAAATTAAAGCAGTAGGCACGACAGCATAAGATACCGCTGATTTCCTTAGTTTGGCAGTTGTATGGAGACACCCTTGCTCTATTTGGTGCTGCAAATATTATAAATTTGTCGTGTTGATTAATGTTGCCTATTCAGAACTGCCACGTCTTTATTATCTTATCATCAAATTTTAGAAGAGATACAGAATTTCATGATGGTGCTTTGAAACGGTAACAATCTTTAATTTAGTTTTCTAGATGATGTTGAATTCTCCATGCTGGTTCTGCAGGAACAACAAATGGTAATGCCTGGACACCGAGATTCAAACTTACAGAAAGAATTGAATCGCTACATTCCTACCGCCGCAGCCTTTGGTGGAATGTGCATTGGCGCACTTACCGTGTTGGCAGATTTCATGGGAGCAATCGGCTCAGGAACTGGGATATTACTTGCTGTCACGATCATCTATCAGTACTTCGAGACGTTTGAGAAGGAAAGAGCCAGTGAACTTGGGTTCTTCGGCTTTTGATCACTTAAAAGTGTTTTTGGGAATCTAAACTCTTAGGTGGCGCTGATCTGCTTCCTGGCAGTTTTGGTGAACTGAAAGTTTAACTAAGTCCCACCTTTATTAACACATTGTGGATAGGGATTCAATATGTCCCTTATTGTCAGTGACTTGCTATTTTTGTTTTCATTGGAACTTGAATAGTATGCTGAGGCACATAAACTAACTGTTGGTCGAAATAGAGAAGCAAAACTGGTTAGCTATTATATTTTGTTTCTGTCGTCAATGTTGTTTAGTCATGTGTCGTAAGACAAGTTCCGAATTTGGGAGTTCCCCAGAAAATAGAAATACTATTGAAAAGTTCTTTTGACGATATTACTGTCTCCAGTTTTTCGAGTTTCTGTTTTTTCTTCATTGCTTCTTTAATCATCAGTTCACCTTAGGATGACCTGCTTCTACTCATTATTTATTTATTTATTTATTTATTTATTTATTTATTTATTTATTTATTTTATTATTATTATTATTATTATTATTATTATTATTATTATTATTATTATTATTTACACACACTAGAGGCAAGAACCCTAACCTGGTAGACTTGCAGGTAAGAGGCTTCTGCTCATTTTATTGAGTAGAGATTACTAACAACATATATGATGATTATCATTCTAGCTTCTAAAAGTTGTGTTAGTTTATATGCATCTCTTACAAAGATGAGCTTGCTTTGGAAACGATGACTATATTTAAAGAATTCTACGTCTAATCAGAACATTGGGAAAAGAAAATTGGGAGATCAGCAAAGTTTGATTGAACTTAATCTATAAAAGAACTCAAATATTATAAAGTTCAACTTCAAAGTTAAGTTAAGGTTGAAAACTTCTCTTTTAATTTATATTTTATTTTTTAACATAAGATTTATATTTTTACAAACTTAATTTAAGGATTGAAAACTTCTCTTTTAATTTATATTTTATTTTTTAACATAAGATTTTTATTTTTACAAACTTACATACGCTAAGTGTAATCAAATTTAAAGTTATACAAATAGAATAGAATCAACTTAAATTTTGATATTAAATTTCAATTTAAATTAATTTAAGAGTTAATTTAAGATTGGATAATCCTCTTTTTATTTAAATTATATTCTAAAAATCTTATCTTTTATGAACTTTTGCTATCCACAAAGATTTTCTTTCGGAAAGGAGAAAATGAAAAAGGGACTCTCGACTTTGCAGCTGAATCATTCCCTGTAGGCTGCGAGGCCAAAATTTCGTCAATCTTAAAGGAAACGGTCAAATTTACTTTATGATTCGTCAATTCACGGACTCTGATTTGTTTACAGATGGGGAAGATGTGCCAATGTGCATTCGACGTTTTAGCAACTTTCAGCTTTATGTTCTTGTCCGGTAGCCAGAAAGATTGACCAAATGAACAACGTGATAAGGTGTGTCCCGGTTCCCCGTATCTACGCGTTTTTAATAATTGATAGAGCGGCTACAAAGCATAAAACAATGCAACGTCTACCAGAAATGAAGCATGCGTGAAAGCTAGATCTAAGAAATTAGTGGAATCTTACAACGAAAATATAAGGGTCTTTGGAGTTTTGTCAGATTACCATCAGTCACGATTAAAAGGCCGTATGTCAAGGAAAGGGGGAAGGACAAAGAGGCAAAAGAGGAAGGAAGGGGAATAAAAGTAAAAGACAAAACAAACAAGGCTATGAATAAAAAGTAGAAAATAAAGAAGAAGACGAAGAGGATGAAAAGGAGGGGAAAAGAATTGAAAAAGAAAGATAACGGAAGAGAAGAAGTACAAATCTACTTACATGATTAGCTTAGGTGTTAAATGTCTTGTGGCAAAAAATAAGATTATTATGATAAAGTTTAAAAGAACAATCATCTAATTCTTAAGTTAACTTCGGAGTTAAATATATAATTTTTTAAATTAAATATTATAATATAGGTTGAATTTGTTTTATTTTGTATAACTTCGAATTTGATAATGTTCAGTGAGTGAGAAATTATGTATAAGTCAAAAACTATACATCAAGAGATAAGATTCTTATTGTAAAGTTAAAAAATTTTAAAAATTTATTTTTTCCTTTTATCACATACTTACTCATACCTTAGAAGCATGTCATCTGAATCTGGTAGTATGCCTTTATCAGAAAAGAAAATAAGAAAAACATAATAATCCGAGCTTATGATAAAGGAGCATAAATTCTGAACTCTTCTTCCGGGTGGCCGTCGATAAATACAGACGTTTGCTCAAAATGCTCAACCCGCAATAAGAAAGGGTGTGCACCAGCTCTTGCGTTTGACAATTTAGGTAATCTTCTTGGCATGTTTTGCATTAGTCAATGGATACTTCTGCCCTCGGCCCACAATGCCGTTTTCCTGCATAAAAAATACAAGCGTTTTAATGCAGGTTGCTGACTATTTGCAGAATGTTAACATATTATCCGATAGGGCATTGAGGGGAGCCAAAGCCACCCTAATGGGGCCTGTTTGGAGCAGAGACCAGACCTGTCTACCACTCCTCATCATAGCCCTTGGAGTCCATTGCTTTAGATGAGACATCTCTGTGCATTTGCCATGCCACAAAAGCTGATGGCACGGCGAAAATCTCGATTGTAAAACAGAACCTAAGCTCTGTCCTTTTATGCAGAAGGTGGAGGGGAGCTAGGTAACTGCGCTCCGCACTCCATTTCATGCCTAGGATGCCGTCCTCTCTTTTTCTGCGGTAAATCATGACATGCTTCACGCATTTTTGGCTTTAGCGGGCGGATTAAAAATTCGCATAACAACGCGTATATGACATGGATTTGCCGGGATGCTATTACGTCTTGAGTTCACAGCAGCCTCGGGCTCTGTGATTAGACGCGTTACATTATTAATGTAAGACGCTAATGGCAGTGGAAAAGATAGTGAAAGGATGACAGCTCATGAAGAGCCTGATTTTCCGTGATATATTTCTTTGTATTTCACTTTCTCCATTGACAAAAGTTTTGGGATCTATCATTTTCAACCAAAAAAGTGGAATTCCCAACCTTCTCCTGGAATCCAGCACGTAGAATTACAGAGAGAAAAAAGAGTATGTGTTGCGCGTAAGTCATGGGATTACATTTCGTTGGGTCCATAGAGTTAATCGGCGAGCATAATAATTGAACAGGTCATGATATTTTCTTTTTCTTACCTGCTTGCCATCACACAAAATTAGTTGCGACGACAAATAATGCGTAGAAAAAGCTACCAATTGGATTAAACTGGTGACCCTTCCTTCAGGTCGACGCTTGTCCTTGTAATTTATGCAAAACGTAATCAAGGCGTCTTCATCATCTCCACGGGGAGGCTTGCTGCATGCTATTCTTTGATGAACGAAACTTGTTGGGAGTACTTGTCTCAACCCATTTCAAAAGATAATAGCACTTGGAAGTGCATGCTTGTCCAAGCAAATGATCTCTCTTAAGTTTTCAAACTTTGAATCTTGCTTGTGACAGTTGAATATAAAACAAGCAGCGATCAAAGCCTATAATGGAGTTCAACAAATGGTCTGAATAATGTTGGGCCCTGAGCTTATACTTTTTAAATTGCATGCCAGAAAAGAGCAAAACCACTGTTAGTATATAAAAACAGGAGTAATCCTACCCTAGACGAATGATGTTGATGCGTGATGTATATTCAAGAGACAAGCAACCTTGTCCGCCATTTACGATCAACTAACAGCATTTATTTTGCCTCCATCTACGTTGGGAACTTGGAGTGGATGTGCTTGTGGCCCCATATGATTAGGATAAGAAGTCGACATGGTCCTGAAGCTTTACAGTCACTTCACTCCTACACATCGCCATAATTTTGAATGTCGGACGTTATAAAAAGCCTTAAACTTGTCGAGAAGCATGAAAGTAACAACTAATATATAACAAGTAAAAAGTCCCACGATATGCTTCTCGTCTTAGGAACAAAGTTGAAAAGATTGTCTAAGTGCATAGATACCGCCGGGTGCGGGCGGCAGCCTGTTTGAGATCCGTCTTAGTTCTGCGTAAGTGAGAGTTCTGCCCTAAATATCCCTGGAAACAACTTAACCTTATCACTGTATTTGGCGAAAAACAGATTCTGGCATATGCTACTGAGAAATAAACGAAGTAATTTGATCCTCAAGTGGAGTCATTTTCTTTAGGGTCACATCTTCCGATGTCAATAATTAAGCTACTTTTTGGCTAGGGCCATAGCAGGTACGAAATTAACAACAATTGTAAACTTTTCTTTGTGCATGGTTGTCTACTAATGATGCCCAATGACCACTAACGATGACAGGGAAGCATATCTATTTATGGTCCATATTTGGCTGCATTAATCTTTCAGATCAAGTAATATTTTCCGTTAGGGTTTGTGGGGCATGGCCGATGTTAGCTCCAACTGGATTGGATACCACGATCGAAGGATTATTTATTGCACAAACAGAAACCTTGTCGGCCCGCTTGCTACATCACGAATCCATGGTTAACCCAACACAACATCTAATGATTTGTTAACTCTTACAATTCTGGTTGGGTGTCTAATGAATTACTCTGAGTTGTTAAACTTTTTGTTAGATTTTTCTTTCATAAAGATAGAAATGGAACTTACATTATTAGAAAGTTTGAAAGTCCAATTTCAAGCTATATTAAGAATTGAAAGATTATTAACTTAAAAGTTAAATATTTTTTATTATTTTAAATTTTATTTTCAAGTATAGATTCCCCTCATATGTACACATGTTATGTTCGTGATTTCTTTTTTCCATATTTGGTAGGTGAAAATATATCTAATATTTCCTTGTCCAGTACACATCACTTTACAGAAAAAGAAGAAGGTGCTCCTGACACAGTTTGGAATATATCTGCAAAGCAACAACTAAATTAGGAAAAAGAACGTGTTTAATTAATAAAAACAATTGTTGTTTTCAGTTTTTTAATACCCTTATTCGCCATCGTGTCCCACTCTCAGTGTCAGGAGCTGTGTTTCCGTCACCATCTTCTTTCGGCTCTGACCCTTCTGCAAAGCTTTCTCCACCGTCACACGATTTTTTCTCATCAGGTCCATTTCGGTGTGTACTACGATGTGTTTTAGTTATATAAGTAAAACTGAGGAATTAATAAATAAAAAAAAGATAAAAAGATGAACAAACAAATTCCCAGAAGATCTTTAATTTAATGCAACTGATCGTAAGGTCAAATCACGAAAAGGGTGCTCGTTTCACTGTACACTCGAGTCCCAGAATTTCTTTCCTGTTTTTCTTTATCATGTTTAAACTTATACGATTAATGAATATCTTAAACTCAAGTATTTCTAAATTATCACTGAACTAGGAAATAATTCATTTTTCACCATAATAACTGGGACTGATGCTGCTTGTCTGAAGCAAAGTTGGACTGAGCTTTCTTGCCTCAAACTTTTCTCGTCTGCTTGAACAAATCTCCAAATGTGTTGCTTCCGGTTTTGGGACTGACTTGCGGGGGTGCATGGATCAAAAAAATGGAACAGAATTTCGTGGTTGCCAAAACATAGTAACAATAAGTTCCAGCAAACCCTGATTGAAAACGGCTTTCAAAGACATGCAAAAATTACCAAATAATGTCAAAGTGAAAAACAAAAGATCCAACAAACGTCAATTTTTATTGCCTTGTGAGTAATGTAAGGTCTTAAGAAAATACTAAGTGATATTGCCTTCACATTCTATAACGAAGGCGCCAAAGCCGTGGTTAATGGTCGTAGGGTGGAAGCTATTGGAATCCAGCCAAACGGCTTGTTTTTCTTGGTAAAATTTTCAACAGTAGCAGATATGCATGGCTTTCTGATCTTCTTCTGTTTGTTTCCTTCTCATTGTGTTAGATCGAGGATCTTGTCCTCACCAACGCAAACAAAGAGTCACGGGCGCTTAAGATCAGTTTGAGTGGCAGCCAATTCCCCATCAGGGGATTAACGAAATACTGTCTCATTTGTGGCCCGACCAGGAAGACATTCACTGAACATGTGTAATTCCAAGAGAGAGACCTGTTATGGCCGAAAATCAATACCGCTAGCCGTTGCTTAGGTGTCCCACCACCGACCCGACGGATATGCACAGTGGCATTACAATTTGTTCAATCATCTTGGTTTTTTCCCCCACCTAATATCCAATTCCCGGACGTTGATCATGCAGCCAGTAGTCAGTCATACACTACGGCCTCATGGCATGGCAAATGGCTGTGGAGGGTGGGGTCCAGGATTAGATGGTAGTAATCAATCACTTAACAGAGAAGGACCCACCACCATCATCCCTCTGTATAGCAATAGTATCCCCCTCTGTGAACTGAATGTTAAAGCAAGTATCCAAGATTGGCCGTGGGCATCCCATCTTCATGTCCTACAAGTACATGTTTTCGGTTCAACTGTTTACCTTTAATGTCTCTCTGTTCTTTTCTAAACCTTCCCGCGCTTTAAATTCCGCTTTTCCCACCTCCATCTGGGGCTTCAATCTGATGTAGTCAAAGTTTTGTGGCTGCTTTTCAACTTAAAATCTTCATCTTTAGGAGACTTTAGGTCCAAGCACTTTTCTTCGATTTCTTCCTTGGTATCAAAGTTCCTCATTTTCTTTAGCCGATACCTGAAAGTTCATGCTCCAGATTAAGCATTCCAACTCTACTTATTTTCTGCTTCTAAGATGGACACGGTGAAACCCAAATCAGCCTTCAACAGCAAGAGCAAGCTCGCTCGTACTTTCCAAAAGGTTATTAACCTTCGGACTGCAACAAGAATTGCCTCAAATAATGGAATTTGTATGCTGACATCGCAAGCCAAGGTCAAGGAGGATTTTTTCACGGATGGAAAGTCCCAGCAGTTTGATAAGAATGAAGATTCGAGAGGCCGGCCGCAGAGAGCTGTGCTGGAAGCTTTGGCGGCAAAGCTCTTTGCGGCCATTACTTCGATCAAAGCGGCTTATGCTGAGCTCCAAATGGCTCAGCATCCATACAACAGTGAAGCCATTCAGGTTGCGGACCAGGCCGTGGTGGACGAGCTGAAAGCGATTTCCGAGCTCAAGCGCAGCTTCTTAAGAAAGGAGCTTGATCTTTCACCGCAGGTCACTTTCATGCTTGCGGAGATTCAAGAGCAGCAGGGCATGATGAAGACCTACGAGATCACCATTAAGAAGCTCGAGGCCGAGGTTGAGGTCAAAGACTCCGACATCACTTCGCTCAAGAACCACCTCAACGACTCCATTACGTTCAACAAGACCTTAGAAAAGAGACTAAACTCAAGTGGGTCCTTGTCAATGTTCGATACTCTTCGGCTTACGAGGCTCAACGTGACCCATTTTGTCCAATTTCTCCACCACACCCTAAGATCCATTCGTAGCTTCGTGAAGTTGATGATTCGTGATATGGAGTCAGCAAACTGGGATCTTGATGCGGCCATCAAATTCGTCTACCCCGACGCAGTTTTCACAAACCCACGCCACCGCTTGTTCGCTTTCGAATCCTTCGTGTGCATAACCATGTTTGAGGGCTTCAATTTCCCCCTGTTTTCACCCTCAAGTGATCAGGCTCAACGACAACCTCTAGAAAAATGCGACCACCGCCTCTTCTTCGACAAGTTCAAGAAGCTGACGACCGCAAATCCCAAGCATTCAATTTCCCAGAACCCAAATTCCTCATTCGCAAAGTTTACGAGGTCCAAGTACCTGCATCTTGTACACGCAAAGATGGAATGCTCTCTTTTCGGCAACTTGAACCAGCGAAAACTCATTAACTCTGGAGGTGTCCCTGGCTCGGCATTCTTTGTAGCCTTCGCTGAGATGGCGAGACGAGTGTGGCTTTTGCATTGCCTAGCCTTCTCGTTTGACGAAGAGATTACCATTTTTCAGGTGAAGAAGAACTGTAGGTTCTCCGAAGTATACATGGAATGCGTGGCCGAGGAATCTTTGCTTTTTTCCGGAGAGATTTCCAGTGAATATGGCAGTGGCGGCGGCGGAGGCGAGCTTCGGGTTGGTTTCACGGTCGTTCCAGGTTTCAGAATTGGAAAAACTGTTATACAGAGTCAAGTTTATTTGTCTCCCGCTACTTCCCCGGCGAGTTCCTAAAGTTTCGTATACTGCGGATGTCAGAATGACAACAGTGGCGCATAATTGCACGCTCCGGTGTCAGATCGGGTAAAGTCAGTCTGCTAGTGCGTCTGATAATGCAGTTTTAGATTGAAAATATTGTAGCGCAATGATCTCAGTCAAAAGGTCCCGGCGGAGGAATTTGACCCATTGGTGTGTTGGAGAGAACACGACACAAAAGTGGGTGGCTTTTGATGTAAATAACGTACTTATAATGAAATTATTATCCCCATTGAGCATGTCTTGGCTAAATCTGTTCTAAGTCTGAGACGTGTGATTAACATAGTTCAGAGTTAGTGCAATTTACATACGGCGGACATAGGTGGCGCGTTGCCTTTTAGTTGACGTGCCACCCGATAGCTGATACCAGTGGGAACGGGGCTTCAAAGCCATCTGATTCGGGGGGATGTGTTCTGGATATGAATCAAAGTGGTAGGTAGGGAGAGATGGTGTTGTAACGCTTACATTTATTAAGAGAACGAAAAACAGAGTTCGGGTGCAACTTGCTTGAATCAGACGAAGCAAATAAGGTAAACTCGGAAGTTTTGAGTTATTAAAAAAAAAAAAATCATCCGTTAAAGAATGTCTAGGAATGTTAGAGGTTTAGGATTATGTGTACATTACGATCTTATATCATAGGTGATGATGCTTCCCGAGGTGACATCGTGTTGTGTTTGTGTAGACCACAAGTTAAAGTGGGATATGCTAGAATCTACGCATAGATCTTCGTTAACGGAGAGGGAAGCAGCTAGCTGTTTGCCTCCGGTGCTGCACCAAGACTGATCATTTTGTCAATTTTGCATGGCCGCAAAGTGCCTCACTGCGTCCAGTCAGGGTACGATCGACTACATATGGAACTCTGAGCCCAGTTCACATGATCTGCTTCTGATGCCTAAACCGAGTTTAACCTGGAGCTACTGTCTGGAAGCATCTTACGCAAAATACAAAAATAATACCATTTAGAAACTGCAGGATGTGGACGGAGGTCTTGGCGAACACACAAGGATTTCTGGAAACGGTGAGTTGCCAAAACGAGTTACATGACCGTAGGTTCTTTTAGTCACGCAAATGGTAGGAATAAACAAGGGATTTGGGCCCTAGTGGTACACTTCAATGTCGAACAGTCATTCAAGTAAAGAGATCAATCTGGATCCCTGTCGTCGGAGAGCAATGAATGCTCTAATTGGCTTTGTCAAGGATGGCGCCTAATTTTCCCTTTCTCTCCAGTAGATAATAAACTTGATTGAAGCACAATTTGGAATTGGTTCAGCTGCTGTTTAGATTTGGTGGGTCAAACCTCTTTAATCGCTATTTGGAATGTAATTAAGAAGTAAATTATTAAGATAACAGTCACGTCACAAGACAATGTCACAAAAGATTTAGATGGACCTATCATTAAGGTTACCTATGGAAATTATCCGTTCTATGCCATCTTAGAGAGAGGAAATTACAATAATCCTTTTCCAATAACGTTTTACCAAGGATTTGGGATCAGAGGCTATCACATGACTCCTCTGGAAACAGTATTAGACCAATATCAAACTAGTTTTACTCTTCTGGAAACAGTATCAGACCAGTATCAAACTAGTTTTAACCGTTAGTGTTTGAAGTTTTTTACTGCAAGTTTTACCAAAGCTTCCATTGTAAGAGCTCAATGGCAAAATTATGGTCCTCCTACCAAAAAATGGGGCCCTTCAGGAACGACCCATTTGATAGTTTTAGCTTTTGCAGTCGCTTATAAAATCATCACAAGGATCTTAGCCAATTGCCTCAAATCTGTTCTCGGTCAAATCATATAACTTAAGCTACTAGCTTTTGCATCGGGGATGTAGTCTTCCACTTTAGGGAAGAAAGCCTACGACGACCTGATAGCAGCAAAGATTGACATGAAATGTTTTCGATAGAATAGAACGGCGTTTTACCCCGACTGCTCACGGTCCTTTAGTTTTCACAAGATTTGCACCAAGTAGATTGAGAGCCGCAGTTGAACTTTCAACGCTCGGTAGCCCCTTGGGCGCTTGACTCGCCCTCGTCATTCGCATTCGTAATTCGCTATCAGGGGATCTGCCTTTCCTTTTTTTTTTTTGGTGTTGGGGTTGGGGGGGGGGGGGGGGGGGGGGTGGGGGTGAAGGATATAAGATATGGTCGTCCTGCCATCATTTCATCTATCATTTGCAAATGACCTCCTTTTTGTGAAACCTTCCATGGAGAAGCTGTTACACCTCCTAAAACAAGCACGATGAGACTGGTAATTTCGCTATACTTTCTAAGGCTGTTTTAGTAAAAACTGATTTGGTTCTATCCGTAACTTTCTAATGAAAATGTTGAAGACGTGGGTATTCCATAGTGGTTGCTTTGTTATCCCCTATGCAGGATCTAGAGTTAGGGTTCTATCCATTTACACGAGTGATGGTAATCAACCTACATGTAAGGAAGAATGTTAAGGATGTGGGTGTTCTAAATCGGTTGTGTGAGGATGGGCCTTTAACTTTATATTTGGTAGAAGTTTTTCCATTTATTTACCAATTAGTTATGGGATGAGCTCTTATATGTTATTAAAGTCAAAAAAATGAGCCTTAGGTTTAGTTATCTGTTGTGTGGGTCTTAGAGTTGGGCTTTTATCTATTTATGTGTAGTGGTTATGTTAGCTTGCCCACAAGGGAGACTGTTGATAATGCGATTGACTCACATCAATTGTGTGATGATGGACCCTTGGCTTTCTATTTGGTGGGGTTCTTTCATCCTTTACCAATTGATTTTAAAATGAGTCCTTACAGAATACATCTTAATTGAATACTTTCTTGAATTGGCTGTGATTTGTTTTCAAATGGTCTCCAAGATTTTTCTCTTCCGAAGCAATATAATAAGTAGAACATTTATCTATATATAATTTTCACAAACAGACGGTTGAAAGAAAAAATTTTAATATGAAAAGAAAAGAAATATTTGTACTACAGAAAATATATAATTTCATACATAGGACTACAGAAAATATATAGTCAAATTAAGAGCAAGGACAAATTGAGAATTTTTCATGTGGAGGGGTAAAACTATCTTTCGCCAGTTATAGCCTTTTGGTAGCTTGTATACATCTCAATTGAATACTTTCTGGAATCGGTTGTGATTTGTTTTCAAATAGCCTCCAAGATTTTTTCCTCTGAAGCGATATAATAAGTAGAATATTTATCTACATATAATTTTCACAAACAAATGGTTGAAATAAAAAATTTTCCTATGAAAAGAAAAGAAATATTTGTACTATAGGAAATACATAATTTCATACATAGGACTCCAGCGTGATGTTACCTGTATAGTCAAATTAAGAGGAAGGAGAAAACGACAATTTTGCATGTGGAGGGGTAAAACTATCTTTCGCCAATTATAGCCTTTTGGGTAGCTTGTATGATGCATATCCAGTGGTGGGATTGAGCGAGTTTTGTATGGGGTTAATGAAACAATTGTCGTGTTTTGTAGGTTTTATGGCCTTTTTTTTTTTTTTTTTTCTTTCTCTCTCTCTATATGAAGAGGGTTGTGTTTGGATAAGAAGATGAAAAATAATGAAAATAAAAAGTTAGCACCACCAGTTAAGGAGGTGTTCCACAACTAATTTTGGACAAAAATCCCATAAAGGGAGTAAAAGTTGAAAATAATTGAGGGTTTTTTATTTTTTTTGTGGAAAACAAGTTTGCTTACAACTAAAATGGTGCTTCATAAGCTAACCCTAACCCTAAGGATGCCAACAAATCAGGGATTCCAAAAATTAAGGAGATAACAGGAAGGATCCCAACAAATTGCATATCTAAAAAATTAAGGAAATCTCTAATAAATTAGGGATCTTCACAATTAAGAAAGCTTAGACAATTAAGGAGTCTAATAATTTTAGAAAACCTTAAGCAACAAGAAAAAAAATACGAGATATTTAAGGACAAAATATTTAAGAAAATATTCTAAACAAATTGAAAATCCTTGCGAATCTCTGAGATGCTCTTCAAGCTTGGGCTTCTTGGATCATTGGATCTTGGTGTGGACTCTTAACTTTTTGATATGGGAACTTGTAATACTTGGCCTTGAATGCATTTGCATCATTGTAAATATAAGGTTTTGAGAAAACCTAAGTTAAGAAAGTAATTTTTTGTGTGTCATCATTGAAATTTGGAGAGAGTGATCAAGTGTATGAAAGACCAAAGTGGAAAATTATAATATCTCCAAATAGTTAGAATGGATTACTCATACGTGGATGTATGGGTTAATTTTCTCTATCCACATAAGTTTCAAGATTATTGCATGTTTTTGCTACATGAACCCATTCTTCTCACATTTAACAAAGTATATATAATATTTTCAAAAAGTTAAGTTGGCTTAGACTTATTTATAAGAGCAATGAAACCAAGAAGAGGGATGTTCTTTTAGGGAATTTTGGAGGTAGAATCTTTCTTTTGATGGTGGGTAAGACCTGATTGATTATATGAAGAATTAACAGCAGATAGAGAAGTAATTGAGGGACGTTCGGTCATACATAAAAGATTGCCTGTGTTACTTCAGGGTCCTACTACGAAATGGTGGACTGTTAAAAGAATCTTGTTGCAGGAGTGGGGTGAGGCCCCTACTAGAAATGAAAGAAAAGACAAAAAAAGATAAAAAGAAGAAGAAAAGAGCACTTATGTCTTTAAGATGATAATATATCATACCACTTGTTGGAAATAAGAGAGAACAAGGATGGTAGGTGGAATACACATGAACTGCGGTAGAAAGCTTGTGTTATACTGTTATAGTCAACTGCCATGTAGGCAGTGACCGTAAGCCAGTTAACAATTATCCCCTGGGGGTGGGTGTGGTAGCAGTAGATGTGGAGGACCCAGGTGGAAGGCAACGTGGCTGAGAATATCTCAAGCTGCCATTGGATTATTGGATTCCTGGACTACGTTGCTTTGTTTTAGCTTCATCGCATGCAATGCAAATGTTCATTGATGCAATGGCCACAATAAAACCATGCTTTTAACTTTTTATCTATTTTTGTTAGCTTGTAAGAAGATTTGAGGAAGATTTTGAGCCATAAGTGGGGTTAGGTGTAAATAGGGAAGTTAGGATGAATTTTACCAGGTTTTGCTATTGTATTCATTCGTAATATCAATCCACTCTCGTTATTCTTGCATTTCCTCTTCAATTAACATCATAGGAGGGAATAGGAAGGGGAATGGGCAATGACAATGGGAGGATTTTACCATGAAATGGCTTGTTATGTGCTCATCCTCTTAGTGCAGTAACTTTCCAGTACCATAGAACCTCGGTTTTCTAACGGTAGAAGGTTGAATAAAGAAGTAGGAAGCAAAAATGGCTCGCAAGGACACTGAACACAATCATAAATTCAATGAAATTTTGAAGTATTTAGTGCCTAATGACCTCCATGAATGCTTGTGTTGCTATCATGACCTAAGCCTTAAACTCATTGGGAGATAGCCCAACATAAAGAAAGGCCTACATGAAGTAATAAACAAAGGAGGAGAAGCACGATTCAAGGGATCATCATTGAGCTTGTAGAAACCCTAATTTCCTAGAGGTGTTAATGGTGGCATGACTAGTTGCTAGTTATGTAGTTTTCTAGTAGCTAATGGTAAACTTGGAGCTTGGTAATGTAAATTGGTAGTTATAGTGTAGCTGTTGTGGATAAACTATCATGTTTTTGTTATCAATAAAGGTTTGATTTAGTTAATGTGTGCTATGTTTGTGTGATTGAAAAAAAGGACAAGGCTGGTTCTAACTAGTGGTATCAAAGCATGACCTAGCACCTATAATGAGCAAATCCTATAAAGAGATGAAAAATTATATTACCTTTGTGGAAGCAAAGTTGAAGGAGCTACAAAAACGTTTTCCAACAACCATGGAGTAGACTATGTAGAATCAATGGCTCATGTTGGCGTGTATGGGTTTGGACAAAAGCAAAAGGCCTTAGTCTTTGCCAGAGGGGACAATATCACCATTAGTGGTTAGGGTCAGCAATGGAGTTGCTGGTAGTAGCCACTACTAGTTTGATGCGATCCAAATCAAGTCAGAGTGACCCCTCACCTTACCAAATGGAGTTAATGCTACCCTAGCCAAATTGGGGAGGTGGCTGAAATGGACACTGCACATTCCATTGAGACCTCTAACCTATGCTGGAATAGATCTATTTTGTTGAGCATCTGTTTAATTTAGGCAACAAGACAAAGCCTAAGTTCCTTTTTGACTTATTAGGGGGCTCCTATAATCACTAATGATCATTTTTCGATGACTTCCATAACAACTAGCACTAGATCCGGCTTTGATAAACCCATATGTTCCAATCACCCACTAGTAGGTTAGGGCTTCTTGCCTAATAGCTAACCTTTAGAGAGACTCTAGCCTTTGATAGGATTTTAGCCGCCACAATGGCATTTTTTAGCCACTAGTGGGAATTGTCTAAAGTTTTCCCCAACACTAGAGGACTTGGTTTCAGCCTTGGTTTTCTTCTCGAGTTCAACCCTAGATGGAATTTTAGGCCTAACTACCATGGATAGTAAGTTGATCTACCTTTTACTTTGGGTTATGGTCATGATTTCAACCCTAAATTTAATCATGGGTTCTACTAACAAGGATGACAAAGCAAGCAACCTTTTAAGCCAAGTTATGGCTAATCTTTTGTCCTACATCGGAGGCCTTTTAGGCAGCAAGTAAGTTTTTCTCACCTCATTGTATGGATTTTCCATGTTTTACAAGGGTTAATGCGTTGTGAGAATTAGTTTAAACTATTTGAGGTGAGTGATCATATGAGGGTTCAATATGTTACAGTGGCTATAGGAGGGGATGTGGGGGATTGGTAATACTCCTTACATAATTGAGCAGAGTCCGGTCAATTGGGAGGTATTTAAATGGAATCTAGTAGTAGGGTTTATCAAAAAAGAATGGGTTGGTGAAGTGGGAAGATTCTTTGGTTTATGATATACCTTTTTTATGGCAGAGCTTGTAGAAACATTTGAGAGCTTGCAACCCTAAGTTTCCTTTCATAACCCTCGTATAATAGATGTCTTCTCCTTCTTTATACAAGTCTTTAAGGAGGAAATTTAGCCTACAATGAGAATCATGAATCCCTTGATGTGGGATGAGGCTATTAGGCTTTCTTTTGGAGGGAATATCAAGTGGAAAAGAGTTCTTCTAAGATGAAGGTAGTTAGTAGATGACTGCAAGGATATAACACACCTAATTGGCAAGAATACATAGGGCATTATGATCATGTAATTGGTTATGCAAGTTCCACGACACCATTAAAACTGGGAATGCTTGTACATCGTATTAGTCGGAGTTAGATGCAAGATAGGAGAGATACGGGTTTGTTCTGTCATTGTGACAAGAGATGGGTTAGAGGATGTTATTGCAAGATAAAAGAAATCTTTGTATTACAAGGAATGGAGGATAAGATCTAAAGGGACAACATGAAGGAAGAAAATTTTGCTTAGGCTTTAGAACAGTTGGAACAAGACCAGGATGTATAAGCCATTGCCTTGCAAGCTCTGTTAGGGGGTTCCTTATCTCATACTTTTAGATTGGATGCACTAGTCATGGGGTTTAAGTTTAGCATTTTGATTGACACTAGTTTACTTATAACTTTGTAGACTTAGAACTAGCTAAGAGGGTAGGTGCCTTTTTTGGTTATGATAGCTAGTGGGCATTGTTTGAGGGGAAATCAAAGTTGTAGCCATTTTTAGTGGAAGATTTAGGGCCGAACCTTTTCTATAAAGGTTAGAAATGTAGCCCTTGGGGTTTGCAACATGGTTCTAAGGATCCAATGGATATGGATGGTAATTCTATTGCACTAGACTTGGAGAAGAATTATTTGATTGTGCATGTGGGGGAAAGCCTTTATTGTTGCAAGGGAGTGTTTAGGTGGGAGACATTAATGACCATAATTTTTGCCCATAGGTTGCAAATGACCCGAGTTGTATTGTAGCATAGTTGCGTATGATCACTTTATCTCTAAAGAATGAGGAGATCCTAAAGGCCTTACATAGAGTGATAAATGGGTTTCTAAAGGTATTCAAGGAGCTCTCTTAGTTTCCATTACCTCATGACTTTGACTATTGCATACTACTACTACTACCTAGAAGCAGTCTAGTTAGTGTAAGACTTATCGGTACCCTTATGTACAAAAAATTGAAATTGAGAAGATGGTGGAAAAGATGTTGGGTATAAGGGTAATATGCCTTAGCATTAGACTTTTTGCATCCCTTGCTCTTTTAGTCAAAAAGCATAATGTCTTATGGTAGTTTTCCGTAGATTATTAAGCTCTCAACAATCTCACGATGAAGGATGAGTTCCTAATTCTAGTAATAGATAAGTTATTGGACGAGCTGCATAAGGCCATTTGGTTTTCCAAGCTTGACTTACAATCAAGCTACCATCAGGTTTGGGTTTACTAAAAGGACATTCTGAAGACTATCTTCCATAATCATAAGGGCCATTATGACTTTTTGATCATGTCCTTCAATCTACTGCATGCATTTGCCACTTTCTAGGCACTTATAAATTCTATCGTCAAACCATATTTGAAAAGTTTGTATTGATCTTCTTTGATGATATTTTAGTTTATAGTGAAGACTTGGAGAGCCATGCATGACACTTGAATATGATTTTCCAACTTCTACAACACCACCAATTTTATGCAAAGTATAGTAAATGTGAATTTGCCTAGCATTGCATTGAGTATCTAGGCCATGTCATTTTGGGGAAAGGAATTGAGGTGGACCTAAAAAAGATTGGGACTATGTTGACCTAAGAATCTTCAGATTCCTCATAAAGTGCCTTGACCTATTACTTTGTTAGGTCTTTAGACAACCTAAGAGGGGGTGAATTAGTTTTCTTTTATTTTTTTCTTAGTAAACTCAATTAGGCTAATTAATCTAAGCATTAATATTACTACAATTATGGTATATGAACATATAACATTTAGCAATCTAAATGCATAAACAACAAACATGTTATGCAAGAATAGAATAGATTCTAAAACATTAAATATTGATAATATCAATAAGATAATGAGAATAGAACACCTTGCACACAAAATTTAAGTGATTGGATAAATCTCCAACCTACCTCTTTTGATAACACATCAAAGGGTACCCACTAAAATCAAATAATAATTTCTTAAGTTATAGCAATAGATCTATACTTAGATCCTAGTCCTTAACTAGAATCAGAGTTACAATCACAAAAAGGACATATCAAATTAAAACCCTACAATAGATTATAAAGAATTGGCGTCGTTGCCGGGGATTGGTTGTTTTACTGCTGATTAATATTAGTATCGAATAGCTTCTAAGTTTAATCTAGCTTTTATTACCTTTATTTTATTTATTTTTGTCTTTTTGCTAAAAGATAAAAAAATAAAAAAATTGTTGTTAAACAATAAAGATGGAGAACAATGATGGTTCACGTAGACTCCTAAGAGACTATGTTGCACCAACATTTTGGAATGCCACATCAAGCTTTTAGGGGCCTACAAGTCAGGCAAACTACTTTGAGATTAAGCCAACACATAAAGTAGATACCCTTGCCGACTTACGTGCATAATTGGAAGTGTTCCTAAAGAATAGAGAATGTGAATTTTGTGGTGGAGCACATGAGAGCACGAAATGTCAAGTAGGTAACCTTTATGGTCAATATAATGATTATGCTAATTTTGTTGGGATTTCTAACAAGTCACAAAATGATTATTACTTTAACATGTACAATTCGGGATGGCACAACCATCAAAATTTTTCATGGAGTAGCCCAAATGAAATGAGACCGCCACTAACATTTAAGTAAAAAGAAGAGGTAAAGCCTAACTTGGAGGACATGATCAACAAAATGGTCACCACCACAGAGCGCTTTATAAAGAGCACCGAAGCAATATTGGATACAACAGAAGAGGTAAAGCCTAACTTGGAGGATGTAGTTACCAACTTGGCCATCACAACACAGAACTTTATGGAGAGTATTGAAGTGAAGTTGCAGAACCAAGAAACAAGATTAGAAACAAGGTTTCAGAACTAAGATGCTTCAATCAAAAGATTAGAGGTGCAGATTGGCCAGTTAATTGATATGATCTCAGAGAGAGAGAAGGGTCCTTTGCCTAGTAATATGGAGGAAATCCCTATAGATATCACAGAGGCAATAACCCTAACAAGAGGCAATCAAGTGGGAGAAAATGATGTTGACAAAGAGATTTTCAAAAATATAGATAAGGATGTCATCATAGAACTAGAGGAGGCACCTAAGAGCAAATTTTTTCTAGATAATCTTGAGGCCTTTACACTTCCTCTAGCTCCATCTCCCCACAGATTCCAACAATGTGAAAAAGATAAGCAATTTTTGGAATTCCTTGATATATCTTCAAAATTGCACATTAACATTCCTTTTGCAAATGCTTCAACTCAAATGTTCAATTACGAAATTTTTTTGAAAGAGATATTAGAGAACAAAAGGAAGTTGGAAATATATGAGATAGTGAGGTTGACTGAAGAGTGCTCTACCATTTTACAACACAAGCTGTCTCCTAAACTATTACAGTTTCACCCTCCTTGAGCAACAACATCCATGATAGTTTGGCTGAAAACTATAAAGCAAGCGCTTCTTGGGAGGCAACCCAAGCATTTTCGTTTTAGTCTTTTCATTAGAAGTTTTGTCACCACCATCTCCTTAGAGCTCTACGTGGATATGACCTACAATCAAGGGAGTTTTCTCATTCCTCTTTCTTCTTTATTATTGCCTTCTTTCTTTTTGCATTGAGGACAATGTTTCATTCAAGTTTGGGGGTAGAAAAATAAATTTTTGTGCTAAATTTGATTAAAAAAAAAAAATTCTTATGTCATGATTACATCCCTTGTTGTGAATTCTTGATGATTCTTTGGAAGATATAGATTTTGTTCAAACCTGTAATTGTGGTGTGAGTTAAGTGTGATTCTGATTATGTTGATTCACCTATTAAGCACTAAAAGTCCTTCATTTTTGAAATTGTGTGTATCTCTAGAGAACATTCATGTGAAGTATGTGATTTTCTTAGATCTCACCCGAATCTTAGAATTTGTTTGATTTCTTCTTGAGGCGAAATCCTAGGCTGCCTCTAACTGAGAAAATGATTTAGGCCATCTTTGGATCGTTTGAGCCTTTCAAGCCAACCCTATTTATTTATCACCAGTCACCCCGCTGAGCCTTGATTCATATCCTTTTTTTTTTTATTTGACACCCACAATATATATACCCTTGAGCCTTTGACAAATTATCTTTTCGTCCTACACCCTTGAACATGTTGATTTTTAGGATATAAGTCTATTTGAGTAAAGAGAAGTCGAGGGGAAGGATGTAATATATGAAGAAGTTGATTGCAATGATTATGTAGCATAATATGTTACTTTTGCAAATGAAAAAAAAAAAGAAGAAAGAAAGAGAGAAAGAAAGAAAGAAAGACTAAAGTACATCATTTTCTTTAGAATGGGAAGATCTTATCATTCTTTATCTGATTCAAGCCATTCAAGGTTCAGAAATTGGCTTAAACATAGTAGTTGGATATCATCAGCAAGAAAAGATTATAATGGTTACAATTCTAGTCCTATTATTTACTTTATTGATGCAAGCATAATTGTGGCTTTTGTGAATGTAAAAAAATCCAAGTGAAATCAAGAATTTTTGGATGAAAAAGAATGAGAAAAGTGGTGATAGTAAGATTATTTGTGAGGAGCAAGAAGGAAGAAAGTGACAAAATTTCAAATTAAATCCTAGAAAGCAGTGTGTTCATGGGTGAATTAAGCCTAAATGACTCTTATCTTACCCCTAGCCCAACCTTACATTACAAGCTTATAAAAGTCCTATTGATTCTTTATTAGATGATTGGCCTACATTAGTGGAGAGAGGAATGAAAAACAAACTTATGAGGTTTGGTTATAGATTTTGAGAGATTGCATATTAATGTGAATTTATTTGGAGTGCATATAGTTGAAAAGATGAGGACTCACACACACACACACGTGGTCAACATAGTTAAGAGTCTATCTTATCTTATGAAACAATTGTGGTGTTTGGATGAAAATTATATTTTTCTTTGAATTATTAAGTTGAACAATTTTGGGAGACTTTCATAAAAGGGGTTTTGTCAAAAACATATATTATTTATTGCTTTTGCTCGAGGACTAGCAAAATGTTAGGTTTGGGGGTTTTGATAATTCTATTTTTATAGAGTTATTTTACCTATTTTAGGCAATAAATAACTTTAATAATTGTGAGAAAACATTTGAACTCCTTTTTATTTACTTAACTTTATCTTGTTTATGTAGTACAAAGAGGCAATGAGAAAAGGAATGAACATGGAAAACCTGATGCTTATTGTGTGGCAAAATCGTAATATCAAGATCAAGAGAGTCAAGATGGGCTTGGGCTTTGGATGATTGTTATTAGATTTTCTATCGTTGTTGGGTTTTGTAAATAAATAGAAAACCCAGTTATGTTAGGAATTCAAGTCCCAATTAATTTAGGAGTTCAAAACCCAATTGTTTTAGGTCTTTAAAACCTAGTTCTACTAGGATAGGAGATAGGTCTAAACCTAAACCCTATTTAAGATAAGAGAAGAGGCAAAAGAAGGAGAAGGAGGAAATTGAGCACAACTCAAGAGAGAGGCCAGGAATTCAAGGTTTTCTTGAAGAGAAGACAAAAAGAGTGACAAACTTCTTGTTCTTGGATTCAAGATGCCTTCTTTATTTCTTATTACTATTCTTCCTCATTATTTCTTTATGTTTTAGTTTATTTTTGTTAAAGCTATGATGTAACCTAATTATGATGGTATGAATCTTATGATTATTATGTTCTGCAAGATATTTTGTTTATGTGAAGTTACATATTATTATGTTTAATGTTTTTAAGTGATTAGCTACCACTTAAATGATCTGATTTGCATGTTTGACACTGACAGGAAATGATATGCAGTTGCTTCTTGTAATATGTAACCATAAATCAAAATATGGATATACATATACCATATTGTTTGTGTGGCTTTCGGTGTAAACTGGGAATGTTCATAGATCCTAATGCATTTGGTTTGTTTCAATTCACATATAGAGATATAGTGAGTTAATGAACTAAATAGGTTTGCTGTATCTAGACATAAGATAGTAAATAAATTAGGAAGTTATGCCATCACATAGATATCATTCCTCTTGCAAGCATACATAATCTACATTAATATCTCATAGTTATGGTGAAATCGGACACTCTAACATATTTCTTGTATTTAGTTTTCTTAGATTTAGTTAGTTAATCTATCATCTATCAATTTGATTTGCTAGATAAATTCTAGGAGTTGTTCACCGTTAGTAATTAATTGATCTAGTAATCACCAATCTCTGTGGGACGATATCTTTCTTATCATTATATTACTTGTTCGACATGTTCACTTGCATTTAGAATTTCACCGAACAAGAATGCACTTAGGGTTTTGGGTTCCAAATCAATCTCTAACAAATGAATAGAATAAACTCATATCTAAATAATAGACAACAATATATAAAAGTATATACAATAAGCACAAATTGGATCTTAAGATTTCATAGATCAAAATAAGCTCATATGTATTTTCAACTTTTTTTTTGGGTGAAACCTAAAACCTCCTTTCATTCTTCTCTTTATACTCAAATGATTCACTTGTTAGAGAACTCTAATTAACAAACATTGAACATTAATTGCTTGTGTCACTAGCCATTGTGAGTTGTAGCTTTCTTGAAAAAAGGAGGGTGGAGAGAGAGAGAGAGAGACAACGAGACTTGAGTTTTTCTTTTCTTTGCAAGTTTTATGTCAAGAGGGAGAAAGAGAGAGTTTCTCTTTCTTTTTGCTAGGCAGTGTGGTGTTGCCTATTTAGCTCCTTAACGTGGCGAAAGCAACATCATATATTTGAAAACCATCAACCACATTTTCCTTTACTTTGGCATCCACAGGGTGTTGCATGGGCTCACTTGAGATTACATGAGTTAGGCATCTTGCTTGCACAAGTTCCTTTATGTCTTATAAGCTCCTTATGTGTTTTTGCATGGGCACCCTTCCAAGGTTCTATGAGATTACCCTTTTCATATATTTTTCTCTTTTGTTCCAAGCCATATATATTTTGGATAATAAAAAAGAATTCCATCAAAATATAATGTCCATTCAAATGGATGCAAGAGCCATGCAAATAACTCAATCATTATTTTCATGATTAAATTTAGTAATAATATTCCCATAAATCATGTCATTTAATACATGAGAAATATTATATATTAAAGGCACATAATCATGGAGATAAGCATATAATCATCATAAAAAATATTGATACATATAACTTAACACACTTTATGAGGACTCTGAAGATTCTTGGGGCTTACGAGCTACTACATGCACTTTGTCAAGAACTATAGACAGATAGGTAGGCCACACCAACATGTTACAAAAAAAGAGATTGAAATGTTATGAGGAAGCTATTTGAGCCTTTGAAAAGTTGAAGAGGGTGATGAGCTCCACCTTTGTGTTAGCAATGCCTAACTTTGAGAAGCCTTTTATGATTGAGTCAAATATGAATCTTGGAGGAGTAAGAGCAGTGCTTATGCAAGAAGGACAACCTGTTGCTTACTTAAGTAAGACCTTTGCTCCAAGACACTTGGGACTTAAGACATGTAGGAAAGAGTTATTAGCTATTGTCATGATATTATAGAAATGAGACCATCTTTGTTGGTTAATCATTTCATTGGGCAGATTTTTTTAAAAATGTTTTTTTGTTCTCTTTAATATTACAACGCACGCACCTAACTCACACACACAAGGTGTCAAACTCCAAACCTCATGGTTGGAGCCCTTACTAGCTCACCACTAAGCTCATCATTTCATTGTGCATATGGATTGCCATTGTTTAAGGCACTTATTGAAGGAAATGATTTCTACACTATCACAATATAAATGGTTGAAAAAGTTTCTAGGTTATGGTTATGAAATCTAGTATGAAAAGGATAGTGAGAATTAAGTGGCAGAGGCACTCTTACAATTACTTGGTGACTACGAGGTTGGGAAGTCTTTATTACACTCGTTATCCATTTTGCAACCACATTAGATTTAGGATATGCTAGCAAGTTATGAGGAAATTCTACTTGTGCATCTGTTACTAGAGGCTCTATCCATTGATCCAGCGGTGCACCCTAACCATAGCTTGACTAATGGGGTCTTGCATTGCCAAGGGAAGATCGAGGTGGGTAAGCAAGGAGGTCCAAGGGAACATATAATCATACATCCTCATAAATTAGGTTTAGGAAGCCATTTAGGCATAGGAGGCATTTAGAAGAGAACAACGTTCTTTTTAGGGGGGATGAAACATATGGTTTCACATTGGGTGTCATGTTGTGAGGTTTGCTAATGGTATAAGTTAAATAAGGTGTCCTATTTAGGGCTCTTACAACTACTACCTATTCCTAGCTAGGCATGACATGATATCATCATGGATTTTATGGAAGGTCTACTTAGGAGTGAAGCCCAAGATATTATCATCATTGTTGTAGATTGCTTTACAAAGTATGTGCATTTTATGAGATTGAGATACCCTTTCTTAGCAGCACATGTAGTAAAGGTGTTCATGTATGGGGTGTGAAAGTTACATGGACTTTCTAACATATTATTAGCTATTGGGGCTCCATATTTCTTAGTAAATTTTTGGAGGATCATTGGGGTTATATTCCTTCATAGCACTTCTTATCACTTCTAGACAAATGGTTAGATAAAGAGAGTAAATCAATGTATTAAGAAATATTTTTATTGCTTTAGTGGGGAGAAACCAAGAAGGTGGCATTCAAGTTTGTCTTTCGTTGAATAGTGGTATAACACTAACTATCATTCATCAATCAAGATGACTCCTTTTGAAGCTTTATATGGATATAAGTCGAGGTCAACCACCTTACCATAACTTTGGGATAATGGTAGAGCATCAGGTTAATGTATTCCTCCAAGAATGTGCCTAGTGGGTACAATTGATCAAGTCACATCTTTAGGCTAGTCAAGCCCGTGTTGAGTTTTATACTAACCAAAGGTGATTCAAATGAGAGTTTGAGGTGAGAAATTTAGTTTACTTGAGAATGTAACCCTATTAGCAATTGTCCTTGTCTAGGTGGAGGTATCACAAGCTAGTATTCCATTTCTATAGACCATTCATAGTGTCACAACATGTTGGTAAGGTGGCTTATAGACTTGCATTACCATTACACTTGTCTATTCATCTAATTTTTCACATATCCCAATTGAAGAAAGCAGTTGCCCAATGTTGTAAGGTAATTCCTAGTGTTCCTTTGTCTGATGCCAAAGGAAGGTTATTGGTTAAGCTCACCATGATGTTTGGGTGACGTATTGTGAGGCACATGGATGGACCCAAAGTGGATTTGCTAATCTAGTGGTCTAAGCATCTATAGTATGATTCCACTTAAGAGGACATTGAGTACATCCATGCCTAATTTTTAGAGTTTTAAATTAATCATTGAGAACAAGGATTTGGAGAAGAGGTGGGGATTGTCATGTCCTAGGGCCTAACTCATTGGGAGAAAACCTACCTTAAAGAAAGGTGTTTGGTGAAATCCTACATGCAAGTGTACATGTCAAACAAGTAATATAATGATGAGAATGAGTATTGTCCTATAGAGATTGGTGATTACTAAGCTAACTAACTACTAATGGTGAACAACTCCTAAAATTTATCTAGCAAACAAAAATAATAGAACATGAATCAAACAATTGAATTTAATCTAAACTTGATAGATGAAACATGTTAGAGCATCTAATTGCACCTAACTACTAAGTACTAATGTCAATTATTTATGCTTGCAAGACTGACTCTATTCATGTGATGACGAAATTTTTTAATTTATTTACTATCCTATATCTAGGTATAGTGAACCTACTTAGCTCATTAACTCACTATATCTCTATGTGTGAATTGAAATGAACTAAGTGCATTAAGATTTATGAACATTCCACTTTATACCTAAAGCCACACAAACCATATGGTATATGTCTATCCATATTAATCTATGGTTGTACATTACAAAAAGTAACTGCATGTCATTTCTTATCCGTCTCTAATATGCAACAACTTATCTAAGTGGTAGCTAATCACTCAAACACATTAAACTTAGTAATATGTAACCTCACACACATAAAATATCTCACAAAACAACATAATCATAACATTCATATTATTGTAAGCAAGCTACATCGTAGCTCTATCAAAATAAACTAAAACATGGTATATACATAAACAAAAACAATGCGAAAAATTACAAAAAACATTTCAAATTGAAAAACAATAAAGTTGTCACTAACTTGTCTTCCCTTTGAAGTAAGTTTTGCACAATTTCTACGCATCAGAGGGGAAAAAAAAAGTTGTCTGGAAAGAGGGGGAGAAAACACGCCGAAACATGTTGCCAGGCGCTGCCATACGTTGCCCCCACTGTTCTGCATGGAAATTGTCAAAAATTGTTGGGGAGGACATCTAGAGTGCCAATCTAAAAAAAAAAGATCGCATTAATTCTCCATAGAAATGCGTAGATCTAACAAAAACTCTAGTCAGTGTTTATTGTTTCTCGCTGGAAATCGCCATACAAGTTGCCCAAAAATACTTGCAAAAACTCTAGAAATCGCACTAGGAGGGTAGATATGCTCTCTCCTCATTGGAAATTACCCAAAAACCATCGAAAAATGGTCTTTGTGGCCAGACATGTGGTGGGTTTAAGTTCTTTTTTGGAAAAGTGCACTATGGTTTGCTATTGCACAACTGTCAGGCACTCTTAGAGACCCGCACTTTTATGCACTATTAAGTCTCCAATGAGTCCCTAGACACATGCATCTTGGCCATCACATGACTATTTCTCACTTTTTCCGTTCGGTTTCTTACTTCACTCTCTTTTTTTTTTTTTTTGTTGTTGCACGATAATAGCCCTTTTTCCCTGATTTCTTTTTGCCCCTATGTGAGTTCACGTGAGCCCTCCTATTTTATTTTTGCTTGTTTTCTTTCTTCTCTTTTCCTTTTACTTTTTCTTTCTATTTTGCTTCATTTCCTTTTTTTTTCGGGATTTGTTGCATAAACAAACAAAACTTACATAAAAAAGATAAATGAAAATATAATTTAATAAATACTATAGTATATGAAGCCTAAACTAGTCACAATAACCTTATACAAAATAGAGTTATCAAAAGGCCCACATAAAGGAATAGACAAAGGAGGAGAAGTATGATTTGGGGGATCATCTTTGAGCTTGCAAAAACCCTAATATTCTATAGGTGTCATTGGTGGCATGACTAGTTACTAGTAGTGTTTACTAGTAGTGTAGTTTTCTAGTAACTTGTGGAAGACTTATAGCTTAGTAATGTAGATTGGCAGTTGTAATGTAGTTATGGAGATATTTTCATGCTTTTGTTATCAATGAAATTTTGATTTAGTTCATTGTGCTATGTTTGTGTGATTTGCAAGAAGAAGTGGGTTTTAACTATTGCCAACAACTTGTGGCCACATAATCATAATGAAGGAAGCTCTAAATTTGGTCAGGGTGGTAGTTAAGGACGAGGATATAAATTCGACCTTAGGTGGGAGTGTAGGATTTTAGCCTTTCTAGCAAGCAAGAAAGGGGGGGGGGGGGGATAAAATTGATTTGCCTATTTAAAAATAAAGATAATTTCTCATAAGTTATAATGTAACTAATGTAAACAAACAAACATACAAGAAATAACACTGAGATTTTTAAAAGGTTTGGCCATAACAAACAACTGCCTATGTCCCCCATTACCTTTTAACCAATGTGGTTAAAAGGCCTCTTCCATTATTCTTTGCAACCTTTACAAGAGTTCACAACTCTTACAATCAATCTATTTTCCAAGAGATTTAATCCAATCCCACCAAAGACTTCAATGGTGAATAAATACAACAATAAGATTAACTTGCTATGAATATACAAGTTGAGTAAGCTATAATAATACTCAATAACAATAAAATCAATCAAAGTAGCAGGGTCAAGAAGTTTCGGTAAAATGGCAACTTTGATGAACATATTGCAATAGCAAGCTTGAGTGCTTCACAATTTATGCAATGTATTCCTCGGTTATTTTTCTCTTCTTCTCCTTCACCTTTATATAAGGCTCATTTCCACCATAGGTCTTTTTCATAGCTGTTTCCTAATTTTCTTTTCTTGCTTCAATTTGAATTAGAATGTATCTAGACTTGATCTTGCCTCAATCCACTTAAAATAACATGGCTAAATTTCTTCTACTTCCATACAAAAAAAATCCCATAACAATGTCTTGTTCTTTCCTTTCTCACGAGACTATAACATAAGGAAGGTGAGATCATACGAATATAGGCATTTAGGCCTTCAATAATGACATGAATACCAACTTGATTTCTTCCCACATTGAATCTCAATTTCCTTTATAGAATCATCTAAAAAATCCTTGAATAGAAACTTTCCTCTTCAAAATAATCAGCTTCCTTCTAAAACCCTTATCGGAAGATTTCTCAAATACCACTTTCATTGGTTGCATAGTGGAAGAAAGTAATCTTAAATAAGGATTTCAAACTTGTCATATGAGAATGAGAATCTGAGCATATCTTCACGGTTTCAATATGTGCACATCTTCACAACTTGAATAGACATTGATCTCTATCTTCATGGCTTCTCATAAATTAGAGCATAATTTTGTTATAAGGATGTAAATTAGTGTATTCCATTTCTATTTTGGCTAGAATGTGAAGAATCTTGATAACCTAGTCTAGTATGGAATGAGATAAGCGGTGGTGGGGAGGTGCGGCTTCCACAAGTTAGGATTACAAGTGCTTTAGGCAAGACTTGATTAATGATTCTACATGGGCTACCTTGAGAGTAAGTCAAATAACATCTTGGGCTAGGCTTGTACACTTAATTAAAAGCTAATTGAGTGTTTAGTGCAGACACAGTTAACAAGGTGGACTGCAAGTTGGGCTAAGAGATAGACTAAATGTCTAACACTATTAGAGCTAACAAGTTGAGCTACAGCTTGGGCTAGGAAATAATTTAAATGTCCAAATACAACTACACCAAAAACATAATACTTTCCAAGAATAATATCCACCCAAAAGCAAATACACTTAATATAATCCAATGAAATATTTTGTCATATCAAAACATTGTAATTCCATAAGGAGAAACAATAAGGAATTTGAATGGATTTTCCCTTTTCCAATGGAGGAGAAGAACGTTTTGACGGGCTATGCAAGGTGGAGTTTTAGGAATATTTTACAAGTAAGAAGTGAACTCACACAACTAGTGATGGGCTCAGAATACATTATTGCTAAAAGTTATGTAGCACTAAGAGAGAATAGAGAATATGTTGAATGGGCAAGACTTGTATGGAAAGGAGTACCAAAGCATAATTTTATATGCTGGATCATTTTAAAAGATAAACTATCTACAACAGATTGTGTGGTTGTATGGAATAGCTCAGTGGACCTACAATGCAACCTTTGCCAACAAGGAAAAGAATCATAAAAACATTTATTTTTTAAATGCAGGTTCACAAATTAGATATGGAAGGCTGTATTAGGTATGAATGGATTAACTTGACGAATTGAACATTGGAGAGTTGAAATATGTTGGATGATCAAGATTGTCAAAAGTAAGTTGTAGTAACCATGCTTAGTATATCTTTCAAGGCCATATTGTACCACATTTGGAGGGAAAGAAATAGAAGAAAATTCAGTTATAAAAGTCTAGATAGTTTGATCGTTATTGCTAAAATCAAGAAGGACGAAAGAAAAAAGATTTTATTTACCAGAAGAGTAAAGCCTAAAAATTGTAATAAATTCTTGCAAAAGCTTTGAAATTTTCAAATGGTGTTTGATCCTAAATGATAATGTTGTAACCAAATAATCTTGTAATTTTTTACGGTGATATATAATTCTTGACCTTTCACTAAAAAAAAAAAAAAAAGGTGGAGCAATTCTTTTGGTTCCTAAGATTGCTAAAGGAGAGAAACTATGATTGGCAACTTGGAACTTAAATGGATATGCCTAAGTATGGTATAGATTGTTGTGCAAGGAATTAGTGTCTTGATCTCTCTTGGGAGTTTTTTGTCAAAGAGATAAGTGAGAGGTTTGGAGCCATGTGATTTAATCACATTTTAGGGATCTAGTTCACTTAAGACAAAAGAGATCCATTGAAGATTACTACCATTGTTTCTCAAGGCTTTTTCTCCTACCTGGTCGGCTAACTCCTAAGCATTAAATAACATGTTTTACCATGGGCCTTAAAGATGGTTTACACATGGATGTTTAGGCTTGTTGGTCCATGTCATTATCCAATATTGTTAGGCTAGCCTAGTTGTATGAAGTCCATTATCTTGCTGTTAAGGCTAACCTTATAATCCAAAGATCCAATTCCATGCTTAATTAAAAAAAAAACTTTGGTTAAGATTGAAAATTGAAGGACCAAGGGCCTCTATTTTTGTTATGATGCATGTCTCATTCCTTACCACTGCCTACAAAAGAGTCTTCCTCATTGAAGGATTGTTGATAATGTAGGATGAGGAAGAAACATTCATGAAAAAACTCCATTGCTTGATTGACTTGAAAAACCAAACATCTTCCTTAACTCTATTAATGGTAGCAATTCTTTACAAACCACATGCATTATAGGCAACCTAAAAGGCCACAAATATTGGGTTTAAGTACTCATGGACTTAGGTAGCTCACATGATTTCTTAAGCAAGACCTTAGCCCAATAATTAGGGTTAAAAAATTCAACTAGAATGGAGCTTTTGTGTTATAAGTAGTGTTCGGTGAAATTCTACATGCAAGTGTACATGTCGAACAAGTAATATAATGATGAATAAGAGTATCGTCCTACAGGGATTGGGGTTTACTAAACTAATTAATTACTAACGGTGAATAGTTCCTAAAGTTTATCTAGTAAATCGAAATGGTAAAACATTAACTAAAGAACTAAATTTAACCTAAACTTGATTAACGAAGATGCTAGAGCGTCCGATTTCACCTAATTACTAAATACAAATGTCGATCATCCATGCTAGCAAGATTAATTTCACTCATGTGATGGCGGAATTTCCTAACTTATTCACTATCCTATGTCTAGGTATAGCGAACCTACTTAGCTTATTAATTTACTGTAAGTTTGCATATGAATTAAATAAACTAAGTGCATTAAGATATGTGAATATTTCAGTTTGCACCTAAAGCCACACAAATCATATGATATATGTCTATCCATATTAATCTATGGTTGCATATTACATAAAGCAACTGCATGCTATATCCTGTCGGTCTCAAACATGCAAATCATATCAATTAAGTGGTAGCTAATCACCTAAAAGCATTAAGCTCTGTAATATGCAACTTCACATTCATAGAATATCTCACAAAACGTAAATAATCATAACATTTCTACTTCTTAATCAAGTTCCATCGTAGCTCTAACACAATAAACTAAAACATCATATTTACACGAACAAGAACAGTGCAGAAAATTAAACAACACATTCTGTAAATTAAAAACATTAATCTGTCACCAAAAATGTCTTCAAATCACAAAATGGCTACACAAATCTGCACATCAGGGGGAGAAGGAGATTCTGTCTGGAAAACGGGAAGAAAACGAGCTGACACGCGCCATCACGCGCTCTCGCACGCGCTGCCACGCGCCGGTGACACGCGCCGCCGTCCGCCGCCGGTCCTCACAGAAACTTCCAGAAACGTAGATCGGGACGCCTAGATTACAGATCTGTAGAAAGATTGAGCAGAATCGCCACAGAAATACGTAGATCTGACGGAGAAGACTCGGACGGCGTTCGCCGTTCTTTGCCGGAAACCGCCGTAGATCGCCGTGAAACTGGTACAGAAACGCCGGAAATTGCAGTGTGAAGCCAGATCTGCTTTCAGATCATCGGAAAGCACTCAAAGTTGGCCGGAAAACCGTCGAATTGGGTTTCTCGCCGGAAAAGGACACCGGCGGTCTGCTGTCGCATGACCGCCGCGTTCTACGCCTGAGACGCGCGCTGTCGCGCGTCGTCTATGAGCTCCGGCGAGATCCCCTGCCTCGGTTCGTCCGGCGAAAGCCTCTTCTTCCTTTTTCCGGTTTCTCTCCTCTCCACCCGATAAAAGCCTGACTATCCCCCTTTGTTTTGTTAATCGGCCTCTTTTTCTCTCCCGCGGTCCCACGTGTTTTCCACTCACGCGACCCCCCTTTCTTTGTTTGACTTTTTTCTTTTATCTTTAATAATTCATTCAAACTTCTTCACTCTTTTCTCACGTGGATTCCATATGCATTGCTTGTTTTCTTTTCTATTCTTTTTTCATGATTTTCTACTTCTTTTTCTTCTTTTTCTTCTATTTTGGGTTTGCTGCATAAAATAACACAAAATATACAAATACAATTAAATACAAATATAATCTAATAAAAATAATATTAAATATTATCTAAAATAATTAAAATAACTCTATATAAAATAAAGTTATCAAGTAGCAAATGGGAACAAAATGCTTAATCTTGGAAGGTGTGTTGGTTTAAAGGTACTACTTTAGGGAGTTATGTTTGAACTAGATTTGTAATTTTTTTCATTGCAAGGGATCTATGTTGTTCTTGGAAATAATTGGCTAAGAACTTTGGGACCTATTCTTGGGGCTTAAATAGGATAAGGATGGAGTTTTCCACCCAAGGAAAAAGGGTGATCCTACATAGAGGTGTTGGTCTAGTTAGTCGACTAATAGATGGTAGTGAGATAGGTAAAGAACAACAGTCATTTAGGACAACACATAATAGGTCATAACTAGATCCTCCATTCAAAATATATGTGAATTTGTTACTTTTATATCTCAATTAGAACTTAGGAAAGTAGAAAAAGCAATGAACAATAGTAATTGGATATTAGCCATGCAAGATGAATTAAATCAACTTGAGATAAATGAAATGTAGACCTTAGTTGAGAAACTTAAACATTAAAATGTCATAGGTGCAATATGTGTGTTTAAAAACAAGGCTAATGAATATGGAAATATAATAAGAAATAAAGCTAGATTAGTAGCTAAAGGATCTAACTAAGAAGAATGAATATATTTTGGTGCAACTTGTACACTAGTAGCTCCACCAGAACCCATTTGAATACTACTTGCTTTTGCATGTTAGAAAAATTTCAAGCTTTATCAAATGGATGTAAAAGGTGCATTCCTAAATTGATATATATATATAAATTTTATTTGTACAATAACCACTAGGCTTTGAAGATGAAAAATTTCCTAATCATGCATATAAATTGAATAAAGCATGATAGCTTGGTATGATAAACTAAGTGAACTTTTTTCAAAGAATGGTTTCAATAAAGGCCATGTAGATACAACCTTATTTATTAAAAGTAATGATATAGATCTATTAGTTGTTTAAATTTATGTTGATGACATATTAATTGGTTCTACCAATGCTAATATGATTGATTATTTTCCTACTATGATGAAAAGTGACTTTGAAATAAGCATGCTTGTTGAACTTAATTATTTCTTATGACTACAAACAAACAAACTAGTTCTAGAACTTTTGCGAATCAATCCAAATTTGTTGATGATACATTTGCAAAGTTTGATCTTGGATCTACCAAGTGACTATCCACACCCCTGGCACTTGTATTAAAATGGAAGCTGATTTCGATGGTAAACTATGCAACGCCAAGTTGTATAGAAGTATGATTTGCTCACTCTTATGTCTCACTATTTCTAGATCTAATATTCTATACGATGTATGCTTATGTGCATGTTAACAATCTACATGTGGAGAGTCACATATGATTGTAGTCAATTGCATTTTTAGATATCTAAAAGACACAACACACTTTGGTATTTGGTTTCATAAAAATTCAAACTTCACATTGCATGCCTATAGTGATTTGGACTATATTGGTTTTTGCATTGAAAGAAAAAGTACTCATGTTGGTTGTCATTTCTTTGGAAGCATGTTAGTTTGATGGTCTTCAAAGAAGCAAAAAAGTGTTGTTATTTTACTATGAGGCTAAATATATGGCCTTAGGAATCTATTGCTCCTATATTCTTTTGATGTTGTCACAACTAGAAGATGATGGCATTCCTAAGGACATGGTCATCATTAAATGTGATAGCATATGTGCCATTAATGTCATAAAAAATCCCATACAACATCCAAAACTAAATATATTGAGTTTACATCATTTTATTAAAGAACATGTGGCTAATTAACACATTCCTCTTCAATATATGCACACTACTCATCAACTAGTAGACATAATTGAACCCTTACATCACCAAATACTTTGTGTACTTAAAAGAAGACTTAGGAATGTGCAATTAGCACAAGGTTTAATCACTCATAGTTACACATCATTAGCTCCACATCATTACAACAAACAAATATGAATCTTCTCAATCTATAGCTTTGTTATGCTAGTAGACATTGTATTCATATCTTACATTTGGGTACCTCTTAGTACCCCTTCACTTTACTTTGAGAAAATTGCATTTTTCTTGTTGTTGTTTTCTAAAATGCATTTGATCATTTTTGAAATATGACACAACATGTAAAAACTTTGTACTCAACAAAATATATGATTTCAATGTTGTCTTAATGCCATTTGATTCATACTTACTCATCTCCTATTTCTATTCTTAAGAAGGAGATTCCTAAAGCTTATTACATCATCCTTTTGCTCACTAATAATATTTTGATCATCAATATAATTTGTATTATTTAAATAATTCTTTTTGATTCTTCTTGGATCTCGTTTAGTATATGTTTATGATTATGATTATGGCTCTTAGCCCTTCACATTTGTTACTTCTCTTCTTGTTTGGTTTTATAATGCATTTGCTTATAGGGAGTATCCTTCTCTTGTTATGACCTTTTTTGAGGGGGAGTCACTTAAATCCTACAAGATACTATTTTTTTTCAGCTCTTCCTTCTAAGAAACAATGAGGTATTATCCTTTTTACATTCAGCTTCTTTATTTTTAGTAAGGAAGCATTGTCTTTGACGGACATAGAGCAATCCTCCATAGTCTATGCAACTAATATATTCTTTTGGCAATGCTTGTCCACTCTAAATGATATACTCATTGTGTATAATGTGAAAGGGGGTTACAACATGTGATTCATGCATTTTGTTTTCCATTACCTTCTTTAAACTGAAATGATTATTGTTGTAGTTTGAGCCCTTTGCTCAATTCATATGTACTCTATGCTTTGTTGTGTCTCCCTTGATCTTAATGCCATATGCTATCCCCTATACTTCATTTACTTGCTTGACTTTATGTTGCATTGTTGCCATATGCTTATCTTCACAATATTATTTCCCATGTCTTGCTTGTTTATGATAAACCAACACTAGGAAATCTATATAGGACTCACAATATTAGGAGAGATTGTTGCTCATGTGCCTTATTTTTAAAGGAAGTGTGAACCTTCTTTCATGTTGATGTTGAAAAAAGGTTAGAAGTTTAGTAATGGGAACATTGTGCTTATAATTTAAACCTATACTTGTAGTTTTAAAGTCTTTTACCCAATAATACATTCCCATGACATTATTTTCATCATCATCCAAGTTCATTCTTATGAAGTAAATGGATTCATAGTACTAAATATAAGGGAACTACAACCATGCATCTTGACATTAAATGAAATATGACATAGAGTTGGAGAGGTCTTTTCTTAAGCTATGACAAATTCTCACACTTGCATTATTCAAACTTTCTTATTATTGTAAAGAAACATAAAAGAAATTATGCCAAGTTAATGTTAAGGTTAAATGGTATAATGTGATATGGTTAAGTAGAATTAGCAAATATGACTTCATTGGGTGGCTTATTTGTAGGGGCAAACTTCCTACAATAGAAGTGATATTTTATTGGCTCTCCTAAATTGACTTATATTGTAATTTTTGTAGTTCTCAAATTGAAAGTAAATCACACTTATTTTTTCAATATACTTTCTTTTTTAACATGTGCCTATTGTATATGATTTCACCAAAATAAAAAAATAAAAAAATAAAAAAATAAAAAAGATACCACAATCCTTTTACAAAGGATATTTACATTTTCTTGAGTTTTTTAGGGAAGGGTTGTTTTTTGAGAAAAGTTTTGCAGATTTTCTCAACACCTTCACCTTTATCTAGGTGATCATTCTATACTTTTTAATCATTTAGAAATACAACAATCCTTTTACAAAGCATATTTACATTTCTTGAGTTTTTCTGGGAAGTGTTCGTTTTCCGAGAAAAGTTTTGCAGATTTTCTTAGTGCCTACACCTTTATCTAGGTGGACCCGTCATTGCAAGAAAACCACATTGGGTTGGATGATAGCCCAGCAGAATTGGGTTTGAACTAAGCCTAGTCAAATGGCCCCATTTGGACTTGGGTGGAGTTCAGGTAGATCTAGGAATGGGTGGAATATGATGGTAGGCAGATGTGGAATTTGGGCTGGTTTTTGGGACTTGGAGAGGAGGTGGAGGATAGCTAAAGCCCATGGCTAGTAAGTAATAGGTCGGGATAGGTCCAGGACCACAACCCAGGGTGAGTTAGGTCTGAGATGGCATGCGAGACGGCTGGTCCGGAGATAGACAGGTTATATGGCACTCGACATGGATTGGATGTGATAGAAGGGTCAGAGAATACACAAATCGGGCTCACTGATCATGGACAATCCATTAACAACCCAGGATGGTGCATGAAGTCTACGTGCATACAGTGGTTGTAGGCATACGTCGAGCGTAAAATCCACCTACCTGCACCAAATTGGGAAGCATATGAATCCTACCCATGGCAGCATGCCTTGGCACGTCTTCTACATGTGCAGCCAAGTATGTTTGATCAGTTTTGTAGAACATTTTAAGTAGTGTTTAACGATGTTTTGAATTGTGATTCCAAGATCCAAGAAAGTCCGTAAGTAATAGCTTTTTGTTGCCAGCTTTTGAGACATAATTTAATATGTGGCAAACTTGGATTAATTTGACTTTGAATAGATGAGGATAGTGTCGTTCTTGATGCCTTTTTTTGGATTATTTATGTTTGAAATTAAGAATAAATAATAATATTTTGATGTAAGACAAAAGTAAACATTTTTAATATAAACAAGAGCTTACTGTATCAAAAGCTCTAAAAAAGAAAACAATTGTTGAGCTTTAAGTTGTATGTCACAAATAATGTGACATATATTTTTCTTAACAAGAACTCCAAAAATATATTTTATATTTTAGTTAATAATGCCATAGAAAATTATTGTTGGAGAAAACTTAAAATGCAGGCCAAATTGCGAAGAAGCAACAAAATCCGTGAAATGCTTGCTCCGACCCACTACCCGTGAAAGGTGGACCTACAAGATCCGCCCAAGAGAACTTGCAACCCATGCAGAGTCCAAAACCCGCAACCCATAAAGGCCAAGCTCATGACCCGTGAAGTGAGTAACCCAAACCAACGGAAGATGCAAACCAAGCTGTGATGCACTCAGAAATTAACCAAGATGCATTTTTTCGACAAGCAACCCAAGCACCGTCTCGAGGAAACAAGAAATAATGGAATGGCTCGCTCAAACCTGATCAAAAACAGAGAGAATAAAAACTGGAGAACAAAAGAGGGGGCTAGGGTTTACATAGACGAATCTCTCAAAAGGAAACTCAAATGTAACCAAAGTAAAATGGAAAGTCGACCAAGTCTGGGAAAAAAAAATCTCGCTGGGCTAACACTCTTAGTAAAGAGTTAACACAAATGCTGAATTAGTCAAAAAGGTTATAAGTTGTTTATGGAGGTTTGGGATGCCAAAAAGAAAGCCATTGAAGAAGCCAAAAACCGAGAAACCTAGAAAAAAAAAAGGAAAAGAAAAAGAAAGAAAATAGGATGAAGAAGGTGATGCTTTCAAAGTCTCAAATAAATCCAATGACGAAAGTTCTGGAAATGGAAATAGTGATGAAGATTTTGCCATGATAGAAGATTTAGAAAATTGTATAGTGAGGAAAAATGTAAATCTCGTGGTTTAAATAAAAAGGATGATGTTAATGGTGACTTATGTTTAAAATGCGAGAAACTTGGACATACCAAGGCCAACTATCAATTCTTAAAGGAGCAAAGGTGTTTTTTTGGTCAAACAAAAAAACAATGTTGGCTGCATGCGATGTGGAGGATTCATTGGATGATGACGAAACTAAGAAAATAGAATATTTGTGCTTGAAGGCAGCAAAGCAATCCGTAAATCATGATTTAATTTCTTACCTTGATGAACTTTCGCATGATGAACTATATGATGTTTTTGTTGATATGATGGAAACTACAGAATAATGGTTTAAAATATTGAGTTGTAAGTATAATAAATTAAAGAATAAGGAAGAATATCGTAAATCAAAGGAAGAAGAAAACTACATAATAAAGGACAAACTCCTGTTGATTGAAAAAGAAAATATTGAGTTAAAAATCAAACATTGTAGAAAATCAAAGACGTTTGTTTGTGCAGAAACCGAAGAACAACACAAGCTATAAACAACGAAAGTGCATGACTGGGAATCAGCAACCATTGCAAAAGTTCCAACACAGTTTTGGAGGTAAGGTGTCTTTTGGAAATAAAGATTTAAAATTAGTAAAATAGGTAATTCCAACATCCTTACTATTGATTATGTATTGTATGCGGAGGCATTGAAGTTCAATTTGTTAAGTGTAAGTTCGCTATGTGTTATAAGTTATCAAGATTCAAAACTTCATGTTGTGAAATGATTGTTACTGATTAGATAAAACCAACTAGAAATGGACAAGTGAACATGCTTGCTTGTCTATTCTAAGTGAAGAATCAATATGGCTGCGGCACCATAGATTAGGACATGCTGGAGTTAATTTGATTGACAAGCTGTCCAAAAATCAACTTGCTGTTGCAGTATCAATTTTTTTTCCCCCTAAATACCAAATGTGTGATGCTTGTGCACGTGCTAAATCAACTAACTTTAGAAGACTTTGTTCATGTTTTATTTGGTGAATTATCCACCTTCTTGAATGAAAATTCTAGTGACCATATATGTTCTGACAATACTCTGCTGTCCGCCTCAAATTAATTTTTTTTAGAACCTGGAATGGAAAGTACATTAGCTGCTCAATCCATAAAAACGCATGAAAGTCAGGTAGTTAGAGAATCTACCTTTCCTAGGGTAAGAAATGGAGTTGATACTCAAACAATTATAAGTGATCCAAGCCAAAAGGTATATACTCCGTCAACCTCTGGAAATATATGAGTTTATTTCATTTCTATCACAAATAGAACCGAAATAGAACCAATTAGAGGACAAAAATTGGATCAATGCTACACAAAGAGGGGCTACGTCAATTTGAAAGAAGTTAGGAATAAGATTGATGAAATTGGTATGGCCTAAAACAAGGTTAGACTTGTTGTCTATAGGTATTGTCAAGAGGAATGAATAGACTAAAGTGAAACCTATGCTTCCGTATACAAGATTAGAAGTAGTAAGAATGTTACTTGGCTTTGGTTGTCACAAAAACTTCAAATTGTATCAAATAAATGTCAGAAGTTCATTCTTGAATGAATATATAAATGAAAAAGATTTATGTAGAATAACCTTTAGGTTTTGAGAGCCCTCCCTTTCATGATCACGTATAAACAATCAAATATTTGTCTACCCGTTGATTTGATCATGGAGTATATTCATGTTGTCATTAAGATCTTAGGCCTGAATTATGTGACATCTCAAACTATTTTCCTAAAATAACATCTTTCTTTGAAACATGTATATACTTATTGCTTTCTTCATGTATGAAGGAATGAAAATGTTTACAAGATAACATATAATCTTCCCTTTAAGTTGTTATTACAACTAGGATGGAGACGTCATATTAAGGTATGAAAGCAATAAACTCCAGGTTTTATAAATAATAGTTGCTTTTGTGCTACAACCGAACACAAGGGAAAATCCTAAAACGAAACATTATGCCAATTGCTCAACGACATGCAAACTAAAATTTTTAGCTTTTTGTTGGCCATGACTATATGTTATGATACAGTACATGTTGTTACGGTGCGTTTGCACTAACCCTCAATTTTTTCAACAAGAACTTATGATTGAAAAACATTTTGCTATATATCAATTATTTATTTCTTTAAAACTAAGAGAAAAAAATTAAATCTAATACATTTTCATCTAAAAAGATTGAAATTAAAATGGGAATAAAACTTGTATTTCATGAAAAGAATATATATGCATAGAAAGAAAACGATTTGACAAGAATATTAATAGAAAAGTAATATAATTTGATAGAAAAACTTTTAGAACTAGTTATCTTAGTTTTTCACTCGATCAAGCTATTTCTTAAATTTTGAGGGGATCAAAAGTCAAATATTCTAAAGACAACAATGGTGAATCTTTTTCATTTAGGCCGAATAGGATGATAATCATCGAAAACTTGAAGTTTCTCAAACATGATACTTATTAATAAGTATTAGAAAAATAGTATATTATTCCTCAAATTCTTATATCATTTGCATAAATTATCAAAATACACCTTAAATTTGTTTTAGCAGAAAGAAGACTTTTAACTTAAAAAATGACGGAAAAAAAACCTAGGATTGATAATGAAAAAAATACTAATTTTACCAACCATTTATTGATTGAAAAAAAGTGTTAGAGAAAATGAATTGAAAAAAATTAATTAGTAACTTATATCCTAAAAAGTAAAAGAAAATGATCTTAGAAAAAGAAATATTTTAGGCCTAATTTTTTATGTCAAGTATTGAGTGGATTAGATACATGCTACTCATTTTCATTGTATGATGTTAATTGGAATCATAACCAAGAGATCATGCATTCATAATTCAAAAGAAAATTCATATATCACAAGGAAAAATCTAAAACCCAACCCTTGACCATCAAAGCCAAAAACTTCCTTTGTTATACAAGTCAAATGAATGTGTTATGAGATAATTTCTTTTGATAAATAATGTCTTGAGGTTGTCCTACAGCTATTATAACTTGGAATAGAATGTGCTTGCATGTCATAAGAATAAATGCTAGCTATTGCAATGTTTGATAATTCACCACTCTTTTATTTTTAATTTCATGTCTCTTAAAATTAAGGTGATAGTAGGGATTAGATTTAACCTCCACTCTTTATAGAGAAAAATGACCATAATCAATCCCTCATACAAAAATCGGGCTAAGAGTAGTCTTTTAATTTCTTTCTAACTTCTTTTTTCGTGAATCTACATGATATATATAAAATTTCATTCAAGTGTTAGCAATGATATCTCGATCTATGTACGCAACATCCATGATTTCATAAAGACACTTATGTGCAGACAACTTGACTTTTAATTCTTAAACGTCTATGATTTGCTTTCGTGAGTACTTGTCCTTTAAGTAAAGATGGGTACGATAAAGGAACGTAAAGTCTTAGTGGGTCAAGTCCACATCTTTAAGTTTGGGTTCACATGGATTTTCATTGTGCTTGCACATTCAAGTGTAAACACCATTAATTAATTTGACACATTCTCAAGTGTGAACTCCACTAATTAATTTCACACATTATCAATTGAGGACACCATTAATTAATTTGATGTACAGAGATAAGTGTAATAGAATACTGAATCGTTGCCCATTGTACAGAGATTAATATAATTAATTTGACCAGAACTTAGCTAATTAGTTGATGCAACTCTGCACTACTGCTCGCTTACTAGACCAAGAAGAAGGAAATCTTCTTCGATAATTGCTTTACCTTTCTTCTACTGTCACCTATCTTGATAATGGCAAGAGAGAGAAACAGGAATTGAAGGAGAAGTGCAATTAAACTTCATTTCATTTGGGAAAACTCCCTGGATTTACAAGAACAATTCTCTTTTCTAAGCCCCCTCTACACACCTACTCTTCACCTATTTATAACTATTTGAACCCAGAATTCCCTACAACTGTAAACCGAAATCTGTTACAACTGTAAGCCAAGTTTCCCGGAACTGTTAAAAGCGTTAGAGGAATAACCTCTTTTGTCTTACGTGGCAACTTATCCCCTGCAATGGACTCCTCTGTGGACATTTGACTGCCTCCGTGGCTTTAACATGCAACATTAGTTTAGCAACTCATGATTAAAATTTCACCACCGTACAGCTTTACAACTTGCATACCTCTCTAAATGAACGCTTTTCTGAGTACGTCGTATCATTCAGCCACTAATTAATCCTTTGAAATTTCAACTTTGTTTCTTGTGAATGTGAACAGAATCGAATCAAAGTGCAATGTCGACCATCACTGGAAAGATTTAACCAAATCTTAATCTGACTCTGCTCTAAATAGGAACACAGCGTTGTCGAGGATATTGGTAAAGTCGTACAAAAGCTGAGATGGGTGACCAAAGCACTTGAAATTTATCAACCTCCCTAAATAGACCTGGAAAAAGTTTCTAAGTAGCCTCGTTTCAATCATAAAGACCCGACAACATTGAGTAAGTTTAAGGAGAGCACGCATTCCTTGCAATATCGTTTAGCGCAGTATTTATATATTCCAATGACTTAAAAATGTTTGGAGTATAAGAAAGATTCCCTCTCCTCCAAAGAAATCCCCATATCCTCCTCCTCTCTCTCCCCACTGTGGGTGGACAGCTTGGTTATCACAAATGTTTAGCTTTGGGTGTCAAGCGAACACTTATCTCCATTGATATGTTAGAATCTTGATCACATGGATTTGGCCTATCAAATGCTAGGTTCCTAACTTCAACACCTAATCCTGCATATTAAATTGATGAGTAGGGTGCTCCCTGAGCGTAGTGCTCAAAGCATCCACTGAGGCATGCTTGACAAAAACCATGCTTTATATGGTGTTGCATGTTATATTATAATATCATTGCATAAACTTAAATTATTTTTTTTGTCATGTTAAATTTTTGCGATAAGTACAAACTCAAGGTTAAAGTAACATTGAGGTATTTAGTGATGCGGATTTTGAGGCTTACACACGAAGAAACCTAGTGTAATTTAATTAAATGACCAAATTCATCATATCTCTCAAATTTAAACTCAGAGATAAATGGAGATTTAAGAAAAGAAATATGTATCAAGACATATAATGACAAATAAAGTTCAATTTAAAAATAATCATTTTTATTTGTTAATATGTGAAGCTAATTGTTAATATATACTAACTAAATGACTATTCACCATTTTCAAGCATAAAAACCCGACAACATTCAGTAAGTTTAAGGAAAGCACGCATTTCTTGGAATATCGTTTAGCGCAGTATTTATATATTCCAATGATTCAAGCGAACACTTATCACTTCCCACTCTGGGTGGACAGCTTGGTTATTACAAATGTTTAGGTTTGGCTATCAAGCGAACACTTATCTCCACTGATATGCAGAATCTTGATCACGTGGGTTTGGCCGATCAAATGTTGGGTTCCTAACTTCAACACCTGATCCTCCATATTAAATTGATGAGTAGGCTGGTCCCCGAGCTCAGTGCTCAAAGCATTATTCCTTGAAAATAGTTTTAAGTTTTCCAAGTTTATATATATATATATATATATATATATATATATATATATTCATAATCTATACCTATTTATATTAGCTCTTTAACTATTTTTTATTTTATTTTATTTTATGAATATATAAGTTTATTCATCAAAGAATAAGATTACAATTTATCTAAGAGAAAATTAAATTAGAAATCCTCCAACTATGATGTAATAAAATATTCATTTAAGAAAATTTAATATTTGTAAATAGAGATGCTCTTCCACATACTATTTTCCTAATTCTAGCCAATACAATTGGTATTTTAATAGTCTTATTTTAAAAATGTCTATGATTTCGTTTAGGCCATATACAATACATTTAACCTAAGAAAGAAAGTTAAAGCTTTGCAGCCAAATTTTTTATTTTAGTTGCTTTAACCATCCATTGCACTTCAAAATTTGAATCATTGATGTTTATACAAGTGCCTTGTTGTGCAAAAATATTTCATCAAATTTGTCTAGTCTAAGTACACTAAAAAAAAAAAAATGTGACCTACTTTCTACTTGGGAATCAAATAAATTATAGTATAGCTCTTTAATTATTATTGCCTAGAAAAAACCAAAAGAAAAAAAAAAAAAAGAGGAAGGAAACTTCTATAGCCAAAATCCACATACCATGGTTTACAAGTGCCGCTATTTTCCACTCTCAACAAAAGCCATGCTTTATATGGCGTTACAAGGCATATTAGAATACCATCACATAAAAGAAATAGAAAATAATTCAATAGAAAAGCTTAAATTGCATGATTATCATTATAGAAATTAAGAAGAATGTCAGAAATAAGTTTCACCAATCAAGTTGTGTAGCCTATAAATTGTAAGAAGTTTCTAGAGAAGTTTTGAAAATTTTCAAATTGAGTTTTTGAGCCTAGATGATGATGTAATTGAATAATTTTTTATTTCATTTGATGATATATGATACCTGAAATTATATCCAAAAAAAAGAATATCATTTTATATACTCAAATTACTTTTTCTTGTCATTTTAAAGTTTTTGTGTCAATTCCAAATCTAATGTTATAGTAATGTTGAAGTATTTAGTGATGCAGATTCTAAAAGAAACCTAGTATAATATTAACTAAACAATCAAGTTCATCGTTTTTCTCAAATTTAAACTTTACATATAAATGGATATTTAAGAAAGAAAATATATTGAAATACATATATGGACAAATAAAGTTCAATTTAAAAATAAACATTTTTATTTGTTAATATGTGAAATTAATTGTTGGAATATTAACTAAATGGCTAGACACCATTTTCTATAAACTTTCATGGCACCTAGAGATTAAGAAAACAAAAACATCACTACTGACCAAATTAAAGAAAACATAATGTTTTTTTTTTTTTTTTTACCTTTTAAGCATAGTTAAACTATACATGATGCCATTATATCTTTTGAAGTGTAAAAAAATTATTTCTCTCCCTACTCTTTCATAGTTTTTTCTTAATGATAAACTATGATAGAATTCAAACGATTAACTAGAAAAGTAGTCCTAATTAAATGAGAAACTATCAAGAGTGGTATGTAGGATCTTAAACATAGAAACAATTTTATTTAGCTTCAAAAAATGTGAGTATTGGATAAAGGTATACAATTTTATTTCTTTTTGGTGTATTTTTAGCTATTTCCCACTAAAAGCCAAAGAACTTCTTAGAATTTAACTATTTGAATTATCTTATCTCTTGTTTGCAATTTTTTAGACCAACAAACTTTGGACTTGTAGAAGAAAAAAAACACATCTTTCCAATGAATAAATGTATGTATACATGCAACATAAGATGAGCTACCAATTATTGGACAACTTAAAACCTTTTTCTCTACTAAATTACTACTCTCTCTCTCTCTCTCTCTCTCTCTCTCTCTGTTGAGTTTTTTTTTTTTTTTTTTTTTCCATAAATACACACTCACACATGCATTTGGCATCAAACTTAAGATTCAAAGGTCTTAACTAGTGCCTACTCTCAATTGAGCTAGGTATGACTAAAAATGCTTAAGATGTGAATCCTCAATCATATCCTATTAATTAATTTATTTTGCATATGATAAAATGATCAAATCAAACTTCACTAAAAATAATTAAATGTTTGTAAGGTTTTGTTCGTAAGAAGTAGATGTTATCATCATAGCTAAGGGACTTCATCTTTTTTTTTTTGAGAATCTTTGCATATCAATATGTTGCTTCTCTCTTTCTACAGTCTATGCTTATAGTGAAAATATAAATAAAAAGCGTCATAGAATTTTTTTTGTTAAAGCTTATATTTACTCAAACCATCTCCAATGTAAAAGGTTCGTCAAACGGCATACAAATGTCTTGAAGTTAAGATTAAAAATCATTAAAATGGAAAAGAACTCCTCGTATCAAGAAACTTGTTTGAATATCAATATTTATTGGGTTTTATAGTAGTTAGTTTACTACAATTTTTTATATGAAAATAATTACAACTTTTTTTTTTTTTTTTTTTAAGTTGTGATGGTGGAGTTGTAATTTGAAGAGTGAAGTAACTCTTCATTCTCATTAGTTGATTAGTTACACCTAAAAAAAATAAAAAACCACATATTATATTTTTGTTTTGGTGGAAAGGTAAATTGTATTAATAGATATTAAAGTATAGAAGCATAGGGGCATATCTTAGCATTATAAAAGTCACCATGTCTATAAAAATTGAAAGTTAGAATTCTTCAAATTTCATTCAAAATAACATTGCCTTGTGAGGATTTTATATTGCTAAATAAAGAAACTTTTCCTTAAATTATCTTCTTTACTTTTGTTAAGAGAATAGAGATATCAATTGTCTTTCCTTAAAAATGTCTTTTATTTTATTCAACCCATATACAATAAATACAAGTTAAGAAAGATATCTTAAAAAGTTTAGTAGCAAAATCTTTTCCTTTAATTGTTTTGGTTATCCATTGTAGTTCTTCATTTCATCCTCTAATGTCACATTGGATTTTATTCCGAGCAAGAATACTTTTTCAAATCACCATTGTCTTTACATATTTAAAAAAGATATGACTTCTATTTTCTATATGAGACTAACAGAAATCATAATATATGTTTATCGAAGGAAACCACCATACAATTTCTATTGCTGTAGAAAGTTTATCTCTACAAATAAGTAATTTAATGAAATTATGTTTACTAATACCAGCAATCCAAACTAAATAATACCAATTCACCATTTCATCAATTTGCCAAAGTTTATTATAAATCTTTTGGCAACAATGTGTAGAACTTGTGAGAACAAAAGTAATTGTGGGCCTTATCTTGAGGAGGCCTCTCCAACTCCAAGCCATAGCACCTTTTATGTTTAATTGCATTACTGAAGTGTTTTTACATTTTATATAGTAAATCCATTTACTCCATATATTTGAGCAGTTTTTTAGTTTGAGGCTTCTTTATTGGGTAGATAGTAATTATATTTGAGGTTAAAAATCTGCCCAGGTCTTATATGGTAAAAGTAAATGAGACTTCACTAGATTCAAACTGATACAAAAAAGATAATTATTCATCAATCATTTAGACACAGGCAAGAGAGATGCATTCACGGCTTAACGTATTTAAGGAGCAACTAGCCCTTTTTGTTGGGTGTTGTTTTTCAGATGAATGATGACAACGAAGAAGAAAAGCTGCTCAGCTGAAAGCTTATGAGTGCCTAAATTTTCTACTCTGGATACACAATGTTGACTACATAAAGTTTTGGCGCAATTCCCTTCTCCCAAAAAAGCTGAAGGAAGGAAGCCCTTAAAATGGAAGCGTGTGCCCTTGGTTTTCAAAAGTGCGTCAGTGGTTAACAGGACGAGAGGGTCAATTTGCACAAACCCATGAATCCAGCCGCTTCAAGAGATACGAGGTCCTCACAGATCAGAAACTTTGGTTTAGTGACACTTGCTTTTGTTTAGTGACTCCTGTCCCCGGCAGTCTTTCTCTTGCACCCTTTCCCTATCCGCCGATCCGGTAACGACTCCATGGCACCCATGGATAGCTAGCCCTATCGATTCTCGACGTGAAAAGGCGAGTAGGCTTCTTTTGAGTAGTTGCGAGAGTAGAATTAGAAAATGATGTTTGATCAGTACAAGAAAACCACCTAGCGGGTTTGAGCTAAGCAGAAACGCTAATTGTTTTCTTATATAAAAACTAAAGAGATTTGCTTCCGTTGGTACCACTTTCAACTCTCAGACTTTCCATAAAAGGCGTAAAATAAGCATCGCACAGCACACACTTCGGCGATTTCTCTCTCTCTTCCTTGTCTTCAACTCCATTTAAGATAAGCAAGTAAGCTCTACTTCTGGTTTTCTTTTTTCTTTTTCCCCCCTTTTTATCATATTCCTTCATTGCATACCGGTATTCGTTTCTACAGATCATTTGTGAAGTCTTAACCGAAAAAATTATGGTCTCCAATATTTTCTTTTTTTTCATATCTTCGTAATAGGATTTATGGGTGTTAAGCTATTTGTGAACTCTTTTGTGCCGATCTAGCTGATAGAGGGAGCGACCAGACCCCACGGATTGTAAGTAGTGGATGGGGAGAGGAAAGATTGCGATCAGAAGAATTGAGAATTCCACAAGCAGGCAAGTGACCTTTTCAAAGCGACGAAAGGGGTTGCTGAAGAAGGCCAGTGAGCTCTCGATCCTTTGTGATGCGGAAGTTGGGGTGATTATTTGCTCCAACACCAACAAGCTGTACGACTTTGCTAGCTAGAGGTCTGGTTCTCCTCTCTCTCTCTCTCTCTCTCTCTCTCTCTCTCTCTATAATATATATATATATATCTCTGCAAATGAAATTCTACATTTTCTAATGCCTCTCTGATGATTCAAGTTTCTACTAAAAAGATACCGTCGATTACTTCATCTTATTGCTTTATATGTTGAGACGGTAATATCTTATGTAAAGTTTTTTCACTATTATTTTGCATAGGAATACACATATATTTAGCTATAACAATAATGAAGTGGATTATTCATCTCAAAATTAAATAGAGGAGCCTTTCACAAACATAAATTACGTATGCTTTCTTCTCAAATGTCCTTGAAGATTGTCATGCATCTGCATGTATTATTAAGCTGTTGTATTCCATGCAACTACCCGTCTGGCTGCAATGTTCAATAAAGTAGCATTTGAACGTTTAGGATACTGTTTAAGTTCATTGAGAAATAATGTTGACTTTCAATGTATACATTAGCACAATGAAATCCAGTTAGAAGTATGTGTTTGATAGGGTTCAGTGGTTAAATATTTTGTTCCCGAAGTAGGGAAATCCAGATTTTACGCCTATCCGTTTGGGTTTGCCAGTTATGGATGAAACCATGGAAAAATAGATAGTTAGAAGCTAAATCTTATATTGTGGCAGAGATGTTATCTAACAAAAATGTTTTCGTGTTATTTTTCTAGAAACAGGAAGCTTTCTTTCATTTGACTGAGCTTGCAAAAAGTAATGCTGTTTCTCTAAACCACCTTCCGGAACAGCAAAAGGCTTTTCACATTTAACCTTTTTTATTTTATTTTAACAAAGGCCTATTATAAAGAATCGCAAGAAGTGATAGATAAATACTTTCTCAAGTTCTGCGGCAGAACATGAATCCATTGCTCTCTGCTATGGAATGGTACTTTTTTCCTACTCAGTGGGAAAATAAAGTTTAACTAGAAGCCATTTACTAGATGTTAGTCTTTTAGATCTTCTTCTTCTCTGGGATACGACCGATCTCGCTCTAGGGAGAAACCTTCAACAGGGTTTCCAACTTATTGGAAGTAACTTAATAGACAACTCCTACTTTTCGGTGGAATCATTGCGTATATTTGGTTTGTCAATTGAGGGAAAGTTGAGGTGAAGAGGGAAAAAACTGCTTGATTTAAAGTCACAAGCCTCAGAATCACTTTAACATGGAAATAGATAACGCAAACCCTATTATCTCCTAATCCCTCACTAAAATCTAAAGGATTGCTCAACATACATTTGTTCACTTATCAAGCTATTTAAAAATGTCCCTTTTGCATCCATTAATATATTTTGAATTTTTTATGGCATAAAAAGGCTAACGTTATTGTTAATGACCTCCAACCATACAATGATTGCATGTGTCATCACAATCTATCATTTTTCTCTTAGCTATATCATTAAGACACTAACATTATTATTTCTAGTTATGATCCCATTTCATCTAGTTTCTTAATTAAATATTCATTTTCTTCCTATGAACAAATGGTTTGGGTCTAGGTGTTAAGTGCCAAATTTTGTCCCTTTGAAACTAAGTTAATTCTTCTTGTAGGATAAGAACCTAATTTTCATCACCTAAGGTTTCTTTTGCTTTCTTAGGCTCTTCTTGTACTAGACATATTACAATTTCATATGTATTATTGGTGGTAGATCTAGTACTAACCGTTTGTTTGATTAATTATGAGTCTTGCTCAATCCATCTCACTTCTAACTCTTGAATAGGACATTTATTTTCTTACTTCTTTCTCCTTTAATTTGTTGTAAATTCAGCTTCCACTTTTGTAGTTGTTTGTACATGTTCGAATAAAAAAAGCCTCCTCAAGTACAACATTAAACTCAACTTCCATTTGAGACTTATTAGGCTAGGTAAACACAACATAGATAGACTCTTTCACAACCAAAGTCCCTAAATTGAATATCCTATTGTTGGCCCTGCTACCAAACCAAGAAAAAAAAGAAGGATTTTTGAATTAGGTTTTATTTTGAATTAATAAAAACATGTATTTCTCATTCTGTTTGGGATAAATTTGTAACATATTGTTTACTTTAGCAATAAATTTTTTGCACAATAACATTCACAAGACAGATTTAAGGGGAAAAAAAGGGCAAGCAAGCACAATACACAATATCTTGAGTCATTTAGTCCAAGGTTACTTGGTACCTAAGTTCGTTTTCCCTTCATCTACTAATGAAGAAGACACTTCATTTAACTTTTTGAGAACAATTTCTACACAACTTACAACACAAATTCTGCTTATTCCAAGAAAAACTTTTACAACCCTTCAAAGCAAATACCTTGAGCAACTTTGTAACAAAGAACATAGTTAGAACCTTTAAAGAAGAACAAGAGACTACAACTTTGGCAATTTCACAATGTTAGGTTTTTGTCTTGCACAAATCCTAGGTCACAAATGAAACAAAGATGATGAGAGTAACTTCATATCAAGCACTTAAATTTGCAAACAATAGAGTAGCTGATAGACATGTGGCTTAATTAGCAACCAATGTTACTTGAGACTAGTAGGCCCTAGATTTAATACCCAACTTACCCACAGCTCCATTTATCTAATAAAAACAAGAAAAAAAAAAGAAAAGCAGAGCATCCTTTGTCAACTTTTGAAGTTTTTGGAGTTGTGGCAAAGATTTTCTGTATATGGCATTCTTGAGTTTTCTGTCTTTTTCTTCCTTATTCATTTCTGCACTGCTAGCCATCCTTTATTTATTTAAAAGGAAAACATGAGCCACCAAGAGTACAAGGGTCCAAAACTAATAACGTTAGCTAGGAGAGGAACTTTCCGCGTATGAGGTCAGGTGAAGCTTCACGCGGTCAGTCCTTTGCTTTTTGCCCTCTTGCCCAGAGACCCGTTAGCTTTGCCTTTGATCGGGAAACCAGACGTCAGTGATGCAATCATTGCCTCTCCTTTCTTTCTGAGAACGGTGCCATCTAGTTAAGTGAGTCTTTTACATTTTACTCTTAATTTTCATGCGTTTTGATTTCTCCTGGCAGTAGAGTTGAGTCACGCATTTAATTTTATTCCTCCCTGCATTTTGATCTGGTCTTGTTGCAGGCTTGATTCACGCGTTTTTCCTTAAAAACTTGTGACGGCTCCTTTCTTTTTCGGGTTATCCATACATACGAGGCACTTCTCTCGGGCCGGATTTTTATGTGAACAGTACTGCATAATGGCCTGGTTTCTTTTGTTGATACAAACTACACCATGGTTTGGATCTTTATTATTAGGCAAGAAAGCCCTACATAGAAGAAGAAGGTACTTGTAATGTGCGTTATATACTTGAACAACCCTTTTCCTTAATAAGAACTTTTGAAAAGAGTTAGACTTAGGTCTTTCACATAGTATTAGAACTAGTTCTTCTTTTATGTGTTCCAATCCAATCTCACAAATAAGCTAGTCCGCAAAAAACCAAATTTGGATTGCGGGGGAATATTAGACAATAAAATTTTACATTGAAAAGAAACGTACTTGTAATATGCTTTATATGTTTAGACAACCCCTCTCCTTAACGTTTGAGGAGAGGTGGACAAAGCTCTTTCACACTCCTATGGATAGGGACTGCACTTCTTTTTCTTGAAATAGAAGCTTTTAGCTCTATGATTTGACTAGTGCCTTTTTACTAGTAATGATATTTCATGTGTTTTATTTTACATATGTTTAGAGGTCATAATATTTATGATCTTGAGTATTATGATTTCTTCTACAAAATAATCCCGTTTTCTTTTAACACAAGTACTTGAATGATTTTCTAGATTTTGTTTTTCAAGTTAGCTGAAAAGAGAGTTTGGGGATGGTTGTCTCGAAAACCCAACATTTAGGAGAATTTGCTAATAGTTCTACTTAAGCTACGGAAGAAGTGACAATTTTCCAAGAACTTAGGAATAAAAAATTCGTACATATTTTTTTGTCATCAAATATATCTAATAGATTATTAATGGCTTGAAGCTTCTGTTAGCTAGGAGGTTGACACCCCATCCTCTATACCCTTTTTGCCTAACTATAAAAAAGAAAAAGAAGAAAAAATTGTAGAGTGTCTTTTACGAAATAGGCTTTATGAAGACCCTGTTTAATATGTAAGAAACTGTATTAACAACAACTTCCCCAAAAGGTCTTTTGATATATTATTCTCACAAAATATAGTTTCAGTAAGGTCTTAAAGTTAATAATATCTCCAATACCTTCAGTTTTACCTTTAAAATTATTTCAAAAGATACATTTCCTCCAAGCTTTAACTCAAGTTTACTAAATAGAATCTTGTTCTCGACCATGTGTCTTAAGCATCCCCCATTCAGATACCAACAATTAGATGTAGACTAGTTGCATGTCTTCTCATTTGAATCCTGCAAATACTAATGTTGTAAAGGAGGTTTTAGAACCCAGATTTCCTCGGGTCCTTTCTTGCTATTTAGAATGATTCACTTAGGATCCATGCTCTCTAGACCTTTTAAATTTTTCTTAACCTTATTTGTCGTTGTAAGTATGCCATAATATCTACAACAGCCACAATACATTGCTAAAGGACTTATTCTTTGACTGGGGTTTAAAACTTATTCTTGCTTTGTAAAATAATCCTTAATGGGATGACATTATCTTGTCTAAGATTTCATTTCATCTAAGAAATTTCTTAAACAATAAGGTTCATTTATTTGCTTTAACTCTATCAATCCCACGTCCAAGATCATTATTTAATTCATGAGTATTTTGTTTTCATTTTCATTCTTCCTTACACATTTCTTTCGTTTTGTCGTATCTTATACTCAAATTTCTGGAAGTATCAAGTGTTTCTACAAAGGCATCTTGTAATTCACAAGTGAATAAACATTATCCAAAAAGTTAGAATCGCATACCTCATTGTAATTTTTTTCAACAAACATCAAGCATACGTTGGCTACTTCCTCAGTCTCCTCTTTATCCTTGACAGATCAGATTGCTGAGCGAGAAATTTAGTGTTAGAGAAGAAAGAGGGGGGTGGGGCGAAAGTGGTTGATGGGCTTGTTTGTCCTGGTCTAACACGGGTTGGGGACTTGAAGTGGATTTGTCATTTAAGAAATGGTTCTGTTTGGGCATTCGCTAATGGTGCGGCCACCAATTCCTCAGTTTTTATGTTAAGAGAGGCCCTGATGAATCCCTTTTGATGGTCTGAGGGGTTTGAAAGATGGTTGCAGTATGAATATATGATTTTTTTGGAATGGTGACGGGAGCCTGTTTTCGTATTTAACATCAAGTTATTGCTTTGAATGCAAATTTTATGATTTGAATAGAACAATGGACATCGAAAGAACTTCCATAGATGCCTTGCACTACTTTAAGATGTATGTCTATGAAACTAGAGCCTCAAAATTTATTTCGTTTTGAGAGTTTAGTGATTACGTTAGCCATTTGGTATATAAATGGGATGCTGTGATCTGAACAGATGATATTTGTGCGAAGATCTGATCCAACTTTTGCACCCACATTTGATGTGAGGGTGTCCAGGCGTTTCTGTGTTCATTATACTGAAGTTGCAGTTGCCTCTTTTCAAATCAATATAACCTTCCATCCTAAAAACTAAATCTACAGCTCTAACCAGTGATTCTTTTCCAAGTATGTGTCAACGTAAAACATACGATTGAACACACTCGGCCATGCCCTCTAGTCCCCCAAATTCCTCATTGATTCGAGAGGGCTCTTAATACAAACCTGACTATGACCCAAAAACTCGTAAGTTGTTTGTATCTGTCACCATCTCTTTCTTTCCTAACCCCTGTATCTCAACGACTCATGAGATAACCCCTGTATTATACGCTTTTCTTTTGCAATCTGTCTTTTTATATATTGTTTTTTTCAGTATGAAATCTGTTCTTGGGCGTTACCACAAAGCAAAAGAGGAACAACACTCGCAATGCAACCTTACTTCCGAAAACAAGGTAAATTATTCATTGTCTGTTTAGTCATTTCCCACACCAATAGAGGCATATGTACTTGCTTGCTTCACAGTTCATATGAGAAACAGAACTGGAAGAAAAAAGATGGCACGATTCTTCTTCTCTTTATAAAGAATAAACATAAAAAACGAGACACAGGATAACGAAGCTGTTTCTAACCATTAAAGGAATCAAATGAAATCTGTGGATGTACGAGCAATCATGCACAGACAGAAACACAAGAACAGGTTCAAATGGAGCAATCTTTCTCATCAATAATATGTGAACACTGATCTCAAATATGCATATTAAAATCAGAGTATTGTGGATCTGGAGCATCCAGAAGCAGTATAATCTTAAGGATATGAGAATAGTAGGGGCAATGGAGTTTCTCCTTTTTTTTTTTTTTCTTGTGGAGAATTACTACTTTTCTGATAGGAGAAAAAAAAAATAGTAACAATAACAATTAGTTCCATAAGAAAAGCTTGTTATTTAAAGATCGTTTATGTTAAGATATATTAATATATTAAGGTTAAAAGGCCTAAAGTCCAATCCAAAAACTAACTCAAAATTCTTGCTTTATAGTGTTCAACTAGACTAAACGTTTTGACATAGTCTATAATGGGATCTTGGTTTCCCTTTGCTACAAGTCTTGCTTTATAATCTTCAAGTGAGCCATTAGATTTAAGTTTTATTTGATAAATCTATTTGTAACCAATGGAAATTATATTTGATGGTGGTGGTACTAATTTCCATGTTTGATTTTTTTACTAAGGCAATATATTCTTCTACAATTGCTTTAAGCTAATTAGAATCATATGAGTGTGTAGAAGCAATTAGAACATATGTGCTGGCATGTGAGAGTACTTTTGGAAATGGTTTCAGCTTTAAGTCTAATGACCATTGAATGTTGGGATTAGGATGTTGATGAGTTAAGGGGTGGAACTATAGGGTCCATGAGAGGGTGTGAATCCCTCGTTGAAGAAGAAGACTGCCCATTTTTTGGTAGGAACGTGCGAGTTGTATTTTGATTGTTAGAGTTAGGCACTCAAAAATTGGTAAAGAGATTAGAGGCGGTATGCTTGTAGAGGATTAAATATTTTGTTTTGCATGGTGATGAAATGGGTATTATTGTTCATAAAAAATAGAATCCACTTTGATATATGATTTATTTGCTTTTAAGTAAAGGCAGTAATATTCTTCGTATCTTATTAGATAACCGAGAAAGACACATGGGGTTGACCTTTGGTATAATTTGTGTTTTGTAGAAGGTTGTAGATATGGGTATATTAAGCATCCAAATTTTCTTAAGTGGGAAATAATCGGTTTATGTTTAGACAACTTTTTCCAAAGAGATTTGTTTTCAATTAATGGGCTTGGTAGTTTGTTCATTATGTCGCTTGCACTTTCAAAGGCAAAATCCTAGTATGGTAAAGGTACTTGGGTGTGCTAAAGCATAGCAAGCCCAGATTCAGTAACGTATGTATGTTTTCTTTTCGCAAATCTATTTTAACATGGTGCATATGGGCTTGAGATTCATTTGCAAATGTGCAGATTTGATGATAAGTTTTTGAATGTCGTAGAAGTAAATTTAGTGGCAACATTGCATCGAATGTTTTTTTTTATTTTTAATATTTTTGTTTGGAGTTGATTCTCCACAAACTTGTGAAATTTTTTGAAGATTTAAAAAAAACTCTTCTTTAGATTTCCTAGGATATAACCATGTGAATTTGGAATAATAATCTAGGAAACAAATGTAGTAACCATTGCTTTGATAGGATGTGACTAGGGTAGATTCTCATATATCAAAGTGGATTAATTCTAATAGCACAGGAGATAGAGATAGAGGTTGAGTTGATGTTTGTGTTTACTAGTCTAACAAGCATTGCAAATCATAGGAATATTTCCTTGAAAATGAATATTCATTACTTTTAACAATCTTATTATAATGATTTAATGATTTCATCAAACATTCACATATTGTATAAACTAATATCAGGCATTCTAACTGCAGTTTTGGGAAAGGGAGGCAGAAACGTTGAGACAACAGCTGCAGCACTTGCAGGAATGCCACAGGTAGAATCACTGATGCTCGGCACAGCAACACTAAACTATGCATAGTCACTAGAATTCTGCACAAATCAGAATGTACAGTCATATAACGTTACAGAAATTGAAAGAAGCGAAAAAAAAGGAATTTGATGGCAGAGACGGAAAAGCTATCACTAATAATAAAAACAGATTAGGGGTGCAACTGCATCTTTCCTCACAACTTCATTTGCTCCAGCAGAACCCCAAAACCAATGTCTGCAGTCGAAACTCAACTAATGTCAACTTGACTTTTGTGGTTAAACATGATGCCCCCCCCGTTTGCTTGCCTCCTGCCGCTTTAGAATGCTTGCTTCATGAGCCAAGTCAATCCTTTGGCCCAGCTTTATCTTAAAAGCGATGCTTTTGTGACAACTGTCTTCTCTTCTTCCGTACTTTCTCCGAGGTCGCGATAGGATAGGTTTGGCCTAGGTTGGACCACATATGACCAGCTTGGCTAAGGTCGGGCCTGGTTTTGTCCTCAATCATGTTCCAAAACATTAACTAGTTCAAACTATAAGATCAGTCTACTTTATAATACAACATAACTCTAGGTACAACTAATTGATTGAACTCAGGATGTGGAAACCATAGCCACTGGCAATCCAGTGCGTCAGGTTGAGGAAACATGGCAAAACTCAGAAGAGTTTAGAAACCCCTCACTGAAAATCTAAGATCTAAATGATCGTTTCTGTGGCTAGCAGACTGACTACAAGTGACGGTGTGGTAAAACATACGTTTCTTCAGATCAAAACGATTTTTTATGCCATAAGGCCCTGTTGCTGGGACCATTTCTGCCAAATTACTTATATTTCACTTGAAACGCACAGTACATTAAGTAGACACCAGCATCTTTTGAAGCACTTTGTCTAGACAAGCTCTCTCAGGAAAAGTATGAATAAATATCTCAAAGAGATTCAAAAGTAAGACACTTGGATTACAATTTACAGATAAGATGGTGGAATAATAGAAAACTGTGGTCTAGCCCATATCACAGAATCGATACATTCAGTAATCTTCAGAGTGTATGCTACACTTAAAATATTATCCATGCAGGGAACTCTCGGGCAGAGAACTTTGTGGTTTGAGTGTTAAAGATTTAGAAAATCTGGAAAATCCACTGGAGAAGAGTTTGAAGGCTGTCCGTGCCAAAAAGGTTCTAGAATCTAAGATTTATTTGAATTTTAGTCCAGAAATCCAATGATCTATGTAAAAAAAGGGGAGGGGGGGGGGGGGGGGGGGGGGGTGTTGGGCGCGGGGAACTCTAAACCTTGATGCGGATATTCATTCCCTGCAGGAACTTAAATTAACCGATCAAATAAAAGCACAGACCAAGAAGGTTTTCAGGAGAAAATGGCTAACTCCTAGTTCATGTTTGTACAAATTTCATTTCACCACTTAACTAGCTTTCATTCCACCGCAGGAAGATCTCATTCGTCAAGAGAACACAGAACTATACAAGAAGATTGACCTCATTTACGAAGAAAATATCGAATTGAAGAGGAAGGTAATGTTTAAAGCACATTTTTATATTTTCGTTATTCACTGTGAATACTTTTAAATACAGAAACAAGCCTTCGGTAAGGCAAACAAAGAACCCACTTGAAGATTGATAAGCTACCTTTAAGGCTCATGGTATTCGTTTTGAAGCTAGATTAGTGAAGGTTTCTTTTCTAGCCAGGCTTAAATGAGTGTTTGCATCTTAGGTTTATGGTCTGGGAAATCTCAACGAAGAAAGCGTAAGTCTTACTGCTCCATCCAACATCAGCAATGAACACAATCTTCACGCACCCGTCCATCTCCAGCTAAGCCAGCCATATCCCCAAAACAACCATGCACCGCCAGAAGCAGTAGAACTCGGGTATATCCTCCATTTATGGACATGCCACATCCAATTCAAGAATGGTAAAGAAATTATATTATAATATTAACGCTATCAATGTCTCGTCAAAATCTTCAACAGATTACAACTGCTTTAGCAAGTCTATTGGACTGGATAGCTACGTGTCATTATCCTATCAACAACTCGGCCAGTGTAGAATTAAGCTTCCAACAGTGAGATTTCGTACTTCAACCGTCAGATACAGTACACAAAGCAGGAACCAGAACAGTTTGAATGAATGTTTTATGAAGGTTGCCATAAAATAGTAACAGAGACCAGCCATCCTAGAAGGATATAGGAAAGCACGACATTGTCATGTGTTGTTGTTATAGTTTTCTGGAATTTTGGGGTTATCAATAAAAAGGAATGGTGTAGTTACGGTACGTACATCTCAAACAAGAAAGTCTTTTGCACACGACCTTTTTAGGGGCTTAACACTTCGGCTAAAATTCAGGAAAGCACGAAGTATGTTGCAATATATGTATTTTACCTGTATTTTGTATGTATTTTATTGTATTATCTTATTATAGTTGGGTCGGTCTCTAGCCAATTGGGTTATTAGTTTAGGTTTTCTTGTTGGGCTTGAACCTTATGTACGGCCCGTGTAGAGTTTTCCTAATCGGGTCTTACCCTAGCTGCACCGTATCTGTATATGTTTTTCTTCTCTGTAATTATACGATTAAGCAAGCATTTGAGGGTTGATTGATCCCACTAGATTGATGTGTTCTCAGCTATATTTCCGATTCTAAGATGGTATCAAGAGCCAGTCTGAGTTCCGATTAATCTGGTACGTTTTTTCTTCTCTATCGATTCCCTCTTTTTTTTCTTTCGTATCCCTTGATTCCTTCTCTTTAGAATCCTGGTGATATTGTCATTTGCTTCGTGTTTGTTGAGAATCGGATCTGTGATCCTACCTTTAATCGATTTTGTTAATCGATTTTGTCTCTCTATTCGGATTTCCGATTTATCTCTCGACTTTCCGTTCGTTTCTCTGGTTTTTTCGTGTTCTTGGTCTGTTCTTCATTTGTCTTTTTGCTTCCGCTGCTCGATCCTTTCTTTCGGATCTGCTCTGTCAAAACGTGTTTGATACGGTGCGTTTTGTTTATTATTTGGGCGATTTTTGAGGTTCGAAATTACCTCTTTGTCCTTGGTTACATAAGCACCGTTTCACTTCTTTGTTGAGGTCAAATTACGTTTCTGCCCTTGAACGGTGCGTTTTAATTTCTTCTACGCACCGTTTCACTTACGTTTAGTCTAATTACCCCTTTACCCTCCAGGCGGTGCGTTTCATTCCTCTAAACGCCCCGTTTTCTTTAAAATTTTTCAATTCCTTTCTTGTCCCTAGACGGTGCGTTTTTGCCAACACGCATCGTTTCACTTAAATCTCATAATTACATCACTGTCCCCTGGACGGTGCGTTTTGATCACTACACGCACCGTTTTACTTATTCTTTTTCTAATTCCCTCTCTGTCCTCAGATGGTGCGTTTCATTCATACGCACCGTTTCACTTAAATTAGGGGCAAAATTACACCTTTGCCCTTGATTACCCATCGACGCGATTCGGGTCCCGTAATTTGGATCCCTACCCGCGCGTCTCACTTCCGGGTTGCGCCGTCACGGCGAAGATGCATTTCTGCACCTCGCCGCCGCCGTCGTCTCAGCCTCCTTTCTCTGGCGCAATGTCCTCCAGCGCTTCCTCCGGCACTTCCTCTCCTCCGTCTGCCACTTTGGATGGGAAAAACCACTCTTCCAAACTCTCTGGCCTCTTAGAACCCTCTGACCCCCTCCTGTTGGCCGCCGGCGATGTTTCTACCGCCGTTCTCGTCCCCCAGCTACTCACTGGCTCCGCTGACTACCCTAGATGGAAGCGGAAAATGCAAATAGCTCTGGGTTCTCGAGATAAACTGGATATGGTGTATGGAACTCTCCCTAGGCCGGATGATTCTATCCGGGGCAGTCATTGGGATAAGTGCAATTTGGTGGTTTTGTCTTGGTTGATGAACTCTGTTTCGGCTGACATTGGAAATGCCATCTCTTTATGTGATTCTGCGTCTGAGGCTTGGAAAATGTTGGAAACTAGATACTCTAAGATCACTTGGACACATCGTTATGACTTGGAGCAATAACTTGCAGAAGTCAAACAACAACCTAATGAGTCAGTGGCTCAATATTTTGGCCGTCTCTCCAACTTATGGGCTGAACTCGACAAATGCCAGTCAATGCGGAAATGCACGTGTAACAAATGCACCTGTGATTATCCAGGTTTTGTAACTGGTGAAAAGGAGACTGGCCGTGTTATGCATTTTCTGCTTGGACTTCAGCCTATCTATGCCACAGTTCGAAGTAACATTAATTCGCGAAGTGCCATTCCCCCACTTGATGAGGTGTTCTCGATGGTTTCTGATGAGGAACACCAACGCAGTTTGCAAGTCGACAATAGTAAAACTGAGATGGCTGCCTTTACTGTTCATTCCCCTATGTCCTTTGGAAAGGGGTTAGGGAATGCTTCACGAGATCATTCCTCCATTGCTAAGGGCTCTTCCACTACTGCTTCTAGTATTGGTTCCGGGCAAGGCAACTCTCGCTTCTTCTGTGAGCATTGCTGTCGAGAAGGTCACACTAAAGATCGATGTTTTTTGCTAGTTGGTTTTCCTCCCAAGCCCAAGACTCTGAAGAAGAAAAGTGGTAGCACCCGCTCCGCACATGCAATTAGTTCTGAGCCTGTAGCCCAGCCATCTCCTCCTGTTAGCAGTGCCCCACCTGTGCCACCAACTAGCACACCTGGGCAATCTCTCACACCTGAGCAGTATCAGCAGGTGGTCCAGCTCCTCAGCCGCTTTGGGCCTACTGAGCCCATGGCCAACTTTGCAGGTACGGTTTCTTCCTTGCAAACTTCACCTATATCTGATTGGCTTATTGATTCAGGGGCGAGTGATCACATTACATGTGATTACTCATGCATGGACAATATTAGGTCATACGCCTCAAATCCTATTTGGGTCAAACTACCTGATAATAGTAGTGTGGCTGTTACTCATATTGGCACTGTTCGTGTTTCCCCATCTATCATTCTTTATGACGTCTTACATGTTCCGTCCTTTAAATGCCAACTTTTATCAGTCGCCAAATTTACCTTTGATAGTTCTTGTCAGGCCATCTTTTACCCTTATTTTTGTTTCTTCCAGGACCGTTTGACTGGGACAGTACTGGGGCTGGGTAGGGCTGAGCGTCGTCTTTATCATCTAGTGTCTCCGACGGATGCCACAACGGATACTTTTTCAACCATTATTAAAACTTTTGCATGTAATGCCCCTAAGCGGGCTAATGTTTGTACGAACACTATGTTTAAGCACCATGTTTTGAATAATAAACAGACGCTATGGCATTGTCGTTTTGGACACTCCTCTTGTTATACATCTCCTGAAGTTTTTTGTCCGGTTTGCCCTTTAGCCAAACAAACTCGTCTCCCGTTTCCATCTCGCACTTCCAGTACGACCTCCATTTTTGAGTTAGTGCATGTTGACATATGGGGTCCACATCGGACCCCTAATCATGATGGGTCACATTATTTTCTGACCATCGTGGATGATTTCTCCCGTGGCACGTGGGTCTACCTCATGCGTTCCAAAAATCAAGCCTTCCCTTTTATCCGTTCATTTTTTTCTATGGTTGAAACTTAGTTCCACACTCACATTCGTCGGTTGCGTTCCGACAATGGCTCTGAGTTCTTTAGTCATGACTGTACCTCATTCCTTCAGCTTCGGGGTGTTCACCACGAGAGTTCATGTGTTCATACTCCCCAACAAAATGGTGTAGTTGAACGCAAACACCGCCATATCCTTGATGTGGCCCGAGCCTTGCAGTTTCAAGCTGATATTCCTGAACGTTATTGGGGTGAATGTGTCTTGACTGCCACCCATATAATTAACCGTCTTCCCACTCCCACTTTAGATGGGAAAACTCCCTTTGATATCCTTTTTGGGAAATCTCCCTGTACCTCACATCTTCAGGTTTTTGGGTGTCTCTGTTATGCCACGGTCATTCCACGTGGGGACAAATTCGCTCCTCGGGCTCGAGCCTGTGTTTTTATGGGTTATCCTTGCTCCCAAAAGGGCTATCGCGTCCTTGATCTTACCACCCGCACCTTTTCCACTGTTAGAGATGTTGTGTTTCACGAGTCAGTTTTTCCTTTCACTTTGTCCCAGTCTCCTTCTGTTACTCCAGTCACTGCGGACCAGTCCTTTGTACCTTTGGATCCTGATCCCTATTCCATCGCACCTACCTCTTCACCCTCTGATGTTCCAGTTGCATCATCATCCTCTTCCCCTCCTGAGGGTTCATCTCCCTCTTCCTTGCCTCCTACTGTACCCTTGGATTCACCCACTGTGGATCCCTCCTCCTTGGATCCACCCACTGTGGCTCCCTCTTCTGTGGATCCACCCACGATGGATCCTTCCTCTATGGATCCACCCACTATGGATCCTTCCTCTATGGATCCACCCACTGTGGATCCGTCCTCTGCAGTCGTACCCGTGATGCCCCCTCCTGCTGCTCGACGTTCCCAACGAGTTTCCAAACCCCCTATATGGACCCAAGATTATCATTGTAACCACATAGCTTCCAATGCCCTTGGGCACCCTTCCATCAGTCCTCGAGACATTCCTTACTTTATTTCCCAATTTGTAACCCTCGACAATCTCTCCCCTCGGCATCGAGCCTTTATTGCCTCTATCTCCTCTATCCGAGAGCCACGTTACTATCATGAGGCGGTTCGAGATCCTCGATGGGTTGATGCTATGACCAATGAACTCCATGCATTAGCGGCAAACCAGACATGGACCTTAGTTAATCTTCCCCCTGATCGTAAGCCAATTGGATGCAAGTGGGTTTATAAGATAAAATACCGTGCTGATGGTTCCATTGAGAGATATAAAGCCTGCCTTGTTGCTAAGGGCTTCACTCAGCGCTATGGGATTGACTACGAGGAGATTTTTTCTCCGGTGGCCAAGATGGTGACTGTTCGCTGTATTATGGCTTTGGCATCCATGTTTCGCTGGCCCCTCCATCAGATGGACGTTCATAATGCCTTCCTCCATGGTGACTTACATGAGGAGGTATACATGTCCTTACCTCTAGGGATTGCTTCTTCTTCTCCTGGCCCACCTAAGGTTTGCCGTCTTCTTAAGTCTATTTATGGACTCAAGCAGGCCTCTCGCCAATGGTATGCCAAATTTACTACTGCTCTACTTGAGGTTGGTTTTAAGCAGTCTTGGCATGACTATGCTCTATTTACTCTTCGGCGTGGCTCCACTGTGGTTGCTATTTTGATCTATGTTGATGATATGCTCCTCACGGGCAATAGTGAGGAGGCCATTACTCAGGTTAAGTCTCATCTTTGTTCTCGATTCCACATGAAGGATTTGGGGCAAGCAAAATTTTTCCTTGGCATCGAGATTGAACGCTCTGAGAGTGGTATATGCCTTAGTCAACGCAAATATGCCTTAGAGTTAATCTCTGAAGCTGGGTTGTCTGGTGCTCGACCCTGCAAGATTCCCATGGATCAGAATTTGAAGATCACCTCCTTGGAATATGATGTCAGTGCACCCGTTCCGTTAATGACCCCCCTTTGGCTAATCCCTCCTCTTATCAGCGTCTTCTTGGGCGTTTGATATACCTCACTCATACTCGTCCTGAGAACAACTATCCTGTCCAGATCCTCAGTCAATTCATGCACTCTCCGAAAACCTCACATATGGACATGGCCTTGAAAGTTGTTAAATACTTAAAAGGCACCCCCGGATTAGGTCTTTTCATGCCTTCTCATAAGGATTTTCAGTTGATTGGTTTTTGTGACTCTGATTGGGCGGTTTGCCCTATGTCTCGCCGCTCTCTTACTGGTTTTTGCATTAAGTTGGGGGGCTTTTTGATCTCATGGAAGACCAAGAAACAAGCCACAGTTTCCCGTTCCTCTTCAGAGGCGGAATATAGAGCTATGGCCACTGCTGTTTGTGAGATTGTTTGGTTGCATGGGCTCCTTGGCGACTTATGGGTCTTTGTTCCCCGACCTATCCCTTTATACTGTGACAATGAAGCAGCCATACATATCGCCAGTAATCCCATCTTCCATGAGCGTACCAAGCACATCGAGATCGACTGTCATTTCATTCGTGAGAAACAACAGCGGGGTTTGATTCAGCCTCGTAGCATTCGCACCATGAGCAACCTGCATATTTGTTAACTAAAGCTTTAGGTAGTCGCCAACATGGTTATCTTCTTCGCAAGCTTGGTGTATTTGATTTGTACAAATCACCAGCTTGAGGGGGGTGTTGCAATATATGTATTTTACCTGTATTTTGTATGTATTTTATTGTATTATCTTATTATAGTTGGGTTGGTCTCTAGCCAATTGGGTTATTAGTTTAGGTTTTCTTGTTGGGCTTGAACCTTATGTACGGCCCGTGTAGAGTTTTCCTAATCGGGTCTTACCCTAGCCGCACCGTATCTGTATATGTTTTTCTTCTCTGTAATTATACGATTAAGCAAGCATTTGAGGGTTGATTGATCCCACCAGATTGATGTGTTCTCAGCTATATTTCCGATTCTAAGAAAGTAAAATGTGAAGAAGAATTACTAGTCGATGAGTGAAATTTGTGGGGTCTAATCTTTTACAGAAAAAAGCAACTTGAAATTATCAAGAAAATATATGGTTTCTGGATTCAACATGTTTCACTTATAAATACGAGCCCAACAACGGAGTGACAAGGATATGAGCCATTATTTAGACAGGAAAGTTTAGGCTATTAAAATATTTTCAGTAAACCAATGAAGCAGAAAACTTGTTCAATTACTAATAACTTCTATTAATCATTAATTTCACGTTAAACTGTGTCCTTTCGAACATTATATCAGCTAATATCATTGGACCAACCGGCAGCATTTATTCGTCATTATGCCAAACAAAATATGGGTAGGACAACGGCATGTATTGATCATAAATTATTTTATAGAACTTGTACTAAGAGTAACATTTCATGAAGGAAGCGAGAGTAATAGATTTGATTTTAAGTTGCGGTAATTTGATGCGAACTAGAAATGACCAATGGAAGTCTTCCATTCGGTACCAGAAGTTCAACCCAGTAAGAGCATCGGCTCTTTATAACAATTCTGGCATTAATGAAATTGCTTGCGGGGTGGCTTCAGAAAGACTTCCTCGTCCCACCACCGTCACCCCTACATCTACAGTGATTTTCTCACTTATTAATAGATTTATCCGGTAGGTCAACTATCCTTATCAATTTTCAATGACATTCACTGGTCCTACTCTTTTCACTGCTCAATTTTGATTTAAATTAAAGATGTTTTAAAGTTAGCAACACAAATCCTATAATCTAAGGCTTAAGGAGGGTTATGTTCCCGACACCCACCTGCCCTATAATAGATAATGAGAAGTTGCATTATCATGGCATTATAAAGTACTATTACTTGCCCGGGTTTGAAGTTCTTCAATCCATCCTATTCAGTATAATGTGGGTTGACACAACTTCTATCATTATGGAGAAAATTCTCTCAACTTCTCAATCAGAAAGACCTTATGATGCAACATAATACCCATAGACATCAAACATATCATCTTGGATAGAATGTGATCTTCGATCTAGATATCGCAACTTGCAACTACTCAAACTTGTTCTCCTTAAAGTATAACAATAAGAAAGTAAAAAAAAATCTCATTTACCTTTAAGTTTCACTAACAAATGTAAGAAAAAGACAAAAGAAAAAGAGTGTACATAATAAACTAGAGAATTTGAATGGGAATCTATCAAAAAGTCCATTATGTCTGTTTGATTTGGTATCACTAGAGATTTTTAAGGATTCTTGTGTGGGGATGCCTGAGTAGTCAAGTTTTGTGCTTCAGATTATTTTAAGATATCTTTCTAAAATGTCAGTTGGATCACCTACCACCTATGTGAGACATGCAACATAAAATAGATTTTATCACGAGAGAAACACTTCCAAAGTTGCCGCACTGCAAGATAACAACGAGTAAATGTGCAAAATGGAAAAATAGATGAACTCCTTCAAAAAGGAATTGTCTATGAAAGCCCAATTCCTGTGCACTTCCCTCCTAATGGATAGAGAAACAATTCATAGCGGTTGACAATGTACTACTTTCTCATCCCAAAGCTTGATAGTCATGATCTTTTCAAAAAGTATTATCAAGAATAGTCACCATCAAGTCAATTTAACCTTAAAAATAGTTGGAAGAGCCCCGTCAAGATGAAGGAATTTTTTATGAATGGTTTGCGAATGCTATATGCTCTGTACCTTCATGAGAATTATACCACTAAGAAATTGCCTTTCATGGGTAAATTCTTGGTTGTGTGCTTGGGCGACAATTCATGTGCAATAATCAAAGAGGTATCACTTGGACCACTTTTCGTAGGTTTGTACCACCTAAGAAATGAGAACCTTTATGCCAATATCCTTCTATAGTCATACTTTCTCTTAAGAGAATCTCTACCAAGTCGCGCAATATTCGCCTTTTATCATAGGTTCATTCAAGTGTTTGTCACACCTACGTCTCCTATCACATAGCATAGAATACAAGGTGAATTTAAGTGAGCCCGCACTACTGCCGAAACATTTGGTTAGACTAAATCAAGATCACAAAGTTATTCAAAGTGGTGTAATTCATTAGTCATTGGCATAAGTGGGGTACTTAGTCAAGAGTGTCATCATAATAGCTTATTTATGTGACAATACAGGTCTTAATTATTTCCCGCATCAAAACTTCAATCACTACCTTGACCATGGAGCCCTACACTAACTTAACCACTGTAAGACGTTCAACTATATGCAAGGTCTATTGGGAGAATAACAAATATCTAACAACAAACATACATAGAATAAAATATCAAAGAATATCAAAGACTTACATGGGGTTAGGAAAAACTTGAAGTTTCTTAGACACGATACTTATTTGAATGTTAATGATTAAGATTCATTTTTCAAAAACAATTCAAAGAGGAAACATCTTCAACAATAAAAGAGAGCACTCTGATGGGCATAATAAATATTATAAAAAGACATGGTTATTTTTCAAATTCTTGTATCATTTGCATAAATGATCAAAATACACCTTAAAGTTGTTTTAGTGAAATGACAAAATTATACCTAAGGTTGACAAAGGAAAAATAAATGCTAAACTTATGATTCATTTATTGATTGAATAAAGTGTTACAAAAAGGAATAGAAAAAATTAATTTAGTAACCTTGTATCCTTAAAAATAAAAGACAGTGATCTTAGAAAAAAAAAAGTATAGGCCTAACCTTTTACATCAAACATTGAGTGGACCTGATGCAAGTGACTCATTTCCATGGTCTTATGTCATTGGGAATTGAACTAAGAGATCATGCATTTGTAATAGATAGAAAATTCATATGTCACAAGGAAAAATCTAAAACCTGTTGCTATTCAAGTGAAAAGCTTCCTTTGTTATATGAGCCAAATAAATGTCTTATGAGATAATTTCTTTTGATAAGACCATATCTTGAGGTTGTCCTATAGCTACTAAAACTTGTAATAGAATGTGCTTGCATGTCATAAAAAGAATTTCTGTTGCAATGTTTGATGTTTCACCACCCCTTTATTTGTTATTTCACATATGTTATAATTAAGGTGATAATAGGCTTTAGATTTAACCTCCACCCATTATAGAGAAAAATGACCATAATCAATCCCGTATACAAAAGTAGGGCCATGAGTAGTCTTTGAACCCTTAAAATGGGTGATGGCACGTTTTATCATTTCTAGGTGGTGACTTTGGATGCATGAGTGAAAAAAAAAAAAAAAACTTACTTTTTAGATTTCTTTCCATCTTTTTCTTTTCATTTTCATGATATATACAAAATTTCATATAAGTATTAGAAGCTGTATCTCGATCTATGTATGCAGTATCCATGATTTGATAAAGATACTTCTATGCAAACAATTTCATTATTTTGTTTTCTTAAACGTCTATGATTTTTTTTTTCATAAGTACTTGTCCATATAGTAAAGATGGGTATGATAAAGAAACAAAATGTTTCTGATGGACAAGCCCATTTCTTTAATTTAAGATTCACATGGATGTTCATTGTGCTTGCATGTCAAGTGGGAACACCATTAATTAATTTGACGTACAGAGATTAATATAATACAATTTTGAATCTTGACCCATTGTACTGTGTATGTGACCAGAACTCGACGTACAGATATTAATATAATACAATTTAGAATATTAACCCATTGTACTGTGCATGTGAACAGAACTCAGGTCACTAATTTAGCAACTTATGATTAAAATTTCAACCACCGTACGCCTTTACGGCTTGCAAACGTCTCTAAATGAACGCTTTTCTGACTTACTCGTATCATTCAGCCACTAAATCAATCCTTTGACATTTCAACCTTGTTTCTTGTGAATGCGAAAAGAACTTGTAACAATGTGCAATGTCGACCATCAGTGGGAGGATTTACCCAAATCTTAATCTGATTCTGCTCTAAATAGAAATGCAGCATTGTCGAAGATATTGGTGAAGTCGTACAAGAAGCTGAGATCGGATCGGATGTTTGGCTGACCAAAGCATTTGAAATTTATTAACCTCCCTAAGTGGTTAGAAGAATGGTTCTAAGCAGCCTCGTTTCAAGCATAAAGAACCGACAACATTGGATAAATAAGTTAAAGGAAAGCACGCATTTCTTGCAATATCGTTGAGCCTTAAAAAGGTTTGAGGATAGCGAAGAATCTACTCCCAAGAAATCCCCATCTCCTCCGCCTCTCTCCCCACTGAAGGTGGATTGCTTGGTTATAGCAACCTCAGTACCCTTAAATTAGTGGAGGGACAAAAAAACGCTGAAATCTACGGGCAGTAATTTTTGAAACATGATTAATATGCTTTGTACAATCTTCTCGAAGGATCGAGACGAATTTTGTATTTTATGTTATCACAAATGTTGAGGTTGTGTATTAAGCCAACACTTCTCCATTGATATGTAGAACTTGATCACCTGGCCTTGGCTGTTGAAATGTGGGTTCCTAACTTCAAAACCTAATCCTATATATTAAAATTGACGAGTAGGCTGGTCCCCCAGCACAGTGCTCAAAGCATTACTTCTCGGAAAGTAATTTTAAGCTTATAACTTGATACATATATATATTGTTCATACTGTATACCTCTTTATATGATCTTTGTAACTATCATTGGCCCAAAAAACAATAAATAAATAAGAACTTCAGTAGCCAATATGCTCATACCGTGCTTCACAAGTGCCGCTATTTTCCATTGAGGTATGCTTAACAAAAACCATGATTTGCATGGCGTTACAAGGCAAATTAGGATATCATCAGATAAACTCAAGTTATTTTTCCCTGTCACGTTATATTTTTGTGATGATTGCAAATCCGGTGTTATAGTAACATTGAGGTATTTAGTGATGGAATTTGAAACTGCAAATATCTGTTACAATAGAAGCCTTACACTCCTAATTGACAATATTTTACACTCATGTCCTTAATCTTGGAAGTAATCTATGCTCCCTAAGTGTTGACCATTGAATATTCTCTTATTTCTCTCATTTCATATGTGATAGATTGTAGCTTTAAAGAATACACATATCCTTTCATAGCAAGCATTGTCCTCCATCTGATTTAGTTAACTTGTAATTAAAGAATAAATACTCATTTGATTCTTTTTCTTTTTTTTTTGTAGGTGAAAAAAAGAGGTAAGAGGTTTTGCTGTCTAAAACCTAAATCACATTGGTCCAGCTATTTTGATGCTAATTGAACAAGACATCTTGACAATTCTTATTGTTTTTGACATAGGTTGCATTGTTAATCCATTGAATTGGATTGATATAATTAGCAACTAATTTTGTTTATTTTGGACATAATTTTCTTAACATATTGACCTTTAATCAATACATTTTTTTGTGTTCAAACTTCATGCTGATGTATTTGGCTAGGTTACCATCTTAAACACTAAACACGTACTAGTTTGCAATTCTTTTTCAAAATATCACTAATAGGTAGACACCAATACTTAGATGAACTTTTATATGTCTTATCTCTCTTAACACTTTTATAGGATTGATGGCCAATGATTAATAGTTAAAACTTCCACCAAAAAGCAAGAGTAGGAAAGAGTGAAATTTAATTTCTGGATTAGTCATTTTCATTCTCTTACACTAAATGCCCTTTATGGCAGCCTAGGTGAAAGCGAACTCAAAGCATTTGAAGTTCTTGAAGTATTTTGTCATATGAGCTTTCCAAATCACAACCTTTATTTTGAAATTAAATACCGAAAAATTTAACTACTCAAAATTTAGCAACTTAATATCTTTTCATGTTATTATGCATTTTTAAATAATAAATTCCAACATCAATCTTATCCTTATCGTTTTCCACAACTTCGCCTCTATGTACTATTGCTCACCTATCATTGTTACCCTGACTTCAATCAATGGGATATCATTTTAAAAATATTAGACACAATTACTTGTTTTCCTTATAATAAAATGTTAACTTCATATGATATACCTCAATAAAATGATTCTTATTGGTTTAATTTTTTTTTTAAAATAACTTATAGTCGACAAACGATATTTAGACGCAGGCGAGGCAGACGCAGACGCAGCTTGACTTATTTACGGAGCAACTAGCCATTTTTTACTGGTTCTAGATGAATGATGACAGCGGAGAAGAAAAGCTGCTCAGCTGAAATCTTAGAGTGCCTAAATTCTCTACTTTACCAATAGGTGAGGCATACACAATCTTGACTATCGAAAGTTTTGGGGCAAATCCCTGCTAGAGTGACAGGGTTGCCGTGAATCTAGCTGAAGTGAGAGCAAAGTTCTATCAATCCCTTCTCCGATAAATGCTGAAAGAAAGTAGCCAAAATGGAAGGAGGCTCCCTTGGTTTTCAAAAGTACGAGACGGCCAATTTACAAAAATCCAAGAATCCAGGCGCTTCAAGAAGTACGAGGTCTCCACACATTAGAAACTTTGGTTTAGTGACAGTCCGATCCGTTGACGACCCCTCTGCATTCGATTATCGACGTGAAAAGGCGAGTAGGCTTCTTTTGAGTAGTTGCGAGAGTAAAAGTTAGGAAAGGATGTTTGATCGGTACAAGAAAAACCACCCACCGGGTTTGCGCTGCGCAGAAACGTTAATTGTTTACTTATAGAAAAACCAAAGAGATTTGCCTCCGTCGGTATCACTTTTAACTTCAACTTCCAATTTTCAAACTTTCCATAAAAGGCTTAAAATTAGCATCGCATAGCACACATCTTCGGCAATTTTTCCCTCTCCTTCCTTCCTTGTCTTCAACTCCATTTAAGATCAAGCAAGGAAGCTCTGCTTCTTCTGCCTTTTTTTTTTTTTTTTTTTTTTTTTTTTTTTTTTCTTTCCCTTGTTTATCATATTCCTGATATTGCATACCCGTGTTCGTTTCTCTTTGGGCAGGTAGAATCTTTTCTTCAGATCATTTATGAAATCTTAACCGAAAAAATTATGGTCTTCAATATTTTCTTTTTTTATATCTCCGTTGGAGTCATGGGTTTTAAGCTAGTTCTGAACTCTTTTGTGCCGATCTAGCTGATAGAAGGAGCGACCAGACGCCAAGGATTGTAAGAAGAGGATGGGGAGAGGAAAGATTGCGATCAGAAGGATTGAGAATTCCACAAGCAGACAAGTGACCTTTTCAAAGCGAAGAAAGGGGTTGCTTAAGAAAGCCAGTGAGCTCTCGATCCTTTGTGATGCAGAAGTTGGGGTGATTATTTTCTCCAACACCAACAAGCTGTACGATTTTGCTAGCTCAAGGTCTGGTTTTCCCTCTCAAAATATATCTCTCTCTACATATTTTCCAATGGCTCTTTGATGGTTCAAGTTTCTACCAACGTTTGTTTGTTTTATGCCATCGATTATCATTTTATTGCTTTATAGCGAGATGGTAATATCTTATATAATTTTCTTTTCTGTATGATTTTGTATAGAAATACATATATGGCTATAACAATAATGAAGTGGATTGTTCAAGCCAAAAATACGTAGAGGAGCATTTCATAAATTACGTATGCTTTCTTCTTGAATGTCCTTGAAGATTGTCACGCATCTGCATGCACTATTAAGCTATTGTATTCCATGCAACTATCGGTCTGGCCACAACATTCAATAAAGTAGCACCTGATCGCTAGAATACTGTTCAAGTTCATTGAGAAATCATGTTGACTTTCAATGTATACAGCAGCATAATAAAATCTAGTTAGAGAATGTGTTTGATAAGGTTCAGTGGTTAAAGCTTTTGTCCCCGAAGTGAGGAAATCCAGAAATTTCGCCTATCTTATTGGGTTGCCAGTAATGGATGAAACTATGAGACTAAGCACATAACATGGATCTAACCCGTGGAAAAACAGATAGTTAGAAGCTAAATCTAGACTGTGGCGGAGATGTTACCTAACACAAAATGTTTGTGTTATTTTTCTGGAAACAGAAAGTTTCTTTCATTTTACTAGAAACCACTTTCCCGAACAACAAAACCTTTTCACATTTTTCATATTTTTTTTTAAACAAATACCTATTTATAAAGAATCATTCGAAGCGATAGATAAATACTTTCTCCAGTTCTTCAGCAGAACATGAATGCATTGCTCTCAGTTATAGAAAGGTACTTCTCCTAACCCCCCACCCCCCTTTTGGCAAAATAAAGTTTCACTTGAAGCCATTTACTAGATATTAGAGTCTTAGTTCTTCTTTCTTCTTTGGGATACAACCGATCTCGCTCTGGGGAGAAACGGTCAACACGTTTTGCCGCTTTCTAGAAGTGACTTAATAAACAGCTTTCTAGAAAACGGTCAACACGTTTTCCGGTGAAATCATTGCGGATATTTGGTTTGTCACTCAAGAAAAAGTAGAGGTAAAGAGAAAAAAAAAACTGCTTGATTTATAGTCACAAGCCTCACAATCATTTGAACATGGAAAAAGATCCAGCAAACTCGATTATCTCCCAATCCCTCACTCATACGTGAAGAATTGCTCACCAGACGTTTCACCACTTATCAAGCTACTAAGAATGTCCTTTTTCAATTTATTTAATATATTTTTAAATTTTTATAGCATCAAAAGGCTAACGTTATTGCTAATGATCTCCAACCTTATAATGGGAGCATATGTACCATTGCAATCTATCTGTTTCTCTGAGCTACATCATTAAGCCACTAACATGTTTTTGTTTCTAGTTAGGATCCCATTTTTGTCTAGTTACTTAGTTAAATATTCATTTCTTCCTATAAACAAATGGTTTGGGCCTACATACTAAGTGCCATATTTGTTCCTTTCAAATTGAGTTAATTCTTCTTGCATGAAAGAACCTAACTAATCACCTATGTTTCTTCTACTTTCTTAGGCTCTATTTTTGACAGAAACATTACAAATTCATATTTATTATTAATAGTGGATCATCTATGAGTCTTGCTTGATCCATCTCACTTTTAACTCTTGGATAAGCTAGTTCTTTTCCTTCTCTCTCCCTCTAAGTTGTTGTAAACTTAGCTTCAACATTTGTAGTTGTTTCTACATGTTGGAATAAAAGAGCCTCCTCATCTATAACATTAAACTCAACTTCCCTTTGACACTTATTAGACTCATCAAACACAACATGGATAGACTCTTTAATAGTTAGAATTCCACAATTGAATATCCCATTGTTTGCCCTAATAGCAAACCAAGAAAAAAGGAATTTTGAGTTAGGTTTTAGTTTGAATCATTAGAAGTGCTTCTTTCACATGTATTACATGCTGTCAATGATGAATATGCAATATATTGCTCATTTTGGCAATAAATTAACTGCACAATTAAATTCATAAGATATATTTAGGAATAAAAAGGCAAGCAAGCACAATGCATAATATCTTGAGTCACTCAGTCCAAGGGCACTTGGTAGTTAAGTTTATTTTGGAGAATATTGGAGAATAATTTCTCCACAATTTACAGCGCAAATTTTGCTTATTCAACAATTTCACAATGTGAGGGTTTTGTTTTGAACAAGCCCTACATCACAAATGAAAACCTAGATGAAGAGAGTAACTTTAAACCTTGCAAATAAGCTTGATAGACATGTGTCTCATTTGAGAACCTATTGCTTTGGACCAAGAGGTCTTGTATTTGATACCAACTCTTGCACATGCTTATTTATCTAATAAAAGAAAATGACAAAATAGTATAGTAGCCTTTGTCACCGTTTTAAGATTTTGTATTTGTATCACAAATTTTTTTATATGGGATTCTTGAGTTTTCTGTCCTTTTCTTCATATATGGAATTCTTGGGATTATTTTTACCAGTAATGATATTTCATATAGTGTTCCAGTTCACTTATGTTTAGAAATCATGATATTTATGACATCGAATATGATGATTTCTTTTGCAAAACAATCCCCTTTGCTTTGGCCATAAGTACTTCAATTATTTTTAAGAATTTTTTGTTTTTAGTTAGGTAAAGGGGTGTTTGGAGTTGGTTGTCTCGTGCTCTACCATTGAGAAGACGATTCCTTAATAGCTCAAAGGAAGGGATAGTTTTCCAAAAACTCATGTTAAAGTATTAAAACATGTATCTAGTAGAACTACTAATGGCTTGAATCTTCCTCTTACCTAGGAGGTCGACAACCCTCCTCAAAGTCCTTTTTGCCTAACTGAAAAAAAAAAAGAAAAAAAGAAAAGAAAAAGTGGGGTATCTTTTGCAAAATAGGTCTTATGGAGACCATATTTAATATGTAACAAACTATATTCAGAACTTCCTTCAAAGTCTTTTGGTAAATTATTCTTACAAAATATTGTTTTAGCAATCCTTTTTAAGGTTTTATGTTTCATTACCACCATCCCATTCTATTCTGGTGTTGTAGGAACATAAAATTATGACCAATATCAATTTGTAAACAAAACAATTTAAAGTGATGGTTTTCAAATTCCCCTCTATCATTGACTATAATATTTTTATGATAAGTTTTTTTTTTTTTTTTCATTCTGTATTCTCTTCTAAAAAATGTTTAATACTTCTAAGGTATTATCTTTGTGTAAGAAGATATATCAATGAAAATCTAGAGTATCATATCCCGTGTACAAGCAAACGATGTTTTTCTCATAGGCTCTTTGTTCTCATGGGTACGGATGGGATCATATATAATAATCGTAAGGAGCCTAAATGTAGATATTTTAATTTTGGATTTAAAGCTGACTCTTAGGTATTTTTCTTTTACACAAACATCGAACATTCTACCCTTTTCAAATTTAGGCTTGGTAAACCAACAACTACTTGTTTTCTGGACAAATTTCCGTAAGTATCATTCATGCATATCTTAATCTTCTATGTCATAGCCGAGCATCACTATCTCTTATAGAAGAAAGACATGTCTCCTTAGCAAGAATATCATCAAGATTAATCACATAAATGTTCCCGTATCTTTTGCCTAAAGCTTGATTTCAATGATATTACTAACTAGCACGCAATGAAATGGTTTAAATTCAACTCTATATCCAGAATGATACTTAACAAATTATTTTTCAAATCATGCATATATGAGACATTAGATTCAGTAAGGTTTTGGAGTTAATAATACCTCAAATACCTTAATTTCGTCTTCAGAATTATCTCCGAAATACATTTCCTCCAAGTTTTAGCTCAAGTTTTCTAAATAGTATCCTGTTATCGACCATGTGTCTTAAGCATCCCCCATCCAAATACCAACAATTAGATGTGGACTAGTTGCATGTCTTGCCATTCGCTAATGGTGTGGCCACCAATTCCTTAGTTTTTGTGTTTATATAGGTCTTCATGAATGGCCTTTGATGGTCAGGGGGTTTTGAAAGATGGTTATAATATGGATGTATGATTTTGTGGAATGGTGGTGGGAACATGTTTTCGTACTTAACATCTAGTTATTACTTTGAAAGCAAATTTTATGATTTCATATAATAATGTCTATAAAACTAGTTTATTTCTCTTTGAGAGTTTGGTAATTCCATCCAGTTTGTCCTAGTATAGAATGAACTTATAATCATAGAATTGACTTGATTATCATATAAGAGATTATAAGTTCATAACCTTAATCCATTCTGATTTTGGGTGGAATAGGTCTACTAATTCTTTGATTCCAATTAAGTAACAGGGATCTTGGACTAAAAAATAGATTCTAGAAGCTAAAAAAGGGTATCTTGATAGCCATTTGTATGCTGTATGCTGTGTGATTGTATGCTGTGATCTGAATTGATGATGTTTGTGCAATGACCTGACACAACTTTGGCACCCACATTTCATGTTGGGGTATCCAGGCGTCTCGGTACTAAATCATAAATATTATACAGAAGTCTAGTTGCCTTTTCAAATCAATATAATGTTCCATGCTAAAAACTATATCTACGGCTCTAACCAGTAATTGTTTTCCCAAGTATGCGTAGTCTCCCAAATTCCTCATGGATTCAAGAGGGCTTTTAACACAGACCTGACTATGACCCAAAAACTCTAACAACTTGCTTGTATCTGCCACCATCTTTTTCTTTCCAGACAGTAAGGATGAGATTGAGAATAGAGCACATTGCATTTACTGAGGTTCCTGTTTCTCTGTTCAAGGCAATAGAATACAAAAACAAATAGCAACTAATCAAGTGCGCAACAAGATACTAGGTTTTTTCTTTTTAGATGTAAAGAGACCATCCTAGTAGTCGTACTTCAGCTATGACTTATTTTTGAAATCATTTACTGCTTTGTTCCAACCAGGAAAGGATTTTTATTGCTTTTCTATCAGTGATAATTTTGTGGTCAACGAGTCATGGGATAACCCCTGTATAACATCCTTTTCTCTCATAATCTGTGTTTTCTTTGAATTTTTTTAATTTTTTAATTTTTTTTTGGCAGTATGAAATCTGTTATTGGGCGTTACCACAAAGCAAAAGAGGAACAACACTCGGAATGCAACCTTACTTCCGAAGACAGGGTAAATTATTCTTCAACTGCTTAATCATTTCCCGCACCAATGGAACACAAGAACAGGTTCAAATGGAGCAATCTTTAACATCAATAATATGTGAGCACTGAACTGAAATATCCATATTAAAACCAATTAGTTAAAGCGAGATGCGAAACAAACCATAATCTTTTGGATTTGGAGCATCAAGAAGCAATGTAATCTTAAGAATATGAGAATAGTAGGGTGAAGACGTTTCTCCTTTAATTTATTTATTATTTTTCGTAGTCTCCCAAAACTTTCAAGTCCACTTATCTGAAAAGAGTAAAAAAAAAAAACTAGAAACAATAACAGTTTAGTTTCATAAAAAAAAAAAAATTTGTGTGTAATTCTATCACTATTCATCAAAAACTTCCTATTTAAAGAAAAATTTAGAATAGTCCAACTATAGAATTTCATAATAATTAAATGAGTATGCCTTGAATAATTCTATTTAAACTGAAACAAGCTGTTCAAATTATGATACAGATTCAAATTCTGGAATTCCAAATTATAATAAATCAACTCTGGAACTCAAACTGATAACTAACCATAGCTTGTAGAATGAAAAATATTTAAAAACGTAGAAGGCATTAGATTTTGTACAACAAGCTTTGACTATGGAAGAAGTTTTAGTGTTAAGGCAACGATATCTTTAAATGTTTCTTCATGTTGAAATAAAGTGAGAGCAGTCAAAGACAATGTACATAGAAGAAGACAACCTTTAGAATTACACTCAACTCAATAGAAAGTCAAAAACAATGTAAATAGAAGATAACAACCTTTAAAATTGCACTTCACTCAATAGAAAGCTTCTGTTGACCTTAAAACTTATTTTTGAATATTGTTGTCATTGAAACTCTTGCCATTTCCATATGAGAGACTCTTGAAACTCTTGTTGTCATTGAAACTCTTACCATCTCCATACATGCCAAATACATGTATGTAATTGGCATGGCATAACTTATAGCCTACAAGTGTTAAAATTTACTCCAAATCATTTATTTCTTCCCCCTCAAGTGTTCATGTTAGGCAACGTTAGGTAGGGTACCTTAAAAACACGATTATTTCCTCTATGTTCTGCGCCATTTAGTGTTTATAAGTTTTACTACTATGGTTCAGATGAATGTCTCAACAACTATACTGTAATGGTGCAGAACTGAAAAACCTAGGGCAAAGTTTAGTAGCCTATACAGCTTACCATTTCAATGGTATCGGACTAGAAGATCTATAGTTAGGAATAAGAAATTAGACATAGAATTGTCCAACTCATCCTGGAAACTTTATTTAGAAAAGTTAAAATGCATAAGGTCAAGTTCAGCCAAATGCTTGAAGGAAGTAAATATGGCAGCCCGGTGGGGACTTTGTAACTTTACTGGTACCTTCCAAATATTGTTCAAACAGGATCTCTCCTATTAGTCAGACATGTAATAGTTATAGACATGCAATAGTTAGCAATTTAAGATCCCGGATAGCAATACCGCAATAGTGTACACTGTTTTCTTACAACTTCTAAACCTGGAAAGAAGTGACAAAAAAGAACAGAAAAATCAGTGGCCATCATTCTGCGCACTTCGACATGCATTACCTTTAGAATTAGTTGGAGGCTTAGCGAAGAGCATTTAGGAATAAGTCACTGATCCAGCGTTACAATACGGTAAGATAGAAAGGGAATATGTGAAATAGACAACTAAATCTTAAGGCTTCAAATAGCTTGAGAAATGATTGCGCAATTATTGATTAGTAGCAAGTCTTGGTTAATCCATTAACATTACATCTTCATCACATTTTTCCTAGACAAGAAACTGCCTTTCGATGGAAGATGCTAATTAAATAGGCAATGTTACGACGACAAGGAAATCAAGAATGATTTAGCTAAGTGGGAAGGAAAGGCATTTCCTGGGTGCTTAGTGTTAGAACATAAAAATCCGGCCACCGTCAAGGCCATGTAATCATGCCACGTTAGCTACGCATGTCAGCATACTACATAACAGCCTTCTGTCCATGCAGCCAGTCCATGTAATGCCCACAACCACTTCAGCCCTACATCATGTAAAGCAAGTTCGTTGTTCCCAGTACACGCCGCACCGACCATCTCACCTGCCAAGCATTGGCCATCCGATCAAGTAAGGAAAGTCTTACCTCTAAGGATTCCGCCATTTAATGCGGACGATCTAAGAAGAAAAGCATCAACAATGGTCATTTCCTCCTTCCCAAAAATTGACCAAATTCAAAAGAAAAGTTTCCTTTGCCAGCTAGGGACGACACAAAGAAATCTAGTCGATTACGCTGAGATTAATGTGGTTTATTAGCTGTCAACACTTGAGCCCTCACAACTTCACTATCAAGGAACACAAAGAATTCCATATGGTATAATACCTTGTTCATTGACTCAATTTAATAAAAGATCACAATAATCAATCCCTACAATCAAATTAGTGACAATAAGACTATAAAACTACTCTTATGAAAGCAATAAAAATACTAGGGCTAAGGCTAAGGAACTACTAAGATAAACTAAAGAATTTTCTGGTGGCATGCCTCTTCTAAAGGATGAGAATGCCTCATATAAGCATATTAAAAATCCTACTTTAACTTAGACTAAACCTATCTAAAAAATGCCTCTTATTTTATCTAAAAATTGTATCTTATCTTATCTTCAGCATTCTAGATGCTTGGTCTTAAAAATCTTCACCCTTTTAAACAACCCTTGTTCTCAAGGATTAACCTAGATCCTCTAAATCCCAATGCACAAATGTAGACTTTGTAGTTGTATTTATATTTTATTAGCCCTCCCTTACAATCGTAAATAGATGTTTGTTCTTGCATTGATAGCCTTTGAATCACTTTTCATCGCAATTATAACATAATCCTTACTCTCATCTTGCTTGCATTTGAGCATTCATGATGCACCTAGTAAACATATTCATGTTTGTGTTGGTGGTCAAAGCCTTAGAATTCCACAACCGCTCTTCGCTATTCTTTGATGTGGCACAATAATGATGTTGGTTAGCTCTAGTAGAAAATCTTGTCTCACCCTTTATCATTGATATGCTCTTTGTGTTAGTCATTGGCTACATGTACTTCTCACACGTCAAGGCTAGTTTAAATGTTTGTTTAAGCTTCTAAGGTTGCAACACCATAACTAGCCTTTGAAGCTCTTCTTTTAACCCAACCAAGAATGCCTCCAAGAATGCTTCCTTTATTCATCCCAAATATTTTGCTTGCACTTTGAACCTCAATTTATTGAATTCTATGATATAAGCTATCACAATAGAAGTTTGCCACAATTGATGGAAGGCTCCCACAACTTCTTTCCAATGCTTCATGACAAACTTATCATATACATCCTTTTTAAATTGAGTCTAGCTTACTCACCCTATGGAATTGAGATAATTCCTAACTCATTCAGTGGCTTCATCCTTAAAATAAATCATTATGTATTTGAGTTTTGTAAACTTATCCATTGGGTCCAAATGGAAATAAAACTTGTTACTTTTAATCCACACCACTAGGTTAGGACCTTTAAACTTGAGACAATTAGGACAGTGAGTATGGGATCCAAAATTACCTGTGTGTGCTATATCTCTAAGGTGCCAGTTTGAGTGTGGGCTATGTCTCCAATAAATTGTCCTTGGAGTTTAAACATCTTGAAGTTGGGCCCCCAACCTTGTTGGCCTTGAGGGAATTATGGCAAAAAACCCCCATGATGAGGTTTATGATAATTAGGCCCTAAGCATGCATCCAAGTTTTGATGTTACTAAGCACGCAAAACTCAGATGCATGCTTAGGGCCTAATTATCATAAACCTCATCATGGGGGTTTTTTGCCATAGTTCCCTCAAGGCCAATAACCTTGTTGTTACTAGGAATTTAGGTCCTCAGTATAGTTGTTGTCCTTGCAAAGTGGGCCTTCATGCCATTTCTTGTCCAAGGGAGTTGGGGCCCCAAATTACTTATGGCCATTGCTAATTTGACCCTTATGTGGTGGCCCATGGCTATGGCTTTATGTGTTTGTAAAGGCATATGGGTTAGTAGAAGAATGTTAAGGCCTATCTGAGAACCTAAGGAGGGGTCCACCTATAATATGTGGCCAAAAAACATTAGGTCAACCCCTTGACTTGATGAATTAGGGTTTGGAATGCTACTCAATGCTGGTGTGTCATGATGAGTTTTGGCCATTTGGTGACTATGAAGGGATCGATCCAAGCCATCCATTGTCTCCATAGTGACAAATTCGTGGCTTCCATTTGGCCTATGCTAGATACACATGGTACATGATGGTGGCACCCATGGAAGATTGGGGCCTAATGACTACTAAGTAGAGCCTATTTGTGTGCTAGCAAGTTTGTAGTAGTCGTCTATGCATGAATTGGAATGGTGGCCTCTCTAGTCGACAATAGTAAGGGTAGGAACATTAATGCATAGCTGGCACACTTTCATGGTTGCCTGGAACACTTGCAACATCCTTAAAATTTCATCTTAGGTTAGACGCATAGTTTTGATTTCCTCTTGAGTGACATGCAAATTTTTGAATTCAGAAAAAGTAGACCTTAACAAGGCCTAGAATTCTTCCACCAATATGGGCATTGTGCCTTCCTTCTTTATCAATGTTTCTACCATTGATGCTGCCCATGCTTGTGGCCTTGTTTTGACCTCACTTATAGTTGCTAGATCACTATCTCTGATACCACTATTAGGACTTAAGTCCTCACAACTATGGCCTAAAGAAACCTAAAACCAAAAAGACATTAAAAAAAAGTAGAGAAAAAAAAAATCTAGTTTCAAATTCTCATGAAAATTTAATATCATTACCATTTCCAATATTCATCCGTATCATCAACAAGCACTTATTGATTCAGCTTAGGTATCACAAAATCTTTGTGTTATGTGCTTTTCTCATGGATCTTTTTACTGACACGTGTAGAGGAAAATAATCTAAGAACCACAACTTGTTCCATTGTTTACGACCAATCTTGCTTAGCTACACTAAAGATAGAGACTTGCATTAAGAACGAGAAGGGAGAACCCAGGGTTATAGGGCTAAGTGTCGGGTTATTTAGTTCTTACTCCCATCTCTATGCTAGTTTCCTTTTATAAGCTGCCCTCACTATAACAAAAGTGTACAGAGAGTTGATAGAACATGGGCTCACACTGCCCATTTTTAACCCTTACTTCTTAAATGCCTGTACTATAGCAGTTTAGGCCACTTTACTTCCTGCTCCCACGCCTTGCCATCAACCATCTCTGCCTCCATAGCCATGAGGCCAAGGTGACGCTGACATTGACGATGCTGGTCTTGGGGTCACAAAAGTTTTAGGTTGCAGAAAAGCCTATAAACGTTCGAGTATATTACCAGAAACGTCATGGATATCCTCATTTATCCATCAACATCCTTCATTGTTATATACCAAAATTTTTTAACAGTATATGTTCAATTCACAACAAAGATTGTTTCCTTGCATTTTATTTTTTGAGGTAGCAAAGCCAATTCCGTTGAGTAATATATCTGGGAAAACAATATTCATTCATTTCTTATTTGCTAGTGGAATTTTTATTTTTTTAAATTAAATTTCATTTGCATATTTCTTTGGGCTTAGGACATTCTTGGATCTTTTTCCGTTGTCTAGTCAATCTTATGATCATATTTAATATCTCCAAGATTCATTCATGATTCCAACTACATGTTAGTTGGTTAGCACCAACAACCTCTTTGCACAAAGTTACGTCCAAAATTTCTCCGTAAGAAAGATTAATCACCATCATAGAAGGGCCAGGATTTAAGAGCCAATGCAGAAGTGCAACTTGAAACAGCGAAAACTAGGTCACTAGCATCCAGCACAGATTGTTAAATGGTCTGTTTCAGGCACTGTAAGTCCAATCTCTTACCAGAAATTCTAAATTCTTGATTAAAATTTCTGTTTTCCTGCATTAAATTTTAGATGTAAAACTCCCAAATTATCTCAAATCTGATTCAACATTCATTCTTAATTCCTACTCTATTGTTCTATCAGTATTAACAGCATTACTTTCTTTAGGCTTCCTTCATAATAAAGATAAAAAAAAAAACCACTTTTGTAGAAACGAAACGAGTAAATGAAAAATCCGAAAGAGCAAGTCTAACCGAAAAACTTCGTAATTTGAACTCCAGCATCTAGTTCAACTTCTTATGTTGTCTGCTTGTGCCTTTTAACTCCGTTTCTAGCCATTAATTACCGGTAATGCAGAAGTAATTGATTAGCATATACTACATCACATACTTTGGAATTTAATAGGTTCTATATGACACTGCTACAGTATACAGTATTCCAAGTGTGTTAATGATTTAATCGGACACTCATATATTGTATTATATTCCATGGACTAATATCAGGCATTCTAATTGCAGTTTTGGCAAAGGGAAACAGAAACATTGGGACTACAGCTGCAGCACTTGCAAGAACGCCACAGGTAGAATAGTGGATACCCAACAAAGTAATACTGAACTTTGCATAATAATTAGGATTCCGCACATACAATACGCAGGACTGTGGTTAGTTAAATCAGAATGTGCGGTCATATAACATTACAGAATATGAAAGCAGCAAGAATAGCCAAAAAAAAAAAAGGAATTTGCTAGCAGAGACTCTGGAAAGAGCTATAACCAAACATACTAGTAGATGGCGTTTGCGGTGCAATTGCATCTTTTCTCACAACTCCATTTTTGGTCCAGCAGAACCTCCAAGCCAATGTTTGCAGTCGAAACTCAGCTAATATCAACTTGATTTTTGTGGTCAAACATGATGCCTCCTCCATTTGCTTGCGCCACCATAGAGCTAAGTCAATCCTTTTGACCCAGCTATGTCTTAAAAGCGAAGATTCTGTGACAAGTGGCTTCTCTTCTTCTGTACTCTGTCTGAGCTTTGCCATAGGATACGTTTAGCTTGGGCTAGACCATATTTCAGGTGTTTGGCGTAGCTCGGGCCAGATTTTGTCCTCAATCATATTCCAAAAAGTTAACATAGCAAAACTCTGTGTTAGAAACGTAGGCCCATGAGAAAACCTTGAACAAGGCAATCTTAGAGGGGTCAGCACATACTAATAAGGTGTAGTTTACCCAGGTGCCTTACCGATGTGGGATTGGTTCACTAACACTCCCCGGCAGTCCCACAAGTTGGGCTTTCCCGTTGGGAGGGGGACCAAGTCCATAAGAAAGAGAAGAAACCACATCAAGGTAGGCAAGACCCAAGGCTCTGATACCATGTTAGAAACGTAGGCCCATGAGAAAACCTTGAATAAGGCAATCTTAGAGGGGTCAGCACATACTAATAAGGTGCAGTTTACCCAGGTGCCTTACTGATGTGGGACTGGTTCACTAACACTCTGAAGAGTCTAGAAACCGCTCACTGAAAATCTAAGATCTGAATGATCGTTTCTATGGCTAGGAGACTGACTACAGGTCATGGTGTGGTAAAAGATATGTTTCTTCGGATCAAAACGATTTTTTATACCATCAATCCTTTTTGGTGCTGCTCACGGCCCTATTTGTGGGAGCATTACTGCCAAATTACTATTACTTCACTTGACAAGCACAATCCATTCAATCGATACCAGCATATTTTAAAGCACTTTGTTTAGACAGGCTCTGTCAGAAAAAAGTATGAATAAACATCTCAAATAGATTCAAAAGCAAACCACTTAGATTACAATTTGCAGATAAGATGATGCAATGATAGAAAACTATGGGCTAGCCCATATCACACACTTGATATGTTCAGTAACCTTCACCATGTATGCTACACTTGAAATATGGTACATGCAGGGAATTGTCAGGCAGAGAACTTTCTGGTTTGAGTGTCAAAGATCTAGAAAATCTAGAAAATCAACTAGAGATGAGTTTGAAGGCTGTCCGAATCAAAAAGGTACGAAATACAAGCTTTATTTGAATCTTTGTCCAGAAATCCAATGATCGTGTAGAAAAAGAAAAAGAAGAAAAGAAAACGAGAGTGTAAAACTTTATGCACCTATTCTTTCTTGTAGGAACATAAATTAACCAATCAAATAAAAGAAAAGACCGAGAATCTTTCCTGGAGAAAATGGGTGAACTCCTGGTTTATGTTGGTTTATGTAAAAATTCCATTTTACCTCCTAACTAGCCTTCATTTTACCGTAGGAAAATCTCATTTGTCAAGAGAACGCCGGACTGTACAAGAAGATTGACCTCCTTTACAAAGAAAATCTCGAATTGAAGAGTAAGGTATCCATTAAAGCACACCTTTATAATTCCTTTATTTATTGTCAATACTTTGAAACACAGAAACAAGTCTTCAGTAAGGGAAAGAAAGAATCCAGTTGAAGAATGATAAACCGCCTATAAGGCTCATGGTATTCATTTTGACACTAGAATAGTGAATGGTTCTCTTCTAGCCCGGCTTAAATGAGGCTTTGCATCTTAGGTTTATGGTTTGAGGAATCTGAACGAAGAAAGCTTAAGTCTCACTGCTCAATCCAACATTAGCAATGGGTACAATCTTCACGCACCCATCCATCTCCAGCTAAGCCAGCCATATCCTCAAAACAACGAAGCACCACCAGAAGCAGTAGAACTCAGGTATAGCCTCCATTTACTGACAAGCCACATCCAATTCAAGAGTGCTAAAGAATTTATATTCTAATTTTAACGCTATCAATGTCTCCTCAAAATCGTCAACAGATTACATCTGCATTAGCAAGTCTATTGGACTGGATGGCCACCTGTCATTATCCTATCAAAAGCTTGCCCACAGTGCCATATCATGCTTCCAACAGTGAGATTTCGTACTTCAACTGTTAGATACGGTATATAAAGCAGGAACCATAACAGTTTGAACAAATATTTTATGAAGGTTGCCAGAAAATAATAACGGAAACGAGCTATAGTTGTCATGTGTCATTACAGTTTTCCCGAATTTCGTCGTTATCAATAAAAAGGGATGGTGTAGTTACGGTAACTATATAAATCTGGTCAAGATTAATCGGCATCTCAAACAAGAGAGCCTCAAGTTGCACATGACATTCTCGGGGGCAGAAATTTTTTAACACTTCGGGTAAAAATTCAGAAAAGCGCAATGTAGAAGGTGAGTGAAACTTATAGGCCCTAATCTTTTGAAGAAAAAAGCAACTGGAAATTGTCAACAAAATATATGGTTTCTGGATTCAATATTCTTCAGTTGTAATGCTACGTGTCCAACAACGGAGTGACAAAGATATAGGCCATTATTTAGACAGGAAGGTTTAGGCTATTAAAATATTTACACTAAACCAACGAAGCAGAAAACTAGTTCAATTACTAATAACTTCTATTATCCATTGATTTCACATTAAAGTGTGTCCCCTAGAACATTATATCAACAAATATCATTGGACCGACCGGATTACAGCAACAGCATTTATTCATCATTTGTGATGAAATCATATCATTCGTATTTTAACAATTCCTCTCACATCTGATTTCAAATTTTCCCTTAATATATGAGATTTGATTTCAAGTTGTGGTAATTTGATGCCAACTAGAAATGACGAATGAAAGTCTTCCTTTAAGTTCTAGAAGTTCAAGCTAGTGGAGCATCGGGGTGTCGCTAGCGGGTTAGCTTTAGAAAGATAAAGACCCTTTTTTTTTTTTATAATCTTTTTCCCCTACATCTGCAGCGATTTTTCTCATTTACAAATGGATTTATCCAAGAGATCAAGTAACAGTATCGGTTCTCGGTGAGATTCACAGATCTTAGTCCCTTGAGCGTGTTCAATTCTGATTTGAATATAAAGCATACTAGGGTTAAGTTTTTGTCCCCCACCTGTATTGTAATATATAGTGAGAAATTGCATTGCCGTGCCCTTAGCAAGTACTGTCACCTACCTACGTTTGAAGTTCTTCTCCAATCCGTCTTATTCAGCTCATTGTGGGTTGACACAACTTCTAGGATCATATGTTGCAAGGTCATATCAATAGGCATTAGACATATCATCTTGGATGAGCGTGATTCTTGGATCTAGATGTCACAACTTGTGATTGCTCAAACTTGTTCTCTTTAAAGTATAATAGTAAGAGAGTTGAGAGGTTCCCATTTACCTTTTAGGTCCACTAACAAGTGCAAGAAAAAGACCAAAGAAAAAGAGTTTTATATATGGATAAAAAGAATCAATATGAGTGAAGCTTTTACCTAACCAACCTACTACACTCAAAGCAGCAATTGGTTTGCCATGTTAGAAGAGCCTAAATTTGAATTATATGGGGAGGTTTTTCTTACCAAGACTAACATCTTCTATGATTCATCGTCCCACTCCTAACATTCCCACTAATTCAGGCAATCCAAGCAACTCACGGCCCTTTTTACCAATGGAAAAACCACGAGCTCATGGTCTATGCTATAATTGTGATGAGAAACTTGGTCCTACTTAAAACATGAGGACTATTTTAGGAGGAACTAGTGCTAGAGGAGGCACATGAGGCTGTCTAGCTTCCAGAGTTTTCCTCGGGAGCTATTTCATGGTACACATCCCACAAACCATGAAGGTTTTAGGATATTTGACGTGTGGACAGTGGAAAGTTGTATACTTGGCTAATACTGCTAATATGCACAACTTCATACATGTAAGAGTGGCAAGAAGGGCAAGATTGAAAACAACTAAACTTAGGTCCTTGGAGGTAAATGTGGAAAATGGGGACAAGGTACTTAATGAGGTTGTGTGGAAAAATGTAGAGGTACGTTTCCAATGGTCCACCTTTATCATGGATTTGCATGTATTCGAGTTAGTAGGGATTGCAGTGGGTGCTAGGATTGTTGTGGTTTCATGCAATTCAAAAGGTATTATAGGATTTTCCATAGCTTACCATGCAATACATACGAAAAAGTAAGAAGATTGAGTTACAAGGAATCTCTATGTCAACTAATAGGTTGGTAGAAGGGGATCAAATCAATAAGGAACTTTGTAAGGAGGAATTAGGAGTGCTACTACAAATTTTGGAAATTAGTTATGTGGAGAAGAAAGCTGAAATTGGGGATGAGATGTATGAATTGCTGAGTTACTATGAGGATGTTTTAAAGAACCTAAAGAGTTACCACCCTTAAGAAGCCATTCAGCAAAATAAAGAGATGTAAGAGTTGATAGGTCAAATTTTGGAGAGAGAGGCCATTGGCCCTTGGCATGTTTATGATGGGCTGACTATTTGTAAAAAGCATGTATATCTCCTAACTACATCTACTCTCATCCTAGTTATTATCATTTGAGTTCCACAATGGCATATGTGAGGGGTTCCTTAAAACATTGCAAGGGTATTGTTAAGAGGAATTAAGAGACTATAGTGAAACCTATGCTTCTTAGTGACAACTAAGGGTATTGCCTAAGGGTTAGAAGCAATAAAAATGTTACTTGACTTCAATTGTCATAAAAACTTCAAGTTCTATCAAATAGATGTCAAAAGTGCATTCTTGAATGTGGATATAAATAAATAGATTTATGTACAATAAGCTCTAGGTCTTAAGAATCCTCACTTTCACTAGCTTGTATAGAGAAATCAAGACCTGTCTTGTCCTTGATTTGATCATGGTGTATATGCATGTTATCATTAAAATCTTAAGCCTAAATTTTTTGACGTCTCAAAATTGTTTTCTTAAGGTAACATCTTCTTTGAAATATGACTTATTGCTTTCCTCGTGTATGAAGGAATGGAAAATTTTCACAAGATAACATATATTCTTCTCTTTAAGTTGTTATTAGAAATAGGATGAAGCAGTCATATTGAGGTATGAAAGCAATAAAATTCGAAGTTTTACAAATTCTAGTTGTTTTGGTGGAACGACTGATACCAAGGGGAAATCCTAAGATGAAGCACTATTCCAATTGCTTAACAACATAAACTAAAAGTTTTAGCTTTTTATTGGGCATGGTTGTATGGTATGACATATTATTTGTTTGTTTGGGTGAATTAGCACATATAATATTCTCAATTTTCTCAACTGGAACTTATGATTGAAAGACATTATGCTATAGACCAATTATTTATTTCTTTAGAAACTAAAAGAAAACAAATTTAAATCTAATATGTTTTCTTCTAAAAGATTACAACTAAAATGGGAATAGAACTTGCATTATGAAAGGAATATAAATAATGCATAGAAAAAAGGCAATATCATAAGAAAGTTAATAGAAAAAGTTATATAATTCAATGAAACAGCTTTTAGAACTAGTTATCTTAGTTTCACACTCCATTAAGCTATTTCTTAAATTTAAAGGGCATCAAAAGTCAAATATTCTATAAAAAAAGGACTTTGGATCCTTTTTAACTTAGGTTGAATAAGATGATAGTTTATAAAAAACTCGAAGTTTCTGAATCATGATACTTATTGCAATATTAATGATTAAAATTCATTTTTCAAAAACCTTTCAATGAGAAAAAATCTTTGACGATAAAAGAGAGCATTCCAATGGGCAAGATAAATATTATAAAAGGACTAGATTATTCATCAAATTCTTATGTCATTTGCTTAAATTATCAAAATGTACCTGAAAATTGTTTCAGCAAAAAAGAAAACTTTCAACTTAAAACTGGCAATTATGCCTAAGGTTGATAATGGGAAAAAAAAAATAGTAATTTTACAAACCAGACTTTGATTGAATAAAGTATTTGAAAAAAGGAATAGAAAAAAACTTATTAGCAATCTTGTATCCAAAAAAGTAAAAAGACAATGATCTAAGAAAACAAAATTTGTTAGGCCTGCCTAACGTTTTATGTCAAATATTGAATGAATTGGATGCAGGTGATTCATTTCCATGGTATGATGTCAATGAAGATCATAACTAAGAGATGATGCATTTGTAATTAGATAGAAAATTATATGTCACAAGGCAAAATCTAAAACCCTTGATTGTTAAAATCAAAAGCTTTTTGTTTTTTATTTTTATTTTTTATAAATATGTGAATTTATTCATCAAAGAATAAGAGAATACAAAAGCTTAAGAGCATACCCTAGATTTACAATATATCTAAGAGAAAATTGAATTTGTAATTTTTCAACTATAAAACAATAAAACATTCACCTAAGAGTTTAATGTTCCTAAACAAAGATACTATTCTATAAACCACTTTCCTAATTTTTGCCAATAAAATTAGTATTTCAACAATCTTATTTTGAAAATATTTATGATTACATTTAGATCATACACAAAAGATACATGCTAAGAAAAAAAATTTAAAAAGTTTTTCAGCCAAATCATTTTCCTTAGTTCCTTTAATCATTTATTATAGTTCAAAATTCCAATCGTTGATGTTTTTATGAAGGCCTTGTTATGTTAGAATACTTCTCCAAATTTGCCTAGTCCAAGTATGATGAAAAAACAAGTATGACCTACTTTCATATTGAGAATCACAAAAATTACAATACAGATCAACTGAGGGGAGCTATTGAGAAATCACTTCTACTGTAGAAGGTCTATCCCTACATATGAGCCAACTAATGAAGTTATGTTTGTTGATTCCTCCTGACTATATCAAATCATATAATTTAATCTCAATATTTATTTGACACAATTCCTCGTATGTTTCTTTACAACAATAAGAATGTTTAAAAAGTGTAAAGGTGAGAATTTGTCATAACTTTAGAAGACCTTTTCAACTTCATGCCATATTTCTTTTAATGTCAAAATACATAATTGAAATTCTCCTGCATTTAGTATTATGAATCCATTTTCTCCATAAGGATGAGCTTGGATAACTAATGAGATTCTAAAATGACCACTCCAACAAAACCTTGTTCCACACTTTAAGGTCTAGTAGTCCAAGTCCTTTTTCCTTTTTAGGTGAACAAACAACTTGCCAAGTCTATTTTGGGAGTTTTATGGTCTTTCAAATTATCTACCTACAGAAAGTGTTTAATCTTCTTTTCAATCTCATAAATAGTCTATTTTGAGAGAAGGAACATTTGCATCCAAAAGGTATAGTTAGAAGTAAGAATTGATTTTGCTAATTATAACTATCCAGCATGCCTTAGATGTTGATAACTCTATTTTTATAGATTTATTTTGATTATTTTAAGATATAAATAATACAATTTTTGTGAGATAATATTTGAGTTTTCATATATTTAATTAAATTTATATTATTTATGCAGCAAACCCCAAAAGAGCATAACAAGCTAAGGAGAAATGAAGGAAAAAGAAAGGCAACATGTAAAATAAAGGGAAAAAGACAAAAATGACAAGAAAAAGAAAAGAAAAAGAAAAAGAAAAAAGAAAAGAAAAAAGGGAGTGCATTATAAGGAGAAAGCTAAGGCACGCCACATGAAAGGATATAAAAAGAGGTGAAAATGTGAAAAGAAAAAAGGCGTCGTACAAGAGAAGAAAAAGAAGGAGAAGAGAGAAAGAAAAGTGTGCCGCCGGAATTAAGACCAAAAAGGAGAGAAAAAGAAAAGAAAAGAAAAAACAAAAGAAAGGAGAGCCATAACAACATACTTTTACTTTATGTAATTTTTTATTTTGATTTGATTTGTAGGATTCTGCACAGAATTCTTGAAGAGAAGACAACGTGGTGACAACTTTCTTATTTTTCATTTAAGATGTTTTGTTTAATTTCTACTATTATTTTGGTTTATTATTTCATCATGTTCTAAACTTCTTTTGTTAGAGCAATGATGTAGTTTAACTATGATGATGTAAATTTTATAAGTTTTTATGCTTTACATGGTTTTTTTTTTTAATGAATATGTGAGTTTATTAATCAAAAAATAAGGAAATACAAAAGCTTAGGGGCATATCCCAACATTATAATTCATCTAAGAAAAAATAGAATTTGGAATTCTCCAGTTATGACATAATAAGACATTCTCCTGAGAGAGTTTAATGTTTCTAAATAGAGATGCTCTTCCACAAACTATTCTTCTAATTCTAGCTAACAAAATTGGTATATCAACAATCTTATTTTGAAAACGTCTACGATTACATTCAAACTATATATAATAAAGACATGCTAAGAAAGAAAGTTTAAAAAGCTTTGTAACTAAATCCTTTCCCTTAGTTGCTTTAATCATTCATTGCAATTCAGAATTCCAATCGTTGATGTCCTTACAAAGGCCTTGTTGTGCTAGAATATTTATTCAAATTTGGCTAGTCCAAGTACACTGAAAAAACAAGTGTGATATACTTTCATATTGAGAGCCACAGAAATTACAATACATATCAATTGCGGGGAGCCTTCAAGAAATCAATTCTGCTGTAGGAAGTTTGTCCCTACATATGAGCCAACTAATGAAGTTATGTTTGCTTATTCCTCCTAACCATATCAAATTATATCATTCAACCTTAGCATTCACTTAACGCAATTCCTTGTATTTTATTTTTGTGAGTTATATATTATTGTGCTTAATACTTTTAAGTGATTGTCCACTATTTGAATGATTTTATTTGCATATTTGAAACTGAAAGGAAATTATAGTTAGTTTCTTATTATAATATATAACCATGAACTAAATATAGATAGACATATACCATGTTGTTTATATGGCTTTTGGTGATTAGATGATCGAAACATTTATTGTAAACTAAGAATGTTCATAGATCCTAATGCACTTTATTTATTCCAATTCATAGAGAAATATAGTAAATTAATAAATGGAGTAAGTTTATTATACCTAGACAAAGGATAGTAAATAAATTACGAAATTCTGCCATCACTTAGGTATTATTGTGCTTATAGGTATAAATTATGGAAATTGATATCTAGTAGTTATGGTGAAATTGGATGCTCTAAGATGTTTCTCATATTGATCTTTCTTATTTGGATTTAATTTCATTTAGTCTTGAAATTTTGTTTGAAAATCTCTAATTTTGATTCAACATCAACCTTCTTTTGATTTGCTAGATAAATTTTAGGATTGATTCATTGTTGATATTTAATTAGTTTAGTATTTACCAATCTCTGTGGAATGATACACTTTCTTATTATTATATTACTTGTTCAATATGTTCGCTTGGATTTAAAAATTCATCTAACAAATGTCTCATTCCCCATCCATCAATTCTTGTCATGATTTTTTCTATCAAAACCTTACAATCAGTGTAAGTAAGTATTTTTGTAATAAGAGGAACACCAAGATACCTAATAGGAAGAATTCCTTTGAAGAATGGAGTGAGGTCTAGTATAAAAAAATTTTCCCATTTAGTGAGCCATGAAAAAAATATCTAACATTTGCTAGGATTAAAATGTAAACTTGTGAGTGTTGCAATGTCCTTTAAAGCATTAGTGAGACATAACATTGAATTAACATCCCCATGTGTAAATAAAAATAAGTCATCAACAAAGCAAAGGTGAGTGATTTTCTCCCTCTTAGAACGCTAGATAACACTAATTAACATTCCTATGAAACATAATTCTTCTATATTTAGTACTATGAATCTATTTACTCCATAAGAATGAACTTGGCCAATTAACGAGATTTCAGAGTCAACAAAACCTTATTCTATACTTTAAGGTCTAGTAGTCCAAATCTTCCTTCATTTTTAGGTGAATAAACAACTTGCCAAGCAACCTTATGAGTTTTATGGTCTCTTGAATTACCTACTCACATAAAGTGCTTAATTTTCTTCTCAATCTTATAAATAGTCTATTTTGAGATAAGAAACATTTGCATCCAAAAGGTGCAAATAGAAGTAAGAATTGATTTTGCTAATTATAACCATCCAACATAGCTTAGATGTCTCATTCCCATCCATCAATTCTTGTCATGATTTTCTCTATCAAAACCTTACAATCAATGTAAATAAGCCTTTTTGTAATAAGAGGCATACTAAGATACCTAATAGGAAGATTTTCTATGAAAATGAAGTGGGATTTAGTATCAAAAGCTTTTCTCATTCAGTGAGCCTTGAAAAAAATATCTGACATTTACTAGGGACTAAAATGTAAACCTATGAGTGTTGCAACATCCTCTAAAGCATCAATAAAACATAATACTGAATTAACATCCCCATGTGCAAATAAAATTAAGTCATCAGCAAAGTAAAGGTGAAAAAGAAGTTTTCAATGGATTTTCTCCCTTTTGCAATGCCAATGATATTTGAAAGTAGAAAAAGAAGTTTTCTCAATAAGAATCTTATTAAGAACCTCCATGAGAAGGAAAAATAAATAAAGGGACAAAGGATCTCTTTGCCTTAACTCATTGGTGCTTTCAAAATAGGTAACATGCTCACCATTGAAGTTCATAGATAATCTAGTAGTAGCAATGCATTGGCCAATCATATAAAGCAAAGTTTAAGGAGTATGAATAGCTTGGAGGACACCTAATACTCCATCCCACTTAACCATGTCATCAGTTTTCATGAGATCAATCTTAATGGAAACATGCTTACCTTTATCTCCTTTGTGATAATTATGAAGTAATTCTTGATAGAGCATAACATTTTCAGAGATTTGACAACCATAAAAGCAGTTTGATTTTTACAAATCAAATTAGGAAAAATGAGGCTTATCCTTTCCTCAAGTAGTTTAGAGATTGCTTTATATAGAACATTACAACATTGGTCGAAAATACTTCATCCAACTTGGATTAGACGTTTTTGGAACTAAGCAAAACAAAGTAGCATTAATAACTTCTAGTAATTTCCTGGATGAGAAACAAATCTAGCATTGCGGTGAAAGTTGACTTCTTACTTATAAAATGTTTCTCCAACTTCAAACCAATGATCATTTCATCTCTACTTCTAAAACATCTTTTTCCTTACAATTTTCTAATGTCATCTATCTTGCTTATAAGGAGTTTGAGTTACTATACACAAAAGATCGTAAAAGTTTGCCAACTGCCACATTATTCCAAGTGTGGATGTCTCTATCAATCCTAATCCTTTAGAAAATTTAGGATAGCTAATTTCCTTCCATGCCATGTTTACTATACATCGTTCAATAGATTTACTTACCCATGGGAAAAGTCTATTTTTTTCCTAATTTCATATAATGTTTATTCGGGTAATATAAAACTTGCAACCAATACATTAAATGCAAAGAGAATATAATACTTTTTGTTAGTTGTAATCTTCCCCTATAGTTGATATGTTTGGATTCTCATCCTTTAATTCTTCTTAATATTTTATCTATTAGAATTGCACATCTTTGATGAGAGAGTCGTTTAGAAATCAATGAAACTTCTAAGTATTTGATAGGAATTTTGGCCTTCTTGGATAGGAATATAATCAAGTATTAGAACCTTCTTTTATTTAGACATGCTTGAGAAGAAAATTTGACTTTTCTATGGGTGTATGTTCTTGTGATTTCTGCAAATTCTTCCATAATGTCTAGCAAACACAATATAGACTCAATATATTTATAGCAAACAAGAAAAGGTCATTACCAAAGTATATAATGGGTGATATTCTATGTAGAGAATTATAATAATATTTGAATCTTTCAGTGAATACTTTCTTATGTAGAATTTTGTTAAAGGTTTCCATCACAATAATTTTCTGCCCACCTCAAATTAATTTCTTTTAGAACTTGGAATGGAAAGTACACTAGCTACTTAATCCATAAAAACACATGCAAAGCAGGAAGTTAGAGAACCTAACTTTCCTAGGTAAGAAATGGAGTAGATACTCAAAAAAATATATGTGATCGAAGCCAAGAGGTATATACTCAATCAACCTCTAAAAATATATGTGAGTTTATTATATTTCTATCATAAATAGAACTAAAATATAACCAATTGGAGGATGAAAATTGGATCAATGATTCACAAAAAGGAACTAAGTCAATTTGAAATAAGTTAAGTTTGGATATTAGTACCAATAATTTATAGTAGTCCATCATAGGAACAAAATAGATAGCTAAGAATAATGTTGATTGAATTGGTATGGCCTAAAACAAGGTTAGATTAGTTGTTTGTAGGTATTGTCAAGAGGAATGAATAGACTATAGTAAAATTTTGTTAGATTTGGAGTAAATTAGTAAAGGTAAATATGCAACGACTATATTTGTGTTGTAACGTAGTTTATAGGATTTCCTAGTCTTATTCAGTTTGTGTTCCCTAGATATTAGTATAAAAGGAAACACTATGGGAAAACCTAGTTATAAGGTTGGAGAAATCGGTAGGAGAGATAAAATTGCTCCTTAGGCAGAGGACGTAGGGATTATCCCGAACCTTGTAAATCATGTGTGTTTTTTATTTATTAATATTCTCTTTGTGTGTGTGGTGAGATCTTGAGAGATTCCTTGAGTTTGAGATTCACGGGTTTGATTTTTAACAAACTAATATTGGAACCTAGGTTCCTAAATTAAGGCTAAGGCTCATTCTCTATCAAGTAGTTAGAGGAAGAACGGCTATTTTGGTGTCTACTTAGCACACCACATGCTAAAGAGAAGTTGTTAACAAAGGTTTTGTTCAAGGAAACCTTTTGTTGAACACTTCGTATGCAACACATGATAGGAAAAGACATAATCGGTGATTAAGGTACGAATTCTCTTCTTTGGATTTCCTTTGTGTGATTTTTGACTTCACTGTGGTTGGAAACGTCTAATTTTTTTTGAAAAATCAATTAGATTTCTATGGGTTGCATTGAACTTGTGTAGCTAAAAAAGGGATTTGCAATTCCTCTTTCATTTGGCCATTTCATGGAGCAAAAAGGTGTCCTATAGATTCGTTGAGAGTGGATCTATTGATTGGCATTCTTATTTTGTTGGAAACCGTTGTGGAATGGAGAAAAACGGCAACAATGAACAGGTCGATTGACCCATGATTCAACCCAAGTTGACTTGAGTTGACCTACTAACCTAATTTGGAGTTGACTTGTTGACCTAAATTTTGAGTTTACTTGAAATATGTTTTCCCAAGCTTGTAGACCAGATCCAATGACCCGGTCTAGCCCAAGATCTAGCTCTGATCCATTTGGTGATTGTTCATTGTTGACTGCAAATGTTAACCATTGACTTTAACTTGTTGACTGCATATGCCAAATAGAATTTTCAAGTGATTTTTATGCCAATTTTTGTAGTTTTTTCTATGATTCTTTGGGAGATTTTTTTTACTATTTTTAGGTTTAATCATATGGGTATTTTGGTCAATTTGGTTGGCATTTGTTGAGGGGTATTTTGGTAATTTATACTTTTGATTTCTATTTCAGAGGGAAGTTAAAAGGGAGTTTATTTATTGTGATGGGTGACATGAATACTTCTAGTAGAGGTGTGATTATATTAAATTTGTCTAATTTCAAAACTTAGAAGCTACAAATGAAAGATTACTTGATTAGTAGAGATCAGTATGATTTTGTGGAAGTAGATTACTTGATTGGTATAAATTTGTATGATGCTGTATAAGGAGATTACTTGATTATTAAAGATTTATATGATGTTGTAGAAGGAGATTTAGCTAGACCTTAGAAGTTAACTGATAAAGAGTAGGAGAAGTAGAACAATAAAACTATTTCTCAAATTAGACAATTTGTTAAGGACAATATTTATCACCATATTGGATAGGAGACTAAATCTAGTGAGTTATGGAAGAAGCTTGAGGCTTTCTATGAATGCAAGACTCCTTAGAATAAGGTTTCCCTACTTAAGAGATTAATCAATTTGAAGTACAAGATAGGATGGCTAATGATAAGGTTATTAAATGAGTTTAAGTCTTTGATGAGCTAGTTAGTGACAATAAAGATTATTCTAAGAGATGAATTGCAAGCAATGTCACTATTGAGTAACTTATGTAACAGTTGGTAGACATTGGTAGTCACTTTCACAAACACAACTTTGGGTGGCATTCTGAGTATAAAGATAGTCCATGAAAGTTTGCTTAATGAAGAAATCAAAGTAAATGAGCAAGGAACATCTAAACATATAGAAGTATTGGTTACATAAAGGAAGGGGAGAAGCAGACATGCAAATAGAAATAGAGATAGAAGCAAGAGTAGAGGTAGAAGCAAGAGTAAAGTACCACATTCTGATATATCACGTGGAGCATTATGTTTGAATGAGAAATGTTATTTTCTTTGAAGGTTAGACTATTGAAGATCTTAAGAAGAGTGAAAAGTCAAGCATTGTTAATGAAAGTCTTAAGGACATAACCTTACCTTCTTCTTCCCTAGTAAGCACACATGAAGGGGAAACTACATAAGAAAAGTCACTTGAAGATGTAGCAAATGGAGAAATTCCTGAAACTGTAGTCATTGAAGAATTCAGAGGACATATTGATAATCATCGAACTAAGTCATTAACCCAACCCCTAGTGAGAAAATCTAGTAGAGAGCATCAGCCTTCACTAAAATATACACCACATGAGTATTTGATGCTAACTAATAGGGGAAAACCACAATGCTATGAGGAAGCTAATGAATGTGAGCACAAGAAAGAGTGGAAGAAAGCAATGCAAGAGGAGATGAATTCCTAATTGGAAAACCACACTTATGATCTTGTAACATTGTCTAAAGGTAGGAGAGCACTTAAAAATAAATGGGTGTACAAGCTGAATTTAAAAGAGAACAATCCACTACCAAGATACAAGGAGTGGTTGGTTGTGAAAGGTTATGATCAAAAGAAAGGTATTGACTTTGAGGAGATTTTCTCTCATATGGTGAAGATGTCATCAATTAGAGTTATTCTTGGTTTGGTTGCTAGACTAAACTTGGAGATAGAACAACTTGATGTGAAAAATGCATTCCTTCATAGAGACTTCGAGGAACAGAAATGGAACAACCTAAAGGCTTCATAGAGAAGGGCAAGGAAAATCTTGTATGTTGATTAAAGAAGAGCTTATATGGTCTAAAACAAGCACCTTGTTAGTGGTACAATAAGTTTGAGTCATTCATGTTACAACACAATTATAAAAATACCAACTCAGATCATTGTGTATTTGTGAAACACTTTGCACGTGGTGATTTGTCATCCTACTCTTATATGTTGATGATATGTTGATTGTTGGTAAGGAAATGAAGAAGATTGATAAGTTGAAAAAGAATTTAGGCAAGTCTTTCATGACGAAAGATTTGGGACCAATAAATCGAATCCTTGGGATGGAAGTTAAATGTGATAGAGAATATGAAAATTTATGGCTATCTTAAGAGAAGTATATAAAAAAGATACTTCAAAGATTTGGCATGAACAAGGCAAAAGTAGTAAGTAATCTATTTGCATGTCATTTCAAGCTGAGTAAGGAGAAGAAGCCTGAAAGTAAGAGTGAGATTGAATATACGAAGAAAACACCTTATGCATCTGCGGTTGGTAGCTTGATGTATGTTGCAGTAAGCTTTAGACCATATATTGCTTATGCAATTAGAGTAGTTAGTTGTTTCTTTCAAATCCTAGTAAAATACATTGAGAAGCTATGAAGTGGTTACTTAGGTACCTTAAAGGAACTCCTAAGTTGTGTTTGTGTTTTGGTAATGATGAGCCTATATTTGTTGGATACATAAATGTAGATATGGCTAGTGACCATGATGGAATGAGATCTACAATAGGGTACATGTTCATCTTCACAAAGGGAGTAGTTTCATGACAATCTAAGCTATAGATTGTATTGCATTGTCTACATCATAAGTAAAGTATATAGTAATCACTAAGGGCAGAAAAGAATTTCTATAGATGAAGATATTTCTTCAAGAACTTGGTATAAAATAAAGGATGATTATCTTTTATAGCGATAACCAAAACTTCATCCACCTCAATAAGAATACGTCATCTTATTCAAGGTCTAAGCATATTGATGTCAGATATCATTGGATTAGAGATGTATTAGAATCTAGGCACTTAGATCATGTGAAGATTCACATTAATGACAATGGAGCAAATATTTTGATGAAGCCACTGATAAGAGACAAGTTGGAGATATGTTAGTAGTTTGTTGGAATGGACTCCAAGTAAAGTCAAGTTTAGGGAGCAATGTTCTTTCTCTTATGGTGCAGGGATGTTACACTAATGTTACTCCAAAAGGGAAAATTATTAGGTTTGGAGTAAATTAGTAAGGGTAAATATGTAATTATCATGTTTGTATTGTGGGTAGTTTATAAGGTTTTCTAGTCCTATTTAATTTGGGTTTTCTCGATGCTAGTATAAAAGGAAACACTATGGGAAAACTTGGTTATGAGGTTGGTGAGATTAGTGTGAGAGATAAAGAGAACAAAGGTTTTTTTATATAAATTGTAACATTTCTCATCATAGTGAAGAATTGCTCCTTAGGCTTGGGACATAGGGATTATCCCAAACCTCATAATTCCTATGTGTTTTTCTTGATTAATATTCTCTTTGTGTGTGTAATGTTGGGTGAAATTTTAAATGCAAGTAAACATGTTGAACAAGTAATATAAGATATCGTTTCACAGAGATTGGTGATTACTAAGCCAACTAATTACTAATGGTGAATAGCTCCTAGAATTTATCTAGCAAACTAAATTGATAGAGAATAAACGAATTGTTTAGCAAAATTTTACATGCAAGTGTACATGCGGAACAAGTAATATAATGATAAGAATGAGTGTTGTCCTACAAAGACTAGTAATTACTATGCCAACTAATTACTAATGTTGAACAATGCTTAGAGTTTATCTAGAAAATCAAAATAATAGAATATTGAGTAAACAACTAAATTTAACCTAAACTTGATAAACATACATACTAGAGCACCCGATTTAGCCTAACTACTAGGTACAAATGTCAATCATTCATGCTAGCAAGATTAATTCTACTAATGTGATGACGGAATTTCCTAATTTATTCATTATCCTATATCTAGGTATAGTGAACTTACTTAACTCATTAACTCATTGTATTTCTACCCATGAATTAAATGAACTAAATGCATTAAGATACATGAATATTCCAATTTACACCTAAAGCTACACAAATCATATAGTATATGTCTATCAATATTAACCGATGGTTGCATATTACATGAAACAATTACATATCATTTCATGTTAGTCTCAAACATACAAATCAAATTATTTAAGTGGTAACTAAACACTTAAAAGCATTAAGCTTACTAAAATGCAACTTCACACAAATAAAACATCTCACAAAACACCATAACCATACCATTCATACATCATAATGAAGTTTCATTGTAACTTTAACACAATAAACTAAAATATCATATTTACATAAATAGAAATAGTGCAAGAAATTGAACAAAGTATTTTGAAAATTAAAAACATTAAAGCTATCACTAAAATGTCTTCAACTTAGAGAAAGTTTGGACAAATTTGCACATCAAGAAAATGAGGAGAAACTAATTGAAAAATAGGGAAGAAAACATGTTGCACACGCTGCCGTACACCATCGCCATTCTTTATGGAAAATGACAAAAAGGGTAGAGGAGGACACCTGGAGTGCTGATCTGCAAAATAATCATGAAAATCTACAACAAAAATGTGTGGATCTAACATAAACAAGTCCAGATGGCGTTCACCATTCTTCATTGGAAAGCCATTATGAAATCACTCGAATATGCTATAGAGATGTTGGAAATAGCCCAAATAGGCTAGAAATGGGGTCAGAATGACAAAACACAGCCCAAATCAATTGGAGATGGTCTCGTTGTCGCACTACCCCCCCCCTCGACTGAGTTTTAGTTGCCAAATAAATAGAATGTAGATGGCGTTCTGGTCGGCTTTCGCCTAACCTTCTCGTGTTGGCATTTGCTCCCTTGTTTCTCTTTTTATAGTGACTTTCCTCCTCTCCTTCCTATTTTGCACGAAAATGTCCCCATAATAATTCCTTTTGCCTAATAATCAACTCTCCATGTTGTTGCTCAAGGAGGATGGAACTCCAATAGTTTAGGAGACAACTTGTATTGCATGATAGTTAAGCATTTTGCAATCAACACTACCGTCTCATATAGTTCCAACTTCTTTTTGTTCTCTAGGATCTCTTTTAACAATTCTACATAATTCTACATTTGAACTAGTGCACTTATGAAAGGAATATTAATGTGCTGTTTTAAGGATATATTAAGGAATTCCAAAAACTGCTTATCTCTTTCACGTTACTAGAATCTCGGGGGAGATGGAGCTAAAGGCATAAAGGGCTTAGGATTTTCTAGAATTAGTTTGCTCCTAGGTGCCTCCTCAAGTTGCATGCTGACATCCTTATCCATATCTTTGACAACCTCATTGTCAGCATCATTGTCTCTTACTTGCTTGCCACTCATTAAGGTTATTGCCTCTATCGTATCTATAAGGCTTTTCTCCATATTGCAAGGCAAATGAATCTCTTGACTTTTTGAGATCATGCTGATTAGCTGACTTATCTGCACCTCTAATCTTTGGATTAAAGCTTCTTATCTTTGAAAGCTCACTTTTTGATTCTAAAATCTTGCTTCAATCCTTTCCGTAAAGTTCTATGTGGTCATGGCTAGCTTACTGATCATGTCCTCGAAGTTAGATTTTACCCCTTCTGTTTGCTTGAATGTTGGTTGCAGTCTCATCTCATTTAGGTTACTCCATAAAAAAGTTTGATGGTTATGCCATCTCATATTGTACATGTTGGAAAAATAATCATTTTGTGACCTGCTAGGAATCCTAACAAAATTAGCATAATCATTATATTGACCATAAGGGTTACCTATTTGACATTCCATGCTCTCATTTGCTCCACCATAAAATTCACATGATCTACTCTAATGTCTCACAATTGGAGTATTTAGGTTGTCTATTTTCTCATTGAGCACTTCTAATTGTGCACACATTGTTGTGAAGATATCTACTTCATGGACTTCACTTGCTTGATGCATTGGTAATTTTTCAATAGATCATTGATAGTTATCAAATGCCATTTCCTTTAGGACTTTAAATCCCTCTTTTGGTGTTCTTCAATTACAAAATGAAGATTTGTACTATACCTATCATAGAAAGTTTGTACTTGTAACCATATAGGTAGTCCATGATGTGGACATCTCCTCAGAAGTTCCTTGAGTCTTTCCCAAGCTTCATATAATGATTCATTATTTATCTGCTCAAAAGTGAAAATGTCATTACGCATTTTCGTAGATCTTGCGAAAAGAAAGAACTTACCAAGAAATTTTTGAGTCAAATCATCCCATGTAGTAAATAATCTTGTAGGAAGAGAAAAGAACCAATTTTTAGCTATATTTCTAAGAGAAAATGGAAATAGCCTTAACCTAATAAAATCCTCTATAACTCCATTATCTCTAATCATGTCACATAATTCAAGGAAGGCTTCAATGTGAGGTTTTGGATCCTCATTTGGTAGCCTACTATATTCCATGAAGTTTTGAAGCATCTTGATAAGCATGGGCTTGATCTTAAAGTTGTTTGCTTGAAATTGTAGGCTTGATGCTTGATATGGCATTCCAAAATGATGGTGCATAATTGTTTAGGAGTCTATGTGTACCATCATTGTTCTCCATCTTAGTCTTTTCTCTATAACAAAACACAAGATTAAAAGGAGAAATAAAATAAAAACAACAAAAGCTAGATTAAACTTAGAAGCTATTCGATGTTAGTATTAATCAGTAGTAAAACAACCAATCCTTGGCAATGGTGCCAAAAATGTGTTTGGTGAAATTCTATATGTAAGTATACATGTCGAACAAATTATATAATGATAAGTAAAGATATCATCCCACAGAGGCTGTTGATTACTAAGCTAACTAATTACTAATGATGAATAGTTCCTAGAGTATATCTAGCCAACCAAAATGATAAAACATTAAGTAAATAACTAAATTTAACCTAAATCTGATTAATGAAATATGCTAGAGCATCTGATTTCACCTAATTACTAGATATGAATATCAATCATTTATGCTTGCAAGATTAATTTTACTTATATGATGGTGGAATTTCCTAATTTATTCATTATCCTATGTCTAGGTATAACAAAGTTACTTAGCTTATTAACTCACTATATTTCTACCTATGAATTAAATGAATCAAATGCATTAAGATTCGTGAATGTCTAATTATTCATTATCCTATGTCTAGGTATAACAAAGTTACTTAGCTTATTAACTCACTATATTTCTACCTATGAATTAAATGAATCAAATGCATTAAGATTCGTGAATGTCTAAAGCCATAAAAATCAAATAGTATATGTCTATCCATATAAATCTATGGTTGCATATTATAAGAAACAACTACATGTTATCTCCTATCGATCTCTAAAATGCAAATCAAGTCATCTAAGTGGTAGCTAATCACTTAAAAGTATTAAACTTAGTAATATGCAACTTCACATTCATAAAACATCTCACAAAGCCTAATAATCATGTCATCTAAACCATTGTAATGAAATTACATTGTAGCTCTAACACAATAAACTGGAACATAGTATTTACATAAACAAAAGTAGTGTAGAAACTTGAACAAAACATTCTATAAACTAAAAATGCAAAAGTTGTCACCAAAGTGTCTTCAATTCACAAGAAGTTTGGACAAATCTGTACATTAAGGTGAAAAGAAGAAGTTACCCGAAAAAAGGGAACGAAAATAAGCTGCACGCACCCTCACCCGATAATAGCCAATTGCCCCCTATCTTTTCTTTATTTTTCTTTCTCTATTTCTTTGTTTTCCATATGTTGCACTTCACCTACCCTTTTCTCTTTTTGCTTCTTCTTTCTTTTCTCTTAATCTTTTACTTAATTTCTCTTGTTTTTCGCCTATTTTGGGTTTGCTGAATAAAATAACAAAATGTAATTATATATAATTAAATAAAAATATAATTATAAAAAAACTTATTATATAATGCCTAAAACAATCAAAATGACTCTATAAGAAATAGAGTTATCACTAACCAACTAAATTTGATAAAACTAAATACATGAAATATGTTAAAGTATCTAATTTTACTATAACTATAAGGTACTAATGTAGATTATGTATGCTTGTAAGAAAGATAATATCTATGTGATGGTGGATCTCCTAATTTATTTATTATCCTATGTTTTGGTATAGTGAACCTATTTAGTTCATTAATTCACTATATCTCTTATTGTGAATTGAATTAAATCAAATGCATTAGGATTTTATATACATTCCCAATTTACACCAAAAGTTACACAAACACTATGATATATGTCTATCCATATTTAATTTATGGTTACATATTATAAGAAGGAATTGCATATCATCTCCTGTCTATCTCAAACAGGCAAATAAGATTATTTAAGTGGTAGCTAATCACTTAAAAGCATTAAATATAGTAATATACAACCTCATATAAACAAAATATCTTGAAAAACATAACAATTATAAGATTCATACCATCATAATTAGGTCACATCATAATTTTAACAAAAGTAAACTAAAACATAATGAAATACTAAAGAAGAACAATAACAAGAATAAAACAAGACATCTTGAATTAAAGAACAAGAAGTTTATCACCATTTTTGTATTTTCTTCATGAAAACCTTGAATTCTTAGCCTTTCTCTTGAATTGTGCTGAATTTTCTCTTCCCCTCTCTTTTGCCTTTTCTTTTCTCTTAAAGAGGGTTTAGGGTTTAGACCTATCTTTTACCCTAATAGAAATGGATTTTAAATAACCAAGACAATTGGGTTTTAAACTCCTATATTATTTAGGCTTTGAACTCCTAATATGACTAGGTTTTCTAACTATTTAGAAAACCCAATAACAATAAAAAATCTAATAGCAATCATTCAAAGCCCAAGTTCATCTTAATATTCTTAATCTTGATATTTTGACCATATTTTGTCATATAATAAGCATCAGCTTCTTCATACTTGTTCTTTTTCTCTTTGCCTCCTTATTTTACAAAAACAAGACAAATTTAAATAAATAAAGAGGAATACAAATATTTTTTCATAAGCATTGCATTATTTATTGCCTAAAATAGGTCAAATAACTCTATAAAAATATAGTTATCATGTAGTGAGATCTTAAGATTTTATGAGTTTAAGATTCACAGGTTTGTTTTTTAACAAACTTATGCTTCCATATTCAAGATTAGAAGTAATAAGAATGTCACTTGGCTTTGGTTGTCACAAAAACTTGAAATTGTATCAAATAAATGTCAAAAGTGCATTCTTGAATGAATATATAGATGAAAAGTTTTATGTAGAATAACCTTTAGGTTTTGAGAACCCTCCCTTTCACGATCACGTATAAACAAATCAAAGATTTGTCTACTCGTTGATTTGATCATGGACTATATACATGTTGTCATTAAGATCTTAGGCCTGAATTATGTGACGTCTCAAATTAGTCTCCTAAAATAACATCTTTCTTTGAAACATATATATACTTATTGCTTTCTTCATGTATGAAAGAATGAAAAAGGTTTGCAAGATAACATATAATCTCCCCTCTAAGTTGTTATTACAAATAGGATGGAGACGTCATATTAAGGTATGAAAGCAATAAAGTCCTGGTTTTACAAATCATAGTTGCTTTGGTGCTACAACCGAACACGAGGGAAAATCCTAAAACGAAACATTATGCCAATTGCTCAAAGACATGCAAAACTTTTAGCTTTTTATTGGCCATGACTATATGTTATGATAATATGTTGTCAGGGTGCGTTTGCACTAACAATATTCTCAATTTTCTCCACAAGAACTTATGATTGAGAAAAATTCTGCTATATATCAAGTATTTATTTCCTTAAAACTAAGAGAAAAAAATTAATATGTTTTAATCTAAAAAGATTGAAATTAAAATAGGAATAAAACTTGTATTTCATGAAAACCATATATTATAATGCATAGAAAGAAAACAATTTGACAAGAATATTAAAAGAAAAGTGATATAATTCAATAAAAACAAATTTTAGAACTAGTTATCTTAGTTTTACACTGGACCGAGCTATTTCTTAAATTTTGAAGGGGTCAAAAATCAAATATTCTGAAAAAAAGAATGGTGGATCTTTTTCATTTAGGCTGAATGGGTTGATAATGACTAAAACAAAAAAATAATTTTTCCTCAATTTCTTATATCATTTGCATAAATTATCAAAATACATCTTAAAGTTGTTTTAGTGGAAAGAAGATTTTCAACTTAAAAGTGACATTAAAAAGAAAACTAGTATTGATAATGAAAAGAAATACTAACTTTACCGACCATTTATTGATTGGAAAAAGTGTTAGAGAAAATGAATAGAAAAAATTAATTAGTAACCTTCTATCCTAAAAAGTAAAAGAAAATGATCTTGGAAAAAGAAATATTTTAGGCCTAATTTTTTTTATGCCAAGTATTGAGTGGATTAGATACAAGCTACTCATTTCGATTGTATGGTGTTAATGGGAATCTAATTAAGAGATCATGCATTTGTTGTAATCGATAGAAAATTCATATACCACAAGGAAAAGCCTAAAAGCCTTGAGTCATATAAATCAAATAAATGTCTTATGAGGAAATTTCTTTTGATAAATAATGTCTTGAGGTTAGCCTACAACAACTATAACTTGTAATAGAATGTGCATGCATGTCATAAGAATAAATGCTCATTGTTGCATTGTTTGATGTTTCACCACTCTATTATTTTTTTTATTGCATGTCTTTAAAATTAACATAATAATAGGGATTAGATTTAACATCCACCCTTCATAGAGAAAAATAATCATAATCAATCCCTCATACAAAAGTCAAGCCGAGAGTAGTCTTTGACCCTTTATAGTGGGTGATGGCTTATTTTAATTTAATTTAATTTTTCTTTATAAATTTATTTCTAACTTCTTTTTTCTTGTATCTACATGATATATTGAAAACTTCATATAAGTGTTACCAACGATATCTCGATCTATGTATGCAACATCCATGATTTGATAAAGATACTTATGTGCAGACAACTTCAATGACTTTGATTTCTTAAAGGTCCATGATTTGCTTTCATAAGTACTTGTCATTTAAGTAAAGATGGGTACGACAAAGGAAGATAAAGTCCTAGTGGGACAAGTCCATGTCTTCAAGTTTGGATTCACATGGATGTTCATTGTGTTTGCACATTCAGGTTTGAACACCATTAATTAATTTGACGCGTTCTCAAGTCTGAAATCATTAGTTAATTTGACGCATTCACAAGTGTGAAACCACTAATTAATTTCAGACATTATCAAGTAGGAACACCATTAATTAATTTGATGTATAGAGATTAGTGTAATACAATATTAATCGTTGCCCATTGTACAAAGAAAAATATAATTAATTTGACCAGAACATAGCTCGTTAGTTTAGCAACTTATAATTAAAATTTCAACCACCGTACGCCTTTACAGCTTGCATACCTCTATAAATTAACGCTTTTCTGAGTACGTCATACCATTCGGACACTTATTAATCCTTCGACATTTCAACTTTGTTTCTTGTGAATGTAAACGGAATCGAAACAATGTGCAATGTGGACCATCACTGGAAAGATTTACCCAAATCCTAATCTGATTCTGCTCTAAATAGGAACGCAGCATTGTCGAGGATATTGGTGAAGTCGTACAAAAGCTGAGATGGGATCGGATATTTCGCTGACCAAAGCACGTTAAATTTATCAACCTCCCTAAGTAGCCCTGGAAAAAGTTTCTAAGTAGCCTCGTTTCAAGCATAAAGACCCGACAACATTGAGTAAGTAAGTTTAGGGAGAGAACGCATTCCTTGCAATATCGTTTAGCGTAGTATTTATATATTCCAATGACTTATAAAGATTTGAGTTTAAGAAAGATTCCCTCTCCTCCAAAAAATTCCCCATCTCCTCCTCTCTCTCCGCACTGTGGATGGACAGCTTGGTTATCACAAATGTTTAGCCTTGGGTGTTAAGCGAACACTCATCTCCACTGATACGTTTGAATCTTGATCACATGGATTTGGCCTATCAAATGCTGGGTTCCTAACTTCAACACCTAATCCTGTATATTAAATTGATGACTAGGGTGCTCCTTGAGTGTACTGCTCAAAGCATCCACAGAGGCATGCTCGACAAAAACCATCCTTTATATGGCGTTGCATGTTATATTAGAATATCATTGCATAAACTCAAAATTTTCTTTTGTCATGTTAAATTTTTGCGATAAGTACAAATCCAATGCTAAAGTTACATTGAGGTATGTGATGCGGATTTTGAGTCATACACATGAAGAAACCTAGTATAATATTAATTAAATGACCAAATTCAACATTTCTCTCAAATTTAAACTTAAAGATAAATGGTGATTTAAGAAAAAGAATGTGCAAATACATATATTGACAAATAAAGTTCAATTTAAAAATGAGCATTTTTATTTGTTAATATGTGAAGCTAATTGTTAATATATACTAACTAAATGACTAGTCACCTTTTTCAAACATAAAAACCCGACAACATTTATTAAGCTTAAGGACAGCACGAATTTCTTGGAATATCGTTTAGCGTAGTATTTATATATTCCAATGATTTACGCGAACACTTATCTCTCCCCACTGTGGGTGGACAGCCTGTTTATCACAAATGTTTAGGTTTCGCTATGAAGCGAACACTTATCTCCACTGATATGCAGAATCTTGATCACGTGGGTTTGGCCGATCAAATGTTGGGTTCCTAACTTCAACATCTAATCCTGCATATTAAATTGATGAGTAGGCTGGTCCCCGAGCTCAGTGCTCAAAGCATCATTCCTCGGAAAATAGTTTTAAGTTCTCAAGTTGATACATATACATACATACATACATACATACTCTATACCAATTTATATTAGCTCTTTCACTATTATTGCCTAGAAAAACAAAAAAGAAAAGAGAAAAAAAAAATGAAGGAGGATACTTTTGTAGGCAAAATGCAAATACAGTGGTTCACGAGTGCCGCTATTTTCCACTAAGGGATGCTCAACAAAAGCCATGCTTTATGTGGCATTATAAGGCACATTAGAATATCATCAAACAAAAGGAATAGAAGAAAATTCAATAGTAGAAGCATAAATTCCATGACTATTGTTGTTGAAATTAAAAAGGATATCAAAAGTAAGTTTTACTGATCAAATTGTATAGTCTATAAATTGTAAAAAAATTTGTAAAAGTTTTGAAAATTTTCAAATGGAGTTTTTGTGCCTAGATGATAATATTGATACTGAATAATTTTATATTTCATTTGATGACATATAATACTTGATATTTTGTCCCAAAAAAAAAGAATATCATTGTATAAACTTAAATTATTTTTCTTAACATTTTAAATTTTTTGTGTCAATTGCAATTCCAATGTCATAGTAACACTGAGGTATGTAGTGATGCAAATTCTATAAGAAACCTAGTATAATATTAACCAAACAATCAAATTCATCATTTCTCTCAAATTTAAACATGAAAGATAAATGGAAATTTTAGAAAGAAAATATATGTAAATACATATATTGACAAATAAAGTTCAATTAAAAATAATCATTTTTATTTGTTAATATGTGAAGTTAATTGTTGAAATATTAACTAAATTACTACCCACCATTTTCTATAAAATTTCATGGGACCCAAAGATTAAGAAAACAAAAGCCACAATATAGACCTTGTAAAATGAACCAAATTAAAGAAAACATAAGAAAGATTTTGCTGCAAAGCTTCTTAAAATATCATTTTTAGCTTGTATTTATTGTACATGAACAAAAACAAATAGAAGACGATTTCAAAATAGAATAGTCGAAATTCCCATCTTATTGACTAAAGTAAGGAAAACTATACAAGGGAGAGTTTTTTCATTTCAAAATATAAAATTCTTATAAGAAAATGTCATTTTAAGTGAGATTTGGAGGCTTCCAACCTCTATCTTTTAATAGTTGTCAAAATTTTGTAATGTTGGGGTATGCTTTTATGTTTTTGTACACTACTTTTTATTAATATAAACTTACATTTGAACAAAAGTAATAAATAAATAAAGAAAACGTAAGCTTTTTACCTTTAAGCATAGTTAAACTATACATGATGCTATTATATCTTTTGAAGTGTAAACAAATTATTTCTTTCCCTACTATTTCATAGTTTTTTCTTGTTGATAAATTATGACAGAATTCAAATGATTGACTGGAAAAGAAGTAGTCCTAAATAAATGAGAAACTATCAAGTGTGGTATGTAGGATGGACACAACTTACTTAGGCTCAAACATAGAAACAATTTTACTTAGCTATAAAAAATATGAGTATTGGATAAAGGTATACAATTTTATTTAGCTGTAAAAAAATATGAGTATTGGATAAAGGTTTACAATTTTATTTCTTTTTGGTGTACTTTTAGCTATTTCCCACCAAGAGCCAAAGAACTTCTTAGAATTTAACTATTTGAATTATCTTATCTCTTGTTTGCAATTTTTTAGCCCAAACAAACTTAGGGCTTGTAGAAGGAAAAGACACATCTCTCCAATGACTAAATGTCTATATACATTCAACATAGCATGAGCTACCAATTATTGGACAATTTAAAAACTTTTTCTCTACTAAATCACTACTCTCTCTCTCTCTTTGTGTGGATTTTTTATTTTTTATAAATACACACTCACGCATGCACTTTGTGTCAAACTTAAGATCTAAATCTCCTAAGTAGTACCTATGCCCAATTAAACTAGGTACTTGTTGACTAAGAAATACTTAAGATGTGAATCCTTAGTCATATCCTATCAATTTATTTATGTTACATATGATTCAATGATAAAATTAAACTTCACCAAACATAATTAAATATGTTTGTAAGGTTTTGTTGGTAAAAAGTAGATGTTATCATTGGAGCTAGAACTTCATCTTTTTTTGAGAATCTTTGCATATCAATATGTTGCTTCTTTCTTTCTACGGTCTATGCTTTAAGTGAAAATATAAATAAAAGCGTCATAGAATTTTTTTGCTAAAGCTCCTATTTACTCAAACTATCTCCAATGTAAAAGGTTGGTCAAACGGAATAGAAATGTCTTGAAGTTAAGATTAGAAATCATTAAAATGGAAAAGAACTCCTCGTATCAGGAAACTTATTTGAACATCAATATTTACTAGGTTTTATAGTAGTTTACCATAATATTTTTAAATAAAAATAATTACAATTTTTTATTTTCTTTTTAGTTTGTGACGATGGAGTTGCAATTTGAAGATTGAAGTAACTCTTTCTCATTGGTTGATTAGTTACATCTGAAAAAAAAAATTAAGAACCACATATCATTTTATCAATGATTAGGTAATAGGAAAGGACTATCATTTTGCGTTCTATCATCGAGCATCATAAGCTTGATTAATAGAAATTTTACCATGTATTTTTTTATTACCGCTTATTATAATTATTGTTATTTTTATACTTATTATCATAATCTACCAATTTTTTCTTTTTTATAAACGTTACTAATTTTTTTTTTAAATGCATTCCTAGGTCAATGTCTTGGGACATGTTCTGGATGAGTAATAAAACATAATATGACATAGCTAGCTTGTACATGTTGTAGTCTTTTGTCAAAATAAATTTTAACTATAAACTAATTTACATTTTTTCTCCATCTAATTAAAAGAACCTTATTTAGGGCATAAATAAAGGATGCAAGAAAAAAGAAAAGGCAAGGGCAATGGAAGAGAGTCAGTCAATCAAGTTATTTGCCTTTTTCTTACAAAAATAATTTTAAAATTATACCCAACAAATATTATTAAAAAAAAATCACTTTCTTAGATGATCTAAAGATAACATTTTCTGTCTATGTAATATCTAGGATGAATCTTAAGACCACCTCTTCACATAATGCCATTTCTCCAAGTAATTTAGTTGAATTTGAAAACTATTCTTCATGTGATGTTTATCTTACTTATTTAGCATGTAAGGATCAACTAATTCATCATCCATACTAAATATGTGTATATATTTTTTTTTATGCTATTTGAAATGAGAGAAAATAGTTAAATCCTTAAGAATACTAGCAGTTTTGATTTTGTCATCCTTCAAGTCAGCAAAAAGCTTTAAAAAGATGGATTTAATTGTGTAAATCCAAAGAAACTTCAAATCTATATACTTAGCATTTGTAAAAACTTAAGCAAATCAAGTTTAATTGGATGTGATGTATAAATTGTTTCATTATAAGGGTATACCCCTTGTATTAGCAATAGCACAAATGAAGGGAGAGCTTCTTCATTCATCTCTTAGTAACTTCAAACCGACGCATTAATTTAATTGGAATAAACACTACATTGGCTTTGCGTCCATACAACGTAAAACATCTCCAACTTCTCATACACGAAAACTTTCATTTTTGTCATCTACTTAGTATTGTGCCTCAACAAATACTGCATTACCCAGCAAGAGTTAAATCCAACTTGTAGTTGCGGTCCGAATGGTTGTCACAATAATTTTGTAACTAGTTTCATCACTTATAGAAGCAATTTACAACTATGGAATTTTTATATTATAACAAAATGTAGGCTAGAACATATATTTTCCTTTTAGTAAAATGTCGTTTTTTTGAAATAACTTAGAGATTTAGAGATAAGCTCATGAGCAGTTTATTTGTTCGAGGCTTCTTAATTGGGTAGAAAGTAATTATATTTGAGTTTACAAATCTGCCCAGGTCTGCTCTGGTAAAAGTAAATGAGACTGCACTAGACTCAAACTGATACAAAAAGAGTAATTATTCATCAATCATTAGGACACAGGCAAGAGAGATGCATACACTGCTTGACGTATTTACGGAGCAACTAGCCCTCTTTTAGATGAATGACGACAACGAAGAAGAAAAGCTGCTCAGCTGAAAGCTTATGAGTGCCTAAATTTTCTACTTTGAATACTCAATGTTGACTACATAAAGTTTTGGCCCAATTCCCTTCCCCAAAAAAAGCTGAAGGAAGCCCTTAAAATGGAAGCATGTGCCCACGGTTTTAAAAGTGCGTCAGTGGTTAACAGGACGAGAGGGTGAATTTGCACAAACCCATGAATCCAGGCGCTTCAAGAAGCGCGAGGTCCTCACAGCTCAGAAACTTTGGTTTAGTGACACTTGCTTTTGTTTAGTGACACTTGTCCCCCGCAGTCTTTCTCTTGCACCCTTTCCCCATCCACGGATCAGTTAACGACCCCATGGCACTCATAGATAGCTAACCCTATCGATTCTCGACGTGAAAAGGTAAGTAGGCTTCTCTTTAGTAGTTGCGAGAGTAGAATTAGGAAATGATGTTTGATCAGTACAAGAAAACCACCTAGCGGGTTTGAGCTGCGCAGAAACCCTAATTGTTTCCTTATATAAAAGCCAAAGAGATTTGCTTCCTTTGGTACCACTTTCAACTTTCAAGTCTCAGACTTTCCATAAAAGGCGTAAAATAAGCATCGCACAGCACGCACTTCGGTAATTTTTCTCTCTCCTTCCTTGTCTTCAACTTCGTTTCTCCAGATCATTTGTGAAGTCTTAACCGAAAAAACTACGGTCTTCAATATTTTCTTTTTTCATATCTTCGTAATAGGTTTCATGGGTGTTAAGCTAATTGTGAACTCTTTTGTGCCGATCTAGCGGATAGAGGGAGCGGCCAGACCCCAAGGATTGTAAGAAGGGGATGGGGAGAGGAAAGTTGCGATCAGAAGGATTGAGAATTCCACAAGCATGCAAGTGACCTTTTCAAAGCGAAGAAAGGGGTTGCTGAAGAAGGCCAGGGAGCTCTCGATCCTTTGTGATGCGGAAGTTGGGGTGATTATTTTCTCCACCACCAACAAGCTGTACGATTTTGCTAGCTCAAGGTCTGGTTCTCCTCTCTCTCTCACTCTCTTATATATATATATATTATATTTATATATGCACATATCTACAAATGAAATTCTACATATTTTCCAATGCCTCTTTGATGATTCAAGTTTCTACTAATAAGATACCATCGATTACTTCATCTTATTGCTTTATATAGTGAGATGGTAATATCTTATATGAAGTTTTTTCAGTATTATTTTGCATAGGAATACACATATATTTGGCTATAACACTACTGAAGTGGATTATTCATTCCAAAAATAGATAGAGGAGCATTTCACAAACATAAATTACATATGCTTTCTTCTCAAATGTCCTTGAAGATGACAATGCATCTGCATTTTTTATTAAGCTGTTGTATTCCACGCAACTATCGATCTAGCTACAATGTTCAATAAAGTTCATTGAGGAATAATGTCGTCTATCTGTTTGGGTTTGCCAGTTATGGATGAAACCGTGGAAAAATAGATAGTTAGAAGCTAAATCTTGTACTGTGGCAGAGATGTTATCTAACAAAAAAAATTTCGTGTTATTTTTCTGGAAACAGGAAGCTTTCTTTCATTTGACTGAGCTTGCAAAAAGTAATGCTGTTTCTCAGAACCACTTTCCGGAACAGCAAAACCTTTTCACATTTAACCTTTTTTCTTTTTCCTTTCTGACAAAAGCTTATTATAAGGAATCATAAGAAGTGATAGCTAAATACTTTCTCAAGTTCTACAGTACAACATGAGTGCATTGCTCTCTGTTATAGAAAGGTACTTTTTTCCTCCTTAGTGGGAAAATAAAGTTTAACTAGAATCCATTTACTAGATGTTCGAGTCTTTTAGATCGTCTTCTTCTTTGGGATACGACCGATCTCGCTCTAGGGAGAAACGTCCAACACAATATGCAACTTACTAGAAGTAACTTAATAAACAACTCCTACTTATCGGTGGAATCATTGTGGATATTTGGTTTGTCAGTCAAGGGAAAGTAGAGGTAAAGAAGGAAAAAACTGCTTGATTTATAGTCACAAGCCTTAGAATCACTTCAACGTGGAAATAGATCCAGCAAACCCGATTATATCCCATTCCCTCACTAAAATCTAAAGGATTACTCAACATAAATTCGTTCACTTATCAAGCTATTTAAAAATGTCCCTTTTACTTCAGTTTAATATATTTTGAAATTTTTATAGCATAAAAAGACTAATGTTATTGCTAATGGACTACAACCATACAATGGGTGCATATGTGTCATTAGAATCTATCCTTTTCTCGTACTTAATTTCATTAAGACACTTAAATGTTATTATTTCTAGTTATGATCCCATTCCATCTAGTTTCTTAATTAAATATTCACTTTCTTACTAAGTCAATTCTTTTTGTAGGAAAAGAACATAATTTTCATCACCTAAGGTTTCTTTTACTTCCTTAGGCTCTTCCTGTGCTAGACATATCACAAATTCATATGTATTATAGATGGTGGATCTAGTACTAACCTTTTGTTGATTAACTATGAGTCTTGCTCAATCCATCTTACATCTTATTTTCCCTTAATGTACTAGTAAAGAAGACACTTCACTAAACTTTTTGAGGACAATTTCTCCATAACTTACAGCGCACAAATTCTGTTTATTCCAAGAAAAACTCTTACAACCCTCCAGAGCAAATACCTTGAGCCACTTTGTAACAAAGTATATAGTTACAGCCTTTAAAGAAGAAAAAGAGACTACAACTTTGGAAATTTCTCAATGTTAGGTTTTTGTCTTACACAAACCCTAGATTACAAATGAAATAAAGATGATGGGAGTAACTTCAAATGGAGCACTTAAATTTGTAAACAATAAGGTAGCTGACAGACATGTGGCTTATTTAGCCACCAATGTTACTTGGGACTAGTAGGTCCTAGATTTAATACCCAACTCTCCCACAACTCCATTTATCTCATAAAAACAAGAAAAATAAAATAAAATATCAGAGTAGCCTTTGTAAACGTTTGAAGTTTTTGGAGTTGTGGCACAGAATCTCTGTACATGGAATTCTTGAGTTTTCTGTCTTTCTCTTCCTTGTTCATTTCTGCTCCGTTAGCAATCCTTTTTTTTATTTAAAAGAAAAAAATGAGCCACCAAGAGTAAAAGGGTCCAAAACTAATAACGTTAGCTAGGAGAGGAACTTTCCGCGGAGGAGGTCAGTTGTAGCTTCAAGCGGTCAGTCCTTTGCTTTTCCTCTCTTGCCCAGAAACCCGTTAGCTTTACCGTTGATCGGGAAACCAGACGTCAGCGATGCAGTTTATGCCTCTCCTTCCTTAGTAAGAACGGTGCCATCTAGTTAAGTGAGTCTTTGACATTTTACTCTTAATTTTCTTGCGCTTTGATTTTTACTGGCAGTAGAGTTGAGTCACGCATTTCATTTTATTCCTCCCTGCATTTTGATCTGGTCTTTTTGCAAGCTTGAGTCACGCGTTTTTGCTTTAAAACTTGTGATGGCTCCTTTCTTTTTCGTGTTCTCCATACATACGTGGCATTTCTCTAGGGCCGGATTTTTGTGTGAACAGTACTGTGTAGTAGCCTGGTTTCTTTTGTGGATGGAAACCACACCATGGTTTGGATCTTCATTGTTAGACAACAAAGCCCCACATAGAAGAGGAAGGTACTTGTCATGTGCTTTATATACTTGAACAACCTCTTTTCTTAATAAGGACTTTTGAGAAGAGGTAGACCTAAATCTTCACATAGTATCAAAACTAGTTCTCCTTCTATGTGTTTCAATCCAATCTTACAAATAAGCCAATCCTTTTGTTGGCAAAAAACCAGACTTGGACTGTGGGAGAATATGGGATAATAAAATTCTACATTAGAAAGGTAAGTACTTGTAATATGCTTTATATCTTTGGACAACCTCTTTCACCTTTTAAAGAGAGGTGGACAAGGCTCTTTTACACTCATTTGAATAGGGACTGCACTTCATTTTCTTGAAATGCAAGCTTTTAGCTCTATGATTTTTTCTAGTAATGATGTTTCATATAGTGTTTTATTTTACGTATGTTTAGAGATCAAAATATTTATGAACTTGAGTATTATGATTTCTTCTACAAAATAGTCTTGTTTTCTTTGGCCACAAGTACTTGAATGATTTTCTAGATTTTGTTTTTCAAGTTAGCTAAAAAGGGTGTTTGGGGATGCTTGTCTCGAAACCACAACATTTAGGAGAATTTGCTAATCGCTCTACTTAAGCTTCGGAGGAAGTGACAATTTTCCAGGAACTTAGTTTAAAGTATTCAAAAATTCGCACATACTCTTTTTGTCATCAAAATATATCTAAAAGAGTTATTAATTTCTTGAAGCTTCCATTAGCTAGGAGGTTGACGCCCCATCCTCTATACCCTTTTTCCGTAACTACAAAAAAGAAAAAGAAGAAAAATTGTGGAGTTCCTTTTACGAAATAGGCTTTATGACGACCCTATTTAATATGTAACAAACTGTATTAACAACGTCCCCAAAAGGTCTTTTGATTAATTATTCTCACAAAATATAGTTTCAGTAAGGTCTTAGAGTTAATAATATCTCCAATACCTTCAGTTTTGCCTTTAAAATTATCTTCAAATGATAGATTTCCTCCAACTTTCAACTCACGTTTACTAAATAGATTCTTGTTCTCGACCATTTGTCTTACGTATCCGCCATTCAAATACCAATAATTAGATGTTGACTAGTTGCTTTCTTCTCATTTGAATCCTGCAAATAATAATGCTGTAAAGGACGTTTTAGTACCCAAATTTCCTCGGGTCCTTTCTTGCTAGTTAGAATGATTCAATTAGGATCCATACTTTCTAGACCTTTTAAATTTTTCTTAACCTTATTTGTCGTTGTAAGTATGACATAATACCTGCAACAGCCACAATACATGCTACGACAATTAGTTTTGCTATGTACTCGTTCTTTTTAAAGAAATTGCTAAAGGACTTATTCCCTCATTGGGGTTTATAAACCTATTCTTACATTGTAAAAAAATCCTTAATGGGATGACATTATCTTCTCTAAGATTCATTTCATCTACGAAATTTCTTAAACATTTGTCATTTAAGAAATGGTTCTGTTTCGGATTTCGTTAATGGTGCGGCCACCAATTCATCAGTTTTTCTGTTAAGAGAGGTCCTGATGAATCCCTTTTGATGGTCTGAGGGGTTTGAAAGATGGTTGCAGTATGAATATATGATTTTGTGGAATGGTGACGGGAACCTGTTTTCGTATTTAACATCAAGTTATTACTTTGAATGCAAATTTTATGATTTGAATAGAATAATGGACTTCGAAAGAACTTCCATAGACACCTTTCACTACTTTAAGATGTATGTCTATGAAACTAGAGCCTCAAAATTTATTTCGTTTTGAGAGTTTAGTGATTACGTTAGCCATTTGGTATATAAATGGAATGCTGTGATCTGAACAGATGATATTTGTGCAGTGATCTGATCCAACGTTTGCACCCACATTTGATGTGGGGGTGTCCAGGCGTTTCGCTGTGTTCATTATACAGAAGTTGCAGCTGCCTCTTTCCAAATCAATATAACCTTCCATGCTAAAAACTAAATCTACAGCTCTAACCAGTAATTCTTTTCCAAGTATGTGTCAACGTAAAACATGCGATTGAACACACTCGTCCATGCCCTCTAGTCCCCCAAATTCCTCATTGATTCGAGAAGGCATTAAATACAAACCTGACTATGACCCAAAAACTCTAAGTTGCTTGTATCTGTCGCCATCACTTTCTTTCCTAACAGTACCGATGCCATTGAGATAAAAGCACAATGCATTTACAGGTTCCTCTTTCTCCTTCTTAGGAAACAGAATACAAAAACAAATATCAACTAATCAAGTGCAACAAGATACTAGATTCTTTATTTGTAGATGTAAACTGACCATTTCCGTAGTCATACTTCATTATTTATTTGCATTCATTTACTGCTTTGTCCCAACCAGGCACCGAAATTTTACTGCTTTTCTATCAGTGATAATTTTGCGGTCTTATAACAACGACTCATGAGATAAACCCTGTATTATATCCTTTTCTTTTGCAATCTGTCTTTTTATATATATTTTTTCAGTATGAAATCTGTTCTTGGGCGTTACCACAAAGCAAAAGAGGAACGACACTCGCAATGCAACCTTACTTCCGAAAACAAGGTAAATTATTCATTGACTGTTTAGTCATTTCCCGCACCAATAGAGGCATATGTACTTGCTTGCTTCACAGTTCATATGAGAAACAGAACCGGAAGAAAAAAGATGGCACGATTCTTCTTCTCTTTATAAAGAATAAACATAAAAAATGAGACGCATGATAACGAAGCTGTTTCTAACCATTAAAGGAATCAAATGAAATCTGTGGATCTACGAGCAATCATGCACAGACAGAAACACAAGAACAGGTTCAAATGGAGCAATCTTTCTCACCAATAATATGTGAACTGATCTGAAATATGCATATTAAAACCAGAGTCTTGTGCATTTGGAGCATCCAGAAGCAGTGTAATCTTAAATATGAGAATAGTAGGGCAATGGAGTTTCTCCATTTTTCTTTTTTTTTTTTTCTTGTGGAGAATTACTAGTGCAACACTTAGAAGTCTACTTTTCTGATAGGAGAAAAAAAAATAGTAGCAATAACAATTAGTTTCATAGGAAAAGCTTGTGTTTAATCTTATCACTATTTAGGACCAACTTGTTATTTAAAGATTGTTTATGTTAAGATATCTTAAGGTTAAAAGGCCTAAAGTCCAATCTAAAAACTAGCTCAAAAGTGTTACTTTATAGTGTTCAACTAGACTAAAAGTTTTGATAATGGGATCTTGGTAAAATCCCTTTGCTACAATTCTTGCTTTATAATCTTCAAGAGAGCCATTAGATTTAAGTTTTATTTTATAAACCTATTTGTAGCCAATGGAAATTATATTTGATGGTGGTGGTACTAATTTCTGTGTTTGATTTTTTTACTAAGGAAAGATATTCTTCTACAATTGCTTTAAGCTAATTGGACTCATATGAGTGTGTAGAAGCAGTTAGAGCATATGTGCTGGCATGTGAGAGTACTTTTGGAAAATGTTTCAGCTTTAAGTCTAATGACCATTGAGTGTTGGGATTAGGTTGTTGATGAGTTGAGGGATGGAACTATAGGGTCCATGAAAGGGTGTGAATCCCTAGTTGAAGAGAAAGACTGCCCATTTTTTGGTAGGAACGTGCAAGTTGTATTTTGATTATTACAATTAGGTGCTCAAAAATGGGTAAAGAGATTAGAGGTGGTATGCTAGTAGAGGATTGTGTATTTTGCTTTGAATGGTGATGAAATGGGTATTATTGTTCATCAAAAATAGAATCCACTCTAATATATAATTTATTTGTTTTAAACAAAGGTAGTAATGTTCTATGTATCTTATTAGATAACCAAGAAAGACACATAGGATTGACCTTTGGTATAATTTTTTTTTTTTATGAATATGTGAGTTTATTTATCAAAAAATAAGATAGTACAAAAGCTTAAGAGCATACCCTAGCATTACAATTTGTTTAAAAGAAAATTGAATGTGGAATCCTTCAACTATGACACAATAAAACATTCATCTAAGAGAGTTTGATATTCTTAAATAGAAACACCCTTCCACGTACCACTTTCCTATTTATAGCCAATAAAATTGGTATTTCAACAAACTTATTTTTAAAATGTCTACGATTTCGTTTAGTCATATACAATACATGCAAGCTAAGAGAGAAAGTTTAAGAAGTTTTGCATCTAAATCTTTGCCTTTCGTTGGTTTAACCATCCATTGCAATTCAAAATTTCAATCATCAATGTTCCTATGTATACCTTGTTGCGCAAGTATACTTCACCATATTTGCCCAGTCCAAGGACATTGAAAAAACAAGTGAGACCTACTCTCCAATTAAGAACCACAAAAATTACAAGATAGGTCAATTGAGGGAAGCCATCTAGATACCACTTCTACTATAGGAAGTCTATCTCTACATATAAGCCATCCAATGAAATTATGTTTGCTAATTTTACTTGACCATATCAAGTTATGCCATTCAACCTCAATATTAACTTGGCGTATATCATTATGTCTCTATACAACAATAAGAAGGTCTGGAAAGTGTAGATATGAGAATTGTTCGTAATTTAAGAAGACCTCTCCAACTCTATGTCATATTTCCTTTGATGTCAAGATGCATAGCTAAAACTTTCCTACATTTAGTACTATAAATCCATCTACTCTATAAGGATGAGCTTGAATAATTGATGAGATTCCAAAGTGACCCTTCCAACAAAACCTTGTTCCATACTTTAAGATCTAGCTCAAGTCCTCTTTCCTTTTTAGGTGAACAAAAAACTTGCCAAGCAATCTTATGAATTTTATGATCTATAGAATTCCCCACCCATAAAAAGTGTTTAATCTTCTTCTCAATTTCATAAATAGTTTGTTTTGGAAGAAGGAACATTTGCATCTAAAAAGTGCAAATAAAAGTAAGAACAGATTTTGCCCATTACAACCTTTCAGCATAACTTAGATGTTTCAGTCCCCAACCATCAATTCTTCCTATGATTTTCTCAATCAAAATCTTACAATCGACATAAGTATGTCTTCTTGTAATAAGGGGAACATCAAGATACCTGATTGGAAGAGTTCCTTTAGAGAGTGGAGTATGATCTAAATCAAAAGCTTTTCTTGTTCAGTATGACTTAAAACAAATATCTGGCATTTGCTAGGATTAAAATGTAAACCTGTGAGTGCTGCAAAGTCGTCCAAGGCATCAATGAGACATAATATTGAATTAACATCCGTATGTGTAAATAAAAATAAGTCATTAGCAAAGTAAAGGTAAGTGATTTTCTCATTTTTATATCGCCAATGATATTTGAAAGTAGAAACATAAGCTTTCTCAATAATAAGCCTATTAAGAATTTCCATGACAAAGATAAATAAATAAGGAGACAAAGGATCTCCTTGCCTTAATCTGCTAATGCCCTAAAAGTAACTAACATGCTTACCATTGAAGTTTACAAAAAAGCTAGTAGTAGTAATGCATTGGCCAATGAGATCAATCAATATTTGAAAAGTATGAATAGCTAGTAAAACTCCTAATATTGCATCCCATATAACCATGTCATAAGCTTTCATGAGATCAATTTTAATAGCGACACACTTACCTTTTCCTCCTTTATGATAATTATGAAGCAACTCTTGACAAAGTATAATATTTCAAATATCTGATGACCCTTGATAAAGCAGTTTGGTTTTGGCTAACCATAAAAGGGAGAATGAGACTTATCCTTTCTACAAGCAATTTAGAGATCACTTTATATAGAACATTATAGCAAGTAATTGGTCTGAAATCCTTCATGCAACTAGGATGGGAAGTTTTAGGAATTACGCATAACAAAGTAGCATTAATAGCTTTGAATAACTTCTTAGATGAGAAAACATCTAGCATTGCATCTTTTATGTCACAACCAATAATAGGCTAAGCTTTCTTGTAAAACAAACTATTGTCGCCATCAGGACTAGGAGCTTTAAAATCATGAAGTCCCTAAATAACTCTCACCACATCTTAGCATTTGAAAGTAGGTAGACTCAATAAATCGTTCACATTCTCATGAAATAAAGAAACATATCTTTCAGTGTGAATATTATTAGATAAAAGCTACTAAGAATATTTTGATAATATGTAATAACAGCATTACGCAAGCCCTCATCATCAATAATAGTAGATCCATCTTCTTGCACTAGGTGAGTGATTTTGTTTTAAGTTTTTCTACATACTAAAGATGAAAAGAACATCGGCTATTATTATCTCCCTTTTTTAGCCAAATATTTCTTGATTTTTGTTTTAAAATAATTTCCTCATCTTTACTTAGTGCAATTAGTTGCTCCATTTTAAGCCTTTCCTTAGAGCACATAGCAGTATCAAATGGGTCAAGTTGTAAATTGAGTTGAACTTGTTGTAGTTGTTTTCTAACAACCTTTACCTTTTGATGTAAGTCTCCAAATTGGGTGAGTTTAGATACCAAAGTTGTGCCTTAAATGCCTTTAGCTTCTTCATAACTTTTAATATTTTTGTGCCATTGACTTCTTGGTGCCAAGCAGAACTAACAATATCCATAAAATCAAGGCTATTTGTCCAAAAATTGAAAACTTTGAAAGATGCTTTTTTCCTTCTATAAGTAACATCCAACCTGACTAAGATAGGAGAGTGATCCAATACCAAAAGAGGCAAGAACTCAATAAAAGACCTGTCAAATTTGAGAATTCATTTTACATTTGTTAATGCTGTATCAATCCTGCTAGCTTCGAGATTCTGTGCTGGTCTTCTATTAGACCAAGTAAAGAAAAAACCAATAAAGGAAGGTTCCACCAATCCTAATTTCTCGATCATATCATTGAAATCCTCCATGCCCCTTGTCCATCTGACATTTGGACTAATGCGTTCAGTTACATGTTGAATTTCATTAAAATCACCCATTAGTAGCCATGGAACATTTTCAACAATTTGGGACAAAAAAAACTCAATAGTTGCTTATAACTCCTTACATTCAAATTCCAAGTTGCTTGCATAAATGGCAGACAAAAAGAAAGATGACAAACTTAACTTATCAATGCAATAGTGAATAGCTTGAGATGAAGTGTTTTGAATTGCAAGTTATAACTCAAACAATTTCCATAAAATTCAGATTCTTCCAATTATAGAGTGCAAGTAATTATGAAAGTAATTCTAACCAGTAAACATACTATTGATGACAAAATTCACTTTTTCTTCCTTTACTCTATGTTATATCAAAATGATAACATGTGGAGATTGAGATAATACAAACTTAACTGCTTCTCTTTGTTTGAGGCATTTATTAAGGCCCTTTACGTTCCAAATTGATCTGGAAGTTTTCCCCCCCTTTTCCACTACCTCAAAGTTATCAAGAATATCTAGGCTCATTATATATGGGCTAATATCACAAGCAACCTGAGCAAACCTATTTTCTAAGATGATTACATGATCATGGTCCTTCTTCTTTCCAAGAGTTCTCTTTTTACTAGTAATAGGAACAAATTCTACTTTTGTATTAGGTTTATTTCCTAGAGAAGTAACATTAGGCTTAATAGCATGTCTTAATAACATGAGCAACACCATTTTCCTTAATTACAAGAGAATTAACTTCAATCTTTATAACTGTAAATAGGACTTGACCCTTTTCTTTTTGATTGACATAAGCAATTGGAACTTGAGAAGAGGCAACATTCTTCTTAGGAATCCATATATCTTTCCTAATAGTACAATCCTTATGACCAAAGCAATTACATTTATGACATTTAGGAGGAATCCAACCATATTCTATAGTAACTTCAAACACCTCATTATTACCTATATCAACATCAAAATTTTGAGGGAATTCATATCAATATCTATCAAAATACAGACTTTAGCATATGATAATTAGAGCTTTTGTTTATTAGCTTTATCCATATATAGAGGTTTATCCAACAACTACTAACATGACTCATTCCAATCTTATTCCATAGAGCATGAGGAACATTAAACAACTTAACCTAAATGGGAACAACATATATTTTGGCCTTCTCCAATTTGATACACAGGTGCCATTTTTGAAGAAATAAAGGTTTACCAGCCATGTCCCATACTCTAGTTTCCATTACTTCTTCCAACTTTTGTATATTAAAAAACCGAAAGAAAAAAAAAGCCCTCCTCAATAGTGGTAACATCTATTAAATTATCCTTACCTCACAACTTTTCAACAATTCCTTTCACTGCATAATACGAAGTACTAGCATTTAGAAAATAACCAACAAGAAAATTAGCAAAATGACTTTTACGTACCTTAATTGCTTCTAGAGGGGTTTGACAACAATTCCCTTCCCCTTTTTAGTTAGGGTATTAGCATTTTGATTCCTTTCACTACATATCTAATTTAGCATTTTGATTTATTATTCCCATCACTACTAATTTCCAAGGTGTTCCAACATTACCAACAAATGCTATAGATTTTGAGCAATTCACAATGGGTACCATTTCTTATTGTTGATTCTTATCTATTTTGTCTATTTTACCATTGATGGCCACTTGGGAGCCAATTTCATCAAAAACTACATCATATGAATTATTCAAAGAGGTACCAAAGGTACTTGATTTCAAGACATCCAATGGTTCTAGTATAGTCTCTTCATTACACGATTGGGGCTTAGCCATTCCAATTTCCACCTTAGATTTTGGAGATGCGGTTTGTAATTTTCCACTTCTAGCACTTGGACATTAAACCCGAACCAAAAGAGCTAAGGGCTCATCTTCGAGTAGAGATAGGTTCTAGACAAATTCGGCTAACAACTTGTACCACATGCTTAGACCTTTAAAGAGTCTAGCTGATGTTTGAAGGTGAGAACAATGGGACCTTCATTCATCGTCTCCCGCATGTAAGGCCAATAGCAAGATTAATTAATTTATGCTAGTACATATGTGTGAGAGAGAGAAAGACGTTGATATGGAAGTGTGGGACACGGGAAAGCTGGGAAAAAGAAGTCTGGAGAAGGGAAGAGAGAGGGAAAAAGGAGGGAAGAGATGTGGGGTTGGGGATGGGTGGAGAAATAAAATTCTGGAGGAAGTTTTCCGGTGGACGTGGGGAAAAGGTGGAGGGTGGAGAGCGAGAGAGAGAGAGAGAGAGAAAAAAAAAAAAGAGGGCGTGGGAGTGGGTTTCAGCCGACGGGATGTGTGGAGCACCCTGAACCTCCACCAAGTGATGGCGGTGAAGGCTCTTGTGTTAGATTTCCGGCTTTAGGGCGCCGGCAGCGAGTCTGGGATTAGGAGTTTTGGAAGAATAGTGGCGGCGGCAAGGAGTGTTTCATAGTCGGTATAACTGTTTGGCAATTAGGCTTTTTTCCTAAACAATCTTCTTCGTTAGGTGAAAGATCCTTTGTTGTAGTTTTTGTTTTGTAAAAGGTTGTAGATATGGGTATATTACGCATCCAAATTTTCTTAAGTGGGAAATAATGGGTTTATGTTTAGACAACTTTTTCCAATGAGATTTGTTTTCAATTAATGGGCTTGGTAGCTTGTTCATTATGTCACTTGCACTTTCAAAGGCAAAATCTTCGTATTGTAAAGATACTTGGGTGTGTTAAAGCATAACAAGCCCAAATTCAGAAATGTGTGTATGTTTTATTTCTGCAAATCTATTTTAACATGGTGCATTTGGGCTTGAGATTTGTTTGCAAATGTCCAGTTTTGATAATAAGTTTTTGAATGTTGTAGAAGTAAATTTAGTGGCAACATTGCATTTAATTTTTTTTTTAATATTTTTGTTTAGAGTTGATTCTCCACAAACTTGTGAAAATTTTTGAAGATTTAAAAAAATTCTTCCTTAGATTTCCTAGGATATAATCATGTGAATTTGGAATAATAATCTATGAAACGAATGTAGTAACCATTGCCTTGATAGGATCTGATTAGGGTAGGTCCTCATATATCAAAGTGGACAAGTCTAATAGCACAGGAGATAGAGATAGAGATAGAGTTTGAGTTGATATTTGCTTTTACTAGTCTAACAAGCATTGCATAGAAATATTTCCTTGAAAATGAATATTCATTATTTTTAACAATCTTATTATAATCATTTAATGATTTCATCATACACTCACATATTGTATTATATTCCATAAACTAATATCAGGCATGCTAACTGCAGTTTTGGGAAAGGGAGGCAGAAACGTTGAGACCACAGCTGCAGCACTTGCAGGAATGCCACAGGTAGAATCATTGATGCTCAAAAAAGCAACACTGAACTATGCATAGTCACTAGAATTCCGCACAAATCAGAATGTACAGTCATATAACGTCATAGAAAATGAAAGAAACAAGAAAACTAAAAAAAGAGAAGGAAAAAAAAAGGAATTTGATGTTAGAGACTATGGAAAAGCTATCACTAATCATAAGAACAGATGGCGTTAGGGGTGCAACTGCATCTTTCCTCAATACTTCATTTGCTCCAGCAGAACCTCAAAACCAATGTCTGCAGTCGAAACCCAACTAATGTCAACTTCACTTTTGTGGTTAAACATGATGCCCCTCCGTTTGCTTGCCTCCTGCCGCCTTACAATGCTTGCTTCATGAGCCAAGTCAATCCTTTGGCCCAGCTTTGGCTTAAAAGCGATGATTTTTGGATAACTGGCTTCTCTTCTTCTGTACTTTCTCCGAGGTCGCAGGAGGTTAGGTTTGGCCTAGGTTGGACCACATATGACCGGCTTGGCTTAGGTCGGGCCTGGTTTTGTCCTCAATCATGTTCCAAAACATTTACTAGTTCAAACTAAAGATCATTCTACTTTATAATACAACATAACTCTAGGTACAACCTATTGATTGAGCTCAGGATGTGGAAACCATAGCCATTGGCAATCCAGTGCGTCAGGTTCAGGAAACATGGCAAAACTCAGAAGAGTTTAGGAACCCCTCACTGACAATCTAAGATCTAAATGATCGTTTCTGTGACTAGCAGACTGACTACAAGTTACGGTATGGTAAAACGTACGTTTCTTCAGATTAAAACGATTTTTTATGCCATCAAATCTCCCTTTTTTGTGCTTGTCACGAGGCCCTGTTGCTGGGACCATTACTGCCAAATTACTTATATTTCACTTGAAACGCACAATACAATAAGTAGACACCAGCATCTTTTGAAGCACTTTGTTTAGACAAGCTCTCTCCGGAAAAGTATGAATAAATATCCCAAAGAGATTCAAAAGTAAAACACTTGGACTTCAATTTACAGATAAGATGGTGGAATAATAGAAAACTGTGGTCTAGCCCATATCACAGAATCGATACATTCAGTAATCTTCAGTGTATTCTACACTTGAAATATTATACATGCAGGGAACTCTCGGGCAGAGAACTTTGTGGTTTGAGTGTTAAAGATTTAGAAAATCTGGAAAATCGACTGCCGAAGAGTTTGAAGGCTGTCCGTGCCAAAAAGGTTCGAGAATCTGAGATTTATTTGAATTTTAGTCCAGAAATTCAATGATCTATGTAAAAAACCCCCGGGGCCGGGGGGGGTGTCGAGCTGTAAACCTTGATGCGGTTATTCTTTCCCTGCAGGAACATAAATTAACAGATCAAATAAAAGCACAGACCGAGAAGGTTTTCAAGAGAAAATGGCTAACTCCTAGTTCATGTTTGTACAAATTTCATTTCACCACCTGACTAGCTTTCATTCCACTGTAGGAAGATCTCATTCGTCAAGAGAACACTGAACTATACAAGAGGATTGACCTCATTTACGAAGAAAATATCGAATTGAAGAGGAAGGTAATTTTTAAAGCACATTTTTATACTTTCTTTATTCACTGTGAATACTTTTAAATACAGAAACAAGCCTTCGGTAAGGCAAGCAAAGAACCCTCTTGAAGATTGATAAGCTACCCTTAAGGCTCATGGTATTCGTTTTGAAACTAGATTAGTGAAGGATTGTTTTCTAGCCAGGCTTAAATGAGTGTTTGCATCGTAGGTTTATGGTCTGGGAAATCTCAACGAAGAAAGCGTAAGTCTTACTGCTCCATCCAACATCGGCAATGAACACAATCTTCACGCATCCATCCAGCTCCAGCTAAGCCAGCCACATCCCCAAAACCACGCACCACCAGAAGCAGTAGAACTGAGGTATATCCTCCATTTATGGACATGCCAAATCCAATTCAAGAGTGGTAAAGAAATTATATTATAATATTAACGCTATCAATGTCTCCTCAAAATCTTCAACAGATTACAACTGCTTTAGCAAGTCTATTGGACTGGATAGCTACGCGTCATTATCCTATCAACAACTCGGCAACAGTGTAAAATTAAGCTTCCAACAATGAGATTTTGTACTTCGACTGTCAGATACAGTACACAAAGCAGGAACCAGAACAGTTTGAATCAATGTTTTATGAACGTTGCCATAAAATAGTAACAGAGACCAGCCATCCTAGAAGGATATGGGAAAGCACGACATTGTCATGTGTTGTTATAGTTTTCTGGAATTTTGGGGTTATCAATAAAAAGGAATGGTGTAGTTACGCTACGTACATAATTCTGGTCAAGGGTAATCAGCATCTCAAACAAGAAAGTCTCAATTGCAGACGACTTTTTTAGGGGCAGAAATTTTTCAACACTTGGGCTAAAAATTCAGAAAAGCACGAGGTAAAATGTGAAGAAGAATTACTAGTCGATGAGTGAAATTTGTCGGGTCTAATCTTTTGCAGAAAAAAGCAACTTGAAATTATCAAGAAAATATATGGTTTCTGGATTCAACATACTTCACTTATAAATACGAGCCCAACAACGGAGTGACAAGGTTATGAGCCATTATTTAGACAGGAAAGTTTAGGCTATTAAATATTTTCAGTAAACCAATGAAGCAGAAAAATTGTTCAATTACTAATAATTTCTATTATCCATTAATTTCACATTAAACTGTGTCCTTTAGAACACTATATCAGCTAATATCATTGGACCAACAGGATTACAGCGGCAGCATTTATTCGTCATTATGCCAAACAAAATATGGGTAGGACAACGGCATGTATTGATCATAAATTATTTTATAGAACTTGTACTAAGAGTAACATGTCATGAAGGAAGCGAGAGTAATAGATTTGATTTCAAGTTGCGCTAATTTGATGCGAACTAGAAATGACCAATGGAAGTCTTCCATTAGGTACCAGAAGTTCAACCCAGTGAGAGCATCGGCTCTTTATGACAATTCTGGCATTAATGAAATTGCTTGCGGGGTGGCTTCAGAAAGGCTTCCTCGCCCCACCACGCTCACCCCTACATCTACAGTGATTTTTCTCACTTATTAATAGATTTATCCAGTAGGTCAACTATCATTATCAATTTTCAATGACATTCACAGGTCTTACTCTTTCCGCTGTTCAATTCTGATTTAAATTAAAGACGTTTTAAAGTTAGCAACACATCTCCTACAATCTAAGGCTTAAGGAGGGTTAAGTTCCCGACACCCACCTACACTATAATAGATAATAGATAATTAGAAGTTGCATTATCATGGCATTATAAAGTACTATTACTTGCCCGGGTTTGAAGTTCTTCAATCCATCCTATTCAATATATTGTAGGTTGACACAACTTCTATCATAATGGAGAGAATTCTCTGAACTTCTCAATCACAAAGACCTTATGATGCAACATCATACCCATAGACATCAAACATATCATCTTGGATAGAATCTGATCTTCGATCTAGATATCGCAACTTGCAATTACTCAAACTTGTTCTCCTTGAAGAATAACAATAAGAAAGTTAAAAAATTCTCATTTACCTTTAAGGTTCACTAACAAATGCAATAAAAAGACAAAAGAAAAAGAGTGTACATAATAAACTAGAGAATTTGAATGGGAATCTATTAAAAAGCCCGTTATGTCTGTTTGTTTTGGTATCACTAGAGATTTTTAAGGATTCTTGCGTCGGGATGCCTGAGAAGTCAAGTTTTGTGCTTCAGATTATTTTGAGATATCTTTCTAAAATGTGAGTTAGATCACCTACCACCTATGTGCGACATGCAAGATAAAATAGATTTTATCACGAGAGAAACCCTTCCAAAGTTGCCGCACTGCAAGCTGACAACGAGTAAATGAGCAAAATGGAAAAATAGATGAACTCCTTCAAAAAGTATTTGTCTATGAAAGCCCAAGTCCTGTGCACTTCCCTCCTAATGGATAGAGAAACAATTCATAGCAGTTGATAATGTACTACTTTATCATCCCAAAGCTTGATAGTCATGATCTTTTCAAAAAGTATTATCAAGAATAGCCACCATCAAGTCAATTTAACCTTAAAAATAGTTGGAAAACCACTGTCAAGATGGAGGAATTTTTTATGAATGGTTGCGTATGCTATATGCTCTGTACCTTCATGAGAATTATACCACTAAGAAAAATGCCTTTCATGGGTAAATTCTTGGTTGTGTGCTTGGTCGACAATTCATGTGCAATAATCAAAGAGGTATCACTTGGACCACTTTTTGTAGGTTTGTACCACCTAAGAAAGGAGAACCTTGATGCCAATATCCTTCTATAGTCAAACTTTCTCTTAAGAGAATCTCTACCAAGTCACGCAATATTTGCCTTTTATCATAGGTTCATTCAAGTGTTTGTCATACCTACGTCTCCTATCACATAGCATAGAATACAACATGAGTTTAAGTGAGCCTGCACTACTGCCAAAACATTTGGTTAGACTAAACCAAGATGACAAAGTTATTCAAAGTGGTGTAATTCATTAGTCATTGGCATAAGTGGGGTACTTAGTCAACAGTGACGTCATAATAGCTTATTTATGTGACAATACAGGTCTTAATTATTTCCGGCATCAAAACTTCAATCACTACCTTGACCATGGAGCCCTACACTAACTTAACCGCTATAAGAGGTTCAACTATATGCGAGGTCTATTGGGAGAACAAACATACATAGAATATCGTTTGCTTAAGATTCATTTTTCAAAAACAATTCAAAGAGGAAAAGTCTTTAACAATAAAAGAGAGCATTCTGATGGGCACAATAAATATTATAAAAAGACATTGTTATTCTTCAAATTCTTATATCATTTGCATAAATGATCAAAATACACCTTAAAGTTGTTTTAGTGAGGATAAGACTTTCAACCTAAAAATGACAAAATTATACCAAAGGTTGATATCGAAAAAATAAATGCTAAATTTATGGTCCATTTATTGATTGAATAAAGTGTTGCAAAAAGGAATAGAAAAAATTAATTTAGTAACCTTGTATCCTTAAAAGTAAAAGATTTTGATCTTATAAAAAAAAAGGTAATTTAGGCCTAACTTTTAACATCAAACATTGAGTGGATTGGATGCAAGTGACTCACTTCCATGGTCTTATGTCATTGGAAATCGAACTAAGAGATCATGCATTCCTAATAGATAGAAAATTCATACATCACAAGGAAAAATCTAAAACCATTTTCTATCAAAGTAAAAATCTTGCTTTGTTATATGAGCCAAATTCATGTCTTATGAGATAATTTCTTTTGAGAAGACCATATCTTGAGGTTGTCCTATAGCTACTGTGACTTGTAATAGAATGTGCTTGCATGGCATAGAAAGAATTGTTGTTGCAATGTCTAATGTTTCACTACTCTTTTATTTATTATTTCACATATGTTATAATTAAGGTGATAATAGGCTTTAGATTTAACCTCCATCCATTATAGAGAAAAATGACCATAATCAATCCCTTATTACCTTTTAGATTTCTTTCCACCTTTTTCTTTTCATCAATTCCAAGTGGTGAATTTGGATGCATGAGTGGAAAAAAAAATTACTTTTTAGTTTTCTTTCCACCTTTTTCTTTTCATTTTCATGATATATATAAAATTTCATATAAGTATTAGCAGCTGTATCTCGATCTATGTATGCAACATCCATGATTTGATAAAGATACTTATATGCAAACCACTTCATTATTTTGTTTTCTCAAATGTCTCTGATTTTTTTTCCATAAGTAATTGTCCATATAGTAAAGATGGGTATGATAAAAAAAAAAACTGACAGACGAGCACATTTCTTTAATTTAAGATTCACATGGATGTTCATTGTCTTTGCACGTTCCCAAGTGTGCACACTATCAATTAATTTGACACATTCTCAAGTGGGAATACCATTAATTAATTTGACGTACAGAGATTAATATAATACAATTTTGAATCTTGACCCATTGTACTGTGTATGTGACCAGAACTCAGGTCATTAATTTAGCAACTTATGATTAAAATTTCAACCACCGTACGGCTTTACAGCTTGCAAACGTCTCTAAATTAACGCTTTTCTGGGTAACTCGTATCATTCCACTAAATCAATCCTTTGATATTTCAACCTTGTTTCTTGTGAATGCGAAAAGAAATTGTAACAATGTGCAATGTCGACCATCAGTGAGCGGATCTACCCAAATCTTAATCTGATTCTGCTCTAAATAGAAATGCAGCATTGTCGAAGGTATTGGTGAAGTCGTACAAGAAGCTGAGATGGGATCGGATGTTTGGCTGACCAAAGCATTTGAAATTTATTAACCTCCTTAAGTGGTTAGAAGAATGATTCTAAGCAGCCTCGTTTCAAGCATAAAGACCCGGCAACGTTGGATAAATAAGTTAAAGGAAAGCACGCATTTCTTGCAATATCGTTTAGCCTTAAAAAGGTTTGAGGATAACGAAGAATCTACTCCCAAGGAATCCCCATCTCCTCCCCCTCTCTCTTCCCACTGATGGTGGATTGCTTGGTTATAGCAACCTCAGTACCCTTAAATCAGCGGAGGAACAAAATAACGATGAAATCTACGGCAGTAATATTTGAAAGATGATTAATATGCTTTGTATAATCTTCTCGAAGGATAGAGACGCATTTTTTATTTTATGTTATCACAAATGTTGAGGTTGGGTATGAAGCCAACACTTATCTCCATTGATATGTAGAACTTGATCACCTGTGTTTGGCTGATGAAATGTGGGTTCCTAACTTCAAAACCTAATCCTGTCTATTAAATTGATGAGTAGGCTGGTCCCCGAGCACGGTGCTCAAAGCATTACTTCTCGGGAAGTAATTTTAGGTTTCTAACTTGATACATATATATATTGTTCATACTGTATACCTCTTTATATGAGCTTTGTAACTATCATTGGCCCGAAAAACAATAAATAAATGTAAACTTCTGTAGCCTATGCTCATACCGTGCTTCACAAGTGCCGCTATTTTGCATTGAGGTATGCTTAACAAAAACCGTGCTATACATGGCGTTACAAGGTATACTAGAATATCATCACAACTTAAGTTATTTTTTCCTGTCACGTTAAATGTTTGCGATAATTGCAAATCCAGTGTTATAGTAACAATGAGGTATTTAGGCAGGTAAATCTAATGGACGATGTGTAGCGAAAGTGACATGAAAAGAAGTTGTTGGCCTAAAATTTATGGAGGACTGAGTTTGATAGACATTCATTCTTGGAATAAGGTAGCAATTGAAAAACTCTATGGTCTCTTGTGCACCCTAACTCAAACTCTTTATGGGTTGAATGAATGATAACAGAAAATTTGAAGGAAAGGAATATATTAGAAGTTGAGATGAAAACTAGCTTGGAGTTTTAAAAATATTCTACAAGTAAGAAGTGAACTCACACAACTAGTGGCGGACTCAGAATACAATATTATCAAAAGTTATGTAGCACTAAGAGAGAACAAAGAAGATACTAAATGGACAACACTTGTATGGAAAGAAGGAGTACCAAAGCATAATTTTATCTGTTAGATCACTTTGAAAGACACTATCCACAGCAGATCGGGTGGCTAAATGGAATAGTTCAATGGATCTACAATGCAACCTCTGCCAACAAGAAGAAGAATTACAAGAACATTTATTTTTTAAATCCAAGTTTACAAACTATATCTGGAAGGCTTTGTTAGGCATGAATGAATTAACTCGAAGGATTGAATGCTGGAGAGCTAAAATATGTTAGATGATCAAGACTGTCAAGAGGAAGAGTTTTGCAGCAACTTTGCTTAGTATATTTTTCAAGGTTGTATTGTATTACATTTGGAGAGAAAGGAATAGAGGAAGATTTAGTAATATAAGTCTAGATAACTCAACCATTATTGCTAAAATCAATAAGGATGTAAGAGGGAAGATTTCATCTACCAGAGGAGTCAAGCTTACAAATTGTAATAAATTTTTACAAGAGCTTTGGAATTTACTAAGTACAATGTTTGAGCTTAGATGATGATATTTTATAACCGAACAATCTTGGAAAATTTTTTACGGTGATATATAATTTGACCTTTCACAAAAAAAAAAAAAAATGAGGTATTTAGTGATGGGGTTTTTTAGTCCTAGACATGAAGAAAACTAGTATAATATTAATTAAACGATGAAATTCATCATTTCTCTCAAATTTAAACTTTATGGATAAATAGAAATTTAAGAAAGAGAATATATATATATATTGAGGAATAAAGTTTAATTTAAAGTGAGTATTTTTATTTTTTAATATGTAAAGTGAATTGTTAGTATACTGACTAAATGACTAGTCACCATTTTCTATAAAAGTCTATGGGACCCAAAGATTTAGAAAGCTAAAGCATCACTACGAACCTTTTAAAATGACATCATAGCGTTTTTACATTTTTTGATGCGTAAACAAATTATTCCTTCCCTACTTCTTCATAGTTTTTCCTAATAGTAAACTGTGATAGAAATGACTAACTAAAAAAGAAATAGTCCTAATTAAATGAGAAACTATCAAGTGTGGTTTGGAGGATAGACATAGCTTACTTTGAGGCTTAAACATAGAACCAATTTTATTTAGCTACAAGAAATATAGGTAACGTATAAGGGTATAGAATTAATATTTGGCGTACTTTTAGCTATTTCACACTAAAAGTGTGACCTTTGGCGTACTTTTAGAACTCTTAATATTTGGCGTACTTTTAATATAGAATTAATATTTGGCGTACTTTTAGAACTCTTAGAATTTGACCATTTGGATTATCTTATCTCCCCTTGTTTGAAATTTTTTAAACCAATACTTAGGGCTTGTAGAAGGAAAAACCACATCCTTCTAATGAATAAATGTATACATGCGATATAGGATGATGTTTCCGTTTTCTCTACGAAATCACCACTTACTACGGAAATGCTTGAGAAGTGGATCCTTATTCATATCCTACTAGTTTATTTATGTTACATATGATTCAATAAAAAATAATTAAATATGTTTTATAGGGTTCTGTTGGTTAAAAGTAGATGTTATTATCATAAGTAGAACTTTATCTTTTTATGAGAATTTTTGCATATCAATATGTTCCTACATTCTTTTTATGGTGTATGGACATTGGCTATGTTACATATTTTGGGAGAAAAAGTACTCTTTAGTGAAAAAATAGATAGAAGCATCATATAATTTTTTTGTTTGGCAAAAGCTTAAAGTCACTCAAAACATCTCCAATGTAAAGGGTTGGTCGGACAACATCCAAATGTCTTGTGAATTAAGAATAAAAATCAGTAAACTGCACAAATGAAGTGAGAGCTCCTTGATTCATCTCATAGTAGCTTTAAAATGATGCATTGCTTTAATTGGAAGAACCACTGCATTTACTTTGCTTCGATACAACGAAAAAAACATTCAACTTCTCCTTTACGATGCATTTCATCTTTGCCATCAACTTGGTTTTGTACCTCAACAAATAATGCATTACCCAACAACAGTTGAATCCAACTTATAGTTGCAGATCGAATAGTTGTCACAGTAATTTTGTAACTAATTTCACTACTTACAGGAGCAATCCAAAACTATGGAATTTTGATAATATAAAAAAAAATGTAGGTTAGGCCTTATTTTTTATTTTTGATAAAATTTCATTTATTTTAATTTCACAAAGTTTATAGTACAAATATAATTCAAATATAATTCAATTAATTGCCCATCACTTTTGTTAGATAATGGAATTTGAAATTGGAAATATTTGTTACAATAGAAGCCTTACACTCCTAATTGACAATATTTTACCCTCATGTCCTTAATCTTGGAAGTAATATATGCTGTCTAGGTGTTGACCATTGAATATTCTCTTATTTCCCTCATTTCATATGTGATAGATTGTATTTTTAAAGAATACCCATATCCTTTCATAGCAAACATTGTCCTCCATCTGATTTAGTTAACTTGTAATTAAAGAATAAATACTCATTTGATTCTTTTTCTTTCTTTGTAGGTGAAAAAAAGGGGTAAGGGGTTTTGGTGTCTAAAACCTAAATCACATTGGTCCAGCTATCTTGACAATTCTTATTATTTTTGACAGGTTGCATTGTTGATCCATTGAATTGGATTGATATAATTAGTAACTAATTTTGTTTATTTTGAACATAATGTTCACAACATATTGAGCTTTAATCGATACATTTTTTGTGTTAAAACTTCATGCCAATGTATTTGGCTAGGTTACCATCTTAAAAACTCAACACATACTAGTTTGGGATTCTTTTTAAAATATCACTAATAAGTAGACACCAATACTTAGATGAACTTTTATGTCTTATCTCTTTTAAGACTTTTATAGGATTGATGGCCAATGACTAATAGTTAAAATTCCACCAAAAAGCAAGAATAAAAGAAAGAATGAAATTTAATTTCTGGATTAGTGATTTTCATTATCATACACTAAATGCCCTTTATGGCAGCCTAGGTGAATCCGAACTCAAAGCATTCAGACTTCTTGAAGTATTTTATCATATGAGCTTTCCAAATCACAACCTTTATTTTGAAATTAAATACCGAAAAATTTGACTCTCAAAATTTAGCAACTTAATATCTTTTCATGTTATTGTGCATTTTTAAATAATAAATTCTACCATCAATCTTATCCTTACCGTTTTCCACAACTTCGCCTCCTTGTTCTATTGCTCACTTATCATTGTTACCCTGACTTCAGTCAATGGGATATCATTTTAGAAATATTAGACACAATTACTTGTTTCCTTATAATAAAATGTTAACTACATATGATATACCTCAGTAAAATAATACTTATTGGTTTTTTTTTTTTTGAAATAACTTATAGTCAAACGATATTTAGACGCAGGCAAGGGAGACGCAGACGCAGCTTGACTTATGTTTACGGAGCAACTAGCCATTCTTTTTACTGGGTGGTGTTTTCTAGATGAATGATGACAGCGGAGAAGAAAAGCTGCTCAGCTGAAATCTTAGAGTGCCTAAATTCTCTACTTTATCAATAGGTGAGGCATAAACACTCTTGACTATCGAAAGTTTTGGGGAAATCCCTGTTAGAGTGACAGGGTTGCCGTGAATCTAGCTGAAGTGAGACCAAAGTTCTATCAATCCCTTCTCCGAAAAATGCTGGAAGAAAACAGCCAAAATGGAAGGAGGCTCCCTTGGTTTTCAAAAGTACGAGACGGCCAATTTACAAAAATCCAAGAATCCAGGCGCTTCAAGAAGTACGAGGTCTCCATACATTAGAAACTTTGGTTTAGTGACAGTCTTTTTCTTGCACCCTCCCCTATCTGCCGATCCGTTGACGACCCCTCTGCATTCATGGATAGTTACGCCCTATCGATTATCGACGTGAAAAGGCGAGTAGCCTTCTTTTGAGTAGTTGCGAGAGTAAAAGTTAGGAAAGGATGTTTGATCGGTACAAGAGAAACCACCCACCAGGTTCGCGCAGAGCAGAAACGTTAATTGTTTACTTATATAAAAACCAAAGAGATTTGCCTCCGTCGGTACCACTTTCAACTTCAACTTCCAATTTTCAAACTTTCCATAAGAGGCTTAAAATTAGCATCGCATAGCACACATCTTCGGCAATTTTTCCCTCTCCTTCCTTCCTTCTCTTCAACTCCATTTAAGATCAAGCAAGGAAGCTCTGCTTCTGCCTTTTTTTGTTTTCCCCTTTTTTATCATATTCCTGATATTGCATACCCGTGTTCGTTTCTCTTTGGGCAGGTAGAATATTTTCTTCTGATCATTTATGAAGTCTTAACCGAAAAAATTATGGTCTTCAATATTTTCTTTTTTTATATCTTCGTATTGAAGTCATGGGTATTAAGCTAGTTCTGAACTCTTTTGTGCCGATCTAGCCGATAGAAGGAGCGACCAGACCCCAAGGATTGTAAGAAGGGGATGGGGAGAGGAAAGATTGCGATCAGAAGGATTGAGAATTCCACAAGCAGACAAGTGACCTTTTCAAAGCGAAGAAAGGGGTTGCTTAAGAAAGCCAGTGAGCTCTCGATCCTTTGTGATGCGGAAGTTGGGGTGATTATTTTCTCCAGCACCAACAAGCTGTACGATTTTGCTAGCTCAAGGTCTGGTTTCCCCTCTTTCGCTCTTTCTCAAAATATATCTCTCTCTATGTATTTTCCAATGACTCTTTGATGGTTCAAGTTTCTACCAACGTTTGTTTGTTTTATGCATCGATTATTATTTTATTGCTTTATAGCGAGATGGTAATGTCTTATATGATTTTTTTTTCTGTATGATTTTGTATAGGAATACATATATATATTTGGCTATAAAAATAATTAGTAGTGGAATGTATATGGGTCTTGCTTGATCCGTCTCACTTCTAACTCTTGGATAAGCTAGTTCTTTTTCTTCTCTCTCCCTCTTAAGTTGTTGCAAACTCAGCTTCAACATTTGTAGTTGTTTCTACATGTCCGAATAAAAGAGCCTCCTCATCTACAACATTAAACTCAACTTCCCTTTGAAACTTATTAGACTCATCAAACACAACATGGATAGACTCTTTAATAGATAGAGTTCCTCAACTGAATATCCCATTGATGGTCCTAATAGCAAACCAAGGAAAAAGGGATTTTGAGTTAGGCTTTAGCTTTAATCATTAGAAGTGCTTCTTTCTCATGTATTATATGTTGTCAATGATGAATATGCAATGTATTGCTCATTTTGGCAATAAATTAACAGCACAATTCAATTCATAAGACAGATTTAGGAATAAGAAAAAGGCAAGCAAACACAATGCATAATATCTTGAGTCATTCAGTCCAAGGCTACTTGGTACTTGAGTTTATTTTCCCTTAAATCTACTAATGAAGAAGATTCTTCACCAAAATTCTGGAGAATAATGTCTCCACAATTTACAGCACAAATTTTGCTTATTCAACAATTTCACAATGTGAGGGTTTTGTTTTGAACAAACCCTACATCACAAATGAAACCTAGATGAAGAGAGTAACTTCAAACCATGCCAATAAGCTTGATAGACATGTGTCTCATTTGAGAACCTGTTGCTTCGGACCAAGAGGTCTTATATTTGATACCAACTCTTTCACATCCTTATTTATCTAATAAAAAAAATGACAAAATAGTATAGTAGCCTTTGTCACCGTTTTAAGATTTTGTATTTGTATCACAAATTTTTTTATATAGGATTCTTGAGTTTTCTGTCCTTTTCTTTGGATATGGGATTCTTGGGATTATTTTTACTAATAATGATATTTCATATAGTGTTCGAGTTCACTTATGTTTAGAAATCATGATATTTATGACATAAAAAATGATGATTTCTTTTGCAAAATAATCCCCTTTGCTTTGGCCACAAGTACTTCAAATATTTTTTAGAATTTGTTGTTTTTAGTTAGGTAAAGGGGTGTTTGGAGTTGGGTGTCTCGACTCTACCATTGAGAAGAGGATTCCCTAATAGCTCAACTTGAGCTACCAAGGAGGGGATAGTTTTCCAAAAACTCATGTTAAAGTATTAAAACATATATCTAGTAGAACTACTAATGGCTTGAAGCTTCCTTTTACCTAGGAGGTCAACAACCCTCCTCAAAGCCCTTTTTGTCTAATTGAAAAAGCAAAAAAAAAAAAAAAAGAAAAGAAAAAGTGAGGTATCTTTTGCAAAATAGGTCTTATGGAGACCATATTTGATATGTAACAAACTATATTTAGAACTTCCTTCAAAGTCTTTTGGTAAATTATTCTTACAAAATATTGTTTTAGCTATCTTTTTTAGGTTTTATTTTTCATTACCAACTTCCCTTTCTATTTTGGTGTTGTAGGAACATAGAATTATGACCAATATCAATTTGTAAACAAAACAATTTAAAGTGATGGTTTTCAAATTCCCCCTCTATCATTGACTATAATATTATTTATGATAATATTTTTTTTTTCATTCTGTATTCTCTTCTAAAAAATGTTTAATACTTCTAAGGTTTTATCTTTATGTGTAAGATGATATATAAATGAAAATCTAGAGTATCATATCCCGTGTACAAGCAAACGATGTTTTCTCATAGGCTCTTTGTTCTCATGGGTACGGATGGGTTCATATATAATAACCGTAAGGAGCATAAACGTGGATATTTTCATTTTGGATTTAAAGCTGATTCTTAGGTATTTTCCTTTTATACAAACATCGAACATTCTACCCTTTTCAAATTTAGGCTTGGTAAACCAACAACTACTTGTTTTCTGGACAAATTTCCGTAAGTTTCATTCATGCATATCCTAATCTTATATGTCATAGCCGAGCATCACTATCTCTTACAGAAGAAAGACATGTCTCCTTAGCAAGAATATCATCAAGATTAATCACATAAATGTTCCCGTATCTTTTGTCTAAAGCTTGATTTCAATGATATTACTAACCAGCACGCTATGAGATGGTTTAAATTCAACTCTATATCCAGATTGATACTTAACAAATTATTTTTCAAATCATGCATATATGAGACACTAGATTCAGTAAGGTTTTGGAGTTAATAATACCTCCAATACCTTAAATTTCGCCTTCAGAATTATCTCCCAAATACATTTCCTCCAAGTTTTAGCTCAAGTTTTCTAAATAGTATCCTTTCTCGACCATGTGTCTTAAGCATCCCCCGTCCAAATACCAACAATTAGATGTGGACTAGTTGCATGTCATGTCATTCGCTAATGGTGTGGCCACCAATTCCTTAGTTTTTGTGTTTAGATAGGTCTTGATGAATGGCCTTTGATATTATGATTTCTCTTCTCGCTTCCTCATCTCGCATCTTGCCCTCCACTCCCGCATCCCTACGCTACATCTCCGCTAGCTCCGCTTTTCCAAGTTCATGCCGAGTCACTTGCTTCACACAGGTAGAAGGATCAAGGAAGGAAGTCGAGCTGATAAATCGATTTGGTCCCTAAGCTTAAGAACGAGAGGGAGGCTTTGTTTCCTTGGATCCGTTATTCGGCTAGTCGCTATGGGTTGGCCTGAGTTCTGGGGGTTTTGAAAGATGGTTACAATATAGATGCATGATGTTGTGAAATGGTGGTGGGAACATGTTTTCGTACTTAACATCAAGTTATTACTTTGAATGCAAATTTTATGATTTCATAGAATAATGTCTATAAAATTAGAGCCTCAAAATTTATTTCTTTTTGAGAGTTTGGTAATTACATCCAGTTTGTCCCAGTATAGAATGAACTTATAATTATAGAATTGACTCAATCATCAAATAAGAGATTATAAGTTCATAACCTTAGTCCATTCCCATTTTGGGTGAAACAGGTCTACTAATTCTTTGATTCCAATTAGGTAAGAGAGATCTTGGACTAAGAAATAGATTCTAGAAGCTAAAAATGGATATCCTGATAGCCAATTCTATGCTGTATGCTGTGATCAGAACAGATGATATTTGTGCAATGACCTGACACAACTTTGGCACCAACATTTAATGTGGGGGTATCCAGGCGTCTCGGTACTAAATCATAAATATTATACAGAAGTCTCAGTTGCCTTTTCAAATCAATATAATCTTCCATGCTAAAAACTATATCTACGGCTCTAACCAGTAATTATTTTCCCAAGTATGCGTAGTCTCCCAAATTCCTCATTGATTCAAGAGGGCTTTTAACACAGACCTGACTATGACCCAAAAACTCAAACAACTTGCTTGTATCTGCCACCATCTCTTTCTTTCCAGACAGTAACGATGAGATTGAGAATAGAACACATTCCATTTACAAAAACAAGGCAATAGAATACAAAATATTGTGGTCTTCTTTCCCTGCTTTGTTCCAACCAGGAAAGGATTTTTATTGCTTTTCTATCTGTGATAATTTTGTGGTCTTATGTCAACGAGTCATGGGATAACCGCTGTGTAACATCCTTTTGTCTCATAATATGTGCTTTTTTTAAAAAATTCTTTTTAATTTTTTAATTTTTTTTTTCCGCAGTATGAAATCTGTTATTGGGCGTTACCACAAAGCAAAAGAGGAACAACACTCGGAATGCAACCTTACTTCCGAAGACAAGGTAAATTATTCTTCAAGTGCTTAATCATTTCCCACACGAATGGAACACAAGAACAGGTTCAAATGGAGCAATCTTTAGCATCAATAATATGTGAGCATTGAACTGAAATATCCATATTAAAACCAATTAGTTAAAGCGAGATGCGAAACAAACCATAATCTTTTGGATTTGGAGCATCGAGAAGCAATGTAATCTTAAGAATATGAGAATAGTAGGGTGAAGACGTTTCTCCTTTAATTTATTCATTATTTTGAGAATTACGAATGCAACATTTAGAAGTCCACTTTTCTGAAAAGAGAAAAAAAAAATACTAGTAACAATAACAGTTTAGTTTCATAAAAAAAAGTTTGTGTTTAATTCTATCACAATTCATGAAAAGCTTCCTATTTAAAGAAAAATTTAGAACAGTCCAACTATAGAATTTCATACCAATTAAATGATTATGCCTTGAATAATTCTATTTAAAGTAAAACAGGCTGTTCAAATTATGATACAGATTCAAATTCTGGAATTCCAAATAAGAATAAATCAACTCTGGAACTCAAACTGATGACTAACCATAGCTTTTAGAATGAAAAATATTTAAAAACATAGAAGGCATTAGATTTTATACAAGAAGCTTTGATTATGGAAGAAGTTTTAGTGTTAAAGCAACGATATCTTTAAATGGTTTTTCATGTTAAAATGAAGTGAGAGCAGTCAAAGACAATGTACATAGAAAACAACAACCTTTAGAATTACACTCAACTTAATAAAAAGTCAAAAACAATGTAAATAGAAGATAACAGCCTTTAAAATTGCTTTCCACTTAATAGAAAGCTTCTGTTGACCTTAAAACTTATTTTTGAATATTGTTTTCATTGAAACTCCTGCCATTTCCATATGAGAGACTCTTGAAAGTCTTGTTGTCATTGAAACTCTTACCATTTCCATACATGCCAAATACATGTATGTATTTGGCATGGCATAACTTATAGCCTACAAGTGTTAAAATATACTCCAAATCATTTATTTCTTCCCCCTCCAGTGTTCATGTTAGGCAATGTGAGGCAGGGTACTTAAGAAACACGATTATTTCCTCTATGTTTTGTGTTATTTAGTGTTTATAAGTTTTACTACTATGGTTTAGATGAATCTCTCAACAACTATACTGTAATGGTGCATCAAACATTGCTTAAAATTCTGCACAAGACTGGCTAAAAAATACTTGGGAATTTTCTGGCCCACGTGTGGGGTTCACGCGCCAAATTCTCTGTCCGCGCGTGGGCTTCACGTGCCTCCCACGCGTGCACGTCACGCGCCCAGTGCAGTCGCGCGCCCGACACTGTACCTACAGGTTGACCCGTGTTGCGACCCTGCGTTGATTCCGCCATTTTCAGCCGCTTCTCTAGTGGATTTTCACCACCAATCATCTCCTGCTGGGCCTCTACATCATTTGCACACCTTGGATTTCCAAATCCGCCGCCAGTTGCCGGATTTTCGCCACCATCCGCGACATCCACAACCCAATCTAACTTTTCCGGCCACACGCTGCCGCCATTCACCGATCCGACACCAGGAATGGAACTGCAATCTTTAAACAATCATCCTGGTACCCCTACTTCTAGACGTCGTCGATCGGGGCAGATCCACCAAAGTTGTCTTGGCCGTTCATCCACGATCCGATGGGTGTTGTAATTCGGGTCACACCTGACCCATTTTACAACTCAGCCCGACTCTCGGCCCGACCTAGCGGACTTGGGCCTGTACTTAACCCAATATCCTAGCCCGTTTGCTAAGCCCGTCTCTACTGGGCTTGGGCCCTAACCGGCCCAACTTCTCGGCCTATGCAATTTGGGCTCAACTCGGCCCATAATTTGGATTCTGCTACCTGTTTGACTCTTGACTCGATCCAGATCCATAACCCGAGCTCGTACCAAATCCTCCTGACCCGTTGACTCTGACTCGACCCGATTGACCACACCCGATCTATACTTAGATCCATGGATCGTCTCCGACCCGCAGCTCACCCGCGCGTGTAATGTACGCACCTATCCAATCACGCATTCCTGCTGCTCCGCGCGTGTAGGCATGCACTAGATCTGTTCACACTGGATCAGCCCCGCGCGTCCAATCTGGTCCGCTCCAAACCTGGATCCACTCGCCTCTATTCGGGTCCTGAACCGGGTTGTACAACCTGGTTCTGCACTTCGTTGGCGCCGAATCCGTCGCTCCGGCCACCGTCTAGCAACTTTCCGGTGACCATTTTTCATGAAAATCTCCAGAATTGTAGATCAGGACACCCTGATTTCCAATCTGGCCTCCTTTTCTCCAAAAACAATCAAACAAAGCAGTAATTTCAACTTCCCTTTTTCGACCATGTGGGTTCAACACAACCTGCAACTTCCCGATCAATTTCCGACGAAATCTGGAATTTTCTGGCCACCAAGAAGTTGGAAATCACATAGACAAAGTCTAGAGAAGAAAATCCATACCTTAATCGCCGATTTTTGACCTCTTTCACCATGGGTTGCATGCCAAGTGTTCAACAAAAGGTTTCTTAAAACAAAACCTTTGTTGATAGCTTCTCTCTTGTGCACGATATGCTTAATTCACATCGAATAACCATTCTTTCACTTGCTACTTGACAAAGATAAGTTTTGAAACGTGAAAGAAAAGAACCCATGTAGAAAAATCACTTTTTTTTTCTTCACATAAAAACCAAAACTTTGGTTAAGAAACACCAAGAGGAGTTGTCAATCTCTTGTTCAATACCAATCTAGTTCTATGTGTTCCATGTGATGCTCCCGAGCCATGGAACCTGGCTCTAATGCCACTTTGTTGCAGAAGTGACTCCATCACATAAACATATAGACACATAGATAAAAAATAAACATACAAGAGACACAAGATTTAGGAGGTTCGGACCAACACAATGTTCTACGTCCCCCGTCATCGGCACAGCTACCCACCCCTTCTCCTCTTGTTAGATTTCTTCATGAGAATACAAAGGTGCTTATTACAATATTCACACATATAGCTCTCACACAGCTATTCTCAATACTTACAGCAACTCACTTGATTCTCTATTGGCTTATGGCTACTACACAAAGTAGCACTCTCTGGTTCCCGCCTTCATGAGGCGTGGGCTGCCGCCCTTATGAGGTGTAACCCTCACTTTTTTTGGCCCTTTGGGTTTCCTGTGATCTTCCCCTTTTATACTAGCACCAAAAGAGGAGTCCTAGTTGGATATTGCTAGGAGTCCTAACCGGATACCACTAGGAATCCTAATCAATACAGAGGAGAATAATTCTTAGAATATTCCTATAACATACATGGAATATATCTAGGCCTACTAATTTTCACTCCAATCCTAACAAGTTTTACTACTATGGTTAAGATGAATCTCTCAACAACTATACTGTTATGGTGCATAACTGAAAAACCTAGGGCAAAGTTTAGTAGCCTATACAGCTTACCATTTCAATGGTATCAGACTAGAAGATCTATGGTTAGGAATAAGAAACTAGACATAGAACTGTCCAACCCATCCTGGAAACTTTATTCAGAAAAGTTAAAATGCATAAGGTCATGCTCAGCCAAATGCTGGAAGGAGGTAAATGTGGCAGCTTGGTGGGGACTTTGTAACTTTATTGTTACCTTCAAGATATTGTTCAAACAGGATCTCTCCTATTAGTCAGACATGTAATAGTTATAGACACGCAATAGTTAGCAATTCAAGATCCCGGATAGCAATACCGCATAGTGTACACTGTTTTCTTACAACTTCTAAACCTAGAAAGAAGTGTCAAAAAAGAACAGAAAAATCAGTGGCCATCATTCTGCGCACTTCGACATGCATTACCTTTAGAATAAGTTGGAGGCTTAGCGAAAAGCATTTTAGAATAAGTCACTGATCCAGCGTTACAATACAGTAAGATAGAAAGGGAATATGTGAAATAGGCAACTAAATCATAAGGCTTCAAATAGCTTGAGAAATGATTACGCAATTATTGATTAGTAGCAAGTCTTGTTTAATCCATTAAAATTACATCTTCATCACATTTTTCCTAGACAAGAAACTGCCTTTCAATGGAAGATGCTAATTAAATAGGCAATGTTACGACGACAAGCAAATCAAGAATGATTTAGCAAAGTGGGAAGGAAAGGCATTTCCTGGGTGCTTAGTATTAGAACATAAAAATCCAGCCACCGTCAAGGCCATGTAATCGTGCCACGTCAGCTATGCATGTCAGCATACTGCATAACAGCGTTCTGTCCATGCAGCCAGTCCATGTAATGCCCACAACCACTTCGGCCCTACATCATGTAAAGCAAGTTCGTTGTTCCAAGTACGCCGCACCGACCATCTCCCCTGTCAAGCGTTGATCATCCGATCAAGTAAGGAAAGTCTTACCTCAAAGGATTCCGCCCTTTAATGCGAACCATCTAAGAAGGAAAGCATCAACAGTGGTCATTTCCTCCTTTCCCAAAAATTGACCAAATTCAAAAGAAAAGTTTCCGTTTTTCGAAAGGAATCTAGTCGATTACGCTGAGAATAATGTGGTTTCTTATCTGTCAAGACTTGAGCCCTCCAACTTCACAATCAAGGAACACAAAGAATTCCATATGGAATAATACCTTGTTCATTGACTCAATTTAATAAAATATCACAATAATGAATCCCTACAATCAAATTAGTGACAATATGACTATGAAACTATTCTTATGAAAGCAATAAGAATACCAAGGCTGAGGCTTAGAAACTACCAAGATAAACTAAAGAATTTTCTGGTGGCATGCCTCTTCTAAAGGATGAGAATGTCTCATATAAGCATATTAAAAATTCTACTTTGACTCAGCCTAAACCTATCTAAAAGCTATATCTTATTTTATTTAAAAAATGTATCTTATCTGATCCAAAAATTGTATCTTATCTTATTTAAAAGCTATATCTTATCTTCAACATTCTAGAAGCTTGGTCTTAACAATCTTCACCCCTTCAAACAACCCTTGTTCTCAAGGGTTAACCTAGATCCTGTAAATCCCAATGCACAAATGTAGACTTTGTAGTTGTATTTGTATTTTGTAGGCCCTCCCTTACAATCATAAATAGATGTTTGTTCTTGCATTGATAGCCTTTGAATCACTTTTCATTGCAATGATAACATAATCGTTACTCTCATCTAGCTTGCATTTTGAGCATTCATGATGCACCTAGTAGACATTTTCATGTTTGTGTTGGTGTTCAAAGCCTTATAATTCCACAACTACTCTTCAAATTCTTTGATGTGGCACAATAATCATGTTGGTTAGCTCTTGTAGAAACTCTTATCTGACCCTTTATCATTGATATGCTCTTTATGTTAGTCACTAGCTACACGTACTTCTCACATGTCAAGGCTAGTTTGAATGTCTGTTTAAGCTTTCAAGGTTGCAACACCATAACTAGCCTTTGAAGCTCTTTCTTTAACCCAACCAAGAATGCCTCCAAGAATGCTTCCTCTATCCATCGCAAATATTTTGCTTACACCTTGAATCTCAATTTATTGAATTCTATGTTATAAGCTATCACAACAAAAGTTTGCAACAATTGATGGAAGCCTCCCACAACTTTTTTCTAATGCTCCATGACAAACTTATCATATATGTCATCTTTGAATTGAGTTTACCTTACTCACCCCATGGAATTGAGATAATTCTTAACTCATTCAGTGGCTTCATCCTTAAAATAAATCATTGTGTGTTCGACTTTTGTAAACTCATCCATTGGGTCCAAATGGAAATAAAACTCGTTACTTTTAATCCATGCCATTGGATTAGGACCTTTAAACTCAAGAAAATTAAGACAGTGAGCATGAGATTCAAAATTACCTGTGTGCTCTATCTCTAGTGTGCCACTTTGAGTATGGGTTATGTCTCCAATAAATTGTCCTTGGGTTTAAAACATCCTGAAGTTAGGCCCTCAACCTTGTTGGCCTTGAGGGAACTATGGTGAAAAACCGCCATGATAAGGTCTATGATAATTAGGCCTTAAGCATGCATCTAAGTTTTGCTTTGGTGGATTAGGCCTTTAGCCCACATATTAGACCCATAGCTTGCTTGTTGTCTTTGTAAATTAGGCCTTTAGCCAAATTGTTGTCCTTGTGGACTGGGCCCCCAATGGCTTGTTGTTACTAGGAATTTAGGCCCTTAGTATAGTTGTTGTCCTTGCAAAGTGGGCCTTTACGCCACTTCTTGTCCAACGGAGTTGGGCCCTCACACTACTTATGGTCATTGCTAATTTAACCCCTAAGTTAGATAAGGTCCATGGTAAGTGGCCTATAACCTTTTATGAACAAATAAGTGGTGGGATTGTGCTAAGTGGGCCTTTAACCTATGTGATAATGAGGCCTAACTAGTGGGAATGTCACCCCTTGCCCCTTAAATGTTGGGTTAGAGGCCACTGGAAGAATGTTAAGGCCTATTTGAGAACCTAAGGAGGGGTCCACCTGCAACATGTGGTGAGAAAACATTGGGTCAACCCCTCGACCTGATGAGTTAGGGTTTGGAATGCTACTCGATGCTAGTGTGTCGTGATGAGTTTTGGTCATTTGGTGACTGTGAAGGGATTAATCCAAACCATCCCTTGTCTCCACGGTGACAAATCTATGGCTTCCATTTGGCCTATGCTAGATACACATGGTACATGATGGTGACACCCATGGAAAATTGAGGCCTAACGACTACTAAGTACAGCCCATTTGTCTACTAGCAAGCTCTGTAGTAGTCATCTATGCATGAATTAGAACGGTGGCCTTTCTGGTCGACAACAGCAGGGGTAGCAACATTAGTGCATGGCTGGCACGCTTTCATGGTTGCCTAGAACACTTGCGTGACATACAAATTTTTTGCTTTGTTAGGTTGTATGCATAGTTTTGAGTTCCTCTTTAGTGACATGCAAATTTTTGAATTCAACAAAAGTTGACCTCGACAAGGCCTAAAATTCTTCCACCAATGTGGGCATTGTGCCTTCCTTCTTCCTCAATGGTTCTGCCATTGTTGCTGCCCATGCTTGTGGCCTTGTTTTGATACCACTTTTAGGACTTAAGTGGCCTCACAATTGTGGCCCAAAGAAACCTAAAACCAAAAAGACATTAAAAAAAGTAGAGAAAAAAAAAATCTGGTTTCAAATTCTCGTGAAAAGTTAATATCATTACCATTTCCAATATTCATTTGTATCATCAACAAGAACTCATTGATTCAACTTAGGTATCACAAATCTTTATGTTACGTGCTTTTCTCATGGATCTTTTTAGTGACGACTCGTTCCATTGTTTACGACCAATCTTGCTAAGTTACACTAAGGACAGAGACTTGTATTAACAAAGAAAAGGGAGAACCCCAGGGTTGTAGGGCCAAGTGTTGGGTTGTTTAGTTCTTACTCCTATCTCTATGCTAGTTTCCTTTTATAAGCTGCCCTCACTATAACAAAAGTGTAGATAGAGTTGATAGAGCATGGGCTCACACTGCCCATTTTTTAAACCTTACTTCTTAAATACCTATAGCAGTTTAGGCCACTTTACTCCCTGCTCCCACGCCTTACCATCAACAATCTCTGCCCCCATAGCCATGAGGCCAAGGTGACGCAGACATTGAAGATGCACGTAACACTGTTCTTGGGGTCACAAAGGTTTTAGGTTGCAGAAAAGCCTATACACGTTCGAGTATATTACTAGAAGCGTCATGGATATCCTCACTTATCCTTCAACACCCTTCATTGTTACATGCCAATTTTTTTTTAACAGTATATGTTCAATTCACGACAAAGATTGTTTCCTTACATTTTATTTTTAGAGGTAGCAAAGCCGATTCCGATGTGTAATATATCTGGAAAAGCAATATTCATTCATTTCTTATTTGCTAGTGGATTTTTTCTTTTCTTTTTTTTTTTTAAAATTAAATTTCATTTGCATATTTCTTTGGACTTAGGACATTCTTGGATCTTTTTCCGTTGTCTAGCCAATCTTATGATCATATTTAATACCTCCACGATTCATTCATTATTCCAACTACATGTTAGTTGGTTAGCACCAACAACCTCTTTTCACAAAGTTACGTCCAAAATTTGTCCGTAAGAAAGATTAATCATCATCATAGAAGGGCCAGGATTTAAGAGCCAATGCAGAAGTGCAACTTGTAACAGCGAAAACTAGGTCACTAGCATCCAGCACATATTGTTAAATGGTCTGTTTCAGGCAGTGTAACTCCAATCTCTTACCAGCAATTCTAAATTCTTGATGAAAATTTCTGTTTTCCTGCATTAAATTTTAGATGTAAAACTCCCAAATTATCTCAAATCTGATCCAACATTCATTCTTAATTCCAACTCTACTGTTCTATCAGTATTAACAGCATTACCTTCTTTAGGCTTTCTTCATAATAAAAAAAACCACTATTGTGGAAACGAAACGAGTTAATAACAAATCCGAAAGAGCAAGTCTAACCGAAAAACTTTTCGTAATTTGAACTCCAGCATCCAGTTCAACTTCTTATGTTGTCTGCATGTACCTTTTAACTCCGTTTCTAGCCATTAATCACCGGTAATGCAGAAGTAATTGATTAGCATATACTACGTCACATACTTTGGAATTTAATAAGTTCTATATTACACTGCTACAGTATACAGTATTCCAAGTGTGTTAATGATTTGATCGGACACTCGTATATTGTATTATATTCCATGGACTAATAATAGGCATTCTAATTGCAGTTTTGGCAAAGGGAAACAGAAACGTTGGGACTACAGCTGCAGCACTTGCAAGAACGCCACAGGTAGAATAATGGATACCCAACAAAGCAATACTGAACTTTGCATAATAATTAGGATTCCGCACATACAATACGCAGGACTGTGGTTAGTTAAATCAGAATTTAAGGTCATATAACATTACAGAATATGAAAGTAGCAAGAATAGCCAAAAAAAAGGAATTTGATAGCAGAGACACTGGAAAGAGCTATAACCAAACATAATAACAGATGGCGTTTGTACAATTGCATCTTTGCTCACAACTCCATTTTTGGTCCAGCAGAACCTCAAAACCAATGTTTGCAGTCGAAACTGGGCTAATATCAACTTGATTTTTGTGGTCCAACATGATGCCTCCACCTTTTGCTTGCGATAGGATACGTTTAGCTTGGGCTGGACCATAAATCAGGTGTTCGGCTTAGCTCGGGCCAGGTTTTGTCCTCAATCATATTCCAAAAAGTTAACAAGTTTAAACTACAAGATCATTCTACTTTATAATACAACATAAGTCTAGGTTCAAGTAGCTGTTTGAAGTCAGGATGTGGAAACCATAGCCATTATCAATCCAGTGCATCACGTTTGAGGAAACATAGCAAAACTCTGAAGAGTGTAGAAACCGCTCACTGAAAATCTAAGATCTGAATGATCGTTTCTATGTCTAGGAGACTCACAACAGGTTATGGTGTGCTAAAAGATGTGTTTCTTCAGATCAAAACGATTTTTTATACCATCAATCCGTTTTTGTGCCCCTCACGAGGCCCTATTGCTGGGAGCATTACTGCTAAATTACTATTACTTCACTTGACAAGCGCAATCCATTCAATAGATACCAGCATATTTTAAAGCATTTTGTTTAGACAGGCTCTGTCAGAAAAGTATGAATAAATATCTCAAATAGATTCAAAAGCAAACCACTTAGATTACAATTTGCAGATAAGATGATGCAATGATAGAAAACTATGGGCTAGCCCATATCACACACTTTATATGTTCAGTAATCTTCACCATGTATGCTACACTCGAAATATGGTTCATGCAGGGAATTGTCAGGCAGAGAACTTTCTGGGTTTAGTGTCAAAGATCTAGAAGATCTAGAAAATCAACTAGAGATGAGTTTGAAGGCTGTCCAAATCAAAAAGGTACGAAATACATGCTTTATTTGAATCTTTGTCCAGAAATCCAATGATCGTGTAGAAAAAGAAAAGAAAACAAAAGAAAAAAAAAAACAAAAAGGAGAGTGTATAACTTTATGCAGCTATTCTTTCTTGTAGGAACATAAATTAACCAATCAAATAAAAGAAAAAACTGAGAATGTTTCTAGGAGAAAATGGCTGAACTCCTGGTTTATGTTGGTTTATGTAAAAATTCCATTTCACCTCCTAACTAGCCTTCATTTTACTGTAGGAAAATCTCATTTGTCAAGAGAATGCAGGACTACACAAGAAGATTGACCTCCTTTACAAAGAAAATCTCGAATTGAAGAGTAAGGTATCCATTAAAGCATACCTTTATACTTCCTTTATACTTCTTTTATTTTTTTTTTGGTGGAAAGGTAAATTGTATTAATAAAATTTAAAATACAGATGCATAGGGGCATATCCCAATATTACAAAAGTTACCATATCTATAAAAATATAGAAGTTAGAAGCCTCCAAATTTCACTAAAAACAACATTTCCTTGGAAACATTTTATACTCTTTATTTATTGTCAATACTTTGAAACACAAAAACAAGTCTTCAATAAGGGAAAGAAAGAATCCAATTGAAGAATGATAAACCCCCTATAAGGCTCATGGTTTTCATTTTGACACTAGAATAGTGAATGGTTCTCTTCTAGCCAGGCTTACAAGAGGCTTTGCATCTTAGGTTTGTGGTTTGAGGAATCTGAACGAAGAAAGCTTAAGTCTCACTGGTCAATCCAACATTACCAATGGGTACAATTTTCACGCACCCATCCATCTCCAGCTAAGCCAGCCACATCCTCAAAACAACGAAGCACCACCAGAAGCAGTAGAACTCAGGTATAGCCTCCATTTACTGACAAGCCACATCCAATTCAAGAGTGCTAAAGAATTTATATTCTAATTTTAACGCTATCAATGTCTCCTCAAAATCTTCAACAGATTACATCTGCATTAGCAAGTCTATTGGACTGGATGGCCACCTGTCATTATCCTATCAAAAGCTTGCCCACAGTGCAGTACCATGCTTCCAACAGTGAGATTTCGTACTTCAACTCTTAGATACAGTATATAAAGCAGGAACCATAATAGTTTGAATGAATGTTTTATGAAGGTTGCCGGAAAATAATAACGGAAACGGACTATAGTTGAAGGATATGGGAAAGCACGACATCGTCATGTGTCATTACAGTTTTCCCGAATTTCGTCGTTATCAATAAAAAGGGATGGTGAACTTACGGTAACTATATACTTTAAGGAGAACAAGAAAATATATGGTTTCTGGATTCAATATTCTTCAGTTATAATGCTACGTGTCCAACAACGGAGTGACAAAGATATCGGCCATTATTCAGACAGCAAAGTTTAGGCTATTAAAATATTTACACTAAACCAACGAGGCAGAAAACTAGTTCAATTACTAATAACTTCTATTATCCATTGATTTCACATTAAAGTGTGTCCCCTAAAACATCATATCAACAAATATCATTGGACCGACTGGATTACAGCAACGGCATTTATTCATCATTTGTGATAAAATCATATCATTCGTATTTTAACAATTCCTCTCACATCTGATTTCAAATTTTCCCTTAATATATGAGATTTGATTTCAAGTTGTGGTAATTTGATGCCAACTAGAAATAACCAATGAAAGTCTTCCTTTAAGTTCTAGAAGTTCAAGATAGTGGAGCATCGGGAAGTCGCTAGCGGGTTAGCTTTAGAAAGATAAAGACCCTTTTTTTTAATAATCTTTGTCCCCTACATCTGCAGCGGTTTTTCTCATTTACAAATTGATTTATCTAAGAGATCAAGTAACAGTATCGGTTCTCGATGAGATTCACAGATCTTAGTCCCTTGAGCGTGTTCAATTCTGATTTGAATATAAAGCTTACTAGGGTTTAGTTTTTGTCCCCCACCTTTATTGTAATATATAGTGAGAAATTGCATTGCCGTGCCCTAAGCAAGTACTGTCACCTACCTACGCTTGAAGTTCTTCTCCAATCCATCGTATTCAGTATATTGTGGGTTGACACAACTTCTAGGATCATATGTTGCAAGGTCATATCCATAGACATTAGACATATCATCTTGGATGAGCGTGATTCTTGGATCTAGATGTAACTGTTAAGCCTAATTAAAAAATTAGGCTTACTTTAAGTGGGCTATATTAAGTTGGTCCATGAGTTTTAGAATATGGACTGGTTGGTGTGGGTCGTGGCTAACCAAATAGGATCGTGATGAGTGGGCCTATTTGGTGGCACATAAGGCTAGAGTTAGCTCTTATCTTCTAGCTCATATAGTATTTAAGCATACTATTCAGAGCATTAGGGAAAAAATGAGGGGCTTCATTCTTGAAAAGCCACAACCTTTTAGCTTCTCTCATCAAGCTAGTACTTTTAGAATGAGAATAGAGGATATTCACCTAACCTGAAGATCAAATTCCGTATTTATGGATCTTCATAAGGAATAACACTACGGTATGATTTCTGATTTCTCATCTCATTTTGTTTTTCATAATGTTTATTTGGTGTTTTAGATCTAACTAAGCAGATCCTGAGTTTGCGATCTCATTAGTGATCGATTAAATCTTACATGCGGTATCAGAGCAGATGTAAATTAGATTTAAAACTCAAATTCTTGTTTAGTTGGGTTAGTTTTCGTGGGTTTTTTAAAAGGAAATTTGATTTTCTGTTTTTTTTTTTATAAAAAAAATCTCAAATCGGACCAAATTCGAACGAATTTTGGATCCAATTGAGTTTCTTTTTGCAATTTCCAGCTTTATGGTTGCAAAAATGTGTAGATTGACAAATTTAGATGCCGATTACGTGATTTAATCTTATCTACAAAAGGTTTATTCAACTTTTGCCAAATTTTCATTGTTTTTCATTTTAGTCGATTTTGGGATAAATTGGCTCAAGATAGTCGTTTTCAGTAGTTCACGCCGCTTTTGTTAGAGGATGCCGACAGTCAACGACCACCAGCGCCACCGGTGGTAGAAAGTCCAGATTAATTGATTTAGGTGTAGGCGACCGTGGGGACTCAAATGAGTTCGGTTTCCTACTTTGGTGACCTTTAAAGACCGTTTGCCATCATAGATAGTGAGACCCTGACAATCTGTTGGTGATTGGCAGTCAATCTACGCAGATCAATCATGTTTTGGCCATGGATCATTCACGATCCGTTCGGGTCGAAAAACGACCCTACAACAACCAACTAACCTAATTCATGGGTCAACTAAGTCAGATTGCTGGCCTGGGCCAACTGGTCTAGCTATTAGGGTCGACCCAACTTAGCCCATTAAGGTCAGGCCCATCCAGGTATGACACATTTCAATCCAACTTGGTCTAGCCCATTAGAGCCAACTCGGTCCACTTTGTTACAACTCAAGTCTGACCCACTCCAACCCATTGGGGTTGGCCTAACTTGACCTATGAAGGTTAGGCCCATTTGGGTCTGAATCATTTGAGCTTAGATGATGATATTTTGTAATCAAAAAATCTTGGAAATTTTTTTACGGGTGATATATAATTTACCCTTTCACCCAAAAAAAAAAAAAAAAAAAGAAAAGGTTAGGCCCATTTGGGTCCGAATCATTTGTTCCAGCCCGTTTAGGTTCCAGCCCATCTATTCAAGCACATTCAGGTTTGGCCAAATTCGGTCCCACTTGGTCCATTTGGGGTTTGGCCTGGCCCATTAGGGTTTGCACTAGTCAACCCAGACCAGTTGACTCGATTTAGTCAACAGTCAATGATCAATGTTTGGTCAATGGTCAAAAGTCAAAGTCAACAAAATTGACCAAAGACTTTCTAATGGCACATGGGGGTGCGTGTGATATTCAAAGTTAACTTGGTTCACACCAAAATGTAAGTTTTTGAATTTAGAACATTCTGATATATGATTTGATAAGCTTTAAATTTATGATAAATTAATTTTGATAACTTAAAGTTTAAAAAGCATGTTAATTTAAATATTGGTTTAAATTTAACATGCCTTATGGTTTAATGTTTGAATAAGATTTAACTAAAAGAAGTAGTGTAGTAAATATGCATTATTGTTTTAGCATGCTTAGCACATTTTAAGGTGTATGCTAAATACGGTGTGTTTATATGTAGCATGTATTAAGTTAATTCCATAATATTGTTGTTATAGAGAATGTGCATGATTGTTTTAGCATATTCTAAATAAATGATGAGCATGCTTAATGTTATAATACATTTATAAATTTATAACATGCATTGGAAACAAAATGCCTCTAGTTGTTTAATATGTAATTTGGAAACAAATGTCTCTAGTTTATTAAGTACAAATTATATATTAAGGATTGTAAATTACATAAAGCATATTCCACAATGTAAGATTGATCCAATTAAGTTGTGACTATCAAAGTGGCACATCTTAATTCTATTCAAAAAGTCTTTCTCATATGATTGAGGGATGTCTCTAGTTTTAGTATGTTGTCATACTCCCAAAGGAAGTGATTATATGTTAGAACTTAAAGGGATGCATAGTAAGAAATGCGTGAGTTTAGACTAATTGAATTGATCTATACACCCAAAGGTAGTAGATTATGAAAATTGAAATATTCTCATGGCCATTACTATATAGAGATTTTACAATTACACGTCATGTATTCTGCCAAGAGGTGTTTATGTGACAATATATGTAAACTCTCTTATGATTTGTTCATATGGTTTTTGTTCACATCATACTCACATAACTGACCTTGTGTCATTTTTAATTTAGTGACTTTGTTTGTCCATAGAAACCTAAATTAAGGTTCATATATAGTTTTTATTTTGAAGTGAAAAGAAGACATGAAGTTTTAATATGTATGGCCTATGTAGGATTTTACCTATATGGATAAATCAATGGATCACATTGAATAAAGTAATAAGGATAAATGTTGATATAGGCTACATGTTAAAGGATTAAATGCACTTGTATACTGTCCATAAGGGTGTCAACTTAAAATTACCCTTAGGTGATTTATTGTATTGCTAAGGAATTCATGAATTAAGTGACATTAAGGTACTTTGCCTCATTAAATACTCCTATTAATATTTGGTTTGATAATTATAAAGGTATGGAAAACCTTGTTTGGGTTTGATTCATTATCAAATCAAGTTCTAATACCAGTAAAGAGAAAGATTAAGCTTTAACACTCATAAAGATACTTACTACACCACCAAGGATTTTGAGTAATTTAGCATAGTATTAGGGGTTTAGAGTGAAATCCTTTAGTAGGATTGTGATCGTTACTTCTTATATACAAAGAAGGGTCACATGAGGAAAGACTGTAACTATATAAGGCTTGGTCATTAAAGTACGAAGCCAAAAGTGATAGTTTTTGGCTTTTGTTTATGAATCTAATTTATCTTAAGCCTTATCCAGCTCTTAGTGGCTAGATATTAGTGCAACTAATCATGGTTTCACCATTCAAAGACTCATGAACAAAAAAAAGCCAAATAAAGATGAACTAACACTTATAAAAGTTATAAGAGATAATATTTTAATTCTAAATTTTGGTTTTTTTAAATGATATTGAAAACATTTTATATAGACACCTTTTGAACGAATTTTTTTTCAATCTTTAGTTTGTGACAAGTGTGGTAACTCTTTTAAAATAAAGATTTTCAATACTTAATTGTCAATTTAAATAAAGTTAGTTATTACATTTTGTCTTATAAATTAAATACAGTATTTATCTCCCAATGATATCTCTCTCTTTCAGTAATTGAGAAAGATATTCTTAATGATCTAAAAGAAATTTTACATTTTATGACATAAAAGTTATGGTCACATCTCTAATAAAGAGTAGAAAGATTGATAATGTTTAACATTCAATCTATTCTTAAAGGTGATCTAGATATATATGTAAACTATGATAGAAGCAAATTGACCAAGATACAAAATTGATTTGCAGTCTAGTGTTTTGACCTATTAGAGGTCATGTATAATTGATATTAAAGACCCCTATATAGAAACACTATAAAGAATAATTTTATTTCTACATATTCATAAATTATCTTTGTTTTACAATAGTTATAAATAGTTTGAATCTTTTAAAGAAATTCAAAGTCCTTGGGATGGTGGTTGAGAAATAGTTGAGAAAGAGTATTAATATTCTCATATCCTATTGGGAGATTAGTATTATGATAGACATGAGATGCTAATTAGTTTAAAAGCATGTTTACCAAAAGGAGTTTGAGAGAATTAGCTAATTTAGATTCTTAGGAATCTAGAATAGAGTGGTGTAGCCAAAAGGTATAACTATATTCTTAAAAATATGTCAAGGACTATGATTTGGAAGATTAATTTACATAGTTTCTTATGGGAGAAGCTTGAAAAAGATCATTTTATATTTGAGCCTAGTATTTCACAAACTCCTTTTAAGTTATGTATCAAAAGTGTATCACATCTTAAACATCATAAAGTGTAAGATGTTTTGCAGAAATAAAGTTGTTCAACTTAAACCTCTATAAATAGGAATGGAGAACTAAAGTTACTTTGAGATCATTTGAAAGGATATTTGTTTCCTCAATAAAAGGCTCTCAAAGTATAAAGTTATAGACAATAACGTTACACATTTTCTGGAGCTAAATATGATAGAGTAAGGTGTATGTAGAGCTTATGACACTAAAGTGGAGACTTACTAAGGTAATTCAACTAGTTATTGATAAAGTTCTAAATAAGGTCCCACAAGTCCAACATTTTTTTTTGGTATTTTGATTAGAGGTTCACTAAGTAAAGAAGAATTATTGTTCATTTATATTACTAGGTCTTTTCGATGACTATGACATATTATATCATGGTGGATCTCATTACTCATAAGGATGTGATTTATCAAATAGATTTATGCTAAGTTGTAATGAGTGATAAAATACAATTGATGAATCATTTATGCTATTTGTGATTTTGTTGAATTGTCTAAAGGTTGAGAGTTATCTATTAGTATTGAATGTATACAACAAGTCTAAAGAAGTTCTATAAGAAAGATTAAGTGGTTTAAAACCACACTAGTGGGTAAAAAATTATACTATATAGATATAGAGACCATTTATGAAAAAGAGGTCTAGGTGTAATTCAATCTTAAGTATATATAATGAATTTATGTGTAAACATAACAAGTTTATTTACGGACTAAAGTATCCTTTTCAATAGTGGTACTTAAAATTTGAAAGTTTATACCTTTATGCAGTATTATACTAAATAGAATAGACTATACATGAACATATACTTGGTTCAGTGGGAGTATACCAATACGGATGATGTCTTGCTTGCGAGTAATGATCAAAGGTTATTTCATGGTATAATACAATTATTTGGTAGTCCATAAGAAATATTGTCGATGATTAGTGAGTCTTTCTTAAAAGACATGTGAATAATGTTTTATAAAGATTGCATATCTAGAAATGTACTTATCCTTGAAGGTGATTGACTGAACCTGTTATAGTACCTTGAAAGTAAAGTATAGATAGAGGTAAGAAGCAAGTGTCATATTCAATGGATGAGGAAGCACCGTGTATACTTAAGTTTTCACTAGACCTTACGTTATTTTCAATAAGGTTTCGGATAAAAGTCTATTAGACCTTGATCAAGATTATTATATTGTTATCAAAAGATTGTCAGGTGCTTAAAGATAACTTTTATTATTTGACCTATAGATGTATAAATACACTGTAACTAGTGGGATATATAGATTTATACCTTATAAGCTACAAGAATAATATTTGAAATCTACATCAAGATATCTTTATAGTAGATAGGACAGTATCATGAAAGTTGCAAAATATAAACCAATGACTTTTTAATTATGTAGGCAAAATTTTGTAGCGTGCTATGAGGCAACTATTCATGTGTTTTGTCTCAAGAACCTCATTGATAGATCGATAAAGTTTAATTTCTTTGTTAGACCTATTAAGTTATATTATGATAATAAAGTTACTTGTAATGATAAAGTTATCACATGGTCCAAACAAATAGAAATCAAATATTAAGTTATAGAGGGAAAACTTCAAAAAGGTGACATCACAGTTTAAAATCTCATTACAGATGCTATGTTTGTAACCCCATATACTAAAGCATGTTTTTAGAGACACGTCATCATTATGAGCTTAAAAGCATCATAGGATGCTATTGTTTAGTGGGAGCACTGTAATATAAAGTTTGTAGCTGCATTAATTTACCATGGGGTAAATTATTGAAAAAATATATTACTTGTCATAAGATTATGCCGGTTGTATTTAGCACATGGGTGCTTTATATGTTAACAGATGAAACTTCTATATATACATAGTATATTAAAGTCTTAAGAAAGGTGTAAACCTTAAGCAATGGCTGAGGCATTCAGTTGTTAGCCATAAAGCATGTCTTGTGACACATAAAGTTAAACTCGAGTTATTAAGTACAAGATATGAAAAGGTTCATTAGAACCATAAAGTATTTTCTCTTATGGCATTTTGTTATCGAAGGAGAGAAAATTAGACTGATAATAATGATAACACATAAAGAGATTGCTACAGTGTTATATAGTTGCCACACTACCATATTCATCCATATTAATGAGATTAAGAGCTCTTGTGGTCATGATTAGTGTTGTATCACTTAACATATATAGTTTCTATCATGATTCAAAGCTTGAGATTTCATGTGATAGGAATATAATTAAGAATTGTCTCTAGATCAATATAAAAGGATGCTTAATTTCAAATTAATATAGCCCAAGTGAGAGAATGTTAGCCTAATTTTTAATTAGGCTTACTTTAAGTGGGCTATATTAAGTTAGTCCATGAGTTCTAGAATATGGGTTGGTTGGTATGGGCTATGGCTAACCAAATAGGACCGTGATGAGTGGGCCTATTTGGTGGCACATAAGGCTAAGGCTAGGTCTTATCCTCTAGCTCATATAGTATTTAAGCATTACTATTCAAAGCATTAGGAAAAAAATGAGGGGCTTCATTCTTGAAAAGCCAAAACCCTTTAGCTTCTCTCATCGAACTAGTGCTTTTGGAATGAGAATAGAGGATATTCACCAAACCTGAAGATCAAATTTCGTATTGATGGATCTTCATAAGGAATAACACTACGGTATGATTTCTAATTTCTCATCTCATTTTGTTTTTCATAATGTTTATTTGGTGTTTTAAATCTAACTACACAAATCCTAGGTTTGCGATCTCATTAGAGATCGATTAAATCTTACAGTAACAACTTGTGATTGCTCAAACTTATTCTCTTTAAAGTATAATAGTAAGGGAATTGAGAGGTGGTCATTTACCTTTTAGGTCCACTAACAAGTGCAAGAAAAAGAGTTTTGTATATGGATTAAAAGAATCAATATGAGTGAAGCTTTTACCTTACCAATCCACCACACTTAAATTAGCAATTGGTTTGCCATGTTAGAAAAGCCTAAATTTGAACTATATAGGGGAGGTTTTTCTTACCAAGACTAATGATAACTCTATTTTATATAGAATTATAGTTATTATTTTAGGTTATATTTAATATAGTTTTTATTAAATTATATTTATATTTAATTATATTTGTGTATATTTTGTTATTTTATACAGCAAACCTAAAATAGAAGAAAAGTGAAGAAAAGAAGCACAAAACCAAAAGAAAATAAGAAAAGAATGAGAGGGACCGAATAGAGGGCCTTTTATCAGGCCATCAGGCTTTGGATGTAAAAAGATTGGGCTTTTGGGGTTGTGAATTGTGTGGACCGCAAGGCAAGAAAGAAAAAGTAAAAAGAGTAGGCCTTTTATCGGGATTTTGTCATGTAGAGAAGGGAGGCCGATTAACAGAAGGGAAATCAGAAAAGAGAGAAAAAGGGGATTGAGTAGTGACCGGAGAGCTGGAACTCACTAGGACTTGGCCGCACATGATAGCGCAGGTCCAGCAGAGCTCGTGGCAATCGTGCGACAATTGACAACCGGTGTCTTTTCTGAGCAAGAACCCATCTTTGGCGTTGAAAGAGCATTTTCCGGTCATTTTTGGGCAATTTTTGGCATTGAGAAAGCATATCTGCCCTCACTAGGCAATTTCCTGCATTTCTGTACTAGTTTTGCGGCAGTTTACGGTGGTTTCCAGTGAAGAATGGCGAATGCGTTCAAGTCTTCTCTGCTAGATCTATGCGTTTATGTGGTGGATTTGCATGATATTTTTGTAGATCTGCAACCTAGACGTCCCGATCTACGTTTCTGGAAGTTTTTGTGAAGACCAGTAGTGGACAGCAGTGGCGCGTGGGGACGGACGGTGGCGCATGTCATCGGCGTGTGGAGGCACATGCGAAAACGCATGATGGTGTGTGTGTTCCTTGTTGCATCCCCCTTTTTCAGACAAAATCTTCTTCTCCACCCATGATGTGCAGATTTATGCAACCTATTTTGTGATTTGAAGACATTTGGTGACAGCTTTTATGTTTTTAAATTCCAGAATGTTTTGTTCACGTTTTTGCACTAATTTAGTTTATGTAAATATGTTGTTTTAGTTTAGTTTGTTAGAGCTACGATGAAACTTAATTATAATGTATGAATGTTATGATTATTTATGTTTTGTGAGATATTTTATGAATGTGAAGTTGCATGTTACGGAGTTTAATGCTTTTAGGTGATTAACTACCACTTAGATGACTTGATTTGCATGTTAGAGACCGATAGGATATAGCATGCAGTTGCTTCTTGTAATATGCAACCATAGATTAATATGGATAGACATATACCATATGATTTGTATGGCTTTAAGTGCAAACTGGAATATTCACATATCTTAATGCACTTAGTTTATTTAATTCATATGTAGACTCACAGTGAATTAATGAGCTAAGTAGATTCGCTATACCTAGACATAGGATAGTGAATAAGTTAGGAAATTCCGCCATCACATAAGTAGAATTAATCTTGCTAGCATAGTTGATCGACATTTGTATCTAGTAATTAGGTAAAACCGGACGCTTTAACATCTTCGTTAATCAAGTTTAGGTTAAATTTAGTTAGTTAATTTATGTTTTATTATTTTGAGTTGCTAGATAAACTCTAGAGTCTATTCACCATTGGTAATTAGTTAGTTCAGTAAACATCAATCTCTGTGGGACGATACTCATACTTATCATTATATTACTTGTTTGATATGTACACTTGCATGTAGAATTTCACCGAACAACTAACATCTTCTATGATTCATTGTCCCACTCCTACCATTCCCACTAATTCAAGCCCAAGCAACCCATGGCCTTTTTTACCAATGGCAAAACAACAAGCTCATGGTCTATGTTGTAATTATGATGAGAAACTTGGTCCTACTCAAAACATGAGGACCATTAAGAGTAGGAACTAGTGCTAGAGGAGGAAAATGAGGCTGTCTAGCTTTCAAAGTTTTCCTTGGGAGCTATTTCATGGGTACACATCCCATAAACCATGAAGGTTTTAGGATATTTGACGTGTGGATAGTGGAAAGTTGTATACTTGGCTAATACTGCTAATATGCACAACTTCATACATGTAGGAGTGGAAAGATTGAAAACAACTAAACTTGGGTCCTTGGAGGTAAATGTGGCAAATGGGGTCAAGGTACTTACTAAGGTTGTGTGCAAAAATGTAAAGGTACATTTCCAATGGTCTACCTTTATCATGGATTTGCATGTATTCAAGTTAGTAGGGATTGCAATAGGTGTTAGAATTGTTGTGGTTTCATGCAATTCAAAAGGTATTATAGGATTTTCCATAGCTTACCATGCAATACATATGAAAAGTAAGAAGATTGAGTTACAAGGAATCTCTATGCCAACTAATAGGTTGGTAGAAGGGGATCAAATCAATAAGAAACTTTGTAAAGAGGAATTACGAGTGCCACTACAAATTTTGGCAATTAGTTATGTTAAGAAGAAAGCTAAAATTAGGGATGAGATGCATGAATTGTTGAGTTACTATGAGATGTTTCCAAGAACCTAAATAGTTACCACCCTGAGGAAGCCATTCAGCAAAATGAAAAGACGTAAGAGTTGATAGGTCAAATTTTGGAAGGAGACGCCATTGGCCCTTGGCATGTTTATGATGGGTTGATTTTTTGTAAAGAGCATGTATATCTCCTAACTACATCTGCTCTTATCCTAACTATTATCATTGAGTTCCATAATGGCACACATAAGGGATTCCTTAAAACTTTGCAAGGTCATTGTCAAGAGGAATGAAAAGACTGTAATGAAACCTATGCTCCTTAGTGACAACTAAGGGTATTGCCCAAGGGTTAAAAGTGATAAAAATGTTACTTGACTTCAGTTGTCCTAAAAACTTCAAGTTATATCAAATAGATGTCAAAAGTGCATTCTTGAATGTAAATATAAATAAATAGGTTTATGTAGGACAAACTCTAGGTTTTAAGAATCCTCACTTTCACTAGCATGTATAGAGAAATCAAGACATGTCTTATCCTTGATTTGATCATGCTATATATGCATGTTATCATTAAAATCTTAAGCCTAAATTTTTTGACGTCTCAAATTGTTTTCTTAAGGTAACATCTTCTTTGAAATATAACTTATTGCTTTCCTCATGTACGAAGGAATGGAAAAATTTCACAAGATAACATATATTCTTCTCTTTAAGTTGTTATTACAAATAAGATGGAGAGGTTATATTGAGGTATGAAAGCAATAAAATTCTAAGTTTTACAAATTATAGTTGTTTTGGTGGAACGACTGATACCAAGGGAAATCCTAAAGTGAAAAACTATGCTAATTGGCAATGACATAAACTAAAAGTTTTGGCTTTTTATTAGGCATAATTGTATGGTATAACACCCTATTTGTTTGTTTGGGTGAATTTGCACTTACAATATTCTAAATTTTGTCAACCACAAATTATGATTGAAAGACATTATTATGCTATAGATCAATTATTTATTTCTTTAAAAACTAAAAGAAAAAAAATTTAAATCTAATATGTTTTCTTCTAAAAGATTGCAATTAAAATGGGAATAGAACTTGTATTTCATGAAAGGAATATAAATAATGCATAGAAAAAAGACAATATCATAACAAAGTTAATAGAAAACTTATATAATTCAATAAAAAAAACTTTTAGAACTAGTTATCTTAGTTTTACACTCCATTAAGCTATTTTTTAAATTTAAAGGGCATCGAAAATCAAATATTCTAAAAAAAAAGGACTTTGGATCCTTTTTAACTTAGGCTGAGTAAGATTATAGTTTATAAAAAATTTGAAATTTCTAAATCATGATACTTATTCCAATATTAATGATTAAAATTCATTTTTCAAAAACCTTTCAATGAGAAAAAATCTTTAACAATAAAAGAAAGCATTCTAGTGGGCAAGATAAATATTATAATAGGACTACATTATTCATCAAATTCTTATGTCATTTGCATAAATGATCAAAATGTACCTGAAAGTTGTTTTAGCAAAAGAAGACTTTCAACTTAAAATTGGCAATTATGCCTAAGGTTGATAATGGAAAAAAAAATAGTAATTTTACCAACCAGTCATTGATTGAATAAAGTATTTGAAAAAAGGAATAGAAAAATTGATTAGCAACCTTGTATCCAAAAAAGTAAAAGGACAATGATCCAAGAAAACAAAATTTGTTAGGCCTAACATTTTATGTCAAATATTGAATGAATTGGGCGTAGGTGATTCATTTCCATGGTTTGATGTCAATGAAGATCATAACTACGAGATCATGCATTTGTAATCAAATAGAAAATTCATACGTCACGTTACAAAATCTAAAATTACAATACAGTTAAAATCAAAAGTTTTTTTTATTTTTATGAATATATGAGTTTATTCATTAAAAAATAAGATAATACAAAAGCTTAAGGGCACACCCTAGCTTTACAATATATCTAAGAGAAAATTGAATTTGGAAAACTCTAGCTATAACACAATAAAACATTCACCTGAGAGAGTTTAATGTTCCTAAATAGAAATGTTATTCCATGAACTATTTTCCTAATTTTTGCCAATAAAATTAGTATTTCAACAATTTTATTTTGAAAATGTCTATGATTACATTTAGACCATATACAATAGATACATGCTAGGAAAGAAAGTTTAAAAAGCTTTTCAGCCAAATTATTTTCCTTAGCTCTTTTAATCATTTATTGTAGTTCAAAATTCCAATCGTTGATGCTTTTACGAAAGCCTTGTTATTCTAGAATACTTCTCCAAACTTGCCTAGTCCGAGTATGATGAAAAAATAAGTGTGGCCTACTTTCATATTGAAAATCATAAAAATTACAATACAGATTAATTGAGGAAAGCCATCGAGAAATCACTTCTGTTGTAGGAGGTCTATCTCTACATATGAGCCAACTAATGAAGTTATGTTTGTTGATTCCTCTTAACCATATTAAATCATACCATTCAACCTCAATATTTATTTGGAAAAATTACTTGTATGTTTCTTTACAACAATAAGACGGTTTGAAAATCATAGAGGTGAGAATTTGTTATAACTTTAGCAGACCTTTTCAACTTCATGCCATATTTTCTTTGATATCAAGATACATAATTGAAATTCTCATGCATTTAGTACCATGAATCCATTTACTCCATAAGGTAAACTTGGATAACTGATGAGACTCTAAAATGACTGCCCTAACAAAACCTGATTCCACATTTTAAGGTCTAGTAGTCCAAGTCATCTTTCCTTTTTAGGTGAACAAACAACTTGTCAAGCAACCATATGAGTTTTATAATCTTTCAAATTATCTACCCACAGAAAATGCTTAATTTTCTTTTCAATCACATAAATGGTTTGTTTTGGGAGAAGGAACATTTGCATCCAAAGGTATAATTAGAAATAAAAATTGATTTTGCTAATTGTAACTATCTAGCATGGCTTAGATGTTGATAACTCTATTTTTATAAAGTCATTTTGATTCTTTTAAGATATAAATAATACAATTTATGTAAGATAATAATTAAGTTTTCATATATTTAATTAAATCTATATTATTTATATAGCAAACCCCAAATGAGCATGACAAGCTAAGGAGAAATAAAGTAGAAGGTAAGACAACGGGTAAAATAAAGGGAAAAGGACAAAAAGGACAAGAAAAAGAAAAGAAAAGAAAAGAAAAAGCATAGTGCATTGTAAGGAGAAAGCAAGGGCACGCCACACCAAAGGATATAAAAAGAGGTGAAAATGTGAAAAGAAAAAGGCGCCACACAAGAGAAGGAAAAAAAAGGAAAAGAGAGAAAGAAAAGTGTGTGATTGGAACTAAGACCAAAGAGGAGAGAAAAAGAAAAAAAAAAAAGACAGAAAGGAGACAACTTACCTCTACTTTATACAATTTTTTTATTTTGGTTTAATTTATAGGAGTTCTACAAATAATTCTTGAAGAGAAAATACTGTGGTGACAACTTTCCTATTTTTCATTTAAGATGTTTTTTTTTAATTTCTACTATTGTTTTGGTTTATTATTTCATTATGTTCTAAATTTCTTTTGTTAGAGCAATGATGTAGTCTAACTATGATGATATAAATTTTATAAGCTTTTATGCTTTATAAGATATTTTATTTATGTGAGTTATATATTATTATGCTTAATGCTTTTAAGTGATTAGCCATCACTTAAATGATTTGATTTGCATATTTGAGATTGAAAGGAAATTATATGCAGTTGCTTATTATAATATATAACCATTAATTAAATATGGATAGATATATACCATGCTATTTATATGGCTTTTGATGATAATATGATTGAAAGATTTATTGTAAACCAATAATATTCACAGATCCTAATGCACTTTATTTATTCTAATTCACATAGAAAAATAGTAAATTAATAAATGAAGTTGGTTTACTATACTTAGACAGAGGACAATAAATAAATTAGGAAGTTCCGCCACCATATAGGTATTATCATTCTTATAGGTGTAAATTATGGAAATTCATATCTAGTAGCTATGATGAAATTGGATGCTCTAACCTATTTCTCATATTGATCTTTCTTACATGGATTTAATTTCATTTAGTCTTGAAAATCTCTAATTTTAATTCAACATCAACTTTCTTTCGATTTGTTAGATAAATTTTAAGATTGATCCATTGTTGGTATTTAATTAGTTTAGTATTTACCAATTTCTATAGAATGATACACTTTCTTATTATTATATTACTTATTTGATATGTTCACTTGCATTTAAAAATTCATTAAACAAATGTCTCATTTCCCATCCATCAATTCTTGTCATGATGATTTTTGTCAAAACCTTACAATCAGTGTAAGTATCCTTTTGGTAATAAGAGGAACACCATGATACCTAATAGGAAGAATTCATTCGAAGAATGGAATAAGGTCTAGTATAAAAAAAATTTCTTGTTTAGTGAGCCATGAAAAAGATATCTACCATTTGCTAGGATTAAAATATAAACCTATGACTATTGCAATGTCCTTTAAAGCATCAGTGAGACATAACACTAAATTAACATCTCCATGTGCAAATAAAAATAAGTCATCAATAAAGCAAAGGTGAGTGATTTTCTCCCTCTTGGAATGCCAAATAACATTGATTACCATCCTCATGAGACATAATTAAAATTTTCTTGCATTTAGTATTATGGATCTATTTACTCCATAAGGATGAACTTGAACAATTAATGAGATTTTAGAGTGACTGTTCAAACAAAACCTTATTCTACACTCTAAGGTCTAGTAGTCCAAATCTTTCTTCATTTTTAAGTGAACAAACAACTTGCCAAGAAACCTTATGAGTTTTATGGTCTTTCGAATTACCTACCCATAGAAAATGTTTAATCTTCTTCTCAATCTCATAAATGGTCTATTTTGGGACAAGAAACATTTGTATCCAAAAGGTGCAAATAGAAGTAAGAAATGATTTTGCTAATTGTAACCATTCAGCATAGCTTAGATGTCTCGTTCCCCATCAATCAATTCTTGTCATGATTTTCTCTATCAAAACCTTACAATTAGTGTAAATAAGACTTTTTGTAATAAGAGGAAGACCAAGATACCTAATATGAAGATTTTCTATGAAGAATGGAGTAGGATCTAGTATCAAAAGTTTTTCTCATTTACTGAACCTTAAAAAAAAATCTGACATTTGCTAGAATTAAAATGTAAACCTATGAGTGTTGCAATGTCCTCCAAAGCATTAGTGAGACATAATTTTGAATTAATATCCTCATGTGTAAATAAAATTAAGTCATTAACAAAGCAAATGTGTGATTTTCTCTCTTTTGCAATGCCAATGATATTTGAAAGTAGAAAAAGAAGTTTTCTCAATAAGAATCTTATTTAGAACCTCCATGAGAATGGAAAATAAATAAGGGGACAAAGGATCTTCTTCCCTTAACTCATTGGTGCTCTCAAAATAGCCAACATGCTCATCATTAAAGTTCATAGAGAATCTAATAGTAGTAATGTATTGGCCAATCAGATAAAGCAAAGTTTGAGGAGTATGAATAGCTTGGAGGATACCTAATACTATATCCCATTTAACCATTTCATAGGCTTTCATGAGATCAATCTTAACAGAAACATGCTTACCTTTATCTCCTAGTGATAATTATGAAGTAATTCTTGATAGAGCATAACCTTTTTAGAGATTTGACAACCATTGATAAAAGAAATTTGATTTTAGCTAACCAAAATAGGAAAAATGAGGCTTATCCTTTCCTTAAGTGGTTTAGAAATCACTTTATATAAAACATTACAGTATTGGTCGAAAATTCTTTGTGCAACTTGGATTGGATGTTTTTGGAACTAAGCATAATAAGGTAGCATTATAGCTTTTAGTAATTTCTTAGATGAGAAAAAAATCTAGCATTTCATCTTTTATGTCACAACTAATAATAGGCTAAGCTATCTTGCAAAGTCTTCCAAAGCTTTCTTTGTTATATGAGCCAAATTAATGACTTTTGAGACAATTTCTTTTGATAAGATCATATTTTGAGGTTGTCTTATAGCTATGATAACTTGAAATGGAAGATGCTTGTATGTCATAAAAAGATATGTTATTTGTTGCAATGTTTGATGTTTCAAAACTTTTTTAGTTTTTTATTCCACATCTCTTAAAATTAGGGTGATATTGGGGTTTAGATTTAACCTCCAACTTTTATAGAGTAAAATGACCATAGTCAATCCTTCATGCAAAGTAAGGACGAGAGTGGTCTATGACCCTTTATAACAGATGATGGATTGTTATAATTTTTTTTAAAAAACTTTTTAATTTCCTTCTACTTTTTTTTTAATCTTTGTGATACTATATAAAATTTCATATAAGTATCAGCTACGGTATCTCGATCTACGTATGCAACATCCACAATTTGATAAAGATACTTGTGTGCAGATAATTTCATTACTTTGTTTTCTTAAACATCCATGATTTGTTTCATAAGAACTTGTCCTTTAAGTAAAGATGAGTTTAATAAAGGAACATAAAGTTTTAGAGGGACAATTCCACGTCTTTAATTTCAGATTCTCGTGGATGTTCATTGTGCTTGCACAATCTTAGGTGTGAGCACCATTAATTAATTTGATATTTTCTCAAGTGGGAACACCATTAATTAATTTGATATGTTCTCAAGTGGGAACACCATTAATTATTTGAGTACTGACATATATATAATCCAATACTAAATCGTTGCGCTTTGTACAGTGTATGTGATTAAATTTCAATCAATGTTCGACTTTACAATTTGCACCGTCCCTAAATTAACGCTTTTCTGAGTACCTCCTACCATTAATCCTTTGATATTTCAACTTTGTTTCTTGCGAATGCGAACAGAATCATAACAATGTGCTATGTCGGCCATCATTGGGAAGACTTACCCAAATCTAGATCTGTTCCTGATTCACTTAAATCTGATTCTTCTCTAAATAGGAATGCAGCATTATCGAAGATAGTGGAGAAATCGGACAAAAAGGGGTGATGGGATCGGATGTCCGGCTGACCAAAGCACTTGAAATTTATCAACCTCCCTCAGTGGTTGGAAGAATATTTCTGAGAAGCCTCGTTTCAAGCATAAAGAACCGGCAACATTGAGGAAAACAATCAGATCTTGCAATATCGTTTAGCATTAGTATTTGCAGAAGAAGGAATCCCTCCCCTCCCAAGAAATTCCCATCTCCTCCCCCTTTCTCTCCCTACTGTGTGTGGACTGCTTGGTTATCACGAGTGTTTAGTTTGGTTACTAAGCGAACACTTAGCTCCATTGATATGTAGAATCTTATCACGTGGGTTCGGCCCCCTCTCTCTACCACTGTTGTTGGACTGCTTGGTTATCACAAATGTTTAGTTTGGTTATTAAGCGAACACTTTTCTCCATTGATATGCAGAATCTTGATCACATGGGTTTGGCCAATCAAATGTTAGGTTCCTAACTTCAACACCTAAACCTGTATAATAAATTGATGAGTAGGCTTGTCCCCGAGCACAGTGCCTAAAGCATTACTCCTCGGAAAATAGTTTTAAGTTTCCAAGTTGATAGATATATATTGTTCATACTCTATACTTGCTTATATCAGCTTTCTAACTACTATTAGCTATAGCCAAAATGCACTTACGGTGGTTTACAAGTGACGCTGTCTTCCACTGAGGCATGCTGGACAAAAACGATGCTTCATATAGAGTTACAAGGCATATTAGTATATCATCGCATAAACTTCAATTATTTTTTTTAGTCATGTTAAATTTTTGCAGTAATTGCAAATCCAATGTTATAATAACGTTGAGGTATTTAATTATAGGGATTTTGAGTCTCACATTTGAAGAAACATTGGTTTCTCAATAGCTGGAGATTTGAAGAGTGAAGTAACTCTTCATTCTCATTAGGTGATTAATTAAATCTGAAAAAATAAAGAACAATGTATCTCATCTTTCTCAATAATTTATTAATTAAATTTGAAAACGTAATAAGAAAGGACTATCATAGCTAGCTTGTACATATTCTAGTCTTCTACAAAACTAAATTTTAACTTCAAATTAATTTTTTTTTCTTCCTCTAATTAAGGGAACCTTACCTAGGGTATAAATAGAGGATGCATGAAAAAAGAAAAGGCAAGAGGAAAAGCAAGAGAACCAATCAATCAAATGACTTGTCTTTTTATTACACAAAAATAATTTTACAATTATGTCTAACAAAGATTATTGTTAAACAAAATACATAGATAATCTAAAAATAAAATTTTCTGTCTATGTATTATCTATGATGAAATCTTGAGACCACCTCTTCTCATAATGCATTTCTCTATGTAATTTGGTTGCATTTGAAAGCCATCCTTAATGTGATGTCATCTTACTTATTTAGCATGTAAGGATCAACTAATTCATTGCCAATACCAAATAAAAAATCTTGAAGGCTTTTTTTCTTAAATATATGTATATCTCTTTTGTGTATGTACTTGAATTGAAAGAAAATAGTATAATCCTTAAGAATTCTAATAGTTTTGAATTTGTTATTCCTGAAGTCATCAAAAAGCTTACAAAAAATGGATTTAATTGTGTAAATCTAAAGCAACTTCAAACTTATATAATTTTCAGAAATGGATTCAATTGTGTAAATCTAAAGCAACTTCAAACTCATTTTTTTCATTTATGAAAACTTAAAGAAATCTTTCTTTTTTTTTTTTTTTTTAGGTAAAAGGTCAAGTATTTTATATTACTAAAGAAAATACAATGATTCAATTACAACATCCTCATTTAAGATCAAAAACTACATTTGGTAATTTTCAAAGATTTGCAAAAACTTATTATAATTTGTAGGCTTCACTCCCCTATTGATGAAATCTTACTTTAAATGTCTTTCTAGATTTTAGCAATAAAGAAATCATATTTGATTTGATGCAATGTATTAATTGTTTCATTATAACAATCTACCCCATGAATTTGCAATAGCACAAATGAATGGAGAGCTTTTTGATTGGTCTCGTTGTAACTTCAAAACGATGGGTTGCTTTTATTTGGAAGAGAAACTGCATTAGTTTTTCTCGGGTACAACGGAAAACATCTTCAACTTTTTATATAGGATGCATTTCATCTTTGCCACCAATTTAGTTCTGAGCCTCAACAAATAATGAATTACTCAACAATAGTTAAATCCAACTTATAGGCGCAATTCAAATAGTTGTCACAATGATTTTACAATTGGTTTCGCCACTTATAGGAGCAATCCACAACTATGAAATTTTGATATTATAAAAAAATGTAGGTTAGTCCATATATTTTCTTTTTGGTAAAATTTCATTTATTTTATTTCACAAAATTTATAGTACATACATAATTCAACTAATTATCCATTACCTAGGCTAAAAAATGACCCCTGAAAAATTTCAAAGTTCCTACAAATATTTGTTTTAATTTAGAAGTCTTACATTCCATAATTGATGATAGTCTACCTCTAGGCATTGACCATCGAATATTCTTTTATTTCTTTCATTTCATATGCCATAGATTGTGGCTTTAAAGAACATGCACACCCTTTCATAGAAAAAATTATCCTCATGATTTAGTGAATATGCAATTAAAGAATGAATACTTTTTTGATTCTTTTGTGTTTTTTTATTTTTTATTTTTTGTAGACAAAGGAGGTGGGAGATCTTGGTGTCTCAAACATAAAATCTCTCTGTTCCTAGGTCGCCTTCATGCAAATTGAACCAAGACATCTTCTGATTCTTATTATTTGTGACATAGGTTGCATTGCTGATCTATTGACTTGGATTGATACAGTTAGCAAATTACTTCACTTGTTTTCATATAACGTTCATGATATATTGAGCTTTAAGTGATACATTTTTATTTTTTATTTTTTAACTTCATGCCAATGTATTTGTCTAGGTTACCATCAAAACCTTTAGTTTAAACACTCAACACATACTAGCTTGGAATTTTAAAAATATAACTAATAAATAGACATCTATGCTTAAATGAAATTTTATATGTATTATCTCTCTTACAAATTTTTTATAGGAATGATAGCTAATGATTAAGAGTTAAAACTTCCACCAAAAAGCAAGAAATAGGAAAGAGTGAAATTTAATTTCTGAATTTTTCATGCTCTTGCACTAAATGCCCTTTATGGTAGCCTAGGTGAAACCAAACTCGGAGCATTTGGAGTTCTTAAATTATTTTGTCATATGAGCTTTTCAAAATCACAAACTTTTATTTTGGAATTAATCCTCAAAAAATTTAACTACTCAAATAAACTTTTTCTTTTTTATGTTTTATGCATTTTTAAATAATAAATTCTAACATGAATCTTGTGCTTGTAATTTTAGTAAAACCTTTGGGATCACAAATAAGCTAAGTCATCACCTTAATATATGATTCAAAAATAAGTATCTACAAATATTAACCATGAGTCATTACCATTCTCCACAATTTCCCCTCCTTATGCTATTGCTCATATTTGTCATTGTTTCCCCTACTTTAATGAATGGAATTTCATTTCAAAAATATTTAGACACAATTACTTGTTTTCCTTATAAAAGTTGAAGCTTGGAAAGTTTCGGTGAACCTCAGAAGCTATTTCACTTTCTATTTGGGTAAGGAACAATGAATCCATTTAATGAATACAAAAAATGAAAATTAAGGTGAACTAAGGTTCACAAAGTCAATTTCAAGTTATGTGGATAAAATAACTCAAATAAACTTTATAATGTCGTAAGCTCTTACACTTCCAATATCTTAAGCCCCAAATTAACTTCTTATATTAATTATCACGAAATGAAATTTAAAATTTCATGTGATGTCAATAAAGGAATTAAAGTTATAAATTTACGTGTATTTTTTTAAGCAAAACATATACTTTATATTCAAAGTAATTAAAGTAATTAAATTTGTTAGTTTAATTTTTTTTTAAATAAATTATATTCGACAAACAACATGGTCCATGGTCATAACTATATTCGATGCCAGCACTTTGTTTGGAGGTAGAGGAATATGATCTTGAGTTAAGTTGCATCTACACCAAGCTCAACCAGGGATAAAGAGATAAGCTCGTGAACAGTTTCTTTGTTCAAGGACTCTTTATTGGGTAGAAAGTAATGATACTAGGGTTAAAAGTGTGCTTAGGTATCATCTGGTAAAAGTAAATGAGACTGTACTAGACTCAACTAATACAAAAAAAGTAATTATTCACCAATCATTAAGACTTAGGCAAGAGAGATGCATACACAAATAGACTTATTTATGGAGCAACTAGCGATTCCTTTTATATTTTTTAGAATACTATTACGCTCTTGCGTAACTGATTTGGTGTTAGGCTTATTAACGGGTTGGTCAAATAAGTCGACAAACTTCTTCTTCTTTAATCCCCCTATGGTGATCAAAGAAGATGAACACAAATGCTTTTTCGAGGAAGCTCCTTCCAAGTTCTATTTCTTTTCTCGATGCCAAATACAGAGATACTTCCTTCTTTAAATACAACAAGAGAGTTGCTCCTCTGGCTGCCCTGGAAATACTTAGCTACACGAAAACCACTTGCACCACGACAGCGTGGTTTCCTGACTCTTGACACTTAACATAGGAAATGATTATTGCTACATATAGTCACACAAGGCCTATCCAGCCAAACAAAGTTGACTAGATAATCCTCTTAATGAGGATAAGACAAAAGCAGACAAAAGTGGAAGATGGTTCTCCCTACGCTTCCTTTAGTGACGTGATCAAAGACTAACCCTTGATGTTAGCCATTGGATCCATAACATGCATCCCTTCCTCCGTTAGACCTTGTCCCCAAGGTCAAATTCAGGGAAACGCTGGTGTAGAGTGCTGGAGTCTTCCCACATGGCCTCTTCAGGGGGTAGGCCATGCCACTGAATCAGAAGCTGAGGGACACCTTGCTGAAGGCGGGACCCTAGGACCAACTGTGGAAAAGCTTACAGGCAGCCCGAAGGTGGAAGAGGTTGGGGGAGGTCAGTTTGAATATTGGGAGAGGGTCTGGTGAATTTGCGGAGGCACGAAACGTGGAAGACTGGATGAATACGGGAGGTAGGAGGTAGGAGGTAGTTTCAAATGGTAAGTAACTTGGCCAATCTTCTCAACAACTTCATATGGGCCATAAAAACAGGGGAAAAGTTTTAAGGCTCGCCTCATGGCCACTGATACCTGACGATAAGGCTGAAGGTGCAACAAGACATGGTCACCAATTTCAAAGCAGAGCTCTCGGTGTTTCCGATCATAATACCTTTTCATGCAGGCTTGAGCATCTGCAAGGTGCTCCTTAAGGAGCTTGAGAATTTCATCTCGTTGATATAGCTCACGATCTACTGATTCCAGCAACGTTGTGCCTGGAACATATGGCAAAAGAGAGGGTGGAGGGCGGCCATAGACAGCTTCATAAGGAGAGAAACCAGTGCTGGAGTTGATGCAAGTGTTATGGCAAAACTCGGCCCAGGCAAGCCATTTAACCTAGTCACGGGATTGACCATGGATGAAACATCGAAGGTATGTCTCAATAGACCGGTTGGCAGCTTCGGTTTGATCATCCGTTTGTGAGTGGCAAGCAGAGCTATAGGCAAAGCTAGTGCCTTGCAGACGAAATAGCTCACGCCAAAAAGAACTAGTAAAAATGGCTCCATGGTCATTAACTATGCATTGGGGTAGCCCATACAGCTTGAAAATCTCAGTGAAGAAGAGTTGAGCCACAATGACAACATTGTATGGGTGTGACAAGGGAAGGAAACGAACATATTTAAAAAGCCGGTCCACAACTACCATAAGAGAATTCTTACCCCGGGAGGCTGGCAAGCCATTAATGAAGTCCATCGAGACTTCGATCCAAATGTGTGATGGTATTGGCAGCGGCTAGAGAAGGCCTATTGATGCGAGATTGTCTGCCTTGTGTTCTTGGTAGATGCGATAAGCTCAGATGAAGTTTTTGAGTTGGGACCCCATATTCTTCCAATAAAAAATTGAACGCAATTGTTGGATGGTTTTAAGGTAGCCTTCATGAGTGCTGCCGTGAAATTCTGGAAGGATTGGTGGGATGAGGGCAGATGTAGCTGAGAGATAAACTCGCCCTTTGAAAAAGATAAGGCCCGCCTTATACTCCCACGGACCTAGTACTTCACCCTGTTGGATACGTGTGATGAGGTCCCCCATTGTGGAATGAGTTTCTTCCTAAATTGGCTCCACCCATAAGGGAATGGGGGTGGAACTTGCAGTAGCACACATGGACCCTTGCTGAGAAGTGTGCACATCTGATTGACATATCAAGGGGGTTGCATGCTTTGAAGGTAGAAGTGGAACACACATAGCATGGGTCACTACACAAGTGGCAGATGTTGCTTCTTGGTGGGTATCCATGGCATGCAAACATGAAGGGCTGGGTGGGGACAAGGAGAGTGGGACCACATTATCAGAAGGAAATGGTAGGGAAGTGGCCAACTGTCCTGCACGGACCTCAGGAAGCCTGGAGAGAGCATCTGCAGCTCTATTTTCACGACCAGCCTTGAACTCAATGCAAAAATCAAATCCCACCAATTTTGTGAGCCATTTTTGTTGACTCGGTGTAGAAATCCGTTGGTCCCACAAGTACTTAAGAGACTGTTGATCCGTGCGAATCACAAATTGCTGGCCGAGGAAGAAGTGACGCCATTGTCTCACAGTTAATATAAGAGCCGTCATTTCTCATTCATAAGTAGAACGATACTGGCCTTGGGGGTTTAAGGCACAGTTAAAGAATGCCACGGGTCTACTTTCTTGAGAAAGAACAGCACCAACACCCACATTGGAAGCGTCGCACTCCACCACAAAGGGTTTGGAGAAGTCGGGCAGTTGCAAGACTGGGGTGGTGGTCAAAATGTGCTTCAGCTGCTCGAATGCATGCTCTACCTATTGATTCCATTGAAAGGACCCTTTTTTCAACAACTCAGTGAGTGGTTTGGCATTGATACCATAGTGGAGGACAAACCGTCTATAATAGCTGGTGAAACCAAGAAAACCGCGCAAAGCCTTGAGTGTCCGGGGTCGAGGCCAAACAAGGATAGATTGGATTTTTGTTGGATCAACGCTAACTCCATTGTGGCTCACGATGTTGCCTAAGAATCCCAACTCATTCTGTCTGAATTCGTACTTGGATGGCTTGGCAAAAAGTTGATGCTTACGCAAGAGATCCAAGACCATGTGAAGATGCAGGATGTGTTCGTCCCATGATAAGCTGAATACAAGAATGTCATAAAAAAAACATGGACACATTTACGTATTAAGTGGCTAAATACCAAGTTCATCAAAGATTGGAATGAAGCAAGAGCATTGCACAACCCGAACTGCATAACTAGCCAGTTGTAGTGGCCCTCATGGGTGCGAAATGCTGTTTTATGAATATCATCAGAGGCCACTCGAATTTGGTGATAGCCTGAACAAAGAACAAGCTTGGAGGAAACCTTCGCACCATGGAGCTCATTGAGGAGCTCATCAACATTTGGAATAGGGAACCGATTCTTGATGGTCTGGAGGTTAAGGGCTCGATGGTCTACGCACATGCGCCAAGACCCGTCCCTCTTCTTAACTAAGATCACTAGAGTTGAGAAGGAGCTATTGCTTCGATGAATGACCCTTGAGTTAAGGAGGTCCTTAGTGATCCTTTCTATCTCTGTTTTTCGGTAGAACGGGTACCGATAGGGCTTAACTACCACGGGTGATCTCCTGAGCAGGGGAATTCGGTGATCTTCTTCCTGAGCAGGCGGCATCCCTTTAAGGCCTGCAAAAACATCCTTAAATTCTTCAAGCAACCCTTCCAAATCCCTTGATAGAGGCAGGTGCATTATGAAACATGCAGCCCCATCCTCCTCACTAGCGGCTCCACTTGACATGAGCTGCAAGACTACCACTTGCTTTTGCTTCTGGATGGCCTTCAAGATTTCGTTACTGCCCACCAATTTGTTTTGGGGTCGAGCAATACCCGACAAGGCTACTTTTTTTTTCCTTCGTGCAAAAACTTCATAGTAAGACGCTGAAAATCCCATAGTATTGGACCTAGAGTGTAGAGCCACTACACCCCCAAAACTGCATCTACCCCTACAAGATCCAATACTATGAAATCTACTTGGAAACGTGAGCCTTGAAAGGATACCTAAAGATTGTTGTAGGACCTAGAATTGAGAAGAGTATCACCATTTGCCACCTTGACATTAAAAGCTCCTTCACCTTTGAGTTCAGCCCCCAGTTGTTTAGCATACCGTGAGTGTAAGAAATTATGGGTAGACCCTGAGTCAATTAGGAAGCAGATGCTCTGAGGAATGGCTGGCACTGATCCATCTAGCTTCATGGTTTGGGGACTTGGCACCCCATACAAGGCATGGGAGAGACAACTGAAGGTTCCGGTGGAGTGGTGGCTTCCAACTCTTGCTCAAGCTCCTATGTAGAGGTAGCATCTCCCGCTTCCTCTTCTTCCGGGGTCAACCCTTCCAAGAAAAAGACCTTTTTACATCTGTGGCCTGGACTGAACCGTTCATCACAATTAAAATAGAGCCCCTTGAGACGCCATTTTGACATTTCTGTGGAAGATAGCTTTCGAACTGGCCTTGCCATGCCAGTTGTGGAGTTGGCTATGTTATTGCTGCTAGCCGGGTTTGAGACCCTTCGAACAATGGTTGTAGGGTTCCACCTTTGATATGAAGGCTGACCTTGCTACCCTTTTAGTTTGGCTTCCAGGAGTTTTACTATACCCAATGTTGCTGACAACGATTTAGGCCTAAAGATAGTAACGTCTGCCCATATCTCTAACCTGAGGCCACTCATGAAGCAGCTCAGCTGCTGCTTAGGAGACATTCTTTCAATTCTCAGGTAGTGGCGAGTGAATTCCTCGTAATACTCGTCAACTGTCCCTTTTTGCTAAAGCTTGGTGAGGTCACCGAAGTAGTCTTTGAACTCGTCTGGTCCATTTCTCTCCATTAGATCTTCAACCATCATCCCACGTAATCGAGTCTTTCTCGTGTTGCTCCTTAAACAAACAAAACCAAACTTGAGCCTCTCCCAATAAGTTCCATGAAGTAATCCTTACCTTATCAGCATCGGATGTTCTATGGTATTCGAAGAAGTACTCTACTCTGCACACCCAGTCGGTAGGGTCCCCTTCTCCATCGTACGTTGGGAACTCCATCTTCATCTTGGTTTGGCCAGGTTCCTAGCCTGCTCCTCCCTCCATTTCTCCTTCAGTGTGGTTGTTGGTACTGCCAGGGACATCTATTGACTCCTCTTCGTGTTGATTTTTTTGCAAGCTATCAATCTTAGCACTCAGGGTGACAAACATCTGTTGCATGGTCTGCATTCTCTGCTAGAGTGAGTTGTTCTACTGCACTGTTTGTTGTAGTGAGTTGCTGAGTTCTTGAAGATGACGATCCACCTCATTGGGGGGATTTCCTCTAGTGTTTGTCATCAGGATCGACCTCTTTGGTACCAGTTTGTTACGCTCTTGCGTAACTGATCTGGTGTTAGGCTTGTTAACGGGTTGGTCGAATAAGTCGACAAACTTCTTCTTCTTTGATCCCCCTATGGTGGTCAAAGAAGATGAACACAAATGCTTTTTCGAGGAAGCTCCCTCCAAGTTCTATTTCTTTTCTCGATGCCAAATACAGAGATACTTCATTCTTTAAATACAACAAGAGAGTTGCTCCTCTGGCTGCCGTAGAAATACTTAGCTACACGGAAACCACTTGCACCATGGCAGCGTGGTTTCCTGACTCCTCACACTTAACATAGGAAAATGCATAAAATGATTAGTCACGCAAGGCCTATCCAGCCAAACAAAGTTGACTAGACAATCCTCTTAATGAGGATAAGACAAAAGCAGACAAAAGTGGAAGATGGTTCTCCCTATGTTTCCTTTAGTGACGTGATCAAAGACTAACCCCTCATGTTAGCCATTGGATCCGTAACAAATACCATGTTGAGTATTGAAAGTTTTAGGAGCAAATCCCTTTTCCAAAAAGATGCTGAAAGAAAGCTAGCAAAATGGAAGGAAGCTCCCTTGGTTTTGAAAACTACGTGTTCGTGACTAACAGGACAAGACGGCTAATTTACCCAAACCCACGAATCTAAGCGCTTCAAGAAGTACGAGGTTTTCACAACTCAGAAACTTTGGTTGAGTGAACATGCTTTCTTTTAGTGACACATGTGGTTGGCAGTCTTTCTCTTACACCCTCCTTGATCCGTTAACGACCCCTCTGCACCCATGTATAGTCACGCCCTATCAATTCTAGACTCGAAAGGGTGAGTAGGCTTCTATTCAGAAGTTGCGAGAGTAGAACTAGGGAAGGTGGAACAAGAAAACCATCCAGTAGTTTTCCGCTACACAAAAACGTTAAATGTTTCCATAACACTTTCGACTTTCAATTCTCAGATTTTCCATAAAATAAGCATCAGACAGCACACATCTTTAGCAATTTTTCTCTCCTACCTTCCTTGTCTTCAACTTCATTTAAGATCAAGCACGGAAGCTCTGCTTCTGGCTTTTTTCCTTTTTTATCATATTCCTGATATTGCATACCAGTATTCGTTTCTTTTCGAGCAGAAGGAATCTTTTCTTTAGATCACTTGTGAAGTCTTAACCGAAAAAATTATGGTCTTCAATATTTTCTTATTTTATGTCTTCGTATTGAGTCATCGATATTAAGCTATTTCTGAACTCTTTTGTGCCGAACTAGCTGATAGAAGGAACGACCAGACTCCAAGGATTTAAGAAAGGAATGGGGAGAAGAAAGATTGCAATCAGAAAGATCGAGAATTTCACAAGTAGGCAAGTGACCTTTTCAAAACGAAGAAGGGGGTTGCTTGACAAAGCCAGTGAGCTCTCGATCCTTTGTGATGTAGAAGTTGGGGTGATAATTTTCTCCAACAACAACAAGTTGTATGATTTTGGTAGCTCAAGGTCTGGTTGTCCCCTTCTCTCTCTTTCTTTCTCTTGCCACAAATGAAATTCTACACATTTTCCAATTCCTCTTTAATGATTGAAGTTTCTACAAATGAAATACCGTTGATTACTTTATTTTATTGCTTTACATAGTGAGATGGTAATATCTTATATGAAGTTTTTTACAGTATGATTTTGCTTAGGAATACATATACATTTGGCTATAACAATAATCAAATGGATTATTCATCCCAAAAATAAATAAAGGAGCATTTCACAAACAAAATTACGTATGCTTTCTTCTTGAATGTCCTTGAAGATTGTCAAGCATCTGCATGCATTATTAACCTATTGTATTACATGCAACTATCGATCTGGCTATAATGTTAAAAAAAGTAGCACTTGAACGTTTAGGATACTGTTTAAGTTCGTTGAGGAAACACGTTGACTTTAATGTATGCATCAGCATTATGAAATCTAGTTAGGGGTATGTGTTTAATAGGCTCAGTGGTTAAACCTTTTGTCCCCAAACTAAGAAATCCAAATTTTATGCCTATCTGTTTGGGTTTGCCAATTCTGGATGAAACTATGGGACTAAGCACGAAACATGGATCTAACCTATGGAAAAACAAATAGAAGCTAAATCAAGATATTATCTAACCTAAAATGTTTTTGTGTTATTTTTTTAGAAATGGAAAGCTTTCTTTCATTTTATTGAAAATCACTTTCCAAAACAACAAAACCTTTTCACATTTTACATTTTTGTTTTCCAACAAAAGCCTATGATAAAGAATCTTAAGAAGCAAGTGATAGTTACTTTCTCAAGTTCTTCAGCAGAACATGAATGCGTTTCTCTCAATTATAGAAAGGTACTTTTTTCCTTTGTCTAGGTAAACCTAATGGATGATGTATAGTGAAAATGGCATGGAAAGAAGTTTGTTGGCCTAAAAGTTTTGAAGGACTGAGTTTGATAGACATACAGATGTAGAATAAGATGGGAGTTAAAAAACTCTTATAGTCTCTTGTACATAATAACTCAAACTCTTTATGAGTTAAATGGATGATAATAAAAATTTTGAAAGGAATAAATATATTAGAAGTTAAGATGAAAGAATTACTAGCTTGGAGTTTTAGGAATATTTTACAAGTAAGAAGTGAACTCACATAAGTAATGATAGGCTTAGAATACACTATTGCCAAAAGTTATGTAACACTAAGAGAGAACAAATAAGATATTAAATGGGCAAGACTTGTATGAAAAGAAGGAGTACCAAAGCATAATTTTATTTGCTGGATCATTTTGAAAGACAAACTATCCATAGCAAATTTTGTGGCTGTATGTAATAGTTTAATAAACCTACAATGCAACCTTTGTCAACAAAGAGAAAAGTCATAAGAACATTTATTTTTAAAATGCAGGTTCACAAATTATCTATGGAAAGACTCTATTAGGTATGAATGGATTACCTCGAAGAATTGAACATTGGAGAGCTAAAATATGCTGGATGATCAAGGTTGTCTTGAGTAAGAGTTTTGCAACAATCTTGCTTAATATATCATTCAATGCAGTATTATATCACATTTGGAGAGAAAGAAATAGAAGAAGTTTCAATGATAAAAGTTTAGACAGTTCGACCATTATTGCTAAAATCAAGAAGGACGTAAGAGGGAAGATTTCATCTACTAAAGGAGTAAAGCCTATAAATTGTAATAAATTCTTGCAAGAGTTTTGAAATTTGCGAATGCAGCGTTTGAGCCTAAATGATGATGTTGTAATTAAACAATCTTGTAATTTTTTATGGTGATATATAATTTTTGACCTTCCACTAAAAAAAAGAAAAAGGAAAGGTACTTTTTTTCCCCTTTAATAGAATCTTTTAGTTCTTCTTTGGGCTACAGCCAATCTTGCTCTAGGGAGAAACGTTCAATGTGGTTCACAGCTTACTAGTAGTGACTTAATAAATAACTTCTCCTATTTTTTGTGGAATCATTGTGGATATTAGGTTTTCCAGTCAAGGGAAAGTAGGGGAAGCTACTGCTTGATTTATAGTCACAAGCCTTACAATCACTTGAAAGTGGAAGTAGATCCAAAGGATATATTATATCCTAATCCCTCACCAAAATCTATAGGGTTTCTCAACATACATTCCTTCACTTATCAAGCCATTAAAAAATGTATTTTTCACATCCATTTAATATATTTTGAAAATGTTATAGCACAAAAAGGCTAACACTATGTTAATGACATCCAACCTTACAAGGGGTGCATATGTGCCACCATAATTATGTCTTCTTTTTCTTTTTCTTTTTATGAAAGGTCAAATATTATATATCACTAAAGGAAATACAAAATTGTTCAACTATAATATCATCATTTTGTGCTCTACATTTATGAAATTTCAAAGTTCTTACAAAAGCTTATTATAATTTGTAAGTTTTACTCTTCTGATTAATTTGTAGGTTAAATTGCATATGTCCTTTTTGATTTTTACAATAATGGTAAAGTTATCTAGGCTATTAATATTAAATCTTCTTCTATCCCTTTTACTTAAAATGTGATAAAATGCAACTTTGAAAGGCACACTAAGTAGGATTGTTGCAAAAATTTTACATTTAATAAGTTTGATCATCTAACATACTTTTTTCTCTCAATTATTCAATTCTTCAAAATAGTCCATTCATACCCTTCCAAATGTAATTTGTGAACCCACAATTAAAGAATAAATATTCTTGTAATTCTTCTTATTGTTGGCAAAAGTTACACTATAGATCCACTAAGTTATTCCATACAACCACGATTTGATGTGGTTAGCTTATCTTTCAAAATCATTCAGCAAATAAAATTATGTTTTAGTAGTCCTTTTTCCATATTAATCTTGCCAATTTAGTTTCTTCTCTACTCTCTCTTAGGGTTAAATACCTTTTGGTAATGTTGTACTTTGATCTAGTTTCTAGTTGTGTGAGTTAACTTCTTACTTATAAAATATTTCTCCAACTTCAAACTAGTGATCATTTCATCTCCATTTCTAAAACACCTTTTTCCTTACGATTTTCTAATATCATTTATCTTATAAGGAGTTTGAGTTACTATGCACAAAAGATCCTAAAAGTTTGCCAACTGCCACATTATTCCAAGTGTGGATGTCTCTGTCAATCCTAATCCTCTAGAAAGTTTAGGATAGCAAATTTCCTTCCATGCCATGTTTACTATAAATCGTTCAATAGATTTACCTACCCATGGGAAGAGTCTATTTTTTTTTTCCTAATTTCATATAATGTTTATTTAGGCAATGTAAAAATTGCAACCAATACATTAAATGCAAAGAGAATATAATACTTTTTGTTAGTTGTAATCTTCCCCCATAATTGATATGTTTAGATTCTCATCCTTCAATTCTTCTTAGTATTTTCTTTATTAGAATTGCAAAACCTAGATGAGAGAGTTTTTTGGAAATCAATGAAACTCCTAAGTATTTGATAGGAATTTTGGCCTTCTTGAATAGGAATATGATCAAGTACTAAAACCTTCTCCTATTCAAACATACTTGAGAAGAAAATTAGACTTTTCTATGGGTGCATGTTCTTGTGATTTCTGCAAATTCTTCAATAATGTCTAGCAAACACAATATAAAATCAATATATTTATAGCAAATAAGAAAATATCATTACCAAAGTATACATGGGTGATATTCTCTTTAGAGCATTTTTAATGATATTTGAATCTTTTAGAGAATACTTTCTTATGTAGAATTTTGTTAAAGGTTTCCATCACAATACTTTGCTGCCCCTTTCAAATTAGTTTCTTTTAGAACCTAGAATGGAAAGTACATTAGCTGCTCAATCCATACAAACACATGAAAACCAAGAAGTTAGAGAACTTATCTTTCCTAAGTAAGAAATAGAGTTGATACTTAAGCAACTATATCTGATCAAAACCAAAAGGTATATACTTAATCAACCTTTAGAAATATATGTGAGTTTATTGCATTTCTATCACAAATAGAACCAAAACAGAACCAATTGGAGGATGAAAATTGGATCAATGCTACACAAAGAGGAACTAGTTCAATTTGAAAAAATTTAAGTTTGGATATTAATATCTATAATTTATAGTAGTCCATCATAGGAACAAAATGGACTGCTAAGAATAATGTTGCTTGAATTGGTATGGCCTAAAACAAGGTTAGATTAGTTGTCTGTAGGTATTATCAAAAGAAATGAATAGACTATAGTAAAATTTTGTTAGTTTTGGAATGAATTAGTAAAGGTAAATACGTAACTACCATGTTCGTGTTATGGGTAGTTTATAGGGTTTCCTAGTCCTATTAAGTTTGGGTTTCCTATGGAAAAACCTAGTTATGAGGTTGGAGAAATTAGTAAGAGATATAAAATTGCTTTTCAGGCAGGGGACATAGGGATTATCCTAAACTTTGTAATTATTGTATGTTTTTCTTGATTATTATTCTCTTTGTGTATGCGGTAAGATCTTGAGAGATTCTCTAAGTTTGAGATTCATAGATTTGGTTTTAAACAAATTGGTATTGGAGCCTAGGTTCCTAAATTAGGACCAAGGTTTATTCTTTATAGTTAGTGAAAGAACGACTATTTTGGTATCTACTTAGCACACCACATACAAAAGAGAAGTTGTTAACAAAGGTTTTATTCAAGGAAACTTTTTGTTGAACACTTAGTGTGCAACACACGGTGGGAAAAGCCAAAATCGGTGATTGAGCTACGGATTCTCTTCCATGGATTTCCTTCATGTGATTTTCTACTTCACTATGGTTGGAAACATCCAAATTTGCTCAAAAAATAATCAAAGTGTTACAGGTTGTGTTGAACTAGTGTAGCTGAAAAGAGGATTTGCAATTCCTCTTTCATTTGGCCATTTCATGGAGTAAAGAAGTGTCCTATAGATTCATTGGAAGCTAATCTAGATTAGCATTCTTATTTTTTTGGAAACTGTTGTGGAACAATAACAATCGGTGGAGAAAAGCAATGGTAGCAAACAGGTCCATCGACCCACGATTTGATCCGAGTTTACTCGAGTTGACTTGCTAATCCAATTTGGAGTTGACCCATTGACCTAAATTCTGAGTTGACCTAGAATCTATTTTCCTGAGCCTATAGACCAAATCCAACAACTTGGTCCAGCCCAAGATCTAGATCTGACCCATCTAGTGATTGTTGACCATTGACTATAGATGTTGACCATTGACTTGTTGACTTCGCGTGTGAGTTGCATATGCCAAACAAAATTTTTAAGTGATTTTTATGCCATTTTTTAAGTATTTTTTTATGATTCTTTGGGAGATATTGTTTTACTATTTTTAGGTATAATCAAAGGGGTATTTTGGTTAATTTGGTTAGTACTTGTTGAGGGGTATTTTGGTAATTTTATATTTTTGATTTCTATTTAAGGGGGAAGTCAAAAGGGAGTTTATTTATTGTGATGAATGATATGAATACTTTTGGTAGAAGTGTGATTATGTTAAATTTGTTTAATTTCCAAACTTGAAAGCTGTAGATGGAAGATTACTTAATTAGTAGAGATCTATGTGATGTTGTGGAAGGAGATTACTTGATTAGTAGAGATCTGTATGATGTTGTGGAAGGAGATTACTTAATTAGTAGAGATTTGTATGATGCTGTGGAACAAGATTTAGCTACAAGATTTAGCTAGACCTTATAAGCTGATTGATAAAAAGTGGGAGAAGTTGAACAATAAAACTGTTTATTAAACTAGACAGTTTGTTGAGGACAATATTTATCACCATGTTACACAAGAAGCATGAGGCTTTCTATGAATGCAAGACTCCTTAGAATAAGGTTTCCCTACTTAAGAGATTAATCAATTTGAAGTACAAGGTAGGATAACCAATGATAGAGTTCTTAAGTGAGTTTAAGTCTTTGGTGAATCAGTTGGTGACAATAAAGATTGTTCTTGAAGATGAATTGCAAGTGATGTTATTATTGAGTAACTTATCTATAGTTGGTAGACATTGGTAGTCACTCTCACAAACACAGCTCCAGACAATGTTCTGAGTATAAAGATAGTCTATGAAAGTTTGCTTAATGAAAAAATCAGAGTAAATGATCAAGGAGCATCTAGATATACAAAAGTCTTGGTTACAAAAAGGAAGGGGAGAAGTAGACATGCAGATAGAAATAAAGACAAAAGCAAGAGCACAGGTAGAAGTAAGAGTAAACTACTAAATTCTGATAGATCACGTGGAAAATCATGTTTGAGGAGCGATGTTATTTTCTTTGAAGATTAGACTATTAAAGATCTTAAGAATAGTGAAAAGCCAAGAGTTGTTAATGAAAGTCTTAAGGATATAACCTCACCTTCCTCTTCCCTGTTAAGCACAAACGAAGGGGGAACTATACAGGAAGAGTTACTTTAAGATGTAGCAAGTGAAGAAATTCTTGAAACTATAGTCATTGAAGAATTTAGAGGACATGTTGATAATCATCCAACTAAGTCATCAACCTAGCACCCAATGAGAAGATCTAGTAGAAAGTGTCAGCCTTCATTAAAATATCTACCACATAAGTATTTGATGCTAACTAATGGGAGAAACCAACAATGCTATGAAGAAGCTAATGAATGTGAGCATTAGAAATAGTGAAAGAAAGCAATGCGAAAGGAGATGAATTTCTTGTAAGAACCACACTTATGATCTTATGACATTTTTTGAAGGTATGAAATCACTTAAAAATAAGTGGGTGTACAAGCTAAAGTCAAGAAATAACAATCCACTACCAAGGTACAAGGCATGGTTGGTTATAATCAGAAGAAAGGTATTGACTTTAAGGAGATTTTCTCTCTTGTGGTGAAGATGTCATCAATTAAAGTTATTCTTGATTTGGCTACTAGACTAAACTTGGAGATAGAACAACTTGATGTGAAAAATGCTTCCTTTATGGAGACTTGAAGGAGGAGAAATGGAGCAACTTAAGGGGCTTCAAAAAGAAGGGCAAGGAGAATCTTTTATGTTGATTGAACAAGAGCTTTTGTGGTCTAAAACAAACACCTCATTAATGGTACAAAAAGTTTAAGTCATCCATGTAATAACACAGTTATAAGAATAATAGCTTAGATCATTGTGTGGTTATGAAACACCTTGAAGGCTGTGATTTTGTCATCCTACTCTTATTTATTGATGACATATTCATTATTAGTCAGGACATTAAGAAGATTGATGAGCTGAAGAAGAATTTAGGCAAGTCTTTCACAATGAAGGATTTAGGACTAATAAAGTGAATCCTTGGTATAGAAGTTAAATGTGATAGAGAACATGAAAAGTTATGGCTATTTCAAGAGAAGTATACAGAAAAGATGCTTAAGAGATTTGGGATGGACAGGGCAGAAGTAATAAATAATCCATTTGCAAATCATTTCAATCTGAATAAGGAGCAAAAGCCTGAAAGTAAAAGTGAGATTGAATATATGAAGAAAACACCTTATACATTTGCAGTTGGTAGCTTGATGTATGTTGCAGTAAGTTTTAGACTAAATATTGCTCATGCAGTTCAAATAGTTAGTTGTTTTCTTTCAAATCCTGGTAAAATACATTGGGAAGTTGTGAAGTGGTTACTCAAGTACCTTAAAGGAACTCCTAAGTTGTATTTGTGTTTTGGTAATGATGAGCCTATATTGGTTGGATACACAAATGTACATATAGCTGGTGACCATGATGGGAAGAGATCTATAATAAGGTGCGTGCTCACCTTCACAAGGGGAGCCGTTTCATGGCAATCTAGGCTACAAGATTGTGTTGCCTTGTCTACAATAGAAGTAGAGTATATAGCAATCACTAAGGGTAGAAAAGAAGTTTTGTCGATGAAAATATTTCTTTAGGAACTTGGTATAAAACAAAGGATGGTTATCCTCTATAACAATAAACAAAACTCCATCCGCCTTAATAAGAACACATCATCTCATTCAAGGTCTAAGCATATTGATGTCAAATATCATTGGATTAGAAATGTATTAGAATCTAAGTAGTTAGATTTTGTGAAGATTCACACCAATGACAATGGCGCAGATATGTTAACGAAGCTGTTGCTAAGAGACAAGCTAGAAATATGTCAGTAGGTTGCTTGAATGGACTCCAAGTAAAGTCAAGTCTAGGAAGCTATGTTCTTTCTCTTATGGTACAAGGATGTTACACTAATGTTACTCCTAAAAGGAAAATTGTTAGGCTTGGAATAAATTAATAAGGGTAAATACGTAACTACTATGTTTGTATTATGGGTAGTTTATAGGGTTTCCTAGTCCTATTCAATTTGGGTTTCTTGATGCTAATATTAAAGGAAACATTATGGGAAAACCTCGCTATGAGGCTGGTGAGATTAGTGTGAGAGACAGAGAGAAAACAAAGGTTTTTTATATACACTATAATCCTTCTTATCATAGTGAAGAATTGCTCCTTAGCTTGGGAAGATAGAGATTATCGCAAACCTCATAATTATTGTGTATTTTTCTTGATTAATATTTTCTTTATGTGTGCAATGTTCAGTGAAATTTTAAATGCAAATGAATATGTCGAACAAGTAATATAATGATGAGTAAAATATTGTCCCACAGAGATTGATGATTAGTAAGCCAACTAATTACTAATGGTAAATAACTCATAGAATTTATCTAGCAAACCAAATTGATAGAGAATAAACTAACCAACTAGATTTAATAAAACTAAATACACAAAACATGTTAAAGCATCCAATTTCACCATAACTATGAGATACTAATGTAGATTATATATGCTTGTAAGAGGGATAATATTTATGTGATAGTGAAATCTCTTAATTTATTCGCTATCCTATGTTTAGGTATAATGAACCTATTTAGTTCATTAATTTACTATATCTCTTATTGTGAATTGAAACAAATGAAATATATTAGGATCTATGAACATTCCCAATTTACACCGAAAACCACACAAACACTATGGTATATGTTTATCCATATTTAATTTATGATTACATATTACAAGAAGCAATTGCATATTATCTCCTATCTATCTCAAACATGCAAATTGGATTATTTAATTGGTAGCTAATAACTTAAAAGCATTAAATATAGTAATATGCAACTGCATATAAACAAAATATCTTACAAAACATAACAATCATAAGATTCATACCATCATAATTAGGTTACACCATAACTTTAACAAAAGTAAACTAAAACATAATGAAATACTAAGGAAAATTAATAACAAGAATAAAATAAAGCATTTTGAATCAAAGAACAAGAAGTCTATCACTATTTTTGTCTTTTCTTCATGAAACCTTGAATTCTTAACCTCTTTCTTGAGTTGTGTTGAATTTCCTCTTCCCCTTTCTTTTGCCTCTTCTTTTCTCTTAAATAAGGTCTAGGGTTTAGACCTATCTCCTACTCCAATAGAAGTGGATTTTGGATACCTAAGAAAATTGGGTTTTGAATTCTTATATTAATTAGGCTTTGAACTCCTAATATGACTGGGTTTTCTAACTATTTAGAAAATCAAATAATAATAAAAAAAAATCTAATAACAATCATCCAAAGCCCAAGCCCATCTTGATTTTCTTGATCTTGATATTTTGACCATATTTTGTCATATAATAAGTATCAGGTTCTTCATGCTTGTTTTTTTTTTCTCTTTGGTCTCCTTATTCTACAAAAACAAAGCAAATTTAAGTAAATAAACAGGAATTCAGATATTTTCTCATAAGTATTGTATTATTTATTGTCTAAAAATAGGTCAAATAACTCTATAAAAATAAAGTTATCATATGGTGAGATCCTAAGAGATTCCATGAGTTTGAAATTCACAGGTTTGTTTTTTAGCAAACTTATGCTCCATATTCAAGATTAGAAGTAATAAGAATGTCACTTGGCTTTGGTTCTCACAAAAACTTCAAATTGTATCAAATAAATGTCAAAAGTGCATTCTTGAATGAATATATAAACGAAAAGTTTTATGTAGAATAACCTTTAGGTTTTGGGAACCTTCCCTTTCATGATCACGTATAAACAAATCAAAGATTTGTCTACTCATTGATTTGATCATGGAGTATATACATGTTGTCAATAAGATCTTAAAGCTGAATTATGTGACGTCTCAAATTAGTCTCTTAAAATAACATCTTTCTTTGAAACATATATATACTTATTGCTTTCTTCATGTATGAAGGAATGAAAAAAGTTTACAAGATAACATATAATCTTCCCTCTAAGTTGTTATTATAAATAGGATGGAGACGTCATATTAAGGCATGAAAGCAATAAAGTCCAGGTTTTACAAATAATAGTTGCTTTGGTGCTACAACCGAACACAAGGGAAAATCCTAAAACGAAACATTATGCCAATTGCTCAACAACATGCAAAACTTTTAGCTTTTTATTGGCCATGACTATATGTTATGATAATATGTTGTCAAGGTGCGTTTGCACTAACAATATTCTCAATTTCTTTAAAATTAAGAGAAAAAAATTAATATGTTTTCACCTAAAAAGATTGAAATTAAAATAGGAATAAAACTTTTATTTCATGAAAATAATATACATAATGCATAGAAAGAAAACAATTTGACAAGAATATTAAAATAAAAGTAATATAATTCAATAAAAACAACTTTTAGAACTAGTTATCTTAGTTTTACACTAGATCAAGCTAGTTATCATTTGCATAAATTATCAAAATACACCTTAAAGTTGTTTTAGTGGAAAAGAGACTTTCAACTCAAAAATGACAAAAAAAAAAACACTAGTATTGATAATGAAAATAAATTCTAACTTTACCAACCATTTATTGATTGAAAAAAGTGTTAGAGAAAATGAATAGAAAAAATTAATTAGTAACCTTGTATCCTAAAAAGTAAAAGAAAATGATCATAGAAAAAGAAATATTTTAGGCCTAATTTTTTTTATGTCAAGTATTGAGTGGATTAGATACAAACGACTCATTTCCATTGTATGATGTTAATGGAAATCTAACTAAGAGATCATGCATTTGTTGTAATTCGATAGAAAATTCATATACCCATAGGGAAAAATCTGAAACCCTTGAGTCATATGAATCAAATAAATGTCTTATAAGAAAATTTCTTTTGATAAATAATGTCCTGAGGTTATCCTACAACAACCATAAGTTGTAATAGAATGTGTGTGCATGTCATAAGAATAAATGCTAATTATTGCAATGTTTGATGTTTCACTACTCTTTTATTTTTTTATTGCATGTCTTCGAAAATTAACGTAATAATAAGGATTAGATTTAACATCCACCCTTCATAGAGAAAAATGATCATAATCAATCTGTTGAGTTTATATTTGGGCCGTTTATTTGGCCCAAATCTTTTTCTTTTAGGCGCCGGGTTTAGGCCTGTCCAACCTGGCCTAAAAGAGCAATGCGTTTATGCGTCGCGTCTTCAACTTATTTCTATACGAAATAGGTTGATTTTTTCTTTAATCAAGAATCAATTTTTAGAGAGTTTCTTTGCTTCTGTCTTCAGATTTTGGCATTCTTAGAGGTTTTCTGCTTCTTAGATGGTACCGGAGCCTTCCTAAGGTTGCCATTTTCTGTTCGGTAAGCTTCTCTCTCTTTTTTTTTTCATTCCTTTTTTATTCTCTACTTCGTTTAGAGCCAAAATTGGTTTTTTTGGTCTTGATTCCTTGATTCAGAGATGATTTGCCTCCAAATCATCCTCTTTTTGGTCTTTTTTGGCTGTTTTTCGTCATTTTTCGTTGATTTTCGTCGATTTTCGTCGTTTATTTGGTATTTTCCGACTTCCGCTGCGACGCTCGATTGGAATCGCAGCCACAGCTCAAAACGGCGCGTTTTGTTTAGGGTTAGGGTTTTCCTCCCTAAACGCACCGTTTTGGCCTAGGTTAGGGCCGTCTAAAGGTCCTTTCAAAATGCACTGTTTTGTCCCTTCAAAACAGCGCGTTTTTCCTTCGGATTAGGGTTTTTTTGTCACCTTCCTAAATGCATCGTTTCACTAAACGGTTAAACGGCATGTTTTGCTTTAGGGTTAGGGTTTCTTTGCCCCCCTCAAAATGCCCCGTTTTTTCCCTACCCTTTAAGCGCACCATTTCATTAAAACGGAGTGCACCATTTTGGCCTAGGGTTAGGGTTTTCTCTGCCCGATCTACACGCATCGTTTTTCATGGTCCTGCTGCGCACCATTTTACCGTCCTCTCAAAGTGCACCGTTTTACCGTCCTCTTGGAGTGCACCATTTTACTACACGGTTTAAACGCACCGTTTTATCCGGTTCAGGCTCCTCATTGGGTCACGAATTCATATCCCATTTCCCGAACCCCTACCTGCTTCAGCAACCCGGGTCACATCTTCTTCGCCGCCACCGACGCTGCCGTTTCTTGGCTACTGCTGTCTGCCGCCGTCGTCGGTGGTTTGCCACCGTTTGCGACCGTTATCCGCTGCGAGTTCTTTCCGGCCGCTGTCCATCGCCATCCGACGCTGCTTCGTCACCATTCCAACCAATTTCGCCATCGCCATTTCACGGCCGCCGCCCTCCGCCGCCGTCGTCGGTCGTCTACCACTGTTTGTGGCCGTTATCTGCCACAGTTTCTTTTTGGCTGCCGTTCGCTGCCAACCACCGTCGTCCGCTGCTGCCAAAAAACATTTTTTGGCCATTTTCACTGCCGTTTGCACCACTGCACATTTCTATAGCCATGAGCTCTAGATCTGAACCTTCCAAGCATGGCAATTCAGCCGAAACTCCAGATCCACTTCACCTTGCTGCCGGTGATGTCTCTATCGCCGTTTTAGTTCCCCAACTTCTCACAGGATCTTTAGATTACTTCCCTTGGAAGCGCAAGTTGCTCATCACCCTTGGCTCTGAGATAAACTTGCTTTCTTGAATGGCAAGTTACCCAAGCCTACCGATGATGACCCCCGGGTTGCCCCTTGGGATGAATGCAATTTGATTGTGCTGTCTTGGTTGATGCATTTGTCTTCTCCTGAGATTGCAAACTCAATTTCTATGAACTGGACTGCTAGTGCTGCTTGGAAGATGTTGGAGACTCGTTATTCTAAAATTACGGGGACTCGTCGTTATGATCTAGAACAACGCATTAGTGAAGTCAAGCAACAACTGGATGAACTTGTCGCCACCTATTTTTCTCGTCTTAGTGATCTTTGGGCTGAACTGGATAAATGTCTCCCGACGATCAAATGCAAATTTAGCAAATGCACTTGCGATTTTCCAGTATTACTGATTGCCGAGCGCGAATCTGGCCAAGTTGTTCACTTTCTTTTAAGTCTTCAGCCTGTCTATACTACTGTGCGCAGTAACCTCACTTCTCGTACTACTATGCCCTCTCTGGATGAGGTTTTCCTGCTGATCACTGATAAAGAACATCAACGTAGCTTGCATGTTGATAATGGCAAACTTGACTTATTTGCCTTTACAGTCCAGACTCCTATATCACTTGGAATGGGGTTTGGGACTAGTCAGCATGATAGTCATTCTTCTACGGCTGGTAATTCGCGATCTTCCTCTGGTGCTAGATCTGACCAAGGGGGGTCCAAGTCATTTTTTTGTGATCATTGTCAGCGTTTGGGCCACACCAAGGACAGATGTTATCAGCTGGTCGGATATCCTAATCAACCTAATCGTTCTAGAACTCCGAAGAAGAAAGGCGGCAGCCATAGTTCAGCACATGTAGTGAGTATTAATTCTAGAGAGCAACCCTCACCTGTTGTGAGTAATACTACCCCAGTGCAGCACGTTGCTCCTTCTGGCCAGAGTCTCACACCTGAGCAGTATCAGTAGGTGGTTCAGCTCCTTAGCCGCTTTGGGCCTACTGAGCCCATGGCAAACTTTGTAGGTACTGTTTCTTCCTTACAAACTTCATCTTTATCTGATTGGTTAATTAACTCAGGGGCAAGTGACCACATTACGTGTGACCTCTCATGCATGGATAACATTAGGTCTTACACATCTAACCCTATTTGGGTCAAACTACCTGATAATAGTAGTGTGGCAGTCACCCACATTGGGACTGTTCGTATTTCTCCTTCTGTCATACTTTATGACGTCTTATATGTGCCTACCTTTAAATGCAAGCTTTTGTCTGTTGCCAAATTTACCTTTGATAGTTCTTGTCAGGTCATTTTTTACCCCTATTTTTGTTTCTTCTAGGACCGTATGACTGGGACGGTACTGGGACTGGGCAGGGCTGAATGTCGTCTATACCATCTAGTGTCTCCAACAGCTACCACTGCGGATATTTTTTCCAAACTTGTTAAATCTTTTGAATTCAATGCTCCTAAAAGGGCTAATGTTTGTAGTAATACTATGTTTAAAAACGATATTTTGAGTAATAAACAAACGCTATGGCATTGCCGTTTTGGTCATTCTTCTTGTTATTCCTCTCCTAAAGTTTTTTGTCCGGTTTGTCCTTTAGCGAAACAGACGTGTCTTCCCTTCACTTCTCGAACTTCAAAGACAGAATCTATCTTTGAGTTGGTTCATATTGACATATAGGGTCCACATAGGCACCCTAATCATGATGGTTCACGTTATTTTCTTACCATTGTTGATGATTTCTCCTGTGGTACTTGGGTGTATCTCATGAGATCCAAGGGTCAAGCTTTGCATTTTTTGCATGCTTTCTTCCTTATGGTAGAAACCTAGTTTTACACTCGCGTTCGTCGATTATGCTTTAACAATGGGTCAGAGTTTTTTAGCCATGAGTGTGTCTCTTTCCTTCAGCTTCGTGGCGTTCACCATGAAAGCTCCTGTGTCCATACACCCCAACAAAATGGGGTAGTCGAACGTTTTCAGGTTGATCTTCCTGATCGTTATTGGGGAGAGTATGTCTTGACTGCTACTCACATTGTCAATCATCTTCTTTCCCTGGTCATTGATGGGAAAACTCCTTTTTCCATCCTCTTTGGTAAAGCACCATGTGTCTCACACCTTAGGGTTTTTAGGTGCTTATGTTATGTTACAGTCATTCTGCGTGGGGACAAATTTGCACCCCGTGCTTACCCTTGCATTTTCATGGGAAATCCTTTTTCACAAAAGCGCTATCGTGTTTTTGACCTTACCACCCGCACCTTTTTTGTTGCCATGATGTCGTGTTTCATGAGTCTGTTTTTCCCTTTGCCCAGTCTCAATCACCCTCGTCTATCCCTTCACCTAATAATGACTCCTCTTTTGTCGCTCTGGATCCTGATCCCTATATTGTTCCGTGCAACACTGATTCTCCTTCTTCTCCACCACCTATTGTTGCATCTTTGGATTCACCCATTGTGAATCCTCCTCTTGTGACACCGCCCACTGTGGCTTTACCCATTGTGGTGTCATGCACTTCGACATCGCCCACTTTGACGCCGCCCACTGTGGTGTCACCCACTGCGGCGTTGCCCACTGTGGCGTCGCCTCCTACGATGTCGCCCACTATGGCGTCGCCCACTGCCGTGTCACCCACTGCGGCGTTGCCCACTACTACGTCGCCCCCTACAACATCATCCACTGTGGTGTCACCTCCTATCAACTCTTCTTTTCCCGTGTTGCTTGTCGTCCCTATTTCACCTGTCTGACATTCTCAACGTGCATCCAAACCACCCATTTGGACCCAAGATTATCATTATAACTCTATAGTCTCCCTTCCTAGTGGATCTCGTTCCATGAGTCCTCGTGACATTCCATATTCCATTTCCTAATTTGTGACTCTTGGTAATTTATCTCCCACACATCGAGCATTTATTGCTTCCATATCTGCCATTCGAGAGCCAATCTACTATCATGAGGCTGTTAAGGATCCTAAGTGGGTGGATGCTATGTCTAGTGAACTTCATGCATTACAAGCAAATCATACGTGGCAGTTGCTCGACTTGCCCCCAGGTCGTAAACTGATTGGATGTAAGTGGGTTTATAAGGTAAAGTATCGTGCGGACAGTTCCATTGAGCGCTATAAAGCTCGGCTTGTAGCCAAGGGCTTCACTCAACGTTATGGCATTGATTATGAGGACACTTTCTCTCCTGTGGCCAAGATGGTGACTGTCAAATGCGTCATGGCCATGGCCTCTATGTTTCGTTGGCCGCTTCACCAGATGGATGTTCATAATGCCTTCCTTCATGGTGATTTGCATGAGGAGATATACATGTCTTTACCCCCCGGGATTCGACATTCCTCCACCGGTCCACCGAAAGTTTGTTGTCTTCTTAAGTCCATTTATGGACTCAAGCAGGCCTCTCATCAGTGGTACGCCAAATTTACTTTTGCTCTCCTTGACGCTGGTTTTAAGTAATCTTGGCATGATTACGCACTGTTTACACTTCGGTGTAGTTCTACTGTTGTTGCTATTCTGCTCTACGTTAACGATATGCTTATCACTGGTAATAGTGAGGTAGCCATCGCCTAGGTCAAGGCTCATCTTAGCTCTCGATTTCACATGAAAGATTTAGGGTAAGCTAAATTCTTTCTTGGGATCGAAATTGCTCGTTCAGCACGTGGTTTTTGCCTTAGCCAGCGCAAATAGGCACTGGAGTTAGTTTCTAAAGCTGGCCTCTCTGGTGCACGCCCAAGTAAGATTCCCATGGATCAGAATTTGAAGCTTACCTCTTTGGACTACGATGCCAGTGCTCCAGTTCCAATTGATGATCCTCCCTCAACTGACCCTACTTCGTATTAGCGACTTCTTGGGCGGTTGATCTATTTCACACATACTCGACCTGATATTAACTATCCGTTTCATATACTCAGTCAGTTCATGCATTCTCCCAAAGCCTCTCACATGGATATGGCTCTGAAGGTTGTTAAGTACTCGAAGGGCACTCCCAGCTTAGTGTTATTCATGTCCTCCACCAAGGACTTTCAGTTGATTGGTTTTTGTGACTCTGATTGGGCAGTTTGTCCTATGTCTCGCCATTCTCTCACAGGTTTTTTCGTCAAACTGGGAGGTTCTTTGATCTCTTGGAAAAGCAAGAAACAAGACACAGTTTCTTGATCTTCATCTGAGGCTGAATACTGTGCTATGGCAACAGCTGTCTGTGAGATTGTTTGGTTATTTGGGCTACTTGGCGACTTATAGGTGATCGTTCCTCGACCTATCTCTTTATATTGTGATAATGAAGCTGCTATTCACATTGCCACCAATCTTATCTTCCATGAGTGCATAAACACATTGAGATTGACTGTCATTTCATCCGCGAGAAGCAGTAGAGGGGTTTGATTCAGACACGTAGCATTCGCACTCATGAGCAACCGACAAATTTGTTAACTAAAGCTTTATGTAGTTGACAGCATAATTATCTTCTTCGCAAGCTTGGTGTATTTGATTTGTACAAATCACCAGCTTGAGGGGGGGTGTTGAGTTTATATTTGGGCTGTTTATTCGGCCCAAATCTTTTTCTTTTAGGCGCTGGGTTTGGGCCTGTCCAACCCGGCCCAAAGGTGCGACGCGTTTATGCGTCGCGTCTTCAACCTATTTCTATACGAAATAGGTTGATTTTTTCTTTAATCAAGAATCGATTTTCAGAGAGTTTCTTTGCTTCTGTCTTCGGATTTCGGCATTCTTAGAGGTTTTCTGCTTCTTAGACAATCCCTCATACAAAAGTCAAGCTAAGAGTAGTCTTTGACCCCTTATAGTGGGTGGTGGCTTATTTTAATTATTTTAATTTTTTTCTTTTTAAATTTCTTTCTAGCTTTTTTTTTCTTGAATCTACATGATATATGGAAAATCTAATATAAATGTTAGCAACGATATCTCAATCTATGTATGCAACATCCATGATTTGATAAAGATACTTATGTGCAGACAACTTCAATGACTTTCATAAGTGTCCTTTAAGTAAAGATGGGTATGATAAAGTCTTAATGGGACAAGTCCATGTCTTCAAGTTTTGAGTCATGTGGATGTTCATTGTGTTTGCACATTTAGGTGTGAACACCATTAATTAATTTGACGTATTCACAAGTGTGAAACCACTAATTAATTTCACACATTATCAAGTAGGAACACCATTAATTGAACAAAGACTAATATAATTAATTTGAACAAAACTTAGCTCATTAGTTTAGCAACTTATAATTAAAATTTTAACTACTGTACGCCTTTATAGCTTGCATACCTCTCTAAATTAACGCTTTTCTGAGTACGTCATACCATTCAGACACTAAATTAATCCTTTGACATTTCAACTTTGTTTCTTGTGAATGCAAACGGAATCGAAACAATGTGCAACGTGGACCATCACTGGAAAGATTTACCCAATTCCTAATCTGATTCTGATCTAAATAGGAATGTAGCATTATCGAGGATATTGGTGAAGTCGTACAAAAGCTGAGATGGGATCGGATATTTTGCTGACAAAAGCACGTGAAATTTATCAACCTCCATAAGTAGCCCTGGAAAAAGTTTTTAAGTAGCCTCGTTTCAAGCATAAAGACTCGACAACATTGCGTAAGTAAGTTTAGGGAGAGCACGCATTCGTTGCAATATCGTTTAGCATAGTATTTATATATTCCAATGACTTATAAAGGTTTGAGTATAAGAAAGATTCCCTCCTCCCAAAAAATTCCCCATCTCCTCCTATTTCTCTGCACTGTGGGTCGACAGCTTGGTTATCACAAATGTTTAGCCTTGGGTGTTAAGCGAACACTTATCTCCATTGATATGTTAGAATCTTGATCACATGGATTTGGCTTATCAAATACTGGGTTCCTAACTTCAACACGTAATCCTGTATATTAAATTGATTACTAGGTTGCTGTTCGGTGAAATTTAAATGCAAGTGAACATGTCGAACAAGTAATATAATGATAAGAAAGATATCGTCCCACATAGATTGGTGATTACTAGATCAACTAATTACTAATGGTGAATAACTCCTAGAATTTATCTAACAAATCCAATGATAGATGGTAGATTAATTAACTAAATATAAGAAAACTTAAGTGAAGAAATATGTTAGAGTGTCCGATTTCACCATAATTACTAGGTATTAATATTGATTTTTTATGCTTGCAAGAGAGATAATATCTATGTGATGGCGGAATCTCTTAATTTATTTACTATCCTATGTTTAGGTATAGCAAACTTACTTAGTTCATTAACTCACTATATCTTTATATGTGAATTGAAACAAACCAAATGCATGAGGATCTGTAAATATTCCCAATTTACACCGAAAGCCACACAAATAATTTGGTATATGTCTATCCATATTTAATTTATAATTACATATTACAAGAAGCAACTGCATATCATCTCCTGTCGGTCTCAAACATGCAAATCAGATCATTTAAGTGGTAACTAATCACTTAAAAGCATTAAACACAGTAATATGTAACTTCACATAAACAAAATATTTTGCAAAACATAATAATCATAAAATTCATACCATCATAATTAGGTTACATCGTAGCTCTAACAAAAATAAACTAAAACATAAAGAAATAATGAGGAAGAATAGTAATAAGAAATAAAGAAGGCATCTTGAATCCAAAAACAAGAAGTTTGTCACCCTTTTTGTCTTCTCTTCAAGAAAACCTTGAATTCTTGGCCTCTCTCTTGAGTTGTGCTCAATTTCCTCCTCCCTTCTTTGGCCTCCTCTCTTCTCTTAAATAGGGTTTAGGTTTAGACCTATCTCCTATCCTAGTAGAACTGGGTTTTAGAGATCTAAAACAATTGGGTTTTGAACTCCTAAATTAATTGGGACTTGAATTCCTAACATGACTAGGTTTTCTATTTATTTAGAAAACCCAATAACAACAGAAAATCTAATAACAATCATCCAAAGCCCAAGCCCATCTTGACTCTCTTGATCTTAATATTACAATTTTGCCACACAATAAGCATCAGGTTCTTCATATTCATCCCTTTTCTTCTAGCCTCCTTGTGCTATATAAACAAGATAAATTTAGATAAATAAAGAGGAGTTCAAACGTTTTCTCACAATTATTAAAGTTATTTATTACCTAAAATAGGTAAAATAACTCTATAAAAATAGAGTTATTAAAACCCTCAAACTTAACATTTTGCTAGTCCTCGAGCAAAAGCAATAAACAACATATGTTTTAGACAAAACCCCTTCATGAAATTTTTTCATAATTGCTCAAACTTAACAATTCAAAGAAAAATATAACTTTCATCCAAACACCACAATTGTTTCATAAGATAAGATAGACTTTTAACTATGTTGACCACGTGTGTATGTGTGAGTCCTTATCTTTTCAATTATATGCACTCCAAATAGATCCACATTAATATGCAATCTCTCAAAATCTTTAACCAAACCTCATAGGTTTGCTTTTCATTCCTCTCTCCACTAATGTAAGCCAATCATCTAACCAAAAATCAATAGGACTTTTATAAGCTTGTAATGTAAGGCTGGGCTAGGGGTAAGATGGAAGTCATTTAGGCTTAATTCACCCATGAACACATTACTTTCTAGGATCCCATCAAAAACTTCTTGTCACTTTCTACCATCACTTTTCTCAGTCTTTTCTATCCAAAAATACTTGATTTCACTTGGATTCTAACACTCACAAAGCCACAATCATGCTTGCATCAATAAAACAAGTAAAAGTACTAGACATGTAGTCACTACACTCTTTTCTTGCCAATCATTTCAATTACTATGCTTAATGGCCTAATTCAAAACATTGAATGGCTTAAATATGATAAGGAATGATAAGAGGATTCCATTCTTGGGCAAATGTTGTACTTCCTTTCTTTTTTTTTTTTTTTTTTTTTTTTTTGCAAAAATGAAATACTATGCCCCATTCAATCATTGCAATCAATTTCTTCCCATGCTCCATCTTCCTTTCAACCTTTATTCATCTTAAACAAACTTTCATCCTACAAGTCAACATGTTCATGGGTGTGGGACGATAAGATAAGTTGTTCATAGCTTATGGCTATATATATGTGGGTGTCATAAAAAAAAATGGATAAGAATCAAGGCTCAGCGGGGTGACTGGTGATAAATAAATAGGGTTGGCTTGAAAGGCTCAAACAATCCAAAGAATAGCCTAAATCATTTTCTCAATTAGATGCAGCTTAGGATTTCGCCTCAAGAGAAAATCAAACAAATTCTAAGATCCAGATGAGATTTAAGAAAATCACATACTTCACATGAATGTTTTCTAGAGATACACACAATTTAAAAAATGAAGGACTTTTAGTGCTCAATAGGTGAATCAACATAATCAAAATCACACTTAACTCACACCACAATTGCAGGTTTGAACAAAATCTATATCTTCCAAAGAATCACCAAGAATTCACAACATGGGATGTAATCATGACATAAAAAAAAATTCAATCAAATTTAGCACAAAGGTTCTTTCCCTACCCCCAAACTTGAATGAAGCATTGTCCTCAATGCCAAAAGAAGGAAAGTGATCATAAAGAATAAATAGGAATGAGAAAACTCCCTTAATTGTAGGTCATATCCACGTAGAGCTCTGAGGAGATGGTGGTGATAAAACTTCTAGCAAAAGACTAAAATGAAAATGCTTGGGTTGCCTCCTAAGAAGCGCTTGCTTTATAGTTTTCAGCCAAACTATCTTGGATGTTGTTGCTCAAGGAGGATGGAACTCCAACAGTTTCGAAGACAACTTATGTTGCATAATGGTTGAGCATTCTGCAATCAACACTACTATCTCATATATTTCTAGCTTCCTTTTGTTCTCTAGTATCTCTTTCAAAAGTTTTGCATAACTAAGCAATTGAACTGGAGCATTTGTAAAAAGAGTGTTAATGTGCAATTTTAAAGATATATCAAGGAATTATAAAAATTGCTTATCTCTTTCATGTTGCTGGAATCTCGGGGGAGATGGAGCTAGAGGCATAAAGGGCATAGGATTTTCTAGAACAAGCTTGCTCCTAGGTGCCTCCTCAAGTTGTATGCTGACATCCTTATCTATTCCCTTGAAAATCTCCTTGTCGACTTCATCTTCTCCTACTTGCTTGCCACATGTTAGGGTTATTGCCTCTGCAGTATCTATAGGGCTTTTCTCCACATCGCTAGGCAAAGGACTCTCCTGTCTCTCTGAGATCATGCTAATCAATTGACCCATTTGTGCCTCTAGTGTTTTGATTGATGCTTCTTGTCTTTGGAATTTCTCTTCGTCGTTTTGCATCATCTGATCGAACATGTCCTTTAAATTAGGCTTTGCCTCTTCTGTTTGCCTAAATGTTAGTTGTGGTCTCATCTCATTTGGGTTACTCCATGAAAAATTTTGATGGTTGTGCCATCCCGGATTGTACGTGTTGGAGTAATAATCATTTTGTGACCTGTTAGGAATCCCAACAAAATTAGCATACTCATTATAATGAGCATAAGGGTTACCTACTTGACATTCCGTGCTCTCATGTGCTCCACCATAAAATTCACATGATCTACTTTGATGTCTCACAAATGGAGTATTTAGGTTGTCTATCTTCTCATTGAGCACTTCTAATTGTGTAGACATTATGGTGAAGATATCTACTTCATGGACTCCACTTGCTTGATGCATTAGTAGCCTCTCAGTAGACCATTGATAGCTATTGGCTGACATTTCCTCCAAAAGGTTATATGCCTCTTCTGCTGTTTTGCTGTGGAAATCCCCTCCTGCAGCTGTATTAATTACAAAACGAAGATTTGTACTACACCCATCATAGAAAGTTTGTACTTGTAACCAAATGGGTAGTCCATGATCGGGACATCTCCTCATAAGTTGCTTGAATCTTTCCCAAGCTTCATACATTGATTCATTGTCCATCTGCATAAAAGTAGTAATATTGTTATGCATTTTTACAAATTTCGCCAAAGGAAAGAACTTACCAAGAAATTTATGAGCCAAATCATCCCATGTAGTAATCAATCTTGCAGGAAGAGAAGAGAACCAATTTTTAGCTGTATCTCTAAGAGAAAATGGAAATAGCCTTAACCTAATAACATCCTCTGTAACTCCATGATCTCCAATCATGTCACAAAATTCAATGAATGCTTCAATGTGAGCTTTTGGATCCTCATTTGGTAGCCTACTATATTGCACAGAGTTTTGAAGCATCTTGATGAGAACTGGCTTGATCTCAAAGTGGTTTGCTTGATTTACAAGCCTAATGCTTGATGTGGCATTCCAAAATGTTGGTGCAACATAGTCTTTTACAAGTCTATGTGTACCATCATATCTTTTCATCATTGTTGCTTAATCTTTTTACAATAACAACTTAACAAAGACTTTTTTCTTTTTTAAAAAAAATAAAAAAATGATTTTTTTTTTCAACAACTAAAAAAAAATGATTTTTTTTGTTTCAACAACTAAAAAAAACGATTTTTTTAAAAAAAGAAAATAAAAGCTAGATTAAACCTAGAAATCATTCGATATTAATATTAATTAGCAATAAAACAACCAATCCCCGGCAACGGCGCCAAAAACTTGTTCAGTGAAATTTAAATGCAAGTGAACATGTCGAACAAGTAACATAATGATAAGAAAGATATCGTCCCATAGAGATTGGTGATTACTAGATCAACTAATTACTAATGGTGAATAACTCCTAGAATTTATCTAACAAATCCAATGATAGATGGTAGATTAATTAACTAAATATAAGAAAACTTAATAAAAGAAATATGTTACAGTGTTTGATTTCACCATAATTACTAGGTATTAATATTGATTATTTATGCTTGCAAGAGAGATAATATCTATGTGATGGCGGAATCTCCTAATTTATTTACTATCCTATGTCTAGGTATAGCAAACTTACTTAGTTCATTAACTCACTATATCTCTATATGTGAATTGAAACAAACCAAATGCATGAGGATCTGTGAATATTTCCAGTTTACACCGAAAGCCACACAAATAATATGGTATATGTCTATCCATATTTAATTTATGATTACATATTACAAGAAGCAACTGCATATCATCTCCTATCGGTCTCAAACATGCAAATCAGATCATTCAAGTGGTAGCTAATCACTTAAAAGCATTAAACACAGTAATATGTAACTTCACATAAACAAAATATTTTGCAAAACATAATAATCATAAGATTCATACCATCATAATTAGGTTACATCATAGCTCTAATAAAAATAAACTAAAACATAAAGAAATAATGAGGAAGAATAGTAATAAGAAATAAAGAAGGCATCTTGAATCTAAGTACAAGAAGTTTGTCACCCTTTTTGTCTTCTCTTCAAGAAAACCTTGAATTCTTGGCCTCTCTCTTGAGTTGTGCTCAATTTCCCCCTCCCTTCTTTGGCCTCCTCTCTTCTCTTAAATAGGGTTTAGGTTTAGACCTATCTCCTATCATAGTAGAACTGGGTTTTAGAGATCTAAAACAATTGGGTTTTAAACTCCTAAATTAATTGGGACTTGAATTCCTAACATGACTGGGTTTTCTATTTATTTAGAAAACCCAATAACAACAGAAAATCTAATAACAATCATCCAAAGCCTAAGCCCATCTTGACTCTCTTGATCTTAATATTACAATTTTGCTACACAATAAGCATTAGGTTCTTCATGTTCATCCCTTTTCTTCTAGCCTCCTTGTGCTACATAAACAAGATAAATTTAGATAAATAAAGAGGAGTTCAAATGTTTTCTCACAATTATTAAAGTTATTTATTACCTAAAATAGGTAAAATAACTCTATAAAAATAGAGTTATCAAGTGCTCACCGAGTGTAGTGCTCAAAGCATCCACAGAGGCATGCTCGGCAAAAAGTATCCTTTATATGGCGTTGCATGTTATATTAGAATATCATTGCATAAACTTAATTTTTTTTACTTTTTGTCACGTTAAATTTTAGCGATAACTACAAATCCAATGCTAAATTAACATTGAGGTATGTGATGCGGATTTTGAGTCATACACATGAAGAAACCTAGTATAATATTAATTAAATGACCAAATTCAACATTTCTTTCAAACTTGAACTTAAAGATAAATGGAGATGTAAGAAAAGAATGTGTAAATACATATATTGACAAATAAAGTTCAATTTGAAAATGATCATTTTTATTTGTTAATATGTGAAGCTAATTGTTAATACATACGAACTAAATGACCAGTCACCATTTTCAAGCATAAAAACCCGACAACATTCAGTAAGTTTAAGGAAAGCACGAATTTCTTGGAACAGCTTGTTTATCACAAATGTTTAGGTTTCGCTACTAAGCGAACACTTATCTCTCTCCACTGTGGGTGGACAGCTTGTTTATCACAAATGTTTGGGTTTCGCTATCAAGCGAACACTTATCTCCACTGATATGCAGAATCTGGATCACGTGGGTTTGGCCGATCAAATGTTGGGTTCTTAACTTTAACATATAATCCTGCATATTAAATTGATGAGTAGGCTAGTCCCCGAGGTCAGTGCTCAAAGCATTATTCCTCGGAAAATAGTTTTAAGTTCCCAAGTTGATACATATATAAATATTGTTCATACTCTATACCTTTTATATTAGGTATTTAACTATTATTGCCTAGAAAAACAAAAAAAAGAGAAAAAAAAAAAAAGGAAGAAGGAAACTTCTGTAGCCAAAATGCAAATATAGTGGTTCACGAGTGCCGCTATTTTCCACTAAGGGATGCTTAACAAAAGCCATGCTTTATATGGCATTATAAGGCATAGTAGAATATCATCTAAAAAAACGAATAGTAGAAACATAAATTTCATGCCTATTGTTGCTGAAATTAAAAAGGATATCAAAAGTTTTACCAATCAAGTTGTATAACCTATAAATTGTAAAAAGTTTTTGTAAAAGTTTTAAAAATTAACAAATAAAGTTTTTGAGCCTAGCCTAGATGATAATATTGATACTGAATAATTTTATATTCATTTGATGATATATAATACTTGATATTTTTGTCCTAGAAAAAAGAATATCATTGTATAAACTTAAATTATTTTTCTTGTCATTTTAAATTTTTTGTGTCAATTGCAAATCCAATGTCATAGTAACATTAAGGTATGTAATGATGCAGATTCTATAAGAAACCTAGTGTAATATTCACTAAACAATCAAATTCATTGTTTCTCTAAAATTGAAACATGAAAGATGAATGGAAATTTAAGAAATAAAGTATATGTAAATACATATATTGATAGATAAAGGTCAATTAGAAAATAATCATTTTTTTGGGTGAAAATGTAAGGGTGTTTAATAAAAAGTAGTATACAAAAGCACAAGGGCATACCCCAGAATTACAAGAATATGAAAATATAGAAGTTGAAAGCCTCCAAATCTCACACAAAATGACATTTCCTTGTGAAGATTTTATATTTTGAAACAAAAAAACTCTCTTTTATACAATTTTCCTTACTATAGCTAGCATGATTGGAATGTTAATTGTTTTGCTTTAAAATTGTCTTCTATTGCATTCTACCCATATACAATAAATGAAAGTTAAAAATGATAACTTAAGAAGTTTGATAGCTAAAGCCTTTCCTTTAGTTGCTTTGATCATCCATTGTAATTCTTCATTCCATCCTCCAATATTACATCTAATTCCATTATGAGTAATGATAGTTTTCCAAACTATCATTGTCCATGAAAATTAAAAAAAAAAAGATGATTCCTCATTTTTATTTTCTTAATATGTGAAGTTAATTGTTGAAATATTAACTAAATGACTAGACGACGCCATTTTCTATAAAATTTCATGGGACCCAAAGATTAAGAAAAAAAATCCACACTATAGACCTTGTAAAACAGAACCAAATTAAAGAAAATGTAACGTTTTTACCTTTAAGCATAGTTAAACTATACATGATGCTGTTATATCTTTTGAAGTGTAAACAAATTATTTCTTTCCCTACTATTTCATAGTTTTTTCTTGTTAATAAATTATGATAGAATTCAAATGATTAACTAGAAAAGAAGTAGTCCTAAATAAATGAGAAACCATCAAATGCGGTATGTAGGACGGACACAACTTACTTAGGCTCAAACATAGAAACAATTCTAATTAGCTATAAAAAATATGAGCATTGGATAAAGGTATACAATTTTATTTAGCTGAAAAACAAATATGATTATTGGATAAAGGTATACAATTTTATTTAGCTGTAAAAAAATATAAGTATTGGATAAAGGTATACAATTTTTCTCTTGTTTGCAATTTTTTAGCCCAAACAAACTTAGTGCTTGTAGAAGGAAAAGACACATCTCTCCAATGACTAAATATCTGTATGCATTCAACATAGGATGAGCTAGCAATTATTGGACAATTGAAAACCTTTTTCTCTACTAAATCACTACTCTCTCTCTCTCTCTTTGTGTGGATTTTTTTTATTTTTTATTTTTTATTTTTTATAAATACACACTCATGCATACACTTTGTATCAAACTTAAGATCCAAATCTCCTAAGTAGTGCCTACTCCCAATTAAACTAGGTACTTGTCGACTAAAAAATACTTGAGATGTGAATCCTTAGTCATATCCTATCAATTTATTTATGTTACATATGATTTAATGATAAAATTAAACTTCACCAAAAATAATTAAATATTTTTGTAAGGTTTTGTTGGAAAAAAGTAGATGTTACCATCGTAGCTAGAACTTCATCTTTCTTTTTTTTTGAGAATCTATGCATATCAATATGTTGCTTCTTTCTTTCTGCGGTCTATGCTTTAAGTGAAAATATAAATAAAAGCGTCATAGAAGTTTTTTGCTGAAGCTCCTATTTACTCAAACTATCTCCAATGTAAAAGGTTGGTAAAACGGCATACAAATGTCTGGAAGTTAAGATTAGAAATCATTAAAATGGAAAAGAACTCCTCGTATCAGGAAACTTATTTGAATATCAATATTTACTAGGTTTTATAGAAGTTTACTATAATATTTTTAAATGAAAATTGATAACTCTAGTTCTTATAAAGTTATTTTGATCATTTTAAGTAATATATAATTAAGTTTTTTTTATAATTATATTTTTATTTAATTATATTTATGCACATTTTGTTATTTTATGTAGTAAATCTAAAATAGGCAAAAAACAAGAGAAATGATGCAAAAGATGAAGAGAAAAGAAAGAAGAAGAAAAAATAGTAAGAAGCAAAAAGAGTTAAGTGCAACATGTGGAAAACAAAGAAACAGAAAAAGAAAACTAAAGAAAAGAAAGTGAGGTGATTGTCTGGTGTGTGGGGATTATCGTGCAAGAATGAAAACAGGTGAGAGAGAGTTTTCCAGTCAAGATGTAGATAGCTAGGGAATGTCAGAAGATTGACTATGCATGATAGTGTGGGTCTCTGAGAGTGCTCGACAGTCATGTGACAACCGACCCTCACGTTCTTTTCTGGCCAAAAATTGAAGCCTATTTACTTCTTTGGCCACATTTGTGCTTTTTTCAGTGAATTTGGGGGTGATTCCAGTGAGGAGGGAATAGATCCAGCACCTCAATGTGATTTTTGGCATTTCTATAGGAGTTTCATTCGGCTTTGCGATAGTTCTGACGACAAACAACAAGTGCCATTTAGGAGCTATTTCTGGCAGATCTGCGTGTTGTTGGGCAGATCTATGGGAAATATTTGCAAATCTGCACTCTAGGCGTCCTCCTCTACATTTCTAGTTTCCATTAAGAACAATGATGACGCATGGCACTAGTGCATGGTGGCATGTGGTGGTGGCGCATGACAGTGTGTTTTTACTTGTTTTTGAAGAAATGACTGCAAAACAGCAAAGTAAGAAGCTATGCATCCAAAGAACACCGCTTTTGTGGAAGCACGATGTGCTGTTTTCTATTAACACTTCTCAAAGAATAAAGAACACCTGATTACAGTTTAAGTACAACAAGAATAGAAATAGGCCTCATCATGTCTCTTGGCCCATAACAAATAATACAATACAAACTAAAGGCCCATGACACCTACACATTTTTACACTCCCCCTCAAGCTTAAAGTATAAATCAAATACTCCAAGCTTGGAAAGAAGGTGTTGGTGTTGTGGGCTACATAATGCTTTAGTAAAAATGTTCGCAGGTTGTTCCCGTGTATTTACATACTGGGTCTTTATGATGCCTCTATCTATCTTTTCTCAGATAAAGTGGCAATCCACCTCAATGTGTTTTGTGTTCTAATGATAGATAGGGTTAGCAGCTATATGCATAGCTACCTCATTATCACAATGTAGGGATACCAGTCATGGAAGAACTACCCCAAGATCTCGAAACATTCCAAGCAACCAAATAATTTCACAAACTGTGTAACCGATTGCTCTATACTCAGATAAAGTTAAGGATCTCGATACGGTTGGTTATTTTTTAGTGACCCATGATACCAAGGAACCACCCAGTTTAATGCAATAACCAGTGACGCATTTCCGTGACATAGGACAAGTTGTATAATCTGAGTAACAAAAAGCTGTTAATTCTAGCTTTGAAGATGAAGAAAGAAAAATCCCAAGACTAGTTGTACCTTTGAGGTATCTTAGGATTCTCATAGCTGTGTCCATGTGTGAGTGCTTCGGAGCATGTGTGAACTAGCTCAAATGTTGGACTGCAAAGCTAATATCAGGACATGTGTGAGTGAGATACATCAAACGCCCAATCATGCACTGAAGTGGGGCAAAGTCCTGTAAGAGAGGATTATCTTTCTTTTTAGGATCTCTTTCATCATATTCTGGGGTCGTTAACTTAAGGCTTTGCTCTATGGGTGTAATAGTAGGTTTGGATCCTCCAAGCCCTGCCTCTGAAATGAGCTCTAGTGCATATTTGCGCTGGGTTAAGTATATCCCTTTTGGCAATTTCAATTCCAAGGAAATACTTACATTGACCCAAATCTTTCATATAGAACACTGAATTCAAATGTTGTTTGAATCTTGTGATAGCAGACATATCATTTCCTATGATCAAAATATCATCAACATAGAACAAGATTATAATAAAGGAATCACCACGCCGTCTAGTAAAAAAGGCATAATCATGCAAAGATTGTCTGAATCCAGCTGCTAACAAGGCTTTTGTAAGTTTTGCATACCATTGTCTTGAAGCTTGTTTTAATCCATAAAGGGACTTACGTAAGTGACATACCATCTTTTCCCCATGATGGGAAGAACCGGGAGGCGGTTACATATAACTTCTTCCATCAAATCACCATGTAGAAAAGCATTCTGCACATCTAACTGATGAAGATCCCATCGTTTCACAGCAGCCATGCTAATCACTGATCTAACTGTCACTGATTTCGCCACTGGCAAATAGGTCTCATCATAATCTATCCCTTCATGTTATGTATATCCTTTGGCCACTAACTGGGCCTTGAATCTCTCAATGGATCCATTAGCATGGTATTTTATCTTGTACACCCACTTACATTCAATGGCTCTTCGACCAGGTGGTAATGACACTACATCCCACATGTGATTGGCCTCAAGGGCCATCAACTTTCTATTCAGTGCTTCTACCCAACGATTATCCTTAAGTGCCTGCTGATATGTTTTGGGTTCTGTGGTAGCGGAAATAGAACCTATGAATTGTTGATTATGTGGAAAGAAAAGGTTAAGAGATAACTGGTTAGATATGGGGTATTGGTTGTTCAACCCTATGGAGGTGGTTGAACATAAATAGTCAGCTGTCCAAATGGAGGTCGTGTGGTACATGTGGACTGTCGAGGTTGGTCCGGGGAAGACTGATGTGGTGGTGACTGTGAAAATGCAAGAACAGACTCAAATGGAATAGACTTAGGAACAATAGGAACAAACTCAGGAATGATAGGACATGGTGGTGATGAGTCTGGTGAGGTACCTGGTGTATGGTCAGGTGTCTGAATTGAGGGATTGTGAGGATGAAATGACTAAATGGGTTTCGATACAACTGGCAATGGATCATGCGTCTGGGTGATGTCCGGCTTGGGTGGATGTTGATAAGAGGATTGGTCTGCAAAAAAGGGAAACTCATATTCATAAAAAACAACATCATGACTAACAAAGATTTTCCCACTCTCGGGATCATATACTTGATATCCTTTCTGAAGAGAAGGATATCCTAGAAAAATACAAGGGATAGCCCTTGGTGTGAACTTGTCTCTAGGACAAAGAATAGTGGCGTCACATCTACAACCAAAGATCCGTAAGTGGACTAAGGATGGAGGTGTACCAAAGAAAAGCTCAAGAGGAGATCGATTTCCAAGCTTCGCACTTGGTAATCGATTAATAAGATAAGTAGCAGTTAAAATACATTCCCCCCAAAAACGTCGAGGAATATGAGCTTGGAAAAACAAAGCTCGTGCTACATCCAATAAGTGACAATGCTTGCGTTCCACCATCCTATTTTGTTGGGGAGTGTAAACACAAGAGCTTTCGTGAATAATTCCACGTGATGACAAAAAAGAAGTGCAAGTAGCGAAGAAAAATTCAGTACCATTATCTAAACGAATATGTTTGATCATGGTACCATATTAAGTTTGAATGGAGAGAATAAAAGATTGTATTATGGAGAAAACTTGATCCTTAAAATGCAATAAAAAGGTCCATGTTACTCATGAAAAATCATCAACAATTGTTAGAAAATAATGTGAACCATAATGGTTGGGGGTATGATGAAGGCCCCATAAATCCATATGAACCAAATCAAAGATAGCACGACTAACAGAATGACTCTTTGGAAAAACAAATCTTGTCTGTTTAGCCAATGGACAGACTTGACAAAGAAAAATGTTTAGGATAATGTATATGTGTTCCGTGTGCAAAGAAAGATTTTTGTGAACTATGACCAAGTCTACGATGCCATAAATCATAACTGGTGCTTACATTAATTCGGGAAATATTGTCCACAAAAAGGTTACAAATAGTGTTCATGTTCATATAACTCAAAAGGTAACGAACACTAGTTAAAAGATGATTAATACAACAAGGTAAATCATCTAAAGTGGGTTGCAAAAAATATAGTACTCGATCAGCTCTACCTAGTCCGATCACCTGCCCAATCAAACAGTCCTGGAAAATGCAGAATTTATTGAAAAAAATAACAACACAATCATGGTCAGATGTTACCTTTTTTACGGACAATAAATTAAACTTCAATTGAGGAACAAACATAACACGGTTAAGTCATAACATAGGTGTGGGTTGTGCATGTCCAACATGTGTAGCATAAACAAAGGTACCATCAGGCAACTTAATAAGTAATAATCGGGATCCGCATGAATAAATAGAATATAAATTTTTTATATCACACATGATATGGTTACTAGGACCTGAATCTATAATCCATGGATGATTAAATTTGAAAAAGTGAGATTGAGTGGTCGTACCTACAAACCTCCCTTCAAGAGAGGCTAGATTTACGGATGGCCACATGTGGAGCTGCTCAAGCATATTCTAAAGTTGTGCTAGGGAGAGAGGTGGGTTCGGTGACCCAATAGGTGGCTGCATCATCAAACCAGCAAAGGGCTGGTTCGGTCTTGAATTACCTCCACTAGGTTGATTGTGGATAGCAATAGAGGGTCCATAGGAGATGGGCTGTTGTCCGTGATTTAACTGTAAGCCTGGACCTCCCTGGGTCCCAAAATGAAGTGGTCCAGGAGTTAAAGGAGCTAGCCTGTATCCAGGATAAAAAGCCTGCGGTGAAAAGGGCCCAAAGTGGGTTGGATTTTGACCAATTGCACCAAAAAGGCCAGCAAAGCTGCTAGGTCCCACAAGCCCCATGGGCCCTTCTTGTTTGACAGATGACGTATTAGCAGCATTCCTAGAGCTTGCTTGCTTTTCCTGAGCTCCGGTTTGTTTTCCCTTGCCTCTAGCTGTCCAGTTGGGAGGAAAGTCGACCAATCCGAAACATTTGTCCCCAGTATGGCTGGGTTTGTGGCAGTGCGAGCATACTGGTTTGCCCTTGGAATCAGGTTCGCTACTAGAGGTGTTGGATTGAGAGCCTTGAATTTGTGAGGGAACCAGCAAAGTAGTCCCTTTGGGAGGTCAGAACTCAGATTCTCTGTTACAACGCTGGTGTCAATCCTCTTTAGCGAGGTTAAATGCTTGGTCAACGGCAGGGAGAGGGTCCTTAGACAAGACATTTGTCCGGTAGTTCTGAAACGCTTCTAGAAGGCCAACCAGAAAATCTATAAGATTATGCTTAGCCATGTGTTCTTCCAGTCATTCATTAACCTAACAAGAACAACTTCCGCAACTACAACAAATGGGGGGTTCAACCATCTGGATTTCAACCCACAAATTTGGTGCGGGTAATGAAGGCAGCATGCTTTTGCGTGTTAGACTTTTCAAACCAACTGACAAGGGGTGAATGATTTTGATCCCAAAGATTTTGTTTTTCAACATCTTTCTTTGGCCGAGGAAAGCTACCGTCCACATAACCCCATTTATTTTTACCGATTAGCTGGTTTTTTACTTGCCAACTCCATATGTCGTAGTTCACATCATTTTTTAGTTTCTCTGTGGCTAGAGTAACTCCAGGCATGTCGGTGGCTGAAAGATAAAAGGGGTCATAGTAAGGATTTTAGTGTTGTCCTAGGTTGGAGGTTAAAGAAGCCATGAGGACAGATTGGGGATAAAAAAAGGAATAAAGGGTAGGATGGTCTAAGGACGTAAAGTGGGTCAGAGGGTAGGTGAGATGTCTTTATCTAAAGTGGAAACAACGAAGAAACCAACAAAAAACAAAAAGCTATTCTGACAATATTCTGAAATGCCAAAACTAGCCTTGAACAGAAACAAACGGAAGATTGAAAAAAGAAGGAGAAACGAGACGAACCAGGAAAACAGGTGAAGAAGCTTACACTATGTAAACCTTGCTCTTGATACCATGAAGAAATGATTGCAAAACAGCAAAGTAAGAAGCTATGCATCCAAAAAACACCATTTTTGTGGAAGCATGATGTGCTGTTTTCTATTAACACTTCTGAAAGAATAAAGAACACCTGATTACAGTTTAAGTACAACAAGAATAGAGATGGGCCTCATCATGTCTCTTAGCCCATAACAAATAATACAATACAAACTAAAGGCCCACGACACCTACACATTTTTACAATTTTCTTCCCCTCTTTTTAGCCAGCTCTTCCTCCTCTTCTTGATTTGCAAATTCGTCCAAACTTTCCTTGAATTGAAAATATTTTGGTGACAACTTTCATGTTCTTAATTTGAAGAATGTTTTGTTCAATTTCTAGCATTGTTTCTATTCATGTAAATATGATGTTTTAGTTTATTGTGTTAGAGTTATGATGGAACTTGATTATGAAATATGAATGGTATGATTATAATGTTTTGTGAGATTTTTTTTTTTTTTGGTTTTTAATGTAAGTTTCATTAATAGAATATTACAAAATCATAGGGGCATACCCCAATATTACAACAATTTTCAAAAATAAACTAAGAGTAAGAGAAAATAGAGGTTGGAAGCCTCCAAATCTCACTCAAGAAGACATTACCCTGTAAGGGTTTGATATTGTGAAGCATAGAAGCTCTCATTCATACAATTTTCCTTACTTTAGCCAACAAGATTAGAATGTCAACTAATGTATTTTGAAATCTTCTTCTATTCCTTTCTGCCCAAATGCAATAAATACAAGCTAAAAAAGATATTTAAGAAGTTTTGTAGCGAGATCTTTACCTTTAGATGCTTTAATCATCTATTGTAATTCTTCATTCCATCCTCCGATGTGATGCCGAATTCCATTTTGAGCAAGGATATTCTTCCAAATCAACATTGTGCAAGGACATTAAAAAAAAGATGACTCCTGTTTTCTACTTGAGCCTGACAAAAATCATAGTATTGGTTAATTGTAGGAAGCCATTGTACCATTCTTTTTGCTGTGGAAAGTCAATCATGACAGACTAGCCATCCAATAAAGTTATGCTTGCAAATCCCGCCAGTCCAAATTAGATCATACCAATCTACTTTCTCATTTTCTGGTTGAAGGTCCTAATAAATAGCTTTGCAACAATAGGCAGACCTGGAAAGAACTGAGGTAAGCATGGGTCTTAACTTGAGAAGACCTCTCCAACTCCATACCATTGAACCTTTGATTTGAAGCTGCATTACAGAAATTCTTTTACATTTAGTGCTATGTATCCACTTACTCCATAATGATTCATCTAGAAGATTTATGAGAGTTCAAAGCATACGTCCTAAAAGGACTTTATTCCAAAGTTTAAGATTCGGCAATCCCAATCCCCCTTCCTTCTTTGGTGAGCAAACTGTTTGCCAAGCAATTTTGTGGGAACGATGTATATCTGTACTTCCTGCCCATAAAAAGTTTCTAATCTTTTTCTCTATTTCATAAATTGTTTGCTTTGGCAGTAAGAAAACTTGCATCCAAAATGTACATGTGGAAATTAGGACTGATTTTGACAACTGCAATCTTCCAACAAAGCTTAGATGCTTCATTCCCCAACCTTCTATTCTGCTAAATATTTTATCTGTCAAACCTTTGCAATCAGCATGAGTAAGCCTTTTTGTAATCAAGGGAACTCCAAGATATCGAATGGGGAGTATACCCATGGGGAAAGGTGAGTGATCTAAGATGAAAAGCTGCTCTTGATCTGATAATCCTGAGAAGATATTTGACATTTACTTGGATTGTAATGAAGACCTGTAAGTTCACCAAACTCCTCCAAAGCTTCTATAGGACAAAGCACTAAATTTATATCTCCATGGGAAAAAAAAAAATCATCAACAAAACACAAATGGGTGATTTTCTTAGTTTTGCATCGCCAATGGAACTTAAAAGCTGATGTGGAGGTTTTTGCAATAATAATTTTGTTTAGTATTTCCATAACCTGAACAAATAGATAAGGGGATAATGGGTCTCCTTGTCTCAATCCATTGGTACCTTTAAAGTAACCTGTATGCTCTCCATTGAAATTAACTGAGAACCTTGTTGTAGAAATGCATTCTCCTATCAGATCAACTACATGTTGAGGAGTATTAATAGCTTTCAGAACTCCTAATATAGCATCCCACTTGACCATATTATATGCTTTCATGAGATCAATTTTAATGGCCACATGCTTACCTTTATCATCTTTATGATAATTGTGAAGTAATTCCTGACATAGCATGATATTCTCAAAAATTTGATGTCCTTTAATGAATGCAATTTGATTTTGGCTTACTACTGATGGGATAATCACATTCAACTTTCCAACTAACATCTTAGATATAATTTTGTAGAGAACATTGCAACATGCTATTGGTCTATAATCTTTATTGCCACAAGGATTAGGAACCTTTGGGACTAAGGATAACAATATAGAGTTTATAACCTTCAATAACTTCCTAGATGAGAAGAACTCTAGTATAGCATCTTCTATGTCTCTTCCAATGATAGGCCAAGCTTTCTTATAGAAAAAACTATTATACCCATCTAGTCCAGGAGCTTTAAAATCATGAATTCCCCAAAGAGCTTTAATAATATCTGAACGTTCAAATCTTATTGTATTAAAAAGTGTACTTACATCATCACCATGAAATAAGGATGTGTACCTTCCACAGTTGGTGAAGTTCCTTCTGGCGTTACTAAGAATAGATTTATAATATGCAATAATAGTAGTTTTCAAGTCCTCTTCTGTGATAACTGATCCATCTTCTAGTACTAGTTTACGGATTCTATTCTGTGCTCTCCTTCTCATCAATGACTTAAAGAAAATTTTGCTATTATTATCCCCTTCTTTCAACCATAAGTTTCTCAATTTCTATTTGAGAAGGATTTCTTCATGTTTACTCATTGCAAGTAACATCTCAAGTTGTGTCTTTTTTCTCAGCACAAGTATCAGAACAATAAGGATTAAGCTCCAATCTGTGTTGCAATTGCTGTAAGTTTTCTCTAGCATTCTTTATCTTCTGATTCAAATTACCAAATTGTGTTGCATTCAGCTTCTTGAGAGGGAACTTCAAAGCACCACCTGAAACATTTTTGAGCCTACTATTTCCTGTTGCCATATTGAACCAACTGTATCCATGAAATTTGGGCAAGTAGTCCAGAAATTAAAGAATCTGAATGAAGAATTCTTCCTGTGTGTGGTGTTGCCAAATTTAACTTGACATGGAGAATGCTCTGATACACCAGGGAGCAAAAATTCAATAGTAAAGTTTCCAAATTTGAGAATCCATTCTCCATTAATAAGGGCTCTATCAATTTTACTAGCTCTAAGACTAGCTCCTGAACCTTTATTCGTCCATGTAAATAGAGGGCCCGAATAAGGGGGTTCAATCAATGCCATATTCTCAATTATTTCATTCAAGTTTGTCATTCCTTGTGTCCATCTGACATTAGGCCCTATGCACTCACTTGCATTTCGTATTTCATTGAAATCACCCATAATTAACCAAGGAACATCATTCACATTAAGATTATAAAAGCTAGTAAGATTAGCCCATAAGTTTCTACGTTCAATCTCCAGATTATTTGCATAGATAGCAGACAAGAAGTATGGGTGCATACTAGTTCTTTCAATTAAGTAATGGATGACTTGAGATGAAGATTCTCTAACTGTAAGTTGAAAATCAGAAGCTTTCCAGAGGATCCAAATTCTGCCAGTACTGCTAAACCTGTAATTAAGAACATAATTCCAATCTGTAAATCCCTTCTTCACAATTATATCAACATTTTCTTCTTTGATTCTATGTTCAATCAAGATAATAATTTGGGGGCATTGGGACTTAACAAAATCAACCACCTCCTTTAATCTAGGGCTTTTGTTTAAGCCCCTTACATTCCATGATAGTACTTTCATTTATTGGATGATTTATCCTTTTCCTCATTTACCTCATGCTCTACTCTAGGATCAATCATTATGTCCTTTTCTAGTAATGCAAATTTATTATGAGATTTGACATTTTGTGCTTTATCCTTTTTTCCCCCAGATGATCCAATCTTTTTGGAGCTCGAAGAAGGTTTAGTATTTGAAACTATATCCTTCGTCAGAACTTGGACATTCTCTATCCCAATTGAATTTAGATTTGGCTCTGTCGCAATGATCTGGACAGGCAATTCCTTTGTAGGATTCAAAAGCTGACTATCTTGAGTATTATCAATCTGAGGCTTCTGGGCTAAAGGAGCTACATTCTTTTTAGGTACCCAAACTTCTTTCTTTGTTGCAGTACATTCTTTGTGTCCAAAGCTATTGCATACCTTACATTTCTTAGGAATCCAACAATATTCAACATGTACTTCATATGATTCTTCTCCTCCCATATCAATATCAAACTTTTTAGGGAATTCACTATTGATATCCGTCATAATACATACTTTAGCATATGATAACCGATGTTTTTGTTCAGTAGCCTTATCCATGTATAAAGGTTTGCCCAACACGCTACTCACATAGCTCATACCTTTATTAGTCCAAAGCACATGAGGTACATTATATAAACGCACCCAAATGGGAACTACAGAGATTTTTGCTTTTTCCACTCTAATGAGAGGATGCCATTTATGAATGAAAAGTGGCCTACCTATAATATCCCATATTCCAACTTCCATAACCTCCTCCATTTTCTGAAGCATCCAAACTTGACTTGAAAAGTGATGCTGCAATTTCAGCTACAATCTCAAAATTTGAGGTGTTTGAGGCTTTAATAACATTTGGCATTCTTCCACTTCGCGTACATGCCATCAATTCAGATGTTACTGACTTTCATAAATTTTGCCTTCGATTGACAGAAAGAGCTTCAGATTTTATCCAATCTACCAACTTTACCATAAGCAGGTTGTAGGAAAACTAATTGATGTTTGAGAGAACGACTCTACATCCACCTTTTCCCAACTCAATCCCTTCAACGGTAAAGTATGAGTTTGCTACCCTTCACCTGTCCTTTATGTTTTAATTCATCACGCAAAGCTTTTCCTTCACAGCCAAATCAGAGTTTACCGACTGATTGGAGAAAGATGAACCTTCTGCCTAAGGGGTTACCGCCGATCGCCACCACTTGCGTCACCATCGTAGACCTAGTCCATCTTCCAATCTGACTACAACAGACGCTGCCTCCGTCACAAAAAGTGGATCTGGCCCCAGGCTTGCCGTCACCTACTCCCACGAGCTGACACTCGCCGGCACGAGCTACCATGCACTAGCTCTGGTGTAGTTTGCTGGTGCAGTTCACTGGCCAAAATGTGCTTTGGTTTTGGGTTTTGGGTAAGAAAAATGAGGGAGAGTTTAGATGGATAATGGTGGGTTTGGGGATAGAAGATTGGTGGATCTGAGACGGTTAGGAGGAATAATACGGTATGAGGGCTGGGGACGGTGGGAATGGCGGCAAGATAGGAGGGACGGTGACTAAGGGATGGGGGCTGGGGATCTGCAGGAGGATTTGGGGGCTGGGGATCTGGGGATCTGCGAGAGGCTCTGAGGGCTAGGGACGGCGGGAGGGATGGCAGGATGGGAGGGACGGTGACTGCAGGATAGGGGTTGGGGATCTGCAGGAGGATCTGGGGGCTGGGGGCTAGGGATCTTTGTGAGATGTTTTATGGGTGTGATATTGCATATTACTATGTTTAATGCGTTTAAGTGAGTAACTACCACTTAAATGATTTGATTTACATGTTAGACACTAACAAGAAATGACATGCAATTGCTTCATGTAATATGCAACTATAGATTAATATGGATAGAACTATACCATATGATTTGTGTGGCTTTAGATGTAAATTGGAATATTCACAAATCTTAATGCACTTAGTTCATTTAATTTATGGGTAGAAATACAATGAGTTAATGAGCTAAGTAGGTTTATTATACTTAGATATAGGATAGTGAATAAATTAGAAATTCTATCATCCTATGAATAAAATCAATCTTTCATGCATAATTGATTTACATGAATAGGTTCATTAGGTGAAATTAGATGCTTTAGCATACTCCGTTAATTAGATTTAGGTTAAATTTAGTTGTTTACTTAATGTTTTATCATTTCCGTTGGCTAGATAAACTTTAAAAACTATTCACCATTAGTAATTAGTTAGCTTAGTAATCACCAATCTTTGTGGGACGATATCTTTACTTATTATTATATTACTTGTTTGATATATACACTTGCATGTAGAATTTCACCAAAAAAAATAATTACAATTATTATTATTATTATTATTTGTAAGTTGTGATGACGGAGTTGCAATTTGAAGATTGAAGTAACCCTTTCTCATTGGTTGATTAGTTACATCTGAAAAAAAATAGAAAACCACATATCATTTTTATCAATGATTAGGTAATATGAAAGGACTATCATTTTGCGTTCTATCATTGAGCATTATAAGCTTGATTAATAGAAATTTTACCATGTATTTGTTTATTACTGCTTATTATAATTAGTGTTATTTTCATACTTATCATCCTAATCTATCACTTTTTTCTTTTTATAAACATTACTAAATGCTTTTGTAAACATTCCTAGGTCAATGTCTTGGGACATGTTCTAGATGAGAAAAAGCAGTAAAACATAATATGACATAGCTAGCTTGTACATATTGTAGTCTTTTGTGAAACTAAATTTTAACTGTAAACTAATTTACATTTTTTTCTCCATCTAATTAAAAGAACTTATTTAGGGTATAAATAAAGGATGCAAGACAAAAGAAAAGGCAAGGGGAAATGGAAGAGAGACAATCAATCAAGTTATTTGCCTTTTTCTTACACAAAATAATTTTAAAATTATATTCAACAAAGATTATTAAAAAAAAAGTCACTTTCCTAGATAATCTAGAGATAAAAAGTTTTGCCTATGTAATATCTATGATGAATCTTAAGACAACCTCTTCACATAATGCCATTTCTCTATGTAATTTAGTTGAATTTGAAAACCATTCTTCATGTGATGTTTATCTTACTTATTTAGCATGTAAGGATCAACTAATTCATCATCTATACTAATTATGTGTAGATATCTTTGTTTATGCTATTTGAAATGAGAGAAAATAGTAAAATCCTTAAGAATACTAGCAGTTTTGATTTTGTTATCCTTCAAGTAAAAAAAAAAAAAAAGCTTTAAAAAGATGGATTTAATTGTGTAAATCCAAAGAAACTTCAAATTTATATATTTAGCATTTGTAAAGACTTAAGCAAATCATATTTGATTGGATGTGATGTATAAATTGTTTCATTATAACGGTATACCCCATGTATTAGCAATAGCACAAATGAAGGGAGAGCTTCTTCATTCATCTCTTAGTAACTTCAAACTAATGCATTGCTTTAATTGGAAGGAACACTACATTGGCTTTGCTTCGATACAATGTAAAACATCTCCAACTTCTCATATACGAAAACTTTCATTTTTGTCATCTACTTAGTATTGTGCCTTAATAAATACTGCATTACCTAGGAAGAGTTAAATCCAACTTATAGTTGCAGTTCGAATAGTTGTCATAATAATTTTGTAACTAGTTTCATCACTTATAGAAGCAATCCATAACTATGGAATTTTTATATTATAACAAAATGTAGGTTATGGCATCTATTTTCTTTTTAGTAAAATGTCGTTTATTCTCATTTCACAAAGTTTACAGTACATATATAATTCAATTAACTATCCATCACCTAGGCTAAAAATGACCTTTGAAAAATTTCAAAGTTTTTTTCAATATTTATTATAATTTATAAGTATGGTACCCCTTAATTTATAAGTCTTACATCCCCTAATTGACAACAATGGTTGTGTTTTTGGGTGTTGATCATTGAAAAATTTTCCATTTCTTATTTCATATATGGTGGATTTTAGCTTTAAAGAACATGGATATCCTTTTATAGCAAATATTGCCCTCCATATGATTTAGTGAACTTGTAATTAAAGAATAGTACTCATTTAATTTTATTTTTTTTTGGTTTTAGGTAGGCAAAGGGGTTAAGGATTTTGTGTCTCAAACCTAAAATCTATTTGGTTATAGGCTGCCTTAATGCCAATTGAACCAAGACTTCTTAACAATTCCATTGTTTTTGACATAACTAACATTGTTGATCTATTGAATTGGATTGATGTAGTTAGTAAATTACTTCATTTATTTTGGACATAATGCTAATAATATATTGATCTTTAAGTGATACATTTTTTGTATTAAAAATTCATGCCAATGTTTTTATCTAGGTTACCACTAAAACTATTATTTTAAACACTCATTACTAGTTTGGAATTCCCTTTTAAAGTATCACTAATAAGTAGACACCTATGCTTAGATGAACTTTTATATGTGTTATCTCTCTCACAACTTTTATGGGATTGGTAGCCAATGATGAATAGTTAAAACTTCTACCAAAAAGCAAGAAATAGGAAAGAGCAAAATTTAATTTCTGGATTAAGGATTTTCATGCTTTTGCACTAAAATGGCCTTTATGGCAGCCTAAGTGAAACCTAACTCAGAACATTTTGATTTCTTAAAGCATTTTGTCATATGAGATTTTCAAAATCACAGCCTTTATTTTGGATTTAATTACCAAAAAATTTAACCACTCAAAATTTATCAACTTAATATTATTTTTATGTTATTATGCAATTTAAATTCCAAATTAAGCTCTCATTAATGATCATGAAATGAGAACTTTGAATTTTAAATTTCAAAGGATGTCAATAAAGTAATTAGATTTATAAATTTATGTGTACTTTTTAAGCACAAATATTCTTTATAATCAAATGCTAGCTACATCTGATACCCTTCAATTACATATTTCTTATTGGTTTAGTTTTTTTGAAATACGTTATATTCGACAAACAACATGGTGCATTTGGTCATAACTATATTCTATGCTCGCACTTTTTTTGGAGAAAGAGGAATCTGATCTTGAGTTGAGTTGCATCTATACCAATCTCAACCAGAGATTTAGAGATAAGCTCATGAGCAGTTTATTTGTTCGAGGCTTCTTAATTGGGTAGAAAGTAATTATATTTGAGTTTAAAAATCTTCCCAGGTCTGCTCTGGTAAAAGTAAATGAGACTTCACTAAACTCAAACTGATACAAAAAGAGTAATTATTCATCAATCACTAGGACGCAGGCAAGAGAGATGCACACACAGCTTGACGTATTTACGGAGCTACTAGCCCTTTTTTAGATGAATGATGACAACGAAGAAGAAAAGCTGCTCAGCTGAAAGCTTATGAGTGCCTAAATTTTCTACTTTGAATACACAATGTTGACTACATAAAGTTTTGGCCCAATTCCCTTCCCTAAAAAAAGCTGTAGGAAGCCCTTAAAATGGAAGCATGTGCCCTCGGTTTACAAAAGTGCATCAGTGGTTAACAGGACGAGAGGGTCAATTTGCACAAACCCACGAATCCAGGCGCTTCAAGGGGCGCGAGGTTCTCACAGCTCAGAAACTTTGGTTTAGTGACACTTGCTTTTGTTTAGTGACACTTGTCCCCGGCAGTCTTTCTCTTCACCCTTTCCCCATCCACGGATCCGTTAACGATCCCATGGCACCCATAGATAGTTAAGCCCTATCGAGTCTCCACGTGAAAAGGCGAGTAGCCTCCTTTTTAGTATTTGCGAGAATAGAATTAGGAAATGATGTTTGATCAGTACAAGAAAACCACCTAGCGGGTTTGAGCTGCGCAGAAACGCTAATTGTTTCCTTATATAAAAGCCAAAGAGATTTGCTTCCTTTGGTACCACTTTCAACTTTCAACTCAGACTTTCCATAAAAGGCGTAAAATAAGCATCGCACAGCACACACTTCGGTATTTTTTCTCTCTCCTTCCTTGTCTTCAACTCCATTTAAGATCAAGCAAGTAAGCTCTGCTTCTGGTTTTCTTTTTTCTTTTTTTTTTCCCCCCCTTTTTATCATATTCCTTCATTGCATGCCGGTATTCGTTTCTTCAGATCATTTGTGAAGTCTTAACCGAAAAAATTATGGTTTTCACTATTTGCTTTTTTCATATCTTCGTAATAGGTGTCATGGGTGTTAAGCTAATTGTGAACTCTTTTTGTGCCGATCTAGCTGATAGAGGGAGCGGCCAGACCCCAAGGATTGTAAGTAGGGGATGGGGAGAGGAAAGATTGCGATCAGAAGGATTGACAATTCCACAAGCAGGCAAGTGAGCTTTTCAAAGCGAAGAAAGGGGTTGCTGAAGAAGGCCAGTGAGCTCTCGATCCTTTGTGATGCGGAAGTTGGGGTGATTATTTTCTCCACCACCAACAAGCTGTACGATTTTGCTAGCTCAAGGTCTGGTTCTCCTCTCTCTCTCTCTCACTCTGTATGTGTGTATATATATATATATATCTACAAATGAAATTCTACATATTTTCCAACACATCGTTGATGATTCAAGTTTCTACTAATAAGATACCATCGATTACTTCATTTTATTGCTTTATATAGTGAGATGGTAATATCCTATATGAAGCTTTTCTAGTATTATTTTGCCTAGGAATTCACATATATTGGGCTATAACACTACTGAAATGGATTATTCATCACAAAAATAGATAGAGAAGCATTTCACAAACATAAATTACTTATGCTTTCTTCTCCAATGTCCTTGAAGATGACAATGCAACAGCATGCATTATTAAGCTGTTCTATTCCATGCAACTATCGATCTGGCTACAATGTTCAATAAAGTCCATTGAGGAATAATGTTGTCTATCTGTTTGGGTTTGCCAGTTATGGATGAAACCGTGGAAAAATAGATAGATAGAAGCTAAATCTTGTACTGTGGCAGAGATGTTATCTAACAAAAATGTTTTCGTGTTATTTTTCTGGAAACAGGAAGCTTTCTTTCATTTGACCGAGCTTGCAAAAAGTAATGCTGTTTCTCAAAACCATTTTCCGAAACAGCAAAACCTTTTCACATTTAACCTTTTTTTCTTTCTAACAAAAGCTTATTAGAAGGAATCCTAAGAAGTGATAGATAAATACTTTCTCAAGTTCTACAGCGGAACATGAATGCTTCTGTTATAGAAAGCTACTTTTTTCCTTTTTTCCTCCTTAGTGGGAAAAAAAAGTTTAACTAGAAGCCATTTTCTAGATGTTCGAGTCTTTTAGATCGTCTTCTTCTTTGTTGTACGACCGATCTAGGGAGAAACGTCCAACACGGTATGCAACTTACTAGAAATAACTTAATAAACAACTCCTACTTTTCGGTGGAATCATTGCGGATATTTGGTTTGTCAATCAAGGGAAAGTAGAGGTAAAGAGGGAAAAAACTGCTTGATTTATAGTCACAAGCTTAAGAATCACTTCAACGTGGAAATAGATCCAGCAGACCCGATTATGTCCCAATCCCTCACTAAAATCTAAAGGATTACTCAACATACATTTGTTCACTTATCAAGCTATTTAAAAATGTCCCTTTTACATCAGTTTAATATATTTTGAAATTTTTATAGCATAAAAAGGCTAATGTTATTGCTAATGAACTCCAACCATACAATGGGTGCATATGTGTCATCAGAATTTATCCCTTTCTCTTACCTATTTCATTAAGACACTAACATGTTATTATTTCTAGTTATGATTTCATTCCATCTAGTTTCTTAATTAAATATTTACTTTCTTCCTATAAACAAATGGTTTGGGTCTGCATGTTAGTGCCACATTTTGTTCCTTTGAAACTAAGTTAATTCTTCTTGTAGGAAAGGAACTATTTTCATCACCTAAGGTTTCTTTTACTTTCTTAGGCTCTTCTTGTGCTAGACATATCACAAATTCGTATGTATTATTGATGGTGGATCTAGTACTAACCTTTTGTTTGATTAACTATGAGTCTTGCTCAATCCACCTCACTTCTAACTCTTGAATATGATTTTTTTTTTCTTTCTCCTTCAATTTGTTGTAAATTCAGCTTCCACTTTGGTAGTTTTTTGTAAATGTAGGAATAAAGAAGGCTTCTCTTGTACAACATTAAACTCAACTTCCATTTTGGATTTATTAGACTCGTCAAACACAACATAGATAGACTCTTTAACAACTAGAGTCCTTGAATTGAATATGTATTAATATTCACTGTGCTTTTGTACTTTAATATGTATTAATACAATTTATTTTTCCACTAAAAAAAAACTAGAGTCCTTGAATTGAATATCCTATTGTTGGCCGTAGTAGCAAAAGAAAAAAAAAGGGTTTTTGAATTAGGTTTTATTTTGAATTAATAAAAATCCTTCTTTCTCATGTATAATATGCTGTCTAGGATAAATTTGTAACATATTGTTTACTTTAGTAATAAATTGTCTACAGAATAAAATTCAAAAGACAGATTTAAGGGGCAAAAAAGGCAAGCAAGCACAATACACAATATCTTGAGTCATTTAGTCCAAGAAGAAACTTCACTAAACTTTTTGAGAACAATTTCTCCACAACTTACGGCGCACAAATTCTGCTTATTCCAAGAAAAACTTTTACAACCCTCCAGAGCAAAGTATATAGTTACAGCCTTTAAAGAAAAAAAAGAGACTACAACTTTGGAAATTTCACAATGTTAGGTTTTTGTCTTGCACAAACCCTAGATTACAAATGAAATAAAGATGATGAGAGTAACTTCAAATGGAGCACTTAAATTTGTAAACGATAGGGTAGCTGACAGACATGTGGCTTAGTTAGCAACCAATGTTACTTGAGACTAGTAGGTCCTAGATTCAATACACAACTCTCCCACAACTCCATTTATCTAATAAAAACAAGAGAAATAAAACAAAATAGCAGAGTAGCCTTTGTAAACGTTTGAAGTTTTTGGAGTTGCGCACAGAATTTCTTTATATGGGATTCTTGAGTTTTCTGCCTTTCCCTTTCTTGTTCATTTCTGTACCGTTAGCCATCCTTTTTCTATTTAAAATAAAAAAATGAGCCACCAAGAGTAAAAGGGTCCAAAACTAATAACGTTAGCTAGGAGAGGAACTTTCCGCGGAGGAGGTCAGTTGTAGCTTCAAGCGGTCAGTCCTTTGCTTTTCCTCTCTTGCCCAGAAACCCGTTAGGTTTACCTTTGATCGGGAAACCAGACGTCAGCGGTGCAGTTTATGCCTCTACTTTCTTAGTCAGAACGGTGCCATCTAGTTAAGTGAGTCTTTGACATTTTTCTCTTAATTTTCATGCGCTTTGATTTCTCCTGGCAGTAGAGTTGAGTCACGCATTTCATCTTATTCCTCCCTGCATTTTGATCTGGTATTGTTGCAAGCTTGAGTCACGCGTTTTTGCTTTAAAACTTGTGATGGCTCCTCTCTTTTTCGTGTTCTCCATACATACGTGGCCTTTCTCTAGGGCCGGATTTTTATGCGAACAGTACTGTGTAGTAGCCTGGTTTCTTTTGTGGATGGAAACTACACCATGGTTTGGATCCTCATTGTTAGACAACAAAGCCCCACATAGAAGTGGAAGGTACTTGTCATGTGCTTTATATACTTGAACAACCTCTTTTCTTAATAAGGTCTTTTGAGAAGAGGTAGACCTAAATCTTTCACATTGTATAAGAACTAGTTCTCCTCTATGTGTTTTAATCTAATCTTACAAATAAGCCAATTCTTTTGTTGGCAAAAAACCGGACTTGGACTGTGGGAGAATATAGGATAATAAAACTCTACATTAGAAACGAAAGTACTTGTAATATGCTTTATATCTTTCGACAACCTCTCTCCTTACCTTTTAAAGAGAAGTGGACAAGGCTCTTTCACACTCATATGGATAGAGACCACACTTCTTTTTCTTGAAATACAAGCTTTTAGCTCTATGATTTTTTCTAGTAATGATGTTTCATATAGTGTTTTATTTTACATATGTTTAGAGATCAAAATATTTATGATCTTGAGTATTATGATTTCTTCTACAAAATAACCCGTTTTCTTTTGCCACAAGTACTTGAATGATTTTCTAGATTTTGTTTTTCAAGTTGCTAAAAAGGGTGTTTGGAAATGGTTGTCTTGAAACCCCAACATTTAGGAGAATTTGCTAATAGCTCTACTTAAGCTACGGAGGAAGTGACAATTTTCCAAGAACTTAGTTTAAAGTATTCAAAAATTCGTACATACTCTTTATGTCATCAAAATATATCTAAAAGAGTTATTAATGTCTTGAACCTTCCGTTAGCTAGGAGGTTGACACCCCATCCTCTATACCCTTTTTCCGTAACTACAAAAAAGAAAAAGAAGAAAAATTGCAGAGTTCCTTTTACGAAATAGGCTTCATGAAGACCCTATTTAATATGTAACAAATGGTATTAACAACTTCCACAAAAGGTCTTTTGATAAATTATTCTCGCAAAATATAGTTTCAATAAGGTCTTAGAGCTAATAATATCTCCAATACGTTCAGTTTTCCTTTAAAATTATCTCTAAAAGATACATTTCCTCCAACTTTCAACTCAACTTTACTAAATAGATTCTTGTTCTCGACCATGTGTCTTAAGTATCCGCCATTCCAATACCAATAATTAGGTGTAGACTAGTTGTTTTCTTCTCATTTGAATCCTGCAAATAATAATGCCGTAAAGGAGGTTTTAGTACACAAATTTCCTCGGGTCCTTTCTTGCTAGTTAGAATGATTCACTTAGGGTCCATACTTTCTAGACCTTTTATATTTTTCTTAACCTTATTTGTCGTTGTAAGTATGACATAATACCTGCAACAGCCACAATACATGCTACAACAATTAGTTTTGCTATGTACTCCTTCTTTTTAAAGAAATTGCTAAAGGACTTATTCTCTGATTGGGGTTTATAAACCTATTCTTACTTTGTAAAAAAATCCTTAATGGGATGACATTATCTTCTCTAGGATTCATTTCATCTACGAAATTTCTTAAACAATAAGGTTCATTTATTTGCTTTAACTCTATCAATCCCACGTCCAAGTTCACTATTTAATTTATGAGTATTTTGTTTTCATTTTCATTCTTCTTTACACATTTCTTTCGCTTTGTCATATCTTATACTCAAATTTCTGGAAGTATCAAGTGTTTCTAGAAAGGCATCTTGTAGTTCACAAGTGAATAAACATTATCCATAAAGTTAGAATCACATACCTCATTGTAATTTTTTTCAACAACCATCAAGCATACGTTGGCTACTTCCTCAGTCTCCTCTTTATCCTTGACAGATCAGATTGCTGAGATTAGAGAACAAAGAGGGGGGTGGGGGCGAAAGTGATTGGTGGGCTTGTTTGTCCTGGTCTAACACGGGTTGGGGACTTGAAGTGGATTTGTCATTTAAGAAATGGTTCTGTTTCGGATTTTGCTAATGGTGCGGCCACCAATTCCTCAGTTTTTCTGTTAAGAGAGGTCCTGATGAATCCCTTTTGATGGTCTGAGGCGTTTGAAAGACGCTTGCAGTATGAATATATGATTTTGTGGAATGGTGACGGGAACCTGTTTTCGTATTTAACATCAAAGTATTACTTTGAATGCAAATTTTATGATTTGAATAGAATAATGGACTTCGAAAGAACTTACATAGACGCCTTGTACTACTTTAAGATGTATGTCTATGAAACTAGAGCCTCAAAATTTATTTCGTTTTGAGAGTTTAGTGATTACGTTAGCCATTTGGTATATAAATGGAATGCTGTGATCTGAACAGATGATATTTGTGCAGTGATCTGATTCAACTTTTGCACCCACATTTGATGTGGGGGTGTCCAGGCGTTTCGCTGTGTTCATTATACAGAAGTTGCAGTTGCCTCTTTCCAAATCAATATAACCTTCCATGCTAAAAACTAAATCTACAGCTCTAACCAGTAATTCTTTTCCAAGTATGTGTCAACGTAAAACATGCGATTGAACACACTCGGTCGTGCCCTCTAGTCCCCCAAATTCCTCATTGATTCGAGAGGGCATTTAATAGAAAAAGCTCGTAAGTTAGTTGTATCTGTCACCATCTCTTTCTTTCCTAACAGTACCGATGCCATTGAGGAAAAAGCACAATGCATTTACTGAGGTTCCTGTTTCTCCTTCTTAGGAAACAGAATACAAAAACAAATATCAACTAATCAAGTGCAACAAGATACTAGGTTCTTTCTTTTTAGATGTAAACTGACCATTTCCGTAGTCGTACTTCATAATTTATTTGCATTCATTTACTGCTTTTCTATCAGTGATAATTTTGCGGTCTTATGTCAACGACTCATGAGATAACCCCTGTATTCTATCCTTTTCTTTTGCAATCTGTCTTTTTATATATTCTTTTTTTAAGTATGAAATCTGTTCTTGGGCGTTACCACAAAGCAAAAGAGGAACAACACTCGCAATGCAACCTTACTTCCGAAAACAAGGTAAATTATTCATTGACTGTTTAGTCATTTCCCGCACCAATAGAGGCATATGTACTTGCTTGCTTCACAGTTCATATGAGAAACAGAACCGGAAGAAAAAATATGGCACGATTCTTCTTCTTTTTATAAAGAATAAACATAAAAAACGAGACACATGATAACGAAGCTGTTTCTAACCATTAAAGGAATCAAATGAAATCTGTGGATCTACAAGCAATCATGCACAGACAAAACACAAGAACAGGTTCAAATGGAGCAATCTTTCGCATCAATAATATGTGAACACTGATCTGAAATATGCATATTAAAACCAGAGTCTTGTGGATTTGGAGCGTCTAGAAGCAGTATAATCTTAAGGATATGAGAATAGTAGGGCAATGTGTTGCGTGCTTGGATAAGACCCCTGGTTAAGGGACGCTGAATAGGGAAATCTTCAAGGCTAAGTGGAACAAATTTCTTCTTCCTTCCTCGACCTATGTTGGCGGATGGTAAGAAGGAAAAAAAAAAAAAGGGATAATTGCTTAGTGTTAGAAATACAAACCGAAACAGAATTGCCGAAAATCTTGCCAGAATTAAAAATAGAAACAGAACCGGCGAGAAACATTTCTAAATCAAAAACCAAAAATCAAATTTTGAAAATAAATGCGTCGGCGATATCTGAAGAAGAAGTGGCAGTTATTGAAGATAAAGCAAGCGTGTGTACCACATGCACCATTCTACCAAGGCAACTCACAGACAACATAAAGACGCTCGCCTATAACTCACGTGCGTCATCTTCTTCCTCAAGCCCGCGAGAGAACAACGATTCATCTCTTTTGTTTAACAATTATACAAAACGGTTTAAGGTGAAATAAGAGGCGTTTTAATCAGAGGAAAATGATCTCTTTATTTCAATAAAAAATAAAAAGAATCATCAACTCTATTGATGAAATTTTCCGCTCAAAATCTAAAAGATCTTAGGGTTCTTCACATTTTTTTGGTTTTTCATAATCAATTGCATTGATCATCATCATTAAGAGATGATTTACGTTTGTTTTTCCAACCACTATAAAAAGGTAGTTGGAGTGTACTCAAGGATTCACTCAAGTAATACAAATTACTACTTTCTTATTGTTCTTCATATTGTTCTTCATATTTTTATAATAATTTCTACAATATATTGTAGAAATTGTTATTTTAACTTGGTATCAGTTTAGCCCTTTTGGCGAAAGCTCTTTTTTTTTTCTTTTTTCTTTTTTTCTTTTCTCGATCCTTTTGCAGATGGCTTCCAATGTCACCCACATTCATGCTGCTACTCATGCTTTTCCGCTGCCCAATCCTGGTCCTGTTCCTGCCATTGGTGTGCAACTCAAAGGTCCTAATTTTCTTGTTTGGAAAGCTCGAATTGAGCCTTTCCTTCAAGCAAATGGGTTACTTGGTGTTGTTGATGGCTCATTTCCTTGTCCTAACGAGTTTCTTACCAAAACTGATGAACAAGGCAACATCACTTGTAACTCCAATCCCACTTACCAAGATTGGATAATCCGGGATCATACTGCTCATGGCTGGATTTTTTACACTTGTAGTGACACTATTGTGACCACTGCTAGGCAATGCAAAACCTCCGCTGAGATATGGCAGGCCTTATCCTTTGAATTTATGGCTCATAGTTCTGCACGAGTTTCCGCTCTTCGCTTACGCCTTCAAACAGCAACCAAAGGGCATCAAACGGTAACTGAATTTCTTCAAGAAGTTGATGGTATTGTTGATCAACTTTCCCTTGTAGGTGAAGTTATTTCAGAAAATGAGTACTTAACTCATGTTTTTCGAGGTCTTGGCATACCTTATGCCCCTCTTGCCACTGCTGTTGCTGTTCATACCTGCACTTCATCTCTTCCTCGCGAAGATCTTCATGGGTTACTTCTTGCCCAAGAAGCTCACATTGAAATGGCTACCCAAGGCTCACCAACTACAGCTGCTTTTGCCACTAGTCCTACTCCCCTTCCAGCTACTCAACATTTTTCCCCATTTTCAGTCCTTCCAGGAGGCTGATCCATTCATATCTCTACTCCAAGACATACCTCCGTTCCTCGTTATAGTAGCAAACCTCGGCGCAATGTTCTTTGTCAAATATGTCGCAAACTAGGACATCTTGCGCATCAATGTTGTTATAGGTATGTTCCCTCCAATTCTGGGCCTACCAATAACTTTCAAGGCCACCAAAATATTCAGGCAAATACTGTTAAGAAGGCTCCACAACAACCACATCAAGCCTCTCATGAAACTGATTGGTTCCCTGATTCTGGTCCTACACATCATATCTCGCCAGATGATTATGATATTACACACCTACTCAATTATGATGGAAATCAAGCTGTTACTGTAAGGGATAGAATGGCACTTCCAATAACCCACAAAGGTACTTTATTAACCCCTACTCATATCAATGTTTCTAATGTACTTATTATGCCTAATATAACAAAATGATTATTATCTGTTTCAAAGTTTACCAAAGATAACAATTGCATTTTCTCATTTTTTCCCGATTTCTGTCGTGTACAAAGTCTGACAACGGGACGGTTCCTACTCCAAGGACTAGCTGAACATGGCCTTTATTGCATCAACTTGAGTACTCTTCAGCAATCACCAAAGTCTTTTCATATTTCTACAATAAATGTAATGGCTTGGTATTATAGATTAGGCCATCTTAATTATGCAAATGTAATAAGATTGCTGAAACTTTTGAATATTAAATTTACTGGACATCTTTCATCATCTTGTACAGCTTGTAGCATCAGTAAAAGTCGACGACAATCACATTTATCTACCCATAATATTTCCAACGCTTCTTTGGACTTAGTCCATTTTGATATATGGGGCCATGCACCACTTACATCATCACAAGGGAATAGATATTATATTTGTTTTGTTTATGACTATTCCAAATTTACATGGCTCTATTCCATGAAAACAAGAGATGAATTTCTTCAGATCTTTACAAATTTTCAAACATTCGTTGAAAATCAACTTCGAACTACCATCAAAACCATTCAATGTGATGGAGATGCTGAATTTACTTCCAAAGACTTTAAAACTCTGTTATCCAATAAAGGTATTTATCAAAGCATATTAAGTCCATATGCGCCATTTCAAAATGGGACTGCTGAAAGAAAACATCGACATATCACTGAATCCGGGTTATCAATGATGAATCATGCCCATATACCACTTCAATATTGGGATTTTATCTTTGAAAGTGCCACACATATTATTAATCGCCTACCAAGCTCAACGCTAGCCAACACAACCCCATGGGAAAAATTGTTTCATCAACAACTTAGTATCTCTCATTTACGAATTTTAGGGTGTTTAGTATTTCCTTATTTAAGACCCTATGCTTCAAATAAACTTACTATATGTTCCAAACCTTGTGTTTTCTTGGGCTATCCTATAAGATATAAAGGCTATCGTTGTCTTTGTTTACAAACAAAAACAATTTATATTGTTGCAGATGCCATATTTGATGAAAATGTATTTCCCTTTCAACACATAAATACAGTAAAAGTTGTTACCAATACAATAATACCACCTCTTTCTACTAACATTACGTCAGAAAATACTACAAAGCACAACACAAAAAGAGAAGCTCATGACATGCTCCCACAATCCTCCACTAAGAACCATTCCATGGTCACACGACTCAAAGGAGGTACAATATCCAAACGCACTTTATTACGTGATCATACGTATGCTTTAACAACCTCTGTACATCCTTTTATTGAACCTAAAAACTATACAGAAGCCTCAAAAGATCCTAATTGGCATGCTGCTATGGTTGAAGAATATAATGCTTTGTTAAAAAATCACACTTGGGAACTTGTCCCTTTACCCCAAAAATAGTATTCCTATAGGATGTAAATGGGTATATAAAGTTAAGCAAAAATATGATGGCACCCTAAAATGATACAAAGCACGATTGGTTGCTAAAGGATTTCATCAACGACCTGGTATTAATTATCATGATACATTTAGTCCTGTTGCTAAGCCAGTTACAATAAGAATTATCATTGCTTTGGCATATACTAGAGGATGGACTATTAAACAACTTGATGTCAAAAATGCCTTCTTACACGGAATACTAGATGAAGAAGTATATATGACTCAACCACAAGGATTCATTGACTCTACTAAATTAGACTTTGTTTGTCGACTAAAACGATCCTTGTATGGATTAAAACAAGCTCCAAGAGCTTGGAATCATCGTCTTACTAAATTTCTTCAACATATTGGGTTCAAAATTTCCTAAGCAGACTCTTCATTATTCGTATTACATACAAAAACATACAGTACATTTCTCCTTGTGTATGTTGATGATATTATTTTTACAGGAAGTTGTACTGCACCATTGTCAAAAATCCTTGAACAACTCAGGACTGAATTTGATATTAAGGACTTAGGTAACTTACATTATTTTTTGGGAATTGAAGCTAAATATTATACAAATAGCCTTTTGCTTCATCAACCAAAATTTGCTCATGAAATACTTTTTCGAGCCAAAATGAATGAAGCCCGTGGGATGTCTACCCCATGCACAACAAATCATCGACCATCTATAACCGATGGTGAACCCTACTCAGACCCAACACACAACCGTAGTGTTGTCGGATCTCTTCAATATTTAACACTTACACGCCCTGATATTTCCTATGTTGTAAACATTGCATGCCAATACATTCATGCTCCTACTCTTACTCATTGGGCATTTGTCAAACGTATCCTACGATTTTTGGTTGATACCCTTAGATATGGTATTCAAATAACAAAATCATCAAATTGTAATCTCCATGCATATTCTGATGCTGGATGGGCTGGTGATCATGATGATCGCAAATCCACTAGAGGATTTTGTATTTTTCTCAGAACAAATTTAATTTCTTGGAGTTTTAGAAAACAAAAGACTGTTGCACGCTTCATTACAGAAGCTGAACTCAAATGTCTTGCTGATACTGCTGCAGAACGTATTTGGATAGAAGCTCTATTACAAGATCTTCAGGTCAACCAATCTAGTCCTCCCACGCTAACGTGTGATAATTTATCATCACTTTATCTAACTACTAATCCTGTTTTTCATGCAAGAACCAAACATGTTGAGGTTGATTTTCATTTTATTCGTGAGAGAATCAAAACAAAGAAACTTTCTATGCATTTTATTTCTTCTGTGGATCAAATAGCTGATATATTTACAAAAGGCCTATCATCGACCATTTTTAACTACTTCAAAACAAGCTCACGGTGTGGACTGACACGTTAGCTTGCGGGGGGATGTTAGAAATACAAACCGAAACAAAATTGCTGAAAATCTTGCCAGAATTAAAAACAGAAACGGAACCAGCGAGAACCATTTCTAAATCAAAAACCGAAAATCAAATTTTGAAAATAAATGTGTCGGCGATATCTGAAGAAGAAGCGGCAGTTATTGAAGATAAAGCAGGCGCGTGTACCACATGTGCCATTCTACCAAGGCAACTCACAGACAACATAAAGACACGCGCGTCATCTTCTTCCTCACGCCTGCGAGAGAACAACGATTCATCTCCTTCATTTAATAGTTATACAAAATGGTTTAAGGTGAAATAAGAGGCGTTTTAATCAGAGGAAAACGATCTCTTTATTTCAATAAAAAATAAAAAGAATCATCAACTCTATTGATGAAATTTTCTGCTCAAAATCTATAAGGTCTTAGGGTTCTTCACATTTTTTTGGTTTTTCATAATCAATTGTATTGATCATCATCATTAAGAGATGATTTACGTTTGTTTTTCCAACCACTATAAAAAGGTAGTTGAAGTGTACTCAAGGATTCACTCAAGTAATACAAATTACTACTTTCTTATTGTTCTTCATATTGTTCTTCATATTTTTATAATAATTTCTACAATATATTGTAGAAATTGTTATTTTAACTCTCAACTTTATAGAGGGAGACCGAAACCTCACTGCCTCAAAAGGGAGACTGCACCTAATTGAGAGAAGGACAAATTCATTCATACCCAAAACGTTACAAAAAAAACCTTCTTATACAGTACGGGTTATGCCATGGCTCTGGCATAGCTGATAGGGCTTTGGTTACATGCAAAAGTTAAACAAAATACTACAAAAGCATGGGTTAATCTAATCATCATCATTCTTCATATCTTCCTTCTCACTATTTTGGATGACTTTCACTCCTCTGATGGCATGTCCCCATCCTGGTTTCCTTTGTCTTCTTCCTCACGCAAGGAGATGTCAAGTAGTATAGGCTTTGCTATTCCTTGTTGCTCTGCACCTTGCTGATTTGTAAAGGAGCCAGTGTCCCTCTTATCGCCACTTGGGATACATAACAGACCTCCCTCCTCGAAATTGACCTTGTCCCCAAGGTCGAGAGTAGGGAACTTTTCCTTCATCTCCTTTAGTTGCTGCCATGTTGCGTCTGTTGGAGGCAGCCCATGCTAATGGACTAGGATTTCCTTAACCCCTTTCAAATTCTCTTGTTTAGGATGGCCTACGGAGTGGTAGTGATCACGTCTTCCGCAGTCAGGACTTCAGGCAACTGAGCTTGCACTACATCAGACCAGCCTAAGTGCTTTTTTAGATTAGAAACGTGAATCACAGGATGTATCTTGGACTCAGACGGCAGCTTCAGCTTGTAGGCGACTTCTCCAATCCTTTGTTCAATCTTAAATGGCCCATAGAATCATGGCTTCAGCTTGTTGGACTTCCTCATGGACACAAATACCTGCCTATAAGGCTGTAGCCTTAAATAAACCTTGTCACCCACATTCAACTGGAGCTCTCTCCTTCCCTTGTTGTACCACATCTTCATTTTGTTCTGTGTAGTAGCTAGCCTTTCCCTAAGGGGTTTCAGAACTTGGTCTCGACTATAAAGCTCCTTATCTACTGAGTCCACTAATGTAGCTCCAGGTACATAAGAGAGTAAGGTGGGGGGAGGCTTGCCATATATTATTTCATAGGGAGTTTTGCCACTAGTGACTTGGATGTTGGTATTATAATAGTAGGAAGCCCATGGTAACCACTTACACCAGTCCTTGGGTTTGTCCCCTTTGAAACATCTCAAGTACATTTGTATTGTCCTATTGGCTACTTCAATTTGGCCATATGTTTGAGGGTGATAGGCTGAGGGTATGTTGAAGCTAGTCCTTTGCAGCCTAAACAATTCTTGCCAAAACAGACTAGTAAAGGTTGCCCCTCAGTCACTCACTATGGATTTAGGCATGCCATATAATTTAAAGATGTGTTCAAAGAAGATTTGGGCTATGGCAGGGGCTGTGTAGGGATGGGAAATGGGGATGAAATGACCGAATTTAGACAGTCTATCTATGATAACAAGGATAAATTTTTTACCATGGTAGTTAAGGAGGCCATCAATAAAGTCCATGGAAATGTCTGTCCGGATCTGCTCAAGGATGGGGAGTGGTTGCAACAGGCCTGGAGGTTTAGATTTTCCCATTTGTGCTATTGGCAGGTGCTGCAACTCCTGACAAAGCTCTGAACGTCTTTGCTCATATGCTTCTAGAAGAAAATAGTTTTTATCCTCTGGAAGGTCTTGTGATAACCTTCGTGTGTTCCCTGGTGAAATTCTTGGAGGATTTTGTTAACTAGGAGTGAGTCTTTTGGCAAGAATATCCTCCCCTTCCAGAATATGATTCCCTCCTTAAGCTCCCAAGGTCCCACAGCTTCTCCTGTAACAATCTTCTTGCTAAGTTCTTGGGTAGCAAGATGATTCTGTACCTCTTTCTTGACTGCCTCCAACCATAAGGGCAATGGGTTTGTTACTTCCGTAAGTTCTCCTTCTATCATGGAAGATAACCCTAACTGATCTTTTTTTTCCTCTCCATCTCCCACTTTCCTAGAGAGGGCATCTGCAACCCTATTTTCCCTTCCTGGCTTATACTCTATGGAGAAATCATACCCCATAAGCTTAGCTAAACAACGTTGTTGAGAGGGAGTGGCAATTTTCTGCTCCCAAAGGTATTTTAAGCTCCTTTGGTCTGTTCTCACTAAGAAAGGCCTTCCCAAAAGGTATTGCCTCCACCTTTGGATAGCCAAGATGAATGCCAGCATCTCCTTATCATAGGTAGATAAGGCAGCATTCTTCCCATGTAACCCCTTACTAAAGTAAGCCAAGGGCTTGGCATCCTGCACTAGCACTGCCCCTATCCCTGAGTTGCTAGCATCACATTCAATGGTGAAGGGCTTGCTAAAATCCGGAAGGACTAGCACAGGGGTTTCGGTGAGGGCCTTTTTGAGGTTTTGGGAGGCTTCTTCAACAGCTTCATTCCATCCAAACGACTCCTTCAGTAACTTTGTTAGAGGCCTAGCAATGCTTCCATATCCCTTTACAAACCTCTTGTAATACACTGTAAGGCCTAAGAACCCTCTTAATTCCTTAACATTCTTAGGAATTGGCCACTCTAGCACCGCTTTTATCTTTTCTTCCTCCACAGAAACTCCATTCCCAGACAACACGTGGCCAAGAAAGCTAACAGATTCTTGTCCAAAAGCACATTTTGACTTCTTCACATACAACTTATGGTTCTTCAATATCACAAAGAGCTCTTCTAAGTGGGTAAGGTGCTCTGTCCAATCCTTGCTATAGACTAGGATATCATAAAAAAATACTAGGGTTGTTTTCCTTAGGAGTTCCTTGAAAACTGAGTTCATAAGGGCTTGAAAGGTGGAGGGTGCATTAGCTAAACCAAAGGGCATTACCATGAACTCATAGTGTCCATGGTGGGTCCTAAAGGTTGTTTTCTCAATATCCTTAGGATCCATCCTAATTTGGTAGTAGCCCGACCTCAAATCTAGTTTAGAAAACACTTAAGCCCCCTCCAACACATCTAGCAACTCATCTACTGTGGGGATAGGGAACTTATCCTTGATGGTTTGTTTGTTTAAGGCTCTATAATCCACACACAAGCGTCATCCCCCATCTGACTTCTTTACTAACAGGACAGGAGCTGAATAAGGGTTGTTACTGGGCCTAATGGTGCTTGCTACTAGTAATTCATCCATAATTTTTTCTATCTTAACCTTTTAGTGGTATAGGTACCTATAGGGTCTGACCGATATAGCATTTGTGCCTTCCTTTAAAAGGATCCTATGGTCATGAAACCATTCAGGTGGAAGCCTCGAAGGTTCTTGGAACAACACCTCAAACTTCTTCAATAATGATTCTAGATCAGAATTACAACCCTGCTCTACTGAGGTTCCAAGTTTCAAGATCCCCTTCCCTCTACTTCTTTCTTCCTTATTAGCCATAAGCAACATTCCTTCCACTTCTTGTAACTCCACACCCCTTTGTGAGTCTCTGTTAGCTCTCCCCCTTCTCTAGACCTCACCTCCCTATCAAACCCCTCACTACTTCCTCCCTTAAGTTTGATCAAAACCCGTTTAACTCGAAAGCTCATCTCCATGGCTGCAAAATCCCACATGATTTTCCTTAAGGTTCTTATCCATTATACTCCTAACACTGCCTCTGCTCCTTGCAATGACAACAAGAAAAAATCCATTTTCATTACTACTCCCTACAATAGAATCCTTACCCCTTTACATATTCCTCGACTTGCCAATTTACCTCCTCTTGCTACGGTTACATTAATCTTTGGCAGCCATTCTATTTACAATCCTAGTTCCTTGACTAGCTGGTAGTTCACAAAGTTGTGTGTACTACCAGAATCTATCAAGAACTTAATATTTCTTTCCCTTATTTTTCCTAGAATCACCATAGTTTTTGAGGTGGAGGTTCAATACATGGCATTCATAGAAATTTCTACATGCTCCATTTCTTCTTCTTGTAACTCACCCTCTACCTCTACCCAGTCTGTTTCTTCCTCACACAGCCACATGCCTTGTAGAATGAAAAGCTTTTTACACCTATGGCCTAGCACAAATTTTTCATCACAGCTAAAACACAATCCCTTCCTCCTCCTCTCCTGCAACACCATAGGAGACATTCTCCTTAAGGGTACACTAACTTTGGGAGGGTTAGGGCCATAACCTGTGGTTCTTCATGGAGCAAAAGAGACCTGTCTCTTTTCACTCACCCTATTATCATTTGCTCAGTGTTCATACAGCCTAGCAAACTCAATGGCATCAGCTAAGGTGGTAGGTTTCTTAGTAGCTACCTCTACTTTAATGGTTTCCTTTAACCCACTGATAAAACCTCGGATTACTTGAGCTTCTGTTAGCTCCCTCGCCCTTAACAACTTCCTCAAGTACTCTTTATGATAATCTGCAATAGAGTGAGTCTAATGCAATTTTGTGAGTTCCCCATACCCACTAAGAAATTCCAAAGGGCCACATTTTTGAAATAGATCTTTTTCTAGTTCTTTCCATAAAACAGGTTGGCTACGATGTTTAGCTTTGAGCAGTTGAAACCACACCTGAGCGTCCCCTTCTAGATTCCACGCTACTCAAGAGACTTTGTCTTCCTTTGGGGTGTTGTGGAAATCAAAGAAGTGAGTTGCCTGGTTTAACCAGCTAGTGGGATCTCTGCTCCCATCAAATCGTGGGAACTCTATCTTAACACTACTGGGTTTGCAGCTCCTAAGTGTTGTGTTGTTTTCCCCGATTTTTAGGTTGTCATTGTCTTTGGAAGTCCCAGAAGGGCTGCCGCCTTCTTTATTAGTTCCAGTTTCATTCCTGGAATCGTTGTTCTTGGAGTTGAGCGCTAGTAGGATTTGTTACATTGAATCTAAAAGCTCCTTCAGCCGCTTGTCGATTCCTGTCATCTTTGACTCCAAAAGTTCTATTCGATCGTCTGCCATAACTTGGCTCCGATACCAAATTGTTGCATGCTTGGATAAAACCCCTGGTTAAGGGACGCTGAATAAGGAAATCTTCAAGGCTAAGTGGAACAAATTTCTTCTCTCCTCCTCGACCTATGTTGGCGGATGGTAAGAAGGAAAAAAAAGGGATAATTGCTCGGCTCTATAGAGGGAGACCGAAACCTCATTGCCTCAGAAGGGAGACTGCACCTAATTGAGAGAAGGACAAATTCATTCATACCCAAAATGTTACAAAAAAGCCCCCTTATATAGTTCAGGTTTTGCCATGGCTCTAGCATAGTTGACAGGGCTTTGGTTACATGCAAAAGTTAAACAAAATACTACAAAATCATGGGTTAATCTAATCATCATCGTTCTTCATATCTTCCTTCTCACTGTTTTGGATGACTTTCATTCCTCCTCTGATGGCATGTCCCCGTCTTGGTTTCCTTTGTCTTTTTCCTCATGCAAGGAGATGTCAGGAAGTATGGACTTTGCTGTTCCTTGCTGTTTTGCACCTTGTTGATTTGTAAAGGAGCCAGTGTCCCTTTTATCGCCACTTGGGATACATAACATAATGGAGTTTCTGCTCTTTTTTTTTTTTTTTTTCCCCCTTCTTGTGGAGAATTACTAGTGCAACACTTACAAGTCTACTTTTCTAATAGGAGAAAAAAAGTAGTAACAAGAACAATTAGTTTCATAAGAAAAGCTTGTGTTTAATGTTATCGCTATTTATGACAAGCTTGTTATTTAAAGATTTTTTATATTAAGATATATTAATATATTAAGGTTAAAAGGCCTAAAGTCCAATCCAAAAACTAGCTTAAAAGTCTTGCTTTACAGTGTTCAACTAGACTAAAAGTTCTAATAAAGTCTATTATGGGATCTTGGTAAAATCCCTTTACTACAAGTGTTGCTTTATAATCTTCAAGAGAGCCATTAGAATTAAGTTTTATTTTATAAACCTATTTGTAGCCAATGAAAATTATATTTGATGGTGGTGGTACTAATTTTCATGTTTGATTTTTTTACCAAGGCAATATATTCTTCTACAATTGCTTTAAGCTAATTGGAATCATATGTGTGTAGAAGCAGTTGAAGCATATGTGCTAGCATATGAGAGTACTTTTGAAAATTATTTCAGCTTTAAGTCTAATGACCATTGAATGTTGGCATTAGTTTGTTGATGAGTTAAGGGCTGGAATTATAGGGTCCATGAGAGGGTGTGAATCCCTAGTTCAAGAGGTAGACGGCCCATTTTTTGGTAGGAACATGCAAGTTGTATTTTGATTGTTAGAGTTAGGCGCTCAAAAATTGGTAAAGAGATTAGAGGTGGTATGGCTGTAAAGGATTGTGTATTTTGTTTTGCATGGTGATGAAATGGGTATTATTGTTCACGGAAAATAGAATCCACTCTAATATATAATTTATTTGTTTTTAAGTAAAAGCAGTAATATTCTTTGTATCTTATTAGATAACCAAGAAAGACACATGGGATTGACCTTTGGTATAATTTGTGTTTTGTTAAAGGTTGTAGATATGGGTATATTAAGCATCCAAATTTTCTTAAGTGAGAAATAATGAGTTTATGTTTAGACAACTTTTTCCAAAGAGATTTGTTTTCAATTAATGGGCTTGGTAGTTTGTTCATTATGTTGCTTGCACTTTCAAAGGCAAAATCCTAGTATTGTAGAGGTATTTGGGTGTGGTAAAGCATAGCAAGCCTAAATTCAATAATGTGTATGTTTTCTTTCAGCAAATCTATTTTAACATGGTGCATACGGGCTTGAGATTCATTTGCAAATGTCCAGATTTGATAATAAGTTTTTGAATGTTGTAGAAGTAAATTTAGTGGTAACATTGCATTGAATGTTTTTTTATATTTTTGTTTGGAGTTGATTCTTCACAAACTTGTGAAAATTTTTGAAGATTTAAAAAAATTCTTCTTTAGATTTCCTAGGATATAACCATGTGAATTTGGAATAATAATCTATGAAACAAATGTAGTAACCGTTGCCTTGATAGGATGTGGTTAGGGTAGGTCCTCATATATCAAAGTGGATTAAGTCTAATAACACAGGAGATAGAGATAGAGTTTAAGTTGATGTTTGCTTTTACTAGTCTAAAAAGCATTGCAAATCATAGGAATATTTCCTTGAAAATGAATATTCATTACTTTTAACGATCTTATTATAATGATTTAATGATTTCATCATACACTCACATATTGTATTATATTCCATAAACTAATATCAGGCATTCTAACTGCAGTTTTGGGAAAGGGAGGCAGAAACGTTGAGACAACAGCTGCAGCACTCGCAGGAATGCCACAGGTAGAATCATTGATGCTCAACAAAGCAACACTGAACTATGCATAGTCACTAGAATTCCGCACAAATCAGAGTGTACAGTCATATAACCTTACATAAAATGAAAGAAGCAAGAACACTCAAAAAAAAAAGAAAAAAAAAAAGGAATTTGATGGCAGAGAGTGTGGAAAAGCTCACTAATCATAACAACAGATGGCGTTAGGGGTGCAACTGCATCTTTCCTCACAACTTCATTTGCTCCAGCAGAACCTCAAAACCAATGTCTGCAGTCGAAACTCAACCAATCTCAACTTGGCTTTTGTGGTTAAACATGATGCCCCCTCCGTTTGCTTGCCTCCTGCCGCCTTAGAATGCTTGCTACAAGAGCCAAGTCAATCCTTTGGCCCAGCTTTGGCTTAAAAGCGATGATTTTGTGACAACTGGCTTCTCTTCTTCTGTACTTTCTCCGAGGTCGCGATAGGATAGGTTTGGCCTAGGTTGGACCACATATGACCGGCTTGGCTTAGGTCGGGCCTGGTTTTGTCCCCAGTCATGTTCCAAAACATTAACTAGTTCAAACTAAAAGATCATTCTACTTTATAATACAACATAACTCTAGGTACAACTAATTGATTGAGCTCAAGATGTGGAAACCATAGCCATTGGCAATCCAGTGTGTCAGGTTGAGAAAACATGGCAAAACTCAGAAGAGTTTAGAAACCCCTCACTGACAATCTAAGATCTAAATGATCGTTTCTGTGGCTAGCAGACCGACTACAAGTTACGGTATGTAAAACATACGTTTATTCAGATCAAAACGATTTTTTATGCCATCAAATCTCCCTTTCTTGTGCTTTTCTCAAAGCCGTATTGCTGGGACCATTACTGCCAAATTACTTATATTTCACTTGAAACGCACAATACATTAAGTAGACACCAGCATCTTTTGCAGCACTTTGTTTAGACAAGCTCTCTCAGGAAAAATTATGCATGCAGGGAACTCTCGGGCAAAGAACTTTGTGGTTTGAGTGTTAAAGATTTAGAAAATCTGGAAAATCGACTGGAGAAGAGTTTGAAGGCTGTCCGTGCCAAAAAGGTTCGAGAATCTGAGATTTATTTGAATTTTAGTCCAGAAGTAACAAAAAAGGGGGCCCCGCGGGAGGGGGGTGTGGGGGTGGTTGTGGAACTGTAAACCTTGATGCGGCTATTCTTTCCCTGCAGGAACATAAATTAACCGATCAAATGAAAGAACAGACCTCAGGTTTTCAGGAGAAAATGGCTAACTCCTAGTTCATGTTTGTACAAATTTCATTTCACTACCTAACTAGCTTTCATTCCACTGTAGGAAAATGTCATTCGTCAAGAGAACACAGAACTATACAAGAAGATTGACCTCATTTACGAAGAAAATATCGAATTGAAGAGGAAGGTAATGTTTAAAGCACATTTTTATATTTTCTTTATTCACTGTGAATACTTTTAAATACAGAAACAAGCCTTCGGTAAGGCAAAAAAAGAACCCACTTGAAGATAGATAAACTACCTTTAAGGCTCATGGTATTCGTTTTGAAACTAGATTAGTGAAGGATTGTTTTCTAGCCAGGCTTAAATGAGTGTTTGCATCGTAGGTTTATGGTCTGGGAAATCTCAACGAAGAAAGCGTAAGTCTTACTGCTCCATCCAACATCGGCAATGAACACAATCTTCACGCATCCGTCCATCTCCAGCTAATATCCTCCATTTATGGACATGCCACATTCAATTCAAGAGTGGTAAAGAAATTATATTATAATATTAACGCTGTCAATGTCTCCTCAAAATCTTCAACAGATTACAACTGCTTTAGCAAGTCTATTGGACTGGATAGCTACATGCCATTATCCTATCAACAACTCGGCCAGAGTGTAAAATTATGCTTCCAACAGTGAGATTTCATACTTCAACTGTCAGATACAGTACATAAAGCAAGTACCAGAACAGTTTGAATGAATGTTTTATGAAGGTTGCTATAAAATACTAACAGAGACCAGCCATCCTAGATGGATATGGGAAAGCACGACATTGTCATCTGTTGTTATAGTTTTCTGGAATTTTGTGGTTATCAATAAAAAAGAATGGTGTAGTTACGGTACGTACATAATTCTGGTCAAGAGTAACCAGCATCTCAAGCAAGAAAGTCTCAATTGCACGACTTTTTTAGGGGCAGAAATTTTTTAACACTTCGGCTAAAAATTCAGAAAAGCACGAAGTAAATTGTGAAGAAGAATTACTAGTCGATGAGTGAAATTTGTGGGGTCTAATCTTTTGCAGAAAAAAGAAACTTGAAATTATCAAGAAAATATATGGTTTCTGGATTCAACATGCTTCACTTATAAATACGAGCCCAACAACGGAGTGAAAAGGATATTAAAATATTTTCAGTAAACCAATGAAGCAGAAACTTGTCCAATTACTAATAACTTCTATTTTCCATTAATTTCACCTTAAACTGTGTCTTTTAGAACATTATATCACCTAATATCATTGGACCAACAGGGTTACAGCGGCAGCATATATTCGTCATTATGCCTAACAAAATATGGGTAGGACAATGGCATGTATTGATCATAAATTATTTTATAGAACTTGGCTTGTTATTTGTGAGTGTAATAGATTTGATTTCAAGTTGCAGTAATTTGATGCCAACTGGAAATGACCAATGGAAGTCTTCCGTTTGGTACCAGAAGTTCAATCCAGTGAGAGCATCGGCTCTTTATAACAATTCTGGCATTAATGAAATTGCTTGCGGGTGGCTTCAGAAAGACTTCCTCGCCCCACCACCCTCACCCTACATCTACAGTGATTTTTCTCACTTATTAATAGATTTATCCAGCAGGTCAACTATCATTATCAATTTTGAATGACATTCACAGGTCTTACTCTTTCCACTGTTCAATTCTGATTTAAATTAAAGATGTTTTAAAGTTAGCAACACAACTCCTATAATCTAAGGCTTAAGAAGGGTTAAGTTCCCGACACCCACCTACACTATAATAGATAATGAGAAGTTGCATTATCATGGCATTATAAAGTACTATTACTTGCCCGGGTCTGAAGTTCTTCAATCCACCCTGTTCAGTATAGTGTGGGTTAAAACAACTTCTATCATTATGGAGATAATTCTCTCAAATTCTCGATCACAAAGACCTTATGATGCAACATCATAACCATAGACATGAAAAGTACTATTACTTGGATAGAATGTGATCTTCGATCTAGATATCACAACTTGCAATTACTCAAACTTGTTCTCCGTAAAGTATAACAATAAAAAAGTTAAAAAAATTCTCATTTACCTTTAAGGTTCACTAACAAACGCAGGAAAAGGACAAAAGAAAAAGAGTGTACATAATAAACCAGAGAAATTGAATGAGAATCAATCAAAAAGTCCGTTATGTCTGTTTGATTTGGTATCACTAAGAGATTGTTAAGGATTCTTGTGGGGATGCCTGAGAAGTCAAGTTTTGCGCTCCAGATTACTGTAAGATATCTTTCTAAAATGTCAGTTGGATCACCTACCACCTATGTGCGACATGCAATGTAAAATAGATTTTATCACAAGCGAAACTCTTCCAAAGTTGCTGCAATGCAAGATGACAACGAGTAAATGTGCAAAATGGAAAAATGGATGAACTCCTTCAAAAAGGATTTGTCCATGAAAGCCCAAGTCCTGTGCACTTCCCTCCTAATGGATAGAGAAACAATTCATAGCGGTTGATAATGTACTACTTTCTCATCCCAAAGCTTGATAGTCATGATCTTTTCAAAAAGTATTATCAAGAATAGCCACCAACAAGTCAATTTAACCTTAAATATAGTTGGAAGACCACCGTCAAGATGAAGGAAATTTTTATGAATGGTTGCGTATGCTATATGCTCTGTACCTTCATGAGAATTGTACCACTAAGAAAAATGCCTTTCATGCGTAAATTCTTGGTTGTGTGCTTGGGCGACAATTCATGTGAAATAATCAAAGAGGTATTACTTAGACCACTTTTCGTAGGATTGTACCACCTAAGAAAGAAGAATTTTGATTCCAATATCCTTCTATAGTCATACCTTCTCTTAAGAGAATCTCTACCAAGTCGCACAATATTCGCCTTTTATCATAGGTTCATTCAAGTGTTTGTCACACCTATATCTCCTATCACATAGCATAGAATACAACAAGTGTTTTAGTGAGCTTGCACTACTGCCAAAACATTTGGTTAGACTAAACCAAGATGACCAAGTTATTCAAAGTGGTGTAATTCATTAGTCATTGGCATAAGTGGGGTACTTAGTCAAGAGTGTCGTCATAATAGCTTATTTATGTGACAATACAGGTCTTAATTATTTCCCGTATCAAAACTTCAATCACTACCTTGACCATGGAGCCCTACACTAACTTAACCACTATATGAGGTTCAACTATATGCAGGGTCTATTGGAAGAATAACACATATCTAACAACAAACATACATAGAATAAAATATCAAAGAATATCAAAGACATGGGGTTAGGAGAAGCTTGAAGTTTCTTATTTGAATATTAATGATTATGATTCATTTTTCAAAAACAATTCAAAGAGGAAAAGTCTTTAACAATAAAAGAGCATTTTGATGGGCACACTAAATATTATAAAAAGACATGGTTATTCTTCAAATTCTTATATCATTTGCATAAATGATCAAATTACACCTTAAATTTTTTCTAGTGAAAATAAGACTTTCAACTTAAAAATGACTAAATTATACCAAAGGTTGATAATGAAAAAATAAATGCTAAATTTATGATCCATTTATTGATTGAATAAAGTGTTACAAAAAGGAATAGAAAAAATTAATTTAGTAACCTTGTATCCTTAAAAGTAATAGACAATGATCTTAGGAAAAGAAAAATATTTTAGGGCTAACCTTTTACAACAAACATTGAGTGGACTGGATGCAAATGACTCACTTCCATGGTCTTATGTCATTGGAAATCGAACTAAGAGATCATGCATTTGTAATAGATAGAAAATTCATATGTCACAAGGAAAAGTCTAAAACCATTGACTATCAAAGTAAAAATATTCCTTTGTTATATGAGCCAAATTAATGTCTTATGAGATAATTTCTTTTGATAAGACCATATCTTGAGGTTGTCCAATAGCTACTGTGACTTGTAATAGAATGTGCTTGCATGTCATAAAAAGAATTGCTGTTGCAATGTTTGATGTTTCACCAATCTTTTATTTATTATTCACATATGTTATAATTAAGGTGATAATAGGATTTAGATTTAACCTCCACCCATTATAGAGAAAAATGACCATAATCAATCCCTTATAAAAAAGCAGGGCCAAGAGTAGTCTTTGAACCCTTAAAATGGGTGACGGCTTGTTTTAATCAATTCCAGGTGGTGAATTTGGATGCATTAGTGAAAAAAAAATTACTTCTTAGATTTATTTCCACCTTTCCTTTTCATTTTCATGATATATAGAGAATTTCATATAAGTATTAGCAGCCGTATCTCGACCTAGGTATGCAACAGCCATGATTTGATAAAGATACTTATATGCAAACAATTTCATTATTTTGTTTTCTTAAATTTCTATGATTTTTATTTTTTTTCATAAGTACTTGTCCATATAGTAAAGATGGGTACGACAAAGAAACAAACGTTACTGACGGATAAGCCCATTTCTTTAATTTAAGATTCACATGGATGTTTATTGTCCTTGCACGTTCTCAAGTGTGCACACTATTAATTAATTTGACACATTCTCAAGTGGGAACGCCATTAATTAATTTGACACATTCTCAAGTGGGAACACCATTAATTAATTTGATGTACAGAGATTAATATAATACAATTTTGAATCTTGACCCATTGTACTGTGTATGTGACCAGAACTCAGGTCATTAATTTAGCAACTTATGATTAAAATTTCAACCACCGTACGACTTTACAGCTAGCAAACATCTCTAAATTAACGCCTTTCTGGGTAACTCGTATCATTCAGCCACTAAATCAATCCTTTGACATTTCGACCTTGTTTCTTGTGGATGCGAAAAGAACTTGTAACAATCGAAGATATTGGTGAAGTCGTACAAGAAGCTGAGATGGGATCGGATGTTTGGCTAACCAAAGCATTTGAAATTTATTAACCTCCCTAAGTGGTTAGAAGAATGGTTCTAAGCAGCCTCGTTTCAAGCATGAAGACCCGACAACATTGGATAAATAAGTTAAAGGTAAGCACGCATTTCTTGCAATATCGTTTAGCCTTAAAAAGGTTTGAGGATAACGATGAATCTACTCCCAAGAAATCCCCATTTCCTCCCCCTTTCTCTCTCCCCACTGAAGGTGGATTGCTTGGTTATAGCAACCTCAGTACCCTTAAATTAGCGGAGGAACAAAATAACGCTGAAATCTACGGGCAGTAATTTTTGAAACATGATTAATATACTTTGTATAATCTTCTCGAAGGATGGAGACGCATTTTGTACTTTATGCTATCACAAATGTTGAGGTTGGGTATTAAGCCAACACTTATCTCCATTGATATGTAGAACTTGATCACCTGGGTTTAGCTGATGAAATGTGGGTTCCTAACTTCAAAACCTAATCCTGTATATTAAAATTGATGAGTAGGCTGGTCCGCGAGCACGGTGCTCAGAGCATTACTTCTCGGAAAGTAATTTTAAGTTTCTAACTTGATACATTTATATATTGTTCATACTGTATACCTCTTTATATGAGCTTTGTAACTATCATGGCCAAAAAAATAATAAATAAATAAAAACTTCGGTAGCCAATATGCTCATACCGTGCTTCACAAGTGACGCTATTTACTATTGAGGCATGCTTAACAAAAACCATGCTGTACCTGGCGTTATTAAAATATCATCACATAAACTTAAGTTATTTTTTCCTGTCACGTTAAATTTTTGCGATGATTGCAAATCCAGTGTTATAGTAACATTTAGGTATTTAGTGATGGGGGTTTTTAGTCCTGGACATGAAGAAACCTAGTATAATTAATAAAATGATGAAATTCATCATTTCCCTCAAATTTAAACTTTATGGATAAATAGAAATTTAAGAAAATTTAAGAAAGAGAATATATAAAAAAAAAATTTGACACATAAAGTTTAATTTAAAAATGAGTATTTTTATTTGCTAATATGTAAAGTGAATTGTTAGTATATTAACTAAATAACTAGTCACCATTTTCTATAAAATTCTATGGAACCCAAAGATTTAGAAAGCTAAAGCGTCACTACAAACTTTTTAAAATGAAATCGAATTAAACAAAACATAGTGTTTTTACATTTATGGGTGGTTAAACTATGCATGATGCCGATATATTTTTTGATGCATAAACAAATTATTCCTTCCCTACTTCTTCATAGTTTTTTTTTCTTGATGGTAAACTGTGGTGGAATTCAAATGACTAACTAAAAAAGAAATAGTCCTAATTAAATGGGAAACTATCAAGTGTGGTTTGTAGGATGGACACAGCTTACTTTTAGGCTCAAACATAGAACCAATTTTATTTAGCTACAAGAAATACAGGTAATGAATAAAAGGTATTGAATTATTATTTGGCGTACTTTTAGTTGTTTCACACTAATAGCTAAAGAACTCTTAGAATTTGACTACTTGGATTATCTTATCTCCCCTTGTTTGAATTTTCTAAACCAATACTTAGGGCTTGTACAAGGAAAAACCACATCCTTCTAATGAATAAGCGTATACATGCGACATAGGATGATCTTCCCATTTTCTGTACCAAATCACCACTCCCTACGGAAATGGTTGAGAAGTGGATCCTTAATCATATTCTACTAATTTATTTATGTTACATATGATTCAATGCTAAAATTAAACTTCATAAAAAATAATTAAATATGTTTTATAGGGTTCTGTTGGTTAAAAGTAGATGTTATTATCATAAGTAAAACTTTATCTTTTTATGAGAATATTTGCATATCAATATGTTCCTACTTTCTTTTTATGGTGTATACATTGGCTATGTTACATATTTTGGAAGAAAAAGTCCTCTTTAGTTAAAAAATAGATAGACGCATCGTAGATTTTTTTTTTTTATTTGGCAAAAGCTCATATTCACTCAAAACATCTCCAATGTAAAAGGTTGGTCGGAAAACATCCAAATATCTTGCGAATTAAGATTAAAAATCAGTAAAATGGGAAAGAACTCCTATCAGGAAACTTGTTTGAATACGAATTTTTATTAGCTTTTGCAGCTGTTAGACTACTAAAACATTTTTAATTAAAATAATTACAACTACAAATGTTTAAAGTTGTGATCATAGACTTGCAATTTGAAGAGTGAAGTAACTCTTCATTCTCAGTAGTTTATTAATTAAATCTCAACAAAAGAAACATATATCATTTTCACAATAATTGATTCATTTTAGATCTGAAAAAAAGTAATAAGAAAGTATTATCATTTTGTATTCTTTCATTGAGCATTATAATCATGATGGATACAAATTCCACCATGTAGTTTTTTTTTATTGCTTATTATAACTAGCGTTACTTTCAAATTTAGTATCATAATTTATCACTTATTTATTTTTACAAATGTTACTAAATGCCTTTTAATTGCTCGCGTAGGTCATTGCTTCGGGACATGTTCTGGATAAGAAAAAGTAATAAAACATGATATGACATAGCTAGCTTGTACATATTATAAACTTTTATGAAACTAAATTTTAACTTTAAACTAGTTTAAAATTGTGATTTCTCCATCTAATTAAAAGAACCTTATTTAAACTATAAATAGAGGATCCAAGAAAAAAGAAAAGACAAGGGTAAAAGGAAGAGAACCAATTAATCAAATTACTTGCTTTTTTCTTACACAACATAATTTTACAATTATATCTAACGAAAATTGTTAAACATTTCCACTTTCTTAGATATCTAAAGATAAAATTTATTGCTTATGTAATATTTATGAGGAATCTAAAGATGTCATCTTACTCATTTAACATGTAAGATTCAATCAATTCATTAGCTTACATAAAAAAGAAATAAAAAACTAAGGCATGTTTTCTTAAATATGTGTATATATCTTTTATTTATGCTATTTGGAATGACAAAAATAGTAAAATCTTTAATAATTCTAGTAGCTGTAAATATGTTAACTTTGAAGTCATTGATAGGCTTACAAAAGATGAATTTAATTGTGTGAATCCAATTCAGCTACAAATTTATATCCTTAGTGACTCTAAAAAATTTAGGTAACCATATTTGATTTGATGTAATATATAAATTGTTTCATTATAAGGGTATGCCCCCAGTATCAACAATCGCACAAATGAAGCGAGAGCTTCTTGATTCATCTCATAGTAACTTCAAGACGATGCATTGCTTTAATTGAAAGAACCACTGCATTTACTTTGCTTGGATACAACGAAAAACACATTCAACTTCTTTATGACGCGTTTCATCTTTGCCATCAACTTGGTTTTGTGCCTCAACAGATAGTGCATTACCCAGTAATAGTTGAATCCGACTTATAGTTGCGGTTCAAATAGTTGTCACAATAATTTTGTAATTGATTTCACTACCTACAGGAGCAATCCGTAACTATGGAATTTTGATATTATTAAAAAAAATGTAGTGGAATTTTGAAATTTTCATATAATTTCTTTTTGATAACATTTCATTTATTTTACTTTCACAAACTTTATAGTACAAAAATAATTCAATTAATTGCCCATCACTTTGGTTAGATAGTGGAATTTAAAACTGCAAATATTTGTTACAATAGAAGCCTTACACTCCTAATTGACAATATTTTACCCTCATGTCCTCAAGCTTGGCAGTAATCTATGCCCTCTAAGTGTTGACCATTGAATATTCTATGTGATATATTGTAGTTTTGGAGAATACACATATCCTTTCATAGCAAACATTGTCCTCCATCTGATTTAGTTAACTTGTAATTAGAGAATAAATACTCATTTGATTCTTTTTCTTTTTTGTAGGTGAAAAAAAGGGGTGTTTTGGTGTCTAAAACCTAAATCACATTGGTCCAGCTATCTTGATGCTAATTGAACCAAGAAATCTTGACAATTCTTATTGTTTTTGACATAGGTTGCATTGTTGATCCATTGAATTGGATTAATATAATCAGCAACTAATTTTGTTTATTTTGGACATAAGGTTCATAACATATTGAGCTTTAATCTATACATTTTTTGTGTTAAAACTTCATGCCAATGTATTTGGCTAGGTTACCATCTTAAAAACTAAACACATAATAGTTTGGAATTCTTTCTAAAAATATCACTAATAAGTAGACACCAATACTTAGATGAACTTTTATACGTCTTATCTCTTTTAACTCTTTAATAGGATTGGTGGCGAATGATTAATAGTTAAAACTTCCACCAAAAAGCAAGAATAGGAAAGAATGAAATTTAATTTCTGGATTAGTGATTTTCATTCTCTTACACTAACTGCCCTTTTAGGCAGCCTAGGTGAAACCGAACTCAAAGCGTTTGGAGTTCTTGAAGTATTTTGTCATATGAGCTTTCCAAATCACAACCTTTATTTTGAAATTAAATACCGAAAAATTTAACTACTCAAAATTTAGAAACTTAGTATCTTTTCATGTTATTATGCATCTTTAAATAATAAATTCTAACATCAATCTTATCCTTATCGTTTTCCACAACTTCGCTATTGCTCACCTATCATTGTTACCCTGACTTCAATCAATGGGATATCATTTTAGAAATATTAGACACAATTACTTGTTTTCCTTATAATAAAATGTTAATTACATATGATATCCCTCAATAAAATAATTCTTATTGGTTTAATTTTTTTTTAAATAACTTGTAGTCGACAAACGATATTTAGACGCAGGCAAGGGAGACGCAGACACAGCTTGACTTATTTACGGAGCAACTAGCCATTTTTTACTGGGTGGTGTTTTCTAGATGAATGATGACAGCGGAGAAGAAAAGCTGCTCAGCTGAAATCTTAGAGTGCCTAAATTCTCTACTTTACCAATAGGTGAGGCATACACAATCTTGACTATCGAAAGTTTTGGGGCAAATCCCTGTTAGAGTAACAGGGTTGCCGTGAATCTAGCTGAAGTGAGACCAAAGTTCTATCAATCCCTTCTCCGATAAATGCTGAAAGAAAGCAGCCAAAATGGGAGGCTCCCTTGGTTTTCAAAAGTACGAGACGGCCAATTTACAAAAATCCAAGAGTCCAGGCGCTTCAAGAAATACGAGGTCTCCACACATTAGAAACTTTGGTTTAGTGATAGTCTTTTTCTTGCACCCTCCCCTATCCGCCGATCCGTTGACGACCCCTCTGCACTCATGGATAATTACGCCCTATCAATTATCGACGTGAAAAGGCGAGTAGGCTTTTTTTGAGTAGTTGCGAGAGTAAAAGTTAGGAAAGGATGTTTGATCGGTCCAAGAAAAACCACCCACCGGGATTGCGCCGCGCAGAAACGTTAATTGTTTACTTATATAAAAACCAAAGAGACTTGCCTCCGTTGGTACCACTTTCAACTTCAACTTCCAATTTTCAAACTTTCCATAAAAGGCTTAAAATTAGCATCGCATAGTACACATCTTCGGCAATTTTTCCCTCTCCTTCCTTCCTTCTCTTCAACTCCATTTAAGATCAAGCAAGGAAGCTCTGCTTCAGCCTTTTTTTTTTTTTTTTTTCTCCCTTGTTTATCATATTCCTGATATTGCATACCCGTCTTCGTTGCTCTTTGGGGAGGTAGAATCTTTTCTTCTGATCATTTATGAAGTCTTAACCAAAAAAATTATGGTCTTCAATATTTTCATTTTTTATATCTTCGTATTGGAGTCATGGGTATTAAGCTAGTTCTGAACTCTTTTGTGCCGATCTAGCCGATAGAAGGAGCGACCAGACCTCAAGGTTTGTAAGAAGGGGATGGGGAGAGGAAAGATTGCGATCAGAAGGATTGAGAATTCCACAAGCAGACAAGTGACCTTTTCAAAGCGAAGAAAGGGGTTGCTTAAGAAAGCCAGTGAGCTCTCGATCCTTTGTGATGCGGAAGTTGGGGTGATTATTTTTTCCAATACCAACAAGCTGTGATTTTGCTAGCTCAAGGTCTGGTTTTTCCTCTTTCGCTCTTTCTCAAAATTTATCTCTCTCTACATATTTTCCAATGACTCTTTGATGGTTCAAGTTTCTACCAACATTTGTTTGTTTTATGCCATCGATTATCATTTTGTTGCTTTATAGCGAGATGGTAATATCTTATATGATTTTTTTTCCTGTATGATTTTGTATAAGAATACACATATATATTAGGCTACAACAATAAAGAAGTGGATTGTTCAAGCCAAAAATACATAGAGGAGCATTTCATAAATTACGTATGCTTTCTTCTTGAATGTCCTTGAAGATTGCCACGCATCTGCATGCATTATTAACCTATTGTATTCCATGCAACTATCGGTCTGGCCACAACATTCAATAAAGTAGTACTTGACCGTGAGAATACTGTTCAAGTTCATTGAGAAATCATGTTGACTTTCAACGTATACAGCAGCATAATAAAATCTAGTTAGAGAATGTGTTTGATAAGATCAGTGGTTAAATCGTTTGTCCCCGAAGTGAGGAAATCCAGATTTTTCACCTATCTCATTGGGTTGCCAGTAATGGATGAAACTATGAGACTAAGCACGAAACATGGATCTAACCCATGGAAAAACAGATAATTAGAAGCTAAATCTAGACTGTGGCGGAGATGTTATCTAACACAAAATGTTTGTGTTGTTTTTCTGGAAACAGAAAGTTTCTTTCATTTTGCTAGAAACCACTTTCCCGAACAACAAAACCTTTTCACATTTCACATTTTTGTTTTGTAACAAATGCCTATTATAAAGAATCATTAGAAGCGATAGATAAATACTTTCTCGGGTTCTTCAGCAGAAAATGAATGCATTGCTCTCAGTTATAGAAAGGTACTTTTTCCCCCCTTAGTGGCAAAACCAAGTTTAACTTGAAGCCACTTACTACATATTAGAGCCTTAGTTCTTCTTTCTTCTTTGGGATACAGCCGATCTAGCTCTGCGGATAAACGGTCAACAAGTTTTGCAGCTTTCTAGAAGTGACTTAATAAACAACTCGTCCTATTTTCTGGTGAAATCATTGCGGATATTTGGTTTGTCACTCAAGAAAAAGTAGAGGTAAAGAGAAAAAAAAACTGATTGATTTATAGTCACAAGCCTCACAATCATTTGAACATGGAAATAGATCCAGCAAACCCGATTATCTCCCAATCCCTCATTCATACGTGAAGAATTGCTCACCAGACGTTTCATCACTTATCAAGCTATTAAGAATGAACTTTTTCAATCTATTTAATATATTTTAAAATTTGTATAGCATCAAAAGGCTAACGTTATTGCTAACGACCTCTAACCTTACAATGGGTGCATATGTGCTATCATAATCTATCGGTTTCTCCGAGCTACATCATTAGGCCACTAACATGTTTTTGTTTCTAGTTACGATCCATTTTTGTCTAGTTTCTTAGTTAAATATTTATTTCTTCCTATAAACAAATGGTTTGGGTCTACATACTGAATGCCAAATTTGTTCCTTTCAAATTGAGTTAATTCTTCTTGCATGAAAGAACCTAACTAATCACCTATGTTTTCTTCTACTTTCTTAGGCTCTACTTTTGACAGAAACATTACAAATTCATATGTATTATTAATAGTGGATTGTCTATGAGTCTTGCTTGATCCATCTCACTTCTAACTCTTGGATAAGTTAGTTCTCTTTCTTCTTTATAAGTTGTTGTAAACTCAGCTTCAACATTTGTAGTTGTTTTTACATGTTGGAATACAAGAGCCTCCTCTACAACATTAAACTCAACTTCCCTTTGATACTTATTAGACTCATCAAACACAACATGAATAGACTCTTTAACAGCTAGAGTTCCTCAATTGAATATCCCATTGTTGGTACTAATAGCGAACCTAGAAAAAAGGGATTTTGAGTTAGGTTTTAGTTTGAATCATTAGACGTGCTTCTTTCTCATGTATTATATGCTGTCAATGATGAATATGCAATATATTGCTCATTTTGGCAATAAATTAACTGCACAATTAAATTCATAAGACAAATTTAGGAATAAGAAAAAGGCAATCAAGCACAATGAACAATATCTTGAGTCATTAATTTGAAGGCTACTTGGTACTTAAGTTTATTTTGGAGAATATTGGAACAAATTTTGCTTATTCAACAATTTCACAATGTGAGGGTTTTGTTTTAAACAAACCCTACATCACAAATGAAACCTAGATGAAGAGAGTAACTTCAAACCATGCAAATAAGCTTGATAGACATGTGTCTCATTTGAGAACCAATTGCTTGTGACCAAGAGGTCTTATATTTGATACCAACACTTTCACATCCTTATTTATCTAATAAAAGAAAATGACAAAATAGTATAGTAGCCTTTGTCACCATTTGAAGTTTTTGTATTTGTTATCACAATTTTTTTTATATGGGATTCTTGAGTTTTCTGTCCTTTTTTGTCCTTTTCTTCGTAGCATTATTGGGATTATTTTTACTAGTAATGATATTTGATATAGTGTTCCAGTTCACTTATGTTTAGAAATCATGATATTTATGATCTCAAATATGATGATTTCTTTTGCGAAATAATCCCATTTGCTTTGGCCACAAGTACTTCAATTATTTTTTAGAAATTTTTGTTTTTAGTTAGGTAAAGGGTTGTTTAGAGATGGGTGTCTTGAGCTCTCCCATTGAGAAGAGGATTCACTAATAGCTCTACTTTAGCTACCAAGGAGGCGATAGTTTTCCAAAAACTCATGATAAAGTATTAAAAAATATATCTAGTAGAACTACTAATGGCTTGAAGCTTCCTTTTACCTAGGAGGTCGACAACCCTCCTCAAAGCCCTTTTTGCCTAACTGAAAAAAAAAAAAGAAAAAAAGAAAAAAAGTGGGGTATCTTTTGCAAAATAGGTCTTATGAAGACTATATTTAATATGTAACAAACTATATTCAAAACTTCCTTCAAACTCTTTTGGTAAATTATTCTGACAAAATATTGTTTTAGCTATCTTTTTTAAGGTTTTATTTTTCACTACCACCATCCCATTCTATTCTAGTATTGTAGGAACATAAAAATATGACCAATATCAATTTGTAAACAAAACAATTTAAAGTGATGGTTTTCAAATTCCCCTCTATCATTGACTATAATATTATTTATGATAAGTTTTATTTTTTTTCATTATGTATTCTCTTCTAAAAAACGTTTAATACTTCTAAGGCTTTATCTTTATGTGTAAGAAGATATATCAATGAAAATCTAGAGTATCATATCCCGTGTACAAGCAAACGATGCTTTTCTCATAGTCTCTTTATTCTCATGGGTACGGATGAGTTCATATATAATAACCGTAAGGAGCCTAAATGTGGATATTTTCATTTTGGATTTAAAGCTGACTCTTAGGTATTTTTCCTTTTACACAAACATCGAACATTCTACCCTTTTCAAATTTAGGCTTGGTAAACCAACAACTACTTGTTTTCTGGACAAATTTCCCTAAGTATCATTCATGCATATCCTAATCTTCTATGTCATAGCCGAGCATCACTATCTCTTATAGAAGAAAGATATGTCTCCTTAGCAAGAATATCATCAAGATTAATCACATAAATGTTCCCATATCTTTTGCCTAAAGCTTGATTTCAATGATATTACTAACCAGCACGCAATGAGATGGTTTAAATTCAACTCTATATCCAGATTGATACTTAACAAATTATTTCAAATCATGCATATATGAGACATTAGATTCGGTAAGGTTTTAGGGTTAATAATACCTCCAATACCTTAAATTTTGCCTTCAGAATTATCTCCGAAATACATTTCCTCCACGGTTTAGCTCAAGTTTTCTAAATAGTATCCTGTTCTCGACCATGTGTCTTAAGCACCCCCCATCCAAATACCAACAATTAGATGTGGACTAGTTGCATGTCTTGTCATTCGCTAATGGTGTGGCCACCAATTCCTTAGTTTTTGTGTTTAGATAGGTCTTGATGAATGGCATGTGATGGTCAGGGGGTTTTGAAAGATGGTTGCACTATGGATGCATGATTTTGTGGAATGGTGGTGGGAACATGTTTTCGTACTTAACATCAAGTTATTACTTTGAATGAAAATTTTATGATTTCATAGAATAATGTCTATGAAACTAGAGCCTTAAAATTTATTTCTTTTTGAGAGTTTGGTAATTACATCCAGTTTGTCCTGGTATAGAATGAACTTATAATCTTAGAATCGACTCGATCGTCAAATAAGAGATTATAATTCAAAACCTTAGTCCATTCCCCGAATTTTGGGTGGAACAAGTCTACTAATTCTTTGATTCCAATTAGGTAAGAGGGATCTTAAACTAAGAAATAGATTCTAAAAGCTAAAAAAGGGTATCCTGATAGCCATTTGTATGCTGTATGCTGTGTGATTGTATGCTGTAATCTGAACAGATGATATTTGTGCAATGACCTGACACAACTTTGGCACCCACATTTGATGTGGGGGTATCAAGGCGTCTCGGTACTAAATCATAAATATTATACAGAAGTCTCAGTTGCCTTTTCAAATCAATATAACCTTCCATGCTAAAAATTATATCTACTGCTCTAACCAGTAATTGTTTTCCCAAGTATGCGTAGTCTCCCAATTTCCTCATTGACTCAAGAGGGCTTTTAACAGAGACCTGACTATGACCCAAAAACTCTAACAACTTGCTTGTATCTGCCACCATCTCTTTCTTTCCAAACAGTAACGATGAGATTGAGAATAGAACACATTGCATTTACTGAGGTTCTTGTTTCTCTGTCCAAGTAGAATACAAAAACAAATATCAACTAATCAAGTGCGCAACAAGATACTAGGTTCTTTCTTTTTAGATGTACTTCCGCTATGACTTATTTTTGAAATCATTTACTGCTTTGTTCCAACCAGGAAAGGATTTTTATTGCTTTTCTATCAGCGATAATTTTGTGGTCTTATGTCAACGAGTCATGTGATAACCCCTGTATAACATCCTTTTCACTCATAATCTTTTTATTTATTTATTATTATTAATTTTATTAATTTTTTTTTGCAGTATGAAATCTGTTATTGGCCGTTACCACAAAGCAAAAGAGGAACAACACTCGGAATGCAACCTTACTTCCGAAGAGAAGGTAAATTATTCTTCAAGTGCTTAATTATTTCCCGCACCAATGGAACACAAGAACAGGTTCAAATGGAGCAATCTTTAGCATCAATCTTTAGCACTGAACTGAAATATACATATTAAAACCAATTAATTAAAGGGAGATGCGAAAAAAACCATAATCTTTTGGATTTGGAGCATCAAGAAGCAGTGTAATCTTAAGAATATGAGAATAGTAGGGTGAAGACGTTTCTCCTTTTATTTATTTATTATTTCGAGAATTACTAATGAAACACTTACAAGTCCACTTATCTAAAAAGAGAAAAAAAAAAACTAGTAACAATAACAGTTTAGTTTATAAAAAAAGCTTGTGTTTAATTCTATTACTATTCATGACAAGCTTCCTATTTAAGGAAAAATTTAGAACAGTCCAACTATAGAATTTCATACCAACTAAATGAGTATGCCTTAAATAATTCTATTTAAAGTGAAACAAGCTGTTCAAATTATGATAAAAATTTAAATTCTAGAATTCCAAACAAGAATAAATCAACTCTGAAACTCAAACTGACGACTAACCATAGCTTTTAGAATGAAAAATATTTAAAAACGTAGAAGGCATTAGATTTTGTACAACAAGCTTTGATTATGAAAGAAGTTTTAGTGTTAAAGCAATGATATCTTTAAATGTTTCTTCATGTTAAAATGAAGCGACAGCAGTCAAACACAATGTACATGGAAGACAACAACCTTTAGAATTACACTCGGCTCAATACAAAGTCAAAAACAATGTAAATAGAAGATAAAAACCTTTAAAATTGCACTCCACTCAATAGAAAGCTTCTGTTGACCTTAAAACTTATTTTTGAATATTGTTGTCATTGAAACTCTTGCCATTTCCATATGAGAGAACATTACATGTATGTATTTGGCATGGCATAACTTATAGCCTACAAGTGTTAGAATTTACTCCAAATCATTTATTTCTTCCCCCTCAAGTGTTCATGTTAGGCAACGTGAGGCAGGGTACTTAAGAAACACGATTATTTCCTCTATGTTCTGCGCCATTTAGTGTTCGTAAGTTTTACTACTATGGTTCAGATGAATGTCTCAACAACTATACTGTAATGGTGCAGAACTGAAAAACCTAGGGCAAAGTTTAGTAGCCTATATAGCTTACCATTTCAATGTTATCAGACTAGAAGATCTATAGTTAGGAATAAGAAACTAGACATAGAATTGTCCAACTCATCCCGGAAACTTTATTCAGAAAAGTTAAAATGCATAAGGTCATGCTCAGCCAAATGCTTGAAGGATGTAAATGTGGCGGCCTGGTGGGGACTTTGTAACTTTACTGTTACCTTCCGGATATTGTTCAAACAGGATCTCTCCTATTAGTCAGACATGTAATAGTTATAGACATGCAATAGTTAGCAAATCAAGATCCCGGATAGCAATACCGCAATAGTGTACACTGTTTTGTTACAACTTCTAAACCTGGAAAGAAAACAAAGTGAGCGGGGGGCGGGGGGGAGGGTGTGGGGGGCGGGGGGGGGGGGGGGGGGGGGGGGGGGGAGGATGGCAAATACTTAAAAAATGGGAAGTGTCAAATAAGGACAGAAAAATCAGTGGCCATCATTCTGCGCACTTCGACATGCAATACCTTTAGAATAAGTTGGAGGCTTAGCGAAAAGCATTTTGGAATAAGTCACTGATCCAGCGTTACAATACAGTAAGATAGAAAGGGAATATGTGAAATAGACAACTAAATCATAAGGCTTCAAATAGCTTGAGAAATGATTACGCAATTATTGATTGGTAGCAAGTCTTGTTTAATCCATTAGAATTACATCTTCATCACATTTTTCCTAGACAAGAAACTGCCTTTCAATGGAAGATGCTAATTAAATAGGCAATGTTACCACGAGAAGGAAATCAAGAATGATTTAGCAAAGTGGTATGGAAAGGCATTTCCTGGGTGCTTAGTATTAGAACATAAAAATCCGGCGACCGTCAAGGCCATGTAATCATGCCACGTCAGCTACGCATGTCAGCATACTACATAACAGCCTTCTGTCCACGCAGGCAGTCCATGTAATCCCCACAACCACTTCGGCCATGCAGCGAACTATCTAAGAAGGAAAGCATCAACAATGGTCATTTCCTCCTTCCCCAAAAATTGACCAAATTCAAAAGAAAAGTTTCCTTTTCCAGCTAGGGACGACACAAAGAAATCTAGTCGATTACGTTGAGATTAATGTGGTTTATTAGCTGTCAAGACTTGAGCCCTCACAACTTCACAATCAAGGAACACAAACAATTCCATATGGAATAATACCTTGTTCATTGATTCAATTTAGTAAAAGATCACAATAATCAATCCTTACAGTCAAATTAGTGACAATATGACTATAAAACTACTCTTATGAAAACAATAAGAATACCAAGGCTAAGGCTAAGGAAGTACTAAGATAAACTGAAGAATTTTCTAGTGGCGTGCCTCTCCTAAAGGATAAGAATGCCTTATATAAGCATATTAAAAATCCTACTTTAACTCATACTAAACCTATCTAAAAACTGTATCTTATTTGATCTAAAAACTGTATCTTATCTTATTTAAAAACTATATCTTATTTTCAGCATTCTAGAAGCTTGGTCTTAACAATCTTCACCCTTTCAAACAACCCTTGTTCTCAAAGGTTAACCTAGATCCTCTAAATCCCAATGCACAAATGTAGACTTTGTAGTTGTATTTATAATTTGTTGGCCCTCCCTTACAATCATAAATAGATGTTTGTTCTTGCATTGATAGCCTATGAATAACTTTTCATTGCAATAATAACATAATCCTTACTCTCATCTAGCTTGTATTTGAGCATTCATGATATACCTAGTAGATGTTTTCATGTTTGTGTTAGTGGTCAAAGCCTTAGAATTCGACAATTGCTATTTGCTATTCTTTGATGTGGCACAATAATGATGTTGTTTAGCTCTTGTAGAAACTCCTATCTCACCCACTATCATTGACATGCTCTTTGTGTCAGTCATTGGCTACATGTACTTCTCACATGTCAAGGCTAGTTTGAATGTCTGTTTAAGCTTCCAAGGTTGCAACACTATAACTAGCCTTTAAAGCTCTTCTTTTAACCCAACCAAGAATGCTTCCTCTATTCATCCCAAATATTTTACTTGCACCTTGGACCTCAATTTATTGAACTCTATGATATAAGCTATCACAATAAAAGTTTGCAACAATTGATGGAAGGCTCCCACAACTTGTTTCCAATGCTCCATCACAAACTTATCATATATGTCCTCTTTAAATTGAGTCTAGCTTACTCACCCCATGGAATTTAGATAATTCCTAACTCATTTAGTGGCTTCATCCTTGAAATAAATCATTATGTATTTGACTTTTGTAAACTCACCTATTGGATCCAAATGAAAATTAAACTTGTTACTTTTAATCCATCTTGTTGGCTTAAGACCTCTAAACTCAAGAAAATTAGGACAATGAGTATGGGATCCAAAATTATCTGTGTGTTCTATCTTTAGGGTGCCACTCCGAGTATGGGTTATGCCTCCAATAAATTGTCCTTAGGGTTCAGACATCTTGAAGTTAGGCCCCCAACTTTGTTGGCCTTGAGGGAACTATGGCAAAAAACCCCCATGATAAGGTTTATGATAATTGGGCCCTAAGCATGTATATGAGTTTTGCTTTGTTGGATTAGGCCTTTAGCCCACATATTGGACCCTTAGCTCGCTTGTTGTCTTTATGAATTGGGCCTTTAGCCAAATTGTTGTCCTTGTGGACTAGGCCCCCATAGGCTTGTTGTTGCAAGGAATTTGGGCCCTTAATATAGTTGTTGTCCTTGCAAAGTAGGCCTTCATGCCACTTCTTGTCCAAGGGAGTTGGGCCCTAAACTACTTATGGCCATTATTAATTCGACCCCTAAGTTAGATGTCATTCTTTATAAATGGACCCATAACTTTTTGTCAACCTATAGATGGTCGGCTTATGCTAAATGGGCCCTTAGCCTATGTGATAATGGGGCCTAACTAGTGGGAATGCCACCCTTTGCAATGGAATAAGCAGTGGTAAGCCAACTCATGGTATTTTTTATTTTTTTTTATTGGGGGGGAGGGGGATGGGATGAGGTGGTGGTTATGGCAACCATTGTTAAACTATGGGCACTCTCACATAGTGGCCCATGGCTATGGCTATGTGTGTTCATAAAGGCATATGAGTCATTAGGTGACCTATGCAATTACCTCTTAAATGTTAGGTTGGTGGCTAGAGGAAGAATGTTAGGGCCCATATAAGAATCTAAGGAGGGCTCCACCTGCAATATGTTGCCAAAAAACATTAGGTCAACCCCTCAACCTGATAAGTTAGGGTTTAGAATGCTACTCGATGTTGGTGTGTCATGATGAGTTTTGGCCATTTGGTGACTATGAAGGGATCAATCCAACCCATCCATTGTTTCCACGGTGACAAATCTGTGGCTTCCATTTTTGCTATCCTAGATACACATGATACATGATGGTGGCACCCATGGAAGATTGAGGCCCAACAACTACTAAGTAGAGCCCATTTGTGTGCTAGCAAGCTTTATAGCAGTCATCTTTGCATGAATTGGAATGGTGGCCTCTCTGGTCGACAACAACAAGGGCATCAACATTAGTGCATGTTTGGCATGCTTTCGTAGTTGCTTGGAACACTTGCAACATCCTTAAAATTCCATCTTGAGTTGTATGCATAGTTTTGACTTCCTCTTGAGTGACATATAAATTTTTGAATTTAGCAAAAGTAGACCTTGAAAAGGCCTAGAATTCTTCCACCAATGTGGGCATTGTGCCTTCCTTCTTTATCAATGTTTTTGCCATTGTTGTTAACCATGCTTGTGACCTTGTTTTGACCTCACTTATAGTTGCTAGATCACTAGCTTTGATACAACTATTAGGACTTAAGCCTTTACAACTGTGGCCTAAAGAAACCTAAAACCAAAAAGACATTAAAAAAAAGTAGAGGAAAAAAAAATCTGGTTTCAAATTCTCATGAAAAGTTAACATCATTATCATTTCCAATATTCATTTGTATCATTAACAAGCACTCATTAATTCAACTTAGGTATCACAAAATCTATGTTATATGCTTTTCTCATTGATCTTTTTATTAACATGTGTAGAGGAAAATAATCTAAAAACCATAACTCATTCCATTGTTTACAACCAATCTTGCTAAGCTACACTAAAGATAGAGACTCGTATTAACAACGAAAAAGGAGAACCCCAGGGTTGCAGGGCTAAGTGTTAGGTTGTTTAGTTCTTATTCCTATCTCTATGCTATTTTCCTTTCATAAGTTGCCCTTACTATAACAAAAGTGTACAAAGAGTTGATAGAGCATGGGCTTACACTGCCCAATTTTAACCCTTACATCTTAAATGACTATACTATAGTAGTTTAGGCCACTTTACCCCCTACTCCAATGCCTTATCATTAACTGTAAGAAAAGGTGATTTAGCCTCACGTGAGCAGTTGTGCTTTTTATATTTTGATGATAAATTACAATGTATGAACATACATTTATAGGAGACTAAACCTAGGCTAATAAGGAAAGTAAATACTCCAAGCTTGGAGTGAAGATGACAGTGTTGCTTGCTATAGAGTGCCTTAGTTAGTAGATCAATTGGTTGTTCTTTGGTGGATACATGTTATGTGGCAATGACTCCCTATTGAAGCTTTTCTTTAACATAATGGTATTCAAGCTCAATATGCTTTGTTCATTTGTGAAATATAGGATTGGATGAAATCTTTTTACCTGCTTCATTATTACAATGAAGTAGTGCAAGATGTTTCATGTGGAAGCCAGAGTCTTTAAGTAACTTGCATTGCTTGGTATTAAGCTTCTACAAATGATAGTGAGATTGTGGGTTGTTTCTTGGATCGCCATGATATCAAAGAATTTTCCAACATGATGCAAAATTTTATGGTGCATTGTCTTGTCATAGGACATATCCTATAATTAGAGTTGTAGTAGGCTCACAACTCAAATTGTGAAGATGATGGAAACATAAGACCAAGTCTCGGACAACTTTTAAGGTATTTGATCACCTTTAATGTAGCTTCCATATGAGATTGATTCAAATCATGCATGAACTAACTGAGGAGCTGGATTGGAAAAGTGATGTCAGGTCGGGTGAGAGTCAAATAAATTAGCCATCTAATTGGCCTTTAATAAACTAATGGATTTGCTAGGGGAGGACCATCTAACTTTTTTGCAGATCCGATGTCATACTCAATGCTTGTAAACTTCTTGTTTTGTTCCATGGGAATCAAGGATGGCCTAGAACTAGCTAGGCTTGCTTTAGGGATTAGTTCTAATGTATACTTTTATTAACATAATGAAATGCCTTTGAAAGAGCAAGCAATCTCCAATTGAGGAAAAAATTTGACTAGCCAAGGTCTTTCATGAAAAAGGTGGCATGTAGGTACTTCTTGCTATCTGAAATGGCACATGAACTATTTCCTATAATTAAGATTTTATTAACATAAATAAGTAAGGCCATAAAGGAACTACCTCACATTTTGGTAAACAAGGAGTAGTCATGATAGGAATGAGTGAATCCATGCATAAGTAACATGTTAGTAAACTTGGCATTTCACTGTTGGGATGTTTATTTCAACCTATATACAGATTTACGCAATTGACACACAAGAGACTCCCTCTAATTGCAAAATTTGGGAGGAAGCTACATATAGACTTCCTTGAAGAGGTCACCATGACAGAAAGCATTATGGACATCCATCTAGTAAAGGGGCTAGTGGTGAACAACCACAATGGTGATGATGAGATGAACAATGACATGCTTTGCCATGGGAGAGAAAGTGTCTTAAAAGTCGATGCCTTCATGCTAGTTGAAGCCCTTGGTAAAAAGCCAAGCTTTGTAGCTTTTAATTGAACAATTAGCACAATACTTAATCTTGTACACCCATTTGCATCCAATTGGATGATGACCAGGGAGCAAAAAGACCACATCCCAAGTATGATTGGCCTCAAGAGCAATAAGCTTAGCGTCTATAGCTATAATCCAATTAGGATTGGTGATAGCTTCTTGGTAGGTAGAAAGTTCTTGGGTGGCAGAAATGAAGGCAATAAAATGTTGATAAAGGGAGTGACATTGGTTGAGGGATATGTAGTTAGAGATCGGGTAAAGAGAAGTGCATGAAGAGTGAGGAAGGGTGGGACAAAGATAGTCTTAGGTCTAAATTGCGGGGTGGGTTTTAGGGCCCAAATCCAAGGGGTTTAGATTGCCAAAAACCTAGGTAGGAGGACTCCCATTAGCAGTAGCATTATAAGCAAGGGGCCCATTATTAGCGAGCTTGTGACTTGACCCACCACGGGATTTGGTGGGAAGTCCACTAGCAAATAGCAAGAATCACAAAGGTGACCAGGCCTATTGTAATGAATGCACATGGGCCTGGTTTGACTGGCATGTGTAGAGCTAGACTTGCCTGGCCCATAATGATTGCATGGCCTAACAAAGGGGTCACTAGGCCAGCCCGCACGCGGGATAAATGCATTGGGCCCAAGTGATAGAAGAGATGCACGACAAGCCTAGAAGGCACTGCTATTGCCCCCCGAAGGAAGCTAACTGTTGATGGAGGCTCTCTCGTGGAGGTTTTGCTTTGCTAGAGAGTGCAATCTCTCGAGAGTTGGGAGCTCATCACAAGAAAGGTAATGTAGGAAAAAAGAAGAAGGTGAGAATAAAGGTATAAGTTAGCTAAAAAAAATCAAAGAAGAAAGCACGGCCAAGGATGAGAAGAAACAAGCTCAAAACTTGATTGAAAAGGCTACAAAGGAAATTGGTGCAGAAGCAAGAGTAAGCTCTCAAGGAAAGAACAGCTTTGATACCATGTAAGAAAAGGTGATTTAGCCTCGAGTGAGCAACTGTGCTTTCTATATTGTGATGATAAATTACAATATATGAACATACATTTATAGGAGACTAAACCTAGGCTAATAAGGAAAGTAGATATGTACAATTAAATACAAAATAACAAGCCTAATTATAGAGCTCAACATGGCGACTTAGTTGGTAAAATCTCTACACGTTAACATCAACCATCGCCATAAGGCCATGGTGACGCTGACATTAACGATGCACGTAACACTGTTCTTGGGGTCACAAAAGTTTTAGGTTGCAGAAAAGCCTATAAACGTTCGAGTATATTACCAGAAACGTCATGGATATCCTCATTTATCCATCAACACCCTTCATTGTTATATACCAAATTTTTTTAACAGTATATGTTCAATTCACGACAAAGATTGTTTCCTTGAATTTTATTTTTAGAGGTAGCAAAGCTGATTACGTCGAGTAATATATCAGGAAAAACAATATTCATTCATTTCTTATTTGCTAGTGGATTTTTTTCTTTCTATTTTTTTAAATTAAATTTCATTTGCATATTTCTTTGGGCTTAGGACATTCTTGGATCTTTTCCCCTTGTCTAGCCAATCTTATGATCATATTTAATACCTCCAAGATTCATTCATGATTCCAACTACATGTTAGTTGGTTAGCACCAACAACCTCTTTGCACAAAGTTACGTCCAAATTTCTCCGTAAGAAAGATTAATCACCATCATTGAAGGGCCAGGATTTAAGAGCCAATGCAGAAGTCCATCTTGTAACAGCAAAAACTAGGTCACTAGCATCCGGCACAGATTGTTAATGGTCTGTTTCAGGCACTGTAACTCCAATCTCTTACCAGCAATTCTAAATTCTTGATGAAAATTTCTGTTTTCCTGCATTAAATTTTAGATGTAAAACTCCCAAATTATCTCCAATCTGGTCCAACATTCATTCTTAATTCCAACTCTATTGTTCTATCAGTATTAACAGCACTACTTTCTTTAGGCTTTCTTCATAATAAAGATAAAAAAAAAAAAAAACCACTATTGTAGAAACGAAACGAGTTAATAACAAATCCGAAATAGCGAGTCTAGCCGAAAAACTTCGTAATTTGAACTCCAGCATCTAGTTCAACTTCTTCTGTTGTCTGCTTGTGCCTTTTAACTCCGTTTCTAGCCATTAATCACCGGTAATGCAGAAGTAATTGATTAGCATATACTACATCACATACTTCGGAATTTAATAAGTTCTATATTACACTGCTACAGTATACAGTATTCCAAGTGTGTTAATGATTTGATCGGACACTCATATATTGTATTATATTCCATGTACTAATATCAGGCATTCTAATTGCAGTTTTGGCAAAGGGAAACAGAAACGTTGGGACTACAGCTGCAGCACTTGCAAGAACGCCACAGGTAGAATCATGGATACTCAACAAAGCAATACTGAAATATGCATAATAATTACGATTCCGCACATACAATAAGCAGGACTGTGGTTAGTTAAATCAGAATGTACGGTCATATAACATTACAGAATATGAAAGCAGCAAGAATAGCCAAAAAAAGAAAAAAAAAAGGAATTTGATAGCAGAGACTCTGGAAAGAGATATAACCAAACATAATAACAGATGGCGTTTGCGGTGCAATTGCATCTTTGTTCACAACTCCATTTTTGGTCCAGCAGAACCTCAAAACCAATGTTTGCAGTAGAAACTCAGCTAATAATATCAACTTGATTTTTGTGGTCAAACATGATGCCTCCTCCGTTTGCTTGCGCCACCATAGAGCGAAGTCAATCCTTTTGACCCAGCTTTGTCTTAAAAGCGAAGATTCTGTGACAAGTGGCTTCTCTTCTTCTGTACTCTGTCTGAGCTTGCGATAGGATACGTTTAGCTTGGGCTGGACGATATATCAGGTGTTTGGCTTAGCTCGGGCCAGGTTTTGTCCTCAATCGTATTCCAAAAAGTTAACAAGTTTAAACTACAAGATCATTCTACTTTATAATACAACATAACTCTAGGTTCAACTAGTTGTTTGAAGTCAGGATGTGGAAACCATAGCCATTATCAATCCAGTGCATCACGTTTGAGGAAACATAGCAAAACTCTGAAGAGTCTAGAGACCGCTCACTGAAAATCTAAGATCTGAATGATCGTTTCTATGGCTACAACAGATTATGGTGTGGTAAAAGATATGTTTCTTCAGATCAAAACGATTTTTTATACCATCAATCCTTTTTTGTGCTCCTCACGAGGCTCTATTGCTGGGAGCATTACTGCCAAATTACTATTACTTCACTTGACAAGCGCAATCCATTCAATAGATACCAGCATATTTTAAAGCAATTTGTTTAGACAGGCTCTGTCAGAAAAAAGTATGAATAAATATCTCAAATAGATTCAAAAGCAAACCACTTAGATTACAATTTGCAGATAAGATGATGCAATGATAGAAAACTATGGGCATATCACACACTTGATATGTTCAGTAATCTTCACCATGTATGCTACACTTGAAATATGATACATGCAGGGAACTGTCAGGCAGAGAACTTTCTGGTTTGAGTGTCAGAGATCTAGAAAATCTGGAAAATCAACTAGAGATGAGTTTGAAGGCTGTCCGAATCAAAAAGGTACAAAAATACAATCTTTATTTGTATCTTTGTCCAGAAATCCAATGATCATGTAGAAAAAAAAGAAAAGAAAAAAAAAGGGAAAGTGTAAAACTTGATGTAGCTATTCTGTCTTGTAGGAACATAAATTAACCAATCAAATAAAAGAAAAAACCGAGAATGTTTCCAGGAGGAAATGGCTGAACTCCTGGTTCTTGTTAGTAAAAATTCCATTTCACCTCCTAACTAGCCTTCATTTTACTGTAGGAAAATCGCATTCGTCAAGAGAACGCAGGACTATACAAGAAGATTGACCTCATTTACAAAGAAAATCTCGAATTGAAGAGTAAGGTATCCATTAAAGCACACCTTTATACTTCATTTATTTATTTTCAATACTTTGAAACACAGAAACAAGTCTTCAGTAAGGAAAAGAAAGAATCCAATTGAAGAATGATAAACCGCCTATAAGGCTCATGGTATTCATTTTGACACTAGAATAGTGAATGGTTCTCTTCTAGCCAGGCTTAAATGAGGCTTTGCATCTTAGGTTAACGGTTTGAGGAATCTGAACGAAGAAAGCTTAAGTCTCACTGCTCAATCGGCCATTAGAAATGGGTACAATCTTCACGCACCCATCCATCTCCAGCTAAGCCAGCCATATCCTCAAAACAACGAAGCACCACCAGAAGCAGTAGAAGTCAAGTATAGCCTCCATTTACTGATAAGCCATATCCAACTCAAGAGTGCTAAATAATTTATATTCTAATTTTAACGCTATCAATGTCCCCTCAAAATCGTCAACAGATTACATCTGCATTAGCAAGTCTGTTGGAGTGGATGGCCACCTGTCATTATCCTATCAAAAGCTTGCCCACAGTGCAATATAAAGCTTCCAACAGTGAGATTTCGTACTTCAACTGTTAGATACGGTATATAAAGCAGGAACAATAACAGTTTGAATGAATGTTTTATGAAGGTTGCCAGAAAATAATAACGGAAACGGGCTATAGTTGAAGGATATGGGAAAGCATGACATCGTCATGTGTCATTACAGTTTTCCCAAACTTTGTCGTTATCAATAAAAAGGGATGGTGTAGTTAGGGTAACTATATAAATCTGGTCAAGATTAATCGGCATCTCAAACAAGAAAGCCTCAAGTTGCACACGACATTTTCGGGGGCAGAAATTTTTTAACACTTCGGGTAGAAATTCAGAAAAGCGCAATGTAGAAGGTGAAGAAGAATTACAAGTCCATGATTGAAACTTATAGGCCCTAATCTTTTGAAGAAAAAAGCAACTGGAAATTGTCAAGAAAATATATGGTTTCTGGATGCAATATTCTTCAGTTATAATGCTACGTGCTCAACAACGGAGTGACAAAGATATCGGCCATTATTTAGACAGGAAAGTTTAGGCTATTAAAATATTTTCACTAAACCAACGAAGGAGAAAACTAGTTCAATTACTAATAACTTCTATTATCCATTGATTTCACATTAAAGTGTGTCCCCTAGAACATTATATCAACAAATATCATTGGACCGACCGGATTACAGCAACAGCATTTATTCATCATTTGTGATGAAATCATATCATTCGTATTTTAACAATTCCTCTAACATCTGTTTCAAATTTTCCCTTAATATATGAGATTTGATTTCAAGTTGTGGTAATTTGATGCCAACTAGAAATGATCAATGAAAGTCTTCCTTTAAGTTCTAGAAGTTCAAGCGAGTGGAGCATCAGGAAGTCTCTAGCGGGTTAGCTTTAGAAAGATAAAGACCCTTTTTTTTTTATAATCTTTTTCCCCTACACCTGCAGCGATTTTTCTCATTTACAAATGGATTTATCCAAGAGATCAAGTAACACCGGTTCTCGATAAGATTCACAGATCTTAGTCCCTTGAGCGTCCCCCACCTGTATTGTAATATATAGTGAGAAATTGCGTTGCCGTGCCATTAGCAAGAACTGTCACCTGCCTACGTTTGAAGTTCTTCTCCAATCCATCTTATTCAGTGGGTTGACACAACTTCTAGGATCATATGTTGCAAGGTCATATCCACAAGCATTAGACATATCATCTTGGATGAGCGTGATTCTTGGATCTAGATGTCACAACTTGTGATCGCTCAAACTTGCTCTCTTTAAAGTATAATAGTAAGAGAGTTTAGAGGTTCTCATTTACCTTTTAGGTCCATAACAAGTGCAAGAAAAAGACCAAAGAAAAAGAGTTTTATATATGGATTAAAAGAATCAATATGAGTGAAGCTTTTACCTTACCAATCCACCACACTCAAAGCATCAATTGGTTTGCCATGTTAGAAAAGCCTAAATTTGAACTATATAAGGGAGATTTTTCTTACCAAGACTAACATCTTCTATGATTCATCGTCCCACTCCTACCATTCCCACTAATTCAAGCAATCCAAGCAACCCACGGCCCTTTTTACCAATGGCAAAACAACGAGCTCATGGTCTATGCTATAATTATGATGAGAAACTTGGTCCTACTCAAAACATGAAGACCATTTAGAGCAGGAACTAGTGCTAGAGGAGGAAAATGAGGCTGTCTAGCTTCCAGAGTCTTCCTTGGGAGCTATTTCATGGGTACACATCCCACAAACCATGAAGGTTTTAGGATATTTGACGTGTGGACAGTGGAAAGTTGTATACTTGGCTAATACTGCTAATATGCACAGCTTCATACATGTAAGAGTGGCAAGAAGGGCAAGATTGAAAACAACTAAACTTAGGTCCTTGGAGGTAAATGTGGCAAATGGGGACGAGGTACTTATTAAAGTTGTGTGCAAAAATGTAAAGGTACGTTTCCAATGGTCTACCTTTATCATGGACTTGCATGTATTCAAGTTAGTATGGATTGCAATGGGTGTTAGGATTGTTGTGGTTTCATGCAATTCAAAAGGTGTTATAGGATTTTCCATAGCTTACCATGCAAAACATATGAAAAGTAAGAAGGAATCTCTATGCCAACTAATAGGTTGGTAGAAAGGGATCGAATCAATAAGGAACTTTGTAAGGAGGAATTAGGAGTGCTACTACAAATTTTGGCAATTAGTTACGGTGAGAAGAAAGCTAAAATTAGGGATGAGATGCATGAATTGCTGAGTTACTATGAGGATGATTTCATAAACCTAAAGAGTTACCACCCTCAAGAAGCCATTCAGCAAAATAAAAAGAAGTAAGAGTTAATAGGTCAAATTTTGGAGGGAGAGGCCATTGGCCCTTGGCATGTTTATGATGGGTTGATGTTTTGTAAAGAGCATGTATATCTCCTAATTACATCTACTCTCATCCTAATTATTATCATTGAGTTCCACAATGGCACACGTGAGGGGTTCCTCAAAATTTTGCAAGGGTATTGTCAAGAGGAATGAAGAGACTGTAGTGAAACCTATACTCCTTAGTGACAACTAAGGGTATTCCCTAAGGGTTAGAAGCAATAAAAATGTTACTTGACTTCAGTTGTCATAAAAACTTCAAGTTATATCAAATAGATGTCAAAAGTGCATTCTTGAATGTAGATATAAATAAATAGGTTTATGTAGAATAAGCTCTAGGTTTTAAGAATCCTCACTTTCACTAGCTTGTATAGAGAAATCAAGACCTATCTTGTCCTTGATTTGATCATGGTGTATATGCATGTAATCTATTTGGTGAAATTCTACATGCAAGTATACATGTCGAACAAGTAATATAATGATAAGTATGAGTATCGTCCCATGAAGACTGATGCTTACTAAACTAATTAAGTACTAACAGTGAATAGTTCCTAGAGTTTATCTAGCCAACCAAAGTGATAAGACATTGAATAAATAACTAAATTTAACTTAAACTTGATTGACGAAATATGCTAGAGCGTCCAATTTCACCTAATTACTAGATAAAAATATCAATCATCCATGCTAGCAAGATTAATTATACTCATGTGATGGCGGAATTTCCTAGCTTATTCATTATCCTATGTCTAGGTATAGCAAACCTACTTAGCTCAATAACTCACTGTATTTCTACCTATGAATTAAATGAACTAAGTGCATTAAGAAAACTTGTTCAGTGCAATTCTACATACAAGTGTACATGTCGAACGAGTAATATAATGATGAATAAGAGTATCGTCCTATAGGGACTGGTGATTACTATGCTAACTAATTACTAATGATGAATAGTTCCTAAAGTTTATCTAGCTAACATAAATGATAAAAATTAACTAAATAACTAAATTTGATCTAAACTTGATAAACAAAAATGCTAGAGCGTCCAATTTCACCTAATTACTAGATACAAATGTCTATCATCACATAAGTAGAATTAATCTTGCTAGCATGGATGATAGACATTTATATTTAGTAATTAGGTAAAATCGGACGCTCTAGCATCTTTGTTTATCAAGTTTAGATCAAATTTAGTTATTTAGTTCATGTTCTATCATTTCTGCTGGCTAGATAAACTTTAGGAACTATTCATCATTAGTAATTAGTTAGCATAGTAATCACCAGTCCCTGTAGGACGATACTCTTATTTATCATTATATTACTTGTTCGACATATACACTTGCATGTAGAATTTCACCAAACAAGTTTTTGGCGGCATTGCTGAGGATTGGTTGTTTTACTGCTAATTAATATTAATACCAAGTAGCTTCTAAGTTCAATCTAGCTTTTATTGCCTTTATTTTACTTTATTTTTGTTTTCTTATAGAAAAGAAAGATGGAGAACAATGATGGTTCATGTAGACTCCTAAGAGACTATGATGCACCAACATTTTGGAATGCCACACCAAGCTTTCAGAGGCCTGCAAGTCAGGCAAACTACTTTAAGATCGAGCCAACATATAAAGTAAACATCCTCACTGACTTACATCTAGAATTGGAAGTGCTCCTGAAAAATAGAGAATGTGAATTTTGTGGTGGAGCACATAAGAACACGGAATGTCAAGTAGGTAACCCTTATGGTCAATATAATGATTATGCTAATTTTGTTAGGATTCCTAGCAGGTCACAAAATGATTATTACTCCAACACATGCAATTCAGGATGGCACGACCATTAAACTTTTTCATGGAGTAAACCAAGTGCGATAAGATTGCAACCAACATTTTGGCAAATAGAAGAGGTGAACGATAAGATTGCAACTAACATTTTGGCAAACAGAAGAGGTGAAACTTAACTTTGAGAACATGATCAGTGAGTTGGCCAGCACCACACAAAACTTTACAGAGAGGATTGAAGCAAGATTTCAGAATCAAGAAGCAAGTTTTCAGAGACAAGAAGCTTCAATCCAAAGATTGGAGGTGCAGATGAGTCAGCTGATCAGCATGATCTCAAAGAGTCAAGAGGGTCCTTTGCCTAGCAATGTAGAGAAAAGTCTTAAAGATACCGCAGAGGCAATAATCCTAATATGTGGCAAGCAAGTAGGAGAAGTTGATGTTGACAAGGAGAGGTTCAAGGAAATGGATAAAGATGTCAGCATGCAACCTGAGAAGGCACCTAGGAGCAAACTAATTCTAGAAAATCCTATGCCCTTTATGCTTCCAGCTCCATCTACCTCGAGATTCCATCAACGCGAAAAAGATAAGCAATTTTTGAATTGCTTGATATATCTTTAAAATTGTACATTAACATTCCTTTTGCAAAGGCTCTAGTTCAAATGTCTAGTTGTGCAGAAATTTTAAAAGAGACACTGGAGAACAAAAAGGAGTTAGAAATATATGATACAATGGTGTTAATTGTAGAATGCTCAACCATCATGCAACACAAGCTGTCTCCGAAATTGTTGGAGTTCTGTCCTCCTTGAGCAGTAATGTGGAGGATAGTTTAGATGTAAACTATAAAGTAAGCGCTTCTTGGGAGGCAACCCAAGCATCATTTTGTTAGTAGTTTGGTTAGAAGGTTATCACCATATGCTCATCAAAGCTCCATTTTGACAACCTACAATCAGGCGAGTTTTCCTTGTTCCTTCTTTACTAATGTTTTATTTTCTTTTATCAATGAGGAGAATGCTTAATTTAAGTTTGGGGGTGCTGCTGTTTTGTTAGTTTGTGTTGGAAGTTGCATTATGGTTAGTTATGGATGTATTGGGAGTGTATTGGAAGTGTTTTTTGCTATGTTTGTTGTGCTGGAAATGTTGTGATGTTATGTTAAAATTTTTTTTTTTGTGTTAAATGTTTTGTTAGAAAGTCTATTTTTATGTAAAATCTTTTTCTTGTGTTGGACCATGATCAACATGACTGGATTCCTTATTGTAAATTCTTGGTAATTCTTAGGTAGATGTAGATTTTGTTCAAACTTGTTATTGTGGTATGATGTAAGTGTGATTCTGATTATGTTGATTCACTTATTAACCACTAAAAGTCTGTAATTTTTTAAAATTATGTATATCTCTATAGAATATTCATGTGACACGTGTGATTTTTTTGGATCTCACCCAAATCTTAGAATTTGCTTGATTTCCTCTTAGGGCGAAATCCTAGGTTGCATCTGACTAAGAAAATGATTTAGGCCATCTTTGGATCGATTGAGCCTTTGAAGCTAACCTTGTTTACTTATCTCTAGTCACCCTACTGAGCCTTGTTCTTATCCTGATTTTGTTAAATGACACTTGCATATATATCTCTTAGCCTTGTTATCAATTTATCCCATTGTCCTATTCCCATGAACATATTGACTTATGGTGTATACAAGTTTATTTGAGCATAAGAGAAGCCGAGGGGAAGGATGTAGTATGATTGATTGCAATGATTGTGTGTGGTACGATTTGTAAATACAAATGAAAATGCAAATAAAGAAATGAAAAAAAGGAAGCATTTGCTTTAGGATGGAATAATCTCCTTATCTTTTGTTAGATTCAAGCCACATAGTTCTCTAAAGGAGATTGTTGAGCATTATTATTGAATATCATTGATAAGAGAGGATTAAGGTGGCTATATGTGTAAATGCTTTTGTTTTTGCTTTGTCATTGCACACATGATTGTGGCTTTTGGATATTGTCAATGTATGATTAGACAGGAAAGAATGAGAATAAGTGGTGGTAGAAAGATCATCTTCATGGAGTAAACAGGTAGAGGGGCTAGAGTTTTGATGAGATTTGAGAAAGTAATGTGTTCATGGGTTATTTAAGCCTAAATGACTTCTATCTTACCCTTAACCTAGCCTTACATTACAAGCTTATGAAAGTCCTATTGATTCTTGGTTAGATGATTGACCTACATTAGTGGAAAGAGGACTGAAAATCAAACTTATGAGATTTGGTTAAAGATTTTGAGAGGTTGCATATTAATGTGGATCTATTTGGAGTGCATGCAATTGAGAAAAAATGCAGATTTTCACACACACACGTGGTTGACATAATTAAAAGTCTATCTTACCTTATAAACCAATTGCAATATTTGGATGAAATTTATATTTTTCTTTGAATTGTTAAGTTGAACAATTATGGGAGAATATCATGGAAGGATTGGTTGTATGTGTTGTTTTGTTCTTTTGCTTGAGGACGAGCAAAATGTTAAGTTTCGAGGTGTTTAGGACAATATCATGGAGTGATTGATGGTGCTGTTAGAACCTATCGTTTAGTACTTTTTGTATGTAATTTTTTGTGTGTTTTGTGAGTAATTTTTATTATTATTATAATGTGTTGTTTAGGGCTTTTGCTTAAGGATGCACAAAATATTAAGTTTGGGGGTATTGATAACTCTATATTTTATAGAGTTATTATTAGTATTTTAGGTAATGTTTAATATAATTTTAATTATATTATAGCTTTATTTAATTATATTTGTGTATATTTTTTTATTTTATGCAGCACACCCAAAATAGAAGAAAAGTGAAGAAAAGAAGCACGAAACCAAAAGAAAATAAGAAAAGAATGAGAGGGGCTGAATAGAGGGCCTTTTATTACGCCATCAGGCTTTGGATGTAAAAAGATTTGGGTTGTGTAGAGAGAGAGAACGGAGGCCGATTAATAGAAGGGAAACCAAAAAAGAGAGAAAAAGGAGGATTGAGCAGTCACTAGAGAGCAGGAACTCATCGAGGCTTGGTCGCGTGAGTCCAACAAAGATCATAGCGATTATGCGACAGCTGACTACTAGTGTCTTTTCCAGCGAGAACCCATCTACGAAGTTGAAAGAGCATTTTCTGGTCATTTTTTAGGTGATTTTCAGTGTGGAGAAAGCATATCTGCCCTCACACAGCAATTTTCAGCGTTTCTGTACCAGATTCACGACGCTTTACGACAGTTTTCGACGAAGAACGGCGAATGTTGTTCGAGTCTTCTCCATTAGATCTACGTGTTTCTAAGGTGGATTTGCATGATCGTTTTGTAGATCTACAACCTAGGTGTCCCGATCTACCTTTCTGGAAGTTTTTGTGAAGACTGATGGCAGACAACAACGATGCATGGCAGCAGACGATGGCACGTTTCACCAACGCGTGACGGCACATATGACAGCGCCTGACGGTGCATGTGCAGCTCATTTTCCCCCGTTTTTTAGACAAAACCTTCTTCTCCCCCTGATGTGTATATTTGTGCAATCCATTTTGTGATTTGAAGACATTTGGTGACAACTTTAATGTTTTTAAATTCTAGAATTTTCACATTTTTACACTAATTTAGTTTATGTAAATACTATGTTTTAATTCAGTTTGTTAGAGCTATGATGAACTTGATTATAATGGTATAAATGTTAAGATTATTTATGTTATGTGAGACATTTTATGAATGTGAAGTTTCATATTATGGAGTTTAATGCTTTTAGGTGATTAGCTATCACTTAAATGATCTGATTTGCATGTTAGAGACTGACAGGAGATAACATGCAATTGCTTCAGGTAATATGTAACCATAGATTAATATGGATAGACATATACCATATGATTTGTGTGGCTTTAGGTGTAAACTAGAATATTCACAAATCATGTGGTATATGTCTATCCATATTAATCTATGGTTACATATTACCTGAAGCAATTGCATGTTATCTCCTGTCAGTCTCTAATATGCAAATCAGATCATTGAAGTGGTAGCTAATCACCTAAAAGCATTAAACTCCATAAAATGTAACTTCACATTCATAAAATGTCTCACATAATATAAATAATCTTAACATTTATACCATTATAATTAAGTTCATCGTAGCTCTAACAAACTAAACTAAAACATAGTATTTACACAAACTAAAATAGTGCAAAAACATGAACAAAACATTTTGGAATTTAAAAACATTAAAGCTGTCAGCAAATGTCTTCAAATCATAAAATAGATTGCACAAATCTGTACATCAGGGGGAGAAGAAGGTTCTGTCTAAAAAATGGGGGAAAACAAGTTGTACACGCGCTATCAAGCGCTTTCTCATGTTCCATCACGCACCAGTGAATCACACCGCCATCCGCCGCCACGCGCCATCGCCATCCGCCGTTGATCTTCATAGAAACTTCCAGAAAGGTAGATTAGGACACCTAGGTTATAGATCTACAAAAAGATAGCACAAATCCACCTCAAAAACGCGTAGATCTAGCAAAGAAGACTTGAACAACATTTGTTGTTCTTGTCGAAAACTGCTGTGAATTGGTATAGAAATGCCAAAACTTGCTATGTGAGGGCAAATATGCTTTCTCCATGCCAAAAATTGCCTAAAACGACCATAAAATGCTCTTTCAACTCCGAAGATGGGTTCTCGCCAGAAAAGACACTGGCGATCAGCTATCACACGACCGCCGCAATCTCTGTTGGACCTGCGGTGTCGCATGTGGCCAAGTCCCAGCGAGTTCCCACTCTCTGGTCATTGTTCAATCCTCCTTTTTCTCTCTTTTCCAATTTCCCTTATGTTAATGGGTGTCTATTCTCTCTCTCTACACGACCTAAATCGTTTTACACCCAAAGCCTGATGGCCTAATAAAAAGCCCTCTCTTCAGCCCCTCTCATTCTTTTCTTATTTTCTTTTGGTTTTGTGCTTCTTTTCTTCACTTTTCTTCTATTTTTGGTGTGCTGTATAAAATAACAAATATACAAAAATATAATATAATTAAAATTATATTAAACATTACCTAAAATACTAATAATAACTCTATAAAATATAAAGTTATCATTATCATTAAAATCTTAAGCCTAAATTTTTGATGTCTCAAATTGTTTTCTTAAGGTAACATCTTCTTTTAAATATGACTTATTGCTTTCCTCGTGTATTAAGGAATGGAAAATTTTAACAAGATAACATATATTCTTTTCTTTAAGTTGTTATTACAAATAGGATGGAGCAGTCATATTGAGGTATGAAAGCAATAAAATTCCAAGTTTTACAAATTATAGTTATTTTGGTGGAACGACTGATACCAAGGGGAAATCCTAAAATGAAACACTATGCCAATTGCTCAATGACATAAACTAAATTTTTTTAGCTTTTTATTACGCATGGTTGTATGGTATAACACCCTATTTGTTTGTTTGGGTGAATTTGCACTTACAATATTCTCAATTTTGTCAACCAAAACTTATGATTGAAAGACATAATGCTATAAATAAATTATTTAGTTCTTTAAAAACTAAGAGAAAACAAATTTAAATCTAATATGTTTTCTTCTAAAAGATTGCAATTAAAATGGGAATAGAACTTGTATTTCATGAAAGGAATATAAATAATGCATGGAAAAAAGACAATACCATAAGAAAGTTAATAGAAAAACTTATATAATTCAATAAAACAGCTTTTAGAACTAGTTATCTTAGTTTTACACTCCATTAAGCTATTTCTTAAATTTAAAGGGCATCAAAAGTCAAATATTTGAAAAAAGAAAAGGGGCTTTGGATCCTTTTTAACTTAGGCTGAATAAGATGATAGTTTATAAAAAACTTGAAGTTTCTAAATCATGATTGTTAAGTTTCAGCCTCCTTAGCCATCAAGAAAAAGGGGGGGGGGGGGGTTGAATTGGTTGAATGTTGACATTTTTCATAATTTAAATATAGTAGAAAATAAACAATCAAACAAGCAAGCAAGATAGAACACAAGAATTTTTAAGAGGTTCGGCCACAACAACAACTATCTACGTCCCCCGTTACCCTTTAACTAATGTGGTTAAAAAGGCCTTTTTCACTACTCTTTGGAACCTTTACAAAAGTTCACCACTCTTACAACCAATCTCTACTTCAAGAGATTGAATTCATCCCACCAACAATCTTAATGTTGAATATATACAATATCACAATAAACTTGCTATAAAAATAAAAGTCAAGCAAGCTATAACATCAAATAGCAATTGAGTAGTATAGTTAAGAGATACTTTGTAATGTAGCAGCTTGATGAGCACGATGCAATAGTAGTTGAGATTCAAATTCGAATTGCACAAAGTAGCAGCAAACAAACCTGATATAACAATATGATCTCAACAGTGTGCTCAATCTCTTCTCAAAATGTCTTAATAAGCTCATGGATGGTGTGTTCTTTTCTTACTATATCCACTTGCCCTTCACAGATGTCCCTCTTTTTATCTTGTTTCCTTACTTCAGTCTCTTTATCACCATTGCCACACTATTTCCTTTCTAAAGACAGCAACCAAAGATGAATATATATGCCAAAAATCCTTTATTCTTCAATACTGACCCGTATCCAAGAAACTGCCATAAGCTTGAGTAAAAAAACTTCCTTTCATAAACCCAAATATCTCATTAAGCTTTAATATTAATTTCCTTCACAAGATCATATCAAAAAACTTAAACTGAGACTTTCCTTCTTGCAAACCCTAACAAGATTATCTTAAGATTCCTTCATAAGCTTGCGTAGTGGAAGAAATTAACTCCATATAGGAATTTCAAACCTAATGCCTAAGAATGATGCTTCTATGTTTGATCTTTGTAGCCACAAGTAGCAAATTACGTTTCTAGGTCATAGCTTGCATTCCATAACTAGGGCTTCTCACACTTTCAAGTATATTTCTCCAATAAAGGCTTGAATCGGCTTTTTCCATCTTTGTAGTAGCTAGATAAGAGAAATTTTCAGGTATTAATTGAATATAGATGGAAGGTGCTGTACAACTATGATCGTTGCATTCTAGGGCAGATATGGGCATGAACTCAAGTGAAGCTTGCCCTAAGTGTTTTGAGGAGTCGGGTACATAGACTGACTTAAGTGGCCATGAAATTAACATGGTGTCGAGGAAATGACAAGTACCACTGGTACTTTGCCTATCTAATATAGATCCAGCAAAGTCAGCATCACTATATGCATACAATATAATGGATGAACTATAGGAATACCACAAACCTAATGTAACAGTGCCTTTTAAATATTTGAAAGTCCATTTCACAATAACTAAATGAATTTCCTTAGAAGCATATTGAAAACAAGCACAAAGATAGATGGCAAATAGTATGTCTGGTCTAGAAGTAGTAAGATAAAGAAGAGATCCTATCACACTTCTATACAGTTAGGTATCTATAGTCTTACTTGAGATGAAAAAGTCAAACTTGATTGATGAGCTCATTAGAGTTAACGTAGGTTTACAATCATCTAGTTTAAAATGTTTCAGTAGGTCATAAATGAATTTTTCTTGGCTAATGAAGATACCTTTGGATTTTTGCTTAATTTGGAGACCCAAGAAATAGTTTAGCTCACCTATCATACTCATTTCAAACTCTTTTTGCATTAAATCCAAGAATTCTTTGTAAAGAAAGTCATTAGTGGCATCAAATATAATATCATCAACATATATTTCTACTAACAGCAAGTCATTTTGCACATTTTTTATGAATAAGGTGGTATCTATTATTCCTTTTCAAAAACCTCGATCAAGAAGAAATTTGCTTAGCCTTTCATACCAATCTCATAAAGCTTGCTTAAGACCATACAAGGCTTTAGATAGTTTAAATATGTATTCTGGAAGGTGAGGATTTTCAAAACCTAGAGTTGTTCAACTTATACTTCTTTAGTTATATATCCATTCAAAAAGGCAATTTTTACATCCATTTGATACAATTTAAAAATTTTATGACATGTAAATCCAAGAAACATTCTTATAGTTTCTAATCTAGCAATTGGAGCATAAGTTTCATCAAAGTCTATGCCTTCTTCTTAACAATATCCTTATGCAACTAAACATGCTTTGTTTCTAATTATGTTTCCACTCTCATCCACTTTATTTCTAAAGACCCATTTTGTTCCTATAATTGATTTATCAAATGGTGTAGGTACCAAATTCCATACTTGACTTCTTTCAAATTGGTTTAATTCCTCCTACATAGCATTGACCCAATTTTCATCTTCTAATGCCTCACCTATGCATTTAGGTTCAATCTAAGATAGGAAAGCAACAAATTCATAAACATTTATAGCTACATAATGAGTACACACTCTCTAATTTGGATTCCTTATGATAGTTTCTGTATCAACTTCATTTTTGAGTCTAGGAAAGGAGGGTTCTTTATTTTCTATATTTTCACTATTTTCAATGAATGTTGTTATAGGATCAATGTCTCTTTCTTGTTTTGGAGATATTTCACTTATTTTAGGCATCAATGTACTTTCATAATTCACAAAAACATCAAAAGTATCATTACTAATCTCAAAATTAGTCAAAGTAGTATGTGACTCATTAAATAATACTTGAACAGATTCTTCTATGAAGAGAGATTTCTTATTATAAATCCTATAGGCTTTGCTGTGAATGGAGTATCCTAGAAATATACCTTCATCAATTTTTGCATCAAATTTTCCCAATAATTCCTTATTGTTATTTAGAATAAAACATTTACACCCAAAACTTCTAAAACAAGAAATATTTGGCTTTCTTTTATAAAATAGCTCAAATGATGTCTTTTTCAAAATAGGTCTTACGAACACTTAGTTTGAAATATAGCAGGTTGTATTCACAACTTCTCCCTAAAAATATTTTGGTAAATTATTTTCACAAAGCATGGTTTGAGCCATTTCTTGAATAGTGCAATTTTTTCTTTCTATTACACCATTCTATTATGGAGTTCTAGGTGCTGAAAAATTATGATAAATCCCCCTTTTGAAACAAAAATCAGCAAACATTTTGTTTTCAAATTCCCTTCCATGATCAAAATGTAAACTCTTAACTTTAAAACTGTGCACATTTTTCATTCTTTTGTAAAAGTCAACAAAGGTTTCAAATGTTTCATCTTTATGCTTTAGTAAGAAAACCCATATGAATCTAGAATAATCATTCACAAGAACAAACACATACAATTTTCCTCTTAGACTAGGTGTTCTCATAGGTCCAAAAAGATCAGCATGCACTAATTGCAATGGAACAAAAGTTGTGACATTTGTTTTTTATTCAAAGGTTGTTTTAGATTGTTTAGCAATAGCACAAGCATCACACAATTTTGTTGGTATTTCAGAGAATCTCGATACACCAACAACATGCTCTTTCTTTAATAGCTTATGAATTAAATTAATGCTAGCATGTCCCAATCTATGATGCCAAAATTGAATTGAATCATTATTTATAGTAGACAAACAATGAATGTTTCCATTAGTGCAATTGATATTCAAAACATATACATTTCCTTGTCATTTTGCAACAAGTTTTAGATTTTCTGCAGTAATAATCTCATAAATAGTAGGTTTAAATTTCACTTGATAACCCATATCACATAATTGGCTTACACTCAATAAATTATACTTCAATCCTTCCACATACAATACATTATTAATAGTCAAAGTTTTGGGGTTACCTATCTCACTAATGCCCTCAATCTTTCCATTGGAATCATCACCAAAGGACACCTTACCTCTTGCTTTATGTTGGAATTTTCAAAACAAATGTTTGTTTCCAATCATGTGTTGAGAGTAACAGCTATCTAGATACCAACAGCTTGTGTTCTCCTTTAGATCCTGCACAGACAAACATAGTTCTTGTAGCTTTTGGTCCCCAATCAAAGTTGGGTCCATTTAGGTTAGATTTTAAGGTATTTTAGGCACCCACATTTTCTTTACTTTACATTTGCTTTTCATCTTTGTTGGACAATTGAACACTTCATGACCACAATAGCTATAATAATGACATGCTTTCATAATTCCAATTTTTTTCTCTAAATTAGATGACTCATGCTTATTGTAACCTAATCCTTCCTTGTTAAAAGTTCCTTTATGAACAAATAAGATATTGTCTAGCATGGCACTTCGGTTTGAAATTTTTTTTAATAAGCTTTAAGTTCTGATCAATTTGGTATTTAAATTTTTCTCTTTAAGTAACAAATTTTAATTTTCCAAAGATTCTACTTTAGCTTTCAGTTTACTGTGTTTCTCACTCATAGCCTTATATTTTTCAACCATCTCAATAAAGACTTCATATAATTCCTCATGAGTAAAATCATTGAAGTAAGGTTTTACCTCATTTTTCCTGGTGTTATCTACAGCCATTAGACACTGATTTGTGGCTTCATCATCTTCATCTTCATCCGAGGAATCATCAACATCCCATGCAGCAAGCATAGCTCTTTCCTTGTTTCTAAATTATGATTTTTGTTCCTTCTTTAAGAAAGGATAATCTGCTTTGATGTGTCCTAGTTTCCTACATTTATAACATAAATTATCAGAATTCTCCTCTTTCTTATTTGAACTTCCATACCTGCATTTTTCTTTTCTGTTGAACCTCTTGAATTTGTTGACAATTAAAGCAAAATCATCATCAAAATCTTCATTCTCATCATCAAAAACATTTGAGACTTTAAAAGCAACAGGTTTCTTTGTCTTATTTTCTTCTTTCTCCTTTTCTCTTCTTTGGATTTGTATCTTATAAGTTTTAAGAGATTTGATAAGCTTATCTAATGAGAGGGTTTCTAAGTCTTTAGCCTCTTCTATTGCAATCTTTTTAGCATCCCAGATTTTAGGTTAGCAGCCTAAGACCTTCTTCACTAATTTAACATTCGAGTGGCTCTTTCCTAGAAAAGTAAGTCTAGTCACAATATCATTGAACTTGGTAAACATTTCATCAATAGTTTCAGATGGTTTCATTTGAAATAGTTTATAATCATGCACAAGAATAGAAATTTTAGAATGCTTAACATTCTTAGTTCCCTCATGAAATACTTTTAACTTTTTCCAAACTTATTGGGCAATTTTGTAAGTAGACACCCTATTGTATTCTATAGCACTAAGAGAGCAAAACAACATGGTCATAGCTCTACAATTCTGTGCCATTTCTAAGGTTTTTTGGTCTAACCAAGATTCCTCATCACCTTTAGGTACCATTACCCTTTTCTTTATGATCTTCTAAGCATTTGCATCTGGACCGATCATAAAGGTTCTCATCATGGCTTTCCAATGACCATAATTTGTTCCATCGAACAATGGTGGCATATTATAGGCTAGATAAGCTTTAATGGAGGCTGTCATGGATATACTCTAAGTAGTTAGGCTTATCTATCATAAGACCAAAGAATAAGGCTTTGATACCACTTGTTAGGTTTCATCCTCCCTAGCAATCAAGAAGGGGCGGGGGAGGGGGAGGGGGGGTTAAATTGATTGAATGTTGACATTTTTTGCAATCTAAATATAGTAGAAAATAAAAAATAAAACAAGCATGCAAGATAGAACACAAGAATTTTCGGGCAGTTCAGCCACACAACAACTGCCTACATCCCCCGTTACCCTTTAACTAGTGTGGTTAAAAAGGCCTCTTCCACTCTTTTTTGAAACCTTTACATGATTTCACCACTCTTACAACAAAACTCTACTCCAAGAGATTGAATTCATCCCACCAACAATCTCAATGTTGAATGCATACAATATCACAATAAACTTGCTACAAAAACAAGAATCGAGCAAGCTATAACATCAAATGGCAATTAAGTAGTATAGTTAAGAGATGCTTAGTAATGTAGTAGCTTGATGAACATGATGTAGCAGTAGTTGAGGTTCAAATTTGAATTACACAGAGTAGCAGTAAACGAATTTCATATAACAATTCAATAGTGTGCTCGATCTCTTCTCAAAATGTCTCAATAAGCTCACGGAACTTGCTATATCCACTTGTTCTTCAAGAATGTTCCCTTTTTTTTTCTTGTTTCCTTACTTGGTTCTCTTCATAGCCATTGCCATACTATTTCCTTACTTAATGAGAAATGTATTTAGTCTTGCTTCTAGTCTTCATTCTTATATATTGAAAAATGCCCAAAAAAGAATTCTTCCTTTCTAAAGACAGCAACCAAAGATGAATATATATGCTAAACATCCTTTATTCTTCAATACTAACCCCGTATCTAAGAAACTGCCATAACCTTAAGTAAAAAAACTTCCTTTTTTAAACCCAAATATCTCATTAAGCTTTAACCTTAATTTGCCTCACGAGATCATATTAGAAAACCCAAACTGAGACTTTCCTTCTCACAAAGCCTAATAAGATTATCTCAAGATTCCTTCATAAGATTGCATAGTGGAAGAAATTATCTCCAAATAGGAATTTCAAACCTAATGCCCGAGAATGATGCTTCTAGGTTTGATCTTTGTAGCCACAAGTAACATATTGCATTTCAAGGTCACAACTTGCATTCCATAATTAGGATTTCTCACACTTTTAGGCATATTTTTCCAATAAGGGCTTGAATCAGCTCTTTCCATCTTTGTAACAGCTAGATAAGAGAAATTTTATGGTAATAATTGAATGTAGATGGAAGGTGATGTACAATTGCAGTCGTTGCATTCTAGGGCCGATGCAAGCATGAACTCGACTGAAGCTTGCCTTAAGTGTTTTATAGAGTTGGGTAAACGGACTAACTTAAGTGGCTTGCTAGCTTGAGTCGAGGTGTTGATCAAGGGGCTTGTTGAATTACTTGGGTCATGGACTGCTAGATTAATAAAGGCCTTCTTGATGAGAGCTTTGAAAGCTTATTTAAAAGGGCCTTCTCCGTGGACCAAGACTAAGCCTGCACAATACATAAAAATACCTTTCCAAGCACAATATTTAATAAAATTATATTTTTTCACATCAAAAGAATAACAAAAACATTATGATGAGTCCACAATGATACTTATTCCAATATTAATGATTAAAATTCATTTTTCAAAAACCATTCAATGAGAAAAAATCTTTAACAATAAAAAAGAGCATTCCAATGGGCAAGATAAATATTATAAAAGGACTACATTATTCATCAAATTCTTATGTCATTTGCATAAATTATCAAAATGTACCTAAAAGTTGTTTTAGCTAAAAGAAAACTTTCAACTAAAAAGTGGCAATTATGCCTAAAGTTGATAATGGAAAAAAAAGAAAATAGTAATTTTACCAACCAATCATTGATTGAATGAAGTATTTGAAAAAATGAATAGAAAAAATTTATTAGCAACCTTGTGTCCAAAAAAGTAAAAAGACAATGATCTATGAAAACAAAATTTGTTAGGCCTAATGTTTTATGTCAAATATTGAATGAATTGGACGCAGGTGATTCATTTCCATGGTGTGATGTCAATGAAAATCATAACTAAGAGATCATACATTTGTAATTAGATAGAAAATTCATATGTCACACAGCAAAATCTAAAACCCTTGATTGTTAAAATCAATTTTTATTTTATTTTATAAATATGTGAGTTTATTCATCAAAAAATAAGAGAATACAAAACCTTAGGGGCACACCTTCACTTGAATTTGGAATTCTTCAACTATAACACAATAAAAGATTTACTTGAGAGAGTTTAATTTTCCTAAACAAAGATGCTATTTCATGAACTATTTTCCATATTTTAGGCAATAAAATTAGTATTTCAACAATCTTATTTTGAAAATGTCTATGATTATGTTTAGACCATGTACAATAGATATATGCTAAAAAAGAAAGTTTAAAAAGTTGTTCAACCAAATCATTTTCCTTAGTTCCTTTAATCATTTATTGTAGTTTAAATTCCAATCGTTAATGCTTTTATGAAGGCCTTGTTATACTAGAATACTTCTCCAAATTTGCCTAGTCCAAGTATGATGAAAAAACAAGCATGACCTACTTTCATATTGAGAATTATAAAAATTACAATACAAATTAATTAAGGACAGCCATTAAGAAATCACTTCTATTGTAGGAGGTCTATCTCTACATATGAGCCAACAAATGAAGTTATGTTTATTGATTCCTCCTAACCATATCAAATCATACCATTCAACCTCAATATTTATTTGGTACAATTCCTTATATGTTTCTTTACAACAATAAGACGGTTTGAAAAGTATAAAGGTGAGAATTTGTTATAACTTTAAAAGACCTTTTCAACTTCATGCCATATTTGCTTTGATACCTTGATACATAATTGAAATTCCCATGTATTTAGTACTATAAATTCATTTACTCCATAAGGATGAAGTTAGATAACTGATGAGATTCTAGAATGACTGACCTAACAAAACCTTATTCCACATTTTAAGGTCTAGTAGTCTAAGTCATCTTTCCTTTTTAGGTGAACAAAAAACTTGCCAAGCAACCTTATAAGTTTTATAGTCTTTTGAATCATCTACCCATAAAAAATGCTTAATCTTCTTTTCAATCTCATAAATGGTTTATTTTGGAAGAAGGAACATTTGCACCCAAAAGGTGTAGTTAGAAGTAAGAACTGATTTTGCTAATTGTAACTATTTGACATGACTTAGATGTTGATAACTCTACTTTTATAGAGTTATTTTTTATTATTTTAAGATATAAATAATACAATTTATATGAGATAATATTTCAGTTTTCATATATTTAATTAAATCTCTATTATTTATGTAGCAAACCCTAAAAGAGCATGACAAGCTAAGGAGAAATGAAACAAAAAAAAAAAGCAATGTATAAAATAAAGGAAAAATGACAAAAAAGGACAAGGAAAAAAAGAAAAAGAAAAGAAAAGGCATAGTGCATTATAAGGAGAAAGCTAGGGCACACCACATGAGAGGATATAAAAAGAGGTGAAAATGTGAAAAGAAAAAGGTGACACATAAAAAGAAGAAGAGAGAAAGAAAAATGTGCCACTAGAACTAAGAACAAAGAGGAAAGAAAAAGAAAAATAAGAAAAAAAAAACAGAGAAAGTAGAGGCATAACAACTTACCTCTACTTTATGCAATTTTTTATTTTGGTTTGATTTATAAGAGTTCTGTAAAGAATTCTTGAAGAGAAGATAGTGTGGTGACAACTTTCTTGTTTTTCATTTAAGATGTTTTGTTTAATTTCTACTATTGTTTTGGTTGATTATTTCATGATGTTCTAAATTTCTTTGGTTACAGCAATGATTTAATCTAACTATGATGATATAAATTTTATAAGTTTTTATGTTTTACAAGATATTTTATTTATGTGAGTTATATAATATTGTACTTAATACTTTTAAGTGATTAGCCACCACTTGAATGATTTGATTTGTATATTTGAGATAGAAAGGAAATTATACGTAGTTGCTTATTATAATATATAACCATTAATTAAATATGGATAGACATATATCGTGTTGTTTATATGGCTTTTGGTGATAATATGATTGAAATATTTATTGTAAACCAAGAACGTTATTTATGCACTTTATTTATTCCAATTCACATAGAAATATAGTAAATTAATAAATGGAGTAGGTTTACTATACCTAGACAGAGGATAATAAATAAATTAAGAAGTTCTGCCATCACATAGGTATTATTCTTATAGGTATAAATTACGAAAATTTATACCTAGTAGTTATGATGAAATTGGATGCTCTAACATGTTTATCATATTGATCTTTCTTACTTGGATTTATGTTCATTTAGTCTTGAAATTTTGTTTGAAAATCTCTAATTTTAATTCAACATCAACCTTCTTTTGATTTGCTAGATAAATTTTAGGATTGATTCATTGTTAGTATTTAATTAGTTTAGTATTTACCAATTGATGTGAAATGATACACTTTCTTATTATTATATTACTTATTCGACATGTTCACTTGCATTTAAAAATTCACCAACCAAATGTCTCATTCCCCATCCATCAATTCTTGTCATGATTTTTTTTGTCAAAACCTTACAATCAATGTAAGTATCCTTTTTGTAATAAGAGGAACACCAAGATACCTAATAGGAAGAATTCCTTTGAAGAATGGAATGAGGTCTAGTACAAAAACCTTTTCTCATTCAGTGAGCCATGAAAAATATATTTACCATTTGCTAGGATTAAAATATAACTTGTGAGTGTTGCAACATCCTCTAAAGTATCAATGAGACATAACATTAAATTAACATCTCCATGTGCAAATAAAAATAAGTCATCAATAAAGGAAAGGTGAGTAATTTTCTCCCTCTTGGAATGCTAGATAACACTGATTAACATCTCCATGAGACAAAATTGAAATTCTTTTGCATTTAGTACTATGAATCTATTTAATCCATAAGGATGAACTTGGACAATTAATGAGATTTTAAAGTGACCATCCAAACAAAACCTTATTCTACAATTTAAGGTCTAGTAGTCCAAATCTTTCTTCCATTTTAGGTGAACAAACAACTTGTCAAGCAACCTTATGAGTTTTATGATCTTTCGAATTACCTGCTCATAGAAAGTGCTTAAATACCTAAAATGCAATCTTAAATACCTTAAAAGTTTGGAAGTTCCAATACAAATTTAGATTGTTGATTGAAAGTTGCATCATTACTATTGAATATTTTGTGAACATAAATAGCTCTTATACAAGTTTCTTTAAGGGGGCAAAGGGACTTAGACAAGGAGACCCTCTCTCTCCTTTGCTCTTTGTTATTGTGACAGAGATTCTTAATAAAATTATACAAAAGAAATTATCTTCTGGAAGGTGCAAATTTCACTAGAACTGCTCTAAAGAGAAGATCACTCACCTATGCTTTGCTAATGACCTTTTTCTGTTTGCTCATGGAGATATTGAGTCTATATTGTGTTTACTAGATGTTATGCAAGAGTTTGAGGATATCACAGATCTAAAGATGTATCCATAAAAGTGTTAAATTTTCTTCTCAGGCTTGTTTAAATAGGAAAAGGCTTTAATACTTGATTATATTTCTATCCAAGAAGGCTAACTTCTTATAAAATACTTGAGAGTTCCATTGATTACCAAAAGACTTTCCAAGCTAGATTGTACAATCTTGACAAAAAAGATATTAAGGAAAATTAAAGGTTGGGAGTCTAAGCATATTAGTTATGGGGGGAGATTGTAGCTAGAAAAAAATGTTCTATTTTCCTTGCAAACATATTGGATGCAAATTTTTCTACTACCAAAACAGACACTTTATGAAATTGAAAAAGAGATTAGAATCTTCCTTTAGGCAGGTAAATCTAATGGATGATGTGTAGCAAAAGTGGCATGGAAAGAAGTTTGTTGGCCTAAAATTTCTAGAGGAGTGGGTTTGATACACATTCATACGTGGAATAAGGCAGCAGTTGGAAAACTCTTATGGTCTCTTGTGCATAATAACTTGAACTCTTTATGGGATAAATGGATGATAACAAAAATTTTGAAGGGAAGAAATGTATTAAAAGTTTATATAAAAAGATCAATAGCTTAGAGTTTTAGGAATATATTACAAGTAAGAAGTGAACTCACACAACTATTGAAGGGCTTAGAATGCACTATTGCCAAAAGTTATGTAGCACTAAGAGAGCACAAAAAAGATATTGAATGGGCAAAACTTGTATGAAAAGAAGGAGTACCAAAGCGTAATTTTATATGTTGGATCATTTTGAAACGCAAACTATTAATAACAAATCGTGTGGCTATACAGAATAGCTTAGTGGACTTACAATGCAACCTTTGCCAACAAGGAGAAGAATCACAAGAACATTTATTTTTTAAATGCAAATTTACAAATTACATATGGAAGGCTCTGTTAGGTATGAATGGATTAACTTGAAGAATTGAACATTGGGAAGTTGAAATATGTTAGATGATCAAGGCTGTCAAAAGGAGTTTTTCAACAATCATGCTTAGTATATCTTTCAAGGCCGTATTGTATCACATTTGAAAGGAAAGAAATAAAAGAAGATTCAATGATAAAAGTCTAAATAGTTCAACCATTATTGTTAAAATCAAGAAGGACGTAAGAGGAAAAATTTCATTTACCAGAAGAGTAAAGCCTATAAATTGTAATAAATTCTTACAAGAGCTTTGTAATTTTCTAAACACAGTGTTTGAGCTTAAATGATGATGATATAATTAAACAATCTTGTAATTCTTTACGGTGATATATAATTCTTGACCTTTCACTAAAAAAAAAAGTGCTTAATCTTCTTCTCAATCTCATAAATGGTTTGTTTTAGGATAAGAAATATTTGCATCTAAAAGGTGATAATAGAAGTAAGAATTGATTTTTCTAATTATAACCATTCAACATAGCTTAGATGTCTCATTCCTCATCCATTAATTCTTATCATGATTTTCTCTATCAAAACCTTACAATTAGTGTAAATAAGCCTCTTTGAAATAAGAGGGACACCGAGATACCTAATATGAAAATTTTCTATTAAGAATGGAGTGGGATCTAGTATCAAAAGTTTTTCTCATTCAATAAGCCCTGAAAAAAAATCTGACATTTGCTAGAATTAAAATGTATTGCAATGTCCTCCAAAACATTAGTGAGACATAACATTGAATTAACATCCCCATGTGTAAATAAAATTAAATCATCAGTAAAGGAAATGTGTGATTTTCTCTCTTTTGCAATGCCAATGATATTTGAAAGTAGGAAAAGAAGTTTTCTCAATAAGAATCTTATTAAGAACCTCCATGAGAAGGAAAAAAAAAATAAAGGGACAAAGGATCGCCTTGCCTTAACTCATTGGTGCTTTTAAAATAGCAAACATGCTCACCTTTGAAGTTCATAGAGAATCTAGTTGATGCGGATTTTAATGGGCAATGGAGTGAGTTTTGGATTATAGAGAGATTGGAACGGAATAATAACAGGGAAATTGAAAAATATAAAGGGCTGGAAAGGTAAAGACTAGAAAATAAAATACTGAAACGTAAAGATAGTAATTTAAATGAAGGAATTAAAATAACTGAAATATAAAAGGCTGGAAAGTAAGAGTACAAAATTTAAAAAAGCAAAGGTTAAAGAAAACGAAATTCAATAATTTCTTCAAAAGTGCTCTCAAAATTTCTGCTTATAATTGAAATAACAATGTCTTTGAAAAAATGACTAAACCTAATGCTTGAAGAATTAGGAATACTCAAAACCTAAGTCTAGTAGAATCAAGGAAAATAAAAAATAACCAAATTAAGATCCTAAACAAATCAAGCATAGGATCCCAATAAATTAATGACCTTAAAATAGTAGGAATCCTGACGGGAAAGGAAATGTTAGATAGTAGGAATCCCGATAGGAATAGAAACACTAAATAGTAAGAATCTTGATAGTTATGGAAACTCCAGATAAGTCAAACTTCTTCTGTTTGGGTTTAGACCCAATGAATTATATTGTAGCCCTAATTTTTTGTCACAGGAATCAACAAAACTTGGGCTTTCTTGTTACCTTGGCCTTTGGGCATGTCCACATCACTAGTAGTAGTAAAGCATTAGCCAATTAGATAAAGTAAAGTTTGAGGAGTATGAATAGCTTGGAGGACACTTAATACTACATCCCATTTAACCATATCATAGGCTTTCATGAGATCAATCTTAATGGAAACATGCTTACCTTTATCTCCTTTGTGATAATTATGAAGTAATTCTTGATAGAGCATAACATTTTTAGAGATTTGACGACCCTTGATAAAAGCACTTTGACTTTGGCTAATCAAAATAGGAAAAATGAGGCTTATCTTTTCCTTAAGTGGTTTAGAAATCACTTTTTATAAAACATTACATCATTGGCCGAAAATCCTTTGTCCAACTTAGATTGGATGTTTTTGGAACTAAGCATAACAAAGTAGTATGAATAGCTTTTAATAATTTCTTGGATGAGAAAAAATCTAGCATTGCATTTTCTGTGTCACGAGCAATAATAGGCTAAGCTTTTTTGCAAAGTCTTTGAAAGCTTTCTTTGTTATATAAGCCAAATTAATGACTTTTGAGACAATTTCTTTTGATAAGATCATATTTTGAGGTTGTCTTATAGCTATTATAACTTGAAATGGAATATGCTTGTATGTCATAAGAGATATGTTATTTGTTGCAATGTTTAATGTTTCACTACTCTTTTATTTTTTATTCCACATCTCTTAAAATTAAAGTGATAATGGGGTTTAGATTTAACCTCCAACTTTTATAGAGTAAAATGACCATAGTCAATCCCTCATGCAAAGTAAGGACAAGAGTGGTCTATGACCTTTTATAACGGGTGATGGATTGTTATAATTTTTTTAAAAAAAATTTAATTTCTTTCTACTTTTTTTTTTAATCTTTATGATACCATATAAAATTTCATACAAGTATTAGCTATGGTATCTCAATCTATGTATGCAACATCCATGATTTGATAAAGATACTTGTGTGCAGACAATTTCATTACTTTGTTTTCTTAAACATCCATGATTTGTTTCATAAGAACTTGTCCTTTAAGTAAAGATGAGTATGATAAAGGAACATAAAGTTTTAGAGGGACAATTCCACAGCTTTAATTTCAGATTCTCGTGGATGTTCATTGTGCTTGCACAATCTTAGGTGTGAGCACTATTAATTAATTAATTAATTAATTTGTCACATTCTTAAGGGGAAACACCATTAATTATTTGATGTACCGATATAAATATAATCCAATACTAAATTGTTGCGCTTTGTACAGTGTATGGATTAAATTTTAATCAATGTTCGACTTTACAATTTGAACCGTTCCTAAATTAACGCTTTTCTGAGTACCTCCTACCATTCAGCCACAAAATTAATCCTTTGATATTTCAACTTTGTTTCTTGCGAATGTGAACAGGATCGTAACAATGTGCTATGTCAACCATCATTAGGAAGACTTGCCCAATTCTAGATCTGTTCCTACCTCACTTAAATCTGATTCTTCTCTAAATAGGAATGCAGCATTATCGAAGATATTAGAGAAATCGGACAAAAAGGGGATATGGGATTGAATGCCCGGCTGACCAAAGCACTTAGAAATTTATCAACCTCCCTCAGTGGTTGGAAGAATGTTTCTAAGAAGCCTCGTTTCAAGCATAAAGAACCAGCAACATTGAGGAAAGCAAGCAGATCTTGCAATATCGTTTAGCGTAGTATTTGCAGAAGAAGGAATCCCTCTCCTCCCAAGAAATTCCCATCTCCTCCCCTTTTCTCTCCCCTCTGTGTGTGGTCTGCTTGGTTATCACGAGTGTTTAGTTCTCTCCCCTGTGTGTGTGAACATTTAGCTCCATTGATATGTAGAATCTTATCATGTGGGTTCGACCCCTTCTCTCTCCCACTGTTGGTGGACTGCTTGGTTATCACAAATGTTTAGTTTGGTTATTTAGCAAACACTTTTCTCCATTGATATGCAGAATCTTGATCACATGGGTTTGGACAATCAAATATTGGGCTCCTAACTTCAACACCTAAACCTGTATACTAAATTGATGAGTAGGTACCGTCCCTCCCATCCTGCCACCACTCCCGCCGTCCCCAGCCCCCAGAGCCTCCCGCAAATCCCCAGCCCCCAGATCCTCCTGCAGATCCCCAGCCCCCAGCCTCTTGATCCTCTTGCAGATCCCCAGCCCCTATCCCGCAGTCACCGTCCCTCCCATCCTGCCATCCCTCCCACCGTCCCTAGCCTTCAAAGCCTCTCGCAGATCCCCAGCCCCAGATCCTCCTGCAGATCCCTAGCCCCCATCCTGTAGTCACCGTCCCTCTCATCCTGCCGCCACTCCTGCCGTCCCCAGCCCCCAGACCGTATTATTCCTCTGAATCGTCTCAGATCCACCAATCTTCTATCCCCAAACCCACCATTATCCATCTGAACTCTCCCTCATTTTTCTTACCCAAAACCCAAAACCAAAGCACATTTTGGCCAGTGAACTGCGCCAGCGAACTGCACCAGAGCCAACGCATGGTAGCTTGTGTCGGCGAGTGTCAACTCGTGGGAGTAGGTGACAGCAAGCTTGGGGCCAGATCCTGTTAGGATCTCCCCTTTTCAGTCGACACGTGGCGAGTCAGGGGCTTAATGGGGAATCAACCAAGGGCATTTATGGAAAGAGAAATGTGAGGGGAGAAGAAATAGGCAAACACGACAGATTGGAGGGCATCGAAGATCTAGGCGACTTCGAGAGTTTATGTTATGTCTTTCAATTCTGATGTAATCTAGGACTAGCTGTAATCGTTCTTCAATTTGTAGCTGTAATCGTTCTTCTATTAGATTTGGTTGTATCAGGAGAATCTCATGAATATAGGGGAGGTGCTATCCAATTTTCCCCAGGATCCTTTGTGTGATTAGGGTTCTTGTTTAAGAGGTTCTTTGATCCTAACAGTGGTATCCGGAGCCACCGATCTGGCGCGTACCAGGCAACAGAAGGCTATGGGGGACTTTGGTGCCCGCATCAAGCACCTGGAGGAGCAGGCGGCCGACATCCAACAGATGAAGGCGCAACAGCTCCTCATTTTGAGCAAGCTTGAAGCCCTGTGCCCGTCGCCCAGCCCCACTGTCCCCGTCACCCACTCCCCTGCTTCCGCCCATCCCCGTTCGTGGACAGTTCCGGACGGCCCGAACCATTCGGTGCTCGTCCAGGATCTCGACGGTCTCCCTCCTTCCCCCACCACCCCACCCAGCCCCCACCCCCTTTCCCCGGCCACGACTCCGCCCGTACCTCCCCACCTTCCCGTCTCGCTTCCCCTCACCGTCCACTGCCCTCTTCCAACGCCTTCTCCCATCCTTCCACCCCCCGTCCCGACCACCACGCCCGCCCCGCCGCCTCACCCACTCCCCATTGTCCCCTCCCAAACACTCTGCCTACCCCCGCCGCAATCGACCGCGAGCCCCTCCCTCGGACCCGCAGACCCAGGGCCCTCGGCAAGGCCGGGTCCCGCGACCCTGTCCGCACTCGCTGACCCGGGGGCCTCCACAACCCCTCCTGGGCCTCCTAGGCCGCCTCCATGGCCGGGCCCAGGCCCCTCCTGGCGCTCCCCGCCAGACCCAGCCCCGTCAGCAGGGCCCGGCCCGCCCCCGCCCGACTGGACCGGCCACACTGGGCCGACCACCACTAGCACCCGAGCCGGGCCCCAGACCACGTCACCCTGGGCCGCCAACCATGGGCCGCCACCCCCGGCCGCCTGGGCTGGGCCCCCATCCACCAGGGCCATCGATTCTTCAGCCCTTCCGGTCGCCCCTCCTGGGCCGCCCGACCCGAGACCCTGGGCCGGCCCCCCGCACAACGGGGCCCCCAGCGCCCCGGCCCCTTCTGCAGCCCCCTCTGGACCGGTGGTCCCACACCTATGGGCCGCTTCACAGTCCGCTGGGGTCCTCAGCGCGACGGGCCCCACGACTGCCCCTCCTGGGCCGCCCGCACCAGCCCCGTGGGCCGGACCCCCTTCCAACGGGGCCCCCACTGCCACTGGCCCCCCTGGGCCCGAGTCCGCCCCACCTGGGCCGACCGCCCCAACTCCCTGGGCCGGGCCCCCTTCCAATGGGGCCCCCACTGCCCTCGCCCTCCCTGGGCCCCGCGGGCCTCCAGCCCAGCTTCCCGGGCCGGCCGAGACGTACGGCCCCGCCCCGGCCCACGGGTCCCATTGGACTGGGCCCGAATATCCCTGGGCCTCCCTCACCTACTGGCCCCCCCCCTCATGGGGCCTGGGTCCAACCCCACCCTGGGCCTCTTATTGGGGGCCGGCCTACTCCACCCAGCATGGGCCCTGGGCCACCCCAGGGTCTCCCTCCTAGCCCCAGCCCCTGCCACAGGGCCCAGTCAACTCCACCCAGGGCCCATCCGCCCAGCCCAGCCACCCTGCTGGGTTGGCCCATCAGCAGCCCCCCTGGGGGCCCTCTCCTTGGCCCACGCCCCCTTCCAGTGGGCTTCTTCCCCCCCAGGCCCCTGTTTCTGTCAGCGAAGGGGCTCCCCCTACCAGCCCCCCGTTGCACCAAGCCTCCATGGCCTTCTCCACCCACACGGGTGCTGCCCCCCCTCAGCCTCCGTTATCCAGCGCCGTGGGGAGCACGGTGGCTGCACCTACCGGCCCCGCTGCGACTGCCAGCCCTCCTGTCTCCACGACTCCAGGTACTAGCCCCCAACGCCCCGACTTTCCTATTTTTATGGGCACTCAACCCACGGAATGGCTTACTAGTTGTGAGTTCTTTTTCCGTTTTGAGCCCATGGATAGTCATGCTAAAGTAGATTATGCGGCGGTGTACTTTAAGGATGAGGCCGCCCAATGGGTAGGGCCCTATTTGCGCCATAAAGGCAGGGTTAGTTGGGAACAGTTCACTCGAGATTTATGTCAAAAATTTGTTAAGAATGATGGACGCGGTCCGGTAGCGGAATTCCATTTATTCCGCCAAACTACATCTGTTGAGGCTTATGTTAAAGAATTTGACCGCTTGCGCTATCAAGTGTTAGATCAGAACCCCCATTGGACAGATCAGGATTTCTTAGCAGCCTTTTTAGTGGGACTTAAGGACGAGGTGCGTGTGCCTGTCACCTTGGCCCATCCCATTGACCTCGATGCTGCCTACCAGCAGGCACTGATGCATGAGAACCTGACGATGAGCCTGAGTAGAGGTCATCATTCCTCCCCTCTGGTGCAGAGAATTCCTCCACGACCCGCACATGAGCGTGCTTGGGCTCCTCGACCACCTCGTCAGGGGAACGGTACGCGCTTATCCACTAAGCGCATCTCCCCGGCACAGATGACAGCCCGTCGAGCTCAAGGGCTATGTTATTATTGTGATGATAAGTGGGATCAAAACCATACTTGTAAGAAGAAACAGTTGTTCTTGATGTTGGATGAGGATGGGTTGGAGATAGAGCCTGACGCCGAGTTGTCATTAGTCCACCACCTGGAGGACGTAGATGTGCCCCCAGATCCTGAGGAGGTACTTTCGATACACGCCATGGCTGGGGGATGTTCCTCTAGCACCTTCGGTTGGCCGCCCTATTCGGTACCTCTCGAATTAATTTACTATTCGACACTGGGGCTACCCATAACTTTGTAGATGAAAACTTGGCCAGACGGTTGGGCTGTCAGTTGGAGGAGATTCACCCATTTAGGGTTAAGATTGCGGGGGACCAGCAGTTACAGGGCCACCTACAGTGTCGCCGGTTTCCTTGGCGAACTCAGGGCCACCATTTTGAGATGGCAGTCCGCCTGCTTCCTCTAGGGGGATGTGATGCAGTGTTGGGCATGCAGTGGGTTGCAGGCGTTAACCCTATTAGTTTGGATATCATCAGCCGCACCTTGACGATCCATGTGGAGGGCCAGCCTGTGGTGTTGCGCGGCTCTCGGAGCAAGGGCGTCACTCTAGCAGCCATGAACGGGCCTAGTTTCTGCAAGTGGGTTACTGATCACCCACATTGCATGCTTGCTCAGCTTACCACCAGTGAGTTGATGCGACAGGACGAGATAGGGAGCCCTACAGACGATAACAGGACCGATTCAGCCCCCGTAGAGGCACCTCCAGGGTTACACACTCTACTAGCAGACTTTCCGGATGTGTTTGAGACTCCCAGTCAGTTGCCCCCACACAGAGAGTTTGATCACCATATCCCCTTACAGGAGGGGAGCGCCCCGGTCAACTTGCGCCCTTATCGTTACCCTTTCGTCCAGAAAGCATAAATTGAGAAGATGGTGGATGAGATGCTCTCATCGGGGATCATTCGTAACAGTTCCAGCCCCTTTGCATCCCCAGTGTTGTTAGTCAAAAAACATGATGGCAGTTGGCGCTTCTGTGTTGATTATAGGGCTCTGAATGCGCTCACAATGAAGGACAAGTTTCCCATTCCCATCATTGATGAGCTTCTGGATGAACTCCATGGCGCTACTTGGTTCTCGAAGCTTGATTTGTGGTCAGGATATCATTAAGTGCGGGTGTTCCCACCAGACATCCCCAAAACAGCCTTCAGAACCCACCAGGGCCACTATGACTTCCTTGTGATGCCGTTTGGCTTGACCAATGCCCCAGCCACCTTCCAGGGTCTTATGAACCATCTCTTCCGACCACACCTTCGGAAGTTCGTGCTCATCTTCTTCGATGACATCCTGGTCTACAGCCCTACTTGGGAGAGTCACGTCCACCATTTGCGAGTGGTGTTACAGGTACTTCGCGACAATCAACTTTTTGCTAAACAAAGTAAGTGTGCTTTTGCGCGTCAGCAGGTGGAGTACTTGGGCCACATTATCTCAGGCCAGGGAATCGAGGCGGACCCCAAGAAAGTGGCAGACATGTTGGCTTGGCCCCGACCTACCACACTTCGTAGATTGAGGGGCTTCTTGGGACTCACAGGATACTACCGGCGATTTGTCAGGGACTATGGCCAGATCAGTCGACCCTTGACTCAGATGCTGAAGAAGGACAATTTTCAGTGGACAGATGAGGCCATTCAGGCCTTTGAGCAGCTTAAACAAGTCCTTAGTTCGACCCCTGTCCTGGCCACCCCAGATTTCCACAAGCCGTTTGTAATAGAGACCGACGCTTGCTATGGAGGAGTAAGAGCAGTACTAATGCAAGAAGGCAGACCTATTGCCTACCTGAGTAAGGCGCTGGCCCCGAAGCACTTGGGACTCTCCACATATGAGAAAGAACTACTAGCAGTAGTCATGGCTGTACAGAAATGGAGGTCTTACCTACTTGGAAACCACTTCATCATTCACACTGATCACAGCAGCTTGAAACACTTGTTAGAACAACGTGTCTCTACACCAGCGCAACATAAGTGGCTCACCAAACTTCTAGGGTTTGATTATGAGATCCGCCACAAGAGAGGGACCGAGAACAAGGCTGCAGATGCGCTTTCCCGAGTGACGGCAGAGCAAGAGGACTTTGAGATACAGGGAATGACCGTTCTACAGCCCCGTTGGATCCAGGAGGTAGTCCAGAGCTATGAGGAAGATTCCGCCATACAAGACCTGATTGCCCAACTAGTCCTCGATGAGGCATCCCACCCAGAGTATAAGTTGGATAAGGGCATTCTTCGGTTCAAGGGAAAGATTGTCGTGGGGGCCAGTGGATTGGTACGTGACCAGATAGTGCAACAATTTCATGACACAGGCGTAGGTGGACACTCAGGAATCAGGGGAACACTTAAGAGAGTTCAACAACACTTTCATTGGCCCAAAATGAAACAGACGGTGGCCAGTTGGGTTGCGAAATGTGGAGTGTGCCAGCGGTACAAGACAGAGAGGGTACCGACGCCCGGGTTGTTATAGCCACTCCCCGTGCCCAACCAGGCATGGCAGGACATATCCATGGACTTTGTGGAAGGCCTACCCCTAAGTGAGGGAAAAAATACTATTCTGGTAGTGGTGGATCGCTTCACCAAATATAGCCACTTCATAGGGATTAGCCACCCATTTACCGCAGCCCAGATCGCCACCACCTTCATTGACGGGGTTGCTAAACTCCATGGGTTACCCAACACCATTGTGAGTGATCGCGATCCCATCTTTGTGAGTAAGTTCTGGGAGGAAACCTTCAAGATATTGGGCGTTAAACTTTTGAGGAGCACTTCCTACCATCCCCAGACCGATGGGCAAACAGAGCGAGTGAATCAGTGTTTGGAGCAATACCTGCGATGTGCGAGTGGAGAACGGCCCCGAAAATGGCACTCTTGGTTACCCTTGGCAGAATGGTGGTATAATACCAACCATCACACAGCCTTGGGAATGACCCCGTTTGAAGCTCTCTATGGCTACAAACCGCGCCATGCTCCATATCACAACTTCACCTACACGGGAGACACTGAGGTAGATGCCTTTATGCGAGAGAGAGCGGACCGGTTAGAGTTAATCAAGTCACACTTACATAAGAGTCAAGCTCGGATGTTATTTCATGCCAATCACGGGCGCTCGGAGAGACAATTTGAGATCGGAGATTCAGTCTACTTACGGGTACAACCCTACCGTCAGTTCACACTCTCAGGCCGGCGGGATCACAAATTAGCTCCCCGTTACTATGGACAGTACATGATCACAGACCGCATTGGTGCGGTAGCTTACAGACTAGCACTACCTCCGGAAACTACTATCCACCCAGTTTTCCATGTCTCACAGCTCAAGAAGGCCATAGGCCAACGATATAAACTTTATCCAGGGGTTCCCTTGTTGGATGGGGACGGCAGAATTTTGGTGGAGCCACAGAAGATACTTGCTCGGCGCATGGTGAAGCGAGGAGACAAGCCAGGGACCGAATTATTGATCCAGTGGTCTGAGCATCCCGAGTGCGAACCTACTTGGGAAGATGCAGAATACATTCGCAGCCAGTTTCCCTCCTTTTCACTTGACCCTTGAGGACAAGGGTTGTTTGAAGACGGAAGGATTGTTAGGACCTCACCTTTTCAGTCGACACGTGGCGAGTCAGGGGCTTAATGGGGAATCAACCAAGGGCATTTATGGAAAGAGAAACCTGAGGGGAGAAGAAATAGGCAAACACGACAGATTGGAGGGCATCGAAGATCTAGGCGACTTCGAGAGTTTATGTTATGTCTTTCAATTCTGATGTAATCTAGGACTAGCTGTAATCGTTCTTCTATTAGATTTGGTTGTATCAGGAGAATCTCATGAATATAGGGGAGGTGCTGTCCAATTTTCCCCAGGATCCTTTGTGTGATTAGGGTTCTTGTTTAAGAGGTTCTTTGATCCTAACAGATCCATTTTCTGTGACGGAGGCAGCATTTATTGCAGTCAGACCGGAAGATGGACTAGGTCTACGATGGTGTCGCAAGTGGTGGCGATCGGCAGTAACCCCTTAGGTAGAAGGTTCATCTTTCTCCAATCAGCCGATAAACTCTTATTTGGCTGTGAAGGAAAAGCTTTGGGTGATGAATTAAAACAGAGAGGACAGGCGAAGGGCAGCAAACTTGGACTTTATCATTGAAAGGATTGAGTTAGGAAAAGGTGGATGCAGAGTCGTTCTCTCAAACATCAATTGGTTTTCCTATAACCTGCTTATGGAAAAGTTGGTAGATCGGATAAAATCTGAAGCTCTTTCTGTCAATCGAAGGCAAAATTTACGAAAGTCGGTAACATCTAAATTGATGGCACATACGCAAAATGGAAGAATGCCAAATATTACTAAAGCCTTAAACACCTCAAATTCTGAGATTGCAGCTGAAATTGCAGCATCACTTTTCAAGTCAAGTTTGGATGCTTCAGGTAAAACTGTGAACACTCAAACTACTGGTGATGATATTGATATTGTTAATGAAACTACAAATGGTAAAGAAATATTTCAAACAGAAAATGTTAGTGTGGGAGATAAAGTTCAAGAAAATAGCTCACTAACTAAAGTAGTAGGCCAAAAGCTCAATCCAATTATTGGGAATTATGGGTTGTCTTGGAAACATATTGCAATGGATAATCTTATGAAAACAGCAAAGTTAAATTATCATCCTCCTTCGAAGGAAGGGAAAAAACTTGTTAAACCACTGCCAGAAGCTATTGAGGAAGGGAAAAGTCACTTTGCGAATTGTCTTGTGGGATATTTTTTAACTGAAAATATTTCATATTATTTAATGAAGGGCATTGTAGAAAAATTGTGGGGAAAAGAGAACCTATCAGAAGTCTTAGCTACTACTGAAGGTTTTTTTTTTCTTTCGTTTTTTGAATAGGAAGAAAATGGAGGAGGTTATGGAAGTTGGAATATGGGATATTGCAGGTAGGCCACTTTTTATTCAAAAATGGCATCCTCTCATTAGATTGGAAAAGGCAAAAATCTCTACAATTCCCATTTGGGTGCATTTATATAATGTACCTCATGTGCTTTGGACTAATAAAGGTATGAGCTATGTGAGTAGCGTGTTGGGCAAACCTTTATACATGGATAAGGCTACTGAACAAAAACTTTGGTTACCATATGCTAAAGTATGTATTATGATGGATATCAAAAGTGAATTCCCTGAAAAGTTTGATATTGATATGGGAGGAGAAGAATCATATGAAGTACATGTTGAATATTGTTGGATTCCTAAGAAATGTAAGGTATGCAATAGCTTTGGACACAAAGAATGTACTGCAACAAAGAAAGAAGTTTGGGTACCTAAAAAGAATGTAGCTCCTTTAGCCAGAAGCCTCAGATTGATAATACTCAAGATAGTCAGCTCTTGAATCCTACAAAGGAATTGCTTGTCCAGATCATTGTAATAGAGCCAAATCCAAATTCAATTGGGATAGAGAATGTCCAAGTTCTGACGAAGGATATAGTTTCAAATACTAAACCTTCTTCGAGCTCCAAAAAGATTGGATCATCTGGGGGAAAAAAGGATAAGGCACAAAATGTCAAATCTCATAATAAATTTGCATTACTAGAAGAGGACACAATGGTTGATCCTAGAGTAGAGCATGAGGTAAATGAGGAAAAGGATAAATCATCCAATAAATGAAAGTACTATCATGGAATGTAAGGGGCTTAAACAAAAGCCCTAGATTAAAGGAGGTAGTTGATTTTGTTAAGTCCCATTGCCCCTAAATTATTATCTTGATTGGACATAGAATCAAAGAAGAAAATGCTAATATAATTGTGAAGAAGGGATTTGCATATTGGAATTACGTTCATAATTACAGGTTTAGTAGTACTGGTAGAATTTGGATCCTCTGGAAAGCTTTTGATTTTCAACTTACAGTTAGAGAATCTTCATCTCAAGTCATCCATTGCTTAATTGAAAGAATTGGTATTTACCAATACTTCTTGTCTGCTATCTATGCAAATAATCTGGAGATTGAACGTAGAAACTTATGGGCTAAACTTACTAGCTTTTATAATCTTAATGTGAATGATGTTCCTTGGTTAATTATAGGTGATTTCAATGAAATATGAAATACAAGTGAGTGCATAGGGCCTAATGTCAGATGGACACAAGGAATGACAAACTTGAATGAAATAATTGAGAATATGGCATTGATTGAACCCCCTTATTCGGGCCCTCTATTTACATGGACGAATAAAGGTTCAAAAGCTAGTATTAGAGCTAGTAAAATTGATAGAGCCCTTATTAATGGGGAATGGATTCTCAAATTTGGAAACTTTACTATTGAATTTTTGCTCCTTGGTGTATCATATCATTCTCCATGTCTAGTTAAATTTGGCAACACTACACATAGGAAGAATTCTTCATTCAGATTCTTTAATTTTTGGACTACTTGCCCAGATTTCATGGATACAGTTAGTCAATATGGCAACAGGAAATAGTAGGCTCAAAAATGTTTCAGGTGGTGCAGAAGCTAAAAGCTTTGAAGTTTCCTTTCAAGAAGCTGAATGCAACACAATTTGGTAATTTGAATCAGAAGATAAATAATGCTAGAGAAAACTTATAGCAGTTGCAACATAGATTGGAGCTTAATCCTTATTGTTCTGATACTCGTGCTGAGGAAAAGACATAACTTGAGATGTTACTTGCAATGAGTAAACATGAAGAAATCCTTCTCAAACAGAAATCGAGAAACTTATGGTTAAAAGAAGGAGATAATAATAGCAAAATTTTCTTTGAGTCATTGATGAGAAGGAGAGCACAAAATAGAACCTGCAAACTAGTACTAGAAGATGGATCAGTTATCATAGAAGAGGAGGACTTGAAAATTGCTATTATTGCATATTATAAGCCTATTCTTGGTAACACCAAAAGGAACTTCACCAACTGTGGAAAGTACACATCCTTATTTCATGGTGATGATGTAAGTACACTTTTTAATACAATAAGATTTGAACGGTCAGATATTATTAAAGCTCTTTGGGGAATTCATGATTTTAAAGCTCCTGGACCAAATGGGTATAATAGTTTCTCCTATAAGAAAGCTTGGCCTATCATTGGAAGAGACATAGAAGATGCTATACTAGAGTTCTTCTCATCTAGGAAGTTGTTGAAGGTTATAAACTCTACATCGTTATCCTTAGTCCCAAAGGTTCCTAATCCTTGTGGCAATAAAGATTATAGAGCAATAGCATGTTGCAATGTTCTCTATAAAATTATATCTAAGATGTTAGTTGGGAAGTTGAATGTGATTATCCCATCAGTAGTAAGCCAAAACCAAATTGCATTCATTAAAGGATGTCAGATTTTTTAGAATATAATGCTATGTCAAGAATTACTTCACAATTATCATAAAGATGATAAAGGTAAGCGTGTAGCCATAAAAATTGATCTCATGAAAGCATATGATAAGGTCAAGTGGGAAGCTATATTAGGAGTTCTGAAAGCTATTAATACTCCTCAACATGTAGTTGATCTGATAGGAGAATGCATTTCTACAACAAAGTTCTCAGTTAATTTCAATGGAGAGCATGCAGGTTATTTTAAAGGTACCAATGGATTAAGACAAGGAGACCCATTATCCCCTTATCTATTTGTTCTGGTTATGGAAATACTAAACAGAATTATTATTGCAAAAACCTCCACATCAACTTTTAAGTTCCATTGGCGATGCAAAACTGAGAAAATCACCCATTTGTGTTTTGCTAATGATTTGTTTCTTTTTTCCTATGGAGATATAAATTCAGTGCTCTGTCTTATAGAAGCTTTGGAGGAGTTTGGTAAACTTACAAGTCTTCATTACAATCCAAGTAAATGTCAAATATTCTTCTCAGGATTACCATATCAAGAGTAACTTTTCATCTTAGATCACTCACCTTTTCCCATGGGTACACTCCCCATTCGATAACTTGGAGTTCCCTTGATTACAAAAAGGCTTACTCATGCTGATTGTAAAGGTTTGACAGCTAAAATATTTAGCAACATAGAAGGTTGGGGAATGAAGCATCTAAGCTTTGCTGGAAGATTACAGTTGTCAAAATTAGTCCTAATTTCCACATGTACATTTTGGATGCAAGTTTTCTTACTGCCAAAGCAAACAATTTATGAAATAGAGAAAAAGATTAGAAAATTTTTATGTGCATGAAGTACAGATATACATCGTTCCTACAAAATTGCTTGGCCAGCAGTTTGTTCACCAAAGAAGGAAGGGGGATTGGGATTGCCGAATCTTAAACTTTGGAATAAAGTCCTTTTAGGACGTATGCTTTGGACTCTCATAAATCTTCCAAATGAATCATTATGGAGTAAGTGGATATATAGCACTAAATGTAAAAGAATTTCAGTAATGCAGCTTCAAATCAAAGGTTCAATGGTATGGAGTTAGAGAGGTCTTCTCAAGTTAAGATCTATGCTTACCTCAGTTCTTTCCAGGTCTGCCTATTATTGCAAAACTATTTATCAGGACCTTCAACTAGAAAATGAGAAAGTAGATTGGTATGATCTAATTTGGACTGGCGGGATTTGCAAGTATAACTTTATTGGATAGCTAGTTTATCATGATCGACTTTCTACAACAGAGAGAATGATACAATGGCTTCCTCCAATTAACCAATACTGTGATTTTTGTCAGGTTCAAGTAAAAAACAGGAGTCATCTTTTTTTTAAATGTCCTTGCACAATGTTGATTTAGAAGAATATCCTTACTCAAAATGGAATTTGACGTCACATCGGAGGATGTAATGAAGAATTACAATGGATGATTAAAGCATCTAAAGGTAAAGATCTCGCTGCAAAACTCCTTAAAATATCTTTTTCTAGCTTGTATTTATTGCATTTGGGCAAAAAAGAATAGAAGAAGATTTCAAAATACATTAGTTGACATTCCAATCTTGTTGGCTAAAGTAAGGAAAATTGTACGAGGTAGAGCTTCTATGCTTCACAATATCAAACCCTCACAAGGTAATGTCTTCTTGAGTGAGATTTGGAGGCTTCCAACCTCTATTTTCTCTTACTCTTCGTTTATTTTTGAAAATTGTTGTAATACTGGGGTATGCCCTTATGATTTTGTATATTATATTCTATTAATGCAACTTACATTAAAAACCAAAAAAAAAAATTGATGAGTATGCTGGTCCTCGAGCACAGTGCTTAAAGCATTACTCCTCGAAAAATAGTTTTAAATTTCCAAGTTGATAGATATATATTTTTCATACTCTATACTTGCTTATATCAGCTTTCTAACTATTATTAGCTATAGCCAAAATGCACTTACGGTGGTTTACAAGTGACTCTATCTTCCACTGAGGCATGCTGGACAAAAACGATGCTTCATATAAAGTTACAAGGCATATTAGTATATCATCGCATAAACTTCAATTAATTTTTTTAGACATGTTAAATTTTCACAGTAATTGCAAATCCAATGTTATAATAACGTTGAGGTATTTAATGATAGGGATTTTGAGTCTCACATTTGAAGAAACATAGGTTTCTCAATAACTGATTAATTAAATTTGAAAAAAATAAACCTTTAAGGATAAATGGAGATTTGAAGAGTGAAGTAACTCTTCATTCTCATTAGTTGATTAATTCAATCTGAAAAAATAAAGAACCATATATCTCATCTTTCTCAATAATTGATTAATTAAATTTGAAAACATTATAAGAAAGGACTATCATAGCTAGCTTGTACATATTCTAGTCTTCTACAAAACTAAATTTTAACTTCAAATTAATTAAAAAGTTTCTTCATCTAATTAAAGGAACCTTATCTAGGGTATAAATAGAGGATGCATGAAAAAAGGAAGGCAAGAGAACCAATCAATCAAATGACTTGTCTTTTTATTACAAAAAAAATAATTTTACAATTATGTCTAACAGAGATTATTGTTAAAAAAAAATCACTTTCTTAGATAATCTAAAAATAAAATTTTCTGTCTATGTATCATCTATGATGAAATCTTGAGACCACCTCTTCTCATAATGCCATTTCTCTAAGTAATTTGGTTGCATTTGAAAGCTATTCTTAATGTGATGTCATCTTACTTATTTAGCATGTAAGGATTAACTAATTCATTGCCAATACCAAATAAAAAATCTCGAAGGCTTTTTTTCTTAAATATATGTATATCTCTTTTGTTTATGTATTTGAAATGAAAGAAAATAGTAAAATCCTTAAGAATTCTAATAGTTTTGAATTTGTTATCCCTGAAGTCATCAAAAAGCTTAAAAAAAAAAGATTTAATTGTGTAAATCTAAAGCAACTTCAAACTCATATATTTTTCATTTCTAAAAACTTAAAGAAATCTTCTTTTTTTTTTGTTTTTCTTTCGGTGAAAGGTCAAGTATTATATATTACTAAAGAAAATACAATGATTCAATTACAAAATCCTCATTTAAGATCAAAAACTACATTTGGTAATTTCCAAAGCTTTTGCAAAAACTTATTATAATTTATAGACTTCACTCCGCTATTGATGAAATCTTACCTTACATGTTTTTCTAGATTTTATCAATAAAGAAATCATATTTGATTTGATGCAATGTATTAATTGTTTCATTTATGTGAGTTTATTGCATTTCTAGCACAAATAGAACCAAAATAGAACCAATTGGTGGATGAAAATTGGATCAATGCTACAGAGGGAGGAACCAAGTCAATTTGAAATAAGTTAAGTTTGGATATTAGTACCTATAATTTATAGTAGTCCACCATAGGAACAAAATAGATTGCTAAGAATAATGTTGATTGAATTGGTATGGCCTAAAACAAGGTTAGATTAGTTGTCTGTAGGTATTGTCAATAGAAATGAATAGACTATAGTAAAATTTTGTTAGTTTTGGTGTAAATTAGTAAGGGTAAATATGTAACTACTATGTTCGTGTTATGGGTAGTTTATAGGGTTCCTTATAGAAAACCTTGGTTATGAGGCTGGAAAGATTAATAGGAGATATAGAATTGCTCCTTAGGTAGGGGACATAAGGATTATCCTAAGCCTTGTAATTCTTGTATGTTTTTCTTGATTAATATTCTCTTTGTGTATACGATGAGATCTTGAGAGATTCTCTAAGTTTGAGATTCATGAGTTTGGTTTTTAAAAAACTGGTATTGGAGCCTAGGTTCCTAAATTAGGGTCAAGGTTCGTTCTTTGTAGTTAGCAAAAGAATGACTATTTTGGTGTCTACTTAGCACACCACATACAAAAAGAAGAAGTTAACAAAGGTTTTGTTCAAGGAAACTTTTTGCCAAACTCTTGGTCTGCAATACACAGTGGGAAAAGCCAAAATTGATTCTTGAGGTACCGATTCTCTTCCATGGATTTCCTTGGTGTGATTTTCTACTTCACTATGGTTGGAAACATCTAAATTTTGTTGAAAAATCAAAGTGCTGTGGGTTGTGTTGAACTCGTGTAGTTGAAAAGAGGATTTACAATTCCTTTTTCATTTGGTCATTTCATGGAGCAAAGAAGTGTCTTATAGATTCGTTGGAAGCTAATTTATCGATTAGCATTCTTACTTTGTTGGAAACCATCATGGAATGGCAGCAATCAGTGGGGAAAAGCAACAATAGCAAACAGGTCCATCAACTCGCGATTTAACCCAATTGACTTGAGTTGACCTGCTAACCTAATTTGGAGTTGATCTATTGACCCAAATTCTGAGTTGACCTAGAATTTGTTTTCTTGAGCCCATAGACCAAATCCAACGACTTGGTCTAGCCCAAGATCCAGATCTGACCCATCTAGTGATTGTTGACCGTTGACTTTGACTTGTTGACTACGCATGTGAGTTGCACATGCCAAACAAAATTTTCAAGTGATTTTTGTAGTATTTTTTATGATTCATTGGGATATATTTTTTTTACTATTTTTGGGTATAATCAAAGGGGTATTTTGGTCAATTTGGTTGGTATTTGTTGAGGGGTATTTTGGTAATTTTATACTTTTGATTTTTATTTAAGGGGGAAGTAAAAAGGGAGTTTATTTATTGTGATGGATGATATGAATACTCCTAGTAGAGGTGTGATTATCTTAAATTTGTCTAATTTCCAAACTTGGAAGTTGTAGATGGAAGATTACTTGATTAGTAGAGATTTGTATGATTCTAGGCAAGGAGATTACTTGATTATTAGAGATTTGTATGATGTTGTGGAAGAAGATTTATCTAGACCTTAAAAGCTAATTGATAAAGACTAGGAAAAGTTGAATAATAAAAGTATTTATTAAATTAGATAGTTTTTTAAGGACAATATTTATCACCATGTTGCTCAAGAGACTAAAGATAGTGAGTTATGGAAGAAGCTTGAGGCTTTCTATGAATGCAAGACTCCTTAGAATAAGGTTTCCTTATTTAAGAGATTAATCAATTTGAAGTACAAGGTAGGATGACCAATGATAGAGTTCTTGAGTGAGTTTAGGTCTTTGGTGAATTAGTTGGTGACAATAAAGATTGTTCTAGATGATAAATTGCAAGCAATGTTATTATTGAGTAACTTACCTAATGGTTGGTAGACATTGGTAGTCACTCTCACAAACATAGCTTTGTGCGGTGTTCTAAGTATAAAGATAGTCCATCAAAGTTTGCTTAATGAAAAAATCAGAGTAAATGAGCAAGAAGCATCTAGACATACAAAAGTATTGGTTACAAAAAGGAAGGGGAGAAGCAAACATGTAGATAGAAATAAAAACAGAAGCAAGAGCAAAGGTAGAAGTAATAGTAAAGTACCAAATTTTGATAGATCACGTGGAGCATCACATTCGAGGAGAGATGTTATTTTCTTTGATGATTAGATTATTGAAGATCTTAAGAATAATGAAAAGCCAAGAGTTGTTACTGAAAGTCTTAAGGACATAACCTCACCTTCTTCTTCCCTATTAAGCACACATGAAGGGGGAACTATACAGAAAGAGTCACTTGAAGATGTAGCAAGTGAAGAAATTCTTGAAATTGTAATCATTGAAGAATTTGGAGGACCTGTTGATAATCATCCAACTAAGTCATCAACCTAGCCTCTAGAAAGAAGATCTAGTAGAAAGTGTCAACCTTTATTGAAATATCCACCACATGAGTATTTGATGCTAACTGAAGGGGGAGACCAACAATGCTATGAGGAAGCTAATGAATGTGAGCATAAGGAAAAGTGGAAGAAAACAATGTGAGAGGAGATGAATTCTTTGCAGGAAAACCACACTTATCATTTTATAACATTGCCTAAAGATAGGAGAGCACTTAAAAATAAGTGGGTGTACAAGTTAAAGTCAGAAGAGAATAATCCATTACCAAGGTACAAAGCACGGTTGGTTGTGAAAGGTTATGATCAGAAGAAAGGTATTGATTTTGAAGAGATTTCTCTCATGTGGTGAAGATGTAATTAATTAGAGTTATTCTTAGTTTGGCTGCTAGACTAAACTTGGAGATAGAACAACTTGATGTAAAAACTGTATTCCTTTATGGAGACTTGGAAGAGGAGAAATGGAGCAACTTGAGGGGTTCAGAGAAAAGGGTAAGGAGAATCATCTATGTCAATTGAAGAAGAGCTTGTATGGTTTAAAATAAGCACCTTGTCAGTGGTACAAAAAGTTTGAGTCATCCATGTTACAACATAATTATAAGAATACCAGCGCAAATCATTATGTTGTTGTGAAACACTTTGTAGGTGGTGATTTTGTCATCCTACTTTTATATATTGATGATATGTTGATTGTTAGTCAGAACATTAAGAAGATTGACGAGTTAAAGAAGAATTTAGGCACGTTCTTTGCAATGAAGAATTTAGGACTAATAAAGCAAATCCTTGGTATAGAAGTTAAACGTGATAAAGAACATGGAAAGTTATGGCTATCTCAGGAGAAGTATATAGAAAAGGTACTTAAGAGATTTGGCATGGACAAGGCAAAAGCAGTAAGTAATCCATTTGCAAATCATTTCAAGTTGAGTAAGGAGCAAAAGCTTAAAAGTAAGAATGAGATTGAATATATGAATAAAATACCTTATACATCTGCAATTGGTAGCTTGATATATGTTGCAGTAAGCTTTAGACTAGATATTGCTCATGCAGTTGGAATAGTCAGTTGTTTTCTTTCAAATCTTGGTAAAATACTTTGGGAAGTTATGAAGTGGTTACTCAAAACCTTAAAGGAACTCCTAAGTTGTGTTTGTGTTTTGGTAATGAAGAACCTATATTGGTTGGATACATAAATGTACATATGGCTAGTGACCACGATAGGAGGAGATCTACAATAGGGTATATGCTCACCTTCATAGGGGAAGCAATTTCGTGGCAATCTGGGCTACAAGATTGTGTTGCCTTGTCCACAATAGAAGTAGAGTATATAGCAATCATTAAGGGCAAAAAAGAAGTTTTGTGGATGAAGATGTTTCTTCAGGAACTCAGTATAAAACAAAGGATGGTTATCCTCTATAGCAACAAACAAAGCTCCATTCGCCCCAATAAGAATACGTCATCTCATTCAAGGTCTAAGCATATTGATGTTAGATATCATTGGATTAGAGATGTATTAGAATCCAAGCAGTTATATCTTGTAAAGATTCACATTGATGATAGTGGAGCAGATATGTTGACAAAGCCACTGACAAGAGACAAGCTAAAGATATGTTAGTAGGTTGCTTGAATGGACTCCAAGTATAGTTAAGTCTAGGAAGCAATGTTCTTTCTGTTATGGTGCAAGGATGTTGCACTAATGTTACTCCAAAAGGGAAAATTGTTAGTTTTGGAGTAAATTAGTAAAGGTAAATATGTAACTAGCATGTCTGTATTATAGGTAGTTTATAAGGTTTCCTAGTCTAATTCAATTTGGGTTTCCTCAATGCTAATATTAAAGGAAACAATATGGGAAAACCTAGTTATGAGGTTGGTGAAATTAGTGTGAGAGATGGAGAGAAAACAAAGGTTTTTTATATGCATTATAACCCTTCTCATCATAGTGAAGAATTTCTCCTTAGGTTGGGACATAAAGATTATCCTGAACCTCATAATTCTTATGTGTTTTTCTTGATTAATATTCTCTTTGTGTGTATGACGTTCGGTGAAATTTTAAATGCAAATGAATATGTCAAACAAGTAATATAATGATGAGTAAAATATCGTTCTATAAAGATTGGTAATTACTAAGCCAACTAATTATTAATGGTGAACAACTCATAGAATTTATCTAGCAAACTAAATTAATAGAGAATAAACTAACTAACTAAATTTAATAAAACTAAGTACATGGAACATGTTAAAGCATTGGATTTTACCATAACTATGAGGTACTAATGTAGATTATGTATGCTTGCAAGAAAGATAATATTTATGTGATAATAAAATCTCCTAATTTATTCACTATCTTATATCTAGTTATAATGAACCTATTTAGTTCATTAATTTACTATATCTCTTATTGTGAATTGAAACAAACGAAATGCATTAGAATCTATGAACATTCTCAATTTACACCGAAAGTCACACAAACACTATGATATATGTTTATCCATACTTAATTTATAGTTACATATTACAAGAAGCAATTACATGTCATCTCCTATTGATCATAAACATGTAAATTAGATTATTTAATTGGTAGCTAATCACTTAAAAGCATTAAATATAGTAATATACAACTTCATATAAATAAAATATCTAGTAAAACATAACAATCATAAGATTTATACCATTAGGTTATATCATAACTTTAACAAAAGTAAATTAAAACATAATGAAATACTAAGGAAGAGCAATAATAGGAATAAAACAAGGCATTTTGAATCAAAGAACAAAAATTTTGTCACCATTTTTATCTTCTCTTCATGAAACCTTGAATTTTTAGCTTTTCTCTTGAGTTGTGTTGAATTTCCTCTTCCCCACTCTTTTTCCTCTTCTTTTCTCTTAAATAGGGTTTAGGTTTTAGACCTATCTCCTAACCCAATAGAAGTGGATTTTGGATACCCAACACAATTGGGTTTTGAACTCCTATATTAATTAGGCTTTAAACTTCTAATATGACTAGGTTTTCTGACTATTTAGAAAATCAAATAATAATAAAAAATCTTTTAAAAAAATTATCCAAAGCCTATTTTGATTTTCTTGATTTTGATATTTTAACCATATCTTGTCATATAATAAGCATCAGGTTCTTTATGCTTGTTCTTTTTCTCTCTATCTCCTTATTCTACAAAAATAAGGCAAATTAAGTAAATAAAGAGAAATTCAGATATTTTCTCATAAGCATTGTTTTATTTATTGCCTAAAAATAGGTCAAATAACTCAATAAAAATAGAGTTATCATACGGTGAGATCCTAACAGATTCTATGAGTTTGAGATTCACGGGTTTGTTTTTTAACAAACTTATGCTCCCATATTCAAGATTAGAAGTAATAAGAATGTCCCTTGGCTTTGGTTTTCACAAAAACTTCAAATTGTATCAAATAAATGTCAAAAGTGTATTCTTGAATGAATATATAAATGAAAAGTTTTATGTAGAATAACCTTTAGGTTTTGAGAACCCTCCCTTTCACGATCACGTATAAACAAACCAAAGATTTGTGTACTCGTTGATTTGATCATGGAGTATATACATGTTGTCAATAAGATCTTAGGGCTGAATTATGTGACGTCTCAAATTAGTCTCCTAAAATAACATCTTTCTTTGATATATATATACTTATTACTTTCTTCATGTACGAAGGAATGAAAAAGGTTTACAAGATAACATATAATCGTCCCTCTAAGTTGTTATTATAAATAGGATAGAGACATCATATTAAGGTATGAAAGCAATAAAGACCAGGTTTTACAAATAATAGTTGCTTTGGTGCTACAACCGAACACAAGGGAAAATCCTAAAACGAAACATTATGCCAATTGCTCAACAACATGTAAAACTTTTAGCTTTTTATTGGCCATGACTATATGTTATGATAATATGTTGTCAGGGTGCGTCTGCACTAACAATATTCTCAATTTTTTCCTCAAGAACTTATTATTGAGAAAAATTCTGCCATATATCAAGTATTTATTTCTTTAAAACTAAGAGAAAAAAATTAATATGTTTTCATCTAAAAAGATTGAAATTAAAATAGGAATAAAACTTGTATTTCATGAAAATAACATATATAATGCATAGAAAGAAAACAATTTGACAAGAATATTAAAAGAAAAGTAATATAATTCAATAAAAACAACTCTTAGAACTAGTTATCTTAGTTTTACGTTGGATCAAGCTATTTCTTAAATTTTGAGGGGATCAAAAGTCAAATATTCTTAAAAAAATAAAGAATGGTGGATCTTTTTCTTTTAGGCTGCATAGGTTGATAATCATTAAAAACAAAAAAGTAAGTTTTCCTCAAATTCTTTTGTCATTTGCATAAATTATCAAAATACACCTTAAAGTTGTTTTAGTGGAAAAAAGACTTTCAACTTAAAAATGACCAAAAAAAAAATATTATTGATAATGAAAAGAAATACTAACTTTACCAACCATTTATTGATTGAAAAAAGTGTTAGAGAAAATGAATAGAAAAAATTAATTAGTAACCTTCTATCCTAAAAAGTAAAAGAAAATGATCTTAGAAAAAGAAATAGTTTAGGCCTAATTTTTTTTATGTCAAGTATTGAGTGGATTAGATACAGGCTACTCATTTCCATTGTATGATGTTAATGGAAATCTAACTAAGAGATCATGCATTTGTTGTAATTCGATAGAAAATTTATATATCACAAGGAAAAATCTAAAACCCTTGAGTCATATGAATCAAATAAATGTCTTATGAGAAAATTTCTTTTGATAAATAATGTCTTGAGGTTATCCTACAACAACTATAACTTGTAATAGAATGTGCATGCATGTCAAAAGAATAAATGCTAATTGTTGCGATGTCTGATGTTCACCACTCTTTTATTTATTTAAGTGCACGTCTTTTAAAATTAATGTAATAATAGGGATTAGATTTAACATCCACCCTTCATAGAGAAAAATGATCATAATCAGTCCCTCATACAAAAGTCAAGCCAAGAGTAGTCTTTGACCCCTTATAGTGGGTGGTGGCTTATTTTAATTTTTTCTTTTTAAATTTCTTTCCAACTTCTTTTTCTTGAATCTACATGATATATTGAAAATTTCATGTAAGTGTTACCAACGATATCTCAATCTATGTATGCAACATCCATGATTTGATAAAGATACTTATGTGCAGACAACTTCAATGACTTTGATTTCTTAAAGGTCCATGATTTGCTTTCATAAATACTTGTCCTTTAAATAAAGATGGGTATGATAAAGGAAGATAGAGTCTTAGTGGGACAAGTCCATGTCTTCAAGTTTGGATTCACATGGATGTTCATTGTGTTTTCACATTCAGGTGTGAACACCATTAATTAATTTGACGCATTCACAAGTGTGAAACAACTAATTAATTTCACGCATTATCAAGTAGGAACACCATTAATTAATTTGACGTATAGAGATTAGTGTAATACAATATTGAATCGTTGCCCACTGTCCAAAGACTAATATAATTAATTTGACCAGAACTTAGCTCATTAGTTTAGCAACTTATAATTAAAATTTCAACCACCGTACGCCTTTACAGATTGCACACCTCTCTAAATTAACGCTTTTCTGAGTACGTCATACCATTCGGACACTAAATTAATTCTTTGACATTTCAACTTTATTTCTTGTGAATGCGAACGGAATCGAAACAATGTGCAATGTGGACCATCACTGGAAAGATTTACCCAAATCCTAATCTGATTCTGCTCTAAATAGGAACGGAGCATTGTCGAGGATATTGGTGAAGTCGTACAAAAGCTGAGATGGGATCGGATATTTCGCTGACCAAAGCACGTGAAATTTATCAACCTCCCTAAGTAGCCCTGGAAATAGTTTCTAAGTAGCCTCGTTTCAAGCATAAAGACCCGACAACATTGCGTAAGTAAGTTTAGGGAGACCACGCATTCCCTGCAATATCGTTTAGCGTCGTATTTATATATTCCAATGACTTATAAAGGTTTAAGTATAAGAAAGATTCCCTCTCCTCCCAAAAAATCCCCCATATCCTCCTCTCCGCACTGTGGGTGGACAGCTTGGTTATCACAAATGTTTAGCCTTGGGTGTTAAGCGAACACTTATCTCCATTGATATGTTAGAATCTTGATCACATGGATTTGGCCTATCAAATGCTGGGTTCCTAACTTAAACACCAAATCCTGTATATTAAATTGATGACTAGGGTGCTCACCGAGTGTAGTGCTCAAAGCATCCACAGAGGCATGCTCGACAAAAAGCATCCTTTATCTGGCGTTGCACGTTATATTAGAATATCATTGCATAAACTTAATTTTTTTTCTTTTTGTAATGTTAAATTTTAGCGATAACTACAAATCCAATGCTAAAGTAACATTGAGGCATGTGATGCGGATTTTGAGTCATACACATGAAGAAACCTAGTATAATATTAATTCAATGACCAAATTCAACATTTCTCTCAAATTTAAACTTAAAGATAAATGGAGATTTAAGAAAAGAATGTGTAAATAAATATATTGACAAAAAACGTTCAATTTGAAAATGAGCATTTTTGTTTGTTAATATGTGAAGCTAATTGTTAATATATACTAACTAAATGACCAGTCGCCATTTTCAAGCATAAAAACCCGACAACATTCAGTAAGTTTAAGGAAAGCACGAATTTCTTGGAATATCGTTTGGCGTAGTATTTATATATTCCAATGATTTAAGCGAACACTTATCTCTCTCTACTGTGGGCGGACAGCTTGTTTATCACAAATGTTTAGGTTTGGCTAATAAGCGAACACTTATCTCTCTCCACTGTGGGCGGACAGCTTGTTTATCACAAATGTTTAGGTTTGGCTAGTAAGCGAACACTTATCTCTCTCCACTGTGGGCGGACAGCTTGTTTAACACTTATCTCCACTGATATGCAGAATCTGGATCACGTGGGTTTGGCCGATCAAATGTTGGGTTCCTAACTTCAACATCTAATCCTGCATATTAAATTGATGAGTAGGCTGGTCCCCGAGCTCAGTGCTCAAAGCATTATTCCTCGGAAAATAGTTTTAAATTCCCAAGTTGATACATATATATATATATATATATATATATTGTTCATACTCTATACCTATGTATATTAGTTCTTTAACTATTATTGCCTAAAAAAAAAAGAGAAAAAAAAAAAGGAAGAAGGAAACTTCTGTAGCCAAAATGCAAATATAGTGGTTCACAAGTGCCGCTATTTTCCACAAAGGGATGCTCAACAAAAGCCATGCTTTATATGGCATTATAAGGCATATTAGAATATCATCAAACAAAATGAATAGAAGAAAATACAATAGTAGAAACATAAATTCCATGACTATTGTTGCTGAAATTAAAAAGAATATCAGAAGTTTTACCAATCAAGTTGTAAAAAGTTTTTGTAAAAGTTTCAAAAATTTTCAAATGGAGTTTTTGAGCCTAGATGATAATATTGATACTAAATAATTTTATATTTCATTTGATAATATATAATACTTGATATTTTGTCCCAGAAAAAAGAATATCATTGTATAAACTTAAATTATTTTTCTTGTCATTTTAAATTTTTTGTGTCAATCGCAAATCCAATGTCATAGTAACATTGAGGTATGTAGTGATGTAGATTCTATAAGAAACCTAGTGTAATATTAACTAAACAATCAAATTCATCGTTTCTCTCAAATTTAAACATGAAAGATAAATGGAAATTTAAGAAATAAAATATATGTAGATACATATATTGACAAATAAAATTCAATTAAAAAATAATCATTTCTTTTTGGTGAAAATGTAAGGGTACATTAATAAAAAGTAATGTACAAAAGTATAGAGGCATATCCCAAAATTACAAGAATTACAAAAATATAGAGGTTAAAAGCCACCAAATTTCACTCAAAATAACATTTCCCTAGAATGATTTTATATTTTGAAACAAAAAAACTTTCCCTCGTACAATTTTCCTTACTGTAGCAAGCATGATTGGAATGTCAACTGTTTTGCTTTAAAATGTCTTCTATTATGTTCTACTCATATATAATAAATGCAAGCTAAAAATGATAACTTAAGAAGTTTGGTAGCTAAATCTTTTCCTTTAGTTGCTCCAATCATCCATTGCAATTCTTCATTTCATCCTCCAATATCACATTTAATTTCATTATAAGCAAGGATACTTTTCCAAACTCTCATTGTCCATGGACATTTGAAAAAAAAAAGGATGATTCCTCATTTTTATTTGTTAATATGTGAAGGTAATTGTTGAAATATTAACTAAATGACTAGACACCATTTTCTATAAAATTTCAAGGGACCTAAAGATTAAGAAAAATAAATCCACACTATAGACTTTGTAAAGTAAAACCAAATTAAAGAAAACATAATGTTTTACCTTCAATCATAGTAAACTACACATGATGCTATTATATCTTTTGAAGTGTAAACAAATTATTTCTTTCCTTACTATTTCATAGTTTTTTCTTGTTAATAAACTATGATAGAATTCAAATGATTAACTGGAAAAGAAGTAGTCCTAAATAAATGAGAAACCATCAAGTGTGGTATGTAGGATGGACAGAACTTACTTAGGCTTAAACATAGAAACAATTTTACTTAGCTATAAGAAATATGAGTATTGGATAAAGGTATTTACAATTTTATTTAGCTGTAAAAAAATATGAGTATTGGATAAAGGTATACATTTTATTTCCTTTTGGTGTACTTTTAGCTATTTCCCACTAAGAGCCACAAAACTTCTTAGAATTTAACTATTTAAATTATCTTATCTCTTGTTTGTAATTATTTAGCCTAAACAAACTTAGGGCTTGTAGAAGGAAAAGACACATCTCTCCAATGACTAAATTTCTATATGCATTCAACATAGGATGAGCTAGCAATTATTGGACAATTTATAACCTTTTTCTCTACCAAATCACTACTCTCTCTCTCTCTCTCTCTCTTTGTGTGGATTTTTTTATTTATTATTTTTTATAAATACACACTCATGCATGCACTTCATATCAAACTTAAGATCCAAATCTCCTAAGCAGTGCCTACTCCCAATTAAACTAGGTACTTGTTGACTAAGAAATACTTAAGATGTGAATCTTTAGTCATATCCTATCAATTTATTTATGTTACATATGATTCAATGATAAAATTAAAATTCACCAAAAATAATTAAATATTTTTGTACGGTTTTGTTGGTAAAAAGTAGATGTTATCATCGTAGCTAGAACTTCATCTTTTTTTGAGAATCTATGCATATCAATATGTTGCTTCTTTCTTTCTACGGCCTATGCTTTAAGTGAAAATATAAATAAAAGCGTCATAGAAGTTTTTTGCTAAAGCTCCTATTTACTCAAACTATCTCCAATGTAAAAGGTTGGTCAAACGGCATACAAATGTCTTGAAGTTAAGATTAGAAATCATTAAAATGGAAAAGAACTCCTCGTATCAGGAAACTTATTTGAATATCAATATTTACTAGGTTTTATAGTAGTTTACTATAATATTTTTAAATGAAAAGTGATAATTCTATTTTTTGTGGAATTATTTTGATCATTTTAGGCAATATATAATTAAGTATTTTTATAATTATATTTTATTTAATTATATTTATGCATATTTTTTATTTTATACAACAAAATCCACATTAGGCGAAAAACGAGAGAAATGAAGCAAAAGATAAAAGAGAAAAGAAAGTAGAAGCAAAACGAGTAAGAAGCAAAAAGAAACAGAAAAAGAAAAATAAAGAAAAGAAAGTGAGGTGATTGTTTGGTGTGCGGGGATTATCGTGCGAAAAGGGGGGCTAGTGCGAGAGAGAAAACAACTGAGAAAGAGATTGCCGGTCGGGATGTAGATAGCAGGGGAATTGTCGGAAGATTGACCGTGCGTGACAACGTGGGTCTTTAAGAGTGCTCGATAGTCGTGCGACAGCCGACTGTCACATTCTTTTCCAGTGAAAAACAGAAGCCTATCTACTTCTCCGGCCACCGGCGAATTCAGGGGCGATTCCAACGAGGAGGGAACAAATCCAACACCTCAGTGCGATTTCCGGCATTTTTGTGGGAGTTTCATTTGGCAAAGCGATGGTTCCGACGACAAACGGCGAGCACCATTTGGGAACTTTTTCCGCCAGATCTGCATGTTTTCTGGCAGTTCTATGCGAAATTTTTGCAAATCTGCACTCCAGGTGTCCTCCTCTACGTTTTTCGGCAGTTCCCGTGAAGAACAGAAATGGCGCATGGCGGTGTACCGCGGTGCATGGCACTAGCACATGGCGGCACATGGCGATGGTGCGTGACGATGCACTTCTACTTGTTTTCTTCTCCTCTTTTCAGCTAGCTCCTCCTCCTTTTCCTGATGTGTAGATTTGTCCAAATTTTCATTGAATTGAAGACATTTTGGTGACAATTTTCATATTTTTAATTTGAAGAATGTTTTGTTCAATTTCTAGCATTGTTTCTATTTATGTAAATATGATGTTTTAGTTTATTGTGTTAAAGCTATGATAGAACTTGATTATGAAACATGAATTGTATGATTATAATGTTTGTGAGATGTTTTATGGGTCTGATATTGCATATTACTATGTTTAATGCGTTTAAGTGAGTAACTACCACTTAAATGATTTGATTTGTATGTTAGACTCTAACATGCAGTTAGTTCATATAATATGCAATCATAGATTAATATGGATAGAACTATACCATATGATTTGTATGGTTTTAGGTATAAATTGAAATCTTCACAAATCTTAATGCACTTAGTTCATTTAATTTGTAGGTAGAAATACAGTGAGTTAATAAGCTAAGTAGGTTCATTATACCTGAATATAGGATAGTGAATAAATTAGAAAACTTCGTTATCACATGAAAAGAATCGATCTTACATGCATAATTGATTTACATTTATATCTAGTAATTAGGTAAAATCGGATGGTCTAACGTATTTCATTAATCATATTTAGGTTAAATTTGTTGTTTACTCAATGTTCTATCATTTCGGTTAACTAGATAAACTCTAGAAACTATTCATCATTAGTAATTAGTTAGCTTAGTAATCACCAATCTCTATGGGACAATATTTTTATTTATCATTATATTACTTGTTTGACATATATACTTGCATTTAGAATTTCACCAAATAAAAATAATTTCAATTATTATTATTATTATTAAGTTGTGATGATGGAGTTGCGATTTGAAGATTGAAGTAACTCTTTCTCATTGGTTGATTAGTTACATCTAAAAAAAATAAAGAACCACATATCATTTTTATCAATGATTAGGTAATATGAAAGGACTATCATTTTGTGTTCTATCATCAAGCATTATAAGCTTGATTAATAGAAATTTTACCATGTATTTTTTATTACTACTTATTATAATTATTTTTATTTTCATACTTATTATCCTAATCTATCACTTTTTTCTTTTTATAACCGTTACTAAAGGCTTTTGTAAATGCATTCCTAGGTCAATGTCTTGGGACATGTTATGGATGAGAAAAGGCGGTAAAACATAATATGACATAGCTAGCTTGTACATATTGTAGTCTTTTGTGAAACTAAGTTTTAACTGTAAACTAATTTAAATTTTTTCTCCATCTAATTAAAAGAACCTTATTTAGGGTATAAATAAGGGATATAAAGAAAAAAGAAAAGACAGGGGAATGGAAGAGAGTCAAAAAATCAAGTTATTTGCCTTTTTTTACACAAAATAATTTTAAAATTATATCCAACAAAGATTATTAAAAAAAAAAAGGAAATCACTTTCCTAGATAATCTAGAGATAAAATTTTTTGTCTACGTAATATCTAAGATGAATCTTAAGACAGCCTCTTCACATCATGCCATTTCTCTAAGTAATGTAGTTGAATTTGAAAACCATTCTTCATGTGATGTTTATCTTACTTATTTAGCATGTAAGGATCAACTAATTCATCTATACTAAATATGTGTATATATCTTTTGTTTATACTATTTGAAATGAGAGAAATAGTAAAATCCTTAAGAATACTAGCAGTTTTGATTTTGTCATACTTCAAGTCAGAAAAAAAAGCTTTAAAAAGGTGGATTTAATTGTGCAAATCCAAAGAAACTTCAAATTTATATATTTAGCATTAGTAAAAACTTAAGCAAATCATATTTGATTGGACGTGATGTATAAATTGTTTCATTATAACAGTATACCCCATGTATTAGCAATAGCACAAATGAAGGGAGAGCTTCTTCATTCATCTCTTAGTAACTTCAAACTAATGCATTGCTTTAATTGGAGGAAACACTACATTACCTTTGCTTCGATACAACGTAAAACATCTCCAACTTCTCATATACGGAAACTTTCATTTTTGTCATCTACTTAGTATTGTGCCTCAATAAATTCTGCATTACCAAGGAAGAGTTAAATCCAACTTATAGTTGCGGTTCAAATGGTTGTCAAAATAATTTTGTAACTAGTTTCATCACTTATAGAAGCAATCCACGACTATGGAACTTTTATATTATAACAAAATGTAGGTTAGGCCATATATTTTCTTTTTAGTAAAATGTCATTTATTCTCATTTCACAAAGTTTACAGTACAAATATAATTCAATTAACTATCCATCACCTAGGCTAAAAATGACCTTTGAAAATTTCAAATTTTTTTCCAATATTTATTATTATTTATAAGTATAATACCCCTTAATTTATAAGTCTTACACCCCCTAAATGACAACAATGGTTTTGTTTTTTAGGTGTTGATCATTGAAAATTTTTCTATTTCTTATTTCATATATGGTGGATTGTAGCTTTAAAGAACATGGATATCCTTTTATAGCAAATATTGTCCTCCATATGATTTAGTGAACTTGTATTAAAGAATACTACTCATTTTTTTTATTATTATTATTATTATTTTGGTTTTAGGTAGTAAAAGGGGGTAGGGATTTTGTGTCTCAAACCTAAAACCTATTTGGTTATAGGCTGCCTTAATGCCAATTGAACCAAGACATCTTAACAATTCTATCGTTTTTGACATAACTTACATTGTTGATCTATTGAATTGGATTGATGTAGTTAGTCAATTACTTCATTTATTTCGGACATAATGCTAATAATATATTGATCTTTAAGTGATACATTTTTTGTATTAAATTTTTATAGGATTGGTAGCCGATGATCAATAGTTAAAAGTTCTACCAAAAAGCAAGAAATAGGAAAGAGCAAAATTTAATTTCTGGATTAAGGATTTCATGCTTTTGCACTAAAATGGCCTTTATGGCAGCCTAAGTGAAACCTAACTCAGAGAATTTTGAGTTCTTAAAGCATTTTGTCATATGAGATTTTCAAAATCACAGCCTTTATTTTGGATTTAATTACCAAAAAATTTAACCACTCAAAATTTATCTACTTAATATTATTTTTATGTTATTATGCAATTTAAATTCCAAATTAAGCTCTCATTAATGATCATGAAATGAGAAGTTTGAATTTTAAATTTCAAAGGATGTCAATAAAGTAATTAGATTTATAAATTTATGTGTACTTGTTAAGCATAAATATTCTTTATAATCAAATGCTAGCTACATCTGATACCCTTCAATTACATATTTCTTATTGGTTTAGTTTTTTTGAAATAACTTATATTCGACAAACAACTTGGTGCATTTGGTCATAACTATATTCTATGCTCGCACTTTTTTTGGAGAAAGAGGAATCTGATCTTGAGTTGAGTTGCATCTACACCAATCTCAACCAGAGATTTAGAGATAAGCTCATGAGCAGTTTATTTGTTCGAGGCTTCTTAATTGGGTAGAAAGTAATTATATTTGAGTTTAAAAATCTGCCCAGGTCTGCTATGGTAAAAGTAAATGAGACTTCACTAGACTCAAACTGATACAAAAAGAGTAATTATTTATCAATCATTAGGACGCAGGCAAGAGAGATGCATACACAGCTTGACGTATTTACGGAGCAACTAGCCCTTTTTTAGATGAATGATGACAACGAAGAAGAAAAGCTGCTCAGCTGAAAGCTTATGAGCGCCTAAATTTTCTACTTTGAATACACAATGTTGACTACATAAAGTTTTGGTCCAATTCCCTTCCCCAAAAAAAGCTGAAGGAAGCCCTTAAAATGGAAGCATGTGCCCTCGGTTTTCAAAAGTGCGTCAGTGGTTAACAGGACGATTCAATTTGCACAAACCCACGAATCCAGGCGCTTCAAGAGGCGCGAGGTTCTCACAGCTCAGAAACTTTGGTTTAGTGACACTTGTCCCCCGCAGTCTTTCTCTTGCACCCTTTCCCCATCCATGGATCCGTTAACGACCCCATGGCACCCGTAGATAGCTAGCCCTATCAATTCTCGACGTGAAAAGGCGAGTAGGCTTCTTTTTAGTAGTTGCGAGAGTAGAATTAGGAAATGATGTTTGATCAGTACAAGAAAACCACCTAGCGGGTTTGGGCTGCGCAGAAACGCTAATTGTTTCCTTATATAAAAGCCAAAGAGATTTGCTTCCTTTGGTACCACTTTCAACTTTCAACTCAGACTTTCCATAAAAGGCGTAAAATAAGCATCGCACAGCACGCACTTTGGTAATTGTTCTCTCTCCTTCCTTGTCTTCAACTTCATTCAAGATCAAGCAAGTAAGCTCTGCTTCTGGTTTTCTTTTTTCCTTTCTTACCACCCCCCCCCCCCCCCCCCCCACCTTTTTATCATATTCCTTCATTGCATACCGGTATTCGTTTCTTCAGATCATATGTGAAGTCTTAACCGAAAAAATTATGGTCTTCAATATTTTCTTTTTCCATATCTTCGTAATAGGTTTCATGGGTGTTAAGCTAATTGTGAACTCTTTTGTGCCGATCTAGCTGATAGAGGAAGCGGCCAAACCCCAAGGATTGTAAGTAGGGGATGGGGAGAGGAAAGATTGCGATCAGAAGGATTGAGAATACCATAAGCAGGCAAGTGACCTTTTCAAAGCGAAGAAAGGGGTTGCTGAAGAAGGCCAGGGAGCTCTCGATCCTTTGTGATGCGGAAGTTGGGGTGATTATTTTCTCCACCACCAACAAGCTGTACGATTTTACTAGCTCAAGGTCTGGTTCTCCTCTCTCTCTCTCTCTGTATAAATATATATATTTATATTTATATATACACATATCTACAAATGAAATTCTACATATTTTCCAACGCCTCTTTGATGGTTCAAGTTTTTACTAATAAGATACCATCGATTACTTCATCTTATTGCTTTATATAGTGAGATGGTAATATCTTATATGAAGTTTTTTCAGTATTATTTTGCATAGGAATTCACATATATTTGGCTATAACACTACTAAAGTGGAGTATTCATCCCAAAAATAGATAGAGGAGCATTTTACAAACATAAATTACGTATGCTTTCTTCTCAAATGTCCTTGAAGATGACAATGCATCTGCATGCATTATTAAGTTGCTGTATTCCATGCAACTATCGATCTGGCTACAATGTTCAATAAAGTTCATTGAGGAATAATGTCGTCTATCTGTTTGGGTTTGCCAGTTATGGATGAAACCGTGGATAAATAGATAGTTAGAAGCTAAATCTTGTACTGTGGCAGAGATGTTATCTAACAAAATTGTTTTCGTGTTACTTTTCTGGAAACAGGAAGCTTTCTTTCATTTGACTGAGCTTGCAAAAAGTACTGCTGTTTCTCAAAACCACTTCCCGGAACAGAAAAACCTTTTCACATTTAACCTTTTTTTTTTCCTAACAAAAGCTTATTATAAGCAATCATAAGAAGTGATAGATAAATACTTTCTCAAGTTCTACAGCACAACATGAATGCATTGCTCTCTATTATAGAAAGGTACCTTTTTACTCCTTAGTGGGGAAATAAAGTTTAACTAGAAGCCATTTACTAGATGTTTGAGTCTTTTAGATCGTCTTCTTCTTTGGTATACGACCGATCTCGCTCTAGGGAGAAACGTCCAACACGGTATGCAACTTACTAGAAGTAACTTAATAAACAACTCCTACTTTTCGGTGGAATCATTGCGGATATTTGGTTTGTCAATCGAGGGAAAGTAGAGGTAAAGAGGGAAAAAACTGCTTGATTTATAGTCACAAGCCTTAGAGTCACTTCAACGTGGAAATAGATCCAGCAAACCCGATTATCTCCCAATCCCTCACTAAAATCTAAAGGATTACTCAACATACATTTGTTCACTTATCAAGCTATTTAAAAATGTCCCTTTTACTTCAGTTTAATATATTTTGAAATTTTTATAGCATAAAAAGGCTAATGTTATTGCTAATGAACTCCAACCATACAATGGGTGCATATGTGTCATTAGAATCTATCCTCTCTCTCACTCTCTCTGTATATATATATGGTTATATATACACATATCTACAAATGAAATTCTACATGTTTTCCAACACCTCTTTGATGATTCAAGTTTCTACTAATAAGATACCATCAATTACTTCATCTTATTACTTTATATAATGAGATGGTAATATCTTATATGAAGTTTTTTTAGCATTATTTTGCATAGGAATGCACATATATTTGGCTATAACACTACTAAAGTGGATTATTCATCCCAAAAATAGATAGAGGAGCATTTCACAAACATAAATTACTTATGCTTTCTTCTCAAATGTCATTGAAGATGACAATGCATCTGCATGCATTATAAAGCTGTTGTATTCCATGCAACTATCGATCTGGCTACAATGTTCAATAAAGTTCAATAATGTTGACTTTCAATGTATACATTAGCATAATGAAATTCAGTTAGAAGTATGTGTTTGATGGTTGTCATTTAAAGCCTTATTCAAAGAAAAGGGTTTTTGAATTATTAAAAATTCTTCTTTCTCGTGTATTATATGCTGTCTAGGATAAATTTTAACATATTATTTACTTTAGTAATAAATTGTCTGCAGAATAAAGTTCACAAGACAGATTTAAGGGGGAAAAGAGCCGAGCAAGTACAATACACAACATCTTGAGTCATTTAGTCCAAGATTACTTGGTACCTAAGTTTATTTTCCTTTAATCTACTAATGAAGAAGACACTTCATTAAAATTTTTTAGGACAATTTCTCCACAACTTACAGCGCACAAATTCTGCTTATTCCAAGAAAAATTCTTACAACCCTCCAGAGCAAATACCTTGAGCAACTTTGTAACAAAGTATATAGTTACAGCCTTTAAAGAAGAAAAAGAGACTACAACTTTGGAAAATTCACAATGTTAGGTTTGTCTTGTACAAACCCTAGATTACAAATGAAATGAAGATCATGAGAGTAACTTCAAATGGAGCACTTAAATTTGTAAACAATAGGGTAGCTGACAGACATGTGGCTTATTTAGCAACCCATGTTACTTGGGACTAGTAGGTCCTAGATTTAATACCCAACTCTCCCACAACTCCATTTATCTAATAAAAACAAGAAAAATAAAATAAAATAGCAGAGTAGCCTTTGTAAACGTTTGAAGTTTTTGGAGTTGTGGCACAGAATTTCTGTATATGGGATTCTTGAGTTTTCTGTCTTTCTCTTCCTTGTTCATTTCTGCACCGTTGGCAATCCTTTTTTTTTTATTTAAAACAAAAAAAAAATAAGCCACCAAGAGTAAAAGGGTCCAAAACTAATAACGTTAGGTAGGAGAGGAACTTTCCGCGGAGGAGGTCAGTTGTAGCTTCAAGCGGTCAGTCCTTTGCTTTTCCTCTCTTGCCCAGAAACCCGTTAGGTTTACCGTTGATCGGGAAACCAGACGTCAGCGATGCAGTTTATGCCTCTCCTTTCTTAGTAAGAACGGTGCCATCTAGTTAAGTGAGTCTTTGACATTTTACTCTTAATTTTCATGCACTTTGATTTCTCCTGGCAGTAGAGTTGAGTCACGCATTTCATTTTACTCCTCCCTGCATTTTGATCTGGTCTTGCTGCAAGCTTGAGTCACACGTTTTTGCTTTAAAACTTGTGATGGCTCCTTTCTTTTTTGTGTTCTCCATACATACGTGGCATTTCTCTAGGGTCGGATTTTTATGTGAACAGTACTGTGTAGTAGCCTGGTTTCTTTTGTGGATGGAAATTACACCATGATTTGGATCCTCATTGTTAGACAACAAAGCCCCACATAAAAGAGGAAGGTACTTGTCATGTGCTTTATATACTTGAACAACCTCTTTTCTTAATAAGGCCTTTTGAGAAGAGGTAGACCTAAATCTTTTACAGAGTATCAGAACTAGTTCTCCTTCTATGTGTTTCAATCCAATCTTAAAAATAAGCCAATTCTTTTGTTGGCAAAAAACCAGACTTGGACTGTGGGAGAATATGGGATAATAAATTCTACACTAGAAAGGTAAGTACTTGTAATATGTTTTATATCTTTGGACAACCTCTCTCCTCACCTTTTAAAGAGAGGTGGACAAGGCTCTTTTACACTCATATGGATAGGGACTGCACTTCTTTTTCTTGAAATGCAAGCTTTTAGCTCTATGATTTTTTCTAGTAATGATGTTTCATATAGTGTTTTATTTTACATATGTGTAGAGATCAAAATATTTATGATGTTGAGTATTATGATGTCTTCTACAAAATAATCCCGTTTTCTTTTGCCACGAGTACTTGAATGATTTTCTAGATTTTGTTTTTCAAGTTAGCTAAAAAGGGTGTTTGGGGATGGTTGTCTCGAAAGCCCAACATTTAGGAGAATTTGCTAATAGCTCTACTTAAGCTAGGGAGGAAGTGACAATTTTTCCAAGAAGTTAGTTTAAAGTATTCAAAAATTCGTATATACTCTTTTTGTCATCAAAATATATCTAAAAGAGTTATTAATTTCTCGTTAGCTAGGCGGTTGACGCCCCATCCTCTATACCCTTTTTCCCTAACTACAAAAAAGAAAAAGAAGAAAAATTGCGGAGTTCCTTTTATGAAATAGGCTTTATGACGACCCTATTTAATATGTAACAAATTGTATTAACAACATCCCCAAAAGGTCTTTTGATAAATTATTCTCTCAAACTATAGTTTCAATAAGGTCTTAGAGTTAATAATATCTCCAATACCTTCAGTTTTGCCTTTAAAATTATCTGTCAAAAGATACATTTCCTCCAACTTTCAACTCAAGTTTACTAAATAGATTCTTGTTCTCGACCATGTGTCTTAAGTATCCGCCATTCAAATACCAATAATTAGATGTAGACTCGTTGCTTTCTTCTCATTTGAATCCTGCAAATAATAATGCTGTAAAGGAGGTTTTTAGTACCCAAATTTCCTCGGGTCCTTTCTTGCTTGTTAGAATGATTCACTTAGGATCCATACTTTCTAGACCTTTTATATTTTTCTTAACCTTATTTGTCGTTGTAAGTATGACATAATACCTGCAACAGCCACAATACTTGCTACAACAATTAGATTTTGCTATGTACTCGTTCTTTTTAAAGAAATTGCTAAAGGACTTATTCTCTGATTGGGGTTTATAAACCTAGTCTTACTTTGTAAAAAAATCCTTAATGGGATGTCATTATCTTCTCTAAGATTCATTTCATCTACGAAATTTCCTAAACATTTGTCATTTGAGAAATGGTTCTGTTTCGGATTTCGCTAATTCCTCAGTTTGTCTGTTAAGAAAGGTCCTGATGAATCCCTTTTGATTTTCTGAGGGGTTTGAAAGATGCTTGCAGTATGAATGTATGATTTTGTGGAATGGTGACGGGAACCTGATTTCGTATTTAACATCAAGTTATTACTTTGAATGCAAATTTTATGATTTGAATAGAATATTGGACTTCGAAAGAACTTCCATCGACCCCTTGCACTACTTTAAGATCTATGTCTATGAAACTAGAGCCTCAAAATTTATTTCGTTTTGAGAGTTTAGTGATTACGTTAGCCATTTGGTATATAAATGGAATGCTGCGATCTGAACAGATAATATTTGTGCAGTGATCTGATCCAACGTTTGCACCCACATTTGATGTGGGGGTGTCCAGGCGTTTCGCCGTGTTCATTATACAGAAGTTGCAGTTGCCTCTTTCCAAATCAATATAACCTTCCACGCTAAAAACTAAATCTACAGCTCTAACCAGTAATTCTTTTCCAAGTATGTGTCAACGTAAAACATGCGATTGAACACACTCATCCATGCCCTCTAGTCCCCCAAATTCCTCATTGATTCGAGAGGGCACTAAATACAAACCTGACTATGACCCAAAAACTCTAAGTTGCTTGTGTCTGTCAACATCACTTTCTTTCCTAACAGTACCGATGCCATTGAGATAAAAGCACAATGCATTTACTGAGGTTCCTGTTTCTCCTTCTTAGGAAACAGAATACAAAAACAAACATCAACTAATCAAGTGCAACAAGATACTAGATTTTTATTTGTAGATGTAAATTGACCATTGCCGTAGTCATACTTCATTATTTATTTGCATTCATTTACTGCTTGTCCCAACCAGGCACCGAATTTTTACTGCTTTTCTATCAGTGATAATTTTGCGGTCTTATGTCAACGACTCATGAGATAACCCCTGTATTATATCCTTTTCTTTTGCAATCTGTCTTTTTATATATATTTTTTCAGTATGAAATCTGTTCTTGGGCGGTACCACAAAGCAAAAGAGGAACAACACTCGCAATGCAACCTTACTTCCGAAAACAAGGTAAATTATTCATTGACTGTTTAGTCATTTCCCGCACCAATAGAGGCATATGTACTTGCTTGCTTCACAGTTCATATGAGAAACAGAACTGCAAGAAAAAAGATGGCACGATTCTTCTTCTCTTTATAAAGAATAAACATAAAAAACGAGACGCATGATAACGAAGCTGTTTCTAACCATTAAAGGAATCAAATGAAGTCTGTGGATCTACGAGCAATCATGCACAGAGAGAAACACAAGAACAGGTTCAAATGGAGCAATCTTTCGCACCAGAAGCAGTATAATCTTAAGGATATGAGAATAGTAGGACAATGGAGTTTCTCCTTTTTTCTTTTTTCTTTTTTCTTTTTTCTTGTGGAGAATTACTAGTGCAACACTTAGAAGTTTACTTTTCTGATAAAAGAAAAAAAAATAGTAACAATAACAATTAGTTTCATAAGAAAAGCTTGTGTTTAATGTTATCACTATTTAGGACCATCTTGTTATTTAAAGATTGTTTATGTTAATATATATTGATATATTAATATATTAAGGTTAAAAGGCCTAAAGTCCAATAAAAAAACTAGCTCAAAAGTGTTGCTTTATAGTGTTCAACTAGACTAAAAGTTTTGATATAGTCTATAATGGGAACTTGGTAAAATCCCTTTGCTACAATTCTTGCTTTATAATCTTCAAGAGAGCCATTCAATTTAAGTTTTATTTTATAAACCTATTTTTAGCCAATGGAAATTATATTTGATGGTGGTGGTACTAATTTCCATGTTTGATTTTTTTTACTAAGGAAATATATTATCTACAATTGCTTTAAGCTAATTGGACTCATATGAGTGTGTAGAAGCAGTTAGAGCATATGTGCTGGCATGTGAGAGTACTTTTGGAAAATGTTTCAGCTTTAAGTCTAATGACCATTGAATGTCGGGATTAGGTTGTTGATGAGTTAAGAGATGGAACTATAGGGTCCATGAGAGGGTGTGAATCCCCAGTTGAAGAGAAAGACTGTCCATTTTTTGGTAGGAATGTGCAAGTTGTATTTTGATTGTTAGAGTTAGGCGCTCAAAAATTGGTAAAGAGATTAGAGGCAGTATGCTTGTAGAGGATTGTGTATTTTGTTTTGCATGGTGATGAAATGGGTATTATTGTTCATCAAAAATAGAATCCACTCCGATACATAATTTATTTGTTTTTAAGTAAAGGTAGTAATATTCTATATATCTTATTAGATAACCAAGAAAGACACATGGGGTTGACCTTTGGTATAATTTTTGTTTTGTAAAAGGTTGTAGATATAGGTATACTAAGCATCCAAATTTTCTTAATGGGAAATAATGGGTTTATGTTTAGACAACTTTTTCCAAAGAGATTTGTTTTCAATTAATGGGCTTGGTAGTTTGTTCATTATGTCACTTGCACTTTCAAAGGCAAAATCCTAGTATTGTAGAGGTAGTTGGGTGTGCTAAAGCAACAAGCCCAAATTCAGTAATGTGTGTATGTTTTATTTCTGCAAATCTATTTTAACACGGTGCATTTGGGCTTGAGATTTGTTTGCAAATGTCTAGTTTTAATAATAAGTTTTTGAATGATGTAGAAGTAAATTTAATGGCAACATTGCATTGAATGTTTCTTTATATTTTTGTTTGGAATTGATTCTCCACAAACTTGTGAAAAATTTTGAAGATTTTAAAAAATTCTTCCTTAGATTTCCTAGGATATGACCATGTGAATTTGGAATAATAATCTATGAAACAAATGTAGTAACCATTGCCTTGATAGGATGTGATTAGGGTAGGTCCTCATATATCAAAGTGGATCAAGTCTAATAGCACAGGAGATAGAGAGAGAGTTTAAGTTGATATTTGCTTTTACTAGTCTAACAAGCATTGCAAATCATAGAAATATTTCCTTGAAAATGAATATTCATTGTTTTAACAATCTTATTATAATGATTTAATGATTTCATCATCCACTCACATATTGTATTATATTCCATAAACTAATATCAGGCATTCTAACTGCAGTCTCGGGAAAGGGAGGCAGAAACGTTGAGACCACAGCTGCAGCACTTGCAGGAATGCCACAGGTAGAATCATTGATGCTCAAAAAAGCAACACTGAACTATGCATAGTCACTAGAAGTCCGCACAAATCAGAATGTACATTCATACAACGTTATAGAAGATGAAAGAAACAAGAAAACTAAAAAAAGAGAAGAAAAAAAAAGGAATTTGATGGCAGAGACTATGGAAAAGCTATCACTAATCATAACAACAGATGGCGTTAGGGGTGCAACTGCATCTTTCCTCACAACTTCATTTACTCCAGCAGAACCTCAAAACCAATGTCTGCAGTCGAAACTCAACTAATGTCAACTTGACTTTTGTGGTTAAAATTGATGCCCCTCCGTTTGCTTGCCTCCTGCCGCCTTAGAATGCTTGCTTCATGGGCCAAGTCAATCCTTTGGCCCAGCTTTGGCTTAAAAGCGATGATTTTTGGATAACTGGCTTCTCTTCTTCTGTACTTTCTCCGAGGTCGCAGGAGGTTAGGTTTGGCCTAGGTTGGACCACATATGACCGGCTTGGCTTAGGTCGGGCCTGGTTTTGTCCTCAATCATGTTCCAAAACATTTACTAGTTCAAACTGAAAGATCATTCTACTTTATAATACAACATAACTCTAGGTACAACTAATTGATTGAGCTCATGATGTGGAAACCATAGCCATTGGCAATCCAGTGCGTCAGGTGTAGGACACATGGTAAAACTCAGAAGATTTTAGGAACCCCTCACTGACAATCTAAGATCTAAATGATCGTTTCTGTGGCTAGCAGACTGACTACAAGTTACGGTATGGTAAAACGTACGTTTCTTCAGATCAAAACGATTTTTTATGCCATCAAATCTCCCCTTTTTATGCTTGTCACGAGGCCCTGTTGCTGGGACCATTACTGCCAAATTACTTATATTTCACTTGAAACGCACAATACATTAAGTAGACACCAGCATCTTTTGAAGCACTTTGTTTAGACAAGCTCTCTCAGGAAAAGTATGAATAAATATCTCAAAGAGATTCAAAAGTAAAACACTTGGATTTCAATTTACGGATAAGATGGTGGAATAATAGAAAACTGTGGTCTAGCCCATATCACAGAATCGATACATTCAGTAATCTTCAGTGTATGCTACACTTGAAATATTATACATGCAGGGAACTCTCGGGCAGAGAACTTTGTGGTTTGAGTGTTAAAGACTTAGAAAATCTGGAAAATCGACTGCAGAAGAGTTTGAAGGCTGTCCGTGCCAAAAAGGTTCGAGAATCTGAGATTCATTTGAATTTTAGTCCAGAAATTCAATGATCTATGTAAAAAAAAAGTGTGTGTGTGTGTGTGTGTTGGGGGGGGGGGGGGGGGGGGGGAACTGTTAACCTTGATGCGGCTATTCTTTCCCTGCAGGAACATAAATTAACCGATCAGATAAAAGCACAGACCGAGAAGGTTTTCAGGAGAAAATGGCTAACTCCTAGTTCATGTTTGTACAAATTTCATTTCATCACTTAACTAGCTTTCATTCCACTGTAGGAAGATCTCATTCGTCAAGAGAACACAGAACTATTCAAGAGGATTGACCTCATTTACGAAGAAAACATCGAATTGAAGAGGAAGGTAATGTTTAAAGCACATTTTTATATTTTCTTTATTCACTGTGAATACTTTTAAATACAGAAACAAGCCTTCGGTAAGGAAAACAAAGAACCCACTTGAAGATTGATAAGCTACCTTTAAGGCTCATGGTATTCGTTTCGAAACTAGATTAGTGAAGGTTTCTTTTCTAGCCAGGCTTAAATGAGTGTTTGCGTCGTAGGTTTATGGTCTGGGAAATCTCAACGAAGAAAGCGTAAGTCTTACTGCTCCATCCAACGTCGGCAATGAACACAATCTTCACGCATCCATCCATCTCCAGCTAAGCCAGCCACATCCCCAAAACAACCATGCACCATCAGAAGCAGTAGAACTCGGGTATATCCTCCATTTATGGACATGCCGCATCCAATTCAAGAGTGGTAAAGAAATTATATTATAATATTAACGCTATCAATGTCTCCTCAAAATCTTCAACAGATTACAACTGCTTTAGCAAGTCTATTGGACTGGATAGCTACGTGTCATTATCCTATCAACAACTCGGCCACAGTGTAAAATTAAGCTTCCAACAGTGAGATTTCGTACTTCAACTGTTCGAGACACAGTACACAAAGCAGGAAGCAGAACAGTTTGAATCAATGTTTTATGAAGGTTGCCATAAAATAGTAAAAGAGACCAGCCATCCTAGATATGGGAAAGCACGACATTGTCATTTGTTGTTATAGTTTTCTGGAATTTTGTGGTTATCACTAAAAAGGAATGGTGTAGTTACGGTACGAACATAATTCTAGTCAAGAGTAATCAGCATCTCAAATAAGAAAGTCTCAATTGCACACGACTTTTTAAGGGGCAGAAATTTTTTAACACTTCGGCTAAAATTCAGAAAAGCACGAAGTAAAATGTGAAGAAGAATTACTAGTCGATGAGTGAAATTTGTGGTGTCTAATCTTTTGCAGAAAAAAGCAACTTCAAATTATCAAGAAAATATATGGTTTCTGGATTCAACATGCTTCACTTATAAATACGAGCCCAACAACGGAGTGACAAAGATATGAGCCATTATTTAGACAGGAAAGTTTAGGCTATTAAAATATTTTCAGTAAACCAATGAAGCAGAAAACTTGTTCAATTACTAATAACTTCTATTATCCATTAATTTCACATTAAACTGTGTCCTTTAGAACATTATATCAGCTAATACCATTGGACCAACAGGATTACAGCGGCAGTACTTATTCGTCATTATGCCTAACAAAATATGGGTAGGACAACGGCATGTATTGATCATAAATTATTTTATAGAACTTGTACAGAGTAACATTTCATAAAGGAAGCGAGAGTAATAGATTTGATTTAAAGTTGCGGTAATTTGATGCCAACTAGAAATGACCAATGGAAGTCTTCCATTAGGTACCAGAAGTTCAACCCAGTGAGAGCATGGGCTCTTTTATGACAATTCTGGCATTAATGAAATTGCTTGCGGGGTGGCTTCAGAAAGACTTCCTCGCCCCACCACCCTCACCCCTACATCTACAGTGATTTTTCTCACTTATAAATAGATTTATCCAGTAGGTCAACTATCATTATCAATTTTCAATGACATTCACAGGTCTTACTCTTTCCACTGTTCAATTCTGATTTAAATCAAAGATTTTTTAAAGTTAGCAACACAACTATAATCTAAGGTTTAAGGAGGGTTAAGTTCCCGGCACCCACCTACACTATAATAGATAATGAGAAGTTGCATTATCATGGCATTATAAAGCACTATTACTTGCCCAGGTGTGAAGTTCTTCAATCCATCCTATATTCAGTATATTGTGGGTTGACACAGCTTCTATCATTATGGAGAGAATTCTCTCAACTTCTCAATCACAAAGACCTCATGATGCAACATCATACCCATAGACATCAAACATATCATCTTGGATAGAATGTGATTCTTTGATCTAGATATCGCAACTTTCAATTACTCAAACTTGTTCTCCTTAAAGTATAACAATAAGTGAAAAATTTCTCATTTACCTTTAAGGTTCACTAACAAATGCAAGAAAAAGACAAAAGAAAAAGAGTGTCAATAATAAGCTAGAGAATTTGAATGGGAATCTATCAAAATGTCCGTTATGCCTGTTTGATTTGGTATCAGTAGAGATTTTTAAGGATTCTTGTGTGGGGATGCCCGAGAAGTCAAGTTTTGTGCTTCAGATTATTTTAAGATATCTTTCTCAAATGTCAGTTGGATCACCTACCACCTATGTGCGACATGCAACATAAAATAGATTTTATCTCGAGAGAAACTCTTCCAAAGTTGTCGCACTGCGAGATGACAACGAGTAAATGTGCAAAATGGAAAAATAGATGAACCTCTTCAAAAAGGATTTGTCTATGAAAGCCCAAGTCCTGTGCACTTCCCTCCTAATGGATAGAGAAACAATTCATGGCGGTTGATAATGTACTACTTTCTCATCCCAAAGCTTGATAGTCATGATCTTTTCATAAAGCATTATCAAGAATAGCCACCATCAAGTCAATTTAACCTTAAAAATAGTTGGAAGACCACCGTCAAGATGAAGGATTTTTTTATGAAAGGGTGCGTATGCTATATGCTCTGTACCTTCATGAGAATTATACCACTAAGAAAAATGCCTTTCATGTGTAAATACTTGGTTGTGTGCTTGGGGGACAATTCATGTGCAATAATCAAAGAGGTATCACTTGGACCACTTTTCGTAGGTTTGTACCACCTAAGAAAGGAGAACCTGTACGCCAATATCCTTCTATAGTCATACTTTCTCTTAAGAGAATCTCTACCAAGTCGCGCAATATTCGCCTTTTATCATAGGTTCATTCAAGTGTTTGTCACACCTACGTCTCCTATCACATAGCATAGAATACAACGTGAGTTTAAGTGAGCCTGCACTACTACCAAAACATTTGGTTAGACTAAACCAAGATGACAAAGTTATTCAAAGTGGTGTAATACATTAGTCATTGGCATAAGTGGGGTACTTAGGTAAGAGTGTCGTCATAATAGCTTATTTACGTGACAATACAGTTCTTAATTATTTCCCACATCAAAAATTCAATCACTACCTTAACCATGGAGCCCTACACTAAATTAACCACTATAAGAGGTTCAACTATATGCAAGGTCTATTGGGGGAATAACACATATCTAACAAAAAACATACATAGAATAAAATATCAAAGAATATCAAAGAATATCAAAGACATGGGGTTAGGAGAAACTTGAAGTTTCTTAGGCATGATACTTATTTGAATATTAATGATTAAGATTCATTTTTCAAAAACAATTCAAAGAGGAAAAGTCTTTAACAATAAAAGAGAGCATTCTGATGGGCACAATAAATATTATAAAAAGACATGGTTATTCTTCAAATTCTTATATCATTTGCATAAATGATCAAAATACACCTTAAAGTTTTTTTAGTGAAAATAAGACTTTCAACTTAAAAATGACAAAATTATACCAAAGGTTGATAATGAAAAATAAATGCCAAATTTATGATCCATTTATTGATTGAATAAAGTGTTACAAAAAGGAATAGAAAAAATTAATTTAGTAACCTTGTATCCTTAAAAGATAAAAGACAATGATCTTAGAAAAAATATATATTTTAGGCCTAACTTTTTACATCAAACATTGAGTGGACTGGATGCAAGTGACTCACTTCCATGGTCTTATGTCATTGGAAATTGAACTAAGAGATCATGCATTTGTAATAGATAGAAAATTCATATGTCACAAGGAAAAATCTAAAACCATTTACTATCAAAGTAAAAAACTTCCTTTGTTATAATAGCCAAATTAATATCTTATGAGATAATTTCTTTTGATAAGACCATATCTTAAGGTTGTCCTATAGCTATTGTGACTTGTAATAGAATGTGCTTGCATGTCATAAAAAGAATTCTTGTTGCAATGTTTGATGTTTCATCACTATTTTATTTATTATTTTACATTTGTTATAATTAAACTGATAATAGGCTTTAGATTTAACCTCCACCCATTATAGAGAAAAATGACCATAATCAATCCCTATACAAAAGCAGGGCCACGAGTAGTCTTTGAACCCTTAAAATGGATGATGCCATGTTTTAATCAATTCTAGGTGGTGAATTTGGATGCATGAGTGAAAAAAAAATTACTTTTTAGATTTCTTTCCACCTTTTTCTTTTCATTTTGATGATATATATAAAATTTCATATAAGTATTAGCACCTGTATCTCAATCTATCTATGCAACATCCATGATTTGATAAAGATACTTATATGCAAACAATTTCATTATTTTGTTTTCTTAAATGTGTATGATTTTTTTTTTCATAAGTACTTGTCTATATAGTAAGATGGGTATGATAAAGAAACAAAACGTTTCTGACGGACAAGCCCATTTCTTTACTTTAAGATTCACATGGATGTTCATTGTGCTTGCACATTCTCAAGTGTGCAAACTATTAATTAATTTGACACATTCTCAAGTGGGAACACCATTTATTAATTTGACGTACAAAGTTTAATATAATACAATTTTCAATCTTTACCCATTGTACTGTGTATCTGACCAGAACTCAAGTCATTAATTTAGCAACTTACGATTAAAATTTCAACCACCGTACGACTTTACAGCTTTCAAACGTCTCTAAATTAACGCTTTTCTGAGTAAGTCGTATTATTCAGCCACTAAATCAATCCTTTGACATTTCATCCTTGTTTCTTGTGAATGCGAAAAGAACTTGTAACAATGTGCAATGTCGACCATCAGTGGGAGGATTTACCCAAATCTTAATCTGATTCTGCTCTAAATAGAAATGCAGCATTGTCGAAGATATTGGTGAAGTCGAACAAGAAGCTGAGATGGGATCGGATGTTTTGCTGACCAAAGCATTTGAAATTTATTAACCTCCCTAATTGGTTAGAAGAATGGTTCTAAGCAGCCTCGTTTCAAGCATATAGACCCGACAACATTTGATAAATAAGTTAAAGGAAAGCACGCATTTCTTGCAATATCGTGTAGCCTTAAAAAGGTTTGAGGATAACGAAGAATCTACTCCCAAGAAATCCCCATCTCCTCCCCCTCTCTCTCCCCCACTGAAGGTGGATTGCTTGGTTATAGCAACCTCAGTACCCTTAAATTAGCCGAGGAACAAAATAACGCTGAATCTACAGGCAGTAATTTTTGAAGCATGATTAATATGCTTTGTATAATCTTCTCGAAGGATGGAGACGCACTTTGTATTTTATGTTATCACAAATGTTGAGTTTGGGTATTAAGCCAACACTTATCTCCATTGATATGTAGAACTTGATCACCTGGGTTTGGCTGATGAAATGTGGGTTCCTAACTTCAAAACTTAATCCTGTATATTAAAATTGAAGAGTAGGCTGGTCCCCGAGCACGGTGCTCAAAGCATTACTTCTCGGAAAGTAATTTTAAGTTTCTAACTTGATACATATATATATATTGTTCACACTGTATACCTCTTTATATGAGCTTTGTAACTATCATTGGCCCAAAAAACAATAAATAAATAAAAACTTCTATAGCCAATATGCTCATACCGTGCTTATCAAGTGCCGCTATTTTCCATTGAGGTATGCTTAACAAAAACCATGCTTTACATGGCGTTACAAGGCATAGTAAAATATCATCAAATAAACTTAAGTTATTTTTTCCTATCACGTTAAATTTTTGCAATGATTGCAAATCCAGTGTTATAGTAACATTGAGGTATTTAGTGATGGGGGTTTTTAGTCCAAGACATGAAGAAACCTAGTATAATATTAATTAAATGATCAAATTCATCATTTCTCTCAAATTTAAACTTTATGGATAAATAGAAATTTAAGAAAATTTAAGAAAGAGAATATATAAAAAAAAATATTGACAAATAAATTTTAATTTAAAAATGAGTATTTTTATTTGTTAATATGTAAAGTGAATTGTTAGTATATTAACTAAATGACTAGTCACCATTTTCTATAAAATTCTATGGGACCCAACGATTTAGAAAGCTAACGCATCACTACGAATCTTTTAAAATGAAATCAAATTAAAGAAAACATAGTGTTTTTACATTTAAGGGTGGTTAAACTATGCATGATGCCGATATATTTTTTTATGCGTAAACAAACTATTCCTTCCCTACTTCTTCATAGTTTTTTCTTGATAGTTAAATGTGATGGAATGTAAATGACTAACTAAAAAAGAAATTGTCCTAATTAAGAGAGAAACTATCAAGTGTGGTTTGTAGGATGGACATAGCTTACGTTTAGGCTCAAACATAGAACCAATTTTATTTAGCTACAAGAAATACAAGTAATGGATAAAGGTATTGAATTATTATTTGGTGTACTTTTAGCTGCTTCATATTAATAGCTAAAGAACTCTTAGAATTTAACTATTTGGATTATCTTATCTCCCCTTGTTTGAAATTTTCTAAACCAATACTTAGGCCTTGTAGAAGGAAAAACCACATCCTTCTAATGAATAAATGTATACATGCGACATAGGATGATCTTCCCATTTTCTCTACCAAATCACCACTCTCTACCGAAATGCTTGAGAAGTGGATCCTTAATCATATTCTACTAATTTATTTATTTATTATTATTTTTTGATTGAAATGTAAGTTTGCAATATAAAGTAATATACAAAAGTATAGGGGTATACTCCAGCATTACAATTTTCAACAACTATGAAAATATTGAGGTTGGAAGCCTCCGAATCTCACTCAAAATGACATTTCCCTGTGAGGATTTTACATTTTGAAACAAAGAAGCTCTCCCTTGTATAGTTTTTCTTACTTTAGCCAAGAAGATGGGAATGTTGACTATTTTATTTTGAAATCGTCTTCTATTTCGTTTTGTCCATATGCAATAAATACAAGCTAAAAATGATATTTTAAGAAGCTTTGTAGCCAAATCATTTCCTTTAGTTGCTCTAATTATCCATTGCAGTTCTTCATTCCATCCTCCAATATGACTTAATTTATTTATGTTACATATGATTCAATGCATCATATTCTACTAATTTATTTATGTTATATATGATTCAATGCTAAAATTAAACTTCATAAAAAATAATTAAATATGTTTTATAGGGTTCTGTTGGTTAAAAGTATATGTTATTATCATAAGTAGAACTTTATCTTCTTATGAGAATATTTGCATATCAATATGTTCCTACTTTCTTTTTATGGTGTATACATTGGCTATGTTACATATTTTGAAAGAAAAAGTCTTCTTTAGTGAAAAAATAGATAGAAGCATCATAGAATTTTTTTTGTTTGGCAAAAGCTTGTATTTCACTCAAAACATCTCCGATGTAAAAGGTTGGTCGGACAACATCGAAATGTCTTGCGAATTAAGATTAAAAATCAGTAAAATGGAAAAGAACTCCTATCAGGAAACTTGTTTGAATACGAGTTTTTATTGCTTGTGCAGTAGTTAGATTGCTAAAACAGTTTTAATTAAAATAATTACAATTACAAATGTTTAAAGTTGTGATCATAGACTTGCAATTTGAAGAGTGAAGTAACTCTTCAGTCTCAGTAGTTTATTAATTAAATCTCAAAAGAAGAAACATATATCATTTTCTCAATAATTGAATCACTAAATCTGAAAAAAAGTAATAAGAAAGGATTATCATTTTGTATTCTTTCATTGAGCATTATAATCATGATGGATACATATTCCACCATGTAGTTTTTTGTTTATTATTGCTTATTATAACTGGCCTTACTTTCAAATTTATTATTATAATTTATCACTTCTTTCTTTTTACAAATGTTACTAAATGCCTTTTAATTGCACGCGTAGGTCGCTGCTTCGGGACATGTTCTGTATGAGAAAAAGTAATAAAACATGATTGACATAGCTAGCTTGTAGATATTATAAACTTTTGTGAAACGAAATTTTAACTTTAAACTAATTTAAAAAATTGATTTCTCCATCTAATTAAAAGAACCTTATTTAGAGTATAAATAGAGGATGCAAGAAAAAAGAAAAGACAAGGGTAAAAGGAAGAGAACCAATTACTCAAATTACTTTCTTTTTTCTTACACAACATAATTTTACAATTTTATCTAACAAAAATTATGAAAAAATTCCACTTTCTTGGATAACTAAAGGTAAAATTTATTGCTTATGTAATATTTATGAGGAATCTGACACCACCTCTTCTCATAATGTCATTTCTCTAAGTGATTTGGTCATATTAGAAAACTATTCTTAATGTGATGTCACCTTACTTATTTGGCATGTAAGATTCAATCAATTCATTAGCCTACATAAAAAAAATAAAAAATTAAGGCATGTTTTCTTAAATATGTGTATATATCTTTTATTTATGCTATTTGGAATAATAAAAATAATAAAATATTTAATAATACTAATAGCTGTGAATACGTTATCTTTGAAGTCATTAAAAGGCTTACAAAAGATGAATTTAATTGTTTGAATCCAATTCAACTACAAATTCATATTGTTAGCGACTCTAAAAACTTTAGGTGACCATATTTGATTTGATATAATATATGAATTGTTTCATTATAAGGTACCCCTAGTATCAACAATAGCATAAATGACGCGAGAGCTTCTTGATTCATCTCATAATGATGCATTGCTTTAATGGGAAGAACCATTGCATTTACTTTGCTTGGGTACAATGAAAAACACATTCAACTTCTCCTTTACGATGCATTTCATCTTTGCCATCAACTTGGTTTTGTGCCTCAACAAATAGTGCATTACCCAGCAACAGTTGAATCCAACTTATCGTTGCAGTTCAAATAGTTGTCACAGTAATTATGTAATTGGTTTCACCACTTACAGGAGCAATCCACAACTATGGAATTTTGATATTCAAAAAAAAAATGTAGGTTAGGCCATATATTTTCTTTTTGATAAAATTTCATTTATTTTAATTTCACAAAGTTTATAGTACAAATATAATTCAATTAATTGCCCATCACTTTGGTTAGATAATGGAATTTGAAACTGCAAATATCTGTTACAATAGAAGCCTTACACTCCTAATTGACAATATTTTACCCTCATGTCCTTAATCTTGGAAGTAATCTATGCTCTCTAAGTGTTGACCATTGAATATTCTTTTATTTCTCTCATTTCATATGTGATAGATTGTAGTTATAAAGAATATGTATATCCTTTCATAGCAAACATTGTCCTCCATCTGATTTAGTTAACTTGTAATTAAAGAATAAATACTCATTTGATTCTTTTTCTTTTTTGTAGGTGGAAAAAAGGGGTAAGGGGTTTTGGTGTCTAGAATCTAAATCACATTGGTCCAGCTATCTTGATGCTAATTGAACCAAGACATCTTGACAATTCTTATTGTTTTTGACATAGGTTGCATTGTTGATCCATTAAATTAGATTGATATAATTAGCAACTAATTTTGTTTATTTTGGACATAATGTTCATAACATATTGAGCTTTAATCGATACATTTTTTGTGTTAAAACTTTATGCCAATGTATTTGGCTAGGTTACCATCTTAAAAACTCAACACATACTAGTTTGGAATTCTTTTTAAAATATCACTAATAAGTAGACACCAATACTTAGATGAACTTTTATATGTCTTATCTCTTTTAACACTTTTATAGTATTGATGGCTAATGATTAATAGTTAAAACTTCCACCAAAAAGCAAGAATAAGAAAGAATGAAATTTAATTTCTGGATTAGTGATTTTCATTCTCTTGCACTTGATGCCCTTTATGGCAGCCTAGGTGAATCTGAACTCAAAGCGTTTGGAGTTCTTGAAGTATTTTGTCATATGAACTTTCCAAATCACAACCTTTATTTTGAAATTAAATACTGAAAAATTTAACTACTCAAAATTTAGCGACTTAATATCTTTTCATGTTATTATGCATTTTTAAATAATAAGTTCTAACATCAATCTTATCCTTACCGTTTTCCACAACTTCGCCTCCTTGTTCTATTGCTCACCTATCATTGTTACCCTGACTGCAATCACTGGGATATCATTTTAGAAATATTAGACACAATTACTTGTTTTCCTTATAATAAAATGTTAACTACATATGATATCCCTCAGTAAAATAATTCTTATTTGTTTTTTTTTTTAAATAATTTATATTCGACAAACGATATTTAGACGCAGGCAAGGGAGACGCAGACGCAGCTTGACATATTTACGGAGCAACTAGCCATTCTTTTTACTGGGTGGTGTTTTCTAGATGAATGATGACAGCAGAGAAGAAAAGCTGCTCAGCTGAAATCTTCGAGTGCCTAAATTCTCTACTTTATCAATAGGTGAGGCATACACAATCTTGACTATCGAAAGTTTTGGGGCCAATCCCTGTTAGAATGACAGGGTTGCCGTGAATCTAGCTGAAGTGAGACCAAAGTTCTATCAATCCCTTCTCCGAAAAATGCTGAAAGAAAACAGCCAAAATTGAAGGAGGCTCCCTTGGTTTTCAAAAGTACGAGACGGCCAATTTACAAAAATCCCAGAATCCAGGCGCTTCAAGAAGTACGAGGTCTCCACACATGAGAAACTTTGATTTAGTGAGAGTCTTTTTCTTGCACCCTCCCCTATCCGCCGATCCGTTGACGACCCCTCTGCATTCATGCATAGTTACGCCCTATCGATTATCGACGTGAAAAGGCGAGTAGGCTTCTTTTGAGTAGTTGCGAGAGTAAAGTTAGGAAAGGATGTTTGATCGGTACAAGAAAAACCACCCACCGGGTTTGCGCTGCGCAGAAACGTTAATTGTTTATCTATATAAAAACCAAAGAGATTTGACTCCGTTGGTACCACTTTCAACTTCAACTTCCAATTTTCAAACTTTCCATATGAGGCTAAAAATTATCATCGCATGGCACACATCTTCGGCAATTTTTCCCTCTCCTTCCTTCCTTGTCTTCAACTCCATTTAAGATCAAGCAAGGAAGCTCTGCCTCTGCTTCCCCACACACCACCCCCCCCCCCCCCCCCCCCCCCCCCCCCCTTTTATCATATTCCTGATATTGCATACCCGTGTTCGTTTCTCTTTGGGCTGGTAGAATCTTTTCTTCTGATCATTTTTGAAGTCTTAACCGAAAAAATTATGGTCTTCAATATTTTCCTTTTTTTTGTATCTTCGTATTGGAGTCATGGGTATTAAGCTAGTTCTGAACTCTTTTGTGCCGATCTAGCTGATAGAAGGAGCGACCAGACCCCAAGGATTGTAAGAAGGGGATGGGGAGAGGAAAGATTGCGATCAGAAGGATTGGGAATTCCACAAGCAGACAAGTGACCTTTTCAAAGCGAAGAAAGGGTTGCTTAAGAAAGCCAGTGAGCTCTCGATCCTTTGTGATGCGGAAGTTGGGGTGATTATTTTCTCCAACACCAACAAGCTGTACGATTTTGCTAGCTCAAGGTCTGGTTTTCCCTCTTTCGCTCTTTCTCAAAATATATCTCTCTCTACATATTTTCCAATAACTCCTTGATGGTTCAAGTTTCTATCAACGTTTGCTTGTTTTATGCCATTGATTATCATTTTATTGCTTTATAGCGAGATGGTAATATCTTATATGAATTTATTTATTTTTGTATGATTTTGTATAGGAATACATATATATATATTCGGATATAACAATAATGAAGTGGATTGTTCAAGCCAAAAATACATAAAGGAGCATTTCATAAATTACGTATGCTTTCTTCTTGAATGTCCTTGAAGATTGTCACACATCTGCATGCATTATTAAGCTATTGTATTCGATGCAACTATCGGTCTGGCCACAACATTCAATAAAGTAGTACTTGACCGTTAGAATACTGTTCAAGTTCATTGAGAATCATGTTGACTTTCAATGTATACAGCAGCATGATAAAATCTAGTTAGAGAATGTGTTTGATAAGGTTCAGTGGTTAAATCTTTTGTCCCCGAAGTGAGGAAATCCAGATTTTTCGCCTATCTCATTGGTTTGCCAGTAATGGATGAAACTATGAGACTAAGCACGAAACACGGATCTAACCCGTGGAAAAACAGATAGTTAGAAGCTAAATCTATGCTGTGGCGGAGATGCTATCTAACAGAAAATGTTTGTGTTATTTTTCCGGAAACAGAAAGTTTCTTTCATTTTACTAGAAACCACTTTCCCGAACAACAAAACCTTTTCACATTTTACATTCTTGTTTTTTAACAAATGCCTATGATAAAGAATCATTAGAAGCGATAGATAAATACTTTCTCGAGTTCTTCAGCAGAACATGAATGCATTGCTCTCAGTTATAGAAAGGTACTTTTTCACCCCTTAGTGGCAAAATAAAGTTTAAGTTGAAGCCACTTAATAGATATTACAGTCTTTGTTCTTCTTTCTTCTTTGGGATACAGCCGATCTCGCTCTGCGGCGAAACGGTCAACACGTTTTGCAGCTTTCTAGAAGTGACTTAATAAACAACTCGTCCTATTTTCTGGTGCAATCATTGCGGATATTTGGTTTGTCACTCAAGAAAAAGTACTGGTAAAGAGAAAAAAAAAAACTGCTTGATTTATAGTCACAAGCCTCACAGTCATTTGAACATGGAAATAGATCTAGCAAACCCGATTATCTCCCAATCCCTTACTCATAAGTGAAGAATTGCTTACCAGACGTTTCATCACTTGTCAAGCTATTAAGAATGAAAATTTTCAATCTATTTAATATATTTTTAAATTTTTATAGCATCAAAAGGCTAACGTTATTGCTAACGACCTCCAACCTTACAATGGGTGCATATGTGCCATCGTAATCTATCTGTTTCTCTGAGCTACGTCATTAAGCCACTAACATGTTTTTGTTTCTAGTTACAATCCCATTTTTGTCTAGTTTCTTAGTTAACTATTCATTTCTTCCTATAAACAAATGGTTTGGGACTAAATACTAAGTGCCGAATTTGTTCTTTTGAAATTGAGTTAATTCTTCTTGCATGAAAGAACCTAACTAATCACCTATGTTTTCTTCTACTTTCTTAGGCTCTACTTTTGACAGAAACATTACAAATTCATATGTATTATTAATAGTGGATTGTCTATGAGTCTTGCTTGATCCATCTCAATTCTAACTCTTGGATAAGCTAGTTTTTTTTCTTCTCTATCCCTCTAAGTTGTTGTAAACTCAGCTTCAACATTTGTAGTTGTTTCTACATGTTGAAATACAAGAGCCTCCTCATCTACAATATTAAAGTCAACTTCCCTTTGAGACTTATTAAACTCATCAAACACAACATGGATAGACTCTTTAATAGCTAGAGTTCCTCAATTGAATATCTCATTGTTGGTCCTAATAGCAAACTAGGAAAAAAAGGATTTTGAGTTAGATTTTAGTTTGAATCATTAGAAGTGCTTCTTTCTCATGTATTATATGCTGTCAATGATGAATATGCAGTATATTGCTCATTTTGGCAATAAATTAACTGCACAATTAAATTCATAAGACAAATTTAGGAATAAGAAAAAGTCAAGCAAGCACAATGCATAATATCTTGAGTCATTCAGTCCAAGGCTACTTGGTACTTAAGCGTATTTTCCCTTAATCTACTAATGAAGAAGATTCTTCACCAAAATTTTGGAGAGTAATATCTCCACAATTTACAGCACAAATTTTGCTTATTCAACAATTTCACAATGTGAGGGTTTTTGTTTTGAATAAACCCTACATCACAAATGAAACCTAGATGAAGAGAGTAACTTCAAACCATGCAAATAAGCTTGATAGACATGTTGCTTGGGACCAAGAGGTCTTATACTTGATACCAACTCTTTCACATCCTTATTTATCTAATAAAGGAAAATGACAAAATAGTATAATAGGCTTTGTCACCGTTTTAAGTTTTTGTATTTGTATCACAATTTTTTTTATATATGGGATTCTTGAGTTTTCTATCCTTTTCTTCGTATACGGAATTATTGGGATTATTTTTACTAGTAATGATATTTCATATAGTGTTCCAGTTCACTTATGTTTAGAAATCATGATATTTATGATCTTGAATATGATGATTTCTTTTGCAAAATAATCCCATTTGCTTTGGCCACAAGTTCGTCAATTATTTTTTAGAAAATTTTGTTTTTAGTTAGGTAAAGGGGTGTTTAGAGATGGGTGTCTCGAGCTCTACCATTGAGAAGAGGATTCCCTAATAGCTCTACTTGACCTACCAAGGAGGCAATAGTTTTCCAAAACCTCATGTTAAAGTATTAAAACATATATCTAGTAGAACTACTACTAGCTGAATCTTCCTTTTACCTAGGAGGTCGACAACCCTCCTCAAAGCCCCTTTTAGCTAACTGAAAAAAAAAAAAAGGTGGGGTATCTTTTGCAAAATAGGTCTTATGAAGATCATATTCAATATGTAACAAACTATATTCAAAACTTCCTTCAAAGTCTTTTGGTAAATTATTCTTACAAAATATTGTTTTAGTATCTTTTTTAAGGTTTTATTTTTCATTACCATCATCCCATTCTATTCTAGTGTTGTAGGAACATAAAATTATGACCAATATCAATTTGTAAACAAAACAATTTAAAGTGATGGTTTTCAAATTCCCCTCTATCATTGACTACAATATTATTTATGATAAGTTTTTTTTTTTTTTTTCATTCTGTATTCTCTTCTAAAAAATGCTTGATACTTCTAAGGTTTTATCTTTATGTGTAAAAAGATATATCAATGAAAATCTAGAGTATCATCTCCCGTGCACAAGCAAAAGATGTTTTTCTCATAGTCTCTTTGTTCTCATGGGTACGGATGAGTTCATATATAATAATCGTAAGGAGCCTAAATGTGGATATTTTCATTTTGGATTTAAAACTGACTCTTAGGTATTTTCCTTTTACACAAACATCGAACATTCTATTCTGGTGTTTTCGGGACAAATTTCCGTAAGTATCATTCATGCATATCCTAATCTTCTATGTCATAGCCGAGCATTACTATCTCTTATAGAAGAAAGATATGTCTCCTTAGCAAGAATATCATCAAGATTAATCACATAAATGTTCCCGTATCTTTTGCCTAAAGCTTGATTTCAATGATATTACTAACCAGCACGCAATGAGATGGTTTAAATTCAACTCTATATCCAGATTGATACTTAACAAATTATTTTTCAAATCATGCATATAAGAGACATTAGATTCGGTAAGGTTTTAGAGTTAATAATACCTCCAATACCTTAAATTTCGCCTTCAGAATTATCTCCAAAATACATTTCCTCCAAGGTTTAGCTCAAGTTTTCTAAATAGTATCCTGTTCTCGACCATGTGTCTTAAGCATCCCCCATCCAAATACCAACAATTAGATGGGGACTAGTTGCATGTCTTGTCATTCGCTAATGGTGTGGCCACCAATTCCTTAGTTTTTGTGTTTAGATAGGTCTTGATGAATGGCCTGTGATGGTTGGGGGTTTCAAAAGATGATTGCAGTATGGATGCATGATTTTGTGGAATGGTGGTGGGAACATGTTTTCGTACTTAACATCAAGTTATTACTTTGAATGAAAATTTTATGATTTTATAGAATAATGTCTATGAAACTAGAGCCTCAAAATTTATTTCTTCTTGAAAGTTTGATAATTACATCCAGTTTGTCCCAGTATAAAATGAACTTATAATCATAGAATTGACTCGATCATCAAATAAGAGATTATAAGTTCATAACCTTAGCCCATTCCCATTTTGGGTGGAATAGGTCTACTAATTCTTTGACTCCAATTAGGTAAGAGGGATCTTGAACTAAGAAATAGATTCTAGAAGCTAAAAAAGGATATCCTGATAGCCATTTGTATGCTGTATGCTGTGATCTGAAGAGATGATATTTGTGCGATGACCTGACACAACTTTGGTACCCACATTTGATCTGAAGAGATGAACTACGAGATCACCCCAAGGACGCCTTCAGCATCCAGGGGTCGCGGACCGACCATAGAACCCTGTTCAATAAGTAGAACGCATTAGCTGTCTGTTCTAAGGTTGGGCAGTAAGGGTCGGAGAAGGGCAATCACTCATTCTTAAAACCAGCATTCTTTCCGTTCCTGGTTCTCTCGGTACTAAATCATAAATATTATACAGAAGTCTCAGGTGCCTTTCCAAATCAATATAACCTTCCATGCTAAAAAATATATCTACGGCTCTAACCAGTAATTGTTTTCCCAAGTATGCGTAGTCTTCCAATTTCCTCATTGATTCAAGAGGGCTTTTAACACAGACCTGACTGTGACCCCAAAACTCTAACAACTTGCTTGTATCTGCCACCATATCTTTCTTTCCAAACAGTAACGATGACATTGAGAATAGAACACATTGCATTTACTGAGGTTCCTGTTTCTCTGTCCAAGGAAATAGAATACAAAAACAAATATCAACTAATCAAGTGCGCAACAAGATACTAGGTTCTTTCTTTTTAGATGTAAAGTGACCATCCTAGTACTCGTACTTCAGCTTTGACTTATTTTTGAAATCATTTACTGCTTTGTTCCAACAAGGAAAGGATTTTTATTGCTTTTTCTATCAGTGATAATTTTGTGGTCTTATGTCAACAAGTCATGGGATAACCCCTGTATAACATCCTTTTCTCTCATAATCTGTGTTCTTTTAATTTTTAATTTTTTTGTAGTGTGAAATCTGTTATTGGCCGTTACAACAAAGCAAAAGAGGAACAACACTCGGAATGCAACCTTACTTCCGAAGACAAGGTAAATTATTCAACTGCTTAATCATTTCCCGCACCAAAGGAACACAAGAACAGGTTCAAATGGAGCAATCTTTAGCATCAATAATACGTGAGCACTGAACTCAAATATCCATATTAAAACCAATTAGTTAAAGCGAGATGCGAAACAAAACATAATCTTTTGGATTTGGGGCATCAAGAAGCAGTGTAATCTCAAGAATATGAGAATAGTAGGGTGAAGACGTTTCAACTTTTATTTATTTATTGTTTTGAGAATTACTAATGCAACACTTACAAGTCCACTTATCTGGAAAAAAAAAAAAAACTAGTAACAATAACAGTTTAGTTTCATAAAAACAGCTTGTGTTTAATTCTATCACTATTCATAAAAAAAATAAAAATAAAAAGCTTGTATTTAGAACAGTCCAACTATAGAATTTCATACCAACTAAATGAGTATGCCTTAAATAATTCTATTTAAAGTGAAAAAGCTGTTCAAATTATGATACAAATTCAAATTCTAGAATTCCAAACAAGAATAAATCAACTATGGAACTCAAACTGACGACTAACCATAGCTTTTAGAATGAAAAATATTTCAAAACGTAGAAGGCATTAGATTTTGTAAAACAAGCTTTGATTATGTTTAAAGCAATGATATCTTTAAATGTTTCTTCATGTTGAAATAAAGTGAGAGCAGTCGAAGACAATGTACATAGAAGACAACAACCTTTAGAATTACACTCAACTCAATAGAAAGTCAAAAACAATGTAAATAGAAGATAACAACCTTTAAAATTGCACTCCACTCAATAGAAAGCTTCTGCTGACCTTAAAACTTATTTTTGAATATTGTTGTCATTGAAACTCTTGCCGTTTCCATATGAGAGACCATTACATGTATGTATTTGGCATGGCATAACTTATAGCCTACAGGTGTTGAAATTTACTCCAGATCATTTATTTCTTCCCCCTCAAGTGTTCATGTTAGGCAACGTGAGGCAGGGTACTTAGGAAACACGATTATTTCCTCTATGCTCTGCGCCATTTAGTGTCCATAATTTTACTACTATGGTTCAGATGAATGTCTCAACAACTATCCTGTAATGGTGCAGAACTAAAAAACCTAGGGCAAAGTTTAGTAGCCTATACAGCTTACCATTTCAATGGTATCAGACTAGAAGATCTATTCTTAGGAATAAGAAACTAGACATAGAATTGTACACTGGAAACTACTCATCCTGGAAACTTTATTCAGAAAAGTTAAAATGCATAAGGTCATGATCAGCCAAATGCTTGAAGGAAGTAAATGTGGCAGCCTGGTGGGGACTTTGTAACTTTAGTGTTACCTTCCAGATATTGTTCAAACAGGATCTCTCCTATCAGTCAGACATGTACTAGTTATAGACATGCAATAGTTAGCAATTCAAGATTCCTGATAGCAATACCTCAGGCTTTATTTGTAAAGTCTCTACTCCTTGGTAATCGAATCCCAAAGAGCTATGAATTAGCCCATGTTTGACGAGCCAAGCAGACAAACGACCCTGCATCTTTTTTATTTCTCCCGCATTTTTATTTGTATATAAAATTTGGATTTGTCTATTTAAGTATTTCACGTTTACGATGAAATTTATGAAAATTATTGACCCGTTGTTTGTTATTATGTAAAACAACAATGTAAAAAAGAATCCTGCCTAATTCACTAATTGGCAAATACTTAAAAAATGGGAAGTGTCAAATAAGGACAGAAAAATCAGTGGCCATCATTCTGCGCAGTTCGACATGCATTACCTTTAGAATAAGTTGGAGGCTTAGCGAAAAGCATTTTAGAATAAGTCACTGATCCAGCGTTACAATACAGTAAGATAGAAAGGGAATATGTGAAATAGACAACTAAATCATAAGGCTTCAAATAGCTTGAGAAATGATTGCGCAATTATTGATTAGTGGCAAGTCTTGTTTAATCCATTAAAATTACATCTTCATCACATTTTTCTTAGACAAGAAACTGCCTTTCAATGGAAGATGCTAATTAAATAGGCAATGTTACGACGACAAGGAAATCAAGAATGATTTAGCAAAGTGGGAAGGAAAGGCATTTCCTGGGTGCTTAGTATTAGAACATAAAAATCCGGCCACCGTTAAGGCCATGTAATCATGCCACGTCAGCTACGCATGTCAGCATACTACATAACAGCGTTCTGTCCATGCAGCCCGTCCATGCAATGCCCACAACTACTTAGGCCCTACATCATGTAAAGCAATTTCGTTGTTCCAAGTACGCCGCACCGACCATCTCACCTTTCAAGCATTGATCATCCGATCAAGTAAGGAAAGTCTTACCTCCAAGGATTCCGCCCTTTAATGAGAACGATCTAAGAAGGAAAGCATCAACAATGGTTATTTCCTCCTTTCCCAAAAATTGACCAAATTCAAAAGAAAAGTTTCCTTTTCCAGATAGGGACGACACAAAGAAATCTAGTCGATTACGCTGAGATTAATGTGGTTTATTAGTTGTCAAGCGGAGCCCTCACAACTTCACAATGAAGGAACACAAAGAATTCCATATGGAATAATACCTTGTTCATTGACTCAATTTAATAAAAGATCACAATAATCAATCCCTACAATCAAATTAGTGATAGTATATGACTATAAAACTACTCTTATGAAAGTAATAAGAACCAGGGCTAAGGCTAAGGAACTACTAATATAAACTAAAGAATTTTCTGGTGGCATGCCTCTTCTGAAGGATGAGAATGCCTCATATAAGCATATTAAAAATCCTACTTTAACTCAGCCTAAACCTATCTAAAAATTGTATCTTATTTTATCTAAACAATGTATCTTATCTGATCTAAAAATTGTATCTTATCTTATTTAAAAACTATATCTTATCTTCAGCATTCTAGAAGCTTGGTCTTAACAATCTTTACCCCTTCAAATAACCCTTGTTCTCAAGGGTTAACCTAGATCCTTTAAATCCCAATGCACAAATGTAGACTTTGTAGTTGTATTTATATTTTGTTGGCCCCTTACAATCATAAATAAATGTTTGTTCTTGCATTGATAGCCTTTGAATCACTTTTCATTGCCATAATAACATAATCCTTATTGTCATCTAGCTTCCATTAAAGCATTCATGATGCACCTAGTAGATGTTTTCGTGTTTGTGTTGGTGGTCAAAGCCTTAGAATTCCATAACTACTCTTTGTTATTCTTGGATGTGGCACAATAATGATGTTGGTTAGCTTTTGTAGAAACTCATGTCTCACCCTCTATCATTGATATTCTCTTTGTGCTAGTCATTGGATACATGTACTTCTCAATTGTCAAGGCTAGCTTGAATGTTTGTATATGCTTCCAAGGTTGCAACACCATAACTAGCCTTTGAAGCTCTTCTTTTAACCCAACTAAGAATGCCTCCAAGAATGCTTCCTCTATTCATCCCAAATATTTTTCTTGCACCTTGAACCATAATTTATTGAATTCTATGATATTAGCTATCAAAATAGAAGTTTACCACAATTGATGGAAGGCTCCCACAACTTCTTTCCAATGCTCCATGACAAACTTATCATATACGTCCTCTTTAAATTGAGCCTAGCTTACTTAACCCATGGAATTGAGATAATTCCTAACTCATTTAGTGTCTTCATCCCTAAAATAAATCATTGTGTATTCAACTTTTGTAAACTCATCCATTGGGTCCAGAAAAAAATAAAACTTGTTACTTTTAATCCATGCCATTAGGTTTAGACCTCTAAACTTGAGAAAATTAGGACAATGAGTATGGGATCCAAAATTACTTGTGTGTGCTCTATCTCTAAGGTGCCACTCCGAGTATGGGTTATGTCTTTAATAAATTTTCCTTGGGGTTCAAACATCTTGATATTGGGCCCCCAACCTTGTTGGCCTTGAGGGAACTATGGCAAAAAACCCTTATGATAAGGTCTATGATAATTGGGCCTTAAGCATGCATCCGAGTTTTGCGTTGGTGGATTATGCCTTTAGCCCACATATTGGACCCTTAAGTCAATTGTTGTCTCTATGAATTGTGCCTTTAGCCAAATTGTTGTCCTTGTGGATTAGGCCCCCCATGGGCTTGTTGTTACTAGGAATTTGGGCCCTTAGTATAGTTGTTGTCTTTGCAAAGTGGGCCTTCATGCCACTTATTGTCCATGGGAGTTGGGTCCCCAAACTACTAATGGGCATTGCTAATTCAACCCTTAAGTTAGATGAGGTCCTTAATAAGTGGACCTATAACTTTTTATGGACCAATAAGTGGTGGGCTTGTGCTAAGTGGGCCTTTAAGCTATGTGATAGTGGGGCCTAACTAGTGGGAATGCCACCCCTTGCAATGGAATAAACAGTGGCAAGCCAACTCATGGTTCTTTTTTCTATTGTTGGGGGGAGGGGGATTGGGTAAGTTGGTGGTTGTGGCAACCATTGTCAAACTATGGGCACCTTTGTGCGGTGGCCCATGGCTATGGCTATGTATGTTCGTAAAGGCATATGAGTCATTGGGTGACCTATGCCCTTGTCGCTTAAATGTCGAGTTAGTGGCTAGTGGAAGAATGTTAAGGCCTATCTAAGAACCCAAGGAGGGGTCCACCTACAGTATGTGGCCAGAAAACATTAGGTCAACCCCTTAACCTGATGAGTTAGGGCTTAGAATGCTACTCGATGCTGGTGTGTCATGATGAGTTTTGGCCATTTGGTGACTATGAAGGGATCAATCCAACCTATCCATTGTCTCCATTGTGACAAATCTGTGGCTTCCATTTGGCCTATGCTAGATACACATGGTACATGATGGTGGCGCCCATGGAAGATTGGGGCCCAACGATTGCTAAGTAAAGCCTATTTGTGTGGTAGCAAGCTTTGTAGCAGTTGTCTATGCATAAATTGGAATGGTGGCCTCTCTGGTTGACAACAGCAAGGGCAGCAACATTAATGCATGGCTGGCACCCTTTCATGGTTGCCTGGAACACTTGCAACATCCTTAAAATTTCATCTTAGGTTGTACGCATAGTTTTGACTTCCTCTTGAGTGACATGCAAATTTTTGAATTCAGCAAAAGCAGACCTTGACAAGGCCTAGAATTCTTCGACCAATGCGGGCATTGTGCCTTCCTTCTTTATCAATATTTTTTCCATTGTTGCTGCCCGTGCTTATGGCCTTGTTTTGACCTCACTTATAGTTGCTAGATCACTAGCTTTGATACTACTGTTAGGACTTAAGCCCTCACAACTGTGGCCTAAAGAAACCTAAAACCAAAAAGACATGAAAAAAAAGTAGAGGAAGAAAAAAATCTAGTTTCAAATTCTCCTAAAAAGTTAACATCATTACCATTTCCAATATTCATCCGTATCATCAAGAAACACTCATTGATTCAGCTTAGGTATCATAAAATCTGTGTTATGTGCTTTTCTCATGGATCTTTTTACTAACACGTGTAGAGGAAAATAATCTAAGAACCATGACTCGTTCCATTGTTTACGTCCAATCTTGCTAAGCTACACTAAACACGGAGACTTGTATTAACAACGAAAAGGAAGAACCCCAAGGTTGCAGGGCTAAGTGTTGGGTTGTTTAGTTCTTACTCTTATCTCTATGTTAGTTTCCTTTTATAAGCTGCCCTCACTATAACAAAAATGTACAAAGAGTTTATAAAGCATGGGCTCACACTGCCCATTTTTAACCCTTACTTCGTAAATGCCTGTACTATAACAGTTTAGGCCAGTTTACTCCCTGCTCCCACGCCTTACCATCAACCATCTATGCCTCCATAGCCATAAGGCCAAGGTGACGCTGACATTGACGATGCATGTAACACTGTTCTTGGGGTCACAAAAGTTTTAGGTTGCAGAAAAGCCTATAAACATTTGAGTATATTACCAGAAACATCATGGATATCCTCATTTATCCATCAACAACCTTCATTGTTATATGCCAAAATTTTTTAACAATACATGTTCAATTCACGACAAAGATTGTTTCCTTGCATTTTATTTTTAGAGGTAGCAAAGCCGATTCCGTTGAGTAATATATCTGGAAAAACAATATTCATTCATTTCTTTTTTTTTAATGAATATGTGAGTTTATTCATTGAAGAATAAGTAAATACAAAAGCTTAGGGGCATACTCTAGCATTACAATCCATTTAAAAGAAAATAAAATTTGGAATTCTCCAACTATGACACAATAAAACATTTGTTTGAGAGAGTTTAATGTTCCTAAATAGAGATGCTCTTCCACGAACTACTCTCCTAATTCTAATTAACAAAATTAGTATATCAATAGTCTTATTTTGAAAACGTCTACAACTATATTCAAACCATATACAATAAAGACATGCTAAGAAAGAAAGTTTAAGAAGCTTTGCAGCCAAATCCTTTCCCTTAGTTACTATAATCATCCATTGCAATTTAGAATTCCAATCATTGATGTCCTTACGAAGGCCTTGTTGTGCTAGAATACTTCTCTAAATCTGGCTAGTCCAAGTACACTGAAAAAACAAGTGTGATCTACTTTCATATTGAGAGCCACAGAAATTACAATACATATCAATTGAGGTGAGCCATTGAAAAACCACTTTTGCTACAGGAAGTTTGTCCCTACATATGAGCCAACCAATGAAATTATGTTTGCTGATTCCTCCTGACCATATCAAATTATACCATTCAACCTCAGTATTCACTTGACGCAATTCCTTGTATGTTTCTTTGCAACAATAAAAAAGTTTGGAAAGTGTAGAGGTGAGAGTTTGTTGTAACTTTAGAAGATACATAATGGAAGTTCTTCTGCATTTAGTACTATGAATCCATTTACTCCATAAGAATGAACTTGGACAATTGATGAGATTCCAGAGTGACCGCCTTAACAAAACCTTATTCCATATTTTAAGGTCTAGTAGTCCAAGACCTCCTTCCTTTTTAGGTGAACAAACAACTTGCCAAGCAACTTTATAAGTTTTATGGTTTTCTGAATTTCCTATCCAGAGAAAGTGCTTAATTTTCTTCTCAATCTCATAAATGGTCTATTTTGGGAGAAGGAACATTTGTATCCAAAAGGTACATATAGAAGTAAGAACTGATTTTGCCAATTGTAATCGTCTAGCATAGCTTAGATGTCTCATTTCCCATCCATCAATTCTTGTCATGATTTTCTCTGTCAAAATCTTACAATTAGTGTAAGTAAGCCTTTATGTAACAAGAGGAACACCAAGATACCTAATAAGGAGTTTTCCTTCGGAAAAGGGAGTGTGATCTCTTATTTGCAAGTGGATTTTTTCTTTTTCTTTTTCTTTTTTTAAATTAAATTTCATTTGCATATTTCTTTGGGCTTAGGACATTCTTGAATCTTTTTCCGTTGTCTAGCCAATCTTATGATCATATTTAATACCTCCAAGATTCATTCATGATTCCAACTACATGTTAGTTGGTTAGCACCAACAACCTCTTTGCACAAAGTTACGTCCAAAATTTCTCCGTAAGAAAGATTAATCACCATCATAGAAGGGTCAGGATTTAAGAGCCAATGCAGAAGTGCAACTTGTAACAGCGAAAACTAGGTCACTAGCATCCGGCACAGATTGTTAAATGGTCTGTTTCAGGCACTGTAAGTCCAATCTCTTACCAGCAATTCTAAATTCTTGATGAACATTTCTGTTTTCCTGCATTAAATTTTAGATGTAAAACTCCCAAATTATCTCAAATCTGATCCAACATTCATTCTTAATTCCAACTCTATTGTTCTATCAGTATTAACAGCACTACTTTCTTTAGGCTTTCTTCATAATAAAGATCAAAAAAAAAAAAAAAAACCACTATTGTAGAAACGAAACGAGTTAATAACAAATCCGAAATAGCGAGTCTAACCGAAAAACTTCGTAATTTGAACTCCAGCACCTAGTTCAACTTCTTATGTTGTCTGCTTGTGCCTTTTAACTCCGTTTCTAGCCATTAATCACCGGTAATGCGGAAGTAATTGATTAGCATATACTACATCACATACTTTGGAATTTAATAAGTTCTATATTACACTGCTACAGTATACAGTATTCCAAGTGTGTTAATGATTTGATCGGACACTCACATATTGTATTATATTCCATGGACTAATAATAGGCATTCTAATTGCAGTTTTGGCAAAGGGAAACAGAAACGTTGGGACTACAGCTGCAGCACTTGCAAGAACGCCACAGGTAGAATAATGGATACCCAACAAAGCAATACTGAACTTTGCATAATAATTAGGATTCCGCACATACAATACGCAGGACTGTGGTTAGTTAAATCAGAATTTACGGTCATATAACATTACAAAATATGAAAGTAGCAAGAATAGCCCTAAAAAAAAAGGAATTTGATAGCAGAGACTCTGGAAAGAGCTATAACCAAACATAATAACAGATGACGTTTGCGGTACAATTGCATCTTTGCTCACAACTCCATTTTTGGTCCAGCAGAACCTCAAAACCAATATTTGCAGTCGAAACTCAGCTAATATCAACTTGATTTTTGTGGTCAAACATGATGCCTCCACCGTTTGCTTGGGCCACCATAGAGCTAAGTCAATCCTTTTGACCCAGCTTTGTCTTAAAAGTGAAGATTCTGTGACAAGTGGCTTTTCTTCTTCTGTACTCTGTCTGAGCTTGTGATAGGATACGTTTAGCTTGGGCTGGACCATATATCAGGTGTTTGGCTTAGCTCGGGCCAGGTTTTGTCCTCAATCATATTCCAAAAAGTTAACAAGTTTAAACTACAAGATCATTCTACTTTGTAATACAACATAACTCTAGGTTCAACTAGTTGTTTGAAGTCAGGATGTGGAAACCATAGCCATTATCAATCCAGTGCATCACGTTTGGGGAAACATAGCAAAACTCTGAAGAGTCTAGGAACTGCTCACTGAAAATCTAAGATCTGAATGATCGTTTCTATGGCTAGGAGACTGACAACAGGTTATGATGTGGTAAAAGATATGTTTCTTCAGATCAAAACGATTTTTTATACCATCAATCCCTTTTTGTGCTCCTCACAAGGCCCTATTGCTGGGAGCATTACTGCCAAATTACTATTACTTCACTTGACAAGCGCAATCCATTCAATAGATACCAGCATATTTTAAAGCACTTTGTTTAGACAGGCTCTGTCAGAAAAAAGTATGAATAAATATCTCAAATAGATTCAAAAGCAAACCACCTAGATTACAATTTGCAGATAAGATGATGCAATGATAGAAAACTATGGGCTAGCCCATATCACACACTTTATATGTTCAGTAATCTTCACCATGTATGCTACACTCAAAATATGATACATGCAGGGAATTGTCAGGCAAAGAACTTTCTGGTTTGAGTGTCAAAGATCTAGAAAATCTAGAAAATCAACTAGAGATGAGTTTGAAGGCTGTCCGAATCAAAAAGGTAAGAAATACAAGCTTTATTTGAATCTTTGTCCAGAAATCCAATGATCGTGTAGAAAAAGAAAAAAGAAAAGAAAAGAAAAGAAGAGTATAAAACTTTATGCAGCTATTCCTTCTTGTAGGAACATAAATTAACCAATCAAATAAAAGATAAAACCGAGAATGTTCCCAGGAGAAAGTGGCTGAACTCCTGGTTTATGTTGGTTTATGTAAAAATTCCATTTCACCTCCTAACTAGCCTTCATTTTACTGTAGGAAAATCTCATTTGTCAAGAGAACGCAGGACTACACAAGAAGATTGACCTCCTTTACAAAGAAAATCTCGAATTGAAGAGTAAGGTATCCATTAAAGCACGCCTTTATACTTCCTTTATTTATTGTCAATACTTTGAAACACATAAACAAGTCCTCAGAAAGGGAAAGAAAGAATCCAATTGAAGAATGATAAACCGCCTATAAGGCTCATGGTATTCATTTTGACACTAGAATAGTGAATGGTTCTCTTCTAGCAGGCTTAAATGAGGCTTTGCATCTTAGGTTTATTGTTTGAGGAATCTGAACGAAGAAAGCTTAAGTCTCACTGCTCAATCCAACATTAGCAATGGGTACTGTTAAAATATATCTTGTTGGATTGACACTGTACATGTGAATAGTAATAGAGGCCCATATGAACAGTAGCTAGGTTGTACTTTTACAGCTTGAGTAGATAAACACATTGATGGTTCCATTGATACGGTTGTACAAACATTGATGAATGAGAGGAGTTTCACAGTTTCTCCTTCAAATGTTGTCTCATTTCTTGTTCCATTGATCTTTTAACATGGTATCCTGAGCAGGTCGACTCGTATCCTGCCTCACTCACGTTTCTGCACACAACTTCATCTCTCTATTGTTTTTGGTGACTTGCAATTCATTCAAGCATTTCATCAAACACTTACTAGACCAACTTACACATGGATCCCAGCCATAGCCCAAAGGCTCCACGCCGTGGCCGACAACCCCGACAGCCATCTCGTACTCGCCGCCGTTCACGCGGCCGCTCTGGAGGTCCCATCGAAGAAACCTTGGTCGAACCCGGCCATCCCTACTACATACACCCCAACGAGCAAACTAGGGTTCTCATTATGTCAGAAAAACTCCATGGTGTCGAGAACTACGCTAGTTGGAGCAGGGACATGACTTTGGCACTGCTGGGAAAGAATAAGTTCGACATTGTCGACCCATCCGTGCCTCAACCTAAAGCCGACGACCCCCTATTCCGTTACTGGAAGCGTTGCAATGGAGTGGTCTTAAGTTGGCTTTTAACCTCTCTCACACCAGATCTCTACAGATCGTTCACCTATTCCACTGATGCTAGACATGTCTGGAACCACCTGCAAGATAAATTTCAATGAGTGGGAACAAACGAGCTTTGTAGGGTAAAACGAAATCTAGCCCGAGCTGATCAAGGTGGGGAGTCCGTGGATCAATACTTGTGTTGATTGGAGCGTCTATGGAGTCAGTTCGACTCCTTCGTGGCCATATGCTACCCGAACCTCATCATCAACCCAGATTTCTGAAAATTTCAGGAAGATGGCAAGATTGTTGATTTCTTGAATGGGTTAGATGTCGTTTATTCAGCTGCTAGATCTCAGATCCAAAACACTAGGCCAATTTTGAACCTTGCAGAAGCCATCGGGATGATTAGAGACGAAGAATCCGGCCGTTTAACCACCGAAAATGTCACCTGCGCCGATCATCTTGCCTTTGCGGTGGAATCGGGACTGCACCTGGATCGTGGGTCGGGATCCAGTTCTGTCGCAGGTCACCCAACAACCCGCGCTGGCCTTCACTCGGGTCCGCCCATGAGCATGGGCCTGGACCCGCGCGCTACTGGGCAGCCGCATTACCCAAGCGGGCAATGGATAGATGAGACGCCCACTGCACTACAACGTGGGCGCCCCACTGCTTCCGCAGGCCATTATTACCCAGCAACATCTCCGCAAGCTAATATGGGTTCTGCAGATGCAAAAGCCCGTCGTGGTACCTGTACCCACTGCAGAAAAAGGGGACATCACGTGGATGACTGTCGCCTACTCCTCCGATGTACCCATTGCGTAATTATTGGGCATACAAAAGAAAAATGCTACTCACTTCATGGGAGGCCCCAAATTAAAGGAAAAGGAAAAAGCTCTAAGCGGCAATCTGCACACCACACAGCAGTTGATGACAACTCCAACGATGAATCCATCCTTACTAAAGGGGACCAAGAGGAAATTATGGCCATTATCAATCGACACAAACAGTCCATTGCTCGCCCCTCTCGCAGCACAGCTTATGTAGTAGGTATCTTTCCTAAACGACGTGATCATTCTCATTGGCTTGTAGACTCAGGAGAGCTAGTGACCATATTACGGGTGATTTTAAATGCTTAATTTCTCCTCGATCATGCATTAATGAGTTTAGGACTGTTCGGCTGTCAAATGGCAAATGCATCCCCATTACACATATAGGTTCTGTCATACTTCATAATAGATATTACCTCTATGATGTCTTATATGCTCCTGCATTTACTGCAAATTTACTATCCACCACTAAATATACCCGTGATAACAATTGCTCTATCACATTATTGTCCGATCTTTGCCTTTTTCAAGACTTACGGACTAGGACAGTGACGGGGCTTGGTAGGGTGAAGCATGGGCTTTATTATCTCATGACGACTTTTGATGATGCATGTAATCTTAAACTAAATAATTCTGTTGTAGGTCCTTTTGATTCCTCAAAGTTGAACAATGTTTGTCAAACTTTACCTACTACTTGTAAACTTTTGCACCAACGATTGGGACACCTATCGTTTAATGCCATGCGTCATATTCATGATATGCCTATGTCTTCGATGAATGATATCAAAACATGTGATACATGCCCTTTAGCTAAGCATGTAAGACCCTCATTTCCTAATAGTTCATCCATCACTTTGCATCCTTTTGAGCTCATACATGTTGATATATGGGGACCTTATAGATCCCCTTGTCACTCTGGTGCAAGATATTGCCTCACCATAGTTGATGATCATACTCGGGCCACTTGGACATATCTTATGCGACACAAGAGTGAAACACTTGATCATTTGAAGTCTTTCATTAAAATGATCACCACTCAATTTGAAGCGCATATTAAGCGTGTTCGCACTGATAATGCTCAGGATGTTTTTAGCGCTTCATGTGTAGCATTATTTGACTCTCAAGGAATCATCCATGAGAGTTCTTGTCCATACACCCCACAACAAAATGGGATAGTTGAGAGAAAGCATCGACACCTGTTCACTGTGGCTAGGGCTTTGAGATTTCAATCAAGTTGCCCCATTCGTTTTTTGAGTGAATGTCTCTTTACAGCCACGTATTTGATAAACAGAACACCCACTCAAGTTCTTCAAGGACTCACCCCATATGAGAAACTCTTTGGCAAGTGTGCTCGACTTGATCATCTTCGAGTTTTTGGGTGCCTTTGTTATGCAGCAAATTTATCACAGAAGGATAAATTTGGCCATCGGTCTATCCCTTCCATTTTCATGGGATATCCTTTTTCCCAAAAGGGGTACCGACTCCTCAACATTGAAAATGGGAAATTCTTCGTGAGTCGTGACGTGATATTTCATGACAATATTTTTCCATTTAATCCATCTCCAAACATCACTCACACCATGTCACCCACAAGTGACACCCCAGACTCACCTTCAGCATGTCCAGCTCCCATGCATCCATCATCTTCTATTGCAGATTTGCAGGTACCTCTCATTAGGCCCGTATCCCTCCTCTGTGACAATGAAGCTACCATGAAGATAGCAGCCAATCCAGTTCTCCATGAGAAGACCAAACACATTGAAATAGATCACCATTTCATCAGGGAGAAGATAGCAGCATGGATCATCCGAACTGCACATGTTCCTACAAAGGAACAGCCTGCGGACTTATTGACCAAGGCATTAGGGATCCAACAACACCATTTTCTTCTCAGCAAGCTGGGTGCCTATGATCTTTACCGGCCACCAGCTTGAGGGGGGATGTTAAAATATATCTTGTTGGATTGACACTGTACATGTGAATAGTAATAGAGGCCCATATGAACAGTAGCTAGGTTGTACTTTTACAGCTTGAGTAGATAAACACATTGATGGTTCCATTGATACGGTTGTACAAACATTGATGAATGAGAGGAGTTTCACAGTTTCTCCTTCAAATGTTGTCTCATTTCTCGTTCCATTGATCTTTTAACAGGTACAATCTTTAAGCACCCATCCATCTCCAGCTAAGCCAGCCATATCCTCAAAACAACGAAGCACCAACAGAAGCGGTAGAACTCAGGTATAGCCTCCATTTACTAACAAGATTCAAGAGTGCTAAAGAATTTATATTCTAATTTTAACGCTATCAATGTCTCCTCAAAATCGTCAACAGATTACGTTTGCATTAGCAAGTCTATTGGACTGGATGGCCACCTGTCATTATCCTATCAAAAGCTTGCCCACAGTGCAGTATCATGCTTCCAACAGTGAGATTTCGTAGTTCAACTCTTAGATACGGTATATAAAGCAGGAACCATAATAGTTTGAATGAATGTTTTATGAAGGTTGCCAGAAAATAATAACGGAAACGGACTATAGTTGAAGGATATGGGAAAGCACAACATCGTCATGTGTCATTACAGTTTTCCCCGAATTTTGTCGTTATCAATAAAAAGGGATGGTGTACTTACGGTAACTATATACTTTAAGAAGAACAAGAAAATATATGGTTTCTGGATTCAATATTCTTCAGTTATAATGCTACGTGTCCAACAACGGAGTGACAAAGATATCGGCCATTTTTCAGACAGGAAAGTTTAGGCTATTAAAATATTTACACTAAACCAACAAGGCAGAAAACTAGTTCAATTACTAATAACTTCTATTATCCATTGATTTCACATTAAAGTGTGTCCCCTAAAACATTATATCAACAGATATCATTGGACCGCCTGGATTACAGCAACAGCATTTATTCATCATTTGTGATAAAATCATATCATTCGTATTTTAACAATTCCTCTCACTTCTGATTTCAAATTTTCCCTCAATATATGAGATTTGATTTCAAGTTGTGGTACTTTGATGCCAACTAGAAATGACCAATGAAAGTCTTCCTTTAAGTTCTAGAAGTTCAAGCTAGTGGAGCATCGGGAAGTCGCTAGCGGGTTAGCTTTAGAAATATAAAGAGCCTTTTTTTTTATAATCTTTTCCCCCTACATCTGCAGCGGTTTTTCTCATTTACAAATAGATTTATCCAAGAGATCAAGTAACAGTATCTGTTCTCGATGAGATTCACAGATCTTAGTCCCTTGAGCGTGTTCAATTCTGATTTGAATATAAAGCTTACTAGGGTTTAGTTTTTGTCCCCCACCTCTATTGTAATATATAGTGAGAAATTGCATTGCCGTGCCCTTAGCAAGTGCTGTCACCTGCCTACGCTTGAAGTCTTCTCCAATCCATCTTATTCAGTATATTGTTGGTTGACACAACTTCTAGGATCATATGTTGCAAGGTCATATCCATAGGCATTAGACATATCATCTTGGATGAACGTGATTCTTGGATCTAGATGTGCGATCGCTCAAACTTGTTCCACTTAAAGTATAATGGTAAGAGAGTTGAGAGGTTCTCATTTACCTTTTAGGTCCACTAACAAGTGCAAGAGAAAGACCAAATAAAAAGTGTTTTATATATGGATTAAAAGAATTGATGAAGGTTTTACCTTACTAACCCATAACACTCAAAGCAACAATTGGTTTGCCATGTCGGAAGAGCCTAAATTCAAACTATACAGGGGAGGTTTTTCTTACCAAGACTAACATCTTTTGTGATTCATTGTCCTGCTCCTGCCATTCCAACTAATTCAAGCGATCCAAGCAACCCACAGCCCTTTTTACCAATGGCAAAGCGACGAGCTCACGGTCTATGCTATAATTGTGATGAGAAGTTTGGTTCTACTCGCTATTTTGGTTGGAAACTACTGAACATGAGGAGTATTTAGAGGAGGAACTAGTACTAGAGGAAGCAAACGAGGCTGTCTAGCTTCGAAAAATTTCCTTGGGACTATTTCATTGGTACATAGCCCACGAACCATGAAGGTCTTAAGATATTTGACATGTGAACAATGGAGAGTTTCATGCTTGGCTGGTATTGGTAATATGAACAACTTCATACATGTAGAAGTGGCAAGAAGGGCAAGATTGAAAACAACTAAACTTGGATCCTTGGAGGTAGAAGTAGCAAATGGGGACAAGGTACTTAGTGAGGTTGTGTGCAAAAATGTAGATGTTTGTTTCCAAGGGTCTACCTTTACCTTGGATTTGCACGTATTAGAGTTAGTAACGATTGAAATGATGTTAGGACTACTGTGGTTTCATGCACTTGAAAAGGTATTATGGGATTTTTCTTGTCTTACCACACAATACATATGGAAGGCTAAGAAGATCAAGTTACAAGGAATCTATCCTAGATAATAAGCTGGTAGAAAGGGATCAAATCAATAAGGTATTTTGTGAGGGATTAGGAGTGCTACTACAAATTTCACAGTTTGTTTTGTTTAGAGCAAAGTTGAGATTAGGGGTGAGATGCATGAATTGTTGATTTATTATAAGGATGTTTTCAAGAGCCTAAAGAGTTACCACCCTCAAGAGACCAAGACCATAGGATCCCTTTAAAGGATAAAAATCAATCTATTTTTATACCCTCCATCCATGCCACAACTTGAGTGGGTGGATCCCATAAAAGAATACATTCAACAAAATAAAGAGATGCAAGAGTTGGTGGGTTGGATTTTGGAGGGAGAAGCCATTGGGCCTTGGCATGTTTGTGATGGGTTGATTTTTTGTAAAAAGCATGTATATGACTTATTGCTTTCCTCCTATATGAAGGAATGGAAAGTTTTCACAAGATAATATATATCCTTCTCTTTTAAGTTATTATTACAAATAGGATGGAAAGGTCATATTGAGGTATGAAAGCAATAAAATTCCAAGTTTTACAAATTATAGTTGATTTGGTGCAACAACTGATATTGAGGGAAAATCCTAAAATGAAACATTATGCCAATTGCTTAATGACATAACTAAAAGTTTTAGCTTTTTATTAGGCATGATTGTATGTTATGACATAGTGTTTGTTTGTTTGGGTGCATTTGCACTAATAATATTCTCAATTTAGTCAACTAGAACTTCTGATTGAAAGACATTATGCTATAGACCAATTATTTATTTCTTTAACAACTAAGAGAAAACAAATTTAAATCTAATATGTTTTCTTCCAAGAATATTGCAATTAAAATGGAAATAGAACTTGTATTTTATGAAAGGAATATATATAATCATAAGAAAGAAGACAATATCATAAGAAAGTTAATAAAAAAAGCTAATATAATTCACTAAAAACAACTTTTAGAAATAGTTATCTTAGTTTTATACTCAATCAAGCTATTTCTTAAATTTAAAGGGCAACAAAAGTCAAATATTCTAAGAAAACGACTTTGGATCTTTTTTTAATTTAGGCTGAATAAGATGATGGTTTATAAAAATCTTGAAGTTTCTGAAACATGATACTTATTCCAATATTAATGATTAAAATTCATTTTTTAAAAACATTTCAGCGAGAAAAAATCTTTAACGACAAAAGAGAGCATTCCAATGGGCATGATGACTAGATTATTCTTCAAATTCTAATGTCATTTGCATAAACTATCAAAATAAACATGAAATTTGTTTTAGCAAAAAGAAGACTTTCAACTTAAAAGTGACAATTATACGTAAGGTTGATAATGGAAAGAAAAAAAATACTAATTTTACCAACCAGACTTTGATTGAATAAAGTGTTCAAAAAAAGGAACAAAAAAAAATTTATTAGTAATCTTGTATTCGAAAAAGTAAAAGGCAATGCTCTAAGAAAACAAAATATGTTAGGCCTAACATTTTACGTCAAATATTGAATGGATTGGACGCAGGTGATTCGTTTCCATGCTATGATGTCAATTGAGATCATAACTAAGAGATCATGCACTTGTAATCAGATAGGAAAATTCATATGTCACAAGGCAAAATCTAAAACCCTTGATTGTTAAAATCAAAAGCTTTCTTTGTTATATGAGCCAAATTAATGTCTTTTGAGACAATTTCTTTTGATAAGATCATACACTGAGGTTGTCTTACAACTATTATAACTTGTAATAGAGTGTGATTGCATGTCATAAGAATATATGTTATTTGTTGCAATGTTTGGTGTTTCACCACTCTTTTATTTTTTTTATTCCTCATCTCTTAAAATTAAGGTGATAATAGGGTTTAGATTTAACCTTCAACCTTTATAGAGTAAATTAATCATAGTCAATCCCTCATGCAAAAGTAGGGCCAACAGTGGTCTATGACCCTTATAATGGATGATGGCTTGTTATAATTTTTTTAACGTTTTTAATTTCTTTCTACCTTTCTTTTTTAATCTTTATGATGCTATATAAAATTTTATATAAGTATGAGCTACGGTATCTCGATCTATGTATGCAACATCCAAGATTTGATAAAGATACTTATATGTAGACAATTTCATTACTTTGTTTTCTTAAACATCCTTTTTTTTTTTATAAGAACTTGTCCTTTAAGTAAAGATGGGTATGATAAAGGAACATACTGTTTTAGAGGGTTCCACATCTTTAATTTCAGATTCTCATGGATTTTCATTGTGCTTGCACAATCTTAGGTGTAAACACTATTAATTTATTTGACATGTTCTCAAGTGGGAGCACTATTAATTAATTTGACGTAGTGATATTAATATAATCCAATACTGTATCGTTGTGCTTTGTACAGTGTATGTGATTAAAATTTCAACACCGTTCAACTTAACAGTTTGCACTGTTTCTAAATTAACGCTTTTCTTGGGAGGTACTAAGATTCAGCCACAAAATTAATCCTTTGACATTTCAACTTTGTTTCTTGTGAATGCGAACAGAATCTTAACAACGTGCTATGCCGACCATCATTGGGAAGATTTACCCAAATCTAGATCTGTTGCTGATTCACGTAAGCTGATTCTGCTCTAAATAGGAATGCAGCATTATCGAAGATATTGGAGAAATCAAACTAAAAACGGAGATGGGATTGGATGTCTAGCTAACCAAAGCACTTGAAATTTATCAACCTCCCTCAGTGGTTGGAAGAATGTTTCTAAATAGCCTGGTTTCAAGCATAAAGATCCCACAACATTGAGCAAATTTAAGGAAAGGACGCAGATCTTGCAATATCGTTTAGCGTAGTATTTGTATAAAGAGGGATCCCTCTCCTCCCAAGAAATTCTCATCTCCTCCCCTTTTCTCTTCCCACTGTGGGTGGACTGCTTGGTTATCACAAATGTTTAGTTTGGTTATTAATCGAACACTTATCTCCATTGGTATGCAGAATCTTATCACGTGGGTTCGGCCCGCTCTCTGTTGGTGGACTGCTTGGTTATCACAAATGTTTAGTTTGGTTATGAAGCGAACACTTATCTCCATTGATATGCTGAATCTTGATCACATGGGTTTGGCCAATCAAATGTTGGGTTCCTAACTTCAACACCTAAATCTGTATATTAAATTGATGAGTAGGCTGGTCCCCGAGCACAGTGCTCAAAGCATTACTCGGAGAGAGAGAGAGAGAGAGGTCTATTATATATTGTTCACACTCTGTACCTGTTTATATGAGATTTGAGCTTTCTAACTATTATTAGCCAGAGAGGAGAGAGAGACAGAGAGGGGTCTATAGCCAATGCACTTACCTTGGTTTACAAGTGCCGCTATTTTCCACTGAGGCATGCTGGACAAAAGCCATGCTTCATATAGCGTTCATCGCATAAACTTAAATTATTTTTTTAGTCATGTTAACTTTTTCCAGTAATTGCAAATCCCATGTTATGGTAACATTGAGGTATTTTGAGTCTCACATATGAAGAAACCTAGGTTTCTCAAGAACTGATTAATTAAATTTGAAATAAACTTTCTCATTAATGGATTAATTAAATCTGAAAAAATAAACAACCATATATCATTTTTCTCAATAATTAATTAATTAAATTTGAAAACGTAATAAGAAAAGACTATGATAGCTAGCTTGTAGATATTCTAGTATTTTATGAAACTAAATTTTAACTTCAAGTTAATTTAAAAAATTGTTTTCTCCATCTAATTAAAAGAACCTTACTTAGGGTATAAATAGAGGATGCAAGAAAAAATAAAAAGGAAGAGGAAAAGGAAGAGAACCAATCATTCAAATTACTTGTCTTTTTGTTACACAAAATAGTTTTACAAAGATTATTGTTAAAAAAAATCCACTTTCTTAGATAATCTAGAAATAAAATTTTCTGTCTATGTAATATCCATGATGAAATCTTTAGACCACCTCTTCTCATAATGCCATTTCTCTAAGTAATTTGGTTGCATTTGAAAGCTATTCTTAATGTGATGTCGTCTTACTTATTTAGCATGTAAGGATCAATTATTTCATCGTCCATACCAAAAAAAAAAGGGGGCTTGAATGCATGTTTTCTTAAATATGTGTATATCTCTTTTGTTTATGTAATTGAAATGAGAGAAAATAGTAAAATCCTTAACAATACTAGTAGTTTTGAATTTTTTATCCTTGGAGTCATCAAAAAGCTTACAAAGATGGATCTAATTGTGTAAATCTAAAGCAACTTCAAACTTATATATTTTGCATTTCCTATGATGATTTTATATTTTGGAACAAAGAAACTTTCTCTCATATAGTTTTCCTTACCTTAACTAACAAGATTTGAATATCAACTATTTTATTCTAAAATCATCTTTTATTTCAGTTTGCCCTTATAATTCTTTTGTGCCTTTTTTTTCTTTTTTTTTGTGGTAGGCAAAGAAGGTAGGAGATTTTGGCATCTCAAACCTAAGTTTTCTTTGTTCCTAGGCTGCCTTCATGCCAACTAAACCAAGACATCTTCACAGTTCTTATTGTTTGTGACATAGGTTGCACTGTTGATTTATTGAATTGGATTGATGCAGTTAGCAAATTACTTCTTTTGTTTTCATATAATGTTAATGATATATTGAGCTTTAAGTGATACACTTTTTTGTGTTAAAACTTCTTGCCAATGTATTTGGCTAGGTTACCATCAAAACCTTTAGTTTAAACACTCAACACATGCTAGCTTGGAATTCTTTTTAAAAATATAACTAATAAGTGGACATCTATGCTTAGATGCACTTTTATATGTGTTATCTCTCATATAACTCTTTATAGGAATGATAGCTGACGATTAAGAGTTAAAACTTCCACCAAAAGGCAAGAAAAAGGAGAGTCAAATTTAATTTCTGGATTTTTCATGCTCTTGCACTAAATGCCCTTTATGGTAGCCTAGGTGAAACCGAACTCATAGAATTTGGAGCTCTTAAAGTATTTTGTCATATGAGCTTTCAAAATCACAACCTTTTATTTTGGAATTAATCACTAAAAAATTTAACTACTCATATTATATTAACTTAATATTTTTAATGTTATTACGCATTTTTAAACAATGAATTTTAACATGAATCTTATCCTTGCAATTTTAGTACAACCTTTGGGATCACAAATAAACTAAGTCATCACATTAATATATGATTCTAAAATTAGTATATACAAATATTAAGCTTTAGTCATTACCATTCTCCACAACTCACCTCCTTATGCTATTGCTCATATTTGTTATTGTTGCACCAACTTTAATCAATGGCATGTCATTCAAAATATTTTAGACGCAATTACTTGTTTGCGTTATAAAAGTTTGAGCTTGGAAAGTTTAGGTGAACCTCACAAAGTTATTTCACTTTCTATGTCGGTAAGGAATAATAATCCAATGAATAAAATACAAAGAACAAAAATTAAGGTAACCTAAGTTTCACAAAGTCAATTTCAAGTTATGTGGCTAAAATAACCTGAATGAACCTTATTATGTCATAAGCTCTTACGCTTCCAGATATCTTAAACCCTAAATTAAGCTCTTATATTAATTATCATGAAATGATATTTAAAGTTTAAATTTAAAATTTCATATAAGGCCAATAAAGTAATTAAATTTATAAATGTAAGTGTATTTTTTAAGCAAAATATATACTTTATATTCAAATGTCAACTACATATACACATGCTCCTTATTGGTTTTTTTTTTTTTTTTTTGAAATAACTTATATTCGACAAACAACATGGTCCATGGTCATAACTGTATTCGATGCCTGCACTTTGTTTGGAGGCAGAGGAATCTGATCTTGAGTTGAGTTGCATCTCCACCAAGCTTAACCAGAGATTAGGAGATAAGCTCATGAGCAGTTTCCTTGCTCAAGGATTCTTTATTGGGCAGAAAGTAATGATACTTGAGTTTAAAACTGTGCTCAGGTATGATCTGGTAAAAGCAAGTGAGACTGTACTATACTCAACTAATACAAAAGGAGTAATTATTCACCAATCATTAAGACGCAGGCAAGAGAGATGCTTACACAGCCTGACTTATCTACGGGCAACTAGAGATTCTTTTTATATTTTCCAGAATACTATGTTGGGGAAAAAGTCCCTTCTCCAAAAAATGGCGAAAGAAAGGAAGCTCCCTTGGTTTTCAAAACTACGTGTCAGTGACTAACAGGACGAGACGGCCAATTTACCCAAATCCAAGAATCCAGGCGCTTCAAGAAGTACGAGGTCTTCCCACCTCAGAACTGTTGTTTAGAGAAACTTGCTTTCGTTTAGTGACATATTTCACGGGCAGTCTTTCTCTTACACCCTCCCCTATCCGCCAATCAGTTAGCGACACCTCTGCACCCATGGATGGTTACGCCCGATCGATTCTCGACCTTAAAAGGCGAGTAGATTTCTATTGAGTAATTGCGCGAGTAGAATTAGGGAAGGCGGTACAAGAAAACCACCCAGTGGGTTTCCGCTGCGCAGAAACTTTAAATGTTTCCGTATCACTCTCAACTTTCAACTCTCAGACTTTCCATAAAATAAGCATCGGACATCACACATCTTCGGCAGTTTTTCTCTCTCCTACCTTCCTTGTCTTCAACTTCGTTTAAGATCAAGCAAGGAAGCTCTGCTTCTGGCTTTTTTCCATTTTTATCATATTCCTGATATCGCATACCGGTATTCGTTTCTCTTTCGGCAGGTAGAATCTTTTCTTCAGATCATTTGTGACGCCTTGACCGAAAAAATTATGGTCTTCAATATTTTCTTCTTTCGTATCTTCGTATTGGAGTCATGGGTATTAAGCTATTTCTGAACTCTTTTGTGCCGATCTAGCTGATAGAAGAAGCGACCAGACCCCAAGGATTTAAGAAGAGAATGGGGAGAGGAAAGATTGCGATCAGAAAGATAGAGAATTCCACAAGTAGGCAAGTGACCTTTTCAAAGCGAAGAAAGGGGTTGCTTAAGAAAGCCAGTGAGCTCTCGATCCTTTGTGATGCGGAAGTTGGGGTGATTATTTTCTCCAACACCAACAAGCTGTACGATTTTGCTAGCTCAAGGTCTGGTTCTCCTCTCTCTCTCTCTCTCTCTACAAATGAAATTCTACATATTTTCAATTGCCTCTTTGATGATTCAAGTTTTTACTAATGAGATATCGTTGATTGCTTCATTTTATTGCTCTAAATAGAAAGATGGTAATATCTTATATGAAGTTTTTTCAGTATGATTTTGCATAGGAATACATATATATTTGGCTATAACAATAATGAAGTGGATTATTCATCCCAAAAATAAATAAAGAGCATTTCCCAAACAAAAATTACGTATGCTTTCTTCTTCAATGTCCTTGAAGATTGTCAAGGATCTGCACGCATTATTAATCTATTGTATTCCATGCAACTATCGATATGGCTGCAATGTTCAATAAAGTAGCGCTTGAACGTTTAGGATACTGTTTAAGTTCATTGAAGAAACATGTTGACTTTAATGTATAAATCAGCATTATGAAATCTTGTTAGAGGTATGTGTTTTGAGGCTCAGTGGTTAAATCTTTTGTCCCCGAAGTAAGGAAATCCAGATTTTACGCCTATCTGTTTGGGTTTGCCAGTTATGGATTAAACTATGAGACTAAGCACGAAACATGGATCTAATCCATGGAAAACAGTTAGTTAGAAGCTCAATCTAGATGTTATCTAACCTAAAGTGTTTTTGTGTCATTTTTCTGGAAACAGAAAGCTTTCTTTCATTTTACTGGAAACCACTTTCCAGAACAACAAAACCTTTTCACATTTTACATTTTTGTTTTTCAACAAAGCCTATGACAAAGAATCATAAGAACCAAGAGATAGTTACCTTCTCAAGTTCTTCGGCAGAATATGAATGCATTTCTCTCGGTTATAGAAAGGTACCTTTTTCCCCCTTAATAGAGCCTTTTAGTTCTTCTTGTTTGGTATACAGCCGATCTCGCTCTAGGGAGAAACGTTGAAAACGGTTCACGGCTTACTGGTAGTGACTTAATAAACAGCAACTCCTATTTTTCAGCCGAATCATCGTGGATATTTGGTTTTTCAGTCAAGGGAAAGTAGAGGTAAAGAGGAAACCACTGATTGATTTATAGTCATAAGCCTCACAATCACTTGAAAATGGAAATAGATCCAAAGGACACATTATATCCCAATCCCTCACTAAAATCTAAGGGATTGCTCAACATACATTCCTTCACTTATCAAGCCATTAAACAATGTCTTTTTCGCATTCATTTAATATATGTTGAACTTTTTATAGTTCTAATGACCTCCAACCTTGCAATGGGTGCATATGTGCCATCATAATCTATCTTTTCTTTTTTCTTTTTTCTTTTTTTTTTATATATATGAAAGGTCAAATATAATTTAGCTACAATGTCATCATTTAATACTCAAAAACTGTATTTAACAAATTTCAAAACTCTTATAAAAACTTATTACAATTTATAAACTTTACTCTCCTAACTAATAATATCTTGTCTCTCATGTCTTTCTTAATTTTTTTAATAATGGTCGAGCTATCTAGGTTTTTACTTTTGAATTTTATTCTATTTCTTTCACTCTAAATGTGATATAATGTAGCTTTGACAGTTACACTAAATAAGGTTGTTATAAAAATTTTACATTTAATAACGTTGATCATCTAATGTACTTCTTCTCTTCATTGCTCAATTCCTTAATATAGTCCATTCATACCTAGTATAACATTCCAAATATAATTTATGAATCTACAATTAAATAACACATGTTCCTATAATTCTTCTTATTGTTGGCAAAACTTACACTATAGGTCTACTACATTATTCCATATAGCCACAATCTACAATGGTTAGCTTTCAAAATGATCCAATTGGGAAAATTGTGTTTTGGTACTCCTCCTCTCCATATTAGTCTTGTCCATTTAGTTTCTTCTCTACTCTTTCTTAGCTTTGAATAGCTTTTAGCAATGTTGTAAATATTAGTTGTGAGAGTTCTTTTCTTACTTGCAAAAATTTTCTCCACTTCCAAGCTAATGATCCTTTCATCCCTACTTCTAAAATACTTTTCCTTTACAATTTAATGATAGCGTCCATCTAGCTCATAAGGAATTTGAGTTATTGTATACAAGAGATCATAAAGTATGCCAACTACCACCTTATTCTAAGTTATGGATGTCACTATTAATCCCAATCCTCTAGAAATTTTAGGAGCAAATTTCCTTTCAAGCCACTTTTACTACACATCCTCTAGTAGATTTACCTATCCATAGGAAAAGTCTAATTTTCACTTCTTCTTTTTTTCCCTAATTTCCTATAGTGCCTATTTGAGCAATAGAAAATTTGCAACTAATAAATTTACAAAGAGAATAAAACACTTTTGCTAGTTGTAATCTCACCCCATAGTTGGTATGTTTAGACTCTCATCTTACAATTCTTCTTAGTATTTTATATGTTAGAATTGCACAATCTAATTGGAGAGTCTTTTAGAAATCAATAGAATTCTGAAGTATTTGATAGAAATTTTGGCATTCTTGGATAGGAATATGAACAAGTATTAGAACCTTCTCCCATTTAGATATGGTTGAAAAAAAATTTGACTTTTCTATGGGTGGATGTTTAATCTTATGATTTTTGTAAGTTATTGTATAACATCTAACACACACAATATAGACTTAATATGTTTTTGAGCAAAAAAGAACAAGTCATTAGCAAAGCATAGATGGGTGATATTCTCTTTAGAGCATTCCTAATGATATTTGGATCTTTTAGAGGATATTTTCTTATGCAAAATTTTGTTAAAAAAATCCATCATAATAATAAAATAAAAAAAGGTGAGAGGGGATTCCTTTATCTAAGACCCTTAGCCATTTAAAAAAAAAAGAAAGAAAAAAAATCCTATATAAGAGCCATTTTTGTTTATAGAATATCAAAGGGTAGTAATGTAACATTCAGTTTAATATATGAATTTATGAAAAAGTTTCAAAACTTTCAATGTATTAATATTGCATTTCAGTCTACCATATTATATGCTTTCATAATATTAACCTTAATAGCCACTCTTTTCCCATGTCTATCCTTGTGACATAATCTATCCTTTTCTCGTAGTTGTATCATTAGTTAAATATTTTTATTTCCCATGTTTTTATTTCTAGTTATGATCCCATTTTTGTCTAGTTTCTTAGTTAAATATTCATTTCCTCCTATAAGCAAATGGTTTGGGTCTACATACTAAGTGCCAAATTTTGTTCCTTTCAAATTGAATTATTCTTCTTGCATGAAGAAAACCTAACTCTCATCACCTAAGGTTCCTTCTATTGCTTAAGCCCTGCTTTTGATAGAAATGTTACAAATTCATATGTAGTATCAATAATGGATCTAGTACTGACCTTTAGGGTTAGATAGCCTGAGTCTTGCTTGATCCGTCTCACTTCTAACTCTTGGATAGGCTAGTTGTTTTTCTTCTCTCTCCCTCTAAGTTGTTGTAAATTCAGCTTCCACTTTGTAGTTGTTTCTACATGTTGGAATAAAGGAGCCTCCTAGTCTACAACACTAAACTCAACTTGGCTTTGAGATTTATTATACTCATCAAACACAACACAAATAGACTCTTTAACAACTAGAGTTCCTTAATTGAATATCCTATTATTGGTCCTAATAGTAAACCAAGAGAAAAGGGATTTTGAGTTAGGTTTTAATTTGAATCAATAAAAACACTTTTTTCTCATGTATTATATACTGTCCAAGATGAATAAGCAATTCATTGTTCATTTTGACAATAATTTAAGTGCACAATTAAATTCACAAGATAGATTTAAGAATAAAAAGGCAAGCAAGTACAATGCACAATATCTTGTGTCATTCAGTCAAAGGCTACTTAGTACTTAAGTTTATTTTCCCTTTCCCTTAATCTACTATTGAAGAAGGCTCTTCACTAAAATTTTGGAAAACTATTTCACGACAACTTACAACACAAATTCAGCTTATTCAGCGCTTTCACAATGTTGGAGTTTTGTTTTGAAAAAACCCTACATCACAAATGAAACGATGAGCGTAACTTCACAACAAGCATATAAGCTTGAGAGACATGCATCTCAATTGGGAATCCACTTCCCCAGAACCCGTTAGGTTTACCTTTGATGGGAAAACCAAACGTCAGTGATGCAGTCTTTGTCTCTCTTTTCTTAGTAAAAACGGTGGCATCTAGTTAAGTGAGTCTTTTACATTTCACACTTAATTTTCATACGTTTTGATTTCTCCTGACAGTACACCTAAGTCACGCATTTCATGTTATTCCTCCCTGCATTTTGCTCTGGTCAGGCTGAAAGCTTCGGTCACGCGTTTTTCCTTCAAAACTTGTGATGGCTTCTTTCTTTTACGTGTTCTCCATATGCACGAGGCACTTCTCTTGGGCCGGATTTTTATGGGAACATTTCTGTGTAGTGGCCTGGTTTCTTTTGTGAGCAGAAACTACAGCATGGCCTGCATCCACACATGGACAGGAACTGCACTTCTTTTTCTTGAAATACAAGCTGTTAGCTCTATGATTTGAATTACGCCTTTTTACTAATAATGATATTTCGTATAGTGTTTCAACTCACAAATGTTTAGAAATCATGATATTTATGATCTTGAATATGATGATTTCTTTTGCGAAATAATTCCATCTACTTTGGCAACAAGTACTTCAATTATTTTCTAAATTTCTTTTGGTGTTTTAGTTAAGGTAAAAGCGGTGTTTGGAGATGGGTGTCTTGCGCCCCTACCATTTAGGAGAGGACCCCTAAGCTAAGCTACCAAGGAGCTGATAGTTTTCCAAAAAACTTATTTTAGGGTATTAAAAAATTCTTACATACTCTTTGTGTCATCAAAATATATCTAGTTGGACCTAATAATGGCTTAAAGCTTCTTGTTACCTAGCAGGTTGAGAACGCTCCTCAAAGCCCTTTTGCCTAATTTTTTTTTGTTTTAAAAAAAAAAAAACGTGGGGCGTCTTTTGCAAAATAGGTCTCATGAAGACCCTATTTAATATGTAACAAACTGTATTTAGGACTTCCCTCAAGGTCTTTTGGTAAATTATTCTCACAAAATATTGTTTAAGCTATCGTTTTTAAGGTTTTATTTTTTATTACCACCATCCCATTCTATTCTGGTGTAGTAGGAGCAGAAAAATTATTACCAATACCAGTTTGTAAACAAAACAATTTAAAGTGATGGTTTTCAAATTCTCCTCTCTGATCGACTATAATATTATTTATGATAAGGCTTTTTCATTCTGTATTCTCTTCTAAAAATTTTTTAATACTTCGATGGTTTCATCTTTGTGTGTAAGAAGATACATCAATGAAACTTAAGAGTATCATCTCCGTATACAAGCAGATAATGCTTTTATCACAGGCTCTTTGTTCTCATGGGTACGGATGAGTTCATATATAATAATTTTAAGGAGCCTAAATGTAAATATTTTCATTCTGGATTTAAAGCTGACACTTGGTTGTTTTCCTTTTACACAAACACGAACATTCTATCCTCTTCAAGTTTAGGCTTGGTAAACCAACAACTAGTTGTTTTCTGGACAGATTTCCATAAGTATCACTCATGCATATCCTAATCTTCTCTGTCATAGCCGAGCATCAGTATCCCTTATAGAGAAAGATGTGTCTCCTTAGCAAGAATATCATCAAGATTAATCACATAAATGTTCCCTTATCTTTTGCCTAAAGCTTAATTTCAATGATATTACTAATCAGCACTCAGTGAGATGGTTTAAATTCAACTCTATATCCAGATTGATAGATAACAAATTATTTTTCAATCAAGCATATATGAGCTATTAGATTCCGTACTGTTTTAGAGTTAATAATATCTCCAATACCTGCAATTTCTCCTTTAGAATTATCTCCGAAGATACATTTCCTCCAAGTTTTAACTCAAGTTTTCTAGATAGAATCTTATTCTCAACCAAGTTTCTTAAGCATCCCACATCCAAATACCAACAATTAGATGTGGACTAGTTGCATGACTTGTCATTTCCTAATGGTGTGACCACCAATTCCTCAGTTTTTGTCTTTAGATAGGTTCTGATGAATGCCTTTTGATGGTCTGAGGGTTTTGAAAGATGGTTGCAGTATGGATACATGATTTTGTGGAATGGTGGTGGGAACATGTTTTCGTACTTAAAATCAAGTTACTAGCGCCTCAAAATGTATTTCTTTTTGAGAGTTTAGTAATTACATTAGCCATTTGTATGCTGTGACCTGAACAGATGATATTTGTGCAATGGCCTGACTCAACTTTTGCACCCACTTTTGATGTTGGGGTATCCAGGCGTTTCGGTACTAAATCATATATATTATACAGAAGTCGCAGTTGCCTTTTCAAATCAATATAATGTTCCATGCTAAAAAATATATCTACGGCTCTAACCAGTAATTCTTTTTCAAGTTTGTGTAGTCTCCCAAATTCCTCATTGATTCAAGAGGGCTTTTAACACAGACCTGACTATGACGCAAAAACTCTTACAACTTGCTTGTATCTGTCACCATCTCTTTCTTTCCAAACAGTAATGATGAAGTTGAGAATAGAACACATTGCATTTACTGAGGTTCCTGTTTCTCTGTCCAAGGAAATAGAATACAAAAACAAATATCAACTAATCAAGTGCGCAACAAGATACTAGGTTCTTTCTTTTTAGATGTAAAGTTACTATCCTAGTAGTCGTGCTTTAGCTATGATTTATTTGCATTCATTTACTACTTTGTTCCAACCAGGCAACGAATTTTGGCTGATTTTCTGTCAGTGATAATTTGATGGTCTTATGTCAACGACTCATGAGATAACCGCTGTATAACATCCTTTTCCCCCACACTATTTTTTTATTTTTTTATTTTTCAGTGTGCAATCTGTTATTGGGCGTTACCACAAAGCAAAAGTGGAACAACACTCGCAATGCAGCCTTACTTCCGAAGACAAGGTAAATTATTCATCAACTGCTTAATCATTTCCCCACACACCAACATATGTATTTGTACTTGCTTGCTCCACAGTTCATATGAGGAACAGAACCGAAAAAGAATTAAGATGGCACGATTCATCTTCTCTTTGTAAAGAACAAACATCAACAAGGAGACACATGAGAATGTAGGAGTTTTTAACCGTCAAAAGAATCATATGAAATCTATGGATCCACGAGCAATCATGAAAAAACAGGAACACAAGAACAGGTCCAAATGAAGCAATCTGTGGGATCAATAATATGTGAAATATCCATATTAAAACCAATTAGTCGAAGGGGTCACAGATACTACAAGTCAGAAGGGAAACAAACCATAATCTTTTGGATTTGGAGCATCCAGAAGCAGTGTAATCTTATGGATATGAGAATAGTAGGGTGACGAAGTTTCACCTTTTATTTATTTATTTATTCATTTTGAGAATTACTAATGCAACACTTACAAGTCCACTTTTCCTAAAAGAGAAAAAAAAAAAGATTACCAACAATAACAGTTTAGTTTCATAGAAAAGACTTTTATTTGTTGTTATCACTATTCAAAACAGGCTTGCTATTAAAAGATTATTTGGAACAATCAAACTACTGAATTCATACCAACTAAAATGAGTGTGCCTTAAATTATTCTATCTAAATCGAAACAAGTTGTTCAAAATATGATACAAACTCGAATTCTGGAATTCCAAATAAGAATAAAATCAACTCTGGAACTCAAACTGAAGACTACCCGTAGCTTTTAGAATGAAAAATGATTAAAAACGTAGAATGCGCTAGATTCTACACAACAGGCTTCGATTATGAAAGAAACTTTAGTGTTAAAGCAATAATATCTTTGAATTTTTCTTCTTATTGAAACGAAGAGAGAGCAGACAAAGACAATGCACATAGAAGATAGCAACCTAAACTTAGTTTTGAATATTGTTGTCATTGAAACTCTTGCCATTTCCATATGAGAGAGCATTACATGTATGTGTTTGGCATGACATTACTTATAGCCTACAAGAGTTAACATTTACTCCAGATCATTTATTTCTTCCCCCTCAAGGGTTCATGTTAGGCAACGTGAGGAGACGTACTTTGTTCAAAATACATTATGGGTTGTGTTTGTTTCCTGAGAAAATTTCTTATGATTTATTCAGTACTTTGACTTTTATCTTGATATCCTGCTCCCAATTGAGTCAAGTGCTTGGCAATGATTACAAAGCAAGTTAGGTGTGAATTAGGCTATTGTTTCCTTTTCTTCTTTACGTTGAGAAAGGGAGACAGGAATTTAATTTGGATGACAAACAGCTTGAGGGAAAATGAAACTGCTTCAGAATCCCGAGGATTTGGAGAACCATTCTCTCCCAACCTCAATTGGATGGATAGAAAGTTTGCCTCTCTAGAAGGAAGACTCAATCTATCAGCAAAAAATTGTAAAAACTTCCGTTAAGATCTCATAGCAACCCCGTAAAAATTACAGTATCTGGAGAGACTAGAGCTCGAGCTTTTTCTATAGTTCATGCTAAGACACTTGCAAGAATCTTTGGTAGGCTAAAATTAGTAGTCAAATCTGGGTGTTTCGTATGATGATGTGTATCTCATATAAAATTCTTTCTTGGCTTTGACAAAGCCCTAAATGATCATGTGGATGTTAGATAGTGTAAGATATCACAGGGTACAACACTGGGTAGGAAGGATGAAAAAAATAGAAACAAAAATACTAACAAGTTTTATATCCACCCAGTCGGTTACGCATAGACCTCAGGGAGTAACAGTAGATATATAAAATTCATAACTTCCAAGACTTCCAAGCCAATGAAGCTGCAAATTCCACTGCAATAGAAGCCTAAACTCTTCTTGCCCATACTTGTCTGCGCACCTTGATCTAAAGCCTTTATAGTAGCAATAGAAGCTGTGATAGCCATCATAAACAAACGATGCAATAGAAGCTGGAATTTCTCCAGTTGAAGGGATGACTGGCTACAGTTTACTGAAATTGCAACAATCACTGAGTAAAAATTAAAATCATCTTCTTACAACCTCAAGAACATGAAGTATGGGTTGCTACGATTAAAAGAGCAACCGATAAGCTTAAAGGTTCAGTCATGAAACATGCTTGCCATATCTTGGGCTTGTTTACTGGGACGATATCCGCACGATCAAGAAGAATCACATTGCTTGCAAAAGACATGAATCCATGTTCAAAATCACCAAAGGAACCATCCTCTGTGACAAATTCACTAAAAAATGCCTCCTAGACTGCCCAAATTTGACCCAAAATGGTGTTTTTGACTCCATTCTGCAGGCAATCTTCTTGGCCATCAGATATTAGTTATCCTCAATTGCCACTTGCCCTTCAATAAATAGATGGAAAGCAGTCACCGTCCTGCTTCAGTCCTATCCATTATCAACGTTCTCCTATAAGACATCAAGCCCCGACTCCACCCTTACATGCAGCTCAATACAAAGCTTTGTAACAACTAGGAATTTCTCCACTTTAGACTGATCATTCAACATCTGCTAAGTAGTCAATGAATAGGGATTGAATAGTGATATAGCAATTTTGCAACGTTACTAAAATTCCTTAATATGAGGAAAAAAAGCACTTCTGTTAATATATTCAAGCACCACACCCTTTGTCTCCATCTACAAAACTTATTTTGCAATTGTTTCCATCGATACATCTTTTGTTTATACTATTTGGAATGATAGGAATGATAGGATATTTAGAAACAATATGAATTTTGGATGTGTAACACTTAAAGCTATCAAAATACTTTTAAGAGATAAATTTTTTTGCATTACAAAGATTTCCAAAATTGTTGAAAAATTGTTTATTCAATATGCTTGGAAACTTGAAAAGACCATTTTTTATATGATGTAATGTTAAGTGAGGTCTTTCTATAAGGGTATACCTCTAACTATCATGTATTAATATATTTTGTAAATAATTTTTTTGCTTATGAAAAAAAAAAATTATTTGGCTTGCAATTCTAGTCTGGCAGGTATTGGCAGATCCGTGTACACTTGCTGAGCCTAAACATTAAGTATGAAGGAACTTGAATATTCTCAAGTTGCCGTTTGTTCTCTTTCTTTGGGCTTAGGATATTCTCAGATCTTTTCCGTGGTCTAGCCAATCTTACTATCATATTTAATACTTCCAACTTTCATTCATGGTTCCAAATCTATATTAGTTGGTTAGCACCAACAACCTCTTTGCAGAAGGTTACATCCAGAATTTCTTCGTAAGAAAGATCATATCACCATCATAGAAGGGTCAGGATTTAGGATCTAATGCAGAAGTTTAACTAACAGCGAAAAGTAGGTCATTTGCACCCAGTACAGGTTCTTAAATGGTCTGTTTCTGTTTCCCCGCATTAAATTTTAGAAGCAAAACTCTCAAATTAGCTCATATCTGATACAACATTCGTTCTTAATTCCGACACTACTGTTCTGTTAGTATTAACAACGTCGCTTTCTTTAGACTTTCTTTAAAATAAAGATCATAAAAAGAAAAAGAACCACTATTATGTGAGAGAGCAAGTCTAACAAAAAAAACTTAGTAATTTGAACTACAGCATCCAGTCCATGTTCTTACCTTGTTTTAACTCTGTTTCTAGCCATTCATCACTGGTAATGTAGAAGTAATTGATTAGCATATACTACATCAAATAGTTTGTAATTTAACGAGTTCTATATTACATTGCTACAGTTATACAGTATTACAAGTGTTTTAATGATTTCATCATACACTCACATGTTGTATTATATTCCATGGGCTAATGTCGGGCATTCTAATTGTAGTTTTGGGAAAGGGAGGCAGAAACGTTGAGACAACAGCTGCAGCACTTGCAAGAATGCCACAGGTAGAATCATTGATGCTCAACAAAGCAATACTGAACTGTGCATAGTAACTAGGATTCTACATAAAAAATTCGGGACTCCGATTAAGTCAAATCAGAATGTACAGTCATATGACATTACAGAACATGAAAGCAACAAGAATAGCAGAATAAATAAATAGATCGGAATTTGATAGCAGGGACTATGAAAAAACTATAACCAAACGTAATAACAGATGGCATTTGGGGGTGCGTCTCCACCTTTGCTCACAATTTCATCTTTGCTCCAGCAGAATCTCAAAACCAATGCTTGCAGTCGAAACTCAGCTAATGTCAACTTGATTTTTCTGGTCAAACCGATGCCCCCACTGTTTGCTTGCCTCATGTATTGGAAATTGAGTGTAGAAACATCCTTCAGAAGGCATTAAGGAATCAGAGGAAGCAAGATTGTCGGATGAAGCCCCACGGGCTATGATACCCATAATTGCTTAAAAAATCAATTACAATGAGTTTGCTCCTCTTTTACAAGCCGAATAGCTAGGGAAAGAAATAAGCTATTTACAAATGAGACCTTCGGCCTGCAGGCTGTAAATGGGCCTGCCACCTTAGAATGCTTGCTTCATGAGCCGAGTCAATCATTTTGGCCCAGCTTTGTCTTAAAAGGGAAGATTCTGTGACAAGTGGCTTTTCTTCATCTGTACTCTCTCCAAGGTTGCAATAGCATAGGTTTGGCTTAGGTTGGACAACACATCACGGGTTTGGCTTAGGTTGGACAACACATCACGGGTTTGGCTTAGGTCGGGCCAGGTTTTGTCCTCAATCATATTCTAAAAATTTACAACATAACTCTTGGTACAACTAATCGATTGAGCTCAGGATGTGGAAACCCTACCCATTGGCAATCCTGTGCGTCAGGTTGGGGAAACATAGCAAAGATTCAGAAGAGTCTAGAAACCCCTCAATAACAATCTATGATCTAAAAGATCGTTTCTGTCAAAGATATGTTTCTAAGGATAAAAACGATTTTTTACACCATCAACCTCCCTTTTTTGTGCTCCTCACAAAGCCCTGTTGCTGGGAATATTACAAATTACTTTTACTTCACTTGAGTAGATACCAGCATATTTTAAAGCACTTTGTGTAGACAAGCTCTCTCCAGAAAAAGTATGAATCCATATCTCAAATAGATTCATAAGCACACCACCTAGATTACAATTTACAGCAATGATAGAAAACTGTGACCTAGCCCATATCACAGACTTGATAAATTCAGTAGTCTTCACAATGTATGCTACACTTGAAATATGATACATGCAGGGAACTGTCAGGCAGGGAACTCACTTGCAAGGAACTTTTGGGTTTGAGTGTTAAAGATCTAAAAAATCTGGAAAATCGACTGGAGAAGAGTTTGAAGGCTGTCCGAATCAAAAAGGTAGGAGAATACAAGCTTTATTTGAATTTTAGTCCAGAAATCCAATGATGTACATAAAACAAAAACAAAAAAGTTTAAACCTTCATGCAGCTATTCTTTCTCGCTGGAATATGAGTTAACCGATCAAGTAAAAGAACAAACAAAGAAGGTTTCATGTTAGCACATGTTAGTAAAATTCCATTTCATCTCCTAACTAGGTTTCATTTCACTGCAGGAAAATCTCATTCATCAAGAGAACACAGAACTATACAGAAAGATGGACCTCATTTATGAAGAAAATATTGAATTGAAGAGGAAGGTATTGATGAAAGCACATCTTTATACTTTCTTTATTTACTGTCAATACTTTCAAATACAGAAACAAGCCTTCCGTAAGGGAAAGAAAGAACCCAGTTGAAGAATGATAAACTACCTATAAGGGTCATGGTATTCGTTTTGATACTAGATAAGTGAAGGTTTCTCTTCTAGCCAGGCTTAAATGAGGCTTTGCATCTTAGGTTTACGTTGTGGAGAATCTGAACGAAGAAAGCACAAGCCTTGCTGCTCAATCCAACATCAGCGTTGGATACAATCTTCACGCACCTATCCATCTCCAGCTAAGCCAGCCATATCCTCAAAACAACGAAGCATCACCGGAAGCAGTAGAACTCAGGTATAGCCTTCATTTATTGACATGCCACGTCGAATTCAAGAGTACCAAAGCAATTGTATTCTAATATTAACGCCATCAATGTCTCCTCAAAATCTTCAACAGATTACAACTGCATTAGCAAGTCTATTGGACTGGATAGCTACGTGTCATCATTCCTATCAACAACTCGCCCACAGTGTAAAATTAAGCTTCCAACAGTGAGATTTCGTACTTCAACTGTTAGATACAGTGCATAAAGCAGGAACCAGAACAGTTTGAATGAATGTTTTATGAAGGTTGCCACGAAATAATAACAGAGACCGGCTATCGCTCAAGGATATGGTAAAGAACGACATTGTAATGTGTTGGACAAAGATATGAGACATAATTCTGGAATGATGTTATCAATAAAAAGGGATGGTGTAGTTACGATACGTCTATAATTCTGGTCAAGATAAGTCAGCATCTCAAACAAGAATGTCTCAAGTTGGACACGACAATTTCAAGGGCAGAAACTCTTTAACACTTCGGCTAAAAAATTCAGAAAAGCACAGAGTAAAAGGTGAAGAAGAATTACTAGTCCATGAGTGAGATATATGGGGCCTAATCTTTTGCAGAAAAAACCAAGTGAAAATTGTCAAGAAAATATATGGTTTCTGGAAACAATATGCTTTAGTTATAATGCTATGAGCCCAACAACGGAGTGACAAAGATATGAGACATTATTTAGACAGGAACGTTAGGCTATTAAAATATTTTCAGTAAACCAATGAAGCAGAAAACTCGTTCAATTACTAATAACATCTATTATTCATTAATTTCACATTAAACTGTGTCCTGTAGAACATTATATCAACAAATATCAGTGGACCGACTGGATTACAGCAGCAGCATTTATCCACCATTATGCCTAAGACAATATGGGTAGCACGATGGCAAGTATTGACCATAAATTATTTTACAGAACCTGTACTAAGAGTAACATTTCAAGGACAAGGAAAAGAATTTTTTTTTTCAAATTATCACTTGTCACATAAACCTAACCTGATAAAGAATAATGTGACAAGGTCATATCATTCCCATTATAACAAGTCCTCTCACATCTGATTTCAAGTGTCCCCTTGATATATTAGATTTGAGTTCAAGTTGCAGTAATTTGATGCCAACTAGAAATGACCAATGAAAGTCCTCCATTAGGTACTAGAAGTTCAACCAGTGGAGCATCAGCTCCTTGTAACAATTGTGATATTAATGAAATTGCTAACGGGTTAGCTTCAAAAAGATAAAAACTCTTTTCCCCTACATTTGCAGTGAATTTTCTCACTTAAAAATGGATATATTTAGGAGATCAAGTACCATTATCAGCTCTCAATGAGATTTAAAGATCTTACTTTCTTTACTCTGTTCAATTCTAATTTGAATAAAAGATGTTTCAAGGTCAGCAACACAGCTCCTATATTATAAGGCTTACTAGCGTTAAGTTTCCGTCACCTCCCTACATTATAATAGATAATGAGAAGTAACATTGTCGTGGCCTTATCAAGTACTGTCACCTACCCAGGTTTGAAGTTTTTCTCCCATCCGTCCCATTCAGTATATAGTGGGTTGACACAACTTCTATCATTATGGAGATAATTCTCTCAGTTTCTCAATAACAAGAACCATATCGTGCAACATCATACCCATAGACGTTGGACATGTCATCTTGGATAGAACGTGATTTTTGGATGTAAATGTTACAACTTGTGATTGCTTAAACTTGTTCTACTCAAAGTATAACAGTAAGAAAGTTGGAGAGTTTTCATTTACCTTTAAGGTCCTCTAACAACTGCAAGAAAAAGACCAAAGAAAAAAAAGCTTGTATGTAATAAAACCAGAGAAGAAAAGAAGTTTGTATGCCTCAAACATGATAATTATTGCAATATTAATGGTTGACATTCATTTTCACAAACTATTCAAAGAAGAAAAATGTTTAACAAGAAAGGAGAGCACTCTAATGGGCACAATAAATATTATAAAAAGACTTAATTATTAGTCAAATTCTTATATCATTTGCATAGATTATCAAAATACACCCTAAAGTTGTTTTAGTGAAAAGAAGACTTTCAACTTAAAAATGAAACAATTATACCTATGGTTGATAATGAAAAAGCTACTAATTTTACCAACCATTTATTGATTGAATAAATTGTTAAAAGATGGAATAGAAAAAAATAATTAGTAACGTTTTATCCTAAAATGTATAAGACAGTGATTTTAGAAATTGAGAGAACCCTTTTCGTATAGTGGGTTAACACAACTGCTATCATTATGAAAAGAATTGTCTCAGTTTCTCAATCACAAGGACCATATGGTGCAACGTTAACCATAGATGTCGGACATATCATTTTGGGTAGAACATGGTTCTTGGATTTTGATGTCACAACTTGTGATTGCTCAAACTTGCTCTCCGTAAAGTATAACAGTAAGAAAGTTGGAAAGTTTTCATTTACCTTTAAGGTCCACTAAGCAAAAAAAAGGACCAAAGAAAAAACGTTTGTATGTAATAAAACTAGAGAAGAAAAAAAGTTTTCTATGTTTGAAACATGATACTTATTCTAATATCAACGTTTAACATTGACTTTTCAAAATCTATTCAAAGAATAAAAATCTTTAGCAATGAAAGAGATAACTCTAATGGGCATAATAAATATAATAAAAAGACTCAATTATTCTCGAAATTCTTATATCATTTGCATAAATTATCAAAATACACCTTAAAGTTATTTTTAGTGAAAAGAAGACTTTCAAGTTAAAAATGAAAAAATTATTCTTATGGTTGATAATGAAAAAAATACTAATTTTACTAACCATTTATCAATTGAATAAAGTGCTACAAAAAGGAATAGAAAAAATTAATTAGTAACATTGTATCCTAAAATGTAAAAGTTCCTGACACACAATGCTCTTCAAAGTAGTTTAGCAAACAGTTTGCTCATTAAAAAAGAAAGGAGGATTGGGGTTATCAAATCTTAAATTTTGAAATATATATTTTGGAATCTCATCAATCTTCAAGAAACTTTGTTATGGAGTCAGTGGATCCACAATACAAAATTTTAAAGAACTTCAATAATGAAGTTTGATATAAAAGATTTCATGGTATGGAGTTGAAAAGATTTTCTCAAACTAAGGTTACACTTACATTAGTTCTTTATAGGTTTGGCTATTGCTACAAAGAAATTGATTAGGACCTTTGAGTAGTTAATGAAAAAGTGGATTGGTATGATCTAATTTAAATTGATAACATCAGTAAACATAACTTTATTGGATGACTAGCTTGTCAAGATCAACTATCAATAGTAGAAGAAATGGTATGATGACTCTCTTAAGTTAACTTATATTATGGTTTTTGTTAGTTTTAAGTTGAAAACAAGAGTCATCTTTTTTTTTTTTTTTTGAATGTCCATAAATAATGATAGCTTGGAAGACTATCTTTACTTAAAATAGAATTAGACATCACATTGGAGGATAAAATGAAAAATTGCAATAGATGATCAAATCCACTAAAGGAAATGATTTGGCTGCAAAATTTCTTAAGATATATTTTTTTAGCTTACATTTATTGTATATAAGCAAAATGAAATAGAAGATAATTTCATAACAGAACAGTCAACATTCCAATCCTATTGACTAAAAGTAAGCAAAATTGTACGAGGGAGAGCTTCTTGTTTTAAAATATAAAATCCTCATAGAAAAATATCATTTTGAGTGAGATTTGAAGGCTTCCAACTTTTATATTTTCATAATTTTTATAATTATTGTAATATTGAGATAAATCATCCCTATGCTTTTGTATACTACTTTTTATTAATATAAATTTACATTTTTACAAAAAAAAAAAATGTAAAAGACAATGATCTTAGAAAAAAATATTTTAGGCCTAATGCTTTACATCAAATATTGAATGGATTGGATGCAGGTGACTCATTTCCATGGTCTTATGTCATTGGAAATTGAACTAAGAGATCATGCATTGGTAATTAGATAGAAAATTCATATGTCACAAGGAAAAATCTAAAACTTCCTTTGTTATATGAGCCAAATTAATTTCTTTTGATAAGATCATATCTTGAGGTTGTCCTACAACTATTATAAATTATAATAGAATGTGCTTGCATGTCATAAGAAGAATTGTTAGTTTTTGCAATGTTTGATGTTTCACCACTCTTTTATTTTTTATTTCACATCTCTTAGAACTAAGGTGATAATAAGCTTTAGATTTAACCTCCACCCTTTATAGAAAAAAATGACCATAACCAATCCTCATGCAAAAGTTGACCCATATAATAGGTGATGGCTTGTTATAATCAATCTCGGATGGTGAGTTTGAATGCCTAGGTTAAAAAAATAAATTTTAAAAAATATTTACTTCTTTAATTTCTTTCTACTTTTTTTTTTCATCTTTATGATATATATAAAATTTCATACAACTATTAGTTGCGGTATCTCGATCTATGTATGCAATATCGATGAGTTGATAAAGGTACTTATATGTAGACAATTCCATTATTTTGTTTTCTTAAACATCCATGATTTGTTTTCATAAGTACTTGCCCTTTTAAGTAAAGATGGGAATGATAAAGGAACATAAAGTTTTAGTGGGACTGGTCAACGTCTTTAATTTCAGATTCACATGGATGTTCATTGTGCTTGCACATTCTCAGGCGTGAACACCATTAATTTGTCACATTTTCAAGTGTGAACACCAATAATTTATTTGACACATTATCAAGTGGGAACTTCATTAATTAATTTGACGTACCGAGATTAATATAATTGATTTGACCAAAGCTTAGCTCATTACTTTAGCAACTCATGATTAAAATTTCAAACAGCGTACGGATTTACAGCTTGTGTACCTCTCTAAATTAACGCTTTTCTGAGTACGTCATACCATTTGGGCACTAAATTAATCCTTTGACACTTTAACTTGGTATCTTGTGAATGCGAACAGAATCGTAACAACGTGCAATGTCCACCATCATTGGGAAGATTTACCCAAATCTTAATCTGATTCTGCTCTAAATAGGAATGCAACATTGTCGAAGATATTGGTGAAATCGTACAAAAAGCTAAGATGGGATCGGATGTTTGGCTGACCAAAGCAATTGAAACTTATCCACCTCCCCAAGTTTGGAAGAAAGATTCAAAGTAGCCTCGTTTCCAGCATAAAGCCCCGACAAGATTGAGTACGTTTAAGGAAAGCACGCATTTCTTGCAATATCGTTTAGTCTAGTATTTATATATTCCAATGACTTAAGCTAACACTTATCTCTCCCCACTGTGGGTGGACTGCTTGGTTATCACAAATGGTTAGGTTTGGTTATTAAGCTAACACTTATCTCAATTGATATGCAGAATCTTGATCACATGGCTTTGGCCGACCAAAAGTTGGGTTCCTAACTTCAACCCCTAATCCTGCATATTAAATTGGTAAGTAGGCTGGTCACCGAGCGCAGTGCTCAAAGCATCACTACTCAGATAATAGTTTTAAGTTTCCAAAGTGATATATATAAATATTGTTTATATCAGCTTTCTAACCATTATTGACAAAAAAAAAAAAAAAGACTTGTGTAGCCAAAATGCATATACCGTGGTTCAGGAGTGCCGCTATTTTCCATTTTGGCACACTACACAAAAACCATGTTTTCTACAAGGCATATCAGAATATCATCGCATAAACTTAAATTATTTTTTGAGTTTTACACATGAAGAAACCTAATATAATATTAATTATGCGATCAAATTTAAACTTCATGAATACATACAAAATTAAGAAAGTGAATATATATATATATATATATATATATTGAGCATTTTTATTTGTTTCTCTCAATTTAAAAATGAGAATTTTTATTTGTTAATATTTGCAGTGAAATGTTAGTATACTAACTAAATGACTAGTCACCATTTTCTATAAAATTTTGTGAGACCTACATATTTAGAAAACTAAAACATCACTACGAACCCTAGAAAATAAAATAAAATAAAATAAAATAAAACATAGTCTTTTACGCAACAAAAAAACAATTAAAGTAAACGACAATTTACTAGACTCAACTGATACAGAAGAGTGATTATTCATCAATCATTTAGACGCAGGCAAGAGAGATCCTACAAAGCTTGACTTATTTGGGGAGCAGTGGCCGTTATTTTTACTGTGCGGTGTTTTTTAGATGAATGATGACAACGGAGAAGAAAAGCTGCTCAGCTGAAATCTTACAGTGCCTAAATTGTCTACTTTATCAGTAGGTGAGGAATAGACAACCTTGACTATAGAAAGTTTTGGGGCAAATTCCCTTCCAAAAAAAGCTGAAAGAAAGCCGCCAAATTTGAAGGAAAGCTCCCTTGGTTGTCAAAAGTACGTCTCAGTATTAACAGGACGACACGGCCAATTTACAGAAACCCAAGAATTCAGACGCTCCAAGGAGTACGAGGTCTTCACTCCTCAGAAACTTTCGCAATCAAGTTCACGTCCAACTCGCTTTCGTTTAGTTACGCCCCCTGGATTCTCGACGTTAAACAGCGAGTAGACCTCTTTTGAGGAGTTGCGAGAGTAGAATTCGGAAAGAATGTTTGGTCCGTACAAGAAAACCACCTAGCGGGTTTAAGCTGCCTAGAAACGCTAATTGTTTTGCTTATATAAAAACCAAATAGATTTGTCCGTTGGCACCACTTTCAACTTTCAACTCTCCGTTTTCAAACTTTCGATAAAATTAGCATAGCACAGCACACGTCTCCGGCAATTTTTCTCTCTTTCCTTCCAAGCAAGTAAGCTCTGCTTCTGGTTTTTTCCTTCTTTTTTTCTTTTTTGCTATTGCGTATCGGTATTCGTTTCTCATTGGGCCCCTACAATCTTTTGTTCAGATCATTTGTGAAGTCTTAACCGAAAAAGTAATGGTTTTCAATATCTTTTTTTTTTTTTTTGGGTATTTTCTTATTGGAGTCATGGGTATTAAGCTATTTGTGAACTCTTCTGTGCCGATCTAGCTGATAGAAGAAGCGGCCAGACCCCAAGGATTTAAGAAGGGAATGGGGAGAGGAAAGATTGCGATCAGAAAGATAGAGAATTCCACAAATAGGCAAGTGACCTTTTCAAAGCGAAGAAAGGGGTTGCTTAAGAAAGCCAGTGAGCTCTCGATCCTTTGTGATGCGGAAGTTGGGGTGATTATTTTCTCCAACACCAACAGGTTGTACGATTTTGCAAGCTCAAGGTCTGGTTCTCTTCTCTCTCTCAATATATCTATCTCTCTCTTCAAATGAAATTCTACATATTTTCCATTGACTTTTTGATGATTCAAGTTTCTACCAACGTTTGTTTCTTTTATATAGCGAGATGGTAATATCTTTTATGAAGTCTTTTCAGTAAGATTTTTCATATGAATGCATATATATTTGGCTAGAAACAATATCGAAGTGGATTATTCATCACAAAAATACATGAGGAGCATTTCACAAACATAAATTACGCATGTTTTCTTCTTGAATGTTCTTGAATATTGTCACGCATCTGCATGCATTATTAAGCTGCTGTATTCCAAGCAACCATCGGTATGCTACAATGTTCAATAAAGTAGCACTTGAACGTTTAGGATACTGTTTAAGTTCATTGAGAAATCATGTTGACTTTCAATGTATACATCAGCATAATAAATATCGTTAGAGGCATGTGTTTGATAAAGTTCAGTGGTTAAATCTTTTGTCCCCGAATTAAGGAAATCCAGATTTTACGCCTATCTCTTTGGGTTGCCAGCAATGGATGAAACTATGAGACAAAGTACCAAACATGGATCTAACCCATGGAAAAACAGATAGTTAGAAGCTAAATCTAGACGGAGGCGGAGATGTTATCTAACACAAAAATCTTTGTGTTATTTTTCTGGAAACAGAAAGCTTTCTTTCATTTTACTGAAAACCCCTTTCAGCAGAACATGAATGCATTGCTCTTTGTTATCGAAAGGTATTTTTAAATGGCTTTCTTAGGCTTTACTTGTAATAGAAATATTACAAGTTCATATGTATTATCAAGAGTGGATCAAATCAACCTCTTGGATTTGATTACCTATGACTCTCGCTTGATCCGTCTCACTTCTACTCTTGGATAGGATAGTTCTTTTTCTTCTCACTTAAGTTCTTGTAAATTCAGCTTCCACATTTGTAGGTGTTTCTACATGTTGGAACAAAGGAGCCTCCTTGTCTGCACCTCCCTTTGAGACTTATTAGACTCATCAAACAAAACACAAGTAGACTCTTTAACAACTAGAGCTCCTCAAGTGAATATCCTATTGTTGGTCTTAATAGCAAACAAGGAAAGAAGGGATTTTGAGTTAAGTTATAGTTTGAATTAATAAGAATGCTTCTTTCTCATGTATTACATGTTCTCTAGGATGAATTTGCAATATATTGTTCACTTGGGAAATAAGCTAACTGCACAATTAAATTCACAAGATAGATTTAAGAAATAAGAAGGCAAGTAAGCACAATACACAATATCTTGAGTTGTTCTATTCAAGGCTACTTGGTACCTAAGTTTATTTTCCCTTAAATACTAATGAAGAAGACTCTTCACTAAACTTTTGGAAAATGATTTCTCGACAACTTATAACACAAATTCTTTTGGAACACTTTTTCAACCCTCCAGAGGACATATTTTGAGCAACTTTGCAACAAAGTATATAGGGTTTCACAAGAGACTACAACTTCGGCAATTTCACAATGATAGGGTTTTGTCTTACAGAAGCCCTAAAAAACAAATGAAACCCAAATGATGAGAGTAACTTTAGATCTAGCACGTAAGCTTGCAAACAGTAGACTAAATCACAATGTTAGGGCTTTGTCTTGTAGAAACCCTAAATCACAAATGAAACCTAGATGATGAGAGTAACTTTAGTAACTTTAGATCAAGCACGTAAGCTTGCAAATGGTAGACTAGTCAACAGACACGTGACTTAGTTGACAGCGTATGTGCCCTAGCACAAAGAGGTCAAACCCAATGCAGTTTTTCGATTTGTACCAAAAATAATAACGTTAGCAAGGAAAGGAACTTCCAGTGGATGAGGTCAGGTGTAGCTGCACATTGTCAGACCTTTGCTTTTCCCCTCTTCCCGTAATCCGTTTGGTTTACCTTTGATCGGGAAGAACCAAACGTCAGAGAAGCAGTTTTTGCCTCTCCTTTCTTAGTAAAAACGGTGCCATCTAGTTAAGTGAGTCTTTTACATTTTACTCATAACTTTCGTGCCTTTTGATTTCTGCTGGCAGTAGACTTGAATCACGCATTTCATTTTATTCCTCCCTGCATTTTGATCTGATCTGGTTGCAAGCTTGAGTCACGTGTTTTTTCCTTTAAAACTTGTGATGGCTCCTTTCTTTTACGTGTTCTCCATGCATACGAGGCACTCTATCGGGCCGGATTTTTTTGTGAACTGTACTGTGTAGTGGCCTGGTTCTTTTTGTGGACATACACTACGTCACGGTCTGGATCCTCATATGGACGGAGACCGCACATCTTTTTCTTGAAATACGAGCAGTTAGCTCCATGGTTTGAGTTATGCCCGTTTACTAGTAATGATATTTGATATAGTGTTTTATTTCTATGATTTCTAGAAATTTTTGTTTTTAAGTAAAGTAGAAGGGGTGTTTGGAGATAGCCGTCTCAAACTCTCACCATTTAAGAAAGGATTTACTAATAACTCTACTTGAGCTAACAAAGAGGCAACAATTTTCCAAAATACTTACTTTAAAGCATTCAAAAAATTCTTTCAATTTCTTTCTGTCATGAAAAAATATAAGGTTGACAGCTATCCCACGTGCCCTTTTTGCCTAAATTAAAAATATATATTATCGGGCGTCTTTTGCAAAATAGGTCTTATGAAGACTCTATTTAATATGTAACAAACTATATTTGCAACTTCCTCCAAAGGTCTTTTGATAAATTATTCTCACGAAATCTAGTTTTAGCTATCCTTTTTAAGGTTTAATTTTTCATTTCCACCACCCCATTCTATTGTGGTGTTGTAAGAATAGAAAAATTATGACCAATACCAATTTGTAAACAAAATACTTTAAAGTTATGGTTTTCAAATTCCCCTCTATAACCGATTGTAATATTATTTAAGATAAGGTTTTTTCATTATTAATTCTCTCATAAAAAGATATTTAATTGATCTAAGATTTCATCTTTATATGTAAGAAGATACATCAACGAAAACTTAGTATCATCTTCCATACACAAGCACACAGTGTTTTTCTTATATGCTCTTTGTTCTCATAGGTCCCAATTACGTTCATATGTAGTAAAAGGAGCCTAAATGTGAAAATTCCCATTTTGGATTCAAAGCGGACTCTTAGTTTTTTTTCTTTTACCGAAACATTAACATTCTATCTTTTTCAAATTTTGAGCTTGGTAAACTAACAACTAGATGTTTTCTGAACAGATTTCCATAAGTATCATTCTTGCATATCCAAATCATCAGTCATAGCCGACCATCATCATCACTTATAGAAGAAGGATATGTCCCCTTAGCAAGAATATCATTAGATTAATCACATAAATGTTCCCTTATTTTTTGCCTAAAGCTTGATTTCAATGATATTACTAATCAGCACGCAATAAGATGGTCTAAATTCAACTCTATATCCAGATTGATTCTTAACAAATTATTTTTCAGATCATGCATATATGAGACATTAGATTGAGTAAGGTTTTAGAGTTAATAATATCTCCAATACCTTCAATTTCGCCTTTAGAATTATCTCCGAAGATACACTTCCCCCAAGTTTTAAGTCAAGTTTTCTAAATAGAATCGTGTCCCCGACCATGTGTCTTAAGCAGCCCCCATCCAAATACCAACATTTAGAAGTGGACTAGATGCATGTCTTGTCATTTGAATCCTGCAAGTACTAATTTTGCTAATGGAGGTTTTAGTAGCCAAACTTCCTTGGGTCCTTTCACGCTACTTAGAACAATTCCCTCAGGATTCATGCTTTCTTGACCTTTTAAAGTTCACTTAATATTATTTGTTGTTATTAGTATGCCAATAATACCTAAATATCCATAATACATGCTACAGAAACTAGGTGTGTTATAACAGTAACGATGACTTTGAGACAAGAACAATGGATTTAGTGAGGTTCCTATTTCTGTCTCAGGGAACAAATGTCAACTGATCAAATGCGCAACAAGATTCTAGGTTCTTTCTGTTTAGGTGTAAACTGACCATCGTGGTAGTCGCGCTTCAGCTAGAACTTGTTTTTGCATACTGCTTTGTTCCAACCAGGCAACAAATTTTTACTGCTTTTCTATTAGTGATAATTTTGTGGTCTTATGTCAACTACTCATGAGATAATCCCTGTATGACATCCTTTTCTCTTACAATCTGTTTTTTTATTTTTATTTTTTTTTATTTCAGTATGAAATCTGTTATTGGGCGTTACAAAAAAGCAAAAGAGGAACAACACTCGCAATGCAGCCTTACTTCCGAAGACAAGGTAAATTATTCATTAACTGCTTAATCATTTCCTGCACCAATAGAGGCATATTTGCTTGCTCCACAGCTCATATGAGAAACAGAACCAAAAGAGAACTAAATGCCACGATTCTTCTTCTCGTAATAAAGAACAAACATCAACAACGAGACACATGAGCAAATTTACAGTAGGGAAATGCCAAAAAAAGAAAAAGAAAAAGAAAAAGAACTTATTTTGGGAGATTATGTGGCAGTTTCGAATTTAAGTATTCAATGTGTAGTTCTACAAGTGTCTCTACTTTCGCCAATTTAGAGACACTTCAAATAAAATACCGTAAGTACAGTGCTTGGATACCACAAGAATAGTGAAACTGAGAGAAGTGCAGTACCACTAGGCTTTAGAAATCAGTCACTGTTTCCTTTTCTTTTCTACTTTGAGAAAGGGGAACAGGAGTTTAATTTAGATGACAAACAGCTTTAGGGTAAATGAAAGTACTACAAAATCCTGGCGCCTTGACGGACCATCCTCTCCCAACCTCCATTAGTCCCCCATGTAACGGTGCCACTAGGCTTTACAATTCGATCATTTTTTCCTTTTCTTTTCTACTTTGAGATAGGGGGACAAGATTTTAGTTTAGATGACAAACAGCTTTAGGGTAAATGAAAGTACTACAGAATCCTGACGACATGAAGGACCATCCTCTCCCAACTTTCATTTGTCCTCTATGTAAACCTATCTCAATTGCATGGATAGAAAGACTGCCTCTGCAGAAGGAAGACTGTCTATCAGCAAACAATCCTGATGCTTGTAAAACCATCACTTTAGATCTCATAGTAACCCTGTAAAAATTACAGTATCTGGAGAGACTAGAGCTCAAGCTTTTTCTACAGTTAATGATAGGACGCCTGCAGGAATCTCTGGTAGGCTAAAAATTAGTAGCAATGTGGATGTGCATCCCATATATAATTGTATCACAACTTTTACTGAGCCCTAAATAATCATGTGGATGTTAGTGTTGGGTTTTATATATAAGAGAGGCCCACCCACTTAAAAACCGGCTAACCGGCTTTTAAGAGAGAGATTTTTTCTCCTATATATGTTGCTTTCCTTTTGTCTTTGTGCCCAATGTGGGACTTCTTCCAACAGTCCCCCTGTCAGACAACGGGCCTTGATCAGCCCATGTCTGACCCATTTCAGTGTTTCGATGACAGTTCATGTCTGTCCATTTTAGTGTTGGTCCAGGCATTTTTTAAGTTCTTTGGCCCGGTACCTACAGTCGTGGCTCTGATACCATGATAAATGGATACCATGATAAATGGGGCCCTTTCCACTCCTAAAACAACTGTTGTAAGAGGGAGGTACTTCCCGATTTATATGGCCGATAACTTGGCCATCCTGGATCGATGTGGGAGTAGTAAATAGAATCCCAACAGTTAGATGGTGTAAAATCTCACATGGAACAACCTTGAGTAGGAAGGCCGGCAAAAATAGAAACAAAAATAGAAACAAAAAACTAGCCAGCTTTATCTCCACCCAGTCGGTTACGCACAGACCTGAGGGAGTCAATGACAGTAGATACATAAAAGCCATAAATTCCAAGGCAATGAAACTGCAAATTCCACTGCAATAGAAGCCGAACTCTTCTTGTCCAAACTTGTCTGCGTACCTTGATCTAACGCCTTCATAGTTGTACTTGCAGAATAAGAAAAGAAGTCCAGAGATAGAATACTTACTTGAAAAAGAAGTTTCAAGGGGTCTATAAGTTTCAAAATCTGATGCAATTCCGTTAAAAGATAGTTCGTTTGTCTTGGCTGATCATTAGCCAAGAACACTGAATCTCAAAGATTTCAGTCAAGGAAATTAGAAAGATATACCAACAACACAACCTTTAGCAAGCATCAGACGACGAGCAAATAAAAGCTTCTCTACAATATTCTGTAACAGATTTGATCAAGAGGTGTTAAAACAACACTGAACTGGAAGGAGTGAGAAAATTGCAGTCAACAAATCCTCAGTTTAGAAACAAGATTTGAAAGCATGCTGTAACTCCTTTGATAGTCATCATAACCAAACGATGCAATAGAAGCTGGAATTTCTCCAGTTGAAGTGATGACTGGCTAGAGCTTACTGAAATTCCAACAATCACTAAGTAAAAATTAAAATCTTCTTCCTGCAACCGCAAGAAAATGAAGTATGGGTTGCTGCAATTAAAAGAGCAACCGATAAGATTCTGCATATAAGCTTTAAGGTTCAGTCATGAAAAATGCTTGCCAGATCTTGTGCTTCTTTCTTGGGACAATATCCACACTATCAAGAAGAATAATATTGCTTTCGAAAGACATAAATCCATGTTCAAAATTACCAGAGAACCATCCTGTGTGACAATTTCACAAACAAATGCCTCCAACCGTACCCAAAGTTTACTCAAAAGGGTGTTCTTGACTCCAATCTGCAGACAATCTTCTTGGTCATCAGATATTAGTTATCCTCAAGTGCTACTTGTCCTTCAATAGTTAGATGGAAAGCAGTTACCATCCTGCTTCAGTCTGCTCCATCATCAACGTTCTCCTGTAACATATCAAGCCCAATACAATACTATGTAACAATTAGATTGATCATTCAAGCTCAGCTAAGTAGTCAATGAATAGGGATTGAATAGTGAGATAAAAACGATGCAATGTTACTAACATTCATTAGTAGAGGAAAAAAATCATTTTTGTTAATATATTCAATCACCATTCCTTTTGTTTCCATCTGCACAACTTGGTTTGCAATTGTAGTCTAGCACGTATTGGCGGATCCCTGTAACATTAAACTTGCTGAGCTTGTGAAACATTTCTGTTCTAATGAAAGAGCTTGAATAAGATGTCGAAGAACTGCCGTTTGTTCCTTCTAGTTCCTTTAATTAAAAGGAAAAATAAATAAATGAAAACCAGGGAGGGTAGGTACAAAAGGTTTAGTGGAAATTGTCCAAGATTAAGGAGGAAGTAGACGGAAAGTGTTCTTACATCCTAGACATTCACCGCAATATTTATGGTAAAACAACCTCCTTTTTGTCCCCAAAAAAACAAGCACAGTACATAGCAAATAAACCAAAACCTCCATTAACAATGAAAACATCCAACAATGTCTCCATAACAAACTACACTACAAATAACGGCCATTCTATACTACCAAGCTACAGGTTCTACCAGTAGCTAACAGAAACTACAACACCTAGCAAGCTAATCATGCAACCAACGGCACCTCTAGAGAGTTACTGTTTCTGCAACTTCCAAAAAATGTCTCCAAAATCATGCTTCCCTCCTATTGTCTATTCCTTCATGTGGGCCTTTCCATGGTGGACTTCTCCCAACATGACAATTCTCACCTCTTCTCCAAATCCTTGTCCTTAATGATTAATTTGGAACTTTGGATATTAGGTGCAGATGTACTCATTTTTCTCCCAAGTGGACTCATACTCTAGACATTTATACCATTGGATTGACAAATCCACCTTAGGTCCATCCTTGAGCTTCACAAGATGCCACTCTAACACTATAGTGGGCTCAATCAATAACCTTACTTAGCCATCAATCAAGGGAACCCTAGGAATTACCAAGCAACATTGGCCAATTGCTTTCTTCAACTAGGAAATGTGAAAAAACTAGATAAATAGACGACTATAGTGGTAATACAAACTTGTAGGCCACCTTTCCGATGTGCTATAACATTACTCATGGCCCATAGAAAGAGAGTGCTAGCTTGTAATCCCTTTGCTTGGACAATGATAATTGTCAATGGGGCTATACCTTTAAGTAGTTTAAATCTTCCACCTCAAACTTTCATTTAAATCTCCTCTTGTTAGCATAAAACGCAGTATGGACTTGATTGGTTTGGAAATGTGACTTAATAAATTGTACTCAATGAGCATGTTCTTGGAGGAATTCTTTAACCTCATGCTCTACTATCATCCCAAAGATGTGGTAGAGTGGCAAGTTGACTTATATCCATACAAAGCTTCAAAATGAGCTTTTAAATCAATGAATGGTAGTTATTGTTCCATCACCATTCAGTTAGGGATAGTCATGGATGCCATTTCCATATTTTCTCCCTACTAGAGCAACATAGATACTACTGAATACAGTGATTCGCTCTTTTTGTTTGACCATCTATCTAGTGGTTGTAAGAAATGCTACGAAGGAGGTTAACCCCAATGACCTTAAACAATTCTCCGATAATTTCTTAAGAAATATAAAGTGCCAATCATTGACAATAGTGGCAAGGAACCCATGTAATTTTCCACCCCATCTATGAATATTGTGGCTACTAGTAAGGCTGAGAAAAGGTGACTCAATTCCATGAAATGGGCATACTTTGTAAGGTCTACAACAACTAAGATTATATCATGGCCCTCACTTCTAGGTAGGCCTTCAATAAAATCTATGCTAATATCATGCCATGCCTAGCTAAGAATGGGTAATGGTTGTAGTGGACTTGGATAAGGCCCATATTCTAATTTCCACTATTGGCAACCTTATAGTAAGACACCTTATATACAACCATTTGTTTCATCCTTTCTCGAAAGAATTGTTTTTCTATCATCTTCCAAGTCCCCTTATGCTTGAATGGCCTCTTAAACCTAATTCATGAAGACGTTAGATTATATGTTCCCTTAGGCCTTTTCGATTATCCATCATGATCTTCTCCTGGTGATGTAAGGCCCCATTAGTCAAACTATAGTTGGGATGGGTCACTAGATCAATGGATAGCGCTTCTAGTAATGGTTGTACATGCAAATCCTCCTTATGGTTCTCTTGGATCCAATGTGGCTGCAAAATGGATAAGAAGTGTAATAAAGATTACACAACCTCTTGGTCACCTAGTAATTTTGAAAGTACATATGCCCCCAAAATCTAGGGAGTTTTTGCGAAACTTCTAGGTTTGGTCATGGTCAAGTTAACATAGTTTCTATCTTCTTTTGATCTTGGGCTTTGATACTATATAAGAGACATATTATCCAACTCAAAAATTAATTTAAAAGTTGATGGAACCCATTATCATATAAGTAAGAATCCTAATATCTTCCTTAACAAAGTGGCTCATTGCCCAAATCTTAACATGCCTTTTAACCACGATAGTTAAATCATTGAACCATCTTAGTGTTGCATCATGTGGGAGTGCATGAACTCAAGTTAATGCAAGTCTCTAGAGATGTTAAGGAGGTCCTAGGTTTGATACTATGTTAACAATTAGAAAGAATAGCTTATATTTAAATTAAAATCTTGAGATATTACGTGGAAAGACTCATCTTTTTATAAATTATTTTTCAAGCTTTTATATTTCCTATGTGGGACTTAACACAATTTCCACCTCGAGCGTGTGGTGTCACTCTCACAAAGATCTTTGTCCATGATTGAAGGGGCAAAAGCTTTAGTTCCTAAAGAATTCCTTAACAATGTGGGGTAACAACTCCAAATTGTTTATTTAACATTCCCCTTCATCACAATGGTCCAACCCAAAAAATCTCAAGATGCTACATTTTGCATAGTTTCTAAGCTTCCCCATATTTGTAAGGTTGCCAAGTAGAACTTAGGCTCTAATATTATATTAAGGATGTATTATCTAACCTAAAAGTTAATTCAAAAGTTGGTGAAACCCCTTTTTTATTTGAGCAACTCTACAAGCCTATGTTTTTATGATATAGGACAACTTTAAACATCATCACATTCTCTTTTACCATGATGAACAAATATCAATCTATCAATGGTGCCTTATAATGTAATATAGATTTAGCCATATCCATATCAATACATGAATGTTCATTATTCAATCCAAAAGTTGACTCTATAGTTAATGGAATCATTTTCATTTAAACAACTCCATAGGCTCATGCCTTAGTGTTATGGGACAACTCTACACACTATAAAATATTAAAAACCAAAGTACAATTATCTTATCTTGCTACGGTGAAGGCTTGTTAAGTGTTTTATATGAAGTAAATGTCTTATTTTCTTAAGTTAGCCTTTGGGTTTAATTTTTGTATCTTCTAACATAGTACCAATATTTAAGCTACATTATATTTTATCCTCATTATCTCTTGCCATCATTGGTATCAAGACATTCTCTCGGTATGAACAAAGTGTTGGAGATCATGAGTTCCACAATGAAGAAGAGCAATCCTAAAGTGAACTTTAAATTAAAGAAGGATCTTTAAACTCCTAAGCTAGTTTTCATAGAAGAATTGGGCTTTATAACATAGTATATTAACCCAGCCCCTAAGACCCTTGTGGATATGGGTGAAAGAGGCCTAGAGTCTATAATAGTGAAAGTGGCATTATGGTATGGTTCGGGTTGGACCACTACAATTAGGGGGCATATTAAGAACTAGTCTAAAGTTGTCTCACCTTATTAAGGTATGGACTTATGAAATGGCTTATATTAAGCAAATGCCCACCTTTCCTTAAGCTAGCTTTTAAGTTTGACTTTTAAGCCTTTTAGTACATCCTAATGAGGTTGTTGAGGCTACTACTAAAATTGACTCAAAACCTTTATGGTGAACGTATAACTACCCTTGTTATTATCAAATATATCCATATTACGTCACTCCAATATGGGACCAATCTTTCTCCATCCGTTAAACATAGAATGACCTAATGTACAAACATATCCATATAACATGAGTCGGATGATAGTTCCACTCTTTCTCTATCCTACAAACACAGAATTACCTAATGTAGATTTGTCCAATTACTTTTTGAAAATCACTACAATAAACAAGTTCCCTGGAGATTATTTCAGTAAACAAAATTTTCACCATTACTCTAAAACCAAGTAAAATTTTAACTTATTCCAAAGCTTAAACGGATAGGATAAATAGTATTCTAGTAGGTGGAACTTTAACTTTACAAATAAGAGGTAGAATGGAACCATCGTTTAAACTCAAGATCATCAGCTCTAATACTATGTGGTGGAGAAAAGTTTTTTCTTTTAAAAAAAAAAAAAAAGTAGAAGAGAAGGGGAGTTGGAAAGAGAAATGAGGAAGAACCATTGAAAGTTAGCCAAGCTAGGGCCTGATTCCTCACAATAATCACTAAAAATCAGAAGTACAATAATACCATGATTATTAACTTAAGCTCATAATTATTTCATGTTTAATCTTTTGCCAATCACTCTTGGACAGTCTCATAGAACTACAAAATTTCACGATACGTTTTGTAGCTTTTGATGGTGTATTTGCTCTGAAGCAGTAACTATTGAAAGCAAGATTGCTTCATTCTTTAGGCTTCGACCTAGTCTAGAAAATTTTTAATTGAATTAGTCAAACAATCAATTCCTCATCAACCATATGCTTAAGCTTGAATAACTAAGACGCCAAATACTTAACAGCTATAATAGAAACTGTCTCAGAAGAAAATATGGGAGTGTAAAAACGTTGGAGCATTAGCTCTAGATAGGGAGGCAATCATCGGAGTTATAGGAAGCAGGGGAGTAGTACCCCAACATGAATCTAATCCTCCCAGATTTTTGAATAAACAACCCCACTTTCAAAAAATTAACAAAGTTTCCATCAGTCAACAGCCCAAAAAAGGCCCATAGTCCAATCTTCACATAAAGGAGTATTCATACAATACTGAAAGAAAATATACATTAGATGAATACTAAAAAAGTAAAGATAATGATAGCTTATAGAAATCTAAAACCAAAAAAATAACTAGAAAAATGTTGAGAGAAAAAAAATCTGGTTTCAAATTCTGATGAGGAGTTAACATCATTATCATTTCCAACATTCACAAACATTCGAGTATATTATCAACATGTCATGGATATCCTCATTTATTCATAAACACCCTTTTTTGTCTTTATAACAACTCTGTTTCACAGTATATGTTCAATTCACAACAAAGACTGTTTCCTTGTATTATGAATTATATTTTTAGAGGTAGCAAACCCAATCTTACGGTCATATTTAATACCTCCAATATTCAATCATGGCTCCAACTCTAGTAGTTGGTTAGTATCAACCTCTTTGCAGAAAGTTACATCCAGAATTTCCCCGTAAGAAAGATTATATCACCATCATAGAAGGGCCAGGAGTTAAGAGCTAATGCCGAAGTGTAACTGTAACAGCGAAAACTAGGCCATTAATCCATCACAGGTTCTTAAATGGTCTGTTTTACGCACTGTAGCTTCAATCTCTTACCAGAAATTCAAAATTCTTGATGGAAAAAAAAAAGATTCTTAAAGAAGATTTCTGTTTCCTTGCGTTAAGTTTTAGATGTAAAACTCCCTAATTAGCTCATATCTGATACAACATTCGTTCTTAATTCCGACTCCGCTGTGCTGTCAGTATTAACAACATCACTTTCTATAGATATTCTTCGTAACAAAGATCGTAAGAAAAAACACTACTATAGATCGCAACGAGTTATTAACTAATGTGAAAGGGCAACTCTAACGGAAAAACTTAGTAATTTGAACTGCAGCATCCAGTCCAGGTTCTTACCTCATCTGCTTGTGCCTTTAACTCCGTTTCCAGCCATTCATCATTGGTAATGCAGAAGTAATTGATTAGCATATACTACATCAACATACGTTGGAACATAATAAGTTCTATATTACAATGCTACAGTTTTACAGTAGTCCGAGTGTCTTAATGATGTCATCGTACACTCACATATTGCATTATATTCCACGTACTAATAACAGGCATTAATTGCAGTTCTGGGAAAGGGAGGGAGAAACGTCGAAACAACAGCTGCAGCTCTTGCAAGAATGCCACAGGTAAAATCATTTATGCTCATCAAAGCAATACTGAACTATGCATAGTAACTAGGATACCGCACAAACAATACGCAGTACCAGGTTTAAGTTAAATCAGATTGTAAGGTCAAATAACGTTAAAGAATATGGAAGCAGCAAGGGGGAAAAAGAGAGAGAGAGAGAAGGATTTTGATAGCAGAGACTATGAAATGGCTATAACCAAACATATTAACATATAGCGTTGGGTGTGCTGCTGCGTCTTTGCTCACAACTCTATCTTTGCTCCAGCAGAACCTCAAAACCATTGTTTGTACTCGAAACTCAGCTAATGTCAACTTGATTTTTGCGGCCAACCTTTGCGGTCAACGTTTGCTTGCCTCCTGCCACCTTAGAATGCTTGCCTCATGAACCAAGTCAATCCTTTTGGCACAGCTTTGTCTTAAAAGCGAGGATTTATGGACAAGAGGCTTCTCTCATTCTGTAATCTCTCTGAGGTTGCGATTGGATAGGTTTGGCGTAGGTTGGACCACATGTCATGGGTTTTGCATAGGTAGGGCCAGGTTTTGTCCTCAGTCATATTCCAAAAAGTTAACAAGTTCAAACTACAATGTCACTTCTACTTTATAATACAACTTAACTCTAGGTACAACGAATTGATTCAGCTCGGGATGTGGAAACCGTAGTCATTGGCAATCCAGTGCATCAGGTTGAGAAAACATAGCAATACCTGAAGAGTCTAGAAACCCCACAGTGACAATCTAAGATCTGAAAGATCATTTCTGTGGCTAGGAGACTGACTACAGGTTATGGGCTAGGAAAAGATATGTTTCTTCAGATCAAAACGATTTTTTATTCCATTAATCTCCGTTGTTTGTGCCCCTCACTAGGTCCTGTTGCTGAAGCATTGCTGCTAAATTACTTTTACTACACCTGAAACGCACAATCCATTAAGTAGATTCCAGCATATTTTAAAACACCTTATTTAGACAACCTCTCTCTGAAAAAGTACGGATAAATATCTCATTAGATTCAGAAGTAAGCCACTAGTACATCGAACCCATATAAAGTTTTACCATGAGCCGATTGTATCCATTGAGCAAATATAGGTTCGATCAAGATTTGTTTCTCCGGAGAACCAAACGCAAGCATAACATCATTATGAACATAAAGTCCCAAAGTATGGAATCCAAAAAAAAGGCAGATAAGATGATGCAATGACAGAAAACTGTGGCCTAGCCCATATCACATACTCGATACATTCAGCAATCTACACTTGAAATATGATACATGCAGGGAACTGTCGGACAGAGACCTTTCCGGTTTGGGTGTTAAAGATCTAAAAAGTCTGGAAAATCAACTGGAGAAAAGTTTGAAGGTTGTCCGCGTCAAAAAGGTAGGAGAATACTAGCTTTATTTGAATTTTAGTCCAGAAATCCAATGATCTATGCAAAAAAAGGAAAAAAAAAATTGTAAACCTTGATGCAACTATTCTTTCCCTGCAGGAACATAAATTAACTGATCAAATAAAAGAACAGACCGAGAAGGTTTCTAGGAGAAAACGGCTGAACTTCTAGTTCATGTTAGTACAAATTCCATTTCACGTCCTAACTAGCTTTCATTTCACTGTAGGAAGATCTCATTCGTCAAGAGAACACAGAACTGTACAAGAAGATTGACTTCATTTACAAAGAAAATGTCGAATTGAAGAGCAAGGTATTGATTAAAGCACATTTTCATACTTCCTTTATTTATTGTCAATACTTTTAAATACAGAAACAAGCCCCCAGTAAGGGAAAGAACCCAATTGAAGATTGATAAACTACATATAAGGCTCATTTACTCGTTTTGAAACTAGATAAGTGAAGCTTTCTCTTCTAGCCAGGCATAAATGAGGCTTTGAATGTTAGGTTTATGGGCTGAGGAATCTGAACGAAGAAAGTATCAGTCTTACTGCTCCATCCAACATCAGCGATGGATACAATCTTCACGGACCCATCCATCTCCAGCTAAGCCAGTCATATCCTCAAAAAAACGAAGTACCATCGGAAGAAGGACTCAGGTATATCCTCCATTTATTGACATGCCACATCCAATTCAAGAGAGCTAAAGAATTTATATTCTAATAATAACGCTATCAATGTCTTCTCAAAATCTTCAACAGATTACAACTGCATTAGCAAGTCTATTGGACGGGATAGCTACGTGTCATTATCCTATCAACAACTCGCCCACATAAAAATAAGCTTCGAAAAGTGAGATTTCGTACTTCAACTGTCAGATACAGTATATAAAGCAGGAACCAGAACAGTTTGAATGAATGTTTTATGAAGGTTACCACGAAATAATAACAGAGACCAGCCATCGTAGGACATGGGAAAGCATGACAATGTCGTGTGTTATCATAGTTTCCTGGAATTTGAGGTTATCAACAAAAAGGGATGGTGTAGTTATGGTGCGTATATAATTCTGGTCAAGATTAATCAGCATCTCAAACAAGAAAGTCTCAAGTTGCCCATGACATTTTCAGGAGCAGAAATTTTCCAACACTTCGGCTAAAAATTCTGAAAAACACAAAGTAAAAGGTGAAGAAGAATTATCAGTCCATGAGTGAATTTATGTGGCCTAATATTTTGAAGAAAAAGCAACTAGAAATTGTCAAGACAGTATATGGTTTCTCGATTCAATGTGCTTCAGTTATAATGCTATGAGCCCAACAACGGAATGACAAAGATATCAGCCATTATTTAGTCAGGAAAATTTAGGCTTTTAAAGTGTGCCCTCTAGAACATTAAATCTACAAATATCATTGGATCGAGTGGATTACAGCAACAGCATTTATTCATTGTTATGCCTAACACAATATGGCTAGGACAATAACATGTAGTGATCACAAAATATTTTATAGAACCTGTATAAGAGTAACATTTCAAGGAGAAGGAAAAGACAAAAAGAGAGAGAGAGATAAAGCAAGATAAAAAGTAACAAATTATCACTTATTACATAAGCTCAACCTAATAGAGAATAATGTGATAAAATCATATCATTCGATATTTTAACAATTACTCTCACATGTGATTTCACATTTTCCCTTAATATATGAGATTTGATTCCATGTTGCAGTGATTTGGTGCCAACTAGAAATGACCGATGAAAGTCTTTCATTAGGTAAGAGGTTGAACCTAGTGGGAGCGTTGGCTCCTTATAACAATCATGACATTAATGAAATTGCTAGCGGGTTAACTTCAGAACCCGTCCTCTCCCCCCCCACCCCCCCTAAAAAAAAAAAAAACAAAACAAAACAAAAAAATTTTACAAAATGATTCTTCTCGCTTAAGTAAGGTTAAGTTTCGCGCACCCACCTACATTATAATAGATAATGTGAAGTCACTATAAGGTATAATGGACATCTAAGAAGGGGGGGTTGAATTGGTTTTGAAAAGGGGTAACACAACAATGATTTAGTTTTATCCAACAATACCAAACCAAACAAAACCGAAAGATAAACATTCAAGCAAGTAAAGTATAGATAGCAAGAGAGGGCAACAAATTTTCAACAGTAGTTCGGCCCTTTTCATCTACTTCCACCCTCTTCTTCCTCCAATACAATACGCTGGATTTTGTTTTACTAACAAAGTTGGAGAAAACCCTCTCCACACTTTCCAACTCCTCCTCAAGGAGTTACACAAGTCATTGATAACAAAGTTACACAACCTTAATACAATAGCAATTCCTCAAAGATATATGATTTGTGAGGAATATTGGTTATCAAAAAGCTAATTTAAGATATGTAATGTCAATCGAAGTTTTAATCATGAAACCCCCAAATATCATCATATTAGGGTTTCATATTTACAAAATAGTTTATGTGTAAATGATAATCAAAGCTTAATTAGCACATAAACAAATATATCCAGTAGTGAATATTTACAAGAATATAAATGTAAAGGAATATCACCGATACTTATTCATAAGGCAGAAGTGTGTAACTTGAACTTGATATCACATATGATTATCTCAATGGACTTCACAAGCTCTTGCTCAAATCGTGCAATAAAACTTCTTATTTTCAAGATCGATAACACAATAGAGTTGATTCCAAGCTTTTATAACAATAATCATACCAGAGGCTTCTTCTCGTTGAAAGAGTAGAGCAAATACCTCATTTTGGGTTTCAAATCAAACCCATCATCATCACTTGACCATTTCTTGCATCTTTTCTGACATTTTGATCAACTCATCTACAGATCTTCTCGTTAGAGGAGTAGACATATGACTGCAAAGAGAGAGACAAAGATAGATGTCATTGTTTCGAAATAAAAGCTAAGGCTTCTGACTGATTTCGGCACTTAAGTGATACCATGAATTGAATGGCATCGTTTCATAAAGTATCTGACCATTTGAATAATGCGGACTTGGGTCAGAACCGGGTATAGGCTTCAACACGAGCCTGAGTATCTTAAGATAGAACATGGGCTGGACTCCTTAAAGTAAACACGAGCTTAGCTTCTTGATACACACAACACAAGGCTTAGCAACTTAAGATAAACATGAGCTAAGCTTCTTAATAAATACAGCACAGGCCTAAGCATCTTAAGATAAACATGAGATAAGCTTCTTAATAAGCTTATCATGTTAATTAAGCCTCCTTAGTATAGCCTTCCTTCAAAAGAATAAACACAAGCATCACATTCTTTGATATACATGTACACATCATGCATTTTTGTGAATATCATGTTATTCCAAGCTTAGGAAGAATTCATTCTAGAGTATGATCAATAGTACATTATATTGGAATGTAGGAACCCAACCACTTTATAATATCATTTATTGATATTATAATTTGTATACTTTTTACTTCCTTGATGTTCAATATTGCACATAGACATATGAAAAAATATATATACATATATTATATACAACCAAAATTTGTCACAATAAAACACACATTTTTCCAACAGTTGCTTTGTTATGGCCTTATAAAGTATTGTCACCTGCCTGGGTTTGAAGTTCTTCTCCAATCCATCCCATTTTGGACATTGTGGGTTGACACAACTTCTATCATTATGGAGAGAATTTTCTTAGTTTCTCAATCACAAGAGCCATATGGTGCAAGGTCATCCCCATAAACATCGGACATATCATCTTGGATAGAACATGGTTCTTGGATCTAGATCTCACAACTTATGATCACTTAAACTTGTTCTCCCTAAAGTATAATAGTAAGAAAGTCGGAAAGTTCTCATTTAGGGTCCATTAAGAAGTGCTAGAAAAAGAGTTTGTAAGTAATAAAGCTAGAGAACTTAAAAGGGAATCTATCAAAAAGTCCTTGTTTGTTAACTTTGGTACCAAAAGAAATTTTCAAGGATTTGGATGGAGCGATCCTAGGGAGTCAGGTTTTCTGCTTTAGGGTATTCAAAGATAGCATTCTAAAATATATATTGGGTCGCTTACCCCTTATGTGCAATATGCGACATAAAATAGATTTTATCATAAGAGAAACTCTTCCTAAATTCCCTCACTACAAGATGACTACCAATAAATGTGCAGTACGGGAAAATAGAAGAACTTCTTCAAAAGGGATTTGTCTATGAAAGCCCAAGTCCTATGCACTACCTTCCTACCTAATGCCTAGAGAAACAATTCATAGCCGATGATAATTTACTACTTTCTCATCCTTATGCTTGATAACCATGATCTTTTAAAAGAAAAAGTATTCTAAAGAATAGCTAAAATAAGTCAAATTCACCTTAAAAATAGTTAGAAGACCACCATCAAGAAGAAGGAACTTTTATGAATGGTTAGTTATGCCCTTTGCCCATCATATGCTCAAAGTACCTTGTTCGGTGAAATTCTACATAATGATGAGTAAGGATATCGTCCCACAGAGATTGGTGCTTACTGAATTAACTAATTACTAACGGTGAATAATTCCTAGAGTTTATCTAGCCAACCAAAATGATAGAATACTGATTAAACAACTAAATTTAACTTAAACTTTATAACTGAAACATGCTAGACCGTTCGATTTCACCTAATTACTATATACAAATATTGATCATTCATGCTAGCAAGATTAATACTACTCATGTGATGGCATAATTTCCTAATTTATTCACTATCCTATGTCTAGGTAGAGCAAACCTACTTAGCTCATTAACTCATTGTATTTCTACCCATGAATCAAATGATCTAAGTGCATTAAGATATGTGAATATTCCAGTTTGCACCTAAAGCCATACAAATCATATGGTATAGTTTGATCCATATTAATCTATGGTTGCATATTACATGAAGCAACTACATGTCATTTCCTATCAGTCTCTAACATGCAAATCAAGTCATCTAAGTGGTAGCTAATCATTTAAAAGCATTAAACTTAGTAGTATACAACTTCACATTCATAAAATATCTCATGAAACACACAATAAACACATTCGTACCATTATAATCAAGTTATATTGTAGCTCTAACAATATAAACTAGAACATAGTATTTACACAAACAAAAGTAGTGCATAAACTTAAACAAAACATCCTATAAACTAAAAACACAAAAGCTGTTACCAAAGTGTCTTTAATTCATAAGAAGTTTAGACAAATCTGCACGTCAGGAAGTGGAGAAGAAGCTGTCTGAAGAAACAAGGAGAAAATGAGCTGCCACGCGCTGGTCACGCGTCGCCGCCATTCTTCACAGAAACCACCAAGAAACATCGGGGATGATGCCTAGACTACAGATCTACAAAAGGATCTCTCTGATTCACTCTAGAAACACGCAAATCTGAGAAAAACTCCAAGTCGGCGCCCACCGTCTCTCCCTGGAATCCATCGTGAAATCGCCACGAAACTGCTCCAGAAATGCCAGAAGTAGCATAGATTGGCCGGAGATGCTTGCAGATCACCTAAAATGAGCTCAAATCGGTTGAAAATTAGCCTAGATCGATCGGAGATGGGTCCTGCTGTTGCGCTACCACCCCCTCTTGATTGGGTCTCGATCGCTGGAGAAAGCAAACATAGACGGCGTTCTGATCAGCTTTTGCCCAACCGTCCTGTGCCGGTGCTCATTTCCCCGCCACTTCTCTCTCGAACCCATAACTATTCTCTCTCCTCTGTTCTCTCGAAAAAAGCCCGATAGATGCTCTGCAGTCTCTCTTGCCTCTGTTTCGGCCTCTCTCTCTCCCACGACCCGACATTCTCCCCTTTTTGGCCCACTTCTCTCCGGTTTCTTTTCCTTTTCGCATGATCCAAGGCCCACTGGATGATGGCCCGATAAAAGAAGCCCGCATAAGCTTGATAAAATCCCCTCTTTTTAGCTCTCCTTCTCTTTTCTCATTTTCTTTTGGTTTTGTGCTTCTTTTCTTCATTTTTGTTCTACTTTAGGTTTGTTGCATAAAATAACAAAATATACATAAATACAATTAAATAAAAATATAATTTAATAAAAACTATATTAAATATTATCTAAAATAATAATAATAACTCTATAAAATATAGAATTATCATACCTTCATAAGAATTATCACTTAGAAAACACCTTTCATGGGTAAAAATTCCTGGTTGTGTACTTAGACAACATGCCATGCACAATAATCAATGAAGCATCACCTGGACCACTTCTCACAGGTTTGTACTTTCTAAGAAAGGAGAACCTTTATGCCAATATTTTTTTCTCTCCAATGTAGTCATCCTTTCAAGGTTCATACTTTCTCCTAAGAGAATCTCTACCAAGTCACAAAACATTCACCTTTTATAATAGGTTCATTCAAGGGTTTGTCACATATACTTATCCTATCACATAGCACATAATACAAGGTGAATTTAAGTGAGCCTGCTCTTCTGCCAAAACATTTGGATAGACTAAATAGGGATGATTAAAGTAACAGCCATGTGGCTCCTAGATCTCACGAAGTTATTCAAAGTGGTTTAATGCATTAGTCATCGGCATAAGTGGGGTACTTATTAAAAGTGACATCTAATAACTTATTTTCACAAAACTTTTTAGGGCTAAACAAAAGTATATGACTTATGACAAGTTTGATGCGACAATGTGAGTCTTAATTATTTCCTACTTCAAAACTTCAACCTCTACCTTGACCATGAAGCCTTACACTAACTTAACCACTAAAAGAATGCTGGGAGAACAACACAGATCTCACAAAAATCATACACATAATAAATATAAAAGAACAGCAAAGATTTATAAAGGTTACGAGAAACCACACCTACTACATTTTAGAATAGTATAATAAAAAAAAGATAAGAGTAATTTTTTTCTAACACTAAAGAGCTATTAGAAAATTTCTTCTCTAATGGCTTTCTCACTTTAATTGCTATGACAACTTACCAATCATATGCAAATACTTAAGGATTCTTGAAATCTCATATTTATAGGTAACATAAAACAAACCCCAAAAGGCACCATTTTAACTTAACATGAAAAATTATCATTTTGTCCTTATATGTATAATTACCATTTTTAACCATGCTCTTAATATTAACTTCTTTACTAAAAATCTCTTACTTGTAGTTAAAATTAGCATAACATCCCCACATCATAGGATAAAGTGCTTCATGAAACATGAAGGCCTACTTGCAATATAAAGTGTAGTAATATACGTTGTTTTAAAAGTTCAAGTAGATCCTAGGTTTATTGTGTTTCAAGGAGTCCCTATCCAACTGCAAGGTCCTCTTCAAGATTTCTAATGTATCTCCATCTTGTGAATCTTCATCTCCCTATGCCTCATGGCCTTACCTTTGGATGTATCAACTTCCTGAGACTATCACATCTTTGAACTTCATCATATCTATGAGCCTTACTATGCCTTTCAAACACATTGTATCACACGAAACTTTTAGACATCACTGCACTTCACATTCCTCTATCAGGATCTAAGTCCCAACCAACAAACACAATCACGGATACATAGATCCTTGAAAGAATTCGAGCAAAGTCTCCCTATATTATTATGTTTAATCCACATACAAACACAACCAACTACAATCAAGATGTTAAACAACTACGTTAACTGCTACAGTAACACTACTTTACACTACAAGGCAATTATAACTAGATTAATGACTCCCACTATAACTAATAAAGATAATGGAAAAGAATTCATGTTTTCTAAATTAGTCCTCCTGGCGGCTATGTCCTCTTTTTATTTCCTTCCAACCTAAGACAACAATGTAGTTGCATTTGCTACCCTAGGTCATTTATTTCCTTTTTAAGTCACATGCAACACCCTATCTTTCTTTTGAAGTCACATGGGGTTAAGTCATAATAATCTCTACCCCCATCAAATAACCCTTGTCTTCAACAGTTAATTTCTTTTTTCTTTTTCTTTCATTTTTCCTTTTTTTTTTTTTTTGAAATGTTGTTTGACACTTGAGATGTGACCAAAGAGACTTTATGCTCGTTCCTAATAGGTGAAGAACACTCTGATGGAGTTAATGCCAACAAAGTCAATTGGTCTTCCTCTTTAATCCACCACACCCTAGAACCCGCCTAATTCCCTCTGGCCACAATCCACTATGCAAGTCCATCATCGCACACCACCAAGCTACCAAACATAATGAGTCAGATAAATCTGAAAGGAATAGCTCTAGATTTCAGTGCTTCAAGGCAAAGGATAGTTTGCTATGAATAGCCAATTTCCACCCATCTCCTTGGTCAATGCTTCCTTTTCCTATAGTTTGAAGCATTCTATCCCAAGAGAGGATGGCAATTTGTCCAAGGAAGCTCCTTTGACATTTTTGTCATCAGGACAAGCCATGCAACTCATCCAATCAATTTTCAGTAAATTTAACTAGTTTCCTCCTTGACAAATGACAACCTATTTGGCTTCCTTAAAGTGCCGTTTACGATCTACCCACTCTCTCCTCAACTTAAAAAAGTGGTCAAAAATTTCCTTAACCTTTCAATGGAAATCTTTGTCAACCATGGTTACTTAGTTCTTCCCATAAACTCAAATCTTTTGTCACTCATACCATTACTAGGATCCAATGCTCATATCGTTTGTCCTAACCAACCAACATAATACAGATACATAAATTCTTGAAACGATTTGGGCTGGGCTTCTAGTATTGTTAAGAGTAATCCAAATACAAACACAACTAATTACAATCAAAAAGACATTGAATAACCACATTAACTACTATGCTATGACTACTCTGCATTATAAGATTAACAACTACCACTAAGACTAATAAAGCTAATAGTAAAAGATTCTAGTTTTTTGAATTAGTCCTTTGGGCAATTACCCTATTGATTCTCTCCACAAATCCAACAAATCTGCATTATTGCTTATGCAAATTTCAATGAGCAAAGCTTTCACTACATCAAGGATAATAGTCCACTAGATCCTTTCCAAAGTTTACCTCTTTTGCTCCTCCAACTGCCTACCAATTCCCCACCTTCTTACCCATTTCCTTGACCCTTGCTATTATTGACTCCTTTGTATCATCATTGTTATTTCTCACCTTTCCAGTTGGTATTTCTCCAATGCTTGAGCTTCTGACCTCTTAGCTTGATTCTACCTTGAACTCTCTAGAATTGATCTTTCACTCCTTATGAGACCCCCTAAGCCACACATCTAATCTTCATTTGCTTGCTTATAAGGTGGCATCATCACTCAATAGAAACTTTTGCATTAGCACACCTTTGTTCCATTGTTAAAGATCACCCTCATCTTGAGCCAACATGCTATATTGAAGCCTCAAAGGATCCACATTAGTGCATGACCAAATAGCTTTTTGGAATCATAAAAGGCCTAAATAGTTAGTAAGAGGCTTTGACAATAACTTGGCCAGGATAGTAATGAGAATTTTAACCTCCTTGTCAAGTTTATCACCATTTATACAGTTCTTGCCTTAACTTTCTCTAGGGTTAGTGAGTTCATCAACTAGATGTGAACACATTTTGATGTGGCTTGCTTAATGAAGAAGTGTTCATGGAGTAGTACCCAAATTTTACTAATCCCTATTGTCTATACCATGTTCGTTGCCTCTTGTTAATGACTCTGTGGGCTTAATTAGGCTTCATAATCATGGCACAAACATCTCAAAGTTTCTAATTTCAATGTGGGATTCATCACATCTCATGTAGATTCCTTTCTATTTATCTAACACAAGTCCATCCTCACAAGTTCCCCCAACATCCTTATTGACATTGATGGTCATCATTTAGAATGAACTTTTCGTCAAAAATCATGACTTTCTTCATTTGCTTTCTTAGTGTTAAGACCTAACCTACTTCCCAAGAGTTATTACTACATTAGGAAAAGTTCACTCTTGAAATCCTTGCTTAAACGAAGATGGGTGAAGATTTTCCAGTTTTTAGTCCGTGCATAATAGGCCCCCAACTTCTAGATCTCATTCTATATTGTAGTACCGTAAGAGCCTACCAATCTCTTTCTCTCACCCATGTTGACATTGCATTCTTTAAATATAACCTATAAATTCATACATCCAGATATCGAAGACTAGAGTTAGGTTGTTGTGGTAGTTTAAATTTGGTTGTTCTAAAATTTTTATGGTGTTCCCCTACTGTTTGTAGCCTATTAGTTTATATCAAATCACATAGTAATTTAATATAAATAGTTCGTAGTGTGTATAAGTAACAAGTACCAAGTTACAAATTTAGCAAGCATATAACATGGATTGTTCTATTGTATGCAATTAATCCAGATATGAAAGTTAAATAACATATATATAAGATAAGATTTTATCACAAGAAGTAAACAACACACATATAGGTCAATAAACACATAATTTATGTAGTTTGTTTTACCAATTAAATACATTCATTGTCCCTTAACCCAACTAGTTAAAGCCCTTTTCTTATTAAAATCCTTACGGATTTTACAAAACAAAATAGTCTATATTTTTTTGGTTATAACCCAATTTTATAACACAAAAGAAATCTACTTTAATACCATGATAAACATGAATAAATGATATAGATTATCATAAGAGACAACTTAATTGACACAATTAAACTCAAGGTTTGTGAATGGCAGAACCAACATTTTGATATGCACTTTGAAAAGGTATTTCTCTATGATCAATCACAATGTACAAGGATTCTAGCACGGTGCAAAGAGATTTAAACAACTATTTTAAAGAACATTAAAGAACTTTTTAAATTAAAAAAAATATTTTGAACTCATAGTTACATAGGTGTAAACAACTTTACAAAATTTCCTAAAAGAATATCATAATCGTGCTAATCCATAGTTAAATGTTTCATCCCAAAAACACTATGAAGAATAATTCGGATTGAAATAAGATATGTTGTCTTTGAATTTTAATGAGGAGTCATAAATCCTTTGCAAAGGGAATACACAAGTGACCAAGTCTTTACCAACAAAAGCATGATCCAAAATCAAAAGCTCTATGATCTTAGCATTGGTCGAGCTTTTGGAGCTACTCTTATGAACCACCATTTCCTTACTAGGAGTCTCTATTCTAACATTAACATGTATGTGTTAACCTTTGTGGATAGAGTTAGCACCTTTCTCCTCACTTTAGATGCAACAATTCAATTTTGAAAATCTAGGCAATCATGAATATCATAAATCTACTCTATAAAACCATTATTAGTTTGCTCCTCCTCAGCCATATTAGTATTTCCTTCTCCTCTAGTTAGTTTCCTTTGGCCTTTTTGCCTTTTTTCCATACTTTCATTATGCATTTTGGTCTTATGAATGCCCCATTAACTTTCCAAGGTTTTAATGAATGATATCTTTAAGCACTTGTAAAAGAATTTTGGTTTTTCTATTTTTTATGACATACTTGTCTCTAGTCGTAAGTGAAATGAGCATCTTAAACATGTTAAAGAAGTGTTAGAATTATTAAGGAGTCACAAGCTATATGCAAAACTATCCAATGTATATTTGGTCAAGTTCAAGTAAATTTCTTAGGACATGTCTTGAGTCAAGAATGGGTGGTTATTGATGGTGATAAGATCCTAGTAATGGCAAAACCTAACTTCATGAAGTCTTTAAAGGGATTCATTAGGTCGACTGGCTACTACTAGAGGTTTCTCACACACTATGATGCCATAGTTGCTCCATTAACAAAACTTATAAACAAAAATAGCTTTGTGTAGACAATATAAGCTTATAAGGCCTTTGTAGGATTAAAGCATGCTTTCACAAAAACATCATTCCTTGCATTGCCTAACTTCAAAGAAGGGTTCATCATTGAATGTGATGCCTTGGGCACAAGAGCAAGGGCCATTTTCATTCAAAGAGGTAGACCAACGGCCTATGTCAACAAGGCATTAAGAAGAAGTAGAGGAAAGGATTGTCACAACCATCTCTCAGCCACTAACACTATGGTTGGAATTTATAAGAAGGGAAAACAACACCCATCATGTGCTATAAAAGATAATTCAGAATGTGTTGAGTGAACAAGCTATTGGACCATGGAGGTATGAAGATGGAATCCTCTACTACAAGAATAAGACCTACTTACAAGTTAAATTAATGTTAGTCTCAATAATCATCAACCAGTTTCACTAAGGCAATCATGATGGCAATCACAAGGCATCTTAATGGATAAAAGAGGTTTTTTATTGGAAGGGAATGATGGCTATGATTAAGAGGGTAGTATAGGAGTGTGAAGTGTTAAAAGCAAAAATGGGAAGACACCAAGCCAACTAGGTTTTTCAAATTGCAAAGGGTGAAATTTAAGTTCTCTTCCTTATATCATCCATAAACGTATGGACAAACTGAAATTGTTAATCAAATCCTTGAAGTATACTAGAGACATTTTGCTTCTGATTAACCTAAATAATGGCATTGTGGCTACCATGGGCTGCTTGGTGTTACAATACAAGTATGCAAAGTGCTACCAAGACAACTCCATATAAGGTAGTGTATAGGAGAACTCTATTTAGCTTGCTACCATATGTGGCTAGTAAATCCAAGGTTAAAGCCGTAGACAATGAGCTGAAATAGAACTAGTAATTCTTAAGGATTTACGCATTCAATTGGTTGGAGTACAAAACATACTAAAACAACTACTAGATAAAAAATGCAAGGAAGTGTAGTTAAAAGTAGAAGATCAAATTTTGTTAAGGTTGTAGCCTTATAAGCAAACTTTTATGGTACTAAGGAAGAGCCACAAATTAGTTGCTAGGTATTATGACCCTTACAAAATGTTAGAAAGGTTTGACTAGTGGCCTATTACGTCAAGTTACCAAAAGGTGCAAGGGTTCATAATGGTTTTCATGTTTCCAAGCTTAAAAAGTTTCTAGGGAATGAGAGAATGTTTAGTCATGAGCTACATACTTTGACAAAATCTAAAGGAGAATTCACAACACAACTAAAGGCAATTCTAGACATAAAGTTCACAAGAGAATAAAGAGGTGTTGATACATCAGTGTGGCCTCTCCCTAATAGATGGTACCTAGGAAGGCAAACAAGAAATGTAAATGTGGTTTGCCTGGTTGGACCTCAAGCATGAGGTCAATCTCTAGGAAGGGAAGAATGTTATGGGCTAATCTTAGACATGATGAGAAGGCAATGTGTTAGAAAGATTTGGAGGACATGTCTATAGTTTTGAGTGGCGTTCATGCTATCTCTAGTAAAGACATGCAACTAGTATAGTTGCTACCTTAAGGTAAGAACAAGGCATGGTGATCCATGGTATTTGTGGTGTTGAGTAACTATTTAAAGATACTCAATGTAGGACAAGGCATCGGTGACCTATAGTATTTTATAATGTTGAGTGAATTGTCTAAAGACACTCAATGTAGGTAAGTTGTCTTGTAAGCTTGCAATGTAAGAATATGAGAAAGGGTATGAATGAACGGAACAAAAATCATATCCAACAAAGTGAGGTTGATCTCCCTTAAATAGATCACTTGTTATCACCATTACTATGAAAAATAAGTTTTCTAAGTTATTCCTTTCAGATTTGCTCATCAACAAACTCATTATGCATTCTCAAAAACTCTCCCAAACCATAAACCTCCTTCCTTTGGTTTCCAAATTTTTTTTCACAAATTGGGGTAAACTAACATTCTAGATGTTTTAGCTTGATTAGTTTCTACCAAAGAAATAACCTTTTCTTTTTTTAACTTTAGTAGTTATACAATATCGTATCCTTTTGGTTTGAAAATATCTTCTAATGCATCAATGTTTTAAGTTCCCATGTATCTTTAATTTGAAACTAGATTCTTTTTCTGAGAAAACATATGAATTCTTCCTAGTCTACTATTAAAACCAAGTTCTTGCTTCATGTTTCACTTATTTTGATTAGTGTAGAATATTTATTGTTTTATGCTTCATTGATGACTTTCTTAAAGATGTAAATATGTGTTCCAGTTACCTTGGCAAAACAATTTTATAAAACACTCCAAATTTCAATCACATTTGAAATCCATTGCCAACCAATCATGGCAAGCAACCATCAACAAACTCGAGTTTGTTTTAGGCCAAAAACTCTATGCATATTTAGTTATTCCAAAGACCAAAATTTGCCTCTCCAATCGAGTTTTTGGGGACTAGAGAATTGGTCACCACATCTATTGCTATCAGTGTGTAGGGATCGTTGTAAAGGAAAGCAATGGCCTTAACTAGAGCCTCCTACAAATCGGACTTGGTGGATAGGGGTTAGGGTTTTAGGGGCATGGTTTTAATTTTCACAAAGTAACAAGGGCAATATGGTAATTTGTGAGGTTAACCCAATTTTTTTTTTCTTTTTTTTTTTTGGCGGGGGGGGGAGGGGGAAGGGACCCAACTAACATGATAGGTTGACGTAAATTTGAATTATCAACTCTAACTTATATGATATTCCAATATGGAAGCAAATGTTTGGAAGGGCAAAAACTTGCTTTGATATCATATCAAACAAAAGAAAAGAAAAAGCCAACAAGTTAGGATATTTCAATTGTATAGAATTCGCTATATTTTATAATGTACATTAATATTGCTATACGTATAGGAGTAACCCTAGAATTCCTTATGGCAACTAATTACATGAGAAAAATAGATATTTAAATATGAACAATATCATAACATATATTCGAGGAAAGGTTAATATCTAATTTACTAAACCAAGAATATTTAGAATAGTGCATCTTCCTTTAACATCATAATTAGACCTTTGTTACTACTACATATGGACCTCTTTGGTCCTATGAGGATAACTAACCAAGGTGGAAACAATTATACATGCGTCATAGTTTATGATTTCTCCACATATACCTAGATATTCACCCTAAGGCCGTAATGATAACATATTTGATACTTTTTACAAGATTCTACAGAAAAAAAAAAAATCAAATGAAAAGAATCTGTCCATAGGTAGTAATAGAACAAATCATAGGCATTAATTTGAAAACTCACTTTTTGGAACTTTGTTCTCATAATGGAATTAATCACAACTTTTTAGCACCTTTGACACTTCAACAAAATAGTATGGTAGAAGAAAAAAAAATCATGTTATAAAAAGTAACTAGGACAATACTTTGTAAAAGTAAATGCCAAAACATTTTTGGGATAACATTATAAATCCAATTGTTTACATCTATCAAACCAACCGAGGTCCACCAAGCACTAGGTCAAGGATTCAACATTGGGCACATACGTGACTATGTGAGTTATATACAATTTAAAAAGAAAAAAGAGAAAAAAAAAAAAGCCTTCATCAAACCAATACATAAAAAGACTTAATGTAAATTATTTAACAGTAAGAGATCAAATATATCATGCTTCAGAACCTTTCGTTGCAAGTGTTTTAGGTTAATAAAACGGAAAAGAATCAATAGGAAAGGTTGATTCAAAAGTTATGAAGCTATATTCCTAAGGTGCTCTACTAACAGCAGGCATACTACCTTGTGGTTAATAAGAAAAATCAAACCATTGATAAATCTATACATATAAGTTTTGATGGATACGGCAACCAACAGATATTCAATACTGATTGGAATACTAAGATATCTATCTATAGTACCATATCCCGTAATAAATCAAATGTCACATCGAGAACCAGCAAAATAATGAAGAAAAGAATAGTTTAATCCTAAAGAAAGGAATAAAGTTGATCAAGGACAAATCACTTTTTTTATCTAGTTGATCTTGTTCTGAAAATATAAATGAGCTTGTTGCCATTTTGTCTTTATTTAGCTAAAGATCTTGTTCTTTTTTTATCTAAAGATTGTTAGACACATCAGCAGTCACTTCTTCCACATGCTAGCAGGTCACATGCTAGCAGGTCACATGCATACGCGTGTCCCCAGATGTCCACACTGGGAAACACAAGCTCCCTCTCGTCCGTACGTGGTTACAAGCTCGGCGTGCTCCACCGACCAAAGTCTGGGAGCCACTAGCTTTAAAGACACATCAAAGACGCTTGGACTACACCTTTAGGCCAAGAAGCCAACTCATCCGTCACGTGGTCATCTTCTACGAGGGTCATCCCTCCCATGCGCGGGCCAGCTCATGGAGAACTTCACCAACCAGATCCTCAATGATCGCTGCTCCTGAATCGCGGTCGGCCATCTTTTTAATTCCAACTTTACTTACCATTTTTCTTCTATAAACGACACTGCAATAACTCCGATGAAGTGTATAAATTGAGACCCAGTTGTACAGAAATGTCACAACAAGAAATATAAAGAATTCAAATATTTTTCTACAATCCTCCGCCCGCCACCATCTTCGGCGAGCATTCCATTCTAAGACTTCTTGCAAACTTCGCAAGTGGAAAACCTCTTAGAATTTCAACATTGTAAAACAAATCATCTTTTAACTTTTTATCACGTAGAGAAGTTTTGCTATCACTCGTTTTATTCAGATTGTTGATGAAGTTTTTATCACGTTAGCAATAGTAAAATCCTTATTCACCAATTGTCCTATGACTAAATAACTAGGTCATACATGAAGTAGAGGATAAAATCAAGACATTTATGCGAAGGAATAAAAGATAATGTAAGCAAAATTTGAAAAATAGAAGTTCAGATGACTAACCCGTGACTAGATTTCATTTCATGTAAATTATCAAGTGCATGTTGACTCATAATTACTAAAGAGAGAATATAATTAATTCTAAATTAATTTCTTATACATAACCCAAGATATAAAGAAGATGATTACTGTAACTCAAGAAATGTATAAATATTCAAATAATTCTTCACAATTTTATGATATCCTGAACGAAAGAATAAGTTTGCATCTACAAAATTATACTATAAACACTATAAAAAGAGTCCTAAATTTAGTTCAAATCACGAATCTTTTTAAGAAGAAACATAAAACGAATATAGTTATTCGAAGAAAGGGTGAGAAAAATAGAAAAATAAAGAAGTGGATATTCAAGTTCATTTGACTTGGAAGACTCAATTTCTCGTGCGCTAGTAATCAGTATAAATAATTCCACAAGATTTAGAAAATGCTATTGACGTTTCATTCCTACATATTGATAGTTGCTTATCACCTTTGCACTAAAAGTAAGTTAGAACATCGTTTTCAAATCACACGGGAGCGGAACCAGATACGCAGATGATAGAAAAACGAATTTACAAAGAGAGTGACCGTTTTCACTTTCAGCAACATTGTTAGCTGAAAATTTTCATATGGGTTCTACCGTTCTTTTTGTTTTTTTTTTTTTTTTGGTTGACATCCCCCTTTTTTTTCCCGCCGCATCAAATTCCAAAAAGTAACTATTGTTTCAATAGATATCTTTATAAGCCGAAACATGGATCGTATGTCAAAAGATGATTCCTGTCAGTATTACCTTATTGCCCCGCCCACATTCCTGGAGGGGGAGGGAGGACAAAAAAAAAAAAAAAAACTTGCAACATCACCTTGCTGGTTACCCATATCCCAAACACAAGACTTGAACGGAAAAAACTAATTAGCATATTTTGCTATGGAATTTACATACTTGATATGCAAAACAAGTATTCCAAGTAACAATGGCAAAGGAAATTCACTCAAATTTTTTGAAAGAAAAAAAAAATGAAAGAAAAGAAAAGAAAACACCAGTATATGTCTCATCTAAGGAGACGTCTATTTCAACTGGAATATGTTCCTGCTATCCCTTGCACATCTTTACCAAAATCAAATGTTACTTACCCCAACTAGAATGCAAGAAGACGCATCCTGGACTAAATGATCAGTATGACAGTAGTATTAGTTTCGCTGGCAGCCTTTATGTATATGTGCAGCGATTATTTCGACATGGCTTCCCATTCCAAGTCAGTTCTCTATGAATAGATGTGGTAGGTCCTCTCCTCCCTTCAGGTGGCTGAGCTGATAAAAAACATCTGCTTTCTAAGTAAAACCCACACAATCCCCACTTCTCTTTCATGTTTTTTGTGTCAGAAAAAACAAATCCAAGCTGTTGATTTTTCAAAAATGGCCACCAAATGATCTGAAGAAATCATATAAAATTTCTCCCACCAGGTTATACTCCAAACACAATTGAAAACCATCACACCTTCGATCACAAGCCAGTATGTTCTTCCTGATTGGCTGAAAGCAGAGAAAAGCCACGGAGGATTTCTAGGGGGAATTTTCATCCTCATCACTCGGCGACGAAGTAGGGTCTGAAGCCTCTGCAAGAGCATCAAGCATGTTTATAACCTCTGTTGTGTCATCCAAATAGTACTTGGCTTTACTTGGCTTCTGTCCAACAGTACATGCAAATACAGATGTATAAGAGGAGAGAACGCCACTACTCATTGCATTCCCAATGATCTCAAACATGTCCTCGTCAGATCGGTCATCACCGATACACAATACAAAATCAGCCTGCTTGCCTCTCTCTGCCATTGCTGTGAAAATCTTCTCTGCAACCACACCTTTACTGACTCCCTAAAAAGTCACACTATATGTCAGATTCAAGCATAAGATTCAAATCTCCTGTTCCCTAAGCAGTAGAAGTTCACTCTAAGGACCATAATGAAAGCACCAAAACAGGCAATACAAGTCTAAAGCAACTTATTGTGAAAAATAAATACATCAAAAACAATAATTATAGAGACAAGTTAATTTACAGTAATAAACAGACGAAGTAAAACACATAATAAATATAACGCAAGGTACCAAACCATTTTGAGTTTCTCTTGCAGACCCTGTCAAGAACTTAAAAAACCAGTTAAAAAGGATAGATAACAAAAATAAATTTATGTTTCTTCATTTTGACAACAAAGTTTGCATCTAAGAACCCCTACAATTTGGTTTAATGTAAAAGATACATGGGAATATTAATTGAATGCACACAACATCGGATAAAGATTAATTCTTTGCTTCTTTGGTTCAATCTAGTGTCTCCAGCAAGTGGTGATATTGGTGTCCACCTCTGAACAGCTTAATGCCCATCCATACAGTATCAATCAACACTTTGTCGAATGTGCAAGCAAACTTTTAGTACAAATCTATGCAAGCATGAGTCCACATTGCAATGCTTTTGGAACTCACGTGCCACCAGTTCCATAGAACTGCATGTAGAATTCTGAAACTTCATTTTAAGAATAAAGTACATGGAAAATAAAAGCAAATCATCTCATCATAACAAACGGTCCTTAACCTTCTAGGTCAATGGACTCGCTAATTTACATGGTACAGCAATAGTGCCAGCCAAATTTGCAGGATTAAATAACTGTAGCCCCTTAGCCAAACTGATGCATAAACTCCAAGGGTCGAGCTCTATTTTTCTCTACCATCCAATGGTTGATCTTCAATTTCACTAAAATATAAGGTTCCTATGATTACATTTCAGCTTCCTCAAACTTGCAGGTACCTAATGCCATAATCTAGCACTTAAATCTTGTCGAAAACATCTGACTTTTGCAACTTTGAAAAGTAAATCACAAGTTCACAGAGTTTGTAGTCTTCCAGGGTTTGAACATGTTGATGAAGATTCAGTGGTTTTTGTTTGACTCAACTAGTGTTGAGAATCTATTGTCAGTAGAGTTTGTAGTCTTCCAGGGTTTGACCATGTTTTGCATAAGCTATGGATTGATGACGTGGAAAGAAGTGTGTTCTTAGATCTACTGACAATAGATTCTCAACACTAATTGAGTCAAACAAAAACCACTGAATCTTCATCCAGGTTGATTACACTTCAGTTGTGGTCTCATGTTACAACAGTGAATCACAAATGCATTCACTTGTCTCTTGCCTGTTCAACATACACCAAAATACAATAAAAGCATACACGTGCAGATGGAAGATTAAGGCAATAATCTCTAAGTGCATCTGACATAAATTCCAAAAATAAAGGGTCAAGTCAGAAATATTCATAGGCTGGAAGTGTACGGTTTAAAGTTTATTCTGCCATCAATCATAAGATATGAAAGTATATGGGCTTTGAAACAAAACTAGCAAAATCAGTTTACACAAAGTTTTTGAAAAGAGAAACACTGGCAATTTGATCTTAAGATATGCACATGAACGCATATTGGAAGTCCAAAAATCTAAACAGAGAGGAAATATCTACCTGTGGCTTCACTTCAACAATGTACTGACCACTTTTGACAGCAACAGGTTCATTTGCTAGGACACTTTCTAGATGATCCAACATCTCCTTAGCCTGGCAGGATCCAAAACCAGGGTCTGCATCCCGATGATGCCAAACCAATGCACTCGCCTTAGTTTCAATATAAGAACCATCAGTGGATTCAGTATACAATCTCATAACTGGTTCAGCTATCTGTTTCCACCCAAAGTCATTGCTCTGTCCGCAGGTTTCCCAATCCCCATCACCAGGCCACCTAATAAATCATGCAACTCAGACCAACCAAAAAAGAAAAAAAGAAAAAAAGCAACAGCAAGCTGACATTTTAACGTTTAAGAAAAAAGTAATAGCATACCTCATGAAATAACCATGCTCAGCAGCAATTCCAAGTCTCTTGCACGGAGAAAACCACTTGCCTAAACTATCTCTTCCTCTTCCACTGACAACAAATACAGTGTTTCTAGGATCACCACAAAGCATGTTTATAATTGAGATAACACTTGGACTTGGAGTCTTATTGATAGAAGTTTGGGGCATTACGGTGCCATCATAATCCAGTAATATAGCCCTGTGTCTCGACCTTGAATATGCAGACACAATAGAATCTATAGACAACTTTCTGAAAGTCGGATCCAATGCCACAACCCTGAAACCGAAGCTCAAACCAATTCCCCAACAACGTCTTCTGAAATGGTCCTTGCAAGTCCTTTCCATATCCTGGAAAAAGCTCCTTGCCCAGAATGCCACATCATGTGTGCTCACATACCTATGATGCTTCTCATGCCGCAATTGTTTCTCCGAATCAGCCATTGAAATTGCCTCATTCATTGCCTCAGCAGTTGCTTCAATATTCCATGGGTTGACCCGAATTGCACCACTTAGTGAAGGCGAACACCCAATAAACTCTGATACTACTAGCATGCTCTTCTTGGGCGCACTTGATTCCGAACTTGACTCAGACCCAGAAATGCCTTGCCTGCAAACAATGTACTCATAAGGTGTAAGATTCATTCCATCCCTCACAGCTGTGACCACAACGCACTCAGCAATAGTGTAGTATGCCACTCGTTCACTGAGAGAAACTGGTCTATCAATGAAGACAATAGGATCATAACCAGGTCGACCAAAATTTTTGTTAATCCTCTTGCAACTTGCTTGTATTTCAGCTTGTATTTCCTCCAGATCCTTCCCCCTTCCCCTAGCAGGGTTCGCAATCTGTACCAGAACTGCCCTTCCTTGCCACTTTGGGTGCTGCTTCAATAGCTGTTCCATTGCCAATAGTTTCAAGTTGACACCTTTAAAGATGTCCATATCATCAACCCCGAGCAATACAGTTTTTCCTTCGAACTGCTGTTTGAGCTCACCAACTCTCCACTCCTTATCTGCAAATTTCAAGACAGACTCAATCTGCCCCATGTGAATCCCAACAGGCATGATTTTTATCCCTACAGTCCTTCCATAATATTCCAACCCAATATAACCCCTTTTTGACTGATACTCCAGACCCAACATTCGACTACAACAGGACAAAAAATGCCGAGCATAATCAAAAGTATGGAAACCAATTAAATCAGAATTCAAAAGAGCCTTGAGGATCTCTTCCCTCACAGGGAGAGTCCTATATATCTCTGATGAAGGAAAAGGACTATGGAGGAAAAAACCCATTCGTAGCCTATTGAACCTCCTCCTCAAGAAGGTAGGCAGCACCATCAAATGATAATCATGAATCCAAACATAGTCATCCTCAGGATTTATAACCTCGATCACCCTTTGTGAGAAAATCTTATTTGCTGCCACATACGCCTCCCACAGAGACCGATCAAACCGTCCACCATGATTGGCTGAGAAGGGAAGCATATAATGAAAAAGCGGCCACAAATGCTGTTTACAAAACCCATGGTAAAATTTTGACAAAATATCAGCCGGTAAAAAGGCCGGGACACATTTAAACCTATCCAACAAAAGCTGCGAAACATCATCTTGTTCGCTGGAATCAACATCAACCCTCAAAGAACCCACATACAACACCTCCATATCTTCCGGAAGACCATCCTTTAGTTGTAATAACAACGAGTCCTCATCCCAACTAAAACTCCACCCCTTATTATCAGGTCTACGCTTAGCTTTCACCGGTAGCTGATTAGCGACGATAATAATACGGTCCTGAGCAAGCGAGGATGGAACGTCCGATGACACACTATTGGCCTGATCATCATCAAGCTCAGAGATAACCCCGGCAACTGTCATTACACGAGGAAGGCGCTTTTTCTCGCGACCCATGACTGGGAAGTTCCCAGAAGCTAGATCCAATAGATTGGTATACGATCTGGACATCATCTTTTAACCAATTCTATGGTACAGTATCAATCGAAGAAATCTTTTAGAAGATCGCAAAATTATGACCAAAATCCACAACTGCTTCTGCCCGAAAACGACTATATCCGGTAAGATCTGTAATGGTTATCATAAAAGTAGTATCATTACAAAGAGAGAATAAATTTTCATAGAAACAGGATTAAAGCGCGTTCTTTATAATCAACCATTATCACAAACTAGCAAATGACATTAGAACACAGCGAAAAATCCATCAACACAATTCCCGCACATTAAAGTTCTACATTCATAATCCGAAGGATAAAATTCAACCAAAAGATAAGCATAAGAATCTAATAATTTGCAAGTATTCGCAATACACCCAAAAACTGAAAAAATGAATGAAATTTTGGCACTTACCACAGCCTCGAAACAAGAAAAGTTGGATCTGGGAATCGAAATAAAGAAAGCAATTAGCACTTTCGGCACCAAGAAACCTAGGGTTTCTTTCAGCTCTGCCTGGTTTTAGTCCCTCTCTTTCTTCCAAGAGTCGCCTTCCAATCCCCCCTCTCTCACTCTTTCTCTCTCCCTCTCTACCATATACAATGCTTCTTGCCTTTGGAGCTCCAAAAAGAAATAGATAATAAAATTTAAGAAAATATAAACAAAAACATATTTAACAAAAAAATAAAAAAAGAAAAAAGAAGAGGATAAGGTCGGCCAGTAGACTCCCCAGTAATGCCAACTGGCATCGACGAGTCTTTTACTCACGCGCTCCTACTCCCTCCAAGGCTGCTGGACACGTTTTGATCTCCTGCTTCGCCACGCTCCCTACTCTCGGCACGTTTTAACAAGAAATGGGTCCCACGCGTCATCGTTTATCCATTTATACAGCATATAATAGCATCCGCTGCACTGCACGCTAAATCCTTATACCCGCCAACCACCTCGCGCCACGCTGGCACAGTTTTAGCTCTTTAGGGTGGTCCATGTTTTAGCTGAATATATCGTGGACCCAGCCGCTGCGAGCTTCTGTTCTAGACTTAGCCACGCCTTGAAGATGATAGAAAACCTGCGGATAAGGTGTACGAGGCGATGACCTGGATGATTGATGACGTCATCAATGACGCGATGTGAAGATTTGGCACCACGTGTTTTAGATGTTGCGTACATTTTGTGGGCTACCCATCAAGATTTGATGTGGCATTATATGGATGATTATGGATGACACTTCTGGTTGGGGAAACCAGAAAGAGGGAGCCTTGAAATGTCGTTTTCATCCTCTGGTCCTTTCATTATGCCCACTTGGTTGTCGTTTGGCCCCTCTGGAATAGTCCAAAAAGAGAGAAGGGTATGATGCTTATTGCATTAAAGAAATGGGAGTCAGAGCATTTGTGTACAGTTTTTGACTCATATGATGTCCTCCACCTAATTCTCCCAAGTTTAGGAAGCAGCGATGGGTTTGCCTGACGCGCATGTTGTTGGACCAGTGTTCCACTTGTCTTCTCCACGGTATATCTGTCAAAACCCAACACCAGGTGCGACCTACTCTTCTACTCGTCTTCGTGAATTTAAGGCAATTTTTTTGTGTTCACTTCGTGTCCGCTTCCTTAGTAAAAAAGCTTTTGAACAGTTTCATATTTTAAAGTCCACACGCCATAATTATTGGAGAGTCACACTAACCATCCGTAAGATAAAATTAAAGAATGAAAAATCAACAACTAATTGGTTGTGTCACATGGGTGAAGACTATTAATGGAGTTTGAAAATCTTATTACAAGTATTATACATGAACAGACAATCTCATGATAACACCAAAATCCTTCATATATGCTTACATGGTTATATTATTTTGGTTACTTATATGTTTGATAGTTTCCAATAAACATGCTACTTCACATATCACCAGTCAGCTGCAGTCCAGGGGCATGACCTTTAGTTAATTTATGTCTTCAAAATATCCCAAGGCATGCTTTACCTGACCTCAAGCCCGCACTAACAATACTCGTTTTCGCATATCAGCTTTGAATAAGTAAATGCCCCCTCATCGCGGGGCTGCGTACATCCAGTGGCATATTCCTGCACATGTGGATTTCCGGCGCTGGTTCGAAGTTGCAGCTTTTATACGTGCAATAAAGTATTGTAAAAGCAGGCAACCTAATCCTATTTTTTGACCAACAACTTGATAAGCATGGGCAGATGATTTAGATATATGATTCCCTGAGGTTTTTTATCTCAAAAATAATGAACAACAAGGTGTTGTCTGTTCTACCAACTTTGGCAGAAGGTATCTATCCAATTTGCTCAGCTGTTGATGTTTGGATGCAATGTTCAAGATTCTGTATGATTATTTTTAATTGCCAAGTCGTGGATAGAAAAATATCAACGGCAAAAACTGTTTTGCAAAAGTAATGGTTTTGAACCTTAAAAAGCAGTCAAAATTAATGCACTAATTAACTAACATGAATAGCCCATGTGAGTCCATTGTTAATCCCAGAGTTTCAAAAGTAACTGGAAATGAGGAAACAAGCAACCAGAGCATTGAGAAAGAGAAACAGAGCGTTTGATTTCGATTGTCTTAAAGCGATATACGTTCCAATGTTCCCGGAAGATTTGGTCAAAGCAATTGCATGGACTGCGGTGCGAAATACGAAGATCATGAGGAAGGGATTTTGATCATATTCATCCCCCATATTGCAACAATCATGGCACATTTCGTTCTCCAAGGGTGATAGAGACCACTGTTTTGTTTCTTAGTTCGGAACAATGACCAAGCATAACAAAATGTTTAAACATAACACCTGTCTTAATTGAAGTTAATATTGTTAAGAAAGTTCTTTTTTTAAAAAAAAAAATCTTATTATATGGAAAAAGTCAGATTTAAATAACATGAAATACCCTATTAAGAATAAAAGTCTCACAATAGAAAGAAGCAATCTTTGTATAATGTTTAAACACCAATTTGTTTGTCTTAATTTATGAGTTAGCTTCTGATTCATCCTATAAAATTATTTATATGATATTTGTTATATGTCTAGGTTTCAAACTAAGATTTCCATTAATTAGTAGTAATTTCTATAGTAAGAAATATGACGTCAAATTGATGAAAATCTCATTTACTCGTGTAGGGATTTACTGATGCTAAATGGGAGATAATCCTTATTAAACTCAAACATAGAAGGAATTAAGGGATTGGTGAGGATCTTCATTAACTTGATAAGTAAATGGTGAGTCAATATTATTTTGCCTATTCAGGGAAGATATTCATTACTTGCATGATATGTGACAGTTCTACAAGCAAATGCATGAGAATATTTTGATAATCATTTGAAGGACTTTATGGTTATAGATGAGATTTCTTTATTATTCCTTTGCTTTACTAGTTTCCCTTTTTGTTTTATTTCCATAATTGTTATTTTTATAGTTTGTAAAGTCTACTAAAAGGTAGTAGCTGCCAATGGAAAGGTAGAGAAAAAACTACCTAAACAATTTCTTTTATATTTTTGTTTCTTTCTTCTCTCAGTATAATGAGAGTTTGTGGCAATTGCCATTATGGACAAGTTCATAACAATATTAGAGACTAAGTTAATCCATTTTGGCTTTTATCCAACATTAAGTCTTTTAAACATACTTAGAATATGGAGAACATTTAAGATAAGATTTTCAAACTAAAAAAGGCAATCACTAAATAATATTTAAATATAAATTTATTCCTCTCAACTCATGGCTAAATTTTGAATTGAATTATAAACTTATTTACCCCCTCCATGTCATTTAACTGATTTTCTCATCATCAATATGAGTTGTTGGTTTTGTCACATGATAATATATTTTCTTTTGTGCATGTATATGAACTTGAGTTTTGATATTATATTTAAAAAATTGTAAAAAAAAATTTATAAGGAAGAGAATAAGGATGTTGCCATGAGCTATATACATATTTATATATATAAACTGGTCGAAAATCGCGACAAACAAGCCCTCAAACGTGGGAAAGGCTATCCGAATCTCCTTATGGTTGTGTTCAGTCTACGCTAATTGTAGGTAAATAAAGGAGGATGGAGTAAGAACCACGCAATGCCGTACGCCACCCAGATACCCCGGTCCCCTCCGCAAAACTTGGCCAAGTGCCTCCGTCTCACGCTTTCTACTTCCCCGAGGCTTGACCGGGGATAACAAGCCTTCCATCTTCGCTGGCACAACTACACAAAATATATCAACTACATGGAAACCTACCATCGAAACTACACGTTTCAATTGTATATAATGCCACCAAACGAACTTAGCTGTGATCGGTCAATTCAGAGTATTGACTTTGGGTTTGACTGGGGTTTGTTTCTGGGCAATAGGTACGCCTTGGACACCCATAAAGCTTCATTGATTTGGCGTACCAGAATTCTGATAGTAAGCTAAAGCAATGCTTGATGAGTGACCAAACTATCTTATTGAGTTAGCAACAGATTGCTAGAAGGGAATCCCCTATCTAATTTTCAAAATGCTAATTTATCTTAGTGTTTTGCAGCAGAAAAAAGGAAGAACAAAAAAACGTTGTTTGCAGCTTTTGCAACTTGCAATACAAAGGAACGACAACAACAAAACTATTGAACGCCCATGGGCTCCTTGTATTACCATCGTAATACGAAAAAAAATTGTTCTATGTATTTTTGTAAACTTGCTAAAAGAATAAAATTGTTATATGTATTTTTGTAAACTTGCTAAAAGAATAAGACACGTGTAAAAAAATATACAAATGGGCCCAAGTACAGTGAGCCAACCTATACCGATTATATTTAATCAACATGTGAAACCCAATACTCCCATTCAAGCCCAAGGTTTATGGAGATCCAAAACCTTGAGCTTGGATAGTAGATGTTGATGTTGACCAATATCGAGCTCTTACTTCTATGGGGTCTTAACCCTCAGCGGACAGCTAAGAATGTCCATTAAAAAGAGCATACCGATGGGGTCATTTTTCAAGCATGAATAGAATCATCTAAATGGGTGTGCAACCTAGAGAAATTGGTCGTATCTCTTTGATGAATGTTGTATAAAGGTTCGGTTCATTTGTAAAAGAGTCAATCTTAGGGGAGATTTCGTCAACAAATTTGCAAGTTGCTCTTTAGTATGAATGTTACATGTGCATATCAACCTCTCTTGTACCTTATCACAAACAAAGAGGCAATCAATCTTTATATATTTGCTTTTAGTGTGAAAAATAGGATTGGCTGCAATGTAAACTACAACTTTGTTGTTGCAGTAAAGCAATATGGGTTGTAAAATAATAACTTCAAGATCCCCAAATAAACTAATCATCCATCCAATCTCACATGTTGTTCATGCCATGTTTCGATATTTGGCTTCAATAGAAGACATAAAGACAATGTGTTGTTTCTGGGTTGTTAAAGAAATCAATGATCCCGCATGCAATAAAAAATAACTAGTAGTAGAACATCATGACATAAAACAAGTATCATAACTAACGGGGAAATTAAGTGTATTTAGCAATTTCACTAGAAAATAATAAAAAAGCAAGTTACCTTCATTATTATAAATCAAGTTATTGAATATCTTAAACAAATCCTTAAAGTCAAAACTACCTATTATCAAACAAATATCTAAAATTAATAGTTACAAACCAAAATCTCCTATACCATTAATTACAAATGCTTTTTGACAAGCATTCACAGCAATTGGTTATGTGATCCAAAAACCTATTGATAGATAAAAGCACACTCCAACTAATCATAACTATATGCAATAAGTTGAAGTCTAGATGAAGATGGAGAAAAAAAATGCCAAATTTGGGACAACCTTTGATGTACCTTGGAATTCTCATAGTAGTCTTCATGTGTGACTACTTCAGAGCATGAGTAAACTAGCTAAGGAGTTAAACTTAATAAGTAATGTTTGACCTAGTGTGTTTCAAATAAATTAATTTTCTAATTGATCTCTAGTAAGGCTCGTAATCACCTTGAGAATGATCATATTTTTTGCTGTGAATATACTTATCAAACTCTATTAAGGTAAGCTTAACATTCTCCTTTACTAAAGGCTTTGCCCCGAGCAAACTTGACTTTTAAACAAGTTTCAATGTGGATTTGCATTGTTTAAGAGATTTTGCAATCTCAATCCTCAAAAAGTACTTGGCCTACTCAAGTCTTTCATATGAAACAGAGAATTTAGATGTTTCCTCACTTCAACTATGTCAACAAAGCCTTCTCTATTATCAGGATGTCATCCACATAGATCAACAAAACAATAAATGTGATACCTTAACATCATGTGAATAAGGCCTAGTTATACCAAAATTGAGAGAAACTAAACAAGAGAGAGCCTTTTATGAATTTCATGTACCACTAATATGATGTCTACTTCAAACCACATAATAACTTATGCAAGCAACAAACTATATGTTCCTTTTGAAACTCTAATTTGAGTGGAGAAACCATATACACCTCTTTCAATAAATCTCTATGCAAAAAAAATTGTTCTGAATGTCTACTTGAAATAATGGCCATTTATGGATGGATACAACTATCATCATGGCTTGTACAATAATCATCTTGGCCCTACGAGAGAAAAGGTTCCTAATAATTTAAACCATCATGTTGACTATAATATTTGGCTAATAACCTAGCATTATAATTGCCTACACTACCATTTACCCAAATACTTGACCTTATATACCCACAAGCCATCTATAATGCATTGCCTAAAAGATAGGAGCACAAGCTCCATTGTGCGATTGGCCTAGAAGGCCATAAGCTCCTTATCCATAGCTTTGATCCAATGCTTATAAGTTCATGCTTGATGATAAGTCTTAAAATCAGGTATGGTGGATATAAATGCTATGAAATGTCTATGGTGAAGAGCAAAATGCTTTAAGAATAAGTGAGTTGAAGTAAGGTATAAATAGGTGGAAGCTAGAGGTTCCAAGGTAGGACAAAAATAATATCATGTCCATGTGGGTGGTCGTCTAAAGTAATATAAGTGTCACAATATAGCCGATGGTGGCTCATCATGTATCTTTATTAAGAAGGCTCAGGTTGAGGCTGTATAAGGGTTTATGTCCATTTAGGTGGAGACTATATGAATTCAAGATCAATTGAAATATGAAGTGGTGGTGATGATGGTAAAGGTCTAAGAACATTTGATGTAGGTAAACTAGTAGGTGTTATGTTAGTATAATTAAATTAGTGGGCAAATTGGGCAATAGAGGCTGTTTGAGGGAATCATCAATAGATGGAGTAAAAAATAATAATAGAGAATTCATACTTATAAAAAGACAACATCTTGACTCACAAAGAACTTCTCAATATTGGGATTATAGGCTATTTGAGGTTGTTTGAGCAAACTAACCCTTATAGTGTTCTATAACCCTATTTTGTTAAGACATCTAAACATATGAACTCTCGTGGAGTATGCCATGTGAGCCAAGAAAAGAAATGTACTCAATGAAAAAGAATTCATCACCATTGTTAGAGAATATGCTTAACCAACTTCCTAAATTAGGCACTGACCATGAGAACAAAGAATGGCACAATAATGAAAACTTAACTTTTCAAATGCAAGAGAAAGGTTCATGTACTTGTAAATAATCATTACCATCCCTTATGATTAAAGTGTGAAGTGGACTTGATACATCCATATGGATTAAATCAAAAATGAAAGAGGAAAAAATAATGAAAGGAAAACATATCTATTTCACAAAGGGATAAATTGAATATGAAAAACTAGAAGGCAAATGAATACATTTTCACTACTAAAAAATTATTTTTATGAAGTATGTCCAAACTGACAATGTCACAAAACAACATGTAAAATGTAACAAAACTAGTAGCATTTTCTAGGCTAACATTACACAAAATATTTCTAATTAGAAACAAAATACATTAAAGACTTGATAAAAGGGCCAAGGATGGTGGATGAAAAAGTTACAAACCTTGATCCTCTCTACCAAATTCAACATCTACCACAATTGTACATTCCTAAATCAAGAAAAATTCATGAAAGAATATAACCACACAATTATTATCATGATAAAGCTTAGAAATTGATATGAGGTTATAATAAAATCTTGGAACAAAAAGGGTATGTTTAAGGTGGAAGTGTAATGTAAGTCCAATATGTGAAATCAAGGTTTGACTACCACCAAGCATATGAATAGATAAACCAAGTGAAGAAGTAGATGGAAAACGAGCATGTAGGTAGTGAAAATCACAAATAACATGGCTACTTATCCTTGAATCTATTAACCATTCATGAGAAAAAGGTAAGTGTTATGATTCATGCCTTATACTTATGAAATTTGTAGTAGAATAACCTAAGTTCATCCCATTAAGGAAGGACATCATCCTCTAAATTTTTCAAATTAGGTAGTTGATGGTGTTGTACCTATAAAATTAGGGTTTGCTAGTCCCATGGCATAATCCATAATGGTAATGGATTGGAAAGCCTAATTTAAAGGTCTTAAAAGAACTGGTTGTTGCCCAAAAGGATTATGCACAATTGGTTGTAAAAAAGGTTAAATCCATGGTTTTCATTAAGCCCATAAGGCCAGGAGTAGTTTCGCAATGTGTCCTTAGGCATAGATTGCCTTGACTAGCTTGAAATAACTCCCAACACACCAAATTAAGGCTGACTTGTGTTGCAAAAAATGGGTGTTTGCATAGTAAAGGAACTGGTTGGCTTAAAGAATGTTTGATTCATGACAAATGGAGGCTTCTTCTTTTCATTTTTGTTTTTCGAAGTCCATCCTAAACAATCCCCACAATTTAATAGCAATTTTCGCTCAAGATGCCCTAGTTTCTACCAATAAGTGCAAATAGGTCTTTGCCTATTTCTAAAGCCTCCCTTGTTGAGGTGATTTTCACAAAAATTGGTAGCAAAAAGGCAAAAAAAAAGTGTTATAGTAGACTATAGAATAGAGTTTATGCATGGCTAAAGTCATATTATTTGAAATCTAGTTACTAGGATCATATTGCATCTTTTTAGCTTCATCTTACTTGGTGAAGTCGAAGGCAACATCAAGCAAAGTTAACTTTCCTCTTGCTAAAATGTTTATTCTTAGGTTTTGAAAAAATTTCAATAGCCCATTCAAAAAATTCCTTCCCCTTTCCTTTTTCGTCCTCTTTATAATTCTTTGATTGACTTTACACCAACATCTCTCACAAATGCACTGAATAAAAGGTTCTTGAGTATCCAATTCCCCCCTTAAATTAGTCAAATGAGTGTAATAATCTATGGTGCTAATTTGGATTTGATTCAAGGCATATATTTTCTTCCTGAGATTAAAGGAATTAGTGTTTTAAAGCTTTCCATATCTCAGCCAAAAGGCTTCCTGAATTTCTACTACTTCTCCATTTTGTGAGACAAACCTAACCAAGGACTTATGGATAGATTTTTCAAGCTAAGAGAATATTGGAAAGTGGCATTCATCCCCCATTTCGAAATAGGGTCTTGACTTGGTGAATGTGGGTGTGTTCCATTAATAAAGGCAAGATTTTGTTATGGTTTTAAGCCCATTCTTAAATTGTTAGCTCCAAAAGTCACATAGCTTCATTCTTAAGCAAAGTGGTGATAAAGGACTACATTTGGAAGTTTGTTGGAGTAAGAAGAAAAGGATCTCTAGTGTTAATGGCTATTCAAGTTGTGTTTGTAGGCATGGTGCTATTGGTTTGTTGGTCACTCTTAGTCTTAGAGGTAAAGGATGAGTCTAAGGGAAAGGAACATGCATGTTGGCCACATTTTCGACCATGTGAAGTGCTAGCAAAGACGTTAGTGTAAGACATGTTGGTAATTTCCTCTACAAAGTACCCAATATTGATTAAAAGAAAGAACACTTGGTATTTTTTTAAAACTATGAAACTTAGCCAACTACATAGTATTGTTCAAGGAATAAAAAACCAAAAAATAACTTTTTGTAAAGTAAGAGAAATACCACTTCTCCAAGGGCAAGGATTTTGTTCCCTTTAGGTTGCAAAGACAAGGAATGCTGCAAAAGCTTTATAAAGGAATCTAAGAATCTCACAATGAAAGAAAAGATTTCAAAAGAGAATGAGAAAGTTGTAGATTTTACTAACTATTCAATAAGGATAACCTAGGAAATGGAGGAAAAGACTTCAAATCCACATTGTAGCTTGTGATACCATCTTAGTAAACATGTGGAAGCAAAAAGGAAGAACAAAGTATGTAGCTTTCTAACTTGCAATGGAAAGGAATGACAACACCAAAACTATTGAATGCATGTGGGCTCCTTCATACTATAAGAAGAATGTTCTTTGTGTTTTTGTACACTTGCTAAAAGAATAAGATGCATGTAAAGAAATATGCAAATGGCCTTAAGTACAATGGTGTTCTTTGTGTTTTTGTACACTTGCTAAAAGAATAAGATGCGTGTAAAGAAATATACAAAAAGGCCCAAGTACACTGAGCTAGCCTATAACTATTATACTGCATCAATATGTGAAACCCAATACTTTAAGAGAAGAACTATATTGCTAAGGATAAAGTTGGTCAACCATGTTGATGTATACATTAGATACCATGCCAATTTTTTATGTCCAAGTAAGATTTGTTATACAAACTAGAATAGACTCTAATTTTCAAGGCCTACTTTAAGAAAACTACTACCTATCACCTCACTTAAGCTATTCAATCCTTTCATAACTACTACTTTATTTTTTTAGTTTGTTCTAGCAAAAATATCTTAACTGCTTAGGTTATCCCTTGACTTCTAGCCAAGTTTGTGTAGTACATTTTACACATACCTAATCTTGATAAAGAATATTGAAGTACAAGCAACTACATCAAAAACCTTTATTTCTAACGTGAATAGATGCTTTTTCATTATAATGTTATAACATTTTTTAAGGAGAAAGTGCTTTTTTTTTTTTATATATATTTGTTTACTCACCACTATGTGTGTTTCATTCTCTTTGACTTGTTTCCTTCAGTGAAACGTTTCCTTAGTTGTTGCCTTAAGATTGAAACTTCAAATTTTTGGTGTGCAAATGTTGACCATTTATAAGATTATGATGTTAAGAAATGCATCCAACCACACAAAAAGTAATCTTCCTAAATAAAAGTTTCTTTCCTTCAAGCAAAATGGTTTTCAAACACATTGTAGTATGATACCAAACTCCTTATGAGACCTTGTAATCCTTTTATTTACTCTGAAATCTTTTAAATGAACTTGCATGAATGAATGTTTGTGATCTAAGATATACTAATGGAAAATACCTTAAGAATAAAACCCAATTTGAAGAACACAAATAACTAAATCACAGACTCAATCTAAAGCAAATAGATTTCTTAATAAATGGCTTCAATCAACATCATAAATCTAACAATCTAAATCATTAATAGCAACATAACAACATCCCAATCGAAATAGAAAGCTAAGAGCAATATGTGAAAAAATAGCAATAAAATAATACGTAATCAAACAACAAAAATCCAAAGAAACACCTAAACGAAATAACAATAGAATTATGCCCAAATAGAATAACAAGAACCTAATTGGACTTATTTGAAAAAGTCTACATCTCTTTGAGAAACCTTCTACCAATATTTTGATCCTTAATCTCTCTCTAATTTCATACTTTTATAGGCATGATAGAAACCCTCCACTTAAAATTACATAATCTATTCATAACAAAGTAGCAAAAATAACATAAAACCAAAATGACACATTTTAACTAAATATCTACAAACATGATAAAATGATAAAGATACCCTTGAAGTCACAATAGTTCCCTCCCTACCTACTTTAGACCTTCTCCTCAAAGTCCATTTTTGGAAAACAAGCCTAGAGGTCTTACAATGTCTCATAAGTTGCTTTTGGAGGTGATAACCCATGCTAATGGACCAATACCTATTCTTGAAATTTCTCCATACCAAAATTGCTTAAGGAATAGGTGAAAGCATATTTTGATCTCCCTAAACAACTTATAGCTCTGTTTAGATGACATTCTTGTTTCCTAACACACATTTAAGGAATGAGACATGAAAAACCATATGAATATGAGCACTACTTGGAAGGCTTAGTTTGCAAGCAACAAGGCCGAGCCTTTAGTGGATTTGAAAAAGGTCCAAAATATCAAAAGCCAATTTGAGAGTTTGAGGAATAGCAACCAATATTTTTCTATACAATTGTATTCATAAATAAACCCAGTCCCCTACTTCATAAGTAATGTCATATATTTCTTGTCATAAATTATCTTCATATGATCTTAAGCCTTTTGTAATCGCTTTTTCATTATCTTCAACATTTAATCTTTATCCTAAATGGTCAATCCATTAAAACCACCAACAAAGAATTAGGAATGTAGATAGTAACATGGCAAGCTTTTGACCATAAATTACTCAAAATGAGTGGTCTTAATGTTAGGTTTTATGGCTATCCAAGAAGGGGGGGTTGAATTGGATATTTAGACTTTATGTTTTAATAAATCCCTTTTTTAATTTAATCATACAATGTTATTAATTATCACAGCAGTATCAAAGCATATAAATAGAAATAAAGATAGAATAATCTGGCTCAAAGAATTACACAATGGTTCGGCACTTTTCACCTACTTCCACCTTCTCCTCCTTCAACTTAAACCAAGTTGAAGTCTACTTTACTTCAAGCTAGGAGAACTTATCTCCTACACCTCACAACTCTTTAAAAAGGAGTCAATTTAATTCTTGGTTACAGAGTTAGGTTTGTAAAACCTTAATACATTAAGCTAATCCTCAAATATGTAATATGGGTGAGGAATTAAGCTTATCAGAAAACTAATTAAATGTATGAAGAATTAATTCAAGCTCTAATCATGAAATCCCTAATTTTCACAAATCTAGGGTTTCGGATTTACAAGGATCTTTCTGTGCAAATAATGTTTCAGATAATCTAGCACATACAAAGATCAATCTATTAGTTGAAATTCACAAGATAATGAATTTAGGAAATATCACAGAAGATTCTCTCTTTCTTCAAGGATTGAAGAAACACGGCAGCGAGAACAAATGATTCAAAGCTTCAATCTCTTTTTGATCAAATCAGCAATATATCGATCAGTAAGCACAAACATTCACCTGAAGCTCCCTTTTATAGTAGATTTTCAAACCTTGAACACTTTAGGGTTTTGGTTCAAACCTGTTTGAATCTTTAGCTTCATGGGCTTCAGCTTCACAAGCTTCAACTTCATGGGCTTTAGCTTCACGAGCTTCAGCTTCATGGGCTTCAGCTTCACGAGCTTCAACTTCACGGGCCGTCAAATATATATATATCTGTGTGTGTGTGTGTGTGTATTGTTCGGTGAAATTTATATGCAAGTGAACATGTCAAACAAGTAATATAATGATGAGAAAGATATCATCCCACGAAGACTGGTGCTTACTAAACTAATTAAGTACTAACGGTGAATAGTTCCTAAAGTTTATTTAGCAAATCAAAGTGATAAAACATGAACTAAAGAACTAAATTTAACCTAAACTTGATTAATGAAATATGTTAGAGTGTTCAATTTCACCTAATTACTAGATACAAATGTAGATCATTTATGCTAGCAAGATTAATTCTACTCATGTGATGGTGAAATCTCCTAACTTATTCACTATCCTATGTCTAGGTATAGCGAACCTACTTAGCTCATTAACTCATTGTGAGTCTGCATATGAATTAAATAAGCTAAATGCATTAAGATTTGTGAATATTTCAGTTTACACCTAAAGCCACACAAATCATATGATATATGTCTATCCATATTAATCTATGGTTACATATTACATGAAGTAACTGCATGTTATCTCTTGTCGGTTTCAAACATGCAAATCATATCATTTAAGTTGTAGCTAATCACCTAAAAGCATTAAACTCCGTAACATGCAACTTCACAATCATAAAATATCTCACAACATAAATAATCATAACATTCATACATTATAATTAAGTTCTATCATAGCTCTAACGAACTAAACTAAAACAACATATTTACATGAACTAAATCAGTGCAAAAACGTGAACAAAACATTCTAGAATTTAAAAACATTAAAGTTGTCACCAAATGTCTTCAAATCACAAAATAAGTTGCACAAATCTGCACATCAGGGGGAGGAAGAGAATCTGGTTGAAGAAAAAGGGAGAAAATGAGCTTCCACGCGCCCCTACCACACATCGCCATGAGCCGCCGCCGCTCTTCACGAAAACCTCCAGAAAGTCGATCAGGATGCCTATTTGTCGACAGGTCATGTAGATCTGCCGAAAAACCGCTGGAAAAGGCCCAGTTTCACTGGAAATAGCCCACGCAAGGCATTCGCCATTGTCACCGGAAACTGCCATGAAACCGCTTCAATCTATTGCAGAATGGCCGGAAATTGCTCTAGGACTACGGATCTACTCTCTCCTCGCCGGAAATCACCCAAACACGACCAGAAAATGTTCTTTCAACACCGGAGAAGGGTTCTCGCCAGAAAAGACACCGGCGGTCGGCTGTCGCACGACTGCCGCAGTCTTTGCTGGACTCGCACTGCTGCGCGCGGCCAAGTCCCGGCAAGTTCCCACTCTCCGATCATTGCTCGATCCTCCTTTCTCTCTCTTTTTTGGTTTTCCTCCTTTGTTCTCCCAACCAAAGACCCCCCGTAAAAGGCTTGCTCTTTTTCCTTTTTCTTTCTTGCCTTTCGGTCATGTGCTTTCCTTGTTAATTCTACTCTCCTTCTTGCTTCTTTCACGTGAGTTCTTTTCTCTTCTCTTTTCCTATCAATTTTGCTTCATTTCCTCCCTTTTCTTCCATTTTGGGTTTGCTACATAAAGTAACAAAATATGAATAAATATAATAAAATAAAAATATAATCTAATAAAAATAATATTAAATATTACCTAAAATAATCAAAATAACTCTATATAAAATAGAGTTATCATATATATATATATATATATATATATATATGGTCGGTCCAATAATGATATGTACTTTATCATTCTTAACTTGAATAAGTAGCATGCCTTTGTCCTTCAAATGTACCTATAAGCACATCATTTTCAAGTATCACATTCTTTTAATATAAACAATAATATGAATTATTTTACTAATTAAAACACACATAAAATAATTCATTTTAACTTTATATTTGATGTTTGATAGTGAAATGTAGGAAACCGGCTACTTTATAATATCATTAATTGATATTATAATTTGCACACCTTTTACTTCTTTTGATGTTTAATATATGCACACAAGTTCATATATTCAACATAATAAAAATTTTCTCAACAAAACATATAAGCACATGATTTTCAACACTTAATGCCACTATATAGACTACTATTATAGCAATATTCTATCTGAGCCAACTAGTTGCTCTAATCTTTAGGTTAACCATCTATTAAATAATGTAAATACATTTTCAGTGACAAACTAGTCACCTCAATTTGGCCATTCATTTGGGGGTGGTAACTAGATGAAAATATTAAGTACATTCCTTGTTGGAAAAAGTTTTTTCCAAAAGGGACTAATGAGACCTTGATCACATATTATGCTTTTAGGAAGGCCATAGAACTTGAAGATCTCATGAAAAAAAAAAAAAAAAACTATGCAATTATAGGTGTAGTATATAGTGGTGTAACACAATAAATTAGCTACACTTGGAGAAATGATCAACCACCATGAAAATAGAATTTATACCTTGAGAAATTGGAAGGTCATTGATGAAATCCATTGAAATATTGAAGCAAACCCACTTCAATATTGGCAAAGGTTGCAAAAATCTCAAAGCTTGCAGGTTCTCACTTTTGTATTCCTTAATAAACTTCTTAATATCCTTGTACATCTTGTCCTAATAAAAAATAACTAAGTTCTTATCCAAGGCTTTCAAGAAACCCTCATGTATGCCATTGTGAAACTCGATGATGATAATTGAGAAAAGAGTAGACATAGTTAGGAGAGATACATGCTTTGAAAAAAAAAAAGTCAACCTATTATAAAAATGCCAAGGAGCAATAGCTCATCCTTCCATAATTATGTTGATCAACCTCTAGATCTCCACATTGTTTTGAATGTCTTTTTTTATTGGAATCACCTAATTAGTCTTTGATATCACTAGAGCTTGCACCATTGGCTCAAGTGTTTCTTCATCAGTATGATCAACCTGTATAACATCTAATTGAGCATAGTCTAACATAGCAAGTATCAAATCACTTGAATTTGCTTTATTCAACTTCATATCCTCCCTCCAAGATAAGGTATCCACAACACCATTCTCCCTCCCAGCGTTATATTTGGTATGAAAGTCATAGCCCATGAGTTTTACTAACCATTATTAATGATCCCATAAATATTTAAGACTTCTATGATTTGTTTAACCCATAAATGTCAACCCTAATATAAAGTGCCGTTGGTTTTGCATTGTTAGCATTAATGCCATAATTTCCTTCTCATAACTTGATAGAAAAAGTGATTTCTCCATTTGAAAGCTTGGCTAAAAAATGCAATAGATTTTTTATCCTAGCTCAATACCCCCCCCCCCCCCTTAAAAAAAAAAAAAAAAACCATCACACTTAACTATAAAAAGTTTACTAAAACCTAGCAATGGAGCTTGAGTCATGACTTGCTTGAGGGAGAGGAAGGCCTTTTGCATCTTAATTCCACCTAAATCCATAATTCTGTAGAGATTAGTCAATGATATGGTTATTGTACTATGTTATTCAATGAATATTCAATCAAACCCCATTAATTTAGGTAAACCCTTTAATGCCTTAATAGTACTTGGTTATGGTCATTCTAAAATTGAATGAATTTTATCTTGATCCATGCCTAACCTATCTTCACTCACTACATGCCTTTAAAAATTTACCTCCAGCTTCCCAAATTCACATTTAGATAATTTAACAAAAAGCTTGGCCCCTCAAGGTTTATTGCACAATTCCCACATGCATAAGATGATCCTTTCAACTATAACTATATATTGATATGTTGTCAAGGAAAACCAAGATAAATTTGCAAAGGAAGTCTTTAACAACACATGCTCATGTATTTTTAGTCACAGAGGCCAGACTCTTCAAGTAGAGTGGCCAGATTCATGCTCTATATCTTAGACAATTATATGGGCACACCAACAGATATATTCTCATGTTTAATATTTGGTTTAAAAAAGAATATAAAATAAAGTATTATACAATAATACTTTGGCACATTTTTTAGTCAAAGTATTATTATTATCCATTGTGTTATCATCAAAATTGATGACACATATAATTGTGTAAATGTCCATATTCCTTACAAAAAGTACCTCATAAGAGGTATATTGGGTGATAGGCATCACAAGTAATTAGTTGATAATAAAAGCGACAGAATATATACATTTCTCGCAAAAGTGAGAGGGTTAGACTCGAAACATCAAAGAACATTGCACATCAGGTGACAATATTTACATTCTATCATGTTATTTTGCTATGATATATGAATATAGAAATTGTCATAAATAATAATATGAAGCCAAAAAGGATATACCCGTAGATGAGAAAATCTAATGTCATTATCAACATTTACCAGAATGCCAAATTGGATGAAGAATGTGGAAAGAAATAAATATAAAATGATAAATATTTGAAATTTAAATTGAAGTAAAAGGCTTAAAAGTTGCTTGGTAAAAATTGTCAACTATAGTAAAAAATAATAATAATAACACGAATACCATTATATATGGGATTTTATGGGGTCAAAATGTCTATGTGAAGTAAAAATTATAAGAACTCGTGAATTGGTTTTGTGGAAGAAAATAAATTGAGTCTATTTTGCTAGAGAATAAACTAGACACAAAAAGATCTTTAAAGATCTAATGTATTTACCTATTATAAGAAAATCTTCTAAGAAGAATGACCAAGGCCTTAATATCACAATTCATAATTGTATTAAAACTCAAATTGCATAATTTAAAGCATTGTTTTAATTAAAATTATAAATAAATACATTTTAAGAGGAAATAAAACACGTTAAAGATTGGATGGAAGGGCCTTTAAGGTAGGATCAAGGTAGCAAAGACCTTGATTAACTATAGCTAGCCTAATTAATACCTAAGTTGTATAGTCTTGGAAAAGTCAAAAATCAAGGGAAAAATGACAATGGAATTGTTACATGTTATCAATTTCGCTCTAGAAATTAGGTTAAGCTAAAATGAAAAAAACATATAGGAATTGTGTTAACCCAAGGGATGTGGGCTAGTCAAATCTTATATAAGTAGTTATTTTGCATATTCAATCTAACAATCATATGGGTAAATCATGTGATATGCATAGATAATATGTATTTATGCAACTCAACTCACAAGTAATATGATTACTCATACTAAAATCAAGTATCCACTTATGAACTAAAATCCAATGTGATGAATTAGGTTAGATGATTAACAAACTTTACAATTTAGTTAAGAATCATTCATATTGATGAGGGCACCCAACATTTTTTTGAAATGCTTCATAGTGATGCCTATTTTAGAGGATTTGGTAACATGCTACATTGTGGATGACGAGGGCTGACCCAGTAGACCTCCTCATGGGTTATGCTATGAGGCTAAAAAAATTGTTTCTCATGGGCTGAGCTTGTTGTCCTTGAGAACTTGGTGCTCGGGAAGTCTGAAAATGGGGTACCCAAATCTTGATTTGTCGTAATGGTAGAAAACAACCTTCAAATTCTTAGACCACGAATATGATTCATAACTTTTTGGGGTTGTTCTATTTAGGAAGGATGACTGCAGTGTTGAAGGAGTCTTTTTTCACTTACATTTTGATGCTTACAGAATTTGGATTGGCGAAGTCTAAATTATACTTTGAGGCTTAAAAATCTTAAATCACATTTTTTCTGACTTGATTTTGAAGATCATACACCAAATGTTTTGAAGAGTATTCAAAATATAAGCCTCTGAAGATATGGAGTTTAATCAACTAAAAATCAAGTTATATGTAATAAAGTAAAGAGATATACAACATATTCCTGCTTGTAATATCTACAATATGTTGATAAATAAAATCCTTGAGATTTGATTCGAAGCTTTGAATTTGTGAAATATGTATTCTCTTTAAATGTTAAGGTATAATATTGGTTATTACTTGTGCAAGAAGAATAGGTCCAAAATCCATGCTCTATAAATATAGTATTTACTGGTTAGAAACCTAAACCTTTGATTGTAATCATAGTAAATGCAGGGCACAATTATAACACTAATTTCTCCAAGGTTAGAGAAATTATGGCTACAAAGAGAGATTAAACAATTTCTTATAGACTAACTTAATTTTAGTAAAAATCAAGGCCCTATTGCAAGGTTTATGAGACAATGGATGTAGGTTCAAGTTTGGAATTGAACCGCTTAAATCCTATCTATTTGTGTACTTTGATCTTTATGTTTATACTTAATATTTGTCTACTGTTACTTTGATTTATTGAGCAAACATGTCCTTGAACATTGAAAATTTATAATGCTACAATAACAAGAATATCTAACCGTACACTAATTTTGCTTTTATTTTGTGTTCATCCAAACACATATATACAACCTATTGTGACCATTTCGGAAGAACATGGGAGAAAACAACAAAATTATAACAACCCAATTCAAAGCACTTGAAAGTATCAATCATAATTTAACATTAATATACTTATTTTGTAGAACAAATTAATCAAACAGATTAAATAAGAAACTTAAAGGAAAGCAACAATTCATAGCAAATTTTTAAAGTGATTTGGATTAATTACTTTTAATCCTACTCCACCTCTTTCAGTTGACATCTATAGGGTGGTCTTAAAATCATAATTATTTTAAAATAGAGCAATTACAACTAGTAACTCCTTAAATTACAAATTGACATAATACTGACCGGTGAAACACTATTGATTGAGGGCTTAACAAGGCTTTAATAACCTTAAGTAAACAAATTATACAAGGACAAAAGCACACCTGAGATAGACATAGCAAATACTCAAATTTTGATGAGATGCTAGTCTCTAATCTTAAGGTTTGATTCACAAAGTAGTGTAAAGAATAATCAAGTTAAAAGAAACTGCTTATGACAATCAAAGCTTACAAAATAACCTTAGAGGGCTTCAGATCATTGAGCAGATGAGTTGAAATGCAGAGATTAGAAACTTCTCTTTTCATAGAATTCCTTCTACAATTTGCTTCATAGAATGGCCCGTGATTTATATGCTTGTTTGGTTTTAACATTGAGCTGCCCATAGTCGTATTCTTCAAACAAAAGCTGTAGATATTACAATTTCTCTAATGGGCGGGCGGTGGTGAAATAGGTGAGCAAGTCAGTCTCTAATCCTTCTACTTGACCATTTGACATAACGACACCGTGAAGCCAGGTATCTTGAAGATGTGGAAGATATTGTAATCATTAGAATCATTTGTTAGCATTTATTTCATTTGGTTTGGTTTATTTGTTTGTGTAACAAAGTGATACCAAATGTGGGATACTGACACTGACACTGTAGTGAATACAATATACAACAAATGGTCTTTATATAGACCTAGAATGAAACTATACAAGGAAAATAATAATTAAGGAAATATCTACATAATATCAAATGGCCTAATATTATGCTAGGATAATATACGACATTCCTTAACACTTCCCCTCAAGCCAGAGATTTTAACAAGTCAAATACTCTGAGCTTGGAGAGAAGATGCCAATGTTGCTTGCTACAAAGAGCTTTAGTAAACAAGTCCACAGGCTGTTCCTTAGTAGATATGTGATTGGTTGAAATGATTCCTTGTTGCAATTTTTCTCCCACATAATGGCAATCAACTTCTATATGTTTGGTTCTCTAATGAAATATCATATTTGCCGCAATCTTCTATGCTGCTTCATTATCACAGTAGAGTAGAGCTGGCTATCAAAGATAAAAACCAAAATCACGTAGTAACCCCATTATCCAGACTATTTCACAGGTAGTGACTTGCATAGTTCGATACTCAGCTTCTGCAAAAAACAAAGAGACAGTGGGTTGTTTCTTGGAGTGCCAAGATACCAAAGAATTGCCAAGCATTATACAGAAGCCCATGGTTGATCGACGCGTCATTGGACAAGTACTGCAATCTGAATCACAGTAGGCTCTAAGCTCTAATTTTGATGTTGAGGGAAATATGAGTCCGAGGCCTGGACAGCTCTTGAGATACCAGATGACTTTCATAGTTGCCTCCATGTGTCACTATTTCGGTTCATGCATAAACTGATTGAGTAGTTGTACTAGGAAGGTGATGTCTGGTCTAGTGAGGGTGAGATAGATTAATCTCCCAACTAGATGTTGATAGGTGAAAGGATCTTCAAGTGGTGGATCATGAATGTCTTCTTTGGAACTTGCATCATATTCAACACTAGTAAACTTTTTGTTTTGCTCCATAGGAATTACTGATGGTTTGGATCTTGCTAGTCCTGCCTCAGAAATGAGCTCCAAAGTATATTTTCATTGACTTAAGGAAATGCCATGCGGAGATCGAGCAATCTCAATACCAAGAAAAAACTTCGACTGTCCAAGATCCTTCATGGAAAATGTCGAGTGCAAGTAGTTCTTTAAATCAGATATGGCGGTCTTGTTGTTTCCTGTGATCAAAATGTCATCAACATAAATGAGTAGGGCAACAAAGGAACTTCCTTGAGTTTTGGTGAAGAGAGAATAATCACGCTAAGACTGCCGGAAACCATATGCAAGAAGGGCTACAGTAAATTTTGTATTCCACTGATGAGAGGCTTGCTTGAGACCATACAAGGATTTCCACAATCGACATACAAGTCCCTCCCCCTGATTGTGAAATCTGGGGGGAAGAGCCATATATACCTCCTCGGAAAGATCACCATAAAGAAAAGCATTCTGAACATCCATCTGGAACAAGGGTCAATGATGCATTGAGGCAATAATAATCAGAAGGTGAACAGTGACATGCTTAGCAGTGGGTGAGAAAGTATCTTGGTAGTCAAAACCTTCATGTTAATTGTAGCCTTTGGTGACAAGACGGGCTTTATATCGCTCAACAGAACCATCAGCATGGTATTTAACCTTGTAGACCCACTTGCAACCAACGGAACGACGACCAGGGGGTAATGGGACCATATCCCAAGTGTGATTAGCTTGAAGGGCAGCAAGCTCATTATCCATGATAGTGACCCAATGGGGATCCTTGACGGCCTCATGATAGTAGGTGGGTTTAGGAATGGCAGAGATGGAAGCTACAAAATGGCGGTGCTGAGGATGACATTGGTCCAAGGAAATAAAGTTGGAAATAGGATAAATGCAGGAAGATGAAGGCAAGGTAGGACAAAGATAGTTAGTGCTCCAAATGGGGGCTTTAGTTGAGTGGTTAGAATGGCGAACAATGGGAAGCGAAGGTGGTGTGTCAGGTTCAGAAGGTGAGGTCGTAGGCACAGGAAGGGATGAAGAAGGACAAGCTGGAATAGATACTGGTGAAGGAGGAGTGGTAGTAGAGGAATCGGGAACTGAAGGGTTAGGGGTAGAAAAAGAGTCATCAGGGAAGTGAGGCTCATCAACTGGTAAAGTAGAAGGAGAGTAGGGTTCCTCAGGAGGTATGATGGGGGTAGAAGGGACAACCGAGCCTTTGGGGGATAAAGGAGAAACCTGCAAAGCAAAAGGAAAAACATGTTCGTGAAAAATGACATCACGATTGATAAAAAATTTTCCAGTGGCAGGATCAAAAAGTTTATAACCCTTATGATAAAAGAGGTATCCAATAAAAACACAAGAGATGGCACGAGGACTAAATTTTTCATGAGCACCCAGGGTTCTGGCGTAACATTGACAACCAAAAACACGTAAATGATCAAGGAGAGGTCGTGTACCAAATAAACGCTCATAAGGGGTGATGCCCTGAAGAGAGAAAGATGGAAGACGATTGATAAGATAAGTGGCCATGAGGATGCATTCGCCCCAATAGGGAAGAGGAAGATGGGCTTGAAAAAGTAAGGCACAAGCAACATCTAAAAGATGGCAATGCTTGCCTTCAACCACCCCATTTTGTTGGGGGGTATAAACATAAGAACTTTCATGGATGATACCGCGAGAACGAAGGTAGGAAGAGCATTCAGTGGAAAAAAATTTTGTGCCATTGTCGGAGCGGATGCGCTTGACAGTAACACCAAATTGAGTGTAAGCCATAGAAAGGAAAGATTGAATTTTGGAAAAAACTTGACTTTTGTAATGGAGGAGAAAAGTCCAAGTGGCATGTGAAAAATCATCAACAATTGTTAAAAAATAACGTGCCCCATCATGGGTAGGATGGCGATGAGGGCCCCAAAGGTCCATGTGGACAAGATCAAAAATAGAAGTGGTAGTAGTAGTGCTAGAGGGAAAAGGAACACTGGTTTGTTTAGCCAAGGGGCAAACCTTGCAAGAGAAAAAATTAGGGCACGATATGGTTTTCCCATTTGCGAAATAAGACTTTAAAGAAGAGTGACCAAGGCGTTGGTGCCAAAGAAAATATTCATTATTTAAAATGGAATTACAAGTAGGGGGCTGCTTGGAAGTACAATTAAAGTTCAAAATAGAAGACAAATATTTAGAAAATTCAGAATGAAATTTTTTTGGAATAATAGAGCAAAGAAAATAAAGTCCCCCTTCAGCCCTGCCGAGCCTTATCAGCACCCCAGTTGTACGGTCTTAGAAAACACAGAAATTATAGAAAAACAAAGCCACACAATTGTTATCACGGGTTAGTTTACGGATAGACAAAAGATTATGATGAAAATGAAGAGCATATAAAATATAGCGTAAATGTAATTGGGGGCTAGGTCGAAGTTGGCCAATATGAGTAACAGGGCTACGAGTTTGATCGGGTAATCGGATAAAAAGGGGTGAGGCATATGGATAATATAAGTCTAGATATCGCAAATCACATACAATATGGTCACTAGCCCCTGAATCGATAATCCAATTGGAAGTAAGTGAGGTCAAAGAGGAAGGAATACTTGTGAAGTTGGCACTAGAGTCGGTGGGGCCCGCTTGATTCAACATGGAGAGGAGTTTGGCCTGCTGATCAGAGGTCAAAATAAGGCCAGAAGGCCCACCAAATACACTGCCAGGGGTAGGAGGGCTATGGCCCAATAAACCAGGGCTAGGAGGGGGTGGTGGAGCAAAGCCCGAATGAAGCCCACCATATGAGCCCATAGAAAATGGGGAATATGTAGAATAAACAGAAAAATCAGTGGTTGAATTATGTGCTGTTGGGCCAGGCCCATGAGATTGACGACGTGATGATCCAGCCCATTGCTTGGGCTACCAATTGGGCGGGTACCCAACTAGCAGGAAACAGGCCTCACGGACATGGCCTGTTTTCTTGTAGTGGGTACATACCCGCGGGTCAGATAAAGGCCCAAAAGAGTGGGCGCCCGTGGGCCGAGCACGTCCGCCTGCAAGAGGCAGGCCGGACTTGCGAGCAGCCCTAGTCTTGGATGCTCATGGGGAGTCACTTGACCCGTGAGGCTGGTGAGACCACGGGGAGTCGCCGTCATCGGAGGAGAGATGGAGGCTATGAAATATGGCAACATCACCGGTGGAAGCTCCATTCCGCTGGTGGATTTCTTGTTTGGAGAGAGCGTAGGTTCGCTCTAATGAAGGTAAGTTGTCGCGAGAGAGAATCTGAGTTCTCAGATTCTAGAATTCCTCAGGGAGATGCATGAGGAATTTCATAGATCTCTCTTCTTGTTCACGATCATGTAGCCGATCATTGATTTTACAAGTGTAGAGGCCGCAATCACAGCGAATCTACGGCTCCTGAGTCTCGAGATTGCTCCAAAGGTCCTTGAGGCGAATGAAGAAATCCGTGAGTTCGGTGGTAGTGCATCCACTGGCCAGGCACAAATCGGAGATTGCCTGACGAAGTCTATAGTGTTGGGTGCTGGAAACCTTGGTGAAAGAGTCGGCCAGAAGTTCCCATATCTCGGATACAAACTTCGTGCGGGAGACAAGGTGCTCAAGGGAGCGTTCGACGGAGTTTACGAGCCAGGATTTGACCACGGCGTGTGCCTGATCCCAGCGTGCGATTTTGTTTAGATCACTGGTCGGTCGTCGGAGTTCGCTGGTAAGAAACCCAAGTTTGTTGCGAGTGAGACAAACGGTGTAAACCTGCTCAGCCCAGATGGCATAATTCAACTCACTGACAAGGCTATAGGAACAATGGAGCCGGCCTGCAAATTGGCCACCGAAAGGTAATAGGGGTCGCGAATGGGGCCGACGAGGGGGTTAACAGAGGGACCAGAGGCGGAATTTGGGTTATTGATGGTGGAAGAAGCCAGATTTGTAGTTGAATTAGGTTGTGGTACGGTGGTTGAGGCCATGGGAACGACGGATGAGGGTGGTCGGAATAGGAGGGACGGCGGCTAGGGTCATAGTGGCAGTTTGGTAATTTAGAAATGGGGCGGGGGTATTTTTGGAAAAAGAAAAGTATGACAGCTAGGGTTTAGCACGAGGTAAATCGGGAAATATGAGGGTATGTGAGGGGTAGGAAAGGAAAAATAAAAATGCAGTGGAGAGACATCCTAACAAACTCAGATAAAAATGGTGGAAAAAGGCGGAAGTGTATTAGATCGTGCTGGTCTCGGATACCATGTAACAAAGTGATACCGAATGTGGGAAACTCTCTTTCGATTGACACTGCGATGAATACAATATACAACAAATGGTCTTTATATAGACGTAGAATGAAACTATACAAGGAAAATAATAATTAAGGAAATATCTACATAATATCAAATGGCCTAATATTATGCTAGGATAATATACGACATTCCTTAACAGTTTGTTATGGTCTGTTTGTTTGTTTGTTATTCGAGTCATATCTCTCTTTTGAAAATAAGCTTTAATTAATTAAAAAGGGCGTTTTTCAAATAAGTTTAGATCCCTTCTAAAAATGTTTAGATCTCCATTCTTAAACTCTTCTTCTTTGACATTCAGTTTTATGATTGATCCAAAAATCACCATGTTACAAAATCAACAATCTAAACTAGTTTACAAAACCTCCAAATAGCATAAACTTAGGTTTTCAAATTTACTATCATACAGTGTGCTAAATAGTGTTGAATAAAACTCTTTGCACGTGTAATCAGTAAATTGAAGCTAACAGAATGTAGTACAGTGATTTCAACAAGATTGAGCTAAATTGAGATTCTTCACTCCAAAAAGGCTTCACAATTATTTTCGAGAATTCTGGCAACTTCAAGAGGAGCTTCACACATTTTATAAAAATTTTGCACACACCTTTTCTTCAAACTAGCCGTCCGGCACACATCATCCTTTCTCCTCGGCATCACATCATGAGGCCATTGCTTAGCACGAGACCTTCTTGTGTGCTTATTATAATAACACTGTTAGATCTAAACTGTGCAATTGGATTTTTGGGTCAGCACTGTCGGCGAAAAGGTAAAGCTTCGTTGATACGTTTCCGGAGGAAAATAGCTCCAAAACTTTTCTCTCCAACTTCTTTCTCTTACTAGATCAAGGTTGAGCTTTTCGTATATACAACCTAAAGAAGGGACAAGCGGGAAGATGTGGAAAAGAGAAGAAGTTAAAAAGGAAAGACAAGGTTTGAAGTGGCGTTTGTATTCCACAGTTAGGAGCGGTTTTCAGCTCCACGCAAACTTGTCTTCAGGTTGGAATATCTATTAGAGGAAACTTTCATTTTTGTAGAGATCCATAGGAACTGATATTGTAGCGAGTGCTCGGGCGTTTCTGCCCGCCGTCTTGTTAGATAAGTTCGTTCCTTAAATCACGCATTTGTAGGGGAAAGAATAGAAAAGGGCTTTACATGCTTTCCGGGTGACTTGACCGTAAGTGACATACTCTGGATCAGTCTTCAGGATCCTTCCAGGGCATTGAACATCCTACCAACAAACTCTTCCATTTTAGGGCCCTTTTCGTTGCTCAAGAGAGTTTCTGCCTAGAAGATTAAACTTCACTTGAGAGAATGAAGAATCCCCTTTGCTAGTCAAAGCACTGTTGCCTTATTAGTCAGAGACTATAATTACTCAAGTTACCTTAAACGCGTTATGAAATAATTTCCTTGCTTATTTTATCAAACATATTTGGACTCCGTTTCTACGATTCCTTTTCTGTTCTGTAAACGCTTAGGAAAAATAAAAAGGTTCATTGGTTCTGTTCTTTAAACATGTCGTGGGGATGACTCGAAAACCTCAAGCTATGTGTCGGAAAAAGTTGGGCTTAGCTTACTACCCGTGATTTGATAACCAGCCGAGAAACTGCTATGAGGGAGTTCGATGGTCATTCCGTTGATCTGGACAGGCCCACACAATTGTTGCCCGGTTGGGTTAGGCCCAAGTTGCATCTAAAATTATTTTATGAAAAGATGCCACGTCCTAAGTTCAACAGGCTCACAACCCGGGTTTCCAATATTATTTTGGTTAACCGTACTGCAAGAAAGCAAAGGTCAGAGGTAATGTTAGATGAAACTGACCAAGGCAATATTCGAATTGCCGCAGCAACAAGTCTAGACTATAGCAACAAAGACAAAAGGAGAATGCAAGCTTGGGAAACAGAAGCTAGTAACAGATTTTGGGAGGAAGGTGCATGGAACGTCACTAGATATCTTGTGGTGTTGTGTAATCTAAAGTCAAATTTGCAGAGTACAAAATTAGGATTTCAATTAGGACATAATTAATTTTAGAAAATTCAAGGAAACCTAATTCACCCCCCTTCTACATTGCCTAAAGGTCTTACAACCATGAGGTCACAAAAACCATACAATAGATGCTGGACATAGTGCTATAGAAAATCCAAAGTACAAGTCTGAATTCCCATTTCAAAATGGGACAAAACTAGTAATGGTGGAGGGAAGATGGTTGAGGTAACTCAACAAGAGAGCAAAATGTGCACCAAAAGGCTTGACTTTCCCAAGTTCAATGGGGATGAGGGCCTAGTAGGTGGATTTGCTGAGTAAATTAGGGTTTTTTTTTTCTTTTTAAAAAAAGAATCCTTTAGATGATAAGAATATTAAGTGCCAATAAACACTTAGAACCTACAGGGGGGAAGTCTAATTGTGGTATTAGTTGTTTGAAAAGGAACATGTGAATGAACCCATTATTTGGCAAATGCTCACAAAAGAACTTATGGCCTATTATGGTCTAATTGAGTACCTAAATGCATACAAGGAGCCAACTAAGCTTTGGCAAATGAGCTCTATCAATGAGTATCAAGCACAATATGTAGCTCTCCTCTTCAAGGCAAGGTTACTAATAACAAATCAACTTCATTTATTGGTTGAAGGAAGTTATTAAGGTTGATGTCTAGATTGCAAGGTGCATGATGCTTTTAGCTGCAGTATGGTTGACTAAAATTTATGAAAGAACACACAATGCCACTAGGCTACCCTTAAGCATCTTAGGGAAAGAGCACTAACAACACTCCACCAAGTGACAAGGCAAAAATGCATGTACAAAGGTTGAGCCAACTAGAGATGTGACAATAGAAATCCAAATGCCTCCATTTTAATTGTGATGAAAAATTTGGCCTTCGTTACCATTGCAAGCAGACATTTATTTTGGTAGCTACAAAGGTATTAGTGACATATAGGGAGCTAAAGGGAAACTGATGAAGTTGTTCTACCATAAATAGAGCAACTTGCAAAAGAAAAATTGGAAATCTTTATAAATGCCATTTATGGCATTTCAACACAATAGACAAGGTGTGTTGTTGCATTTTAGTATTCCTTAAAGAGTTTTCTTCTTGATCAACTCAAGAAGCACATACAACTTTATGAATGTTAAAATTGCTCAAAAGGTAAGGATAAAGGCAACATAGTAAAAGTTCAATATTAGTGTGGCCAATGGTGAAGTCATGGAAAGTAATGGTCTTTGTGTGGGGCTACAATTTAAGATGCAATGGTTAACTACTATTAGAGGCTTTTATCTCTTGCAATTAATAGGTCTTAATGTCAACCTAGGAGCACATTGGCGTCAAACCTTAGGATTGATCTCTTAGGACTTTGGAAGACTTTATATGGCCTTTTCATTGGATGGTCATCAAACAAAGTTAAATGGTGAATGGTGTCCTTCAAAGAAAGTGGTGGGCAAGGAACAAATGAAAAAGGAACTAAACAAATAGAAATGAGTTTCATTACAACTCATGCTAATCACACCCAAGAATCAATGGGAGGTTAACACAAAGCATAGGAAGGATGTTGGGATAATGGCAGAGTTATTAACACAATTTAGTGACATACTTAAAGAACCAAAAGGCCTTCTTCCTATAAAGGTTTATGACCATGCAAGAGTTTCTATTGATTGGAGTTATATGTCTAAGCTAAAGCCTTTTTTACTTGCCTATCCTTTTAATGTAGAAGAAAGACCAATCATGGAAAATGTGTGTTGGTTTTAAGGCTTTAAACTATTGGAAAATAAGGGTTTTGTTATGACAAAATCTATTTGTGAATTATTTCTTGAAATTTTTTTTTCATATGTGTAAGAGAAAATCATAGGAAGTAAAAGGTGTACAAATTATAATATTAATCAATAATATTATAAAGTAACTAGGTTCCTACATTTCTTAATAGAACAGCTTTATAAAGTGACCTTGAGAAATATCTTATATGGATGATGTTAAAAAGATATATTTAAATATATTTAAGAAAAATGATACTTGGCTTTATGTACTTGTAGAAACATGTTAATCAAAAGGCAAAGATCATTCTATGAGAAGTATTATCCAAGCTTGATGTTAATTCAAGAGGAGCTGTGTGATAGATCAAACTCGAGTTAATTTGTGATCATTGGATTAGCCTTAGTTGGTCAAACATATGCTAGACTGATCTTGTTAGATCCTAGACCGAGCTTGTTATATGCTGGATTGAGCTTGTTATATGCTAGACCGAGCCTGTTAAAAGCTGGATTGAGCTTGTTAAAAGCTAGCCCATGATTTCTTTAAATTTGTCAAGGCCCACGCTTGTCTTAGAAGCCCCACTTGCTTCTAACCTAAGTTCATATTACAACACTTATCAAAATGATGTTGTTCAACTTGAAGCCAAGACCACTTAAGAGACTCGATCGACTATTTACCTTAATTGATGTTTTCGAGTTAAACGACCTCTAGAGAAGCCTTTGTTCTCTCTACAGTGCCGAATCCTCAATAGGAGGATTTTGGAGGAGATGGGGTGTCAAAACAGTCAAATTTGGTTTCTAAGAAATGACTTGAGCTCAATTTGATGGGTTGCTCACTATTTCTAATGGGAAGAAGTGTATGATTGAGGTTTGATTTGAAAAACCCTAGATTTATCTTCTCTATTTAAGAAAAGTTTCTTCTTGAAGAGATGGTCATGAATTTACAAATATTTGAAGCATCTCTTTATAAAGAAATGATCTTTGAGCTTACTCAGTTACCTACTCAAGTTGTTAATCATTTGGTGACTTACAAGGCTCTCGATGATTTCTATTTAATCACTCTACTCTTTGATTTTATCATCAATTGTACCTTGTATGCCTTTGTTTATGTGCTAATTACATTCAGAATATATTGCACATGAACATTGTAAGGAATCCAAAACCCTAATTTGTCCTAATTTGGGGGTTTCGTGATAGAAGCTTGGATATTCATTATTCATACTTGAATAGCTCTTTTGATTAGCAATATCCTATAAACTATTACATTATTTGGGGATTTGCACTTGTACATGATCTTTTGATCATATTTTATAATTGTACTTGAGAATTCCTTTAAGGGGGAATTTGTTGGATTAGGGAGAATGTTTTCTCTTAATCTGGTTTAAGTAAAGAAGACTTCAATTGGTTGGATTGAAGGAAAAAATGGTGGACACAAGACTCAAGGACTGAATGCTGAACCACTGTGGTAAATCTAGTGTTCTTCTTCCCTCTATTGACTCGGATCTTGTTGTTTCTTGCTAATTACCTTATCTTTTACTTGATGTTAGCTTGCTATTTTACTTACTAATTAGTTTGTCAACTACTTGATAATAACTTGCTGTCTTGTTGCAAATTAGTGTGTTACTTGCTTAGAGTTTGCTTGATGTATGCTTGCTTCATTTGTATGATCACTTAGAACTATTTTAGAAGTTTAAAAGTGGTGACCAAGTCTTAGCTTAATTAATTTAACCCCCCTTCTTGTTAAGCCATAAAACCCAACATAAACTAGAAAATCATGATAGACCATTGTCTTATCCCAACAATAAATGAGTCATTGTCTACTATCAACTTCACATGAACATATATAACATTGAGAAAATGGCCTTCTAAATGCAAAATGAACACAACAAATTCCTTATAATGCCTTTTAGGCTCATGAATAAACCAACAATATTCCAATCTTTGATGAATGGGGGTATTTTGGGTTCAATTATATAGGTACATTCTTAGTTTCTTTATTGATATTCTTATATATAGCTTTGGTCAGAATGAAAATATTAGACACATTAGAGAATAATTTGAAATATTTTAAGCTTAATAACTACTTGTTAAGTTCTCTAAATGTGAGTTCGAGCAAACTAAAATAATGTCTTTATGCCACATATTAAAAAAGGAAGAAGCATTAGCATAAGCAAGGTTTTCATGCCCAAACTAGAATTAGTGAAGAGCATTAACTAACTCTTTAAAAAGGATCAATTCAAGTTGAACCAATATGCTAAGGAAGCCTTTTTGGAACTCAAATGAACCTTGATTTGCATCCATGTTTTGGCATTGCCTAATTTCAAAAAACAATTCGAGGTAGAATGTGATGTATCTAGATGGGGGGCAAGACCTAATCTAACTCAAAGGAACCAACTAGTTGCTTATTTTAACAAGGGATTCAAGGGAAAGGTTTTACAAATATCAACTTATGAAAAAGGGATGACCTCTTATATTTTAGTGGTGAAAAAATGGAGACATTGTCTCCTTGGAAGGTTATTCACCATGAAGACTAATTAATGCTACATGAGATTCCTATATGAGTAACAAATTTTTACTCCAACATAACAAAATTGGACAGGCAAACTTAGGTGGTTTGAGTTCAAGCCAAATATAGGCTAGAAAAGGAAAAAATTTGAGCAAATACCCTATTGAGAATGGGAGATGGGCTATTTGAATGCTTTATCTTGGCCTCTAATAATGTGGCTAGAACCTATTCATGAAGAAAATAAGTCACACTTGTTACTAAGAGCATTAATAAGGAAGGTGCAAGCAAGGGACATGTGAGGAATGTAGAGTTTTTAGGAAGCTTTTTTGTTCTACAAAAACATAATTTGCTTATTGAAGGATTCACCTCTAATACAAACAATTATGGGAGAATTTCATCACAATAGCCATGAGTGTAACCATGAAATATATCAATATATAAGTGTAGCCACGAAACATATCTATATATGAGTGTGGTATTCTTTTAGAAAGGAATGCAAGCCATAATTTTTAACTTCATTTAGAGATGTGTTGTATGCCAGAAAAGTAAAACAAAGAGCCTAATGTAATGACTTGAGATTGCTAACACCCAACTTAGCCTAGAGATTAGGTTAGCCATCACCTTAGGCTAATCAGTAGAACAAGCAAACCAATGTAAGATTAGATTCAAAATAAAGATTAAATTATCAAAAAGAAGTGTCAAATTGTATAGTACCACCCCAAAAGTCCCTCTCACTCCCTTTTTTTGAGAACCATAGTAAATCCTCTATACAAAAGCCTAACTAATCCATCCTTAGATCATTACAAAAGCACTCAAACCTAACTTGTGAGTCTTACATTTATAGTGAAAGTTTCCATAAGTTTTGGCCAACCTAAAAATATGGCCTTTCATCTCCTTTTATATCCATTCTCCCTCCTTCGTTAGGCTAGATGCCATTGCCATGTGTTAGTGTTGCATTGCATTATTTCAAAATACAAGTGTTGGCAAGTGCCTAGTTTAGTGGTGAGCATGTGTTGCTTAAGATCTCTTAGTCCTAAGTTTGACATCTTGAGAGTGCACTAAATGGGTGTGCAAGCACTAAAAAAACATAAAAAAATTCTACTAGCACCACTTATTCAAATCTTCCAAAACAGACGATGTCGTCTTGCCATAGGTTACATATCCAAAATGTTTCCTTTGGATCGATTTTGCAAATCAGTCAGTTTTTCGGTTGCTTCACAAACAGCCCTTGGATTGGAAACAAGCCCTTATAATTTAATTTTTTTTTTTACACACATAATCAAATTCACACACTTAAATGTTAAAGGAGGGATCAAGAGGTCCCAAAAAATACTTGCTCCCAATTGAGTCAAATGCTTATTGACCCTTATTTTGTCCTATAGAATATTCATATATTATCTTTCTTATATTAAAACAATAAGCAAATAAGAATAATTCTTTATTCAAATTTTCTTTATCCATAAACTTGATAGTGTAACATAATGACACAAATGTAAGAAATTGGCCATCTTATCATATCATTGCTTAGATATTATAATTTGTGAACAATTATTTCCTTTATCCTTATGGTACAAAAACACGGTCAAATTTTAGACATAACTTCTTAAATATTTTGTCAAATCAAAACGCATTTTTATGAAAAAACTCTTTTCTAACACAACATAGACATGAAACCTACTTAAAAAATGAAGAAAATGATCATGATTACATAATTTATGAGTAAATATTCAAATCTTAATTTTTGTAGTGACAATATTTAGTATAAATGATTCTTTCAATAAATCAAAACATTTATCTTGTATTAATAAATAATGGCCTATGACTTAATAAAAAAATTTTAATTTTATTTATGATAACACAAACATGAAACAAAATGCTAACATAACAATTCCCGTACATATGAGGGTTGTAAAAATCTTTGGAAAGGCCCGCCTCTATGATCCCTTCATTGGTTATAAAGTAAAAGCATTAAAAAACCAAAAATTAAATAATAGATAAAGCAATTGACCACCTAGTAAGTAATTGGGTTCTATCAAACCGTTTTCTGAATTTATATTTTCCTGTTTTAGCTTATTTAGCTAATTTACAATACTAAATCAATTATTCTACGCAATCGTGTATAGATTTGCCCATTCATCGAGAAAGATTGGATTCTTGTCTTTAGTGAAAAATAAATAAATGCTCCCAGCCTTCTATTGAAAATCAAGTGATACGGAATAACTTTGAGCTCTTTGATCTTGAACCAAAAGGAAAATTATGCCGAATTAGAAAAGAATAAGGCTATGAGAAAAAAGGAAAGGACTACATACAATACTTGAAGTTAAAAAGGGGACAATAGTGTTTCAGTAAAAAATATGAAGATATGGTAGAATGATGTGTTTTAAGTATAAAGCATTTATTTTTTAAAGCTGAAAACCATATCCACATATTGAACTCTAACTTATCATGAAAAAAGAAAAAGAATGTTTGAAACTCAGCCATCATCAAAATCTAATATGATTTTGTTCAAACTAAGTTAGGAGATGCTTAATTTTCAATGTGGTGGTTTTTTCTAGATCGTTTAGAAGGATAGATATCAAAATGAGAGAGAATTAAAAATAAGAATTGTGATCTTAAGTCTTTTAAGAGGGTTCTAAATTTCTTAAAATCTAAGAAGGAACTTTAACTTTTTTTGGGAAAATAAAATCTTTTTAATTAATTAAATTTACTTACAAAAAGAGATTAATCTTTTTAAATACAATTCTATTGACTCAAACTAATCATATCATCTAATCAATTAATTTCTTATAACTAGTTTATAAACTTACTACCTAATCTAATAAGTTAAGATGATATAACCATTTAACCAAAGAAAATACGTGATACCACTATACTTTTTTATATCACAGAAAGTCCTAAAATTATACATTAGTGGGAAAAAAAATTCTGTTTATTTTATTTTGTTAGAAGAATTCTTCCTTAAGAGTACTTGCTAGATGAAATAAAAATAAAAATAAAAATAAAAATCCAAAAAGCTTGAAATCTGAAGCACGCTTTAGCGGAGCTTGCAGTTCTTCCAAATTCCTCTCCCATCTCGAGCCACGACGGTTAGATCTGTGGAGGTCAGTTCAGCGGAAGCCTGAGAGCGCTGATGGCGAGCACGAAACCAAGCCCTCCTGCGCTTCCAAAATCGGGGGCCATTTCTAAGGGCTACAACTTCGCCTCTACATGGGAGCAGGTATCTGCGTTTTATTAAGATTTGCACAGTTGTTTCATGATCTACACATCTTAATTTGAAATGTTGTATTCGTAATATTCGATCTGTTCGCTTTTGTGATCGACATGGCTTCTCATTTAATTTTGCTCTGCCCGTGCAGAACGCTCCTTTGACGGAGCAGCAAAAAACTACAATCGAAACACTGTCTCGTGCTGTTGCGGAGCGGCCTTTTCCGCCCAATCTAGCACAAGATCATGTCTCTCCCCCGGATAATGTATTGTCGGTCTTCGTTTCCACTAAAGATCACTCTCTCCAAGATTCATGTCCTACTATTCAACCATTCTTGTTGAATCCAAACCAGGTATCAACTTATTGTCTGGTTTGTGATTGCTTAGCTCTACACCTAAGACTCTTGGTTAGATTCATCCGTCTTTTCTGTTTTTTTTTTTCTAGCTTTATAAGTGGTTTAACGACTTCGAATCGGCAATGGAGTCACAGGTTAGTGGTGATTTCCGTTGGCATCATATTTTTATGCTTCGTAAGTGTGAATAAATGCTAATTTCATCTTATTCTTTTCTTTCTTAGACAGAGGAGAAATATCAACAGTATGTAAACTCTTTAACAGAGCGCATACAAACATGTGATGGTTTACTTGGGCAGGTAAGTCTCTTTTGACCTCTGTTGGCTTCCTAAGCCGAGCTTTTTCCATTTGCATTTGCATTTGGATTTGGACTTTTAATATGTCAGAGCTTCTTTTTTTCAGGTGGATGACACCCTAAGCTCCCTTGACGAATTACAGCTGGAGCATCAAGCAGTAGCTACAAAGACTAAAACGCTTCATGATGCATGTGATCGGCTGGTGTGTCTTTCTGTCATTTTCTATATTCCCTTGCTTGAGGTTCCAAAAAAAAAAAAAAAAACCACCATGAGCAGGTTTTAAGTAAACTGATAGTTCTGTTCCCCTTAGGATAGAAGAATGGTAATTCTGACTTTGAAAATGATGTCATGTGTCACTAACTATGGAAGGTAGTGAAATTGTTTAAAATAGTCCAGTTGTTGGCTCACTTTCATATCCTTTTTGCAGGTAATAGAGCAGCAAAGACTGACTGAATTTGCAGATGCAGTTCATAGTAAACGAAAGTACTTTGATGAATTAGAGAATGTAAGGTTTGGCGGCTAGTTTGCTTTGATTTTATTTTATTTTTGCTGTTAATTAATAGCCTAGTACTACAATTTGCAACTTAAGAGATGTAAAATGGAAAATATTGCTTAAAGTTATGGAAGAAAACTTTGACGCGTGTGTATGCCTGGTTGTGATTGGTAAGGACATGATATATTATTACTTGTCTTACTTAATATTGCTGGCATCTCTTACCCCGTCTTTCTGCCAACATGGATTGCCTTGTTTGTTAGCATCATTTACTATTGTTAACTGGCTTAATCTGAATATCTCTGACATCCCTAACTTTATTTTTGTAACCAAGTATTATTAGTAGACACGATCACCTGTAAAATCGTATAATCGAAGAGAACATGAATTCTGGTTATTGGTGACATCATTAGAACCTGTTTGGAGCATTTATTGGTAGTTCTGATGATTGGTAAATGATGCAGTTTTAGTCAGCTTCAGCTGCTAATTTTGGGTAGCTTGGTTAGTTAAGAATGTGGTGCTTCCTTAGATACTTTTGGCCTCTGTTATTAACCCTCATTTTTTGAACAATCTATTTCACTCTCTATTATGCAGATGCTTTTACTGAGGCAGATTCTGCATATGTCATTGTCGCTATTGTTTTTATTTTCTTATGGTATCCATCAAGCTTGGATTAATTTGCATATTCCCATTTGAAGTTTGTGAGATGCACCTTTATAGATGTCGCTAGTGGTCTTTGAATGAAATGACATTTCTACTTTTCATAAAGAACGTTAGAAGGTGGTGGGTTGAACCTGTTATGGTTGGGTGAGTTACACCTGTATGCATTTGTAAACATATAAATTTGCTTCTCTGTTTAGAGTGTTTTTCTACGGTCGTAGTTATTGTTTGATTAGTACATAAAAGTTCTGATGCATAAAGTAGCAATTTGCAATAACATATTGCAATATGTGCAGATTGCTTCCAATTTTTATTCTCCAAATATGAATGTTGGAAACGAGAACTTTCTCCAACTGCTCAAGCAGCTTGATGATTGCATTGTGTAAGTGGCTGATTTTCCATGTCAATACTTTCTAGAATTCTTTTGTTCTAACCAAGGAAAAAGAAAAGAAATGCAACTTTTCCGTTTGGGATGGGATGGGAATTGTTACTATTTGTTGGCTATGACAAGCGAGAACCTTACCATTATTTAAACTTTGTGCCAATTTTAGGTATGTTGAAAGCAATCCACAGTATGCTGAGTCCAGTGTTTATTTGCTCAAATTCCGACAACTTCAGGTATACAAGTGACTCTGATGTTAACATCTTGGAAGGAATATGATTGGGTGAAAGCCAACCATTTGTATCCCTCACTGTGTAAAAGTCTTGCCAGTATGATTTTTTTTACTCAATGATCTGGAAATTTACTTGTTTTGACAGTCTCGAGCTTTGGGCATGATACGTGCTTATGTACTTTCAGTACTCAAAGGTGCTTTTTCTCAGGTGAAGTGAGTGTATGCAGTTGAATAATTGGAACACATTGACACACACACAGAGACGTGCAGAGGTAGATAGTAAGGGTTCAAGTTTCAGTGATATGGTCATTTCCTTTCTCAGGTCCAGGCTGCAATCCGATCTACTAGCAACAGCAAAGCATCTGTTTCTGAAGGTGTAGAGGCATCCGTAATATATGTTCGTTTCAAAGCAGCAGCAAGTGAGGTAACCATTTCTTTGGGTTCAAAGTAAGTCTACCACATTAATGAAGGTTTGATAATTCAGATCACCCACTATGGAAGTGGCTGGCATTGGGGGGTGAAAAATGCGTAACTCCTTTTGCTAGAATCTCTCATTTGGGTATTAGTTGTGTGCTACAACTTGATCTTCTTGAATCTTTCGTGTGCAGAGGCAACTTATGATCGTATATTTTTGCAGCTTAAGTCAGTGCTAGAGGAAATTGAAAGCAGGTCATCGAGGAAGGAATATGTTCAACTTCTTGCTGAATGCCACAGATTATACTGTGAACAGAGGCTTTCCTTGGTGAGCTGATGTTTGGTTGGTTCTAAAAAGAATTTTATTATTTCATGATTCAGTTGATTTTAATCATTCTTCTTTTGCTTTTTGGAGCAATCAGATTGGTTTTAATCATCTGTTCATTTTGTTCTTTCCAGATCAAGGGTATAGTTTATCAACGGATTTCTGAGTTTGCAAAGAAAGAGGCATTGGCATCATTAACAAGATCTGGATGTGCATATCTAATGCAGGTAGGGTCAATCTGTGAACTAAAAGAAGTAGTGGTTGGAGTCAATCTTTTATATATGTGTTGATGAAAGTGAGTAGTAAGGATTGCATTTTTCAGATATGGTTCAATTTCCAATTCTGTTTTGCGCTGTTTTCTCAGGATTTAAGTGTTTTGTGTCTAAATCTTGGTTGGAGTTTTTTCGTATTTTAAATGGGTGAATATTCACAAATTTTCTTCAAGGACTGATTTCTTAAGGGGTGAATCTCATGTCTATAGTAAGTCGTTATATTATTTTCAGTTTGTCTATGCATTTGATTTTCAGTTGGACCTTAAGTAATGTTTTGTTTTTGTGACTTTTGGCTATTTGCATTCCATGATAGTTCTTTAATGACTTTGCTGTCCATATGCATTTATTAAGAAAAAAATAAAAACTTGGACTCATGTGCATAATTTTAGAGGGTAAAATGGAATGGCTTAAATACTTTCTAAGTTTGACCATAGATGAGATGCTCTCTTGAGGTTTTCACCCTATATTTTCAGTAGTGTATGTGAGCCCCTATGAAGGGGTGAGCAAACTTACGATTGATTGACAATTAGATTGGTGTTCCTTGCTAACTTAATTTTTTGTTTTTTTGAGTTATTTTTTCTTTACTTCACTTTTCAATAACCATAACTATTCCTTTTATTTATTTATTTAATCTGCCTTGCCTTTTGCATTATTTTGATTAAAACTAAAGTAACTTGCAGGTCTGTCAGCTTGAGCTTCAACTCTTTGATCATTTTTTCCCATCTTCCGAGGATGTTTCAAGTTTGGCTCCGTTGATAGATCCCCTGTAAGTTTCCAAGCCAATTTTCATAAGCACAAGCTTCAACTGTGGTTGTTCATCTAGACTTGCTTACTTCGTGTTGCCTGCAACCAGTTGGCTTTAATCTTTGATATTTACTTTACCTTAGCTTTCCCTTCTTACTTTCTTGGTGCTGAGACATCTTTGATTACTCTCTTTTGGGTCCATTAGGTCATATCTTAGTTAGGGGGTTCTTGCGGTGTTGGATAGGACATATGATAGCATAATGGAACGATCTGAAAAGCTGTTCCTCTCTCTCCCTTTTATCTTTTTGAATTATTACTAAAGGATCTGGGCAATGGGGAGAGGCTTTGATATTTTTGCAAGGTTAGCTTACTAGTTTTAGTGTATTGGAGAATGACATCCTTTTGGGTCTCATCATAGTTAAAGGTTTAAGCTATATAAGATGATTCTATAAACTAGTTTGTGCTTCAATTTTGTTATGCATGGTGTTAATCAGTCCTTTTAGAAGCCTTCTGTGGTCAAATATTTGTGGGATATGTACTGATAGTGGAGGTTTTAACTCCTATTGCTCTGTGAGGGGTGATGCCATCTGGGAGAACTCCCTTTTTGCTTGGGGAGTCTTTGATGGTCGTAATGGATACTTGATTGGCACTTTAGTCTCTTGGAGTCAATGCATAATAAGCAAGACCAAAGTCTAGTAATGCTTTGTATGTTTTAATTTTGTGTTGTTAGGGAAACCACGAGGTAGAGTTTTTGTTTTTGTTTTTGTTTTTAGTTTTTAGTTTTTAGTTTTTTTGTTTTTAGTTTTTAGTTTTTTTGTTTTTTGTTTTTAGTTTTTAGTTTTTAGTTTTTAGTTTTTAGTTTTTGTTTTTTGTTTTTTTTATATAAATCTTTTGGGGAACAAAGGAACTTCCTTTTGTGTGCTTTAAGTGTAATCCCCTGTCATTGCTTGTAGATTTTGAGACACTAGTTGTCTTTTCATGCTTAAGGAGATTGCCTTGTTTGATTTATGTTCCACCTTCCTGTTTTTTCTTTTTTGATTGGGGAGTCTTATACAGCTACTAGTAGAGGCTTGTGTTTGATGATCGTAATGGCTACTTGATTGGCACTTTAGTCTCTTGGAGTTCAATGCATAATAAGCAAGACTTCGTCAAGTAATGCTTTGTATGTTTTAATTTTGTGTTTTTAGGGAAACTACAAGATAGAATTTTTTTTTTTTTTCGGCTAAAGAAACTTCCTTCTGTGTGTTTCAAGTGTAATCCCCTGTCATTGCTTGTAGATTTTGAGACACTAGTGGTCTTTTCATGTTTAAGTAGATTACTTGGTTTGATTTATGTTCTGCCTTCCTGTTTGAAGTATTAGGCGACATATCAAAAGTGTTTTGGTTTGTAATTCCCCTTGGAATTGTGAGTAGTGATTTCTGTATGCTGAGTACTTTTTTCAATGTTGAAGTTATTGAAGACTGCCTTTGTTTTTTATTCCAATTGCAAGGTCTTATTAAACTAATGACAATGTTACTTGTCCTGCAGGTCCACATATTTGTACGATACACTCCGCCCAAAACTCATTCATGAGGCAAATATCGATTCTCTTTGTGAACTTGTTGATATCCTCAGAGTGGAAGTTCTGGGAGAACAGCTAAGTAGACGGAGTGAATCATTAGCTGGTCTACGCCCTACATTACAAAGGATTCTGGCAGATGTTCATGAGAGGCTGACTTTTCGTGCTCGAACATATATTAGTGATGAGGTACTTTCTATTTTTCAGCTGTTGTTTATCTTAACTCTTCGATGTATAAACCTTACATTTTTAAAATTGTCAAGATATTCCTTCTTGACTGGCTTTGAAATCTTGTTCAGTGGTTCAGATGCATTAACTTCTTAAATAATGTAATCTTTATTTAATTGAATATAAGGATGGTCTCAGACCACCATTTTTTTAGGCTATTGGTTGGTGAACAAATCAAAATGGTAAACTTGATCATTACATGGTGATAATTATTTTCAATTAAATGATATTGATATCTTTGATGAATTTTATAGAATTCATGTTCTTTTGTTTCCTGCCAGGGCAATAACTGACTCCAGATTACATAGTTGGTTACAAATAGTATCTGAACGTTATGCAACATAATTGTTCTTGCTGGGAACTTATTGACCCAATAATGAGTGCTTTATAATAGAACATGAGCCTTATGCTACTATGCATCAATTAGTCTGCGGACTTCTATGCTTAGAAACTATAAATGTGCTCGTGGAGGGGTCAGAGTGACAGAATTACTCTTATGGACTTGCTTATTCTAGGTTACTAAATGTTTGTGACTTCCTTTTTCATTTTTGGGGTGCAATGTCTAAACCTCCCAAGAGTTGCAAAAGTAATTGAATACTAGGATCAGTTTGTTCTCTCTTCTTAATTTGAAGGGAAGGTACTGTTTCTTTCAAATGTGCAGATTTTGTTTTGAAGTCTTCATTTGCTTCATTTGTAGATTGCAAACTATATACCTTTCGACGAAGACCTGAATTACCCTGCGAAGCTGCAACAGTCTGTTGAGGATAAATCAGAAGATGTAATGTGCCTTACACTCACTGCCTCTTTTTTTAGCTTATATAAATCAACAAGTGATTTTAATACTTATTTAAGTTGGTAAAGATTCATTCATGCATTTTCTGTTGTCCTGTTCTGTAGCCTGCTGACAGCACACATGCACGAATGAGCACAAATATATGCACATTTTTATTTATATATTTGTTTATTTTGATCTTTGCATATGTGGTAGGACACACATAGTTACTTCAATTGCTGAATTAAACCATTACGTAAGTTGGACGCCTTTGTCAGTTCTAGCAGATGCTTGCTGGTTTTCCCAGCTTGCAGGATTGTTAGAGTTGCCACTATTGTAGTTGTTGCTGCCTCATATCGTCTATTTATTTCTTGACTTCTGGTAGAAAAGCTTTGGTCCTTGAATAACATCTTGTATATTTTTTCTCGCTCTTTATCTTGTAGGCTGAGGAAAACTCAAATGTATTTAAAACTTGGTATCCTCCACTGGAGAAAACCCTTTCGTGCCTTTCAAAGCTGTACCGCTGCTTAGAATCAGAAGTTTTCACTGGTTTAGCACAGGTACTGTAACCTTTGGATTATGAATTTTGCTAGGCTACCGATCTGTCAAGTAACCTTGTTTATTCTGCTGAAATTTTGGCTTTCTGAAATGTTTTTCAGGAGGCAGTGGAGGTTTGCTCTATATCTATCCAAGTGAGTTTGTGAAAGAAATTACTGTCTATTCAGTAGAATGCAATACTAGAAGTCCTTCTTCCATTAATACTATGAAACATATAAATTTATGCTGTTGTCTGTCAGAGAAAATTAGGTTGTGTTTGTATTACTGTTATTTAATGGGAAGAAGTGATCGCTACCTACACATTTTGACCTAATAGTAATGATTCCTAATTAAGTATATCAACAAATAACCACTATTTCTGCAGCATTTCGCTGTGAATTGTTTTTGTAACTGGCGTGTGCTTCTATCTGCTACAGAAAGCAAGCAAACTTGTTGAAAAGAGATCATCACCGATGGATGGCCAACTTTTCCTTATAAAGTATCTCCTTATTTTAAGGGAGCAGGTAATCTCTGTTTTCTGGGTTATGTGTTCCCTTGGTGATTGTTCTATTAATATTGTTTAAATTGATTGCTGACAACTTGTGTCTTGCAGATTGCACCTTTTGATATTGAATTTTCAGTTACACATAAGGAGCTTGATTTCTCCCATTTGCTGGTTAGTTCTCTGAGACCAAAGCTCTTGTTAAGTTGAGAGCATTACCTGGTATTTCTTGTATCTGCGTCTCAATAGCTCACAGCTTAAGCACTCCTTTGGTTGAGTAGCTTTTATTTTTTATTTTTCTGTATTGCCATTTTTTGCATTGCAAATGAGCTGCCCTCTGGGTATTATAATTTAACTTTATAATCTTAGACTTCCATGATTCTTGTCCATTGTTTATTGGAGTTTTTTGTTGGAGGATGAGTTAAGCTCAAATCGTTTAGTTCCAGTGGGATTGAACCTCACGTCTGGTCTGGACATTTTTCATGTTGTTCAACCTCTAGGAGTTTGAGTACCCCTTACTATAGGGAGGTCAAGTAGAAACCAGCAAAGCTGTAGCAGAGTGATGCACTCTGTTCCGTTGAATCTGGGATAAGTTTCCGAAGAGTAGAAATGCAAAAGTAGTTTGAGTTGTTTGCAGCAACATCTACATGTTTCTGCTGAACCATCAGTAAAGAGGAATCATTATTAGATAATCGTTGGTGATTCAGAATTAGTTTCTGAAACTTTGTCCTTTTAAAGGTTGAAAAAGAAAGGAACCTTTGGATATTGTCTTTCTCCTGTAGTTTTTCTTGCACTATTTGTGCTTGTTATTTGAACATTTGTTTTATCTGATTTGGGAAATTGTATTGTCTTTAGAACTTAAACGAATCCTTACTTGGTTGAGTTCTCTGTCAGGAACATTTAAGACGTATACTTAGAGGTCAAACCTCATTGTTTGACTGGACAAGATCAACTTCATTGGCAAGGACTTTATCTCCCAGAGTTTTGGAAAGTCAAATAGATGCCAAGAAGGTCTGTGACTCTGCCTTACTACACAATCTTTATGAGAGTTGCACATGATATTTCTTGGTTGACATGTTAGTGCCATGTGGGATTTCCACTCCCATGGTATGTTTGGGATGCAAGAGAACAATTTTTTCGTTGAGAAAAAGGTCATGCAAGTGTATTTCATAATGACGGCATATCACTTATATTCTCTAGTCCTTGAATTAAAGTTGTATTTATAAATTTTGTCAGATCCTTTTGCCATGACTTTTTAGCCTTTGTTGGTGATACTGATTATGCTTTGCTAGAGATTTGATTTCTGAAAGTTGTTGGTACCCTCAATTTTTGCATCCTTTATTGTCTGTCATCTCTTATGTGCTATAGGTATTGACTATGCAACTGCTAACTCGTAATCTTACATGATCATGGCGATTGATTTTTCCTCTTTCTAACTATGATGCTAACTCCAACTAATGATTACAATAATTGAAGTTTTGTGGATGGCTACTCATTTCCTTTTCAAGTTCAGTTGACACTAATATTTTATTTGGGTAAATATTCATTTGCAGGAACTTGAGAAAAGCCTAAAAGAAACTTGTGAGAAGTTCATTATGTCTGTCACTAAGCTAGTTGTGGATCCTATGCTTTCATTTGTTACCAAGGTTTGTCTATTTCCTCATTATGTATGTTTTTAGGCTGCCTTCAGGATATAATACTGAAAACTTCACTGGTTCGCAATTTGATGGACCAGACCCTGGATGTCAACTAAGAAGGCAGTTAAAAATCATAGTGGTATGTGATGTAGGAGTAGCTCCATCTGATGTGTGCGTAAAGAAAAGTGAGAACGAATACTCAAAAAGGAAAAGAAAAAAACTGAGGTGAATTAGCTTATTTTTGGGAAGACAGGAGAGAATTTACTTCCTTTCAGAATCCTTGGCTCTCTCGAATTCCATATCTTTAATAGACATTTGTACTTCTAAGATTTCAGAGAATTCTTTCGGGACTGCTTTATTTTGTTTTTAAATTTCTGGAAAGTTTTTGAATATTTTTCTTTTAAAAGGTAAATGTTACATCTTAAAATGAGAGAAAAAGATAGAGAAGGAAAGAAGAGGGGGCGGGAGGGTGGGTGAGGTTGGTTTTTGAAGAGGGGGAGGGAGAGGAATATCTAGAAACTTGTTTGTATGACTACTTTGAGAAGTGCAAAAAAAGAAAAGAAAAAGAAAATAAAGGAAAGGAAACTAAGGGGCTTGCTAGAGGCTAGTCTATGTAGATGTTTCGCAGCCACCTGCCAGATCCAATTGGCACGTTCCACTGGACACATGGAAGCTTCCATATGGTTTCTGGCATACGGTGGCTGTCAGATCCAATGGCCGCATTGCAATGGCCTTGCCGAAGGTGCCATAAGATTTTTGTCAATTGCTTGGTCAAAAGCAATTGCTTGGTTGTTTCAGAAGCACATGGGGTGTAAAATGTTACCAATTTGTTTTGTAGGTAACAGCTGTGAAAATCGCACTATCCTCGAGCACCCAGAATCAAAAGGTAGAGTCTGCTATGGCCAAACCGCTTAAGGATCAAGCTTTTGCTACTCCAGATAAGGTAGCAGAACTCGTTCAGAAGGTAAGCGCTGCTATTCAGCAAGAGTTGCCAAGTGTGATGGCGAAGATGAAGCTTTATCTGCAGAACCCATCGACCCGAACAATACTTTTCAAGCCAATAAAGACAAACATTGTGGAAGCCCATGTGCAAGTACTAAACTTGCTCAAAGCAGAATATTCCCATGAAGAGATACAGAACGTTATCAATATGGTGTCCATCCAGGATCTGCAAGCACAACTTGACAACCTCCTGTGAGGTTTTTGGCGAAGCCTATTGAATTACGTAGTATCAAATCCTTTCATCACTTCCACCTCTTCAATCAACTAGAAACTTCTACTCAAATTCCTTTGCAGATGGGCGCTCGCCAGTGTTTTTGTGTACTTGCTTTTGTGATTTTCTCTGCCTCTGTACATTCACCAACAGCACTTATCATGCCCTGATCCTTCAATTTGGCGTTCGTCCCCATATTACCTGTATAAACTGACAATTAATCAATGATTTTGTTCCTTGATCGCACAGATAATGCTTTTTATGTTCTGTTGCAATTATGCTAGCATTTCTTATGGGCTAATGATAAAAGAAATGAGGCGTATGCTGCTCCAAGTTCAAACCAAAGATTCAGGATAATCAAGAGCAAGAGAACGCATAATTTACACAAACAGCCATTCGGGGGGGTCAAAAATGTAAGTGGGTATAGCACCAAGACGATGATTTTTCCAGAATACTTCAAGAATGTTGAGCGTAAATGATTCATTTCATTCTCATTCAAAGGCATCAGTTTAACAGCCAAAATTGATGATTTTCCCAGAATGCTGAAGGTAAATCAGAAAATAAGGTCTTAATTTAGGAGCAAGTATATAATTTTTCATCTGAAAAATAGAAAATGGCGTCCAACTTTTAGAAGAGTAAGAAATGAGTTTTAGCCTGAAAACGGGAGGAAAAACGTGCCAACAGCGTCTCCTTGGCGGTGGATAACTTGAGCTTTACTCAAGCTTTCACGTGGCGGCCTTTTGATTTTCAACATCTCTAGCTAACCAAAGCACTTTCATTTCAGTTCACTAACTTCTAATGTGATAGCTGTCTGAAAGAAACTCCGAAACGATCATGGCGTAATCAAGTTGTCCCTACAAGGATTAGGATTCAAAATCATTACACTTAAAGGATTGGATAGCCACTCACAGACTACAATTTTCAAAAGATAAAACTTTCATAAAGGTGGACTTCACATCAGAAATCCTATCAACCATTCATGAAAATCGTGGAGATGGTTTTTCAAAGCCCAAATGATGGTGGGGTTCAACGAGCAGTTGGCAAAATCTTCTTGATGTTCCGTGAGCAACGAAACAATTGAAAAGTCCTTGCGGTGATTTAATGATAAAACAGCCTCTTCAGCATGCGAATTGTGGCTGCAAAAGAAAAGCTCGGATGGAGACAGAATAGGTGCTGTATTCAATGTTCGAGAGGCTTTGTTTTACAAGAACAATCGACGACTTTTCATTCGGCTAACCATGCACAACGCCGACTTTCCGCCTCTTTTATACTTTTTATTTCTCCTTCTCTAGACTTTCTAAGGCTTCATCATCACCTTCTTAATGCTATCCTCAGAGATCTGTGCAGAAGTCCATTATGTCTCATTCACGACGCTCTCCTATAAAATCAAGATGGCATCGTTTACATCACTTGCATTGGTGCGCTTTTCTATATAAACGGTGAGTAGATCACCACGACTGTGTTAGAATATTTGGTACTCTTTTTCTCTTTTTGCGCAAGAAAAGCAAGTTGTGCTCTTTTTAGTGCTTGCCTACTAAATGGACATCCTCCAAAAGCAATAATATTCAGAGCAGCCCTGCACGTATAAAACCCACCATACATTGGCTTCAGGTCTTCACTTTCAAAGCCTGCCAAATACAGTCTAATGGGCAACATCAATCACAAAGCATCTTCTTCCATCTTTACACTCACAGTTTTGCTCCTATTATTGTCGGCCGGAACTTCGGCGACTCGCATCAACCTGCAACTAGAACGATCACAGAGTAGAAGCTCAGGAGCTCCAAAGCGGCAGCTGCCTAAGTTGCATGAGGTTGTTTCCCATTTCGTTTCAAAGAACCGCATCCCACCTTCGGGTCCAAGCCATCGGGGAAACGCAGCTCCCATTTTCCGTAGACATGTCTTGCAAATAAGCGAAATTTTTTTTTCAGCATTAAACTCTGTGCCGAGCCCAAAAGTTGGCAATTAATCCTTTTGCAGTTTTTCTTTTCGAGCAAAAAGGGAAAACCTTGTCCAGATTTACCTTGGATTCTTGTAAGGTTCTTGAGACTTGTGTCCTTGTTGTAGACTTGTGAGAAGACGGGAAACACAAAACCGCTTTTTAATGACTACAGTTTGCGCCCGAAAGATATGATGAATTTCAATTCAGAAAGCAAATTTTTGCAAATCTTAATTCATTGTTTAATTGATCTTGAATGTGAATTATTAATTGTTATCCAAATCAATGATCAATCCTTCACAAAATAGTTATGTTACTTGTTTAGAAACGTGCAATTGTAATCAATCTAGGTGAAGGCATTATTAGGTTTGTTGAGGAAATGACTACAGTACTCAAGATAAAATGCTCCAACTACAAAGATGAAGATTTTATTCATTTTGTTCGATGTAATGCTTCTGCTTAATTTTGGTAATACATTTTATGATTGTCTTAAGAGTATCTTAATGCTATCTATTTTCAGTTCGGCCACCTTGTTATTTCTTTTTTCTATTAGAATTTATAACTATCACAAAACCATGATCACTGGTTTGAATTTCATTTTCTCTTTTCCTTTTAGTTGGAGTCAAATGCCTTCATCAAAAAGAAAAAATAATCAGAGAGGGAGAAGCAAGATTTGTTATTCAATGATCAACAACAAAAGAAATCAACCCAAGCGAAGTTTTGGGGAAAAAATGATTTTTTGCTCTGTTCACTATAAACTAATTCATAGACTTTCAAATAAAGAGAGGGTTGAACGGGAACTTGAAGCAAAAAGTTCTTGATTCAAATAGAGAGCAACAGTGATTGAGCTGACGCTTGTGTTGATATATTATTCACAGAGGTTCTTGCATGTATGTCGTTACAAATAAAGTAGTTAATAATACAACTTTGAACATTGAAAGAAGAAGCACCCTCTCTCCCTCTCTCCCCCTCTCTCCCTCTCTCTCTCTCGAGAATTTTGGACTCGAAAGAAAAAGTCCGTGCCGTGAGCCGCATGGTTAGGAATATCATGCAAGTTGTATGAAAATCCAAGAAAACTGCGAAAGATTCAAAGTCGGTGACCCTCTTTGTGTGTGCAATCGAGTGAAGAATAGTTGTGTGGAGTAGACGCCTTGGTGTGTATATGTGAGGTGTGTGATGAGAGGACTGCAACAATAAATGCATGAAGTGAAGTGAGGGAGAGTGTGTGACGTGAGTAAAGTGAGAGAATAGTAAGTAGAGAATAGTGTACGTCTGGTGGAATAGTCAAGTGTGCAAACTTGTACTGTTAGACATCTAATAAACAAAATATAAGCTGTTCATTTTCTGTTCTTCAAACCTAAGCTGATATGTTTCGCAAATCATCCCAAGCTAGGAGCCGTGAATATGATGCTTGCATGTGAAAATTGTAACAAATTCAACCATTGAGCTAAAAGGCTTAAGTCTGTTAACATGACGGGTTTATTTTTTTTTAATTATAACAAAAATGATAATTAATTTTAATATATTTGTACAAATATAAAAAATTAATTTTACTGTTAAATAAATGATAAAATTGTTGTGACACCATATAATGATACAATTTTGTTGATGGTTATGACAAATAAGCAACTAAATATAAATGATTTGAAATGAGGGCAAAAATAGAATGTTATAAAATACATTCTTATTTGTTGACCTTTGGCCTTATTTGTTGCAGCAGGAGAAATTCGTTAATTTAAGCGAGAAGGAAACTTGTGTTGAAAAAGCGGCTTAAGATGTTGTCTCAATAAGCGAAAAGTCAGCCACAACATTGTTAAACGAAATGAATACAAAGAAGGAAAGAAGGAAGATTCACGATAGACCCGACCTTTTCTTGTCTCGCCCAAAATGTGCAAACTCCCTTCCCCATTTTTTTCTTTAATTTATAAACAGACACATCTATGCATGGATTTGATGTTGAACTTGACATTAAAAAGTTCTTTAAGCAGTATTTACTTTTAATTGAGTCAAACACTTATCAACCTCTTTGTGATTGATTGAGGTGTTAACCTAGTTTGCAATAGTCAACTTTTGTTTGAAAAATCCAGTCATGGGGAACAGGAAAAAAAGAGGAAGTGAGCTCTACTTAAGTTTTCCGTTAGAGAGTAACAAGCATCATGCTCGAAAATGATCATCTTGTTGCTCACTCTTGAGCTGTGAAGAAACTATTTATACTTGTAATACACTGTTCTTAATGTTCTGTGCTTAAATCCATCCTTATTTGAACGAAAGCAATTAGGGGATCAAGTTAGGGTTTATAACTCAATTCAGGGCTTTAGTTTTAATGTTACTTGCACTTAGGAAGTCGATTCCTAAGTCGATTGGACCCTATTACTGTCCTGAATATGAAAATTCCTCAAGCCTGGCAATTTCTCAAACCAAGAAATTTTCAACCCCAAGTTGTAGAGATTGGAATCCCATTGAAATCAATTGAATGTTAATTAGTGGAGAGACATCTCTAGTAAGCAATTCCTAGGCAGGATTTCTGGAGAGCCTTATCCGTACCACTGAAATACATTTGTGTATTATCTTTGTATATTTTCTCTTCACTTAATTTATTGTGATTACTATAATTAACTATTGTATATGTGCTGCTCGGAATAGAAACATATATCACGATACAACAAATCCATAAAGTCCCAACAACATCTCAACTTCGTCTTATACCGGAAACCCATCCAAGGATCGACCACCATGAGAAATTGCACCTCTATATCTGAAAAAATTTCAACCAACATGTCCCCCAGAAAGATTAAACGTGACAAGATGCGAGTTGATGAGCAGTGACCAACCTGCGTACGGGGGAAGCCCGTCCTCCCAACAATGTGGCCCAACAATGTGTTGAACCCAATAATAGAAATTTACATGTAATTAACAATTACACAACTCAACGTCCAGTCATAGTCCACACTCCATTCCTTGAAAGTTCCATCCTCGTGTGTACTTTTTTTTTTTTTTTTTTTTCTGTTTTTTCTTTCCGGACATACATGACTCCTTGTTCTTACCAAATACTTGCTCTCCACGGATGCACAGTCCAAGGGCCGAAGAATGTTCTGTTCCATAAATTCAATGGCGTTTTGAGTAAGAATGACACGTGCTGTCTAACCTCACATGTGGGACTGAGTTAAAGATGTTAGCTCTGATCTACCCACGTGAAGGACTTCGAGAGCTCCATCTATTCGCTGTTACATGTTCACTGATTCAGACAGGGAAAACAGGAAAACGAAATGGGTTTATCTTTTCCTGAGGGAAGACAATAGGTAACTTCATGAATTGGTTCACGGCTCTAAGCTCGTTGTTTTGTAAACCATTGCAATCTGGTTCCCCACGTAAAGTCCTTGTCTTCTTCATGCTTAACCATTCACGTGAAGGAAAACAACTCTTAGCTGTGAAGCACATCGGTTGCGCATTTACTTGCTTTCTCTCCTTACTTATCTTGCCATTAGCCGGCCTACAGCTGGTAGGATATCCAAGCTTTGCTGAAAAAAATCACATGGTAAGATTCATCTCTAATGTCTGTGCCTTCCATTGCTGACTTTCTTTTACTGAACCGACAAACACTTACTGGCCTATTGGGGATAAGGTCGGCCAAATCCAAGCAAATTGTAAGGTTCATGTTTGGTTCGGTGCCTAGAAAAATTTCAAATGAAGGGCGGTTTGTGGAGCCATTATGTTCGTTGAAAGAAAGAAAAATTGCATTTTAATAACATCGTTTTTCCTTTTATTTGTATTATTACTCTCTTGAGAGGAAGATGCTAGGCTTGGAATTTGAATGGGCATCATGGAATAGATAGTCAACCTTCCCTTGAATCAATGGTAAGCTAATAGCCCGAACTGCCCCGCCAACAAGTCGGAGATTACACCTCCCCAACACCCGGGTGTGTGAGTTAAAAGAAAAAAATGGAACAGATAAAGTTTTGTTTTTAATATTTTTAAGGGAGGTTTGATATTTTTCTTGATAAGTGACTAATTGACATGACATAACCCTAAATTTTCCAACATTCAAGTTGCTTGAAGGAAAGAAAAACCATAAACACACTGCCAAACTTCAGATCGAATTTCAGTAGTCAGTCAAACAAGAATCTTAGCCATGAAAAAGAGTCTTAGCCATCAATAGAAGTGGTGTAAGCCCATTTGGTTAAATATGGATAATACTATATGCCTCTTTTTTGGCATTTTCATAGACAATCGCCACCCACCGCAACAGCAATAGGATTTTTCAGTGCAAGTTGATCCTCACTAAGAAGCATTATAAGATGGAAATTGAAGATTTTGTTGTATCTGTTGTCTGCTGGGACGAGAATTTCATGAGGAAAAAAAAAAAAAATCTCTGTTCAAAGATGATGGTGTAGCGAGGCTTTAGGTGGGGTTTTTAGATCACCATAAAGGGCACAGCACTCAAGTCTTTGTCCCGCTGGAAGAATCGGGGAAGCGAAGACGACGTAAACCAAATATCAGAATGAAACACGACATTGACTTCAAAGCATTTGAATGAGACGAACGAGCTTAACTCTACTTAGAGTCATGCTTCCCCATTCTTCCAAGTCTTTCTTCATACCAGCAAATCACAGTTTCCCGCTTGAGCACTCCACCCACCATCCCTTTTCTCTCATTTTCCAGTCAATGATAAAGACTCTAATCCACTAGCAAGTGAAAACTTTAGAAAGATACTAAGCTGGGTTTGTGGTCCTTGAACAAGACTTCCCCCATAACAGTTTCTTGCTTATACTGCAAGTGCTTATTCGTTTTGTGTTCTGTTTTATGGATAGAATTGACGGCCGGAAGGAGGAAGTTTCGTGGGTAGGAGGTCTTACCAGTTGAATTCAACCTTGGCTTGCGGATTTTAGTGCTGACGAGGAGCTCTAATAGATTCTCGGCTTGCATGTGACCAATTTCTACACGAAGACAATGCTGTTTGCGCCATTTTCTTACGCGATAGCGTATGGTTTACTTGAATTGACTTGTTTATTTTCCAAATCTACTCTCTCTGTCTCTTCTATCTAAATTGATTATTTTTGAAAAGGGTGAGATCACTCATTTTATCCGACGAACATTATAAAGTGAGACCCACTATGCACCTCCAATAACTGTAGAATCCATCCCACCATATATTAATCGCTGAATTACCATCCCTCTCTTTAACGTTGAAATGAATCTTCTGCTTTTTTTCTTTCTATATGAGTTGGAATTAAAATTTGGATCTTCCCTAATACAAACCTTCCATATGTGACTTTAAGTTGAAAATTTAAATAATTGTTGCAAAATAATTCTAGTTGAAATAGACAATTCAAAGTTTTCTTTTCTTTCTCCAATTCAATTTTAAGGAAATTTTTTAAGAATCAAGCAGCAAAAACATCATTTTCTTGATTTTCAACTAAATAGAAAAAAAACAAAAAAAAACTCAAGAGAATGGAGCACATACTAATTGACAACATTTGATAGATATGAGAAATTGACTTATTCCGTTTTCTTTATTATATAGAGATTATGGGTGTGATTATACTAATACTAATGCTCCAAATTTGAAGATTCCTGGTTTAGTGGTATTCTTTAAATCAAATTCCATTAAAATTCAGAGTCAAACGTATTAGAATGGTAAAAGTCCTGCCATCATTAGATGGCTGAATAGATTGGGCCCTTGAGATTTGGGTTGGAGGACATTCTCCTCTAATATTCTCCATCTCATTTATGGACCATTACCTGTTTTTATTCCTCTTGATCTGAGAAAAAAGATCTGAAACAGAAAGAAAATCATGTTCAAAGTGACAACCAGGCATAAGGAAATGGGCATTTCTTGTCTTTTTTTTTTTCTTTTTCTCTCTCGTCAGGCCGACAGAGTGGACTTGATAACAATGCTCGACACCTAAAAGCCGGCTTCTGTAAGGAAGTAGACTTGGCGTCACGAAAGTCGCTTGAATTGCTGTACGCTTGTCAGCGCCAGGGGAACACTCTTATTTTTCTTCACAGAGAATCATTGGAGTGGAGAACGCATATAGAAAACCATAATGAAAATTAAACAAATTCCAGAGAAAAACCCTTTGAATCACTTGCAGTAATGCTGTAAGTTTAAAAGACTCGTTTCAGATTACACCGAACTCTGTAAACTGATGAAGCAATCTTCATACAACTTTCAGCGCAAAACAACAATTATTGTTTATTTCGGGGTGAATCGGATTCAGGAGTGGCACCGTCGCTTTTTATAAAAAGCGATGGATGGTTGGGTGGGTGATGAGATAAGGCTATGAAACGCGTTTTCGTCTTTTTGGTGGTTGTATTTCACTAGTGTTGGAACAGAGTATCTCAAAGCTAGGCCGGTCTTCCTTTTAGTTGGATGAAAACCTTTTCTGGTTTGGATCGCAAGTCTAACCTATACTACTCTCGGATGTCGATGTCGACCAGAAATATTGGAGAAGTGTCCTGTCATCCTTTGCCATATTCTATAGGACAAACCACTTTAAGAGGTTGGTGGGGTTCTTAAACTCCATTAACGGTGTAACCCTCTGCCCATTTCAGATCAAAACGCTTGGTCATGTTCGAGCTTGATATCGACTTTCTGATGAAGAAGGTAGTCGAATCAATCAAAATACATCGCAGAGGGAACAAGTGGAAAATGTCAACTAGATAATGTGTGGTTATTCTATAATTCTGAAACGTTACATCTTCGTATCGAAATAGCAGAGAAAAAGAAAAAGAAAAAGAAAAAGAGAAGACTACTCTGGTTCTAGCTCTGGAAGAAACAAGAGATTTCATTGATCTAAAGGGATGGATGGAACCAAATCAATCCCAGCAGAAGAAAAACAAAGAAAATAAATAAATAAATAAAGCCATATATCTATACATTTCAACTACTATAATCCTATGTTCTACATCCCGAAGGAGATGAGGCAAAATTAAGTCGGAAAACTAATGCTTCAAGAAGAGATGAAACCCGATGCTCTTGAAGAACTTAGTGGCCAACACCGGGACTCGGGACAGAGCGCAGAATACGGTCAACGCTAATAAGGTGCCGGGCGACGAGCTTTTCATTCACCACCGCTGCATGGCCCTTCTTGCTAGGGGTAGAGGACGGGACGTCACCCTTGGGCAGGGCATTAAGAACCAAACTGTCCCGCAGAGAAGGCACGGTTCGCTTCTCGGTTTCCTTGACATCCAAGAGCCTTCTGCCTTCTAAACACGAAACAAATGCAGCAGAGACAACCAAGAAAAAGAGCAGCGCAGTGCTAAAACGAGCCATAGATTATATATCGATTACCAATGAGAGACAGAGAGAGACAGAAAGATACAGAGAGAGACAGAGAGACAGAGAGTGCGAGGGAGAGAGAGGTTGCTGGGTTTTGTGTTAGGGAAGAAATGCAAGGCAAAGGTTTCTTGAGGAGGATTTTGTAGGGGTTAATGCCTTCTTATATAGATGTACATGTGGAAGGGTTTCATGCACACGGCCTTGGTCGGCGGCGGAAAGAGAGGAGCACAGAAAGCGAGTGAGGGTGGCCAAGTCAAGAGTTAAGAGGTTTGAATTCAAGGCAATTTTGGGAGTGGGATCAGTTAGTATGTGTCCCGGCACTGAGGTTTCACACAACAAGGACTGTTGGGGTGCCGCGTGGAGGTCGTTAGGTGAGAAGGTGAGAAAGTGAGAACAAGCTAAGCCGCCGGCCAGTCTTCTCGGTTATTTCGTATTTACATGTGCCGCGTCCAAGATCCCCTCCCGGCATTTATTATAACACTTGGACTCGGCTTAACCAGCTGCAGCACGGAAAATCCTACTTCCTCTTTTTCCGTAGAAATTCAGAAGGTTGACCATGGCACCCAATAGAAGCAAATGTTCACTGTTGGTCGTGCTTTAATAATCTTATCTAAAATCTTTACTAAATCCTTTGCCTTTCTTATCCGCATTAGGGACTTTCATTCAATATAGTAAATTTGAATCTCAAAGCTTATCTTAAACATGACTCTTTTTTTTCCTTAATTGAGAAAGAACATTTTAAAGTAATTAATAGTTTTGACATACCCATGAATGCTTTTGTGCATGAAGGTGAGGTTGGTATTTAATGATATTGACAAGTGGGGAAGTTGCATCGATTAGTTGTTATCGATATCAATACATACTTATGAGGGAAAATAGTCCTATCACCATAGACAAAATACCTTGATCAAACCTTCTACGACGTTGCATCGTATTTCTAGACCATGTTCCCACTAGCACTAGGGGTTGCTACTTTGTAGTGGCATCGCATCAGAGAACCTTTTGTCCAACCCAAGCAATGGACTACATTAAAGAAAGAACAAGAAGAGATAGGATTTTGGCGGAGTTTCTGTGATCAAATTACCAACCTCAGCTAGTTGTAGTTCTTAAAGCCGAAGCTACAAGTCTGTGGTTGGCAAATGGCATTAGGGAGTCAAAGCCGTGAAGCTGAAGTATCTGACCCAGATGGTCCCCCAGTTGCTGAAAATGGCTAGCAGCAGAGTTTGGACATGGGTTGAATCTTTGAATTCAAGTAAATCCTAAAGCAAATTTGGGAGTCACCCATAAATGATCTCATACTCACAACCACACGGCTGCGTCTTCAGCACCTTGGCGTTCAAAAACACGTTCATCTCAAGGCTGCTGTTAGGTTCTCCGGATTTGTCAGCTCTGTTTGGGCTTTTATGATTTACAAGTTGTCCCATTTTGTCTACCTTTTGACTGCCTGGGGACCTCATTTGCGTCATAGAACGTGTAACGCTGTTGAGGAAGAAGACTCATGAATATTTTAACTCGTTGCAGCCCCATCCAGAACCAAATGGAAATCTTGCAGACGTCCACCGAAGTTAATTTCTTACCAAATTTTGCCTCTTTTATTTGTAATCTGGCTCCTGTAAAACGGCTTTGTAGTCACTCAAAACAAAAAAAAAAAAGTAAGAACAAAAGGAAAAGCAATGAGTTGGGGATCCTATATCTTGTATCTCCTTTTGCACAACTTTGGATTTTTCGGCTCACTTTTAGGAGTGGGTGACTTTTCCTTTCATTTCGGTGGAGACAGACTCAGGAGAATCAGGCCACGGGAAATAAAAACCAGGGCAAACAAGGACAAAGTATCTCTTCCTTTGATTGTTAATCTTGTTTAGCACCTTTGGCCGTATTCCAAAGGACATTCAACCAAAAGCCTAACAGTGGATTTAACTCGGATTAAAAGTCTCGCGCCCCATCTTCCTGCTGGTTGTTGGCACATAGACATCCAAACGCAGCGCTTACGTTACGAACAGATGAATAATAATCGTTCCAGAGGTGTTCTTTACTGTTAATTCTATGGCTGTTTCTGACAACCAGTTGACATCCGAAGTTCAAAGGATTAGCTCAAGATTACCAATGAACTCTCAAAGTCATTTAAAAGTTTGAGTAATAAAAAAGTGCCACCCAGCTTTGGCAATGTTGTATATGATTCACCTCTCCCCTTACATCCATGTAAGCACCATTTTGTCTTGCCCTCTTGGGACGGCCTATTTGGCCCATGCAGCGTAAGGTAGGTAATGGTAAGGGGATTTCAAGTCGGACTAGAATTTCGCTTTCATGGTCCCAATAACTCTTGGAGATTTATTAATAAAGCTCCATTGACATTCATACGGAGAATTATTTGTGACAAGTTTGCTATAAACTTGAGATGTCAGTCTTATGCCTTGGTTCGATAGTTAATTGCATATTAATATCAAATCTGACTGTTATGTCAGCTACATCAATATGACTTGAGCATGGCAAATATAATATGGTATCCCAGACCCATGTCCTTTCTCCAAGCCGGCGAGAACTGGAAAACCATGGGTTGGTTTGCTTAGGTGGGTATGAATAAAAAAAGACAGCAGATAAGGGCAATGGCAAGGACCATTATTCTTCTTAGTAATCTAAAAGGAGCCGTAACGCCAAGCTGAGGTGCTGAAGCTTGGTGGTGACGAAAGGGTGTGGTCAGAACAGTATTTGTTTGTAGCAAGCAAAAGATTTTCAAGTGGTTCAGGAAACAAAAACAAGAAGAAAAAAGTAGTGGTTTAAATTGCGATCACATAGAGAATTAAACTCAAGCCTGCAATGTTTTTTCTAATTCTTTCTTTTTTGTTTATTATAATGCACATATCTAATTTATGAATAAAAAATGTCAATCTTAAATCTCATGAAGACTTCACTAACTCATCACTTGAGATATCTAGCTAGTGACCAAGCCTGCAATATTGATCTATGAAGTCTTACCTATGGGTTAGTTCCAATTTCGACTCAAATGTTAGAGAAAACACACTACAAAGAGATGGTTAATGGTTAATTAAAGAGGATCTTTTGATTGATTATTGTCTCTTACATCTCTCGTATTCTCTTTAACTTTTGGTAGGAATCTTTAGAAACGTGTAGATTGAAAATCTTGACTCTTTCGTTCGGTAGAGTTGTTAAGTATTTTTCTAACCAACATAAAATATCAGTAAAGCAACCAATCAACTGGGAAAAGTACCGTTCAGGCCTAGACTTCAGCGCAAAAAGGTCAATGACTCCTCCGAGGAGTGAGATTATATCTTAATCAAAATTTATTGAAGCTATATGATATTAACATACAATAAATGAATTAAAATTTTTCAATTTGTTTTATGAATATATAAACTTATTTTTCTAAAAATGAGATAATATAAAAGTATAAGAACATTCATCAACATTATAAGTTTATGTAAAAAAAAGAAAATTAAATTTAGAATATTTCAATTATAATATAACAAAACATTTGCTTGTAAGGTTTAATATTCTTAAATAAAGATATTTTTTCATATACTATTTTTTAGATTTTGGCTAATAAGATTGATATTTTAATAGTCTTATTTTGAAAATAGACCATATAAAATAGTCTTTAACTAAAGAAACAATTGACCATTTTTTTTGAAAGTTGTCTAAATTCATCAAAAATTACCTTCCAATACCCATTTAGCTCAATGTAAGCAAATGATAAGAGTCATCTTTGTTTAGAAGTGAAGAAGAGTGGCTTGACTCCTGGGCAACGTTAACAATTCTCTACTTTTTTCTTAACTACCCTTTTAATTACTACATATAAATAAAAAACAATATTTGAAAAAGAAAGCACTACTTTCTTCGGATTCTTAGAACCCTCCCGTACTGAACATATATGGTCACTTATTGCATAATTGGCTCTTTATTTTATTTAGGTGTGAAATGTCTTTTGGAAAGTGTAGGGGAAGCTAGCAACGACTCTCAACGAGGATCTCATCAAGGGGACCATTCGCTATTAAATATTATTTCTTCCTTGACAAAGATAGAAAAAATTATTAGTAAAAATATTCTTGATGAGAAACCCATATGGGCCTCCCTTTTTTCTGGGTATCATACTCCCATCATTCCCAAGACTGTCTAAGCATGTTCCCCTAGACTTCTGTTCATTTGCCAATGGGGTTTACTTCTTTCTCGGCAGTTAGAAGGGATCCAACACTGTAGAAGCGCTTTAATATCGCGTCTCCGGGCAAAACAGTGGAGGAAATAGCAAAAACAGCAGTCTCACGCAGGCACATATAAAGTCATCCCTCGTGATTTGCTTTGGCAACCCTAGAGGTAGAATTGGTGCCACGAGGAGCACCCGCGACCATTTTCAACATGTCCCTAACTGGAATAGTACCACGGTCGTCATAATTGACTTCTTTTCTAGCAAAACACGGATATGTATTGGGATGACGACGTTGAAAAACAAGCCCACATGCAGCAGAAGTCCCAGTTTGTTGAATTGGGAAAGGTGTCGGCGGAAATGGATGAACAAACGAGAGCTTGCCGGGCACAACGCCTGCAGAGGGCCATGAAAGGCCCTTGAATTGTTCACCCTTGTCAACAGTTGAGGTGTCAGCCCTACAACAGGAATTGCCCGTTGCAGCTGCCGAAAGTGCTCCCCTTGTCTGATTGCACAATATAAACCTTGCAAAAACAAGCGGTTTTCATTTTCCTCACTTTGAGAACACGTGGAAAATGAGTTAACTACATCGCCGACAGCAAAAATATGAAATCGAATGTGATGGATGCCTGGTAAACCATTTTAAGCTTCCTTTTAATACCACACAGCTCCAATATGGCTCTTCATGTTCTTCGTGCCATTAAATGTTTTGGCTACTCAACTTTCAATTATAGCTGCAGCTATGATTTCGTGGGTCTGGATTCTGCTTTTATTCTTTATTGCTCATTTGACTCATCCTATAGATACTTAACCAGTTACTCAACGTGGGATTTAGAACACCAATTGTGGCATGTCTTACGAAAAATAGGCAGTTTTCTCGCAGCGAACATGCCTTGTTCCCCGACATTATACCTAGATAAATCCGCCCAAAGTCGCCTAAGTCTGTCAGGATCCTTGACTAAAACTCCAACAACAAAAGCCCAATTTTCCATCGCCCTGTACATTAAAGAATAAATTATCGATTACTGGTTTGATGATGATGAATGAGTGAGCGACGTTATGTCCCACAAACCATCAGCCGTTCTGAAGAAACTAAGTTATTATAATAACACTGTTAGATCTAAACTGTGCAATTGGATTTTTGGGTCAGCACTGTCGGCGAAAAGGTAAAGCTTCGTTGATACGTTTCCGGAGGAAAATAGCTCCAAAACTTTTCTCTCCAACTTCTTTCTCTTACTAGATCAAGGTTGAGCTTTTCGTATATACAACCTAAAGAAGGGACAAGCGGGAAGATGTGGAAAAGAGAAGAAGTTAAAAAGGAAAGACAAGGTTTGAAGTGGCGTTTGTATTCCACAGTTAGGAGCGGTTTTCAGCTCCACGCAAACTTGTCTTCAGGTTGGAATATCTATTAGAGGAAACTTTCATTTTTGTAGAGATCCATAGGAACTGATATTGTAGCGAGTGCTCGGGCGTTTCTGCCCGCCGTCTTGTTAGATAAGTTCGTTCCTTAAATCACGCATTTGTAGGGGAAAGAATAGAAAAGGGCTTTACATGCTTTCCGGGTGACTTGACTGTAAGTGACATACTCTGGATCAGTCTTCAGGATCCTTCCAGGGCATTGAACATCCTACCAACAAACTCTTCCATTTTAGGGCCCTTTTCGTTGCTCAAGAGAGTTTCTGCCTAGAAGATTAAACTTCACTTGAGAGAATGAAGAATCCCCTTTGCTAGTCAAAGCACTGTTGCCTTATTAGTCAGAGACTATAATTACTCAAGTTACCTTAAACGCGTTATGAAATAATTTCCTTGCTTATTTTATCAAACATATTTGGACTCCGTTTCTACGATTCCTTTTCTGTTCTGTAAACGCTTAGGAAAAATAAAAAGGTTCATTGGTTCTGTTCTTTAAACATGTCGTGGGGATGACTCGAAAACCTCAAGCTATGTGTCGGAAAAAGTTGGGCTTAGCTTACTACCCGTGATTTGATAACCAGCCGAGAAACTGCTATGAGGGAGTTCGATGGTCATTCCGTTGATCTGGACAGGCCCACACAATTGTTGCCCGGTTGGGTTAGGCCCAAGTTGCATCTAAAATTATTTTATGAAAAGATGCCACGTCCTAAGTTCAACAGGCTCACAACCCGGGTTTCCAATATTATTTTGGTTAACCGTACTGCAAGAAAGCAAAGGTCAGAGGTAATGTTAGATGAAACTGACCAAGGCGATATTCGAATTGCCGCAGCAACAAGTCTAGACTATAGCAACAAAGACAAAAGGAGAATGCAAGCTTGGGAAACAGAAGCTAGTAACAGATTTTGGGAGGAAGGTGCATGGAACGTCACTAGATATCTTGTGGTGTTGTGTAATCTAAAGTCAAATTTGCAGAGTACAAAATTAGGATTTCAATTAGGACATAATTAATTTTAGAAAATTCAAGGAAACCTAATTCACCCCCCTTCTACATTGCCTAAAGGTCTTACAACCATGAGGTCACAAAAACCATACAATAGATGCTGGACATAGTGCTATAGAAAATCCAAAGTACAAGTCTGAATTCCCATTTCAAAATGGGACAAAACTAGTAATGGTGGAGGGAAGATGGTTGAGGTAACTCAACAAGAGAGCAAAATGTGCACCAAAAGGCTTGACTTTCCCAAGTTCAATGGGGATGAGGGCCTAGTAGGTGGATTTGCTGAGTAAATTAGGGTTTTTTTTTTTTCTTTTTAAAAAAAGAATCCTTTAGATGATAAGAATATTAAGTGCCAATAAACACTAAGAACCTACAGGGGGGAAGTCTAATTGTGGTATTAGTTGTTTGAAAAGGAACATGTGAATGAACCCATTATTTGGCAAATGCTCACAAAAGAACTTATGGCCTATTATGGTCTAATTGAGTACCTAAATGCATACAAGGAGCCAACTAAGCTTTGGCAAATGAGCTCTATCAATGAGTATCAAGCACAATATGTAGCTCTCCTCTTCAAGGCAAGGTTACTAATAACAAATCAACTTCATTTATTGGTTGAAGGAAGTTATTAAGGTTGATGTCTAGATTGCAAGGTGCATGATGCTTTTAGCTGTAGTATGGTTGACTAAAATTTATGAAAGAACACACAATGCCACTAGGCTACCCTTAAGCATCTTAGGGAAAGAGCACTAACAACACTCCACCAAGTGACAAGGCAAAAATGCATGTACAAAGGTTGAGCCAACTAGAGATGTGACAATAGAAATCCAAATGCCTCCATTTTAATTGTGATGAAAAATTTGGCCTTCGTTACCATTGCAAGCATACATTTATTTTGGTAGCTACAAAGGTATTAGTGACATATAGGGAGCTAAAGGGAAACTGATGAAGTTGTTCTACCATAAATAGAGCAACTTGCAAAAGAAAAATTGGAAATCTTTATAAATGCCATTTATGGCATTTCAACACAATAGACAAGGTGTTTTGTTGCATTTTAGTATTCCTTAAAGAGTTTTCTTCTTAATCAACTCAAGAAGCACATACAACTTTATGAATGTTAAAATTGCTCAAAAGGTAAGGATAAAGGCAACATAGTAAAAGTTCAATATTAGTGTGGCCAATGGTGAAGTCATGGAAAGTAATGGTCTTTGTGTGGGGCTACAATTTAAGATGCAATGGTTAACTACTATTAGAGGCTTTTATCTCTTGCAATTAATAGGTCTTAATGTCAACCTAGGAGCACATTGGCGTTAAACCTTAGGATTGATCTCTTAGGACTTTGGAAGACTTTATATGGCCTTTTCATTGGATGGTCATCAAACAAAGTTAAATGGTGAATGGTGTCCTTCAAAGAAAGTGGTGGGCAAGGTACAAATGAAAAAGGAACTAAACAAATAGAAATGAGTTTCATTACAACTCATGCTAATCACACCCAAGAATCAATGGGAGGTTAACACAAAGCATGGGAAGGATGTTGGGATAATGGCAGAGTTATTAACACAATTTAGTGACATACTTAAAGAACCAAAAGGCCTTCTTCCTATAAAGGTTTACGACCATGCAAGAGTTTCTATTGATTGGAGTTATATGTCTAAGCTAAAGCCTTTTTTACTTGCCTATCCTTTTAATGTAGAAAAAAGACCAATCATGGAAAATGTGTGTTGATTTTAAGGCTTTAAACTATTGGAAAATAAGGGTTTTGTTATGACAAAATCTATTTGTGAATTATTTCTTGAAAAATGTTTTTCATATGTGTAAGAGAAAATCATAGGAAGTAAAAGGTGTACAAATTATAATATTAATCAATAATATTATAAAGTAACTAGGTTCCTACATTTCTTAATAGAACATCTTTATAAAGTGACCTTGAGAAATATCTTATATGGATGATGTTAAAAAGATATATTTAAATATATTTAAGAAAAATGATACTTGGCTTTATGTACTTGTAGAAACATGTTAATCAAAAGGCAAAGATCATTCTATGAGAAGTATTATCCAAGCTTGATGTTAATTCAAGAGGAGCCGTGTGATAGATCAAACTCGAGTTAATTTGTGATCATTGGATTAGCCTTAGCTGGTCAAACATATGCTGGACTGATCTTGTTAGATGCTAGACCGAGCTTGTTATATGCTGGATTGAGCTTGTTAAAAGTTGGATTGAGCTTGTTAAAAGCTAGCCCATGATTTCTTTAAATTTGTCAAGGCCCACGCTTGTCTTAGAAGCCCCACTTGCTTCTAACCTAAGTTCATATTACGACACTTATCAAAACGATGTTGTTCAACTTGAAGCCAAGACCACTTAAGAGACTCGATCAACTATTTACCTTAATTGATGTTTTCGAGTTAAACGACCTCTAGAGAAGCCTCTGTTCTCTCTACAGCGCCGAATCCTCAATAGGAGGATTTTGGAGGAGATGGGGTGTCAAAAGAGTCAAGTTTGGTTTCTAAGAAATGACTTGAGCTCAATTTAATGGGTTGCTCACTATTTCTAATGGAAGAAGTGTATGATTGAGGTTTGATTTGAAAAACCCTAGATTTATCTTCTCTATTTAAGAAAAGTTTCTTCTTGAAGAGATGGTCATGAATTTACAAATATTTGAAGCATCTCTCTATAAAGAAATGATCTTTGAGCTTACTCAGTTACCTACTCAAGTTGTTAATCATTTGGTGACTTACAAGGCTCTCGATGATTTCTATTTAATCACTCTACTCTTTGATTTTATCATCAATTGTACCTTGTATGTCTTTGTTTATGTGCTAATTACATTTAGAATATATTGCACATAAACATTGTAAGGAATCCAAAACCCTAATTTGTCCTAATTTGGGGGTTTCGTGATAGAAGCTTGGATATTCATTATTCATACTTGAATAGCTCTTTTGATTAGCAATATCCTATAAACTATTACATTATTTAGGGATTTGCACTTGTACATGATCTTTTGATCATATTTTATAATTGTACTCGAGAATTCCTTTAAGGGGGAATTTGTTGGATTAGGGAGAATGTTTTCTCTTAATCTGGTTTAAGTAAAGAAGACTTCAATAGGTTGGATTGAAGGAAAAAATGGTGGGCACAAGACTCAACGACTGAATGTTGAACCACTGTGCTAAATCTAGTGTTCTTCTTCCCTCTATTGACTCGGATCTTGTTGTTTGTTGCTAATTACCTTATCTTTTACTTGATGTTAGCTTGCTATTTTACTTACTAATTAGTTTGTCAACTACTTGATAATAACTTGCTGTCTTGTTGCAAATTAGTGTGTTACTTGCTTAGAGTTTGCTTGATGTATGCTTGCTTCATTTGTATGATTTGTATGATCACTTAGAACTATTTTAGAAGTTTAAAAGTGGTGACCAAGTCTTAGCTTAATTAATTTAACCCCCTTTCTTGTTAAGCCATAAAACCCAACATAAACTAGAAAATCATGATAGACCATTGTCTTATCCCAACAATAAATAAGTCATTGTCTACTATCAACTTCACATGAACCCATATAACATTGAGAAAATGGCCTTCTAAATGCAAAATGAACACTACAAATTCCTTATAATGCCTTTTAGGCTCATGAATAAACCAACAACATTCCAATCTTTGATGAATGGGAGTATTTTGGGTTCAATTATATAGGTACATTCTTAGTTTCTTTATTGATATTCTTATATATAGCTTTGGTCAGAATGAAAATATCAGACACATTAGAGAATAATTTGAAATATTTTAAGCTTAACAACTACTTGTTAAGTTCTCTAAATGTGAGTTTGAGCAAACTAAAATAATGTCTTTATGCCACATATTAAAAAAGGAAGAAGCATTAGCATAAGCAAGGTTTTCATGCCCAAACTAGAATTAGTGAAGAGCATTAACTAACTCTTTAAAAAGGATCAATTCAAGTTGAACCAATATGCTAAGGAAGCCTTTTTGGAACTCAAATGAACCTTGATTTGCATCCATGTTTTGGCATTGCCTAATTTCAAAAAACAATTCGAGGTAGAATGTGATGTATCTAGATGGGGGGCAAGACCTAATCTAACTCAAATGAACTAACTAGTTGCTTATTTTAACAAGGGATTCAAGGGAAAGGTTTTACAAATATCAACTTATGAAAAAGGGATGACCTCTTATATTTTAGTGGTGAAAAAATGGAGACATTGTCTCCTTGGAAGGTTATTCACCATAAAGACTAATTAATGCTACATGAGATTCCTATATGAGTAACAAATTTTTACTCCAACATAACAAAATTGGACAAGCAAACTTAGGTGGTTTGAGTTCAAGCCAAATATAGGCTAGAAAAGGAAAAAATTTGAGCAAATACCCTATTGAGAATGGGAGATGGGCTATTTGAATGCTTTATCTTGGCCTCTAATAATGTGGCTAGAACCTATTCATGAAGAAAATAAGCCACACTTGTTACTAAGAGCATTAATAAGGAAGGTGCAAGCAAGGGACATGTGAGGAATGTAGAGTTTTTAGGAAGCTTTTTTGTTCTACAAAAACATAATTTGCTTATTGAAGGATTCACCTCTAATACAAACAATTATGGGAGAATTTCATCACAATAGCCATGAGTGTAACCATGAAATATATCAATATATAAGTGTAACCACGAAACATATCTATATATGAGTGTGGTATTCTTTTAGAAAGGAATGCAAGCCATAATTTTTAACTTCATTTAGAGATGTGTTGTATGCCAGAAAAGTAAAACAAAGAGCCTAATGTAATGACTTGAGATTGCTAACACCCAACTTAGCCTAGAGATTAGGTTAGCCATCACCTTAGGCTAATCAGTAGAACAAGCAAACCAATGTAAGATTAGATTCAAAATAAAGATTAATTATCAAAAAGAAGTGTCAAATTGTATAGTACCACCCCAAAAGTCCCCCTCACTCCCTTTTTTTGAGAACCATAGTAAATCCTCTATACAAAAGTGATGCGAATCTTATGGTGGGCTTGAGCGAGCTCGGGTTAAGAAAATATGTAAAAATCGTTTTTTTGGTGTTTTGGGTTTTTTTGTGGGAAAAGTGAGTGTTTGGTAGGGAGGAAGGGAGGAAAAACGAAAATAGGAATAATAAAAATAAAAGGATAGATGCCAACAAGCTCCAAGACGTAAAGACAACGCCACCAGTCAAGGAGGTGCTCCACCACCAATCCCTGGCAAGAATTGGATAAAGGATGCAAAAGTTGATCACACAACTTTGGGGTTTCTATTAGCTGGAAAAACAACTTTGCTTACAACTGAAACAATGCTCCCTTTAAATAGGCAGCTAAACCTAATTCTAGAAGGATCCTGGTAAATCAGGAATCCTTAAAACCTAATTCTAGAAGGATCCTGATAAATCAAGAATCCTTATAATTAAGGAAGTCTTAACAAATCTGGATTCTGACAAATAAGGAATCCTAAACAAATCAGAAATCTGACAAGTATAGAAACCTAGATAAATCAGGAACCTAGACAATTATGGAAAACCAAACAAAAGGAAATATTCTCAAACAATAAATTAAACCTAGGAAATTAAGGACTCAACAATTATTTAGGAAACCCCCCATATTAAAGCCTGCAGAGACGCTATGGAATATTCTTGGGCTGCTTCTTCAACCTTGGCCTTCTTGGACCCATTGGATTATGTTGTGACCCAAGCAAGTTTGAATTGTCAAACTTAACATATGGGTTGGGCTAAGAGCTTGGGCTGACGTAGTTGCTCCCGCATCACAAAAGCCTAACTAATCCATCCTTAGATGATTACAAAAGCACTCAAACCTAACTTGTGAGTCTTACATTTATAGTGAAAGTTTCCATAAGTTTTGGCCAACCTAAAAATATGGCCTTTCGTCTCCTTTTATATCCATTCTCCCTCATTCGTTAGGCTAGATGCCATTGCCATGTGTTAGTGTTGCATTGCATTATTTCAAAATACAAGTGTTGGCAAGTGCCTAGTTTAGTGGTGAGCATGTGTTGCTTAAGATCTCTTAGTCCTAAGTTTGACATCTTGAGAGTGCACTAAGTGGGTGTGCAAGCACTAAAAAAGCATAAAAAATTCTACTAGCACCACTTATCACCTCCATGATGGTGGTCATTTGAAATTCAAACTCATCATCTTCTCCATCAAATATGCCATTAATGCAAAAAGACAAAAGGTGACAAGGACAAGATAGTTGCTCATTATGGGTCTACAAATGAATGATGCAATGTTTGCACCAAAATGCATAAGTAAGTATGTTTGGTTTTATGTCTTAACAAGAAGGGGGGTTGAATTGTTATAACCATAAATTAAAACTATTATATTAACAAATGCTCAACTCAATATGCTGGACAAGTCACAAAAATAATATCAGTATAAATTGAACATATTTCAAACATATGATGCTTTACTTCCAAGTCAAACAACACGTTATCAAGAATATTGTCACACTTATATGTATTAAATATTCTGATAGGTTAGGAATAGATAATTGATAAAATAAGAGGCAATAAATATTATAAGATGGTTAGATCAATAGTAAACAAAGAGATTGACACCAAATTTACCATGGTGGTTTGGCACTCACACCTTGAGTCCTATGTCCAACCTCTTCTCCTTCAATTAAACTGATTGAAGTCTCTTTTACTCAACCAAGTTAGGAGAAAATGTTCTCCCTAACTCAAACAATTCCTTCTCAAGGAATTTCTTGTACAATGTTACACAATATGATCAAAAGATCATAAATCAATTACAAATCCTAAATAATATAACAAGTTGTGGGATTCTGTAACCTAAAGGAGCTAATTTGATGTAAATATGATAACTCTAAGCTCTTATCATGAAAACCCTAAATTGAAATAAATTAGGGTTTCATATTCCTTTCAATGTTTATGTGCAATAAGTATTTTTAATGAAATCAACACATAAACAGAGTTATACAAGATACAATTGATGATATAAACGAATGAATAAGTATTTAATCACAATATCACCATAGCTTGTACTTCACTGAAAGTGTATAAGATTGGATGATCAAAAGATGAGCTTAATAGTTGATTCTTCACTCAAAGAGAACTTCAGATTATTGTAAGTGTCAAACCCTTCTCCATAGGATAGCTCTTCTTAAATAGAAAAATTAGAGCTAGGGTTTCAGACTTTTCAAACCTCAATGATGAAGTTATCTTCCTATTAGAATAGTAAACTAGCTTTCAAATCTTCCTTCTCCAGCTCAAATCAAACCATTTTGACATCAGTCTCTTTAGAAATCCTCTAATTGAGGATTCAGTCACCAACGGCGCCGTTCTTCCATCTCTCTCTCTTTCTCTGTCTCTCTTTCTCTCTCATTTTGGCAATCATCGATCGTATGCTCTTAGGGCATTAGGTTTGAATAAGTAAGACGGTGTGTAAGTGAAATGGTGAGTTTCATCACCAGCCGAGCTCACTTACCTAATGGATAGATAAGCGAGTCATGAGACCATGAGACCATGAGACGGGCTGAGAACACAACCAAGCGAAGAACACAATTAGGCCGAGAACACAATTAGGTCGAGAGTCAGGTCGAGAATAGAGATAGGCTAAGAATCAATATTAGGCTGAGAATTAGGCCGAGAGCAATACCAAGCCGAGAGTAATATCAGTTGAAGAATGATATAATATAAGTTCTTGATAGAACTAATGTTTGTTCCAAAAATAAAGCCAAATACTTCAACCTTCATCCAAGCAAGAGCAAGTATCATTTTTTCTTAATCACAATGTATAACATATTTAATTTCAATTTGGTAAGCCTTGTTCTCAAGACATTATATAATGAAATTAAATAAATCATTTCTTAAGAGCACTATATAGTAACATTATATCAAGAAATGTAGAAACCTGGTTACTTTATAATATCATTAATTGATATTATAATTTGTACACTTGATAACTTTATATTTTATAGAGTTATTATTAGTATTTTAGGTAATGTTTAATATAGTTTATATTTTTATTTTATTATATTTATTCATATTTTGTTATTTTAGGTAGCAAACCCAAAATAGAAGAAAAAGAAGTAATAAATCATGCAAAAGAAGTGAAAAAGAAAAAAGAAGGAAAAGAGAGGAAACATGTTGGACCCGTGAGGTTATTATGTAGAAGAGAGAGAATAGGTTTTGGAAGGGAATTGTTAGAGGGGGCTTGACCGAGCAAAAAAAAAAAAAAAGAGAGAGGTCGAGCAAAAGAGAGAACGACGACTGGAGCACTAGCGGTAGGGGATCTCACCAGAGCTCAAAAATGACGTGTGATAGTGCGCATCTTAGGTATAGAACGTGGCGGTCGTGCGACAGCAGACTGCTGGTGTTCTTTTCTGGCAAGAAATCCATTTTGATGGTTTTTCAGCCAACTTTGAGTGCTTTCCAATGATCTGAAAGTAGATCTGGCTTCACACTGCAATTTTCGGCATTTCTGTACCAGTTTTGCAGCAATTTACGACAGTTTTCGACAAAGAATGGCAAACGTTGTTCGAGTCTTCTTTGCTGGATCTACACGTTTCTGAGGTGGATTTGCATGATCTTTTTACAGATCTACAACCTAGGTGTCCCGATCTACCTTTATGGAAGTTTCTGTGAAGCGTGGCGGTGGATGGCGGTAACGCGTGGCGGCTGATGGCGGTGTGTGTCACCGGCGCATGGAGGCATGTGCGAAAGCGCGTGACGGCATATGTGTAGCTTGTTTCACTCCATTTTCCAGATAGCTTCTTCTCCACCCCCTGATATGCAGATTTTTGCAATCTATTTTGTGATTTGAAGATATTTGGTGACAATTTTGATGTTTTTAAATTTCAAAATGTTTTGTTCACGTTTTTGCACTGGTTTAGTTTGTGTAAATATATTGTTTTAGTTCAGTTTGTTAGAGCTATGATGGAACTTGATTATGATGTATGAATGTTATGATTATTTATGTTTTGTAAGATATTTTATGAATGTGAAGTTGCCTTTTACAGAGTTTAATGCTTTTAGGTGATTAGCTACCACTTAAATGAAATGATTTGCATGTTAGAGACCGACAAGAGATAACATGCAGTTGCTTCTTGTAATATGCAACCATAGATTAATATGGATAGAACTATACCATATGATTTGTGTGGCTTTAGGTGCAAACTGGAATATTCATATATCTTAATGCACTTAGTTCATCTAATTCATGGGTAGAAATACAGTGAGTTAATGAATTAAGTAGGTTCGCTATACCTAGACATAGGATAGTGAATAAGTTAGGAGATTCCACCATCACATGAGTAGAATTAATCTTGCTAGCATGGATAATTAACATTTGTATATAGTAATTAGATGAAATCGGATGCTCTAGCATATTTAGTTCATCAATTTTAGGTTAAATTTAGTTAGTTAATTTATGTTTTATCACTTTGAGTTGTTAGATAAACTTTAGAAATTGTTCACCATTAGTATTTAGTTAGTTTAGTAAACACCATTCTTCATGGGATGATATTTGTACTCATCATTATATTACTTGTTCGACATGTACACTTGCATGTAGAATTTCATCGAACAAGTTTTGGCGCTGTTGCCAGGGATTGGTTGTTTTACTGTTGATTAATATTAATACCAAATAGCTTCTTAGTTTAATCTAGCTTTTGTTGCTTTATTTTCTTTCTACTTTTAACCTTGTATTTTGTTGTAGAGAAAAGACTGAGATGGAGGACAATGATGGTACATGTAGACTCCTGAAAGATTATGCACCATCATTTTGGAATGCCAAAATAAGCTTTCAGAGGCCTGCAAGTCAGGCAAACATCTTTGAGATCAAACCCGTGCTCATCAAGATGCTTCAAAAATTTGTGCAATATAGTGGGCTACCAAATGAGGATCCAAATGCTCACATTGAAGCATTCCTTGAATTTTGTGACATGATTAAAGATCATGGAGTTACAGAAGATGTTGTTAGGTTTAGACTATTTCCATTTTCTCTTAGAGATACTATTAAAAATTCATTCTCTTCACTTCTTGCAGGATTGATTACTACATAGGATGATTTGGCTAAAAAATTTCTTGGTAAGTTCTTTCATTTTGCATGATTTGCAAAAATGCGTAATGATATTTTTACTTTTGAGCAGATGAATAATAAATTATTGTATGAAGCTTGGGAGAGATTCAAGGAACTTCTAAGGAGATGCCCACATCATGGACTACCCACATGGCTACAGGTACAAACTTTTTATGATGGGTGTAGTATGAATCTTTGTTTTGTAATTGATACAGCTGCAAGAGGGGACTTACATAGCAAAACACCAGAAAAGGCATTTAACTTTTTAGAGGAAATGACATTTGATAACTATCAATGGTCTACTAAGAGACTACCAATGCATTAAGCAAGTGGAGTCCTTGAAGTAGATATCTTCACCACAATGTGTGTACAATTGGAAGTGCTTGATAAGAAGATAGACAACCTAAGTATTCCAGTTGTGAGACATCAGCATAGAGAATGTGAATTTTATGGTGGAGCACATACGAGCATGGAATGTCAAGTAGGTAACTTCTAGGGTCATTATAATGATTATGCTAATTTTGTTGGGATTCTTAGTAGGTCACAAAATGATCCTTACTTCAACACGTACAATTTAGGATGGCACAACCATCAAACCTTTTCATGGGGTAACCCAAATGAGATGAGACCGCAACCAACATTCAAGAAAATAGAAGAGGTGAAACCTAACTTCGAGGACATGATTAGTGAGCTAGCCAGCACCACACAGAACTTTACAAAGGGGACTGAAGCAAAATTTCATAATCAAGAAGCAAGCTTTGAGAGACAAGAAGCTTTAATCTGAAAATTAGAGGTGCATATGAGTCAGCTGATCAACATGATCTTAGAGACTCTAGAGGGTCCTTTGCCTAGCGATGTGGAGAAAAGCCCTTTAGATACCGTAGAGGCAATAACCTTAACATGTGGCATGCAATTAGGAGAAGATGATGTTGATAAGGAGATTCTCAAAGATAATGATAAAGATGTCAGCATACAACTTGAAGAGGCACTTAGGAGTAAGCTTGTTCCAAAAAATCCTATGCCCTTTATGTCTCTAGCTCCACCTCTTCAGAGATTCCAGTAATGTGAAAAGGATAAGCAATTTTTGGAATTCCTTGATATATCTTTAAAATTGCACATTAACATTCCTTTTGCAGAGGCTCCAGTTCAAATGTCCAGTTGTACAAAATTGTTAAAAGAGATACTGGAGAATAAAAGGAGCTAGAAATATATGAGACTGTAGTGTTGATTGCACAATGCTCAACCATCATGCAACACAAGCTGTCTCCAAAAATATTAGAGTTCCATCCTTCTTGAGTAGCAATGTGGAGGATAGTTAGGCTGAAAACCATAAAACAAGCACTTTTTAGGAGGCAACCCAAATATTTTGTTAGTAGTTTGGTTAGAAGGCTATCACCATATGCTCATCACAACTCCATTTTGACAACCTACAATCAGGGGAGTTTTCCTTGTTCCTTCCTTATTATTACTTTATTTTCTTTTATCATTAAGGAGAATGCTTCATTTAAGTTTTAGGGTGCTGCTGTTTTGTTGGGTTGTGTTGGAGGTTGTGTATTGTGGTAGTTGTTGTTATATTGGGAATGTATTGGAACTGTTTTATGTTTTGTTGGAAGTGTTATGTTGAAATTTTCTGTTTTGTGTTAAAAGTTATGTGAAATGTTTTGTGAGGGATCATGATCTCTATGATTGAATCCTTCACTGTGAATTCTTTGCAATTCTTAGGGAGATGTAGATTTTGTTCAAACTTGCAATTGTGGTATGAGTTAAGTGTGATTCTGATTATGTTGATTCACTTATTGAACACTAAAAGTTTGCATTTTCTTGAAATTGTGTGTACCTCTAGAGAACATTCATGTGAAGTGTGTGATTTTTTTGGATCTCACATGAATCTTAGAATTTGCTTGATTTCCTCTTGAGGTGAAATCCTAGGTTGCATTTGACTAAGAAAATGATTTAGGCCATCTTTGGATCGATTGAGCCTTTCAAGCTAACCTTGTTTACTTATCTCCAGTCACCCCACTAAGCCTTGTTCTTATCTTGATTTTGTTGAATGACACCTACACATATATCTCTTAGCCTTTTGATCAATTTTTCTCATTATCCTATTCCCATGAACATATTGACTTCTGGTGTATACAAGTTTATTTGAGCATAAGAGAAGTTAAGGAGAAGGATGTAGTATGATTGATTGCAATGATTATGTGTGGTACAATTTGTAAATGCAAATGCAAATGAAAAAGAAAAAAGAAAAAAAAAGAAAAAGAAAAAAAAGAAGCATTTGCTTTAGGATGAAATAATCTTATTATCTTTTGTTAGATTCAAGCCACATAGTTCTTTAAAGGAGATCTTTGAGCATTATTATTGAATATCATTGATAAGAGAGGATTGAGGTGGCTATATGTGTAAATGCTTTTGTTTTTGCTTTGTCGTTGCACACATGATTATGACTTTTTATTATTGTCAAAGCATTGTTGGATGGGAAAGAATGAGAATAATGTTTGGGAGAAAGATCATCTTCATAGAGTAAAAAGGCAGAAAGGGGCTAGAGTTTTGATGAGATCCTAGAAAGTAATGTGTTCATGGGTTATGACTTCCATCTTACCCTTAGCCCAACCTTACATTATAAGCTTATGAAAGTCCTATTGATTCTTGGTTAGATGATTGACTTACATTAGTGGAGAGAGGAATGAAAAGCAAACTTATGAGATTTGATTAAAGATTTTGAGAGGTTGCATATTAATATGGATCTATTTGGAGTGTATGCAATTGAGAAAAAAAGCGGATTTACACACACACACACATGTGGTTGACATAGTTAAAGTCTATCTTACCTTATAAACCAATTGCATTGTTTGGATGAAAGTTATGTTTTTCTTTGAATTGTTAAGTTGAGCAATTATGGGAGAATATCGTGGAAGGATTGGTTGTATATGTTGTTTAGTTCTTTTGCTTAAGGACGAATAAAATTTTAAGTTTGGGGTGTTAGGAGGATATCATGGAGTGATGGTGGTGTTGTTAGAATATTTGTTTAGTGCTTTTGTTTGTAATTTCTTGTGCTTTTTTTTTGTGTATTTTTGTGTGTAAATTTTTTTTTATGTTATATTGTGTTTTTTAGAGCTTTTGCTCGAGGACGAACAAAATGTTAAGTTTGGAGGTATTTATAACTCTATATTTTATAGAGTTATTATTAATATTTTAGGTAATGTTTAATATAGTTTTTATTAAATTATATTTTTATTTTATTATATTTATTCTTTTTTTTTTAGGTAGCAAACCCAAATAGAAGAAAAAGAAGAAAAAGAAGCAATAAATCATGCAAAGGAAGTGAAAAAGAAAAAAGAAGGAAAAGAAAGGAAACATGTGGGACTCATAAGGTTATTCTGTAGAAGAGAGGGAATAATTTTTGAAGGGGAATTGTTGGAGGGGGCTTGACCGAGCAAAAAAAAAAAAGAGAGAGGTCGGGCCAAAGAGAGAACATTGATCGGAGCGCCGACGGTAAGGGATCTCACCGAAGCTCAAAGACGATGTGTGACAACGCGCGTCTCAGGCATAGAACGTGGCGGTCATGTGACAGTAGACCACCGGTGTTCTTTTCCGGCGAGAAACCCATTTCAAAGGTTTTTTGGCCAACTTTGGGTGCTTTCCAACAATCTGAAAGCAGATCTGGCTTCACACTACAATTTCTGGTGTTTTTGTACCAATTTCATGGCAATTTATGGTAGTTTTTAGTGAAGAATGGCGAATGCCATTCGAGTCTTCTCCGCTAGATCTACGTGTTTTTGAGGTGGATTTGCACGATCTTTTTGCAAATTTACAACCTAGGTGTCCCGATCTACCTTTCTAGAAGTTTCTGTGAAGCGTGGCGGCAGATGGCGGTAGCACGTGGTGGCGGATGGTGGCACGTGTCATCGGCGCATGGAGGCACGTGAGAAAGCATGTGACGGTGTGTGTGTAGCTCGTTTCACCCCATTTTCTAGATAGCTTCTTCTCCTCCCCCTGATGTGTAGATTTGTGCAATCTATTTTGTGATTTGAATTCATTTGGTGATAGTTTTGATGTTTTTAAATTCCATAATGTTTTGTTTACGTTTTTGCACTGGTTTAGTTTGTGTAAATATGTTGTTTTAGTTTAGTTTGTTAGAGCTACAATGGAACTTGATTATGACATATGAATGTTATGATTATTTATGTTTTGTAAGATATTTTATGAATGTGAAGTTGCATTTTACGGAGTTTAATGTTTTTAGGTGATTAGTTACCACTTAAATGATATGATTTGCATGTTAAAGACCGACAGGAAAAAACATGCAGTTGCTTCTTGTAATATGCAACCATAGATTAATATGGATAGAACTATACCATATAATTTGTGTGGCTTTAGGTGCAAACTGGAATATTCACATATCTTAATGCACTTAGTTCATCTAATTCATGGGTAAAAATACAGTGAGTTAATGAATTAAGTAGGTTCGCTATACCTAAATATAGGATAGTGAATAAGTTAGGAGATTCCGCCATCACATGAGTAGAATTAATCTTGCTAGCATGGATAATTGACATTGTATATAGTAATTAGATGAAATCGGATGCTCTAGCATATTTAGTTTATCAAGTTTAGGTTAAATTTAGTTAGTTAATTCATGTTTTATCACTTTGAGTTGTTAGATAAACTTTAGAAATTGTTCACCATTAGTATTTAGTTAGTTTAGTAAACACCAGCCTTCGTGGGATGATATTTGTACTTATCATTATATTACTTGTTCGACATGTACACTTGCATGTAGAATTTTACCAAACAATATCTTTTACTTCCTATGATTTTCTTTTGCACTTATGAAAAACATATTTCAACAAATATATTCATAAATACATTTTGTCACAAACAAAACCCTTATTTTCCAACAATCTCTCCCTTTTTGATGATGACAAAATATCTCAATAGTATGGCACATGTCACCAATCAATTAATCATATTTTTCATGAAGATGTACATAAGAAACATTGTAAAAGTTGATCATAGCTTAATTACACAACTATCATGTGATTAGAGTTGATATGATCAGCAAGCAAATCCTATGCATGTTTCTCATATGTTAAACATCATGGAACACATAGGTTTGTAAGTTTGCAAATTGGGTGCTAGAGAGGTATCCCTACTTTTTGCACTTGTAAAGTCAGAAATGAGACTACTAATGTGCAACTATTCTCTCTCCCTCTTTTTGTCATAAGTAAAAAGACAACTAGGCAAGGAATTAGGAAATAAAATGACTAGCAGAAGAATAAAGTTAGGACACTAACCGAATGTGGCTGGAGTAAAGCAACTCCCCCTCAAACCGAGCAATTTGGGTAACAAGAAAAGAGCAGAAAAATATTGCAATAACCGAGAATAGGGAATTCAAATATTTGCAGGGGCTAACATTCCAAGCTCTCTTCTAAGAGCATAAAACCTTTCTTTAGATAAAGGTTTTGTTAGGATATCAGCAATTTACTGATCTGTGCACACAAATTCAAGCACAACATCTCCTTTTTGAACATGGTCTCTAATGAAATTATGTCTAATTTCTATATGTTTAGTTTTGGAGTACTGTATAGGATTCTTGGTGAGATTAATGGCACTAGTGTTGTCACATTTTAATAGAACTTTCTCTGATGATATACCATAATCTTCTAATTGTTGTTTCATCCATAAGATTTGAGAACAACTACTAGCAGCAGCTATGTATTCTTCTTTAGTGGAGGAAAGAGCTACACAATTTTGTTTCTTGGAGTGCCAAGAGATAAGCATGTTTCCGAAATAGTGACATCCACCACTCGTACTTTTCCTATCTAATTTGCAGACAACATAATCTGAATCACTAAAGGCATGCAAGTTCAAGGTTGTATCTCTAGGATACTAGGTTCCTAAAGAAACCGTGTCTCTAAGGTATCTAAAGATTTTTTTCATAGCAACTAGGTGCTGTTCTTTTGGATTAGATTGATACCTAGCACACAAGCACACGCTAAACATAATATCAGGTCTAGATGCAGTCAAATACAGATCCAATCATTCCACGATATGATTTAGAGTCTACACTAATTCTACCTTCATCATTGGATAATGATAAAGAGGTGCTCATAGATGTGTTCATTGGTTTAGATTCATGCATCTTGTACTTCTTGAGCGATTCATTTGTATATTTTGTTTGACTTATAAAGGTGCCTTTGTTTGTTTGTTTGATTTGCAACCTAAGAAAGTAGGTTAGCTTACCCACCATATTCATTTCAAATTCACTTTGCATGCATGCAGTAAACTCTTCACATAGTATAGAGTTTGTAGAACCAAACACGATGTCATCAACATATATTTGAACAATTAAAATATCCTTTTCTTTATTCTTTATGAATAAAGTATTGTCCACTTTCCCTTTCTTAAAACCATTATCAATCAAGAAAGAGCTCAATTTATCATACCATGCCTGTGGTGTGGAGCTTGTTTCAAACAATATAAAGCTGTTCGGTGAATTTTATATGCAAGTGAACATGTCGAACAAGTAATATAATAATAAGAAAGATATCGTCCTACAAAGATTGGTGATTACTAGAGCAACTAATTACCAACGGTGAATAACTCCTAGAATTTATCTAGCAAACCAAATGATAAATGATAGATTAATTAACTAAATTTAAGAAAACTAAATACACAAAATATGTTAGAGCATATGATTTCACCATAACTACTAGGTATTAATATTGATTATTTATGCTTGTAAGAGGGATAATATCTATGTGATGGTGGAATCTCCTAATTTATTTACTATCCTATGTCTAGGTATAGCAAACCTACTTAGTTTATTAATTCACTATATCTCTATATGTGAATTAAAACAAACCAAATGCAGTAGGATCTATGAACATTCCTAGTTTATACCGAAAGCCACACAAACAATATGGTATATGTCTATCCATATTTAATTTATGGTTACAAATTACAAGAAGCAACTACATATCATCTCCTGTCGGTCTCAAACATGCAAATCAGATCATTCAAGTGGTAGCTAATCACTTAAAAGCATTAAACACAGTAATATGTAACTTCACATAAACAAAATATCTTGCAGAACATAATAATCATAAGAGTCATACCATCATAATTACGTTACATCATAGCTCTAACAAAAATAAACTAAAACATAAAGAAATAATGAGAAAGAATGGTAATAAGAAATAAAGAAGGCATCTTGAATCCAAGAACAAGAAGTCCGTCACCCTTTTTGTCTTCTCTTCAAGAAAACCTTGAATTCTTGGCCTATTTCTTGAGTTGTGCTCAATTTCCTCCTCCTCCTTCTTTTGCCTCTTCTCTTCTCTTAAATAAGGTTTAGGTTTAGACCTACCTCCTATCCTAATAGAATTGGGTTTTAGAGATCTAAAAAAATTGGGTTTTGAACTTCTAAATTAATTAGGATTTGAATTCCTAACATGACTGGGTTTTCTAAATAAATAGAAAACCCAATAACAATAAAAAATCTAATAACAATCATCCAAAGCCCAAGCCCATCTTGACTCTCTTGATCTTGATATTACAATTTTGCCACACAATAAGCATCCGGTTCTCCATATTCATTCCTTTTCTCCTTGCCTCCTTGTGCTACATAAACAAGATAAATTTAGGTAAATAAAGAGGAATTCAAATATTTTCTCATAAGCATTACATTGCTTATTGCCTAAAAATAGGTCAAATAACTCTATAAAAATAGAGTTATCAAAAGCTTTTGAAAGTTTAAAAACATGATTTGAATGAATCAGATCCTCAAATCCAGGTGGTTGTTCAACATATACCTCTTCCTTTACAATATCATTTAAAAATGCACTTTTGACATCCATTTGAAACAAGGTAAAGTTCATATAGCAAGCAAAGGCAAGTAAGATCCTAATTGCTTCTAACCTAGCCACTGGTGCAAATGTTTCATCATAGTCAATTCCTTTTTCTTGACTATATCCTTGGGTTACTAATCTAGCCTTATTTCTAGTAATAATGCCATTTTCATCTAGTTTATTTCTAAACACCCATTTTGTGCCTATAACTGGATGATCATTTGGTCTAGAAACTAGATTCCAAACCTTGCTTCTTTCAAATTGGTTTAATTCTTCTTGCATAGCAAGGAACCAATTTTCATCTTCAAGAGCCTCATCTACTTTCTTTGGCTCTACTTAAGATAGAAAGGCTTGATGTTCACAAGTGTTGTGAACCCGAGACCTTGTGCTCATTCTAACATTAGGATTTCCTATGATGTGATCTTAATCTACTTCATTTCTTACTCTAGGAAAGGAAGGTTCCCTAGTTTCAGACTCCCCTTCAACTTCAGCCTTATTTGGAACACTCTTAGATCTAATGTTCTTTTCAATTTCTAGAATACCGTGACAGTCATCCTCAAACTTAACATGGATTGACTCCTCTACAACTAAGGTTCGTTTATTGAACACTCTGTATGCCTTACTTGTATGAGAATATCCAAGAAATATTGCTTCATCACTTTTGGAATCAAACTTTTCAAGTGATTATTTTCCATGATTTAGCATAAAACATTTACTACCAAAAATGTGAAAATATGAAATGTTTGGTTTTCTTTCAAAGAATAGTTCAAAAGGTGTCTTTCTTAAAATTGGTCTTAATAGAACACGATTTGAAATATAACAAGCTGTATTTACAACTTCTCCCCAAAAATGTTTAGGAAGGTTATTGATAACTCTATATTTTATAGAGTTATAAGTAATATTTTAGGTAATGTTTAATATAGTTTTTATTAAATTATATTTGTATTTAATTATATTTAATTATATTTTATTATTTTATGCAGCAAACCCAAAATAGAAGAAAAAAAAAGAAAAAGGAGTAGAAAACCATGAAAAAAAGAATAGAAAAGAAAATGTAACCAACGTGAGGAAAGGAAATGAAAAGAGAAAGGAAACATATGGGACCTGTGAGGTCATTATGTAGAAGAGAGAGAGGAGAATATCGTTAAGGGAGTGAATAATATACAAAGAAAAGTCAAAGAAAGAGAAAGGATGAGCTGGACATGTGAGGAAAGAGAAATGCTTTTGCATTTTGTCAAGGGCAATTTATCGGACCGTGGGACAAGGAAGAAAGAAGACGGAGGAGGACCGAACACAGAGAGAGAGTGGAAAACCGAAGGAGAGAAACCGGAAAAGAAAGAGAAACAGAGGTGAGCGGCTTCTCCTTTGCCAGAAAATCAGAGCCTACGGTTCTTGCGTTCATTTCCGGGACTTTGAGAATGTGCAGCGGTTCGGTGAAAACCGACTGTTCTTGCGTTCATTTCCGGCGAAGGAGAAAGTTTTCCAATGACCCACTTGATTCTGGCAATTTCTAGACATTTTCCGACCAGATCTGAGGAGATTTCAGCAAGGAGGGAATAGATCCGGCGATTAGTAGCAGTTTTGCGGCGGTTTCCGGCGACATTCGGCGAACGCCGTGAATGGGTGATTTCTGGTGAAACTATCTTGTTCCGGTGATTTTCCAGTAGATCTACTCGATCTTTCGGTAGATCTACATTTTGGAGCTCAGATCTGACTTTCTGTTAAGAGCGGTGGTGGCGCGTGGCAGAGTGTGGCGGCGCATGGCATCGGCGCATGACAGCGCGTGACGGTGGTGCGTGACGGCGCGTGTAGCTCGTTTTCATCCCTGTTTTGGATAGATTCTTTTCCTCTTCCTCTTATGTGTAGAAATTTATGCAAATCTAGCTTAAACGGAAAGACAATTTGGTGACAGCTTAGTTGTTTTTCAATTTGAAATGTTTTGTGTGATTTTCTGCATTGTTCTAGTTTGTTTAAATATGTTATTTTAATTTATTGTGTTAGAGCTAAGATGAAACTTATTTATGATGTATGAATGATATGATTATTTGTGTTTTGTGAGATATTTTATGAATGTGAAGTTGCATATTACGGGGCTTAATGCTTTTAGGTGATTAGCTATCACTTAATTGATATGATTTGCATGTTTAAGACCGACAGGAGATAGCATGCAGTTGCTTCATGTAATTTGCAACCATAAATTAATATGGATAGACATATATCATATAATTTGTGTGGCTTTAGGTGCAAACTGGAATATTCACAAATCTTAATGCACTTAGTTCATTTAATTCATATGCAGACTCACAGTGAATTAATGAGCTAAGTAGGTTTGCTATACCTAGACCTAGGATAGTGAATAAGTTAGAAAATTCCGCCATCTCATAAATATCATTGTTCTTGCAAGCCTTAAATTATTGGAATTCATATCTACTAACTATGGTGAAATCAGACGCTCTAGCATCTTTGGTTAATCAAGTTTAGGTTAAATTTAGTTCTTTAGTCAATGTGTTACTATTTCGAATTGCTAGATAAACTATAGGAACTATTCACTGTTAGTAATTAATTAATTTAGTAAACACCAGTCTTCGTGGGACGATATCTGTACTTATCATTATATTACTTGTTCGACATGTACACTTGCATGTAGAATTTCACCGAACAGTTATATTCACACATGATGGTTCTAGCCATTTCTTGAAGAGTTCTGTTTTTCCTTTCAACAACACAATTTTATTGTGGTGGTTTAGGAGTTGAAAAGTTGTGTGAAATGCCATTTTCTAAACAAAAGTTTTCAAAAAGTTGGTTTTCAAACTCACCACCATGATCAGTTCTTCTTTTTATGATTGAAAGATCTTTTTCATTTTGAACCATTTTACAAAATTCAGCAAACTTCTCAAATGCCTCATCCTTTCTAGCAAGTAAATATGTCCATGTAAATCTAGAATAATCATCTATAGTGATTAAGACATAATATTTACCATTTAGTGTTGCTGTTCTCATAGGACCGAAAAGGTCCATGTGTAGTATCTCTAATGGTCTAGATGTACTCACCATAAGCTTCGATTTGAAGCTACTTTGTGTATGTTTACCCTTAATGCATGCTTCACATAATCTATCATTGTTAAACTCTAGAGATGGAAGACCTTTCACTAGGTTATGCTTATACAATCTTTCTATAAAGCCTAGACCCACATATCCTAGCTTTCTATGCCACAACCAAGCATGTTTGTTTAACATTCAATCTACTCAAATCAAGCACATAGATGTTGCCTTTTCTATTTCTGACAATCTTCATTTTATGTTCAGCATGCTCAACAAGATAACTTTCTTTTCCAAATTTTATCTTGAATCCTTTATCACATAACTGACTTATACTAAGTAGGTTAAATTTCAGCTCATCTACAAACAAAACCTCAAATATAAGTAGTGTTTCAAGGTTACTTATAGTTCCCATTCCTTTAATCCTTCCTTTGGAGTTATCTCCAAATGACATTGTACCTCCATTTTTCAACTCAAATGTTGAGAAGAGCTCTTTCATCCTAGTCATGTGCTGAGAGCAACCACTGTCCAGAATCCACATGTTTTTAAGCTTTTTGTTTTTCACTTGTGCATTCATAACCTGCAAAAACCAATTTGATTGTTGAAGTGCTTGGTAGCCTTTTTATTTTGGGTCCATGAGTGTTAGTTGGACTTAGATTTTTGTTATTCTTAGGCAGCCAAAGTTTCTTTACTTTGTAAGCCTTTCTAAGTCTTATGGGACATTTATGAAACATATAACCAATATAATTGCAAAAAGAACATTTACTATTATGCAGCGGAATTGAACATTCTTTTTCTTTAAAGAAATGAGTAAATGATTTCGATTTTCATCCAATTTATATCCTAGTTTCGCTTTATCATATATATCACTTTGAGAGTTTAAAATCTTATCTAACATGCCACTACCTTTTGTAAATTTCTTTAACAGCAAATTAGTTGCATCAAGTTTTGACTTCAAATCATCATTTTCTCTTTCTAGCTCAAGGACTCTACTTTTAAGATTTTCCACTATGAGTTATTTCCAACATGTATCTCAACATTAGAATATGCACTGTTATCACAGAAGGTTTCTGTTTCTATGTTCATGTATTCAGATTTATTTTGTTTCTCATACATATCATTCATACAAGCATCATACTTCACATATGCATTAGCAGGAATACTAATGTTATCATGCACTGAAATTGAAGTATTTAGTTATTCAGCTTTATCTCTACATGTCGTAGTTTCTATGCTTTGTACATTGGTTAAAAAATTTTGATTAACATGTACATAAGTCAACATTTTCTATTTTTCATATTTATTTTTTGCTTTTAACTTTTTTTATTTATCTTTTTAATCTGTTTGCATACTCAACTAAATCAGAAAATGCAGTTTCTAAACCAATATTTACATGAAGAAACAATTCAGAATCATTTACCTAACTATTGTCTTCCTCAAGAGTTGTTGTTGCGGTTAGGCATAGGTGTGCAACTTCTTCTTGAGTTTCTTCATCAGATGAGGAGTTCTCATCATCCTAGGCAGCAATCATAGCTTTCTTTTTGTTCTTGCTACTCCTCTTCTTGATCACTGGATAGTCAATCTTGATGTGTCCCAGTTTTCTACATTCATAGCATACATTTTCCCTAGGTTCATTTGATTCTTTTCTCCTAGTTTGCCTTATATTTTTATTTAATCATCTTCTTAGAATCTCCTAGCTATAAAGGCTACTTCATCATTTTCAAATTCCTCCTCTTTAACCTTTTCAACTTCCACTTTAAGTGCAAGTGATCTTCTGTTTTCTTTCTCTTTCTCTCTTCCCATAAGTTGCATTTCATGAGTTTTAAGAAAGCATAGTAAGTCATCTAAGGTCAACATATCTAGGTCATGAGCCTCTTCTATGGCCATCTTCTTAGGATCCCAACTTTTGGGTAGGGATACTAACATCTTTTTTACCATCTCCTCATTTGTGTAGGTTTTTCCTAATAACTTAAGTTCAAAAATGATCTCGGTGAATCTACCAAACATGTCATTAATAGTTTCAAAATCTTTCATAACAAACAATTCATAGTCATGTGTAAGCATAGTGACTTTAAAAGACTTTACCTTTTTGGTTCCTTCATAGATGACTTCTAATTTATCCAAATCTCTTTACCGATAAGGCAAGAGAACACTTTATTAAACTCATGTGCTCTAAGACCACTATAAATCATATTCATGGACTTAGTATTTAACCCCATTAGTTTAGCTTCATTTTTTGTCCACTCATCAATCATGGATAATGTAATATCCTTCCTGATTATTTGCCAAGCTTTTGGATCTTAGCCTATTACAAAGACTTGCATTAATTGTTTCCAATGCCTAAAATTAATGCCATCAAACAGAGGAGGTTTATTAAACTCCGTGACAGCTAAACCTTTGTCAGAAGCCATAGTATGGACCTACTCTAGGATGTTAATCCTTTTAATTAGAGAACCTGGCTCTAGATGCCAATTGTTGGGTTTTATGGCTTAACAAGAACGGTGGTTGAATTGTTATAACCAGTAATTAAAACTATTATGTTAACAAATGCTCAACTTGATATGTTGGACAAGTCACATAAATAAAATCAATATAAATTGAACAGATTTCAAACATATGATGCTTTATTTCCAAGTCAAACAACACGTTATCAAGAATATTGTCACACTTATATGTATAAAATATTTTGATAGGTTAGGAACAGATAATTGATAAAATAAGAGGCAACAAATATTATAAGATGGTTAGATCAATAGTAAGCACAGAGATTGACACCAAATTTACCACGGTGGTTCGGCACTCACACCTTGAGTCCTATGTCCACACTCTTCTCCTTCAATCAAACCAATTGAAGTCTCCTTTACTTAACCAAGTTAGGAGAAAACGTTCTCCCTAACTCAAACAATTCCTTCTCAAGGAATTTCATATACAAGGTTACACAATATGATCAAAAGATCATAAATGAATTACAAATCCCAAATAATATAACAAGTTGTATGATTTTGTAACCTAAAGGAGCTGATTTGATGTAAATATGATAACTCTAAGCTCCTATCACGAAAACCTTAAATTGAAATAAATTAGGGTTTCGGATTCCTTTCAATATTTATGTGCAATAAGTATTTTTAATGAGATTAGCATATAAACAGAGTTATACAAGATACAATTGATGATATAAACAAAGGAATAAGTATTTAATCACAATATCACCGTAGCTTGTACTTCACTGAAAGTGTATAAGATTGAATGATCAAAAGATAAGCTCAATGGTCGATTCTTCACTAAAAAAGAACTTTAGATTATTGTAAGTGTCAAACCCTTTTCCATAGAATAGCTCTTCTTAAATAGAAAAATTAGAGCTAGGGTTTTGGACTTTTCAATCCTCAATGATGAAGCTATCTTCCTATTAGAACAGTAAACTAGCTTTCAAATCTTCCTTCTCTAGCTCAAATCAGACCATTGTGACATCGGTTTCTTCAGAGATCCTCTCGTTAAGGATTCGGTCACCAGCGGCGTCGTTCCTCCATCTCTCTCTCTCTCTCTCTCTCTCTCTCTCTCTCATTCTCTCATTTCGACAGTCATCGATCGTATGCTCTTAGGGCATCAAGTTCGAATAAGTGAGACAGTGTGTAAGTGAAATGGTGAGTTTCATCACAAGCCGAGCTTACTTATCTAATGGATAGTTAAGCAGGCCATGAGACCATAAGACGGGCCGAGAACACAACCATGCCGAGAACACAATCAGGCCGAGAACACAATTAGGCCAAGAGTCAGGCCGATAATAGAGACGGGTTGAGAATCAGTATTAGGCTGAGAATCAAGTTGAGAGTAATATCAGTCTAAGAATGATATAATATAATTTCTTGATATAACTAATGTTTGTTCCAAAAATAGAGCCAAATACTTCAACCTTCATCCAAGCAAGAGCAAGTATCATTTTTTCTTAATCACAATGTATGACATATTTAATTTCAATTTGGTAAGCCTTGTTCTTAATACATTATATAATGAAATTAAATAAATCATTTCTTAAGAGCACTATATAGTAACATTATATCAAGAAATGTAGGAACTTGGTTACTTTATAATATCATTAATTGATATTATTATTTGTACACCTTTTAATTCCTATGATTTTATTTTGCACTTATGAAAAACATATTTCAACAAATATATTCATAAATACATTTTGTCACAAACAAAACCCTCATTTTCCAACAAGGTAAACACTTGGGTTTATCTTTGTGCACCATGCCGTCATGATCATGTTCGCATGTCAAACACTATTCAACCTAGGCTGGACTATGTTGAGTGTAAGTCATTACACATGATATGCTACCATGTTAATGTTTAGCCATTCCCCTTCAATCTTCTTACATGGTACTCAACCTAATTGTCGGATCCTCTAGCAACCTAAGGGGGGGGGGGGGGGGGTGAATTAGGTTTCTCTTTAAAAAATCACTTCTAATTTATGTTCAATCACTTTTTAAAATCAAATAAAGCATTAAGAGATAATTAAATACAAGAAAGATGAGACAATAGTTTACATGGTGGTTTGGCCTTTTTTCACCTACTTCCACCTTCTTCTCCTTCAACATAATTGGTTAAAATCCACTTTACTACAAAGCTAGTAGAAAATTTCTCTTACACTTTCCAACTCCTTCTCAAGGAGTTAAACAATCCTTACACCAAAGGTTGCAATACAATGTGTGTCTCAACACATATCAACAAGTCAAAGTTTCTCAAATTCTTTAAAAACTTAAGCAATTCCCTTAATATGTGAAATGTATATGGGAGATTGCTAAGCTAATGGCTTTCTAAAGATAACAAATAGCTTCTCAAGCCCTAATCACGAAACCCCCAAATGATAATAAAGTTAGGGATTTCAAATTTACAAACAAGTATATGTGCACAACAATATTCAGAATTTAATCAGCACATATACAAGTAGAAATCTCAAGTAAACTTAAAGAGTAATGGAATGAAAGAACTTCTTTGAGATTTCACTTTAACTTAAGCTTCATAAGATGTATATTTAGCTTCTCAAATGGATTTTCGTTTCTTCAGATCTCAATAAATGTAACTATGATTTCCCTTTATTTCTCTACTGAATAGATGTGAAAAACGCACCTCTTTAACTCTAAAAACTAGCCGTTCTGACATCTTTGATTTTCTTCCCAATCTGGAGTGATGGTGACTGGATTTCAAGCTATTGAAGAGGTAGAGAGTTAAGAGGTAGCTTCTGCTTTGTTTTGGTTTAAAGGTGTTCAAAATCAAGCTTCAAAATGTCATTGTTTAGTCCATAACTTAAGTTAGCTTTGTGGACCAAAGAATTGTATTACTGGGTTGAGTTTTTGGGTCTTTCTCAAATCTCTATCAAGTCTTTTCAATCTTGAAATTAATCTTTATGGGTTTTTCACAAATTGATAGAGCATCTTCTTCCTTACAAAAGCCCTTTGAAATTATCTTTAGAAACCTTCTAATCTACTTTCAATTTCACTTTTGAGCAGTTAGGGCTAAAACTCGAAGAACTCCACAGTTTCTTCAAATTAATTCTCTCTGAGTAGTGGGTCTTCAATTTTTCTTCACAAAAATGTTCCCCTTTTTGTTAGCTTTCCAACAAGTCATTTTTTAGCTTGATCAGAGTTGAAATTGGTGGCCAAATGAAGTGGCAAAGTCACGGGATCGAGTGGGTCATGGGTCGAACTGGGTTTGAGCTTGTTCATGGGTTGCAAAGCTTTTAGATTGCATGTCATGAGCGCAGGTTGTGGGTCGTGCAGTTGGGTCGCACTTCCGGACTTGGGTCGTGCACGTGGGTTGCGAACTGGTATGGGTCTTGCATGTGGGTTGTGCCTTTTGGACCTGGGTCCCACACTAGGCCATGCTCTGGACTTGGGTCGCACTCTAGGCTAGCTTATGTGGGCTTATGCTTGGGTCGCACCTCTTTGGATTAGGTCACACATTCTGCACTGGGTCGCACACTCTAGACTAGGTCACACCTCTCTGGACTAGGTCTGACTTGTGGACTAGGCTCATTCTAATCCAATTTCCTATATACAATTTCAATATTATTTTCTTTATAAGAACCCTATAAATGATCAAATATTAATTATAATATTTCTATATTATAATTCCATTCAATCATCAATATATTGCAATAAAATTATTATAATATTATCATATTATAATACCCATTTTTTTCATCATTAAAATGTTTATATATTCTAATATTATTAAAATATATTCCAACACTAATTCAAGGTTGAGAATCGTGATGTGTTCTAATAGGTTGTCATTGGTCCACTTGTAGGTCATACATGGTCCTAGTAATTTGATTAGGGATCATGTCCTCCCCAACCAAATCTTATAATGTCCTTGTTGCATTCCTTCACTATGGCGCAACCTAACATTTAATTAAGGTTTCTCCCATCTTTAGCTTTTCATGCTTATCTCTACTTGAGCAAAGTTCAACTCAATTTCCTTCTTGGTTGCCAAGGCCTCATGGCATGCCTTTTGTTGGCTCCCAAGATGGCCTCTTCTATGCAAAAAAGATGTGCATGATAACTTATGGTATACTTTTGCACCATACAGTCTCAAGCAATATTTTTCTTAATATGGCCTATACGAGTATTGGCATCATCCACCCCATGAGTTTCTCCCACATTGGGTAGTGGTTATCTCACTTCCACTATCCCCTTTCCCATAATATTAAGCAGCAACCACTATTCTTCTCATAGCGGCAATCTTTCTATCCACAATGATTGTAACTAGAGTTCCCCAATGGTCAGGCTTCCTTAGGTTATCTAGTTGCATCAACTAGCAATGGTTTTCACATTAATGTCACCTTTCTCCCTTAAGAAATTTAGATGATATGAACTTCTCAAACTTTGGGGATTTTGCACTTCTTGAGGGTTCTTAGACAAATGCTTATCTTTTGAGTTAAACTCAACTTGCCTACTTTCTTGTCCTTATGGGGCTAGGAAGATTACCCTAAGCTTTTTATCAATACAAGTTCCTCCTTAGCTAGTGGACTAACCTCTATAATGGCTATAATTGAAAGGACTTGTATGCTTTTTCCTCCTTTATTTGCCTAAGTTTTAGCCCTCCCAATTTGCCAACCTTTTTCTATTTCTTGGCTCTATGTTGTTTTAGACAACTTTGTCATCTTTCTTTAAGACCATAATAAGGTGATCATGCCCTCGGATGATAAGGGTGGGTTGGCTTACAAACCCCTTTCTCCCATGATCTTTTAACTCATGACTCCTTAGAAAGGGTCCATAGTGATTCTATATGGCCCACCTTAGGCCTTAATTCTATTTCGTCCTTTGATAAGGGTAAAGGAAGTTTAAGGATAGTCCCATTCTCTTTTCCCTTTGTAGTTAGGCCTTTCACCCACCATAACTTCCTTCACAAGGACATTAGAAGTCCTTAACCTTGTTCTTCCATGTGTGCTTCCCTCTAGAGTTCTCACAATTGAGAGAGACGCCTCTGATCCTTCATCACATGCAACCCTCCATAAACACAGCACATAAAAGGATATGTGTTTCTCTTCTCTTAGTTCCCCGTTATTGAATATATTTTGATGTTGATAATATTTGAAAAACTAGATAAATATTTTTTAAAACCAAATTTTTTATTTGATTAAAAAAGATCAATTTGAACTAAATTTTGTATGTAAATGTTTATCATATTTAATGCAATGATATTCAATATTCAAAATTCAAAATGATTATGAGTCATTTAATTACATATTTATGCATGGTTTAAGAATTAAAGAGGAATATAACTTAGTATTTATATGATTGGTTTCAAATTTTGAAAACATTTGAATATACAAAATGAATTTTGTGCAATGTACCATTTTAAGTCTACAGAGAAAGAGAAATAAAAAGAAAGAAAAATGATTGAGTGAATTTGCTGTGCATCTAGGCTAACATGCATTATTTTGGTGGACAAAACATAATTAAGTGAAGTTATGCATTTTATTCAATGTAAGTAAGGTGGAGACAAAGGCCTCAAAGGTAGGGTATAAATTCATGGAACCTTTTGAGCACTCTAACTAGGATCTTAAGTTGTATGAGTTGGGTTTTGCCATCATTTAGATTGAATTGCTCTAGTTCAAGGTAAGTAATGGTGATTGCATTTTCAAAGTAAGATTAAAGTTTTGTGATGTGAATGATAAGTTAATTTTGAACAAGGTTCTCTTGCTTGGCTCTAGTATGCTTACCATTATTGGGAGGTCCATCCATTGCACCAAATGCAACTATTCATGTAGTTGCTAAAGAGCATGCATTAGATGTAAAGGTTATAACTTTTAAAAAGAAGAAAAGGAAGAACTATCACTGCACCAAAGGACATTGTTAAGAGTTGACTAATAAGGATAACAAGTATTCATGGAATTGAGAAACCAAAAAAGATAATCATTATAAAGCTAATAGTGAAGCCAACAAAGGTTTCTAATAGGAAGCTAGAAAAGATTCCAATCTAAGAGGGATTTTCCATGACTATATGTTAATAATAATGTTGTCCATGCTAATAAATTATAAGTTGACTTCTTTTATGCTAATGATGAATAGATTCCATTCCTTAGTTAGACAATGTACATCTTAGATGTCATCTCAAGCACATAATCATACCACCAACTCAATTCTAAATGTGATGTGGCATTGGTTGCATGATTTTTGTTTTTGTTATATCTTTGTGTTCAATGGTTTAGTTCATGACCCAAGTTTTAAAGGATTGCAAACTTTTTCCAATTAGATTTTACCTTTTTGAAGCAAAAATATAGATTATGAATGTATGTATTAGATTTTCTTTTTTGTTTTCAGAATAGTACATGTTTTTTTTTTACTCTAAAACAAAAAAAAAAGTAAATGGCATAGGGGTAAAATGGGTACGAGGGTTAAAAGCATATTATTCTCACTTTCACTTGTGTTGCTGACATCAACTATAGTTCTACCTCTTTCCATGAAAATTGCTAACCAAATCCAAGCCCACATCTACATCACCTTTATGTGAGTCAGCCTAGTAGACCATTTTAGTAATTATATGAAATGTAGCCTTATGTGTACAAAAGCAAGATTTATATACAATGTAAAATAAATAGTAAAACTACAAGACAATTTTCTTACAACTTTTTCATTTCTGCTTTTAGGTTTTTGTCTTGTCTGAGTCTAGTTAAAGCATTACAACTATTATTTCTTATTTTCTAACTTGGTACCAAAGCTTTTCTACATGGCAACCTTACTAAGGAAGTCTATATGATTAAGCTTGCTAGCTTTGTTAGTCCCACACATCCACAACATGTTTGACATTTATGTGAGTCTCTTTATGGTCTTAAATAGGCTTCCCATACTTGGTATCAAAGGCTAAGTTCCTTTTTGACTTCTTAGGCATCTAAATCTTTATTGTTGACTCATTATTTATTTTGCACATACCTAACTATAATGTCACTATCTTAGTCTACACGGATGATATCGTTCTTATGGGTTCATTATGAGTTCCTATATTTACTCTTTTTACTACCTTACTTCAAAAGTTTGTTATTAAGGACCTGTGGTTGCTTCATTACTTATTTGGAGTTAAGGTATAACATACTTCTAATAGTCTCATTCTCCATTAGGCTAAGTTAACACATGAGATACTTTTTCATGCCAAGATAATTGAAGCTCATGCTATTTTTACTCTTTGCACCATTATTGAACCCTTCTTTCAATGGACAAGTGATCCTTTCCTCTTCTTGATCCACTTTTATATTGAAGTATTATGGGTGCTCCTTAATACCTCACTCTTACATGTCTAGACATATCCTATTTGGTGAATATTGCTTGTTAATTTTTACATGCTCCCATTATCATTCATTGGCATATGTAGTGTGACACATTCTATGATAATAGAAACTTATCAACATGGTATCTACTTCACCAAGAGTCCTTCTACTACTTTTCGTGCATTTTTGCATGCTAGTTAGGTTGGTGACAAAGATGATCGTAGGTTTATTGGTGGCTATATGTATTTCTTGGCTAGTATTTCATATCATGGTCCTCTTCTAAATAGAAAATTGTAACTCATTCCAACACTAAGGCTGAGTACAAATGTCTAGCAAATACTATAGTAGAAATTATGTGGATTGAATATCTTTTTTATGATCTTTGGGCTCTACCTTCTTATCATCTCACTTTATAGTGTAACAACTTGTCTACTTCCTATCTGGTTGCAAATCTAGTCTTTTGTGGTTGTATAAAGTATATTGAGATTGATTATATTCACTTAGGAGTGACTTCTTCATGGGCAAATTTATATTTATTTTATCTTATCCATTGATAAGCCTAAAGGTATCTTCACCAAAGGGTTGTCTACTACTAGATATCATCTTCTTCAATCTAAGTTGATAGTTCATCTTGCACTGTCTACTTGCAAGAGGATCTTAACCAAGCCTAAGCGTAGTCCACATTAGCTTCACAAGAATTAGCCTAGCAGCTAATTTTAGTAATTGTGTCAAATGTAGCCTTATGTGTACAAAAGCAAAATTCACATCCAATGCAAAAGTATACAATAAAAATAAAGGATAATTTTCTTGCAACTTTTTCATTTATTCTATTTGCTTTTCTTCTTGTTTGAATATGCCTAAACCATTCTAGCCATTCTTTCTTATTTTCTAACTAAAATGAAATTGTCATTCTTGATCAAATCCAGCTAAAATGGAGAGATTTTTTAAAAAGAAATCACAAGGCTTTGATGACACAATGGTATGATTTCATTTTCATAAATTTATTTGATTTTTTGGTCTATATAAGAGTTGTTAGGGTTTTGGTTAAGATACAACTTTTATAAAAAAGAAAGTAATTGCATCTTGCATTATCTTGAGCAATCATGAAAGATAGATTTCATCATTACTGTTGAAAATCATGTGCTTGTATGTTTTGATTGAGAAAAATTTTATGAGAATATATGTCAAATAGAATTTTATATTTATTTGAACATATATCAAATAGAATATTATACTTGCATATATGATAGAACATATGAGATCTTGTGTGCACATATTAAAACTCAAAGGAAGTAAAAGGTATGCAAATTATAATATCAATTAATGATATTATAAAGTAGCCGGGTTCCTACATTTTATCATCAAACATCAAATATGAAGCCAAGTTGATTCAATCCTTGAATATTCTGTTTCATAGATTAATTTACATTCTTGATTATGTTAAAGGAACCTTGATACTTGGAATTGGTGTATGTATAGGTGTAATGGACCGACCATATATTTATATATGGATACATGAAGCTTATTTATTTGTTCAGTTCAAAGAAAAGCTTCAGCCTGTGTATAATTGGCTCAGCCCGTGTATAATCTGTTCAGCTTGAAGAAAAGCTTCAGCCCGTGAAAAGCTTCAGCTTGTGTAAAGAGGTCAGCCTGCGAAGCTTGAAACGGTAGCATCTGAGAGAAGTCACTTATCCAAAATGGCAGCGTGTGAAGTAAATAAGAGCATAAGCTCTTATGATTGAAAGCCTGAAGCCCTAGCCACACTCTTCGACCTAAAGATACACTTCTCCTCTCGATCTCTCTCCTGCAACGACGGCTCCAACGGGAAGAATGGTGAGGCGACTGAATGTCAGAATGGCTATCTTGCTGAAATATCATCATCTGCATCAGTACAACATCGAATCCATCAAATCTCAACGAAAGGATTTCAAAAAGGTTTGAACTGAAACCCTAATCTGTTCAAGGTTCGAGTACCTGCTATAAAAGGGAGATTCGGATGAAATATTTGTGCTTGCTGAGATATATTCTTGCTGATTTGATCAAGAGAAATAAAAGCCCTCATCGATTTGCTCTTATTGCCGTGTTCGGTAACGTTTGAAGGAAAAGAAAATCTTCGGTGATATTCCCTAAACTTGTTATCTTGTGAATATCATTTGATAGATTAATCTTTATATGTGCTAGATTGATTATAACATTATTTGCACATAAAGATTATTGTAAATCTGAAAACCCTAGATTTGTGAAATTAGGGCTTTCAAGATTAGAGCTTGAATTGATTCTGTATACATTCGATTAGCTCTCTGATAAGCTTAAATCCTCACTCATATCATATATTTGAGGAATGAGCTTGATGTATTAAGGTTTTTATAAACCTAACCTTGTAACTGTGAGCTATATAACTCCTTTTGAGGAGTTGTGAGCTGAAAGAGAGGTGCTCTCCTTGTTTGAAGTAAAGCAGATTTCAACTCAGTTTGAGTTGAAAGAGAAGAGGGTGGAAGTGGGTGAAAAAGTGCCAAACCACCGTGAAATTCTTGTGTGTGTGTCTTTCTGATTTAATTCTTTTATTAGATATTTCATTACTATTGTGATAATTTGTCTAGCTGTATTCATTGTAGAAAAACAAACCTAAAGAAAAGTTAAATTGATTAAACTTCCAAATATCCAATTCAACCCCCCCTTCTTGGATAGCCATAAACCCAACAATTACCACATGAAGAAGTTCTGGGTAACATCTTTCTAATTTGAATATTATATTATTTGGGAGTGGATTAGTCATGAAGAGTAAGTTTTTAATGTTAGTGTTTGTGATCATCCAAGTGTGTTGATAAAGTTTCTATTTGAGTGATAAAATATTCATTTGAAGAATTATTAAGCCATTTTGATTGCTATATACAAGCTGTTGAATAATGTATTCTTGATTTCTTATATGTGATTATATTGCAAAGGCTATTTCTAAGAAAATGATTAGAGAAAATATTTTGAAGAATTGATTCAAAGTTTGAAAATCAATTTGAAAGAAATTATAACTTTGATTTTTTTGAATTATTATGTTGTCTGGATAAGATTAATGCAATTGTATTGTTTACACACATCCTTGAGATCATTCATTGATTTTTTTACTGGCCTAAGCCATGTGGCTTCATTGATATCTATAAGGTCGTGTGTGGTCTAATTTGTTGTCGTTGTTTTGTTAAAGGACCATGTATGGTTTGATTTGTAGTTGTATTATAGTTGAAAGGTGTGTTGGGCTTTTTGTTGTAAAGTGAACTATATATTTTTATGTTCCATGAATAAAGGATCAAGATGTACAAATGTTGTAAGTATAACTTTCATATTTTAGTAAAAAAGGCTATTTTACTATTAGTAAGAGGGGGTGAACATAGTTTAAGTGTTGGGCTAAATCACCTAAACAATTTTGGTGTAATTATTTTTTTGTCTACCTTTAACTTTTTTAATTAAAAATAAATTTAGAAAACATAAATTAAAATAAACAAAATCCAACCTCTCTTTTTTAGGTTAGTCCATATCCAATATTTGCCTCTCTAGAAGTCCATCCAAAGCCCTTGCTCTTTTTTCCTTGGCTTTAGCTTTTCCTTTTTTTGGTTCTTTTACTCCTATCTTCTACATTGGGTTATAGGGAAGGTACTAGCTCCCTTAACTACCACATCAGTGAACCAATATTCCATTGTAACTTGACCACTTTATTGTAAGGTTTTATGGCTATCCAAGAAGGGGGTTGAATTGGATATTTTGATTCTATATTGTATTTGTTAATCTTTTAACTATTCATGCAATGTTATTAGTTAACATAGTAATATCAAAGCATATAATCACGAATTAAAAACAAGATAATTAGGCTCAAAGAATTACATGGTGTCGGCACTTTTCACCTACTTCCACCATCTTCTCCTTCAACTTAAACCAAGTTGAAGTCTACTTTACTTCAAGCTAGGAGAACCCTTCTTCTACACTTCACAATTCCTTAACAAGGAGTTATTTCAATTCTTGGTTACAAGGTTTAGGTTTCTAGAACCTTAGTACATCAAGCTGATCCTCAAATATGTAATGAGTGAGGAATTAAGCTTATCAGAGAGCCAATTAAACACATAAAGAATTAATACAAGCTCTAATCACGAAACCCCCAATTTTCACGTTTTGGATTTACAAAGATCTTTATGTACAAATAATATTTGAGATAATCTAGCACATACAAAGATCAATCTATCAGTTGATATTCACAGGATAATGAATTTAAGGAATATCACCAAAGATTCTTTCTTTCTCTAAGGATTGAAGAATACGGCAGTGAGAGCAAATGATTCAAACCTTCAATCTCTTTTAATCAAATCAGCAAAATATCGTTCAGCCAACACCAAACATTCACCCGAAGCTCCTTTTATAGCAGATTATCAAACCTTGAACACTTTAGGGTTTTGGTTCAAACTTGTTTGATATTCTACCGTTAAGACTTGATAGAAGCGACATAATACAGCAGCAAAGATGACAATTTTTGCAACAGAGAGTCATTCTAACAATCCATCGGTTCATTCTTCTTCCCATTAGAGAGTCAGCAATCGAGAGAGAGAGAGAAAGAGGAGGACGGGTTCGATGAAGTATATGGCTAGGGCTTCAATTTGTTCAACGTAAGAGCTTAACCTCTTATCAAAGTGAAACGGCCACATTTCACTTAAGTGATATGCGCTCGGGCTAAGTTCTGTGGGCTTCAGCTTCACAGGCCGTCCAGTTAGTGATGTGCGCTTAGGCTGAGTTTTGCGAGCTTTAGCTTCACGGGCGTCTAGTTTTTTATTTAATCGGTCTAGCATCAGTCCAATATATATATGGTCCGTCCCATAATGATATATTTTCTCTCATATTTAACTTGAACAAATAACATACCTTTATCCTTCAAACGTACCTATAAGCACACAGTTTCCAAGTATCACATTCTTTTATTATAATCACTAATATGAATTATTTTACTAATTAAATCACACATAAAATAATTCATTTTAACTTCATATGTAATGTTTGATAGTGGAATGTAGGAAAATGGCTACTTTATAATATCATTGATTGATATTATAATTTGCACACCTTTTACTTCCTTTAGTATTTAATATATGCATACAAACTCATATATTCATAAATAAAAATTTTCTCAACAAAACATATAAACACATGATTTTCAACATTTATCCCTTAGGTCCTTAAGCTTAGCCTTCACAAAAGTGCATAGGTCCTACAATATTAGCTTAAGGGGGGAGGGGGGAGTTCAAGCTAGTTTCCACTAGGCTCTCCCTAAGTGAAGAGGATTTTCACACTTCTTTTAGTTCTATATCATCACTTTAGCATTACCTCTCTCCTTTTTCATTCATCATAGTATCAAACTACTTTGATACCAAAATTATAATAACCTTGGAGATAGGATCACTAGCACCCAACCTAGCTTGGAGGTTAGGTCAACTAGTTGTCTAAAGCTTAGTGTCATGGAACTCCAGTTTTATCCCAAAAGGTTAACCTTGATTTAGAGGAGTAGCCAATTCCCTTATATGGCTAGATCATTTTACTTGCTTTTTCAATGTGGGAGAATGAAATATGTTACATTCAACGCTTACCCAAAATTGATGTCATCCTTGACATTGATAAGGGCCTCTGCTAACCCCACACTAAGGGTCAACCCACTAATTACCCTACACTAGGGGATAATAGTTGCAAGAACCACTAAGTAGGCCTCCTGCCTACCCCACATTAGGGGATAATAATGGTAAATCCATTGAGTTAGGTTATGATTTGGATACGGTACTTGATAACTTTGATTTTTGTAGTTAAAAGTTAAGCTTTTAGTTATGTGTAGGTAAGTGTTTTGTTGTGCAAGTAGGGAGTAGAAAGAAAGATAACGTCCTTTTGTCAAGCATTGTGATTGGAGGAAGAAAAAGAAAAAGAGAAGAAACCACATGAAAAGATAGAAAAAGGAAAGAGTAAGCTTTTGAGCAGTTGTCGAGTAACAAGTGAAAAAAAGATAAGGTAAAAATAAGTCATGCAAGAAAGAAAGAGAAGAAAAAAACTTGTCATGCAAAAGCTAACTGGGACCCTAACCCACTATGCATTGGGTAAAAGAGGCTAATTATCATGAAAGAGTAAACTCAACACCACTTTTATTTACCATTGCTAAGAAACATCGCCGTTTAGCTTTTCTAATGAAGAAGAAGTTGCATTTCTGGCAAAAGAAGAGTCCAAGATCATGCAAACGCTGCCTCGACTTTCTTCTAGTGCTTTTTCAACAAGTCTTCGATGGGTCTGTCATTTTTTTCTAGTAGACATACTTTTTTCTAGTGATGGGTGAGAAAGCATAAGGAAATACTCCAAATCTCATCTGTTTTCTCCAATTATAATGGGCTAAGGGCATATCTAAGTACCTTGTACATCTTTCTAGCAATTTTTGTGCAAGATGTATGGTGGCACGTGGTGGCACTTGGCAACACATGATGATGGTGTGTGGCAGCATGTGGAAGTGCATTTCTTTTTCCATATAGTTTCTATTCTTCCTTTAATGTGTAGAGTTGTGCAAAGTTTCCTTAAAATGAAGATACTATAGTGACAGCTTTCATGTTTTTAATTTAAAATGCTTTCTTCAATTTCTAGCATTTTTTATTTGTGTTTATATTATATTTTAATTTACTTTGTTAGAGTTACGATATAACCTAATTATGATGGTATAAATCTCATGGTTGTTATGGTTTGTAAGATATTTTATATATGTGAGCTATGTGTTATTGTGTTTAATTCTTTTAAATAATTAGCGACCACTTAAATGATTTGATTTGTATATTTGAAATTGAAAGGAAATGATATGTAGTTGCTTTTTATAATGTGAAACCATAAATCAGATATGGATAAACATATACCATATTATTTATGTGGCTTTGAGTATAAATTGAGAATATTCATAGATCCTAATGCATTTGATTTATTGCATTTCACATATAGAGATATAATGAATTAATGAGCTAAATAGGTTTGGTATACCTAGACATAGGATAGTGAATGAATTAGGAAATTTCGCCATCACATGAGTATTATTACTTTTGAAAGTATAAATAATTGACATTTGTATCTAGTAGTTATGGGGAAATCGGATGCTTTAACATGTTTCTTATATTAAGTTTTCTTAAATTTAGTTAGTTATTCTATCATCTATCATTTTAGTTTGTTAGATAAATTCTAAAATTTATTCATTATTAGTAATTAGTTGGTCTAGTATTCCACAATTTTTGTGGAACAACATTTTTCTCATCATTATATTATATGTTCAACATGTTCACTTGCATATAGAATTTCATTGAACAATACCACTTGTCATGAATGAACCTAAGTTCCATCCTCAAAGGTTAACCTTGATTAAAAGGAGTAGCCAATTCCATTATATGACTAGATCATCTCACTTGTCTTTCCGATGTGGGAGAATGAATTTTGTTATATTAATTAGTAGAACAAGCAAACCAACACAAAGCTAGACTCAAAAGGGAGATTATATTATCTAAAGGACTTGTTAGGTTAATGCACCCTAAAGTACCTTTATTGCCCCTTCTTGAGAACCATAGTAACCCTTTTGTACAAAAGTCTCATTGACCCCATCCCTAGATCATTATAAGAGCACTTAAATCCAACCCAAGAGTCTCACATATATAGTAAAAGTCTGCATTAAGTTCTAGCCAACCTATAACACAACCTTTGGTCTCCTTTTATATCCCACTCTCCCTTCTTGTGTTGGATGACTCTACCATCTCTTAATATTGCATTGCCCTATTTCAAAATACACCTTAACAACCACTAATACCACATGTCACCTTCATGATGGTGGTTGTAAGAAATTCAAACCCATTGTCACCGTCAAATCCATTGCTTCCCCATTAATCTAAAAAGACAAATGGATGCAAGGACAAGAAAACTACCCATAAGTGAATGATTGCATCATTTGCATGAAAGTGTGTGTGGGCAACACACACCTAGGTTTCCTTGGCAAAGCATACCTTCAGGATCATATCTTTGTGTCAAATGCTATTCAACCTAAGTTGGATTGAGCAAAGTGAGTCATTGCACTTGGTATAGTTGCAATGTCAACATTCAACCTTTCCCCTCAGTTATTCTTACATGACATTTAGCATGATTCATGGTTGAAAGTCTTAGCATGCCCCAATAAGTTATTGGTCCATTATTGGTCATGTATGGTCCTAGCAATCTAGCTTGGTGTGTCACTATGAATTGTTAGGTTAATGCAGCCACTACAAATTCTTATAAAGATGGGCAACGACATGTTTATGAACTTTATGGATGGGTTACCTCCAACAAAAGGGAAATGTCAATTCTCATTATTAGGGATTGTCTATCAAAATATGCTCATTTCATTCCCATTTTGCACCTTTCCACTTTGGCTACTGTTGCTTAAGTGTTTCATGAAGAGATTTTAAGCTTTATGGTATTTCGACAAGCATTGTCACTGACTAGCACTCAGCCTTCACTAGTAAATTTTGGAAGGAGCCATCAAGCTTGCAAAATGTGTGATCCAGGTTTTCTTTTTCATCCTATCTAGAGGGAAATGGTCAAACAAAGGCCATCAATAAGGTATTAGATTTATTCTTGCACTACTTCACTTTAGAACAACTAAAGGAATGGGGAAAGCGGATTCCATAGGCAATGTAGTGTTACAATTTTAATGTGTGAAGCATTATGAGCAAGGCCCCATGAAATACTTTATAGTTATAAGCTACCTACCTTGTTTTCATACCTCCTTGATAAGTTAAAAATGGATGTAACTGATAAAGAACTTAAGTAGAGAGATAAGTTACTTAAAGACCTACAAGCTTAGCTTCTCAAGGCTTAAAATTGCATGAAACAATTTCATAATAAATGATAGTGAGAGGTAGAGTACAAGGTTGGTGACTGGGTCTTGCTAAAGCTACAATCCTATTGCTGAACCTTAGCATCTTTGAACTAGGGATACAAATTAGCCAAAATGTCTGGTATTGGTTACATATCGTCTCAAGTTGCTTAAGGGTGCAAAGATATACAACATCTTCTATGAATCTCTTCTTAAGAAATTCATTAACTAGGATATGCAAGTTTATGATGAATTACTAAAGATCAATAGTGAAGTTAAGGTTTTAATAGCCTAACCATAAGTGGTGTTATATTGTAGGACACATAGGAAAAGGTAGGAGTTACTTATCCATTACAAGGGACTATCTCCCTTTAAAGCCAAGTAGGAAGACAAATGAGATATCTAGAATTGGCTCCCATAATTTAGGTTGGGAGGAGTAGTGTGGGCCAAAGCTAAATCACCATACTTGAGTCCTTATGACATGGCAAGTGGAGTGCATGATCTATTATTTTGTGAAGTTAACTAGCAATTGGATGAAGTTAACATAAAAGTACATGACCCTTGTTTTGAAGACATGAAGCAAAGCTCTAGTCAATTGAATCAAAGACAAAGCACTGACCGCAAGCTTCTTTTTTTTTTCTTTTTTTGGGAAGGGGAGGGGGGGGGGGGGGGGGTTGGAGGAGTCGATTAATCTTTGTAAGGATAATGAGTAACCGATCTAAAGAAACCCAACTACGCATGGCTATGTAATGGTACCTATAATCACAATACTTCTAAAGGATGGAAAGAGGTAATAAAAGCCAACAAATTTACAAACAACCAATTCTAACTTCAGAAGGCCGGCTTCCCTTATGAACCTGTACAAAATTGCGAAAAGAAGTATTTAGAGTTGTCCTTTATGAATAGCCATTGCTCAAATCGCAAAACCATTCATAAACATTGGCCCACACTAGGTTTCTACTAATGGTTGAGGTTATACATGTCAAGCCTCATAAACAAAAAAACATATAGACCAGATTGAAGGTTTTGAAACTAGCCTAGGGCTACAAGTTTCGAAATCAAATATTCAAATGCAAGACTTCCCTTACTAGTCAAAACAAGGATTATAAGAATCATTAGGTCATAATAGAGGCATAGTGTTGTAACATTATTACTGCATAATAAAATTAACATTACTTGAGATTTTAATTACACAAGTTTTCCAACCTTAATCTATGAATTTATCATAGTTGAGGTGATAAGAGGTAGAGCATTCCACCTCCTATAGCAAAGCAAGCCGATAATCACCAAACCAATTGAACATAGTTGACAGATCATTGTATTAGCCTAGGTTGCACAACCATGTTACCTCCTCCATAGTTGGCGTAGCTTACAACCAAAAGCAACTTAACTTCCAAATACTCACATGCAATAGGATTCCAGTCTCGTCTTTATTGTCTTCATTTGCCATTCGCACCAAGCAACCTAACAATGAAGCACTTTTCAGTATCTATATTGAGGTTAAGAAGCAAAAGGGGGAATGCAGTTAGAAAAGATAAGAAAAAATTTGCTCCAAGACAGAAGGATGTATCTTGTATTCCCTTTTCTATCATATAACTTGTAAATGGCATAAGAATGTTTGAGTCAAAGACATCTTGGGTCCATTACTACTACTAATGAAATGAAAAGAAAAAGAGTGGAAATATATCAAAACTTCTTTTTCCTATCTAAACCCAAATTTTCAGTTTGGTTGAGTTAATATTTGATTTAGGGAAATTTAGATCTAAATCTCTAACCATTTGTCCATTGAAATAATAAAAATAACAAAAGTACTATTAGACTATTCTCATCAAAAGTAATAAAACAAATAATTGTGGGATAACTATTCTATTTCTTGAATAGTAGTGCCTACGAACCATATCGCTCCCTTTTAGGAGTATCCTTATTGATACGAGAGTGACTAATGGCCATTCTCTAAGTCATGAAGTACTTTTTCAAATAGGTAAGAAAATTCACCTCCCTATAAAGCATGAAAAAAGAACCTGGAAAACTTAAGATTCTCCCCGTGTTGCCATGAGGGACATAACAGACGCCCCAAGTAGAAGTGCAAAACTTGAGCCAAATTGGAGCCTAAAATTGCTCAGCATTTTGGGATTCATAAAATCAGCTGCAAGAAGATCAACAAGTGCCATGTAAGTTAGAATTCCAGCCGATGCTGCTAAGAGAAACCCCTGAACAACGAGAGCTGTTGGGCTATTCTCGTTGTAGATGGTCGATATGCCCATGCCAACAGCTATTCCTGTTGGGGTGGTAAGGGAGAAGAACAGTATCATAATTGAGACAGTTCGGCACTTGAATTTCGCCTGCAGAAAAAATACACGCCTCCATTGATTTGAACTTTTGAATTCACGGTCGAACAAAATTTGCTTTTGATTTCATACTTAGAAAGAAAACGGATCCTAGTGACTTCCGTTTTAACTTTGGTCAATTGTTAAAGGATTTTTTTCTAACCCTTTTCCGGCCTGCAAATTTCTATACTTGTGTAAATGCATAATCTTGACGTTCCAACCTTTTTATTTTAATTATTTTTTTTGGCAGTCCGCCCAAGACTTTGTGCAGTGACACCGTCATCTGAAATGTGTAATTTCATTTTTAATGCATTTTGTAGAGTACCTGAGAGATGCATCCGCCAAGTCCCATGCCCTCGAAGAATTGATGAAAACTCAATGCTGCGATGAGAGGCTTGATTGCAGTTGGACTTTCAGAAGCACCAAGCGACATACCAATAATCACCGAATGAACCAGAATTCCCAACTCCAAAATCTGTACCGCATTGCGTTAGATGGAAAGCCATGTTTTAAAAGCAACACTATTATATGCAACGGGGTTCTCCTAAAGTGGAAAACAGAAAGGGGCAAATGCGGGGTTGCCGCCCACTAGAGCAACCTCTTAATGTTTTTTTTTTTTTTTCGTTTTTCTTCCCCCTTTTCCTTTATGATAGAAGGGGACCGATGGAAGGATGATTAGGGTACAAAAAGGCAAAAAAGAAAAATTAATTAAAAATTCTGTGTTTAGATGGACTGTAATTCTCCATCAAGGGGTCATGGCCCAATCCATATAAAATAACATATCAATTTCAAGGAACTAAATCCCCTTTGTATGGTGAAATACCCAAGAACGTCGCAAAAAGTTAGTTGGATATACTTTTTAGTCGAATGGACTATAATTCTCCAAATATTGAGCTAAAATTTATATCAAATTAATTTATTTTTTGTCAATGCATGGAAATATTAAAAAATTGGAGAAGATATGGGAAGATAAGACGACGACAGGCGCACAAATATGTCCAAAGCAGTTCGCTGATAGACAGGAAACCAAAAGTATAGCCATGATAGGCAGCAATGTCAGATTTAGAAGATTATGGAACAGGAAAAACAGAGATTTAATTTGTGAAACGAATTCACATAATCATCTTCGATCTTAAGTAGCTTCTGATTTGGGTCTCGCATAAAAAACTAGTTTTCCTACTTGGATCTGGAATAGCAAAAGAAGTGGGGTGTGTGCATCATCACTACTGGTGACCTCGAGGAGATAATTGTTTGAGGAATTTTCTCGGATTATTCTGGGATAAGTAGGTGACCAAGAAATAAACTAGTTCTGATAAAAAAAGGGCAACTAACCTTTCCGTCCTGTCAACTGCTCTCGTACTTTAATTGACTTATCAGATTCTCAAATTAAAAGCAGTCGACAAAAAAATATGGGAAGCTGAATTTCCTACAGCGAAGACAAACTGCGTAAAAACTGATGTCCTAAGTTTTGACACAAGTCTCTTGAAAAAGAAGATCGCCATTCATCAATTGGATGCATTTTAATTCGCAAGAGCACAGAATTTCATGTTTTTCTGTAGTTTGTTTTTGGGGGTGGGACAGACGAGGGAGACAGAGGCATAAGCTTTCGTCAATCAAAACGGGGGCCTGAAGTACCTGAGATACTATCCGATGCCGGATAAGGTCGGACGAGTTCTGTGTCTCTGAAAAAAAGGCAGGAGCCTGATGAAGACCATGACTGGAATGTGTCCCATCACTTTCCTCATTGGCATCCGAGGGTAAAGATTTTCTCAGCTCCGACCTCTTCCGGCAGCCCGTAACAAATGATTCCATCAGCAGAGTTCCAATAGCCGTTACCATAGCAACGAAACCCGCAAAGGGAAACTTTCCCCACGGATTTTCACCAAGGCATGGGCTCCTTAAACTTTCATAAGCATCAGGTAGAACATGAACGAACCCGGTTGCCAAGATCATTCCGGCAGCGAAGGCCTTAATAAGGAAATAAACATCTTTCTCTGGGTGTAAACATGTCAAGTTCTTCAACAAAAACGGAAGGCAAACTCCCAGTGCACTAGCAAGTAGGACCGAAGCTATGGCAACTAGTTTGTATCTAAGAGCTTCGGATCTGTTTCTTTCTCGTTTTTGAGAGTCGCATTCCGCCTTTGAAGAAACAAGATTAGGGCCAACGAGAAGAATAAGAGAAAAGATGGTTAAGAATTTGCAGTAGAAACCATGGAACTTCGCCATTCCTCAGGATATCAGTAATTTGGCAAGAAACGAGAGGGTAATCTAGCTATGGTTGAGCTGTGTTTTCAGAGTTCTGATACACATATAATACGGAAAGGTGAGTGAGCAGAGTACAATCCAAGAAGGCCTTTCTGTGTTTGTGCCTGGCTTGAGAGAGAGAGGGAGGAAAAAATACACCAAGTAGGTTAATTTATGGAAGTAGACAAACGTGACTAGATCTATAAACGACAACCTCAAAGAAAGATTCCTCACTATAGACATTTAGATGTGGTCAATGAATTTCATATTACCAAGAAAGTTATTAAAAATTTTATTTATAAAATAATAAATTCTACTACTTTTTAAGTTAACTTTTAGATTAGATAATAAATGTTTGAACATGATATAGAAAAAGTGTTTAAGAGAATACTGTGGGTATTTTTACAAACATAAAAGTACAAAGATGGTATTTTAGAAGTGTAGTAATGCCCAAAATAATTAAGTTCATATCTAACTTAAAGTATCATAGATATAGTTATCATAGAAGAAGTTTAAGGGAAAATGGGTAGACAGCAAGTTGGTCATGCCAAATGCTAGGAGGTAGAGTACATTGAAAGGCTTAAAACTTATTACAAGTATCCTACTCTATTTTATAGAGGTTTCGTAAGTTAAAGAAAAACTAATGATGTTTTACAGAGAACACGCATTGTGTTGCTCGTCTTAGAAAACTGCATATTGGACTTCATATTAGCCTAACAGCTTTTAACGGAACATAAGCATGCGACTGGTAGGTTGAGGAAGGGCGTGCGAGTGTTGGAGTCTGACTGAGAACTCGAGTGGCTTACTCGGCATGATGTTTTTTCACTCCTCCGCAAACGATAAATGTTAAGTCTGAATTTGACCATACAGAGAAACTGAGGACGGGATAAGGGCTTGGTAAAGAGATCGGCCAATTGATGAGACGAGGGAGGGGATGTAAATTGTAACAATTGTTTCAAAGGTAAATTTTAAAATGTTTGGATCGATTATGAAGGGTGGATTTGGTAATGAGATAAAGAGTTAAGAGATTGTTACAAAATAATTTGTTAGGCAAGGGTTCTGGTATGTGAAGTTCTCTAAGGTGGTGGCAGAAAGTCATACTGCCAGACTCTAAAAAAGTTGAAGAAAAAGTATAGGAAAGAATGGAAGAAAATAATGAAGTTGAATCGGTTGAAGTAGTTATAGAAGGAGAATCCATAGCAAAATGACAACTATTTACAAAACAGTAGTCAAGAAAATCAGAAAGTCCATGGCAAACTAGTGTATATCCAATAATGACAGAAAATTACGACCAAGCTAAGTTGAAGAACTTGAAGAGCAAGTGCCTCAGCTCAAAAGGTCAAGGCAAAGAAAATCAAATCCTAAGTATGCACATGCAAGTTAATTAGGAAGGTTAACAGTAATAAAACCACCTAAATACAAGGAAGCCTAGCAAGACAAAGAAAGGAAAAGGATAAAGGAAGAAAAATTCCAAAAATCAACTGGGCATGGTAACGGGATCCACACTAAAAGAGAATTGTCGGTGGGGGAGTATTAAATAATATAGCACAGCCTCTATTTCTCTCCCTTTCTTGATGCATGATATATTTTTCATTTCTCTTTTTTTTTTTATTGTGTAAAAGAGTCTTCCAAGTTCTAAGATTTTAAAAGAAGAAGAGAGAAGTTTAAAGTCGAAGAGTAAACTGACTTCATCTCTCTCTTGTGCGTGCACCGAGTGAAGGACTAAGTATGTGAAGTGCGTGTATGACATGAGTGAAGTGAGAGATTAGCGAGGAGTCTTGTACGTTCAAGTTATATTCAACAGAAGTATGAGTTTTTTTCATAACACTCGTCTCCTCCCGTAAGCAGTTACTGCATTTCCCTTACTTTTGTTGTGATTAAAACATGAAGTTTTACCAGTGTTATTTAGAATTGTAGCACCTAAAACTAGATAAACAGATGCATGCTTTACATCCATAATTGTCTTTTTAAACTCTGTGGCAACGAATGGTTTATCTTGTCTTTTGCATACGGAAGCCAAATATTTGCCCCCTCAAAGTTAATCTCCAACAAGGAGAATGAAATTTTTTTAATTTTGATCCGTGCAGATCTTCCAAGATAAGTATAGCTCCCACTCTATTTGAAGTAAAAAATATATGGCATCAATTTGAACAATTAAATTCACCGTACCACGTAAAAAAAAAAAAAAAAAGAAAAAGCCCAAGGTGTTTCAGAAGGGAAGGTTGAAGAATGGCTTTTTAATAAGCTGTTATTCCTAAGAAAAGGTTACATCTCTCGTGGCTACATACCATGATTCTCACATCTACAGATATTATTACTTTAAAGCCCGTTTCCCTTTTATTAACAAGACTCCGAATTGGTTTATTATCCTATCATCCCATTCATATTTCATGATTAGCAGGTTAATCAATATGACCATCTACTTTCATATTGCCAGTTCTTCACAATATCAAGGGTATCCATAAAAGGGGGTATTTAGCCCCAGGTGCTGACGAAGTTCGAACTTATTCAGGTAGCATTCGGTGATACTCCTACAATATTCTTCCCCTTTTTTTGTTTTTTGTTTTTTTAAGTAAGTATACTTGTACAATATTCACCCTATCCAAACAATAATAAGTCTCTAGGATACAACACAATTGGACTTCTCACTTTGCGGTTGCCATTATCTTCAGTCCATACAAGTGCACCAAATGAATGTTTCCGATTCTCGCTCTCCTTATGCTTCAAAGTGATTTTGTAGGATTGCTTCTCATTCTTCTTTCCAAACACCAGTGTTTCTGGGGAGACTGTTACAGTGTAATCCTCTAGAGCTGTCACCGTGGCCTTGTAAACAGCAGGCGCTGTACCGACATTGGTTACAGTTCTATGAAACTGCCAGGACCTCCACTTTGTATTTTCTTCAAAAGTGCCAATAAATGAAGGGTAATTTAGATCCAAAGATGCGTTCGAGCAGGTATATTTTTTGGATCTAATAATTATGTCTAGTTTCTCTTTATAGCGATCAAGAAAACACAATTGATTAATGTAGTCCTGTGGTGTTGCATCATAAACCAAACCTGGGTCAAGCGCTTTATTTGGATCAATGTGTCCTGCTCCTATGGCAAGAGGCGAAGCAAAAGTAGTTCTGTCATATTCTTTGATTGGGTTCAGAGTATTATCCAAGGGATTTGCAGTGGTTATGATTGCAGACCTTATCGCAGCGGGGCTCCATTCCGGGTGTGCAGCTTTTAGAAGAGCAGCCACACCAGCAGAGTGAGCGCAAGCAAAAGATGTCCCAGATACTATATCGTAGTCTTGGTAGAGAGCTCCTAAAACTAGTTCACCAGGCGCCATTACATCTGGCTTCAGCATCCATTGTAAAAGCCGGGATGGTCCTCTCGCTGCGGTAGGAGGCAAAACAGGTGCGGGCTTTATACCCATGATTGTCTTTTTAAACTCCAGGGTAACTAATGGCGTATCTCTATCTTGGGCATACGAAAGCAAAGCATTTGCATCCTCTAAGCTAATAACCAAACATCGACAACCAGATTTTGCTAATTCCAATCTAGGCAAATCTTTAGAGATGAGGATAGCTCCCCTTATTGTTGATTTAATAAGAGACTTAAATTGAACATCTAAATTCCCAGTATCACATACGATGACGCCATAAGGTGCTTGCTTCAATGATGCAGAAGACTCGCACTTCGATAAGCTTTTATCATACACCAGTGGAAGTTTTTGTAGCATGGTTCGAGTTTCGTACAACGACCAACCAGTAATGCTTAAACCATTTTCCAAAGCTATGGTTCCAACAAACCACCGGTCAACGGTACCTGATGTTACTGTTAAGACCCAAGGTATTCCATTTTTTAAAGTTCCATATAGTGGGCCAGCATTTCCTGCAGGGGTTGAGACAAGTATGCCCTTTTCCATTGCAGAAAACGAAGCTATTGCAACGGGATCCTCATATAGATCCTGATGTTCATTGGTTAGGGCAACACAAAGCACATCGACACCATCAGCTAGAGCTTGATCCATGCCTGCGAGGACATCAGACGCTACACCGTCTTGATGCCAGAGAACCTTATAAATGGCGATCCTGGCACGCGGCGCAACACCTTTCGCTGTTCCCTTGCCATAGCCGTAGTAAGAAACTCCATGCACGTAATTTCCAGCGGCTATGGAGGACACTAGTGTACCGTGGCCTGTACCGTCCCTAGCAGAGTCTTCGATAACCGCTGAACCACCGAATTTTTGTTTTAAACCAGCGTTGAAGTACCGAAGTCCAATAAGCTTAGAGTTGCAGGGTGAGGAATAAAACTCTTCTCCGCCCTCACACGAACCATTCCACTTGGCTGGAACACCCGTGGCCATGCCATCATCTTCGAAGCTTGGGTTTTCAGGCCATATACCAGAATCTACGACACCAATGATAACGTCTTTGCCGTAGTTTGAGGCTGGCCATAGACCAGTGGAAGCAGCGAGGGAGAGGTATTCAGGGGTGTGGGTGCTAGCTGGTGTTACAGCCGTATCCTCGTAAGCGGAGATGAACCACGGGGACTTCTTCAGAGATGCCAGTTCGGCGTGGGACAGAACAGCGGTAAAACCATGAAGAGCATTGTCGTAAGTATACAAAATCGATGGTGAGGATCGACTGCCATCCTGTGATTCAAGGGCTGCAAACTTGAAGGAATCAACAATGGAGGAGTACCAGTGATGGTGGCTAGTAAATGCCTTGGGCATAAATGATTTGTCCATACGGACAATAAACGTGGATCTCTCCGCTGAGGTTGAGGAACAGGACGCTAACACGACCCAGAGAAGAACTGAGGACGACAGAAGAGAAAAAACAATAACCCCACTAATGGAATCCATACTTCCTTGATGGATATTTTCTCGGGAATGATTTATTTGTATAAGAATGTGAGTCTTTTGACAAGAATCCACTCTTAGGAACTCCAGGATCAAATCTCACATATATATTGGGCCTTTTCTTGTCTGTCAAATAAAATCACATTCAGAAAGAGAACATATTGTCACTTCAACATAGATAAAACCAATTTGGCTCCCACATTGTAAGAAATAGTACGAGATATCTAATAAAAAATTGTTAGAGAAACCCACAAAAAAAAAAAGAAAAAAAAAAAGAAAAAAAAAAAAAGACTTCGTTGGCTTGTTTCATACGCCAAAGTGGCTACACAAACAAGCCAAAGCTCATTTGAGATGCTTAGGAAATTGAAACACAATCGTGCGGAAAGGTCAATATTTTGAATCTTTAATGGCTAATCCGAAACCAAGTAAACAATGTTGTGGACACAGATCGGGAATGGGTTACCCACACTTATTCTATATATATATATTAAATTTTTCACAAAAAGATAATTTGGAAACGGAAAAATAAGTATTAACGCTTTGCTTTCATCAAACGATGATTTGATAACTGTAATAAGATACCTACAAAGAAAGAGCAGATTGTCAACAATTGTTTATCGGAAATGCCTCCTCTGCTTTACAGTAATGTCTACAAACGTGCAAATTTACATGCGGGTCTCTAGAAACGCCAAGACTGCCAAACCAGCAGCCCATAGTCGTCGTCCAACACATGCTTTTCGGGGAATGGCTTACGCCCCAATGGCAGCGGACAGCTAGCATTCCAATCTGTTCAAGATATTTGCGATGATGTTATCACCTACCAGGTGACGTTGCATCTTAAATGATCGGATTGAAGCAAAAGAGAACACACCTTTGTTTAATAGGACATAGCCGTTGCATCATGCCCTGCACCACTCATTAAGGAAGGACTTTCATCTTGAATCTCACCAGCCATTTTCCGGAGTGCAGACGTATTGAGTTGCTTACCTAGGGCCCGTGCCTTACTTGTATATGATTTTCCTATTATGTCCACATGTAAGTAGTATATAAAGAACAATTCATGTAACTCTTATTCTTTTAAGTAAATGTGAATACCACGCCCAGAGGGCTTTCAATACGTTTGCTCTGTTCTCTACTTGCTACCTTCAGCTGGGAAGTTGTTTGAACTTTATAAGTTTCTTGCTAGATTTCTAGAAGAGGAAGCTGCAGACTTCAGCTGAGAACAAAGAAACTGAAAGCCGGGTTGCCCAAAAAAATGGAGATTCCGGCGAGCGTAGCAAACAGAGCACGCATAAAAGTTAAAAAAACGGGTATGTTCTTTTATTTTCCTCAATGCCCCTCTACACTTGGGATTCGGCTTTTTTATCTACATAGTGTAATGACTACATTTTACAATTAAGATGTGCAGCCTGGAGCTTCTGTGACTCTGGTAAGTCCATGATGGACTACGATGGCTGGGCTCGCTTGGTCCTACGTCGTAATGGATCATCTTCTAATAAGAACTCAATTTAGAATCGCAAATCACTGCATTCGCATCATGCTAAAAGTTATTTGGTGATGATAGTGATGGAACAAATGCACAATTAGTGCAAGTACCGCACCACCTTCCGGACAATGATGCAAGAAACTGAATGCCTATCACATATTTGATACATTTGATTAGATAATTCATAAATAACAGCCTACGTCCTAAGTCATCCATTCCACGTAATTTCATAGTGAGTGTCACCTTCGGCTAAACGGGAAAGCAATTGAATCAGCTAAATAACACAACAATTGAAACACCAACAAAAGGCAAGATACAAGAATTAAGGCTGCAAATCGCATTCTGTAAGCTTACACTTCCCAAAACAATGAACAGTATCATTCCTGTTCATTCTACCATAGAATGTCGGCCTATGCCACTACAACGGGCCTAGGCCCAATAGAATATAACAACATTACATCTAGGGCCTATACAATATAACAACATTACATTTAACACATTCCCTAAAGCTAAAGGCCTGGTGTTAATCAAGTACTCCAAGCTTAGTCAATAAATATTGATGCTATTTGCTAGATAGGGCCTTGATGAAGGGGTTTGGTGGCTACTCTTTGGTGTTTAATATATCTTGTTCAAATGACTCTCTTTTGCAACTTTTCTCCAATGAAATGAAAATTTAACTCAATATACTTTGTCCATTGGTGAAATATTGGATTTGCAACTATATGATGAGTTGTCTAATTATCATAGTATAAGGAAACTGGATGAGGCATGAACACTCCAAGATCTTTAGAAAGACTAGTAAGCCAAATAATCTAACAAACAATGCATCCCATGGCCCTATACTTCGACGCTACTATGAATTTGGAAACTGTGGGTTGTTTCTTGGTCAACTAAGAGATAAAGGAATGTTTAAGCTTAACAAAATATCTCATAATGCAATATGGGTAAGTCAAATAATTAGAGTCACATTATGCAATCAACACCAAGCTAGAGGAAGACAATAAGAACAATCCAAGGCTAGGGATTCTTTAATGCATTTTGATTGGTATTTTCTCCATCATAATTATTGTGAAGAAACATCTACAATAATGAGCCTTGGCCAGTTTATTTGTGTAAATACTTACATAATAGCTTTCATTTTTTTTACGCACTCCCAAACTCACACCTAGGTGTTAAACATGAAACCAAATGGTTCCAATTTGGATTGCCTACATCAAATTTTAAACCAAAAGTAAGATCTTATTTTCAATCTATATTGCCTACATTAAACTTTAAAGTAGTCAATTTTAGGTTTTGTTTTGTCAATGATGGTCGATTTCATACTAGCAAAACTAGCCTCATAAATCAACTCTACCATGTACTTTTATTGATTAAGGAAAATACAACTCTCTAATCAAGCATCTAAAGCCTAATAAGTACTTACACTACTCAAGATCTTTCAAATGAAAATGTAAATTCAAATACCTCTTTAAATAAAAAATGGCAACACTATCCTTCTCAGTGATGAAGATTTTATCTAGATAGATTGGTAGAATGATATGGGTGCCTCTATGTTACTTAATAAACAATAAGTAATCAACACAAAAAGATCAAAATCCAACTGCAAGAAGTGCTTCAATGAACTTGGCATACTATTATTCTAATGTTTGCTTCAAGCCATATTGATTCTGAAGTTGACAAATTGAAACTCCATACATACCTCCTATAATAGATCTCCATGTAGAAAGGCCTTTTGCACATCTAATTGATGAAGACACCAACATCCAATAATAGTAAAACTAATCATAAAATAAATAATTACCATCTTGGCATTTAGGGAAAAGGTGTTTTCATAATCTATACCTTCTCTTTCAATGAATCTCTTAGCCATAGGTGGAGCCTATACATCTCAACTATGCCATTAGCGAGTAATTTTACCTTGTAAACCTACTTATATACAATGGTCTTTTGACCTAGTGAAAATGGAACAATATTCCACATGTGATTAACCTCAAGGGCTACGAGTTCTCTATTCATACTTTCTACTTGATGAAAGTCCTTAAATGTTTGGTGATAAGTCTTAAGTTCAAAAATGACAGAAATAGAAGCTATGAAGTGTTTAATGTGGGAGGCAAAATGGTTAAAAGAGACATAATTTGAAATGGGTACAAATTAGAGCTAGAAGGTACGATTACAGAATTCCAAACATAATCCACATTCTAGATTAGGAGACATGTGGTATGAGTTGATCGTTGGATTGTGAGGATCAATTTGTATGAATGGTTCATCTAGAAGTACATTTGGTGTTGTTAAGGACAGTGTTGAAGAAGGCTTAGGTAAAACATCTATAAGTGGTGTAGATGAATTTAGAAGAATGGAATTAAAGAATGGTATGCTAGGTGGTTTAGAAAGGAAATTGGTGTAGATGCCATAGGAAGGTCCAAGTGAGTCATCTCTACACTAGATGAAGAATATCTCCAAATGACTCCAATTATGGACTAGAAGAAAATAAAAAAAACTCATACTAAAAAAACATAATATCATAAGTGACGAAAAACTTCCTAGAAGGAAGGAAGTCCACGATGATAAATTTGTCCATTGGATGAAGAATATGAGCATATATAGTACATAGCCAAATACCATAAGATAATCTAATGAAGGAGCTTTATCAAAGAGAATATCAAAGATAGGCCAATGATGAAGTGGAGTCCTACATAATCGGTTGATGAAAAAAGAGGTGACTAAAATACATTCCCCCCTTCCTAAAACAAAAAAAAAAAAAACAAAAAAACAAAAAAACAAAGGGAAAGTATGTGAGATAAAACATCAAAGCTTATGCAACATCTAGGATTGTGAGGATTAATTTGTATTCAAAAATTGCATTCTACTAGGGCATGTATACATAAGATAATTTGTGGAAAATTAGTTGAGAGGACAAGTAAAAGATACAAGCAACAAAAAAAAAAATTCAATGTCATTATTAGGGTGAATACATTTCACTTTAGCATAAAATAGGTTTTACCATAGAAAGAAAACATTGGATGATAGAAAAAAAAAAAAAACTAAGCTTTGAAATGTGACAAAAACATCTAGGTAGAAGATGAAAAATCATTAAAAAAAAATTGTTAAGAAATAGTGTGACCCATCATGGTTGAGTTGCCAATAGGTCCCATAAGACCATGTGTACAAAATTGAAAAAAGTGATACTTTTGTTATGACTCTATGGAAAAGGGGACTGAACCTATTTTGCCAAAGAGCAAAATGGACAAGAGAAGTATTTAGGACAACTAATGCATTTGCCTTGTGCAAAATACTATTTTTGGGAACTATGCTCGAAAGGTTTATGGCACCAAATATTACTAATATTATCTAAAATAATTTTTTTACAAATATGGTTCACAAAATAAATGTTCACACTTAGATTACACAAAAGAGAGTGAGTTGATAGTAAAATTTGCTTATTGCAACTAAGAAGGTCTATAAGAGATGATTGGAGGAAGTATAATCCTCAAACATCTTTACTAGTGGGATCATCTACCTAATCAAATGATCATGAGACAAGCAAAAGTCATCCAAGAAAATAATTAAGCACTGGCATTATGAGGTAACCTTTTTGACAAATGACATGTTATATTTATATTGAGCTATAAACAAAATATATGAGAGTTCTAACAAGGGCATGCGTTTGGTTTTACCAATGTGTGTAGCATTCACATGTGCATTATCACAAAATTTAATATATATCAACTAAGAAAAGCAATAATAAAGATGTTGCAAATTGAATTTACATGGTCACTAGTGCTAGAGTTCGTAATCCAAGAATCATAAAAAAAAAAAAAAAAAAAGGAAGATCCAGGAATGGATGCCATGCCATCAAAATTCTTTAAGCTATCAAAAGATAGGTACATGTTCCATGTTGATAATATCTTTTAAAGTTGATCTAGAGTCAAATTTTGCATCTATGGGTTAAATTGATGTTCCATTGGCTAGGTTACCAACCTAATGAAGAAAGGGTTGTCAATTTGGCCCTGTTGATGGCCTATCAAATGTGACCTAACTAGTTATGCCATGTAACTAAGGTTCTATTGTCGGACCATGTAAAGGGCTAACCTAAGTCCACTAGTAAGGGTTTGCAACTAGTCATTGTCTCCATGACCCAAGGAAATGACCAAGTGACTTATCGTCCTTGATTATGTACTTATATCCTTCTTGTCTTGTAGACAATTAGTAGCAATTTAGAAGGCTTGTGCCAAAGTTGAAGATTGCCTAAATTCCACTTCCCTTTAGGAGTCCATCATAAAGGAAAATTGGTGAGATGATAACATTGCTACTTAAGGTAGCCAAACTTGTTATAGTAAAGGCACACACCATAATGTTTTGTCCATCATTCTTACCTTTGCCATCAACAGAACTAGATAGGTTTACAAAAAAGGTTTCCTACAGTATGTGAAAAAGCAATGCTATGTGATAGTCTTTAGTGTGCATACTCCATAGCCATGTTATCCACACCTACCACTATAACTATTATCTTCCTTTTTACATCTAGGTTCATCCCAATTTCTAGGCCAACTAGTAGTTCACAAAATTATAAGTGTTATTTAAATTAACCAAAAATGTTATCTTATTTTTACTTCTAACCACAACTCCCATTACTACCATGGTTTCTTATTTTAGAGTTCTAAACATAGCATTCACCGATATCTTAACATGCTCATCACTATCTTTTGAATCACCACTTTCTATTTCAACAAATTCCACTTTTTCTCACATGATCAAGATCCTTCTAAAATGAAAAGTCTCTTAACCCTATGACCTTATACAAATTTCTCATCACAACTAATGCATAAACCCTTATGCCTCCTTTTTTGTAATTATGCTAGCAACATTCTCTTTACAAAAACACTAGTTTTTAAGAAACTAACATGAAAGTTAACATACATTTTTTGCAAGGTTCCTAGTTTCTTCTCACTAGTTCTAGGTTCATAAAATCTTGAGAGTTCTATAGTGTCAATGATGGTTGTAGCTTTCTTGGTTGCAACTTTCATCCTAAATATTCTCCTTCAAACCATTTAAAAACACTAGTGCTTCTTGCCTCCTTGACAGAATTCTTGACCTTAGTAACATTCTAAAAAATTACATATGCTTCTTCTTTACTAAATGAGATTGTTGTAATTTAGTTACTTTTCCATACCCATTAAAGAAATCAAAAATCTCACACCTTTGTATCATTTATTTCTTTATCTTTCCCTACAATTGGTTCCCAATTATGCTTAGCTTTAAGTAACTAAAACCATACCTAGGTGTTGCCTTCTAGATTCCATGCTACACAAGCCACCTTATCTCCTTTCTGCCAATTATAAGGGTCTCCACTGCCATTGAATAGAGGGAACACCATCTTGACACCACCGGTTTTGACATTCCCCGTGAAGGTCTATCTCACCGATTCTACCTTCTTTATGTCTCCTTAGTGCACTAGATAAGCTTTCTCCCTCCTTGTGGTTCCAATTCCAAAAATTGGATTAAGAGCTTTTCTACACTGGCCTTTCTTTGACTTACATAAGATAAAGTCTCTATCAAAGGTCTTGGTAAAAAGAAGATTAGGCCTTACTTTGTTAATTTGGTAGGCACTTAGCATCTTATTTAAGCTAAGTTACAATGTCATTTAAGGGCTAAAGTAATGGTTGCCTAATAGAATAGAGCATCTCATGACAAAGTGAAACATGTGAATGTGTAGTACTTTGAGCAAGATAGTTGGATGGGTGGGTTATCTTGAATTATAGAGGGGATGAGTGGTCTTAAGATATCTTGAGATTTGTGAGTATTTGGCTCATTTAAGACTAAAGGACGTGAGACAAGCTCTTCATTAAAGGGAGAGTTAGAGATATATGGCTTTGGCCATAATGGTAATTGATGTGGTAACAAGTGGAAAAACTTCTTCATTAAAGATAACACTGCATAAGATAAACACTTTGCTTGCATGTGAGTGGCCGGCAATCAAGTACATCACGAAATGATGTGCTTTACGTGGCCGGCAATCAAGTAAGCTTTGACTAGAACAATACAACAAGAAAGTAACAAGATATTGAAAGGATTTCTCAAAATTTAGAGTTGCAAGAAAGTATAATAAGGTAGAACAAATTGGAAACAAGATTATTGAAAGGATTTCTCGAAATGTAAAAGTGCACAAAAATAAATTTGCAAGCAATTTTAAATGACAAAAATGAAAAGGAATTTAAAGATGCAGGAATTTAACTTTGCAAGGAAATAAAGCAATAATGTAAAAGTCCAAAACCTAAAGAAAAAGAAATTTAAAGCTTTGAAAAATTAAAGGCTTAAAATAAAGACATGAAATTTAAAGAACAAGGAAAGTAAAGGCAGAAATCTAAAATGATACCAAAAAAAAAAAAGCGCTTCCTTAAGGTTCATCTTTGGGTTCATTTTTTATCTAAGTTGTTTACAAAAGAGTTTATAATCTTTATTTATAAAGAGCCTTAGCTCTTTATTAAATGTGGTCAACACAGATCTTTTAGAACTTACAAAAAACTAAATATGATTTTTTTTTTTAAAGTAAGAAGATAACAAATGTAGTCTTTAGAAATAGTAAAAAAGGAGTAAATGATGTCACCACTTTGTCAAGGATTGTTTCCTTGATGTAACTACTTTGGACATTTATCAAATATTCATTAGAACTAGCATTCTCATCCTTTGACTAGTTGGATTGGACTAAATTGAGCATGCAATTTGAATGGAATTAGACCCATCCACATCTCCAAAACTAAGGGTAGATTTGGGCTTAGATTTCAGGAAAGTATTTGAGAGTTTGATAGGTATGTAAGAGATGATCCTTAGGTAGTGTTATATTGAATGAGACCATTTATTGGTTGAGAAACTTCCTTTGTTCTTGTTGGGAGTTGCTGTTTTTTTCTCTTCTTGAATTTGGAACTGCGGTGCTGCACTCTAGAGAATATTGCATTGCCTCTCTCTCTCTCTCTCTCTCTCCCTTTCCTGGTGCTTATGATATTCTTCATCTACTTAGAACAAATTGGAAACAAGATACTTGAAAGGATTTCTCGAAATGTAAAAGTGCACAAAAATAAATTTGCAAGGAATTTTAAATGACAAAAAGTGAAAAGGAATTTAAAGATACAGGAATTTAACTTTGCAAGGAAATAAAGCAATAATGTAAAAGTCCAAAACATAAAGAACAAGAAATTTAAAGCTTCAAAAAATTAAAGGCTTTAAATAAAGACATGAAATTTAAAGAACAAGAAAATTAAAGGCAGAAATCTAAACTGATAAGAAAAAAAAAAAAAAAAAGCTCTTCCTAAAGGTTCATCTTTGGGTTCATTTTTTATCTAAGTTGTTTACAAAAGAGTTTATAATCTTTATTTATAAAGAGCTAAGACACACAAAAAGAAACCATCGTTAAATGTGGGCAACACAGATCTTTGAAACTCATGAAGCACAAAATGTGCTTTTCTTTTCTTAACACTAAGAAGATAACACACGTAGCCTTTAGAAATAGTAAAAAGGGAGTAAATGATGTTGGCACTTTGTCAATGATTGTTTCCTTGGTGTAACTACTTTGGACATTTATCAAATATGCATTTGCACTAGCATTCTTATCCCTTGACTAGTTGGATTGGACTGAATTAAGCATGCAATTTGATTGGAATTAGACCCATCCACATCTCCAAAACTAAGGGAAGATTTGGGCTTAGATTTCAGGAAAATATGTAACAGTTTGTTAGGTATGTAAGAGATGATCCTGATGTAGTTTTGTATTGAATGGGACCATTTATTGATTGAGAAACTTACTTTTTCTTGTTGGGAGTTGCGGTATTTTTCTCTTCTTGAATTTGGAACTGCGGTGCTGCACTCTAAAGAATATTGCACTGCCTCTCTCTCTCTCCCCCCCTTTCTAGGTGCTTATGATATTCTTCATCTATTTAGATTTTTCTTAAAGAATCTTGCGAAGAATGAAGAAGTTTAAGGTTAGGTGAGTAAACCATTGATGGTTGGAAAATTCAACTCTTATTGAATAGGAGAATCTACTAGCCAACCAAGAGGCTGTGGAAAGACAGATGACTAACGTCTCAAGAGGATTATAAAAGTGCCCTCTTTAGAGAAAAAAAAAAAAAATGGTCCAATAGAAAGAAATGGTGCAAGCATTGGAGATGGCAAATAAAGGAAAAGTAATGAATATTGGCAAAAGTGATCCGAAAGCATGAGTACTCAAGTTGAGGCATCTCGTTTAGATTGAGATAAAGAAAACAAGGAAAACAAGAACAACCGAAGGCATAGTGGCAAGTGTTACGCTTGTGCCAAAGTAAGTCCATTTTCCAAAGACTACCGATTCAAACAAGTAGAAAGGAATTCCGTAACTTCTACCTAAAAGAGCGGAATTGTCAAGCATCTGTTGTAGTACAGAAGCAAGAAGAGCTCGAAGCTACGTGCACAACCGAGTCAGATAATGAAGTGGCTTTAGTCACAGTAAACAACAAATAATCAACTACGTTCATGATTGGATCAAGGTGTTCATCTCATATGATTGGAGATCTAGACAAATTGTCAGGCGCATCAAGTGTATACAAGCGGACGAGTAGTTGTCATCGTAGACGGAAGAATTACGTCTTAGCTCAAAATGCCAAGGCAAAGGAAATCAAATCCTAAACATGCAGGTGCAACATTAAGTAAGGATGCTGGAGTAATAAAACCATCTAAATACAAGAAGCCTCGCAAGACACAATGAAAAAAGGATAAGAAAAATTCCAAAAATCAACTAGGCATTGCCGCGGGATCTTCTCAAACAGAGAAATGAAAAAGGGCATGCATACGAAAACAAAATATTTGCCCCCTCGAACTTAGTCAGCAAAATGGACGATGAATTTTTTTTTTTAAAATTTTGATCTGTGCTGATCTTCCAAGATTAGTATAGCTTCCACACTATTTGAAGTATAAAATAGGTTGCATCTCTCGTGGCTACATACCATGATTCTCACATTTATAGATATTCTTAACTTAAAGCCTGTTTGCATTTTCTTAAAAAGATTCGGAATTGGTTGATTATCATATCATCGCATTCACATTTCATGATTAGCAAGTTAATTAGTATGATCATCTACTTTGATATTGTGGGTTCTTCGCAGTATCAAGGGTATCAATAAAAGAGGGAGTATTTATACTTAGGAGTTGGCAAAGTTCGAACAACTTATTCAGATTGCATTAGATGATACTTGTACAATATTCATCCTATCCACACTCATACTATGTCTCCAGGATACAACACAATTGGACTTCTCACATTGTGGTTGCCATTTTCTTCAGTCCATACAAGTGCACCAAATGAATGTTTTCGATTCTCGCTCTCCTTATGCTTCAAAGTGATTTTGTAGGATTGCTTTTCATTCTTCTTTCCAAACACCAATCTATCTGGGGAGACTGTTACAGTGTAATCCTCTAGAGCTGTCACCGTGGCCTTGTAAACAGCAGCCGCTTTACCGACATTGGTTACAGTTCTATGAAACTGCCAGGACTTCCGCTTTGTACTTTCTTCGAAAGTGCCAATAAATGAAGGGTAATTTAGATCCAAAGATGCGTTCGAGCAGGTATATTTTTTGGACCTAATAATTATGTCTAGTTTCTCTTTATAGCGATCAAGAAAACACAATTGATTAATGTAGTCCTGTGGTGTTGCATCATAAACCAAACCTGGGTCAAGCGCTTTATTTGGATCAATGTGTCCTGCTCCTATGGCAAGAGGCGAAGCAAAAGTAGTTCTGTCATATTCTTTGATTGGGTTCAGAGTATTATCCAAGGGATTTGCAGTGGTTATGATTGCAGACCTTATCGCAGCGGGCTCCATTCCGGGTGCGCAGCTTTTAGAAGAGCAACCACACCAGCAGCGTGAGCGCAAGCAGGAGATGTCCCAGATCCTATATCGTAGCCATGGTGGTACACTCCTAAAACTAGTTCACCAGGCGCCATTACATCTGGCTTCAGTATCCATTGTAAAAGCCGAGATGGTCCTCTCGCTGCTGTAGGAGACAAAACAGGTGCGGGCTTTATACCCATGATTGTCTTTCTATACTCCAGGGTAACTAATGGCGTATCTCTATCTTGGGCATACGAAAGCAAAGCATTTGCATCCTCTAAGCTAATAACCAAACATCGACAACCAGATTTTGCTAATTCCAACCTAGGCAAATCTTTAGAGATAAGGATAGCTCCCCTTATTGTTGATTTAATAAGAGACTTAAATTGAACATCTAAATTCCCAGTATCACATACGATGACGCCATAAGGTGCTTGCGACAATGGTGCGGAAGAGTCACACTTTGATAAGCTTTTATTATACACCAGTGGAAGTTTTTGTGGCATGGTTCGAGTTGCGTACAACGACCAACCAGTAATGCTTAAACCATTTTCCAAAGCTATGGTTCCAACAAACCACCGGTCAACGGTACCTGATGTTACTGTTAAGACCCAAGGTATTCCATTTTTTAAAGTTCCATACTGTGGGCCAGCATTTCCTGCAGGGGTTAAGACAAGTATGCCCTTTTCCATTGCAGAAAACGAAGCTATTGCAATGGCATGCTCATATAGATTCTGATGTTCATTGGATAGGGCAACACAAAGCACATCGACACCATCAGCTAAAGCTTGATCCATACCTGCTAGGAAATCAGAGGCTACACCGCCTAGAAGCGAGAGAACCCTTTAAATGGCGATCCTGGCACGCGGCGCAACACCTTTCGCTGTTCCGTTGGCATAGCCGAAGTAAGAAACTCCATGCACGTAATTTCCAGCGGCTATGGAGGACACTAGTGTCCCGTGGCCTGTACTGTCCCTAGCAGAGTTTTCTATAAACTCTAAACCACCGAATTTTCGTTTTAAACCAGCATTGAAGTACCGAAGTCCAATAAGCTTAGAGTTGCAGGTTGAGGAATTAAACCCTTTTCCACCCTCACATGAACCATTCCACTTGGCTGGAACACCCGTGGCCATGCCATCGTCTTTGAAGCTTGGGCTTTCAGGCCATATACCAGAATCTACGACACCAATGATAACGTCTTTGCCGTAGTTTGAGGCTGGCCATAGACCAGTGGAAGCAGCGAGGGAGAGGTATTCAGGGGTGTGGGTGCTAGCTGGTGTTACAGCCGTATCCTCGTAAGCGGAGATGAACCACGGGGACTTCTTCAGAGATTCCAGTTCGTCGCGGGACAAAACAGCGGTAAAACCATGAAGAGCATTGTCGTAAATATACAAAATCGATGGTGAGGATCGACTGCCATCCTGTGATTCAAGGGCTGCAAACTTGAAGGAATCTATAATGGAGGAGTACCATTGATGATGGCTAGTAAATGCCTTGGGCATAAATGATTTGTCCATACGGACAATAAACGTGGATCTCTTCTCTGGGGCTGAAGAACAAGACGCTAACACGACCCAGAGAAGAACAGAGGAGGCCAGAAGAGAGAAAACCCCGCCAATGAAACCCATAATTCCTCGAGGGATATTTTCTCGGGATTGATTTATTTATATAAGAACGTGAGTTTTGAGACAAGAAAATCTAACTCTTAGGAACTGGAAAAGCAGGGGAGAACTTGACGATCAAAACTCACTGTACATATTGGGCCATTTTTCGTTTGTCAAGTAAAATCACTATCAGGAAGAGAGCTTATTGTCGCTTCAGATCAGTTAAACCAATTTGGCTCCCCAGTTGTAACAAATAGCACGAGATCTCGAATAAAAAACTTGACTTCGTTGGCGTGCTTCATGAGCCAAAATGGCTATATGAACGAAGCAAAAGCTCATCTCAAAAGGAGGCCTTCGCGATATTTGCTTTGTTAAAGTTTAAAAGGTCGTACTAAAAGCTTAAACAAACATAAAGCATTGCAATGGCTCTTGGGCTTAGGAAGTGGAAACTCAATCGTCGGCAAACGTCAATATGATGATTCTTTGATGGCTAATCCCAAACCAAGTAAACAATGTTGTTAACACAGAGAGGGAATGGCTTACTCATAAATTTCTCCTAAAAAGATAAATTGGAAGTGGAAAAATAAGTTTTAAAACGATGATTTGATACTTGTAATGAGAATACCTACAAAGAAAGAGCAGATTATCAACAAATGTTCATCTGAAATGCCTCCTCTGCTTTACAGTAATGTCAACAAACGTTCAAATTTACATGTGGGTCTCTAGAAACGCCAAGATTGCCAAACCAGCAGCCCATACATCATCGTCCAACACATGCTCCTCGGGGGAATGGCTTACGCCTCCACGGCAGCGGACAAATAGCATTCCAATCTGTTCAAGGTATTTGCCCATGATATTATCACCCACCAGGCGACGTTGCATGTTAAATGATTGGATTGAAGGAAAAGAGAACACACCTTTGTTAAATGAGACATGGCCATTGCATCATGCCCTGCACCACTCATTAAGGAAGGAATTTCATCTTGAATGTCACCTGCCATTTTCCGGATTGCAGAGGAAGTTGCAGATTTCAGCTGAGAACTCAACTCAGAATCACAAATCACCGCATTCGCATCATGCTGAAACAATACCGGACCAACTAAGTTATTCGGTTTATGATAGTGATGAAACAAGTGCACAATTAATGCAAGTATCACACACACCTTCCGGTCAATGATACAAGAAACTGAACGCCTCTCACATATTTGATACATCTGATTAGATAATTCATAGATAACAGCCTCACGTCCCAAGTCATCTATTGCACGTAAGTCCACAGTGAATGTCACCTGCATCCGAGTTATTTTTCACTTCAAACATTTTGGCTAAACGAGAAAGCAACATCCCAATATGGCTTTGTTTTCCAGAAGAACACAAATAGCTGACGTTTAGTGTTTGATGGTAGTCTAAAGGAGTGAACTAGATAAGGTAAGACCTTAGGTTGAACAGCGGTTCCACCCTACCTGGCCTGGAATGACATTACTTGCAGTTGGCCATGTTGATATCTCGCCGACGGTGCAGACAAGAGAACTGGAAAGTGATTCCACCGTTCTATCACTGCAATGACCATCAAGGGATAGAAAATCTTGAGGATGCTTACAGAGTCTTTCCAACTGTACAATTAATTCTGCAGCAGCAGCCATAGGATCCTGACGCATGGACATAGGAACAGTTCCTGCATGCCCCTGGGAACCTCTCACTGTAACCTGCAATCCTATATAAGGACTGCTCAGTTAAATGAAAAATTCAAAATTCAAAAATTAAAAAGGAGGAAAATTTGTAGTTGAGGGTATTATAAAATACTTCATTCTTTTAAATAGAAGGATGATAGTATCTTAGTTTTTTTCGGTTAATACTCCGATGCTTCTGCGACCAAAGTGCTTGTTGTGTGTATAGAAAATTCAAAAGCATAAACAAAACTTGTCTGTCAAGAAAGCAGTGTCAAATACTAGAGAATGTAAGCAAACAAAACAAATTGTATACTTCTTTCTGCTTTCCCTTCTCCCTTTCTCTGGGGCGAAGGGGTTTGGTGTGGTGGGTTTGGGAGGGAACAAACAAGATCCAAAATAATGGCTGAAGTTGCTCCAATATTTTCAACCCCAAGCCTCGGGCATGGTCACTATCAGAATTTAGCATCAAATAATACCCAAACCTTAAGTGTGTCATATGCAAGTTATTGACACGCATAGGTTGTATAGAGGAGTGAACGAGTTCCAGAAAACATTTGAAATACACATTTTGGAAGGAAGTACTTTATGCACCTTGAGCCGCGTCTGTCCAGCAATGCCTCTAACCGCACCAACAGGGAAACCAAGCCACTCTAATACAGGTCCCTGTTCAATGTGAACCTGCAGAAAAAATCCCAGAGAGGAGCAGAATATGCGCTCAGAAAAGAGAAACTGAAGTAACTAGTTTATCGGTGAAATCAAAAGACGTTATTCCGTTTAAGTCCGACGTAATTAGTGAAGACTTGCATACCTCAACATAACCCCAAACAGACGCTGGATCATACTTGAGTTGTAGAAGTTTGTCCTCCGAAATTTCTATGGAGTTCTCCTTAAGAGCATCTTGCACTGTCACACCACTGAACAAGGATTATAAATGAATATAGTGATTGAAAAACACCCATGTATAGATTTAAGCTTGGAGTTATTCAAGGGAACCTCTTATCAGATATCTGCAAAGCTGTAACTGGTAAAATACCAGCCAAAGCAGCACTGCCCAAGAAAGTAGATTGGAACCTCACTCCTTCCTCATCGCTAAATGCAATCACCTGCAACGGTAGAAAATTCATTACATCTATAGCCAGAATTCTAGCCCAAACCCCTAGCATATCACAGATCTAAATGCAATCACCTGCAAAAAGCTGTAACATTCAGGATAAGAATAGGTCTGCGTCCATTAAAGTTCTAGCTGAAGAAAATGTTGCTAAAAAACTGATCTATCAACAAGCGTCAGATTAGGTCTCACACATTTTTCAGCATCCATATGACGCCTGTTAAATTCATTTATGGACAACGAAAAAGCAGAAATTTGAATTTCTCACCAGGTTGTAGACAGGAACGAAACTATACCATATTCTCACTGAAACCCAACAAATAGAAATGCATTTCATCTAAATACTTTGCCAACAAATCAGAAGGCACATACAAAATTATTTTTCCAAAAGTAACTGAAGCGACAAAGGTGATGTTCTTCCGTTAGAGATCTATCAAGACAAACACGAGTCTTGATTTGATTTTTCTCCCCTATTGTACTAGTTTTTATTGTCTTTGTTTTTCTTCTCTCTCTCCCCTTTGCATTCTTTAGTGGGTAGGAGTGTTTGGGATTGGAACGGGTGTGTGGGGATGTTTCTGGTCAAACGTAATATCATGGCATCAGAACTCCGTTAAAATATTTTCATATGCTTATCAAAGCTAATACGAGGGAAAATCAACTGACTTAAAACAATAAGGCCAAACCAAAAATAAAAAATAAAAAAGGGAAGCAAAAATAGTATGCAGTGCAACTGCAAGAAGTGAAACAACGATTCTCAAATGGCGTGTAATACAATTCCAAAGATTATATTTCACTCACCTCGATAGGCCGCCTTAGTTTTCCCAATGTTCCGTTGACTTTCAAAACCTTTAGTGCAGATAGCGCAGAGATTATGCCTAAAGAACCATCAAATATCCCAGCATCCACAACAGTATCCTGTTACGAAAGAGGATTGTCCACAATCAATATTGAAGAACTCAGTCTTCCGTCTCAGCATTTTCTATTGGGGAAAATATATTTGTATGCAGAGTAAAATTTAAACTAGAATAAGAAATGGAGAGGAAAAAAAAAAGTATCACCAAGTGAGACCCAATCAGCAGAGCCTTTGCCCTTGCATTCATTCCCTCAACCCGCCCATGCACATTGCCCAACTGGTCTACCCACCTGGAAATCAACATAAGCATCAGTGGAGTTTCCAACTACAGAGTTTACAAAAGCAACAAGATAGAAAACTAACGTTCTCAAACCAGCATCCTCCATCCACCCACGGATAAGATTTCCGGCCCTCACAGAAGCTGCACTCATGAAAGTCCTCTCAAGATAGCCATCAGCATCACTTACCTGTTTATCAAGACAACACTATTGACTTGAAGAATAAAGCAAACAAATGCGAGGGAGGAAAATCTAGCGGCGGAACTTCGACTTTTAAATGTGACGACAATTGCTTTTCTATAAACTATCAAACTGACCAGACTCCAGAAGCCATTATACAATTTGACCATTGGTCAGGACTCTAAAGAAACATTGATGGTTGATGGGTTCAAATCCTGTTGGCACCCGATGAAACTCAAGACGGTGACAACGATGTTTTGATTTATACTAAGTCGAAACTGACGTAGTCTGAAGCAAGATATTAAATCTAAGAAAAAAGGAAAATGAAATATGCAATATTGCCGAATTGATCCGGAAAATGGCATCGGAAATCTTGTCTGTGGTAACAAAAAGTGGATCCATGAATTCCTTTCAAATACAAATATATTTTATATCTTGGTTACTTTTCTTCCTGTAGGGAATCTACAGAGTACTTCCTGTAGTCAAACTAGTAATCCAAATCATACACGGAACTGCTCTCATGAGCGCTACTCCATGGTAAACAATTATCCACACCTCATTGCAACAAAAGATGGCAAAGTAGTAGCAATAAGTCAGAAACTGACGATATGGTTGAGTTTCTGTTACCTTTCCAAGCTCGTGAAGCCTTGCCACTGCCTCATCCCTCAGTATTTCGCCAAATAAATCGCTCCGATTGCTTCTTTCAGCATCTTAACCCAACAAATGATTCCCATCATCACAAAACAAAGTAAGCAACCAACCAAAAAGAAAACTGAGGGATAACTAAAAGATACAAACAGGGGAGTTGTAGAATGTTTCTTTGACAGATAACGGAAAAGAACGAGAGAAGCGCGAACAATCAATACCAGAGAACGTAAAGCCGGAAGCAGAAATGGAAAACAGAGAGAACGCCAAACAGTCTAACAAAATGACCATGATATTCGGCTTTGCGAAGGAAGAAGGCGCCATGGCTGCACAGCAAGGCCGAGGCAGATGCAGCCACAGGACGAATGATTGATGGGTCTAGACACATCGTTGAATTAAAGGGCACTGCGAGGCATGGTGGCGGCGACGAACTCCGTGAGTGGCATTGCGTAAATGGGCCCAACTTCGGTGGGCACCGAGTCACGTGGCATGACATCTGGGGACGTGCCAAATACTGTTTCCAGCTGCAATGCAAGTGGTGACGTGAATGCATCCGAGCCGGTGGGGCCCTATCGGAGACGTGGCAAGAGTCCGTCCAAAGGACTGGAATCGTGCGGTATCCATGCAACCATGTTCGTAAAACGCGGGATACACAGCTACCCAATAGAAAACAGCATGAAGGATAATATTGGAATAATGAATCTTAAAATTGTGAAAGATTCTCTGAATCTTCAGGGGTTGGACTGGGGGATGTTGGCAACGGAGCGCCGTCAAGGGGGCGTGAAGACTGGAGGAGGTGGCATCCACGGGGTCCACCTTATGGTCGTGGTGGAGTTCCGTGATGTCCTAGTGCGGATCCTAGTCAAGCACGACTTTTCTTTATGGTGCACAATAAAGCTTTTGCATTAGAATATTTTATTATTATACTAACTACTTTTACACGTCTTACGGGCGTGCCAAAAGATTCAGCAATTGTATCGCAGCCGCTCCTTGGGCGTTAGCGTGAACCACAAACCTGGGACCAATCGTACTCATCCATCTGGAATCTCTTTGGCACAAGTGGGCAATAGTTATCACAAGCTTGTTTTAGTACTCTGGATTGAAAATTACTTCACTTTATGATAGATAAATAACGCCGCTTATGTAATAAATAAGTTAAGTTACACTTAGATGGAGAGCTAAATGAAAAATTTGTTAAGATATAGAGACAATTAACAAGGTAGCAATTGTTTCATTTTCTTTCCATAGGTGCTTTGGTAATTGTGTTAATCTTGTTATTTTGGGAATCATAATATTGTACAAAATAGGAAATTATTTGTACTTATTATTCTTTCCTAAGTTATATAAAGCTAATGTATTATAAGTAGAACTCTATGTATAACAGGTACTCAGAATGGTGCAATACAATCACATATTGTTCCGAAATTCCTTACTTCTTTCTTCTCTTCTTTCCTTCTCACTTCCTTTTAGTTTCCTTCCTTCCATGGAACTTGCTTAGCATCAAGCAATGTAAGGTCACATAAGCCCTCCGCATTGTTTATCCTTAATTTCAAGGTATTGAAAATTTCATTATTTAACATAAAAGTTGACTCAAAAAGTAACATAACTTATTATCTTGTAAACAAGATTTTTGATACTTTGATACTATATTAAAAGACTCATTATTTGGTCCAAAAGTCAATTAAAGAAATGGTAAAACTCATCATTTTATATGCAGGGGACCATTATGGTGTCATATTACATGAGTAATGCACAGACTTAAAGTAATCAAAATCTTGTATTTGATATCATATTAAGAGATTTGTTATTCAATTCAAACATCAATTCAAAAAGTGGTGAAACTCATTATCTTATAAGTAATATTTTTAATAACTTCTATAGCAACTTGGGACTCATTAACCACCCTTTAGTACAATGCAAATAAGGAAATATTTTCTCTTAGGTTTTATTATTTTCTAGTATATATTTGTCTTATTCTCTTATTCCTTTAAAACAGTAGGGCTTTGTATACGGCACTCAAAAATTTTCACAAACTTTCTTATATGGTTTTTTTTTTTTTTTTGTGATCAATAACAAAGGACTCTTATCCATTATACAATCTTTCATTAAGTCAGGCAAATACAAAGCACCAAATTTTACAAAGTTTGTATATCAAATATATAGGTTATGTGGGAGTCTAATTATAGTTTTTTTTTAAAAAAAAAAAAAAACTAGTTCTCGTATTTTCTTATAATAATTTTTTTTCATTATATGAAGAGATCCGTATTCTTTAACTAAGTTTTTTTTTTAATCTTTAAACATATTCTATCATCTATTCAATACAGAAATAAAAAAATAAAAAAAAAACTTCTTTTTTACTATAAATGTACTCTGTTTGTTGCTTTCTACTTTAAAATAAAAAAAAATATTAGATAATTTTACATCACTATAATCTTCTAATATTTGGAACCGTCACTATAATGTGCGCGATAACGAGTCCTCCGCTACTTTCTAAATCATATAATATTTACGTCGTTTTCCAAAAGATTCTATTAGTCCTACGGGGAATTCATATGCTATGCTTGCACCGAACCAAACTCTATCCTCTCTTTTTCTATTCTGGGGCATTCACCACCACACGCATTTTTGGGAATTTGCGACAATAATGCTAACGTGATAACACCACCGGGCTGTTCATTCGATCTCTGTACCTCCTTATTTGTCACTTTTGCAGGAAACGTATCGTATATGATAATTTGTACTTTGGGTATGGGCTAGGTATTGTAATTGTTAATGTAACAGGACACGTGTTGAGGGATATTTTAGTCATTTTGGGATGGCCAGTTGGCAAGTTGATGATCCTAGTATATTCAGCGAGGAAGTAAGACTGCATACTGTGGGAGCTCAAGGCAAGATTCGAGTCTCCTAACTTATCTTTGATTAATTGTAGTGGAAGGGGAAATTTGTGACGGCCATTGGCTGGCTGTTGCCCGACTGGGTTCTCCAGTTAGTCTGCTGTTTTTATTCGTTTGTTCCTTGTCGTTCTATTGGTTGAGCCGATGGTGTGATTTGATTTACTGTCAAGATAGTGTGGGAATAATTGCGGACCTTTTCTGTTGTTTCGCTCGGTGTTCTTAGGAAGTAAAATTGTTTTTGTTGGTGACTTGAGTAAGCTGTATTTCTTACTGCTCGAGGGAGTAGACCAAAAGTGGGAGTCTTTGTGGTTCTCGATGGTGATGCAAGGTAGAGAAGGGTGCCCTTGAATTGTTTGTGAAAAGGCCTAATTGAGTAGAATCATTCTTTGGGAGGTTAACTAAGTGGAGTAAGAGAGCAATTTGCTTGTTAGGGAACGGCCAAGTCTAGAAAACTTCATCCCATCATGTTATCCACCTTTTTGTGAGTAAGCTTAGATGATTGTTTAGCACTTTTGATTTTATCAATGGAGAGATATTCATAAGTCTTTTATGCAATTTCTACCAAATGAGACCACTTTACCTAAAAGTTATGACTACTATTTTAGCACGAACTAAATCTGACTTCCCCTCTAAAGGGCGATGGGATTGTAATGGGTAATCTAAACTCCGATATGGTTTCCCTTCTTTCTAGCTATACAATCAACAATTAATTTAAATTGATAACCAACATAGAATCTCCCAAATAACAACCTACCACTCTGCACAACTAATAGATTACACAAAAGTAAATAGGAATACGAGAACAAACTACATCTAAGGAAAATGGCATCTCAGCATCAGTGTGGAAATTGCACACTTACATCTAGAGGACACAGTACCAAAGGAAACACAAGTTTCTACATAAACCAGTCTAGGGTTCCCATGTGCAGGTTCCCCTAATTTACAAGAGCTTAGGCAATTACTATCTTGCCCTCCTAATTACATATAACGTTTTTGGGTCTTACTTACCCAACCCAATTGCTCAAAAAGCCCATGCAGACGCACTCCAAAACACCTATTTTAACAAAATTATAATACTTACAATAGTAGAGTTATGCCCATGACAACTCCTTCCCCCTCAAATAAAAACCTTGTCCCCAATGTTGAAATATGGGTATCGCAAGCACATTTGATCCATAGATTGCCAAGTAGCATCAATGGCAAGCGATCCTTTCCCAATCACCAGCACTTCTTCTATGCCCTTCCTCATCCTAGTTTGGAGGATGGTTTGAGGTTGAGCTAACATAACACCTACTTCTACATAAGTTGGAAGTTATGCTTGCATTTGCACCCTGCTGCCTAAGCACTTCTTCAAGAATGAAACATGGAATACCGGGTAAATCTTTGAAGTCTCCAGTAGTTTGAACCTATATGCTAAAGCTTTTACCCTCTCTAGAATCTCAGAGGGTCCATAATATAGAGGGGAAAGTTTATGTGTATGCTGCATGCTCATTAACAATTGATGGTAAGTTTGCAATCATAGGAAAACCATCTCCCTTACTTGGAACTCCTTGTCTATCCTCCCTTTATCATAAACCTTCTTGATTTGGTTTTGAGAATCTATGAGCTTTTCTCTTGGTACCTTTATAACTTGATCCCTTTTAAGTAATTCTTTTTTTGCTGACTCCATAGAAGTGGCTCTTGGTATATAGTCTAAAAGAGAAGGAGGAGGATGCTCATACATAACCTTGTAAGGGCTCTTTCCTGAAGAGTTGTGTATGCTAGTGTTATAACATAATTCAACCCATGGCAACCACTTAATCCAATACTTCAACTAGTCACCAATAAAACACCTCAAATACATCTCTAAGACTTAGTTTACTGCCTCTATTTGTCCGTCTGATTGAGGGTGATAGGAAGTGGAGTAATTAAGCCTTGTTCCCTATAAATTAAACAACTCTTGTCAAAACAGACTAGTGAAGACCTTATCCCTATCAAAACAATTTTTTTAGGTAATCCATATAACCTGTAAATGTTTTGGAAGAAAACCTTTGCTACCATGATTGCAATATAGGGATGACTAAGAGGCATAAAATGGGCCGTCTTGGATAATCTATCAGCAACAACTAGTATGCATGCTTTTCCTTTTAAGTTGGACAACCCATTAATAAAATCCATAAACAATTTAGTCCATACCTTAAGGGACACAGGTAATGATTGCATTAGTCCTGTTGGTGAGGTGTTTAGATTCTTATTTCTCTGGAAAATCATACATCCTTGCACTATTTCTTGTACCAATTTCTTCATATTGTGCCAAAAGAAGAAGGTCTTAACCTTCTGAAGAGTTTTTTTTTTTAACTCCATTGTGGGTTGTCCCATGAATTTTCTCAACTAAGGGTTGGGAGAGAGCTAAATTAAGGCATAAGTACATTCTCCCCTTGTAGAACACCAACCCATTCTTATACTACCATGGGCCCTTAAGCGTGCCCACTTGTATTTAATAGACTAACCTTTGCATTGCTGGTTCTGTTTTCACTTCATCTTGGACAAGTTTCACCTAACAGTGAATATGGGTTGAAATAGCTTGTAAGCCCCTTTGTGTTTCATTATTCTCAAGTAGTTCTCCTTTACAGGAAAGTGCATTGATTTCCTTGTTTTCACAACCCAACTTGTATTTAATCATGAAATCGAAACCCATCAACTTCACTAACCATTTTTGTTGAGCCGGTTTGGTAATCATTTATTCCCAAAGATGCTTCAGACTTTTTTAATCGGTTCTCACAATAAACTTTTGCCTAAGAAGGTAAGTCCTCCACTTATTAACTGTCACTACCACTACCATCAATTCTTTTTCATAAGTTGACAGAAAAGCATTTCTTCCTAAGAGCGCTTGGCTAAAGAATGCTATAGGATGCCTTTCTTAAGAGAACACCATTCCAATTCTAACCCTAGAAGCATCACATTCCAACAAAAATTCCTTTTCAAAGTCAATGTTCTTCAACTTCTTAAATGCTTTCTCTACTACCAAATTCCATTGGAAATTATTGTTTTTTAGTAAGGTTGTGAGAGGAGCTCTAATTCCCCCATAGTTTACAATAAAATGTCTATAACATCCTGTCAATCCCAAGAACCCATGCAATCCACTGACTTGAGTAGGCTTAGCCTAGTCTATCATATCACGAATCTTTTCCTCATCTATGACCACTTCTTATGCCCTGATAACATGCCCTAGGTATTTGATCGATGGTTGTCCAAAAGAACATTTACTCCTTTTAATGACTAACAGATGGTCATTTAGCCTTGTAAACACTTTCTCAACTTGCTCCAAGCATTCTTGTCAGCTTTTGCTGTAAATAAGTATATCATCAAAAACACTAGTACAAACTTTCTCAAGAATTCCTTGAAAACCCCATTCATTAGTACTTGAAACGTCAAAGGGACATTACATAGTTCGAAAGGCATCAACAAGTATTCATAGTGGCCCTGGTGTGTCTAAAAAGTAGTCTTATGCACGTCATTAGGTTGCATCCTTATCTAACGGTAGCCTAATCTAAGGTCTAACTTGGTAAAAACTTGATCTTCATGTAACTCATCCATGAATTTCTCCACCATAGGAATAGGAAACCTATTTTTAATTGTTTGCTTGTTAAATGCTCTATAGTCTACACAAAGTCTCCATGACATGTCATGTTTTCTAACCAAAAGCACTGATGAAGAGTAGGGACTAGTGCTCAGTCTAATTGCCCTTGAGTCTAGCAACTACACCACCATCTTTTCCAACTCATTTTTTTGATAATGTGGGTAGTGGTAAGGTCTAGAAGTAATCAGCTCACTTCCTTCTTTAAAAGGTATGCAGTGATTGAATTTTCTTGGCAAAGGTAACCCTTCAGGTTCCTCAAACAGCCTTGCATATTTTTATAATACCCTTTAAAGCTTTTAATCCATCCTCGATCCTTCTGTTATTTCCATGACACAGTTACTACCATCTAAGGACAATAATTTTGGCTCTAAGACATTTGTATGTGTAGTAACAATCCTACTCTCGCATGTTTAATCTCTTTACAAATGTGTTCTCCATCTATTAGCTGATTCTCCCCCAATTTCACCCTTTAAAGGGTAACTTTCCTTGGTCTGACATAGAAGGTCATCCTTTTCTCTCAAGTTTCCAGACAGTATCTCCTAATGTACATAACAATTGATATCTCAGCACCACTTCTAAGCCTAGTATATGGAGCAAGAAGAAATCTAACTTCATTCTAGCTCTCTACATTACTACCTCAACCCCTTCACAAAAGCCTTCACTTTTCAATATATCACCATTAGCGGCCATGACTTCCACACTTTTCCCACCATTAACCTTTAGCCCCCACTTCCTAGCCAACCTTGTGCTCAAAAAGTTATGAGTACTACCGATGTCCATTAAAATACAAGCCTTATTAGCTTCCCCTCTAAAGCTTCCTATCATCCTTATTGTGTTTGGAGTTGTATCACCTCTCATAGCCCTTAGTGAAATTTTTGGAGTAAGATCCACCATTTCTTGTTGTTCCTTTACCATTTTTGGCACCATACTTTCTTCCTCATCATGATCCTTATCCTATTCTTTCACTACCAACATAAACAATTTACTTTTACAACAATGGCCCAACATGAATTTCTCATCACAATTGAAACAAAGTCATTTTTCTCTCCTTTCTTGTATCTCTTTGGGGGTTAGTTCATTCAGGGTTTTTGATGATCTTGAAGTTTTACCCCAAACTCTATTGGGTTGAGCCATGACCCTAGGTAGAAACATCCTTTCCTTTATAGGTGGACTACTTGTGTCTTCCCATAAATAAGCCAACCCTATTGCATCATCTAAGTCTTGAGGTTTTCTTGACTGAAATTTCTTCCTAAGGCCTCCCTTTAACCCTGCTAGGAAATAAGTAACTTCCTACTCATCACTTACATAATCAACTTTAAAAAGAAGCTGCATGTAATGAACCTCATAGTCTTCTACAATGCTTGTTTGTTACAATTTAATTAAATCCATGAGGTTGTCCTAGTAAGCTAATGGTCCATAACATTTAATGAGAGCATCCTTAAGGTTTGGCCATGAAATCGACCGTCCTCTAGCTTTCTTTTGTAACCATCTCACACACAAGTGAGTTTTATCATCTAAGTGTCAAGATGCAATTGATACTTATCCTTCTCTCTTATTTTAAATTTGAAAAATGCTTTTGCTCTACAAAGCCAACTTGTTGGATCACTTCCTCTAGCAAAATGAGGAAAATCAAATCTAGGATTATTCGGATGTCTTTCCTTCTCATTGTTATTTATGCCATTCCTTCTATTATGTCTACCATTCCACCCCTTCCTCCTATGAAAGTGGTCATGAAACTCCTCTTCCTCCATTTTAATTTGTTTGTCCTTTGAACCCAAAGTATACCTAACTTTCTTCTGATTAAAACCCCCCATACTTTTTTCACTAGAATTTTCGCACCATTTCTGGAACATTATGATCATATCCTTCATTTCCTTTGTTGTTGCATCTTGTTTTCATACAATTTCTTGCAAACACCAATTATTTTCCTCTATTTTTCGATCACTAGCTTCCAAATGCTTCTCCATCTCTATTAGTGACGATCCATCTCATCATGGATTTGCACCCACATTTGGTCGACCATGGTTTCCCCAACCTTACTCTGATACCAAATTGACACAGACCAAATTGGCACGCCCAACGTGATTGTAGTTGGTAATCTAAACTTTGGTTTGGTTTCCCTTTTCCTTTCTTTCTAGCTATTCTATTACAATCTTCTTCAACTAACAATTTCAAAGCATAACCAACAATTAATTTAAACTAACGGCATCTCAACATCAGTGTGGAAACTGCACACCTGCATCTAGAGGACACAACACCAAAGGAAACACAAGTTTCTACATAAACCAGTCTAGGGTTCCTGCAAGCAGGTTCCCCCAATTTACAAGAGCTTGGGCAATTACTATCTTGCTCTCTTAATTACATATAATGTCTTTGGGTCTCACTTACCCAATCCAATTGCTCAAAAGCCCACACATGGGCATTCCAAAACACCTATTTAACAAAAACTATAATACTTATAATAATAGAGTTATGCCTGTGACATATTTTCATCTAGTTATTATTGAATACTATTTTCAATCCAAGTCCTTATAAGTTCAAGCCTGTCCTGGCCCCATAAGCCCATTACATAATCATTCGTGTTATTCATAAAACAAAATGAGCATGCTAAACCTTTCTTGAATACTATTTTCAATCCAAGTCCTTATAAGTTCGAGCTTGTCCTGGCCCTATAAGCCCATTACATAATCATTCGTGTTCTTCATAAAACAAAATGAGCATGCTAAACCTTTCCCATCAAAATAATTTATTAAAAAATATTTTTTAAAATCTCTTTACACTAAAAATATAAAAGAAAAAGATCACATACTTTTATTTGTTTTGTATCAATTAATTTTTTATCTTTATTATTCTCTTAATCTTCTGCATTTGGTATTATAAAAAGCAACAACACCTTGCAGTTGTGACATTGTGGATCGTTTTTTTTTTTAAATAATTAAGTTTCGTTCATTTAGGATATAGATGATATTAGTTTGTCTATGAAGATTTAGAAAATGACAAGTTCACCTAAAATTCGATTTGTTAAAAGCTTTTGAAATAGTAATAATAAAAGGAATCTAAATAATTCAAGTAAGATATTATTGTTCATAAAACAATATTTTTCTAAACCTACTTCCTCCATTTCAAGCCCACGGGACCGGACTCTCAACATGCGATGGAGTGAATGTGGAGGATTGGAGACTGCGATTCTTCACCGAGGGTATTAGCCCACTGAGGACAAGCCCACATTCATTGGGCTCTTTTCCAAAGAAGTACAACGTCGGTTAAAAACTGGGTATTCCTCACTCGCCCGCCATTCCTCCTTCGAGCTTGTTTCACGGGTGCTTCTCTTTCTCGGAGTTTGCCTCTAAACTGGGCGGTCCCGGTAAGCCATCTTCTTAAGCTCTCTCTAATTTCTTGGGTTTGTGTTGGTTTTTGTTGTGTACTGAGCTGAGGGTTGTAGAAGGAAGTCCTACCAGCCTTTGGCTGGGGGGTTGAAGCCCGACCTTGTGCTTTCGTAAAATCTCACTTGTTGGATGGTGTAGTGGATGATTATGAGAATACTATCAAGGTATTGAATCTGGTTACTTAACGTTGAAATCGGAACTGGTTCATTGTGACTTTGTTGGTTGGGTTCGAGAGATTGAAGTGTTTTTTGGCGTTGAGTGAAGAACAAGTTTGTTGTAAATCCTAGTGGGTAGTTGTGGGTTGCTGTGAGGTGTTGTTATTTCTTGGGTGTCTGTGGATCACGTGAAGTGGGTTTTATGGAGGAACGCGAGTGTGGGTTGCTCGGGTTGATGAAGAGTGAATGTTTGAGTTGAATGTTGCTGCGTGAGTACTTAATTAATTGCTGTTATGTTGTTCTCCGTGGCTTCGGATTGAAGGGAAGGAAGAGATCAATCTGGGGGTATTTGGCAGAACCCCCAAGAGATGCTTGATGTAAGACTTGAGAGGGGAGCTTGATTGGGGTCATTTGGATCTTGTAAGTGAGAAACCCGATCATTGAGAGGAGATCAGTTGGGTTGAGTGAGAGTAATTGCATATTTAATTGGGAAGAGACATTGCCAAATCAACTGGTTCTTGGAAGGATAAAGGCCGATTGAAATCTTGACCATCTTATGTTGGGTTCATATTGGGTTTTGTTAATTAAGAGGACCATCACAAGGTCGCAGGTCCACATATATTCCAAACTTTAGTGTTATTGATTTTTCTTGTCGTTCATGCCATTTTTTCTGCTTACCGTACCATATGTTTGGTGAAATCTCTCTGAGAAATGAAAGGTGGTGTTAGGTTATTAACTTTTTTTTTCCCCCCCAGATGCTCTTCTTTTGATGGGCAAAGCCATTCAAAAATTTAAATCCACCACTGAACAACAATTTGGTCCCACCAAGTCCTGGATATGGGGGTGTTGCCTGTGCAGGGGTGGCGCAGGAAATACAATTGAATTGTATGTTGTTATGCTTGAGGACATGGTCATGTCTAGCAGTTGCATATGTTAGGTTCTGTGTTCTAATGTTTCTGCACTGTATGTGATGAATCCTTTCCTTGGTCGGTTATTATGTTTTAATATTGACCCCAATATTGCCTTGCTTGATTGATGCCTGACTCCATCCACCCACCCACCATTTTTGGTGCTAAGGCTTAATCCATTTTTTTTTTCTTCTAGTCATCATTCAAGTACCAAGACCATGCAGTTCGTTTAATTTTTTTTTTTAATTTTTTTTAATTTTTTATTTTTATGAACTTTCTAGTTAATATTATTTTGGCTTTAAAGCACCTTAGTATATTGGTTAATATTTGAAAAAGAAAAATAAGAGCTATAAGTCAAAAAGCTGTGCCTTCAGTTGACTTTACTTGATAACACTAACACTTTTTAGGGTAATTGAAACTTAATAGCAAATTCTTAACTACAAAATTTTGAAGTGTCACTGGATGAACTAAAGATATCAATTTAAGAAGCAGAACTGGTTATGGAAATAGTGTGAAAAATTTTATATCAGCAACTTATTGTTTTATAGTTCAAAGAAATAGTGTGAAACTCAAGCTTTTCTATGTCTTTTAGATGAGAAAAAACTCATCAAGAAATCTTTAAGTGATACAGATATGGTTGTGAGCTCTTGGTTTTGTGGTTAGGACAGTTTCTATTTTACTTATCTTTTGTATCTGTTCAAATAGGTAAGATTCTTAATTCAGGTGGAGAAAGGCTCTGGAAGAAGTGATCATGGAGAGAAATTCTGTTGCTTGCGCTATGGCATGGAGTATTGAGCTTGAGAAGGCCCTACGTACAAAAAAGCCTGGTTAGAGCACTTTCTACCCTATTTTGTCCTTTTGAACGAATTCCTGACTTTCATTTTTTTAATATGATGATGATTTGACTTTCTTCAAACGGATGCCAATGTACCAGTTTGATTTCTTTCCAATTGAGAATAAAACTGTCACTTAAATTGCCTCGTTCTGCTGTACTTTAAGGTTGCATAGTAGTAATGAGAGGTTTACATGACTCAGGTCTAACTGTTGAAACTATACTAAAAACTGGATCAAGGCTGGAGCATTGGAATAGAGAACCTGAACCTACAATGGCGGTGTATAAGATGTTTGACTTAGTTCCTGGGGAGGATAGGCTTTTTGCCAACACCATATTGTTACGGCTTGCTGATGCATTTATGTTGGGTGACAAGCAAACCAAATATGCTGTTGTTAAGATTTTCCTATCTGAGTACAGGCATCGTGCCAAAAACATGAAGAGTAAGGAACACAATAGGATTTTCTCAAAGGTCAGCAAGCAAAACTGCTTAGAATTGTTGGCAAGAGTAAAAGTTGTTTTTGATACTGATGACGTTGATTCAAGAGCATTGGCTTTAGTTCTCTTTGGTTGTTGGGCAGAATTTGCAAAGGACAGTGCTCAGATACGATACTTGATTCTTTCTACTCTAGTTTCTTCTCATGTTTTGGAGGTGAGATGATTATGTTCCTCTTGTGTCACAATTTTTATTTCATCACTGGTGTTGCTTTTGCAACTCAATTTAGATTTTCATGTTTATGGTTCTATGAATTTATTTTTGTTTTTATGAATAATAACAACTTTACAGTTTGAGCAAATAATGACATTTTTAGTTTATTTATTCTATATTCTAATGCACTCAAACTTGAAAGTTTATTTATTTCTTTCTCAAGAGAGACGACTACACATGTATAAGCTCCAAAGCAATGAGAAGTTAGTTATAAATCTTTCTCTCTGACCACTCTTTCTATGAAGTATTTGTTTCTTTCTTTTAACTGATTGTCAATAGAAAGCTGCCTGAAAATGATCTGAAACATTTGATTTTGTTTCTGCAGCTAAAAGCATCATTATTTGCTGCTGGATGCTTTTCCGAGTTATCAGACGATTTTGCATCTGTTTTCTTAGAGATGCTGGTTAATCTGGTGACTTCATCTGAAACATCGTCTACTGTAAAGTTGGCTGTGGCACAAGTTTTTGCAAAAATTGGATGCTCGTATGCAGTTGCAAATAGAGCTTATAAGGTTCTGGGCCTTCTCTGATTTTGTTTCAGTTCTAAATAGGCAAGTGGATATCTGCATAAAAGCTATACATTTTATTTGTGTGGAATGCTATTGCTCTCTTTAGTGAGAGAACCTGGCAGTGATAAAGGTGCACTGTAACGGTTCTTTAAAATAGCATACGATATGGTCATATAATATGAAATGGAACCACAATGTTGTATTATGACAATTTTGTACATGTAGCTGAGGTTCTTTCAAGAATTTATCAATCACATGCCATAGACATAAATGCAAAAAGGCATAGGCAGATATGTAGACGCGCACACTTATGTACATATTTGCAGAACTATGTTTGCGTGCATTTTCTTACATCTTTTATGTAGTTATGCATGTTTATACTTACATATTTCTGAAAAAGTTTGACCACTAACATTGAAATCTTAGAATTAGGCTTGTTAAACCCTAGCCAATTGGGTCTTACTTTCTTTATGTGAAGATTAGTGGTTCAGTGATTTTGAGAGGATTGCATATACAAGTTAGCTTTTTACCAACAGGAGTATGCTTTAGAGTATATAGATCTTGTAGGTGAAGCTTCCAAGGAAAATTGAACAAAAACAATTGAAGCGATGTTCACTTCAGCTTCATCCAAATTAGTAGTCTAGTGTAATAGAATTTCATAAGTAAATACATAAACTTAAATAAGGGCATCTTAACTTTTAACTATTCATTCACAAAGCTTACTCATATTGGAAATTATTTAATATTGAAGTGAATCATTCTTGGGTCAAATAAATATAACATTGATGAGTTAGAATGATATTGAAATTTGTGTCACAGATTGGCCTAAAGTTAATGTTGGACTCTTCAGAAGAGGATGTTTTGATTGCTTTGCTGGTATCACTATCGAAACTTGCTTCAAAATCAACAGTTCTTATTTCAGGACAGGTACCATTTTAATTCTCTTTATTGTGGTTTTCTCTCTTTGTTGTTCCTGGAGAGGTAGGGTGCATGTAAGGTGAATATGTTTGTCTTCTTTCCCTAACTCTTAGAGCCGAAACTGTCCTCCTTTGCGGTAGTCATGAACAACCATCTGCAAACGTTGACAAAAAACACACTTAAATAAATGTGTACGAATGCAAATGGATGCTTCTGTATATGCTTATATATGGATTTTGTATATATTTTGTCTAAAATTTATTTGTTTCAGAATTTATTCTTTAAATTTTTTAACACATCTTTGTTAATTATGCTCATTTTCATTATTATTGATATGATTATTTTTGTTAAATGTCATGATGCAGGTGGATGTGCTTTTCTCTTTTCTTAGACGAGAAAAAAGATTTCCTATGAAAGCAACAGTTTTAAGATGCCTTCATTTCCTTACCATAAAAGGATTGTATCGTCTTCCTATCAGTGCAGATCTCATCAATTCATTATTGATCACAGTCAATGAGCCTGAACTTCCAAGATCTATACGATATGAAGCTCTACAGATTTTGCATAAGGTAATTTTTCAATTTGCATAGTAGAACTTGTGATGTAATATTCTAAATTTTTTTCTCTTGCCCTTTTTATGGGATGTGCAGATCCTTTCATATATGCTACCTTCTCGTTTGCCCAGTCTGGACATGCCTGAATTCGCTAAGCTGTTAACCATTAGTGAAAGTTCCTCCCAGCCTCCAATCATGTCAAAGAACTTCTTATCTATACGTGTTTTGGTAGATTTATCAATAAAGCTTACTGGAAGAATAGAAATGGAATCAAGTATGTTTTGTTCCTCTTCTCTGCCATCAAGGTTAATCTTATTGATTATAGACCAGATGAAGTTGCTGGTAAATGATGTATGCCAGGTCAACTCACAAGTATTTCAAGAAGTTCATGCTCTCCTCAACCTTCTTGCTACTTTAGTTGTTGGACATCCAGATCTGGGTGTTTTAGTGTTGGACAAGGTCTCATTATTCATTGAATTTGTTGCAAGTAAGCATGTCATGCATACAAGTCAGTCAGACAAATTGTTTCTTGAGATGGACTTCAAAAAAGAGAAGAGCACAGCCATTAAGTCAAAACTTGCACTTCTCCTATACAGATTTCTGGTGGTCTGTCTTGAAATTCTCAGGGAGGCTGGTCTTCTCACTTCTATAGCATTTGAAAGAGTGAAGCTTCTGGTTGTACGTGTATGTGAGTGCACCTTGTTTGATTGTTATACACACACAATCTACTCTCTTTTGTTACACAGTCGAATCTTTTGGGGCTTCTTGGTTGACACAAATGAGGTTACCTACAGTGTGAATGAAAGCTCTACTACTTGTTGCTTGGTTGAGAAAGAAATTCTTACGTTAGAGTCTGCAAAGAAGATGTTGAAGGAGAGGCATAACTGGCCTGCTTACAAAGCTGGGGCATATGCAGCATGTCAGGGAGCATGGTACACAGTGGCTTTCATATTTGAGCAGCTAATAACAAAGGTTCAATCTGATATCTTCTACAGTTGGTTAAAATCGATAATTCAGTTGGCTCATTCTGAGAAGGGAATCCAGCTTTTGCTTTTGCCAAAACAAGGGTCTGCTTTAGTAGATTGGTTAGAGAAGAATAGGTCTCCTTCCAGTAATGAATTTGGTGAAATCAGCAGGGATACTGTTGGAAATGGTAGTGAGCCTAATTACAGAGAAAAGCTTCTTGAAGCATATGAGAGTACCTGCTCTTCAGGGAAAACATTAGAAGCCGCTGTCAAATTGGATCAACAATTTTGTTTCCAGAGATGGTTTCTGCGTCTAAGAGCTAAACTTTTAAGTGCTCTATTGGACATATTCAAAATTCTTAAAGAAATTCCATTAAACCCTGATGGCATTAGCAATAATGCAGAGTTGGAAAACAGTGTGTCAGTTGAGTGCCTGAAGTCTTTGCCAGAGATTATTCAGATATCTCTACGGTTTAAGATGCTAGCACAAGAATTTGATCTAGTTGCCACATCTTTCATTGATATGGACAGGAAAAGTTCAAAAGTCATATCATCACTTGCACTAAGTTGTTCCCTATTGGCCTTTAGTACTGGTTATGTACTCTTTCTCCCAAATGCGCCGGTCTATGAAACTTTAATGACCTGGGATTCGAGAAACTTAGGAAACTGTTTACAGGCAATGTTAATACAAAATTTAGCTGTGCGTCTGTGTCATATAGACCATGAGACAAGTAGAAATCTTTGTCAGCTCTTTGATATCAGTGATCAGCTCAAGAACTGTTTTCACCTGCTGATTAGAAATGAAAATTCAAAGGTGGATTCTGAAGGACAGGATATCCTAACTGTCTGTAGTTACGCTGTTCTGGAGGCTGTTCGTTTAAAAGAGGCAAATAAAGGGCATGGTGAGGAGGTTGTAACTCAAGTAACCAAGGGGGGTTTGCAAGCTCTGTTGCACATTATAAGGAAATGGATACACATTCCTTTTCGGGTTCCCAAATATTTCTTTAAAGTTAGGTATGGTGATCGATTCCCATGCTGGCAAAAGATTTTCTTCCTTTCACAGTATCAGTTACGAATGTCTTAGGTGAAATGCTTCATGTCTGGAATGCAAAAGGGTCAATTGTTAAAGCCCTTATGTACTGAACCAACATAGGAAAATGAACTTTGTAGTATTTCTAAACCATCAATGAGTGAATCAAATACTTGCCTTAGTAGATCTGATATGCCAACCACCTTACTTTATATTTTAAGATCCAAGGGAGAGATTGAAACTCAAAAAGAGAAAAATTGTTGTGTGCGCAATTGGATTCATTTCTTAGGATTCTTAAATTTGAGGTTAATTAGGTATATCTTGCCTGTCTGTGTGTCTCATACATCTAATCAATGCGTTCACTTTGCTTGTTTTTTTCTGGCCAGAGAAAAGAAGTTGACTTTTACTGTTAAGAGTATCAGTATGTGGGGAACCTCTATCTTTTATGCCTACCTTTTAGGAATCGATTGGCTTCTTTCCCTATTTGGAGTTCGCTTTTGCTTTATGATGTATTCTTTTAGTAACTTTGCTTCTACTGTCAAATATGAGGATGTAATATTGGTTTGAATAACTCTGTTTTTTGTTTAGGCAATTTTTGAGGGAAAAGAAAAACCGTTCTTTATTTTGGCCAAGTGAAACTGAAACACTATGATTTTGGTTATTCATCAGATTTCTCTTAACAAAAGTTCCTTTTTCGATATGTAGTTATCCTTATCCACAGTCAACTACATGTTAATCTTTTATTTGACATGAAACTCAGGCGCTGTATTGGAGCAGAGCTCTTCGCCTGCAACTCAGATACTAAAAGTCCAGATGGAATAGCTGTATCATCTGGCCTGTGCCTATCGCTAAACCTTTCTCTTCAACTGGTTAACTTGCCACCGCCACCAGATCTTCCGGCTCGGCCAACAAAGTTGTGCTGCATCCTTTATTGTAGAATGTCCTTTCAGGAGCCTGGGCCAAGTGAGGAAGACAGGGAGCAAGAGAAGCAGGGTTTTCGAGCTTGGGAAGCTGATGATATGGTGGAAATCAACGAAATGTTATTTCATTATGTGACAAATTTATGTACAAAAGGTTGTAATAGTAGCAAGCGCAGGAGGTTTGAGAGAAACAAAGATGGGATTGTTTGTGCGTTTGCGCACTTTGAACCAAATGAGAGCGGCCAAGGATTTGGGAGTTGCTTGCTTGATATTTCTAGTTTTCCTGTAGGTTCTTATAGAATCAAGTGGCGTAGCTGTTTTCTGGACAATCAGGGTTCTTATTGGACCCTCATTCCTTTTAATCCTGGACCAGTAGTTACTGTACAGGGATCTCCGGTTGGCAGATGATTTTGTAATGCTCTGTAGGTGTATGTATGTAAACGCTCTTAATGTATAATTTCGTTATCTGTTTAGGCTAGCAATAATTATATATTCTCGTTGTCTGCAAAGCAAAATCTCAAGTTCAAAAGACTCAAGTTCTATAGGATGAGATTGCACCAAAAGCTCGTTGGACCAAGATTACTAGGGTTAGGTCGAAGGTCTTTTCAAGTCATTTCGATTCATAGCACTACCAATTGAGTTTCTAACAGGTTGTGCAGATTGGGAGGAAAAGATCTGGAAATATAATATTGGCTCAGGGTCATGCGTATAGCACATTAAGTTTCATGCAGTAATTGTGCATCTCACTACAACTTTGTGACTGAACAATCTCGTGCTAGGGTTGAGCAATCTCGGGTTTGTCTTTGGCATTGCAATCAATATGCACGGAGGTTTCATGTCCAGATTTTTTTTACTAACAAATCATTGTAGTTCGTCAAAATGAAACTCCGACAAATTCCCCTGGATTCTTGTTGGCTGTTTTTCTTTTCTTTTTTATTCATTAATTGTATGTTGTCATTAGTAAGATCATCTGCTAGGTTTTCCCTTGTATGCATTATAAGAAAGTTGTTTTGTATACTAGTTTGCGTAAGATATGGCAGAAGGTGAATTTATTAGAACTTGGGTTTGGTACCAAATCACTGGGCCACGACTATTATGATCAACTTCCACCACCCCACTCGGCCCGTTTTCATAATAGCGTTATCAACATACTGATGCAATGGTAAGCTAACAAAACTTAGGACCTATTGGTTTCAGGTTTGACAGTGAAACTTATGAGAGTTCTAGGCTGAGAAAGAGGGGCCATCATTGAAACCAGTGGTTTTCCAAGAAAAGCCCGGTGAATACAGTCCTTGGTTGAGTTGCAAGAGGTGGAATTTTATGGTGGCAAGCAAGGGGAAGAACATTTCATTTTCCCGATGATCGATGCAAGAGAAGCATTGATTCAAAGAGCCTTAATAGACAGGACCTTTGTTATCAAAGACAAAAGAGTAGAGGGGAATATAGGCTCAAATGGTACGCGGCGACTACTACCTTTTTACATTTATGATACTTTTCGTTCTATAAAGAATGGTATAAATGTTTGATTTTGATCTTAGGGTGGGTTCACTGCTTAACCGAGGTGAGAGTAGGGTAGGAAGGGTGGGGCAAAGGCGCATGGAAAGGATAGGGTTTTGTGGAGTATTGTGAAAGCTAACCAAAGACCGAATCATTGTGTGTGTTTCTGGAACTCAGTTCCCAGGAAAGCCATCATGTAAGGCAATTCCACCGAACACTACTACTGTCAGTATCATCTACAAGATGATCATTTATGTTGATAATTGTCCTTGTGTCTAGCAATTGTGCATTGGTCATAGTGCGCCACCCAGGATTCATGCATCCTTGCTGGTGCGTTCTGACAAAAATTCACGCAAACACAACACGCGCAAATCCTAGACTAATTGGGTTAAATTGATAGGATTCTTTTGTAAGGTTTTAAGTTCTTGTTTGTATAAGAAAAGAAAAAAAAAAAAAAAAACTTTTTGAGTTGCTAGAAAGGAAAAAATAAGCCTGAGTTCTACAAGGTCATTATTATATCTTCACCGAGTTTTGCTTGATAACTTAAACTAATCAAAGCGGGTTTAAATTTAGTTAAAAGTGTAGTGAAAGACAACTAAATAGTAATTAATAGGCTAATAAAGGAGCAATACCAATATTTTTGAACAACAAGAAGTTGATTATTGCTCCTTTATTTTCACTAACTCGTATATACTAAAACCACATTTGTAGATGGAAATTATGAGCATTAGCTTCATGCATAACTTCCATACGAAGGTTAGTACGGTTAGTAATACCAGCCCAGGTACTAATTAAACGTTCTTGACTATCAATAATGGATTGGTTGAAATTCAAACCATTTAAGTTGAAAGCTATATTGCTGATACCTAAAGCGGAAATAAGATACCTACTACAGGCTAAGGCCGATTGATCTTTCAATAATTCTCTTGGTCTAAAATAACTCTATATTGATCATTCAAAGGAGTGTTTAATTTGTTTTAATTTTTGAGAAGATCTTGCAAATGTTATTTACATTTGGAGCGTTTGTGATGTCATTTCTATAGCACCAATTTTTACCTAACTAGAAAGTTAAGGTTTATCTACACCTTATAATGGGTATATTGGGACTAGAAATTAAGCCCTAAGTAACTCAACTTTGAACTAAATAACTACTCGCGAATTTCCAGTGAGGTTTGTTTGGTTTTTGGTAAGTTGCAAATTCATCAAACTCTAATTGACACACAATTTGGTCGTTGATTTTTTTTTTCTTTTCCCAAAGAACAAAAAATGGAGTACTAATACTATAGGGTGTTTTAACACCTACAAAATTTAAAATCTCAGGTGCAAGAGTGAAAACTTATTGAATTTGTGTGTGTTAGTTTCGGGGACCCTTCCTTGTTCTAAGTAGTATTCCGCATGCTAAAAGGGTCTCAAGGAAAACTCTAAAGAACACTCTAAACACATTTATTACTACCAATAAGATTGAATGTAATAATTATGTCGACAAATATAAATGGCAAATGTAAAACACTTAGAAAATTGACTAAAATCCTACATATCAAACAGTCACACAAAAGAGAAGAGCATTAAATACGGCGGGCAAAACATGTCAGCATCCATTTTGTATTCAACAACCATTGACACCGTTACAAATCATTTATGTCATTCCAAACAACCCATCTACTTCCTATAAGATCAATTTCCAAAAGTGCCAAGTCCAGTTAATATAATAGTGCCAGTGGACCATAAGAAAATTGGAAAAGGGTTTTAGATTGTACAAAAGGGACTACAGTTTTACAACAAAAGCCGGCTGAACAGAGTTTCTTTTCTTTTCATTCTGAATCGGAAGAACATGTTGAAAGCTAACCAAACAATTAAGGATGTGTGCTTCCTGGCTTTAGTCCCAAAAAGTATGCATCTAACAAGGCACCTCGACTGATCGAACCGCCATGATGACCCACGATGACTATCACTCTCAGTAGGGTAACAAATTTGCCCTTCGAAATCGACCTGAAAGTCGGCTGTTAGGTGCTTTATATTTTGATAATTAAACATTCAACTGCTTTGTTGGAAAGCACTGTTTGAAAGGATACGTGGAGATCCTGCGAAGAAAGAACCTTTCTTTCTTGTTGCAGGTTTCTTCTGGATGAAGCAAAAAGCAACCTACCCCCTACGACAACATTGGAGGCAGTCCCAAGCATAGAATTCCTTGCCTTCCCCCTTGGTTTGGTCAATCAATTACTCCACGGGAAAAATAGTATTTCTTTTATATTGTCACCAGTCGGGATTTGTAAGAGTTATTTAAGAAATTATTAGAGATGTGAACCTTGATTACACATTTCTAAAAAAATGAAAGAGTTGAACAACTAGTCTCTTAATATGATATTAGAAATGTTGTTGATCTACCATAATAAGAGAATGTATTATGATATGAATAATAATTTCATACTGTTAAGAATTATATTAAAAATATTGCTTGAATGAAATGAGATTTTATAAATTTTTTAATTAAATTTTGAATTAAATAATAAATATTTTAATATAATATTAAAGTTTAAAGTTTAGAATTCAAGACATATTTCTCTCCCTTCTCCTTTGAACCAAGGAAAAAGTTATATCCTAATATTTTTGTGGGCTTAGAGGGTCCACATAGTTGAGTAACAACAAAAGGATATGTTAAGATTTACACAATTAATTTTATATTAATAAAAAATAAGTTTGAAATCTGGATTAAATAAAGGAAATTCCATCAATTTTCTTAACAAAAATAATAATCATGTAGCAGGATGAAGTTTTTTACTCATGGCTCTATTTATCATGCCCACAGGTACACAAAACATTCCTCAACTTCAGTAATCGGAACATCCTTACAGGTGCATCCCGACAACACAAGCAAACACAATCATTAACCCGTCTGATTATAGGATGCTTGTCTTATGAAGCGAAGATAGAACATATCCCATATCTCGTTTTCAACTCTTTGTCCAGATTTCCTCCTTTCTTATTTTCAACATTTTGGCGTCACTTAATTGTTGCATTTTCTTTTGTCCTGTAAATTCAAGGGTTGGGTGTCCAGGACACCTAATACAGACCAGGCCAGATCTACTTTTAGTGATTCGATTGGACTTGGCTACAGCAAATGATAGAAGGTGGCCCCCCCGCCATTCGAAAAGGATGTGATCTCTTCCACAGCTTGACAAATAAGGCACTGCAGGGGTATTCCTGGGCTATGGAGTCCGTGAGTTCGTGTCTGTCCTTTCCTGAAACCTTTTTTGGTTTTGTGGGTTTTGGGAGAATAAAGCGTGCCGCTAACTTTTGGCCGATTCTATGCGCAGTTCACTTGGTTTGCTTTGTGTTTGTTTATTTTTCGGAAGGCATTTATGGTATGATTTAGTAACGGTTTGCCAGCTCTAAGCCATGGCACAATCTATGTAGAGCTTGGAATATAGTTTTGTCGACTACCCACGAACTAGAAAGCAAATTCAACTCGGTAATTAAACTGGGGGAAATAAAATCATCCTTTAATACTACAGTAGACAGAAGGATGTGACAGAGGAGCCCACAGGGAGACTGTTGTAGATGAGTCAGGTGAAATCAGTTTCACCCAGCTATTGGCCCACATCTACGACCCAAATTTTGGTATTTCTTCCTGTTTTGTATATATAAAAAAAAAAAAAAAAAAAGCACTGTGGAATGCCGTAGAAGCCATTGCTCTTGCCGTCCTTAACATTTTTTTTTTTTTTACTCGGTCTTATTCAAAAAGTTCCCCTTCCCAAGAGGAACACAGTGCAAACTCTTAGGCTGTACGATCATCTTCCTCGACACACTTGAGGTAATCTCATTATCTTCCTGCATATCACATGAAAACATTTTGACTGACATGCCAAGGATCCTTCATTTATAAGAAATGTTCTTAAGGCCCACCTATCCCACCAAACCAATTAATTGAGGTTTAAAGTTCCTTTTTTTTTTTTGGTTGGGTTTCGGGGGTATAACCTTGCCTTGCTTTGTAAAAATTCCTTTTACCAAATGTCAAACTCGTTTGGGTCCTTAAAGTAGGAAGTTGGCAACTGCTAAGTTCTCTGCCCGAGGAAAGAAAGCTTTAAAAGCCTGAGACGTTTCGCTGGTTTCTCCTCGTGGATGGAAACGGAAACGGTATAGGTGTTATGCGTATGAGCTAAAATAAATTAAGTTTCTTACCAGTTTTCTAGCAAAGCTTGGAGGTGCCCTTCTCTTTTCATGATCCCCCAAGTCTCTCCCTTTCTGTCTCTCACATAATATAAGTGGGATCCTCTTCTCAACAACCTCTTTCCAAGGTAGGAGCGAGAGAGATGGAAGCAGAAATGGGGAGAAAAGCTCTCGTTTTTTTCGTGATCATGGAGTTAGCTAGTTTAGCTGTAATTCATGTTCATGGAGAGCATTCTCTGTTTTTTCCACCTTCTGTTGCCCATTATCATGACAGAATGCGCAGAATCCAAGCCCACAGGGGGGCCTTATTCCAGGAAGTTTCTCCTCCACCGTCAATCTCGCCTCCTAGCTATGCCCCGCAACCACCGGTAATCTAACTTTTGTTTGTTTCTTGGTCAATGTGGTCGTTTGTGTTCCCTTTTGGTTGTAATCTCTCTGGTTTCATGTTCCTGATTCTGTTGGTGATAACGACGACGGTGATGCAGGTTGTGGTACAGGCTGCAACACGTCCAAACGTGTATCGTGTGACATCCTACGGTGCAGATCCAACGGGGAGAAATGACAGCACAGGAGCACTCCTTAGAGCAATATCAGATGCAGCACAAGGTCCAAGCTCGGGGTCATTGATGGAGGGAATTCGAAACCTTGGAGGTGCACGGCTTGACCTTGAAGGTGGCATTTACGTGATTAGGCAACCCCTACGGCTGCCGACCACCGGCCTGGGAAACCTCATGGTACACTTCCAAGACTCGAATTACTTTATCTACGTATCGTTTTCCCATGAAAAAGATGATGTTCTAAATATTTATTCGATGAAACCAATACCACCTGGCGCAGTACCGTAGGCCCTTGTGGCAAGACCGAGAACCATGGTGTCACCGACGCAGTCGAATCCATGTGGTCATACAAATTATTCTAATTAGTAGTTTCTGATGTCAGTTGAGGAGTTAGTGTTGGTCACACGCATCCTGTGCACTTATTCGCCAGGAGGACGAAAGTTCTCCTTTCGGCAGCCTTTCGGGAATACTTTTCTAAAAGCTAAAGTTGCACTATTTTCATTTTTCCCAGTGAATAGTAAAAGCTAAATCTAATAAGATGCTCTTTTTTTAATAAGATATATATATATATATATATATATATATATATATATGCATCCAATTTATACACTTGAGCATCAAACTTGAGATAAAGAGGTCTTAAAGTAATTACATTTCCCTTATTAAGTGTTGTTTTTGGTAAACTTGATGAAACAGATACATGGGGGAACATTACGAGCCTCGGACGATTTCCCAACTGATGGGTATCTGATAGACTTGTCTGCTTCAAAGACCACTACCACCGAAGAAAACAGAGAGAGCTCCAAGGACGCTCAGGAATTGTCCTCTTCATCATATAATTATGACTTCATTACCCTGAAGGACCTGATGCTGGATTCAAACTACAGGGGTGGAGGCATTGCGGTGATAAACTCACTCAGGACAAGTATAGACAACTGTTTCATTGCCCATTTCACTACCAATGGGATTCTGGTCCGAGAAGGTCATGAGACCTACATCCGGAACTCCTTCCTTGGTCAGCACGTCACAGCTGGTGGTGATCCTGGTGAAAGGAACTTTTCAGGAACTGCAATAAGCCTTATGGGCAACGACAATGCTGTGACGGACGTGGTGATTTTTTCAGCTGCTATAGGAATAATGATTACAAGACAAGCCAATATAATTTCTGGGGTTCATTGCTACAACAAGGCTACCGGCTTTGGTGGGATTGGGATTTATGTGAAAGTGCCTGGTTTGACACAAACCCGGATCGTGAATTCTTACTTGGATTACACTGGGATCGTTGCTGAAGACCCTGTGCAGCTTCATATCTCTAATAACTTCTTCCTTGGTGATGCCTATGTTGTCCTGAAATCAGTGAATGGGGTTGCCAAGGGGCTCAATATTGTTGACAACATGTTTGCTGGGAACGATAAAGGGGTTGAAATTGTTCAGTTGGATGAATCCGGTGGGTCTTTCAAAGACATTGCACAAGTTGTGGTTGAAAGGAACAATGTGAGAGGGATGAACATCAAGGCCACAGTTGCAAGGGGATCTGTGTACGGGAAAGGAATTTCATGGAACATCGATTTTAATCATGTCCTCCTATTTCCTAACCTTATCAGGCATGTGCAATATTCGTTGAGCACTAATAGCAGCCGGTTCCCAAACCATGCCCTGCGGAATGTATCCCAAAACCGTGTTGAGATTCAGACAGATTTGGATGTCCCGGCGGATGTATTCGTTACAGTCGATCAAGGAGTGGCAAGTTGAGCAGACCTAACTTTGGGATCAAGAAGTTCTAGATCCTAACTGTGAATAGGTCATAAGACTGATATGTTGAGGGAAATAAACATTTTTACTTTCTTGTAGACAAGTTAAGAATTTCAAATTGACAACAGAATATGTGGTGATGGTTTTTATTTTATTTTATTTTAAAGCAGCTGTTGCTATGATAATTTCATAGATTTTTCATAGCCATATAGACAGCCAAACCTTGATATGAGATACATAGGGTAGGGCATTTAACATAACCCCTTTAAGCATAAATTCAAAAAAATGGATGCAAAATAAATTGATTCAGGACTAGCACGAGAACATAGTCCAAAGTAGTGATGATGTCAAAGTATCACAAATAAAATACAGAATATTTTCTCCATTTTTGGCTTTTTAAAACTGACCGTAACTGGTTTGGTTTGAAATAAATAACAGTCAATCCACCATGAGTCAGTCAAGCTTCAATTTTCTAGCTTTTCTCAAGGCCGTGCTGGAGCAGGATACCTAGAAAGGCCATATGATATAGAGCTGTTCTTGAAAGAAGCTCTGTTCTCTCAATTGAAAGAAAATCATCAAAACACCCCAATTAGTTTATACTTCACAAAGATTCGTACCTTATACCAAGTAAACATTAATCATCTTATTTTCGCTTAAGCTAAAGCCAGAGGATAATGTTAAAATTGCGTTGAAATTGTGAAGGATGCACAAGTCTCAATTCTATCAAGATTAGTTGGTCCAAACCTGCAGCTTATCTGCAAAATTCAAACGTATTTTAGTGCAGATCTAGAAGGCTTCATGTCAAGCTCATAAATTTCAAAAACATTTTCTTGATGAAGGGTTGGTGGAAAGAAAAGGTCCAGCATTGATATCTTTCTCATTGCCTCACCTGAATTGACTGGTTCTGTATTAGTTGTGAACTTGAGCATCCGAGGGAAACTAGTGAAACAAGTTTCAGGTAAATGGCAGAAGGTCCAAGGTTGAAAATGAAAGCTCAACTAATCTGTGATATTCTGGCTGCCTGGTTAAGCGTTAGTCACCATCCATGCCGTTAGAGTTTGTGAGCCTACTTGATTAGAAAAGGGACCTCGAGCAACCAAAAAGAACACCAGTTCTCCTTGGTAACAGAATTGCCATAGTCAAATAACAAGGAATAAGGGGATCAATTGAGGCCCAATTAAGGTGAGACTGAAAGTTAGGAGTATTCAAATGGTGAGTTAATGGCTGCTATCCTGCATTAAATTTGAGAGTAATTTTATTCCCCTTTCAATTCTGCTATATTGTTTTTCATGAATGGTTACTCGAGCCTCCTGTAGATTTGTTAATCAATGTGTCTAATTCGAATTTAGTGAAAAAAAAAAAAATTAAAAGTCGTCCATGTAAAAATAACTTTGTACTCTTTAATCAATCTGCCTTTTATAAGTTTTACTACATTAAATCCCAAAGTTTTTAACTTGACATGATTTAGAATATGCTTGTTGAGGGCTGGCAATTGTGGAAAACGTTTCTAATTCTCTTGCAAAAATATGCAAATTTTTCTTTCGTCGTATAAAATCTATAAGCATTATGAAAGCTTCTCACTTAAAATATAGGAGCTTACTCTAAAAGCTTTTGGGTCTTATTCCCATGGTAAACAACAGCTCGAATTTATAATTAAGTTTACTTAGCAATTTCTTTTAACCCTTGGTTGTAGAGTTATGTTAGGTGGTCTTAAGCCTCTCAACTCGAAAAGCTAGCTCATAAGGTGGGGCTTCCGTCGTATTTATAAATTGACTACTAGTCCTTTTCATAACGATGTGGCCCATCGTGCACTAATCCAAGCCCAAACACCCATTAGTAATGCACTTGGAGAGTTGATTCTAGCCACAATAACTAGAATTGATTTCTCTCCATAGACAACTAAGAGCATTTACTATTTTTGACTATCTTGGAAACCAAGCTTTCAAGGTAACCACCATTTAGGGAACTCGTGCCAATAATTATGATGTAATTATTTGTCTTTGACCAACTTCTTGGAAATAGGAGAATCTCTCCTATAAATAACTACCCTCCTATGTAACCAAGACAATTTATGAGTTTACAAGATTAAAAGTTAAGCTTTGGCTTTTTTTTAAAAAAAAAAAGTTTCATATCTCTTGGGTTGTTTCAAGAGTTGTGAACTTTTTTTTTATCTTATATTTCTTTGGAATTACTTTCAATAAAGTGGTGAGTATTTACTTTTAAATTCTAAGGTGATAAGTAATTTGTATTCTTAGCTTTTAAAAATAATTTTATTTTTTACTTTCATTCTCTTCATTTGGTATCATAATCGATATGGGATCAATCCTAACAATCTCCCTATCACACATTGGCACCCCAAGTTGAATAACCATCAATCTATTGCTCCAAATTTGGGTTGAAACTTGTTGGTTAACTAGGTGCTGGTATCATTTGTTAGGTGGTCTTAAACCTGCTTAATTCTGAAAGTTATCTCATAAAATAAAGTTTTCCTCATTCTTATAGTCCTTTCCACAACTGATGTGGGATCAACCCAACAAGTTAGACATCGTGCTTTATTTATTTATTTTTGCATGGCATGATCCTCCAACATGTCAATGTGGATTAGAATTGTAATCGAGCATGGTTTAAGAAACACAAGGTTCAATATGATGTTGTTTGTTTTATTGGGTTTTGTCTTGGTTGTTAACTTTTTTTTGTAGCCCTTGCAATCTCGTTCGGGTCTGTGATTAATAGGAATTAATTGTTTTCCTTAATGCAGTACGGTTATTGTACCTAAATAAGAGTACACAGGGTAATGTCTTTGCTGGTTAAGTGGTAAACTATTAGGGACCTTACCGTGTCTAGGGTTCAACATCCATGTGCTTGAGTTAAATTCATGTATTATAGTATTAGATATAAAAAAGGTAATCAGTCTACGGATGGTAGAAAAGTTGTCCTCCAACGTGGAAGCTTCATTGGGCGAGAGGAGCAGTGCGGACCAGGTGAGACAAAAACAACAGCCACGTAGAAAACAGGGGAATGCAGGAATGAGAGCTACATGTCACCACTAGGAGGTATCTAAATAATAAATGTGTAGCACTACGAATAAGGAACAGAAAACAGGAGTTAGAGGGAATGGATTATGGATTATGAATTAGGGGTTCTCTATATTTTGGGAAATCATCTCTGTTTTTTTTTTTTTTTTTTTGGGTGAATAAAAATATGAAAGACTCAGTTTCATTGACATAGAAACTGTCTTTTATTTTGATTCATGCTTGAAAGAAGAACATAACATTGATAAATATGTGCCAATCATAAGGTGATATCTGGATTATGTAATAATATCATTTCTAAGGGTAAGAAATGATTTGATTACTTTCTGAATTATTTATTTATATGTTTATATTATTTATTTAATTATTTGATTGCTTAATATATATAAGGAATTATGTAAAGTTTACCACATAGCAAATTCCATAGGTTGAATTCTCTTGGAGTTTACTCCTTTTACTTTTCCTTTATTATATCTTGTGACATGAATTGCTCTCACATCCTTTTCTAGTCATAAAAATGAGTTTGAGGTGTGAATTTAATATTCTGCATTAGTCTTGATACAAATAATGAATCAATTACACAATCCATTTTAACCGTTTGATCGTATCTTAAAGAAGGTTCTAACGATTTTTTTACACAAAACCAAACTAGGAATACAAGTTTAACTAATGAGAAATCTGTTTATGGGCCGTAAAAAAGTACTTTCACGTCCTTTTCTAGTCATGAAAATGAGCTTGAGGGGGTGATTCAATATTCTGCATTAGTGTCGCTATAGACAATGAATCAATACATTTTAACTGTCTGATCGTATCTTAAAGAAGGTTCTAACGATTCTTTTGCACAAAAACCAAACTGGGAATACAAGTTTAACTAACGAGAAATCTGTTTCTGTGCCGTAATAAGTACTTTATTTTTGTATTATTTGGCTGTTTATTTTGTTTTTCTTTCTTTTGTTGGGGGTCCGATTTTTACTGCATTAGTCAAGGTAGATTAATGTGTTTTCCTTTTCCAGGTTTTCGGGCCTTGTGCACGCAGCGATTAACGTCCCTACGATCTTTCGGTTTTGTTTTCCGTTTTCCTCTCTCTGTTCATAGGGAAAGTACACAGCAGAAAGTACCCAAAAACCGCTCGGAAAAAGGAAAAAAAAACATAAAGACCAAGTCTATTCAGTTCCTTAAAAGAGGCAGAAGATATAGTTCTACCAGACAGTTTCCTATCTATCTCCCTCCCTCCCTCCCTCCCTCCCTCTTTCTGTGTGTGTCTTTCTCTCTTTCACACAGAGAAGACACAAGCTATATACCTACATTCTCACGCCAGACAGACGAACGTCCGAAAGAATGAAACGCCTCTCAACGTTGAGCTTCCTAATATTATTGTTAGTAGAAGAAGCTATAGCCTCCAACGTTGAGCGAACGGTATTAGAACTGAAAGAGAAACACAGAGAAAAAGTAGCCTCTTCTCTGGCTGGGTCAGCTTTTGCAGCCCACCATAATTCAGACCGGAGGAAGGTAAGACACATGCATGGTCTTTTAAACCTTTTTCGCCTCGTTTGGGTTTCCTTTTTGGCTCGGTAAAATAAACTTTTTCTTCTTGCTTTTGGACGTGTTTAAGGATGGGAGAGTTTTCTATCCAATTAGGTATGGAGCAGACCCAACTGGGGCACATGACAGCTCTGATGCCATACTGAATGTCTTGAAAGATGCTTTCAAATTGCGAACGGGATTGCAATTGGTGCCTGGGATCAATGACTTCGGAGGCGTGGTGATTGATTTGCAGGGTGGAAACTTCAAAATCAGCAAACCAATAAGGTTCCCTTCTCCTGGTGGTGGCAATATTGTGGTCAGTCTTTCTTTATCTGTCTCTCGCATACACATTCTTGTTGCCCGTCTGTGTTTTCACGTCTGCATAAAATCTGTTGTTCCAGGATTAACTAATTTCTTTTTTTGACCGTTCAAGTCCACCATTAATGCTTCTTTAAGCAAAACCTGTCTCTTTTTCCGACCAACATCCACACTTCAACAAACTTCTTAAATGACGTCTGTCAAGAGTTCAGTTAGTGCACGAACATTGATGGTTTCAGAGTTTAGTACTTGTCTGGTTTGAAAATGGAAACTTAGAGGATAGCAATGGTGAAGTAGCCAAGAAGTACAGACATTTTTGGGGATGTTTTATGCCTTTTGACCAAAAAATCAGAGGAAAAATGGAAGAACTAGTGTGATACTTTCAAAGAAGAATACTAGATTGTTGGTCTGTATTCCCAAATACGCACGTCCGGATGTTTTTATAGGAGCATCATGACTCTGGAAATCCTTTTCGATTCATAGAATTTAAAACCAAATTAATATTCAGGGCCTACTTTTTGGCTTTCGAGGGACAAAATTATTCTATGGTGGATTTTCTATCAGAGGGAAAGCCTGCTTTAATACCTTCCTTCAGCTTTTTATCTAGGCATTGAGAGTGTAAATTAACATTCTAGGGAGAGAGAGTTATGTCAGCCTCTAGCCGTAGCTTTGAATTTCATTTGACTCGAGGGCTATGAAGAAAGTAATGTTTATTTTAGTATGTTTTGGTTTAGTTGCTGCACAGTTGGTCCACAAATATTTGGAAAAGCACGGCTTGAGACTAGCATTTGACCACTAAATGGGGGCAGTTTTTTGGGCTTGTCATTTGGCCACTGTAGCCATCAACTTTGTTAAAATTGGTATGGACTTATAAAATGGTTTATATGTAAGAAATGCCCCTCCTTTTCTAGAACCAACTTTTGTGAAAAGATTAAACTTTTTAACATAATATCATTGCTTGGTCCATCCTTAGCACCCTTATGTATAAGTAAAATCTACACAATGAAACTGGTAGCCATAGTATGGTGTGTGTTAAAATTGATATGGAGTTACACATTGTTAAGGTGTGGGCTTTTAAAGTGGTTCATATACAAGAAATGAATACTTTAACTCTACTAAAGAACATAGAAACAAATATGTACTTACCAGTGATATTTATGCCCTATCGTAGCGAAAAGGACAAAAATCCATTAAATTCCTTGAAGCAATTCACTAGAAGTATTTGTATATATATATAAAATTCACGAAAATAAAAATCAATTAATGGACGATAGAGTTGAAGATTTACAAGACTTAAATCAATGGAAAACTTCCATGTAGCTTTTATACATCAAATTCAATTTCTTGAGTTAATTTTATGTTCAAACTTTAAATTAAATAAATTTTTTATACTTGATTTATTCTATATTATACATTATAACATAAAATATTATGAGTTTATTGTACATAGAGGCACTTCTATGATATGTGTAATATACAACTCTAAAACATAAAACATAGTACATTCATTTGCATACATGCATATTCAACTATTCATATTCTGTATTATACATCTTTGTTTGCTTATATTTGTTTGTTGGACAAGAATTTCACATAAGAAAATAAGACTCATAAAGTAAGGTTTAAATAAATAAAAAAAGATCCTTCAACCCTTGGTCTAATTTTTAGGTTGAGGTTTTTGGCTTTCTTACATGATAATAGAGCTAGGATTGACTTTGTTTCGTCCAATGTGATCTTAAACTGAATGATACTTAGTATATGAGAGAATATGTATAAGATGAAAGTCCTACATTAGAAAATAAAATTCTTGAAGTAAACTTTAAATTAAAAAAAAAAAAAAGACATGGTCTTACTACAAAGTTAAAAATTATGGTTGAAACCCTCGTGTTTTAAACAATCAGACTTTACAAAAGCTTATATGAATCGAGCTATATATGACCAACTCAATTCATCTACTTCCTTCACAAACTTTTTTTATTGAAAAAGAAAATTAACGAAGCACATTATTAAGCAATTATTTAAGTCTATGTAGATGATGTATGTAAAAACCCTTACTTTCTCAATTCGATAACTAGAATTCTGTAGCAAGTTCCTTCTTTCACCACAAAATCGTATTTGAGTAGACAAGATTGGACATCGTTGTTGATTAGGTACGAGGAGGGACTTTGCGAGCATCAAACCACTTTCCAGGTGATCGACATCTCGTTGAATTATGGTCAGAAATTTCTCCACCAATCCACAAGAATGTCCACAATATATTCCACTATGAGGACATCACTTTCCGGGACATCCTTTTTGATTCAAGCTATCGGGGAGGAGGGATTTTCGTTATTGATTCAGCTAGAATTCGTATAAACAATTGTTTCTTTCTCCACTTCACAACCCAGGGAATTCAGGTATATAGGAGCCACGAGACCTTTATATCAGGCTGCTTTCTTGGGCAACATTCAACAGTAGGCGGGTCAAAAGACGAGAAGCATTTTTCAGGCACTGCTATTGAACTTGCCGGCAATGACAATGCAGTGACAGATGTGGCAATTTTCTCAGCAGCAGTTGGCATTTTATTAAGAGGTCAGGCAAACATACTCACGGGGGTACATTGTTACAACAAAGCAACATATTTCGGTGGAATTGGAATACTAAAACTAGCTGGGAGTTCTCAAACTAGAATAGACAATTGTTACTTGGATTACAATGCTATAGTTATGGAAGACCCAGTACAAGTTCATGTTACCAACGGGTTCTTCCTTGGCGGTGCTAATGTGGTCTTGAAGTCCATCAAAGGTCGAATCTCCGGTTTGAATATAGTGAATAACATGTTTAGCGGGCATGCAAAAAAGAAGGTTCCAATCATTGCGTTACAAGGGAAATTCACAAAAGTTGATCAAGTGGTGATTGACCGGAATAATGTGAAAGGCATGAGATCGAGATCAACAGTGGGAAAATTGACAGTGGCCGGAAAGGGGACAAGGTGGGTGGCTGATTTTCGGTCGACTTTGTTATTTCCTAACCGGATTAATTATTTGCAGTATTCAATATACACAAAAGGAAAAACAAAATTTACGGCGCATGCAGTGACCAATGTGTCTAATAATGTGGTGGTTGTGGAGAGCCAGACTGCACTCGACGGGGTTGTCTCGGTGATTGTTGAGCAGTAACTCATAATTGGAGAGAAAAATTTCCTTGAGTACACATTGAAATTTTTCTCTGTTCGTCAACTTTTACAATATATTTCGAAGTAAGAGAGACAAGTCTTTAACATTTCCGTATGATAATTTAGTTTAGGATATACTAGTATAATTTACATGGATGAAGAGTGGCACAAGTGATATAATGCTATTGGTTTTCTTTTTAACCATTGTTGAGGAATAACATTTATGACATCATTGGAACGTTGTTTGTTGCACCAAAAGGGAGCTGATAAGATTTATTTTTCCAAACCTCTTTGTTTAATTGTGATTACTAGGCTCTCCTCCATGCCTGGTCTTGGCATTGATTTCTTTTAGGAAACAAGGAAATGGGGGAAGGGAGTTGAAAGGAAAAAAAACTATGAAAAGAAAAGGATGAGAAACAATGATAGATGGTTAGATAGTAACTGAGTAGAAATTTAAAAATAAATATGGATTTGTGATACTATAATTTCTTAACGCTGATAGTAAAATGATAAATAAAAAGGTAGCCTTTTTGGGCATCTTTCCCATAAGATTTTTTTTTTTTTCAGAATAAATCAAAAAGGTTATGGCAATGATATCACCTTTCTTTTCTTTTCTTTTCTTTTCTTTTTTTTTTTCAAATGAAGTTAAGTTAAAAACTAAGTCCTTGTTACCTTACAATGTCGGAGTTGGTGAAATCTTTGGAGCACACAAATATGTAAAGAACTAAAGATTTCACGTCGATCCAAATAAAAAATCTTTCTGGGTTAAGAACAGCAGCTTTGGAGTTGGGGCTGATGCTTTGCACCTCAAAACTCTGAGGAAGCTTTCTGTTGGGAATAATGAGTTATCGGCTCAGGCGATTTACTCCCTGCCTGGGCCGATGTCCCATTGTTTATTTTATTGGCAGGCATGTATTAGTCCTTTGTACGCTTTTGTAAATGATTTATTGGGAAATGTGAGTAGATCATCCAAGCCTTTGGGCGTCCAAACCTGTGTCTCGTCTGATCTTCTTGTTGCTATTTTCCGACTCACTTTCGTTTGTTTTCAAGGTATTAGAGCCATGCGTGTTGGGAAACTCTTAATTTCCACGCTAGCGATCCTTTTGTCCTATTTGGAAGATGAAAGCTTTTGTAATGAAAGGGAATAAGGAGAAATAAGATGGATAAATATGCCCGAAAGATGGATAAGGATGCCCAAATACTTTGAAGGAAAATTCCACAATCACAACTTACAAATGACATAACATCTAGTCTACCTATACCAAAATAAAAAAATAAAATAAAAAATAAAAAAAATTGTAAAAGAAGCCAACTCCTAAAAAACTGCCATGAACTGCCTTTGATAGTGGGGAGACGATGTAGAACACGTAGCTCCAAACAACTTTTGAGGAAACCGTTGAGCGTGGGATAAACTGCTCCTATTAGGCCTAGGTATGTGAGAAAACCTAGGTCCATAGATAACGATAGAGCCCAACTTTAATTAAAGCCCATCTTCCAACTTTAATAGATACTTGTGTTGTACAATGCTCTAAAGCCTTGCTTAGTAAGTCTACAAGGTATTACTTAGTACTAACATAATGGGTCTTTGATGATGTTTCTTTGTTACTTCTCTATAGGCTTGGTTTTCTCATAAAATAAAAGATTCTTTGTGATGTTACCAGCTACTTGGTTGTCATAATACAAGGGAACATGCCTTTTGCCTTTATTCCAAGATCTTCAAATAATTCCAGTATCCAAACTACCTCACACACAATTGTCACCATTGCTTGATCTTTAGGTTCCATTAAGGATCTTGAAAGAGTTGGTTGCTTCTTAGTTTTTCATGAAATCAAAAAATTCCCAAACTTTATACAATAACCCGTTAATGATCTTGTAATTGGGCAATTTGCCCCATTTAAGTCACAAAATGCAAAGAACACCAATTTTCATATAGAATTATAATTAATCCTAATCCAAGACATCCTTTTAGGCATTTAAAAATCTTCAAACCACATTCTAAATGCAATTACTTGGGAGCATGCATAAATTGGCTAAATACCTAAACAAGATGATTTATGTCAGGTTCTGCCATGATAAAATAAATCAATCTTCCAATGAATTGTTTATAACTAGATGATTCTTCCAATGGAGGATCATCTTAACTTGAAAGAACACTTTTTTATCATACTCTACAGTAGCCAACTTCAGGTTTTGATCCATAAGCACTACACAAGTTCTTGCACCACTTAGTCTAGAAAGATAATGATGGTTCATATACTCATTGCCTTGTTTCCATTTATCATTGAGACAAAATGGATCTGCATGAAACTATTCTATAAGGTGATCTTGATATTGAAATTTAATTAAGACTCTAAGAAGGCTTCGACATAAAGGGGAAAGAAAGTATAAAAATTGAAGAAATCTCTATATGATTTCAAGAAAGCATCTAGACAATGGTACTAAAAGTTCACCAAAACTATTCTTAAAGTTGGATTCTATCATTTACAATATAATTACTCACTCTTCTTGAAGCAAACAAGAGTCTTATGATTATCTTCGTTTACATTGATGATATGCTTATTATAGGAAATGATGAAGAGGCAATTTAAGATCTCAAGGAGTATTTGTGTTCTAAGTTTTACATGAAAGACCTAAGCTTGGTGAAATATTTCTTAGAAGTTGAGATGGTGTAGTCTAAGTCTAGGATCATTATGAAATAAAGAAAAGATGCGTTGGAATTAATAATAAATTGTGGACTTTTTGGACATAAGCATGCTATAACACACCATAGAGCGAAACCTTAGATTACTACCAAGGATTATGATAAGTTTTTGCAAAAAAAAAAAAAAAAAAGGAGACCCTCCTTTAAAGGATATCATAAGGTATTAATAGCTAGTTGGCAAGTTAATTTGCATTATTGTGATTAAGCCCAACATCAGCTATGCAATGCATCTATTGAGTTAGTTCATGTATGCTCCCATAGAGTCTCATATTGATGTCGCCCTTAGAGTCATTAGGTACATAAAAAGTGTAAGGTCCCTAATTTCCTAGGAAAGGGTAGAATTAGGTAATAAAAGTTCTTTTAATTTTTTGTATGTCTAATTTGAACTTTCCTTTATTGTCTAATCATAATCAATAAGAGAAAACAATTAAACAAGTAGACAACCAAGAGAAAATAGGATGCAAAAATTTGAGAGGTGGTTTAGGCCCAAAAGTTGGTGCCTTATCCACCATGCTTTAGTTTTGCCACTAAAGTCCTCTCTAAAAACAACTACAAACAAGTCAAATTATAAGAGATTCTCAATTCCTTTTCAATCCAAAATACAAAAATTTCTGTCTCAAAATTTTCTATGTTAGGACACTTAAAAGTGTCTTACAATATCAAGTATAATGTCAATCACACACCAAATGAATAATTTGACAAAAAGCCTTAGATTGCAATTTATGAACCGTAAACTCTAAATTGATTTACAATTAGATAAATTATCAAATGGAATGACACAGTGTAGAATCAATGTAATAGAACTTAATACAAGCAAATAAAGTGAAATCACCAAGTAATTGAGAGTGGTGTGATATGAAATTTGTGTTGCCACTGATTGCTGTACTTTTAGAGAGATACTTTGATTTTGTTTGAAGGGTTTCATAGACTAGTCTAAATCTTTTTCCCATATTTTGGCCTTGAGACAATGGGTAATTTGCTTGATTTTTGGAGGGGAAATCTAGGGTTTTATTCGTTCTTTGTTTGGGAAGAGAAAGTGAGAGTAGATGCTCTTTCTATTTGTGTCTTGTTTCTTTTGATTTCTTGTAGCGCAAAAGCAACATCGTTGCCATTCAACTTGTTATTTTTCCTTCAATGGTCCAGCTTAGATACGGTGTGGTTTCTTGTACTGGAACACGTGCACTTCTGAACTTTTTAATTCTACTCTTTGCTAATGTAATAAGTCCACATATGAGTTGCAAGTTGTTGATTGCCTATTGTGACAATGTTCACTAGTCATAATAAGTCAAATGATCTATTTCAAAATGAATTCTTATGCATTTAAGATAGGAAAATATATGAAGTTTAATTCAAATAATCCCAAATAGAATATTCCTTTATAAAATAATTTATTTGATGCAAATCAAATCAATTATGCAAAAAGATGAACAAATTTGAAAGTTTTGCATTTATTAAAATTTGAACTTTCCAAACAAAAAGATCACCCCAATGAGGCTTATTGATAAAATTTAATAGTAGACTTGAATTATAAGCTTATAGCTATGCCATTTGAGGATCAATGCCCAATGGGATAATGTTCAACTATTAGTTTCTACATTAAACTTGGGGATTCTCTCTTTTCTTGGAAAAACAAGAAACAATTTATTGTCTTCCGGTCTTCCACTAAAGCAAGTATCATATTATGACATCAACCAACTGTGAGATTATTTGACTTTTTGCTTTTTTTTAAAGATTTGTAAATGTCATTGATAAGATATGTATTACTTTATTATGATAATGAATATGCCATGAAAATAACTACAAATCTAGTACTACAAGAGAAAACAAAGAATATCAAGATTGATCATTAATTTATCCAAGAGAAGTTAGCTACATGGCTCATCTACACTGCTTATATCTTTTGAGTAAGTTGAGTGTTTGTTACTTATATAATCTGTTGAAAGGAAGAATGTTGAATATGATGTATTATTTCAGCGCATGAAAAAAAAAAAAAAAATTCAGCACATGTAACATTTTGGCCCATACCCATTAAACACGAGCCCATTTTTGGCCCAAACACTTTGTAACTTTAGCATCTCTTTCGTTTGCTTTACTTCTGTAAATGGCTGCTGGGTACTAGAAATTATTACATCCACGAACATGAGATTATACGAGAATTAATCACGGTTCGTGCAATCCTTCGACAAGAATCTCGTTTTCGGCAAAAACCACGAATATCAAGCAAGAGAAAACCTGCATGTAAACAACACAAATTCATTGTGTACAGACACGGTGAAAGTGACAGCAATTTTTATTTTTTAAAACACTTTTTTCTCTGTTTTGTTTTTTCCTTCTCTACTCTCTCTCTCCTGTTTCTATTCACTGTCAGTTTCTAAGTAATCCTATGGTCTAGTGCTTTATAGTGCTTTCCACTCATCGAGTCAATGAAAGTCTCGACATTGGACTCTTGAGGGGTCATCTCAAAAAAAATCCCACCAAGCCCCCTTGTGAACAGAAGGCCTCTAGGTGAACCTAAAACGTTTTCATATTCAGTCTCCACACTAAACTTCTCTTTCTTTGGTGGGAATATGATCTCAATTCATAAGTGGTTTCTATGTCATCATCTATGAGAATTTCTTTACTCTTTCATGATCGTGGCGGCCAGAAAGCTAGAAAACACTTATCTAAAAAGCTTTCTCATTCTTTTTTCTACCTCTTCCTTTCTCATGAGAATAAGAAATGTTTATGGTCTCTCAAAACTCTAGTTTCAATTTTAAAAAACACGAGTTGCAGCTCCAGTGCATTAATGTCATCAAAAGCCATAAAAAAGCAAAACCCAATTCAGATTTATCCAGTTCAAAAGAGGCTTCAAAACGTACTTGCCTATGGGATTTCTATAGTTTGGTAATGTACAACTTTTTGCTTAAAAAACTTAAGGTGATCGTGAAAACATAAACAAAGGAAATGTATCTTCATTCTGGCCTGCCAAGATTCAAGTTTTTGGTATCTTCTGCTTACTGCCTTAAGGGTATGAAACAAATTTGCACCTTAAGACGGCACATAATATGTAAAATATGTGTTCAACTCTTTGAACGAGATGGCTTTGTGAGACCTATATATCACTGGCTGTTGTCAATGGAATTGCAAGCAGATGATGCACTCAACAGTACTACAGATTTTAAGGCCCTTATCTGAAACCCCCCAAAAGGAAAAAATAAAATAAACTAACAGGAGTTCAAACTAATAAAGTGGTTGATTTCATGTGCTTTTACTCTGTTTTTCTTATTAAGATTAAAACCAATCAGTTCATGAGGAGAAAATGAAGTGGTGTACGCGGCTTTCTCTTTTAACATCCCTGTTTTGGGATCTCACTATTGGGTTTTCGTGACGATTTGATTTCTCGCTTCAAAAGGGATAATACCTCACGAAAAGTTTTTCACAAAAAACCATATGTTTATAGCATTTGCTCGTTCTCAAAATAGGACTAGTTGATATTTGTCACGATAAGAGTGAAGGTAATATAAAGGAGCTAAACACCATATGACCGGCAAGTCTCACTGATATTATTCCTAAAGGGTAACGCCACGCCACGAAACCCACCACTTTTCCGCCACCAAAATCATGTCGGCCGCTACCTGGTCGAAACCACCAATAGGAATTGATAAGATTTCTGAAGAGGTAGAGTGAGATGCTTTTTATCTTGCTTTGAAGCGCATGATAAAAGAAAAGGATGACAGTGGAGTATCTGGTTAGCATATCCTCTGCCATTGTTTCCACCATTACATAAGCGGCACTCTCCAATCAGTACAGAGTACTGTCCGCTCAATTTTTTCCCTTTGGTTTTGAGCCATCTGTGCTCTTGAACGTTTCCCTCTCGACCAGTTGTCCTTCTCCATGGCTCAAACTCCTCCTCCCACCCTTAGTCCTACCACAAGCACTAGTTGTCATGAGTCTCATGAAGCGGCCTCGGATCTCAATATTATGGTCATTGTTGCAGCCATTTTATGTGCCTTTGTATGTGCTCTTGGCCTTCACTCCATGTTATACTGTGTGTTTCGATGTGCTAATCGTGCGCTCACCGAATCAGTCCAATTAGTAGCCAGATATAGACTCGATTCTGGGTTGAAGAAAAAAGAAATGGTGGCGTTGCCAACTTCAACTTATGCCAATTCCGGGTCTCCATCATCATCTTCAGGGTGTGCAATTTGCCTGGTGGACTTCTCTGACGGAGACAAGATAAGGGTCCTGCCTAAGTGCAGCCACCGGTTCCATGTCGCATGCATTGATAAGTGGCTGCAGTCTCGCTCTTCTTGCCCTACTTGCCGGCATCAGCTAAAGTCCAGTGACTGCCAGCACACTATAGAGATCGTCACTGCCTTGTGAACTTGTACTGTTGTTAGTAGTTCGTCATATTTCTCTCTTTGGATCGTGGTATTATTCTTTTGTCATTTTCATAGAGATTGACTCTGCCTTATGTCGTAGATAGGATGAAGGCATGAGTCTTTTTGGACGTCTATCCTCTTTTACGGAACTAAGATTCAGCCTTTTGATAGTTACTATTAAGGAATCCTATTGAGAATTAACCATATTATGAGAAGATAGTTCAAAGTCGTTCCAAGGAATTTGAAGGAGCCAGTTTCGTTTTGGTAATTGTTAAATAGACAAAACTATCTGATCCATAATGGTGAATATATTTCTTTTTGAACTTTCATGTTCACTACGACTTACGGTCGCAATCTAAAGGTTGGCTTGGGGTTCCGAAGTTGGATCACAAAGTTATTGCGAACATGTTATCATGGAAGCTCCACTACCTCCAAAGGACCTACATTTGGACGGATCGCCATCACGCACTAGACGACCACACTAATGTGATTTTATGAAATTTGGTTGTCTTTTTTTATTATAAGAAAATAAAAAAACTTACCATGATCTAAATCATATATATTAAAAATGGTGTGTTATTTCATGTTACATAAATCTTCTTTGAATCCTTTTCATATATACACTTAATTTGCCTCCTTTTTGTGGTTGACATTTGTCGTAATACTAGTGCCTAGGTTGACATTCCCGTGTACAAAAAAAAATACAATCTACAATGGTTTATTATACTTTGACATGAAATCATAGCCCACATTAACAATCGAGAGAGCTTGAAAGAACAGAGGGCAAAACTTTTTCACGAAGCCAAAAAATTCACTACCTGAAGTTGAATTTGAGCTCTTTGTTGCTTGGCAACAAATTACAAGTACAATAACCGAAGTAATTCTAACTATTGATAGAATGAGGCTGCCTTACATATTTTCCGATAAAGAGTTATATTTCACTAGTCTCCACGTGAGGCACAGCAGTCTCTAGCTGAGACAGACGTCAAGATTAGAACGGCTCGTCTAGCTGTGTTGCAATCCTTCACTTAAAAGAAGCAGTGTTTCTGATCACAAAAGAATTCTCCCTAACAGATTTTCCCCTTAAATATAAACAAAAAGGAAAAAATAAAAAAAAGGTACAGAAACCCAGGGACGGTATGGCAAAACATATTCTTTTATTTTCAAAGATTAGGACTTCATTCTTTCAAAGTAGGTCAAATGAACAGCATGAACAGAAACTTCGACTTAAAAAGATAAAGGTCCTAAAAAATACTTGAGCCTGACAAATTAAACATGATTAATACATTTTTTGACCCCTCAATTTACTACTATCGCAAGACGTGAAAGGGGGGAGGGGGGGGGGGGGGGGGGGGGGATGGGGGGGTGGGGGAGAATACAAGTTGTGTGTGAATTCAATTATACTAAATTTGCGATGATAAGTAAAATATATAGAACAACAATTGTATATGCATGCCTAAGTCTAAACTGGTCTATATAGTAACAATCCATATAAATAACAACTGAATATACAGGAAAATTCGGGAAGATAGGTAAATCACCGATCAATACAGGCAACGCATCTTAATTGATACCTTTCCATTAACAACTACATAAATTTCATCCAAACGACTTTGAAAATTTCTAGATTAATGCCATACCTCTGTCCACCAGCCATGAATCAAACTGCAAATTTCAAATATCAATCAAGCCGCATCTCTCTTTTGTATATAATCTTGGCAACTAATTTCAGAAAAAAGACATGTCCTCTTTCATGTTATTAAAGAATGGAATTACAACTTCTAAATTTTATAGTGAAAGACAAACTTGGACCATTTCCAAAATTCAATGACTATAAAATGTGTTGAAGATGATACCAATGCTTCATTCACACTAGTCATGATAACTCTCCATATTGAACCTACGACACTAATAAAAAGGTGGAGCCGGCCGGGAGAGGATGTGTGTAGAGTCGGGCAGATGGGTGTTGGACTTATGACATGAAGCATAGTATCCTTTTACAAAGATAATTTTCTTTTTGTGTGATTATGAAACATGACGTTCAGCTCGAATATGTATTCTTTTACTTTTAGGGAGCTTTTTTAAATCACTATCTTCCACAAAAATTGTTAATTCAAACTGAAAAGCCAATTACTATTTAATTTGATTTTGGAAATATTGATATTTTATGTTAACTTGAAAGCTAACTGTAATAAATATGATTTAGTAACTAACAAAAAGTGTATCACTATTTGTCAAGATGCCTTGGTTCAGTTAGAACCTAGGCAGCTTGGGACCAAAGATGTATAAACCAAAATCCCCCATCCCTTTGCCTATTAAAGAATAAAAAAAAGTGTATCCAAATTTATAGAAAAATATATCCATTGCTAATATTTATTATCAATCCTATATGAGCTCCATGATCTTTGTCCAATCTTAGAACTATATTCTAATAGAATAGTTTCAAGAGATTATCCCATCAATAAGTTGCAATGTACTTAAGCATGTGTGAATGAATATAATGTGATTCCTAATATGTTGCCTTCTTTAGCTATGTAATATTCCATGTAATATTTCTACCTTCATTACATTAATATGTATTCTTTACATAGAATAGGTCCTATGCCTATAAAAGGAGACTTAGTATTGTATAGAATGTATCATAATAAATCAATATAGTTAATTCTCACACTTGGTGGTATCTAGTTTCTTACATGTTACCTGAGCAGGTTCCATCCTGAGACACAATGCTTTTGCCTGTTTTCTTTAGCCACATGCACGAGTGTCAATTGCAAATTATTTTATACATTTTTTTCCCTTTCTATAGCAAATCTACCCTTGTAGCCCTAGCCTTAGCCCTACCCAATCCTTGTTTTTTTTTTTTTTTTTTCCAATTACTTTCTTATTGCCTTGTTTTCCTCCTTTCTTACAAAGTTGCCCTTGCATTTCTTTGTAATTAAGAAATTGCCACCATGATTTCTTGTATTACAAAATTACCATCATAAATAGTAGCTGTTGCCCTTAATTTTTGTTTATCACCTTCTTTGACAATCGCATGGCCAGTTTAGGTAATTTTTCTAACACAATAGCTTTCCTTACACTACCCTATTACCATTATTAGCTTTTAATGGCAAATTTGCAAACTGCTAGTGTTATTTCCCATCAATTGGCTAGCAAATCAAACTTTCATGTTTGGTTCAACCAAACCTGAATGGTTTTTCTAACCCCCAACAAGCTGGGCTTCTTAACTAGCTAACAACAGAGACAAGGCATAGTGTTGGGACCAATGCCATACCATCTTTAGGACATGACTAGTGAACTTAATTGAGCCAATGCTTAAAACATGGTCTCCTGATGCCAGAGTCTTCAAAATCTAGGAGATTTTCTACCAATCCTTTGACAAAGTGACTAGGACACAAAAATATGGTTTGAAGCAAGCCGTCAATGACTTGAAGTTAGCATTCTATTGTAGCAACAATGAATTGGAAGACTTCTTCGTTGATTTGAAAGAACTATGGGATGATTTGCAAATGATCCACCAACCTATTTGTTGCACCTACAATAGATGTTCCTGCAAGGTGAATGATTGCCTTCGTGATTAGGAGTAGAAAGACCAATCAATGAAATTCCTCTTGGGCTACCGGAGGAATTTTAAGAGGAATTTCAGAACCTTTGTAAAACAATCCTCTTTGGTAACAAACTCCTTAGGCTTGAGAAAACATACACACTCTCCAAATAGGAGGTGAAACAACATAGTGGTAGGGACCATATAAATATCCTATGCATAATTGTGCACAATATTTTCTCACCATCATAGATGATTTTTTGCATGCCACTTGGACCTTTCCTTTTCAATAAAAAATTTAGATTTTTTTTTCTCTCTCTTTCTAAAATATAGTCTTTTAATGTAACCAATTTTTTTTTCCACTGATTGCATTTCTTTTCTCTTCAATAAAGGCATCCTTCATGAGATTTCTTACATTCATATTGCATAACAAAATGGGGTGGTTAAATGCGAACATCATCATATGTTGGATGTGGCATGTGTTCTCTAATTCTAGGCTCACATTCTCCCTCATTTTTGGGGTGAATGTATTTTAACTACCGCTTATCTTATTAATAGACTTCCATCCTTTTCCTTAGGTAAGATCATTCCATATGAGTGCTTTTTTGGCACACTACTGCTTATTGATCATTTGTATATCTTTGGTTGCCAATGTTTTGCCATTATACTAGGCATCAATGATAAGTTTAGTTCTCATGAGTTACCTTTTTTTATCAAAATGGTTATTGTCTTTATAAACTTACCATTGGAAATTTTTTTAAGTCATGATGTCTTTTTTAGTAAGGATGTTTTCTCTTTTGCTTTAGCTCCCCACAATTCTGCTAGCTAATCAACTCTAGTCATATTACATAAAGATTCATACACCTTTTCCTACCTACCTATTAATGTGCCTATTGATGTACCTAGTATTTTTTAGCCATATGATCACCCTAATCCTACACCTATTCCTTCCATGACATTACTTTATCTTGAGCTTGCTTTATCTGTTCCTTTTATGACCTAACCTAATCCAAAACCCTTCTTAGTAAGATCTTTTTGTATGTTGTTTTAGGTGAGCCACCAAACCTCCTATATGGAGTATTGATTACCTTTGTCTTACATTACTTTTAGGTTTTTACACATCCTTTTATCTCATTTCTCAATATCTTTCCCTTGACCAATGTTACCCTCACCACTATCACTTCATTGCCTCCTTTTTTACCATTTATGAACTCTACACCTTTTAAAAAGCCCTCATTGACCCCCATTGGGTTAATGCCATGAACCATGAACTAATTGCCCTTGAGGAAAATCACACTTGGGATGTGGTAATTTCACATCTTGGTTGATGTTTTAATGGTTGAAAGTGGATTTTCAATATCAAGTATTGTGTTGATAGGTCTATTGAATGGTATAAAGCCCATTTGGTGGTTAAAGGATACAACCATTAGGAAGGGATTGATTATTGGGATATATTTTTTCCCACTACCTAGGATTTCACCATTTATTTATTTATCACTATTGTTGCAGTTCATCATATGAATGTTTAGAATGCTTCTTTCCCCACCAATCTCTTTGTAGAAGTCTATATAGAGCTTTCCTCCAAATTTCACAACTAAAGGGAGGGTATAATGTGCTCATGGTGAAAATTCTTGTATAGATTGAAGTAAGCATCTTGCTAGTAGAATACAAAGTTTATGATTGCTTTCATTGCACTTGATTTTTGCCAATCTTGGCATAATTATTCACTCTTTACCAAAGCTAAGGAAAATTCTTTCATTGCCTTACTTATCTTTGTTGAGACATTTTAACCACATGAAATAGTCAAGTAGCCATCTCAAACCTGAATGACTATCTTTGTTCTACATTATTTATGAAGGATATTAGACAATTAAAATTCTTCCTTAGACTTAAGATTGCTCGATCTCCATAAGAAATTTCCCTAAAGTAGTGCAAGTACACATTGGAATTGATATCCAAAGCTAGATTAGCTAGTTCCAAACTGTTAATCAATCCTACAAAACAAACAAGAAATTCATAAGCATATAGTATGATATAAGTTTTAAGGAAAATGTCAATGATTCACTCTTGAAGATTATTCAGTTTATCAGAGGTTAGTTGGCAAACTTATATATGTAGTGATAAATTTTTTTTTTTTTAATGTTTTTACATATCTTGTAACTAACAACAAATATCTAATTAAAGTATTATGTTGCTAATATTTTAAAAATTCAAATAACAAAATTTTATATTCATTGTAACAAAGGTGGTTTTAATTTGCAAACTTTCTATGACTTTATGGGAAGCCATTGGTAACTAATGAAGGACAAAAAGAAGAAATAAAAAAAAAAATGCCTAACCTATGGGTCCACATAATCCTTAAAGTTTTGACAAATTAAAAAGGCTTAGAATTTATGACAAGTGATTTCATGTAGTCCACAAGGGTCCAATCAAATTACCATAGACTTCAAGCAACACAACTGTAGCCCATGTGCAACCCAACCACACACAACCCATACATATCTCTTGAAAAAAATCAAGTTCTCTTGTATAATGGAGGCTTTAGAGTTGCAAACCCTAAGCTACTACTCTTGTAAGACTCATGCTTATTTCCCAAAATGGTGGCATTGAAATAAGTGAAGACTATGGTTTACAAAGGCCTCTAAAGGAAAATAATATGTCTTTAAGGAAAGTTGATTCTTCCTTTACTCACCAAAGAAGAACGATTAACTCCTCTTTCTCTTCTTCAAGATTTTTTGTTCTCATTTATCTCTATATGGTTCCAATGGCCAAAAATATAAAGAGTAAATGGAGATATGGTCACCATTTTGATCAACCTATAAAAAGAGAAGGAAGAATAGAGATAAATTATCACCTTTGATTTGAAGAAATAGAAAAGACAACATTGTGCTCATCTTTCTTCCCTTTTAGTGTTTGAAGGAACCTAGTTTTGTAAGCTTATTACTCATGTAGTTTACTTATTGGTTCATACTTTTGTTGCATTAGCATAAGCTTTAAGACTTAGGATTTCACCTAAATTTGGGAGGTTTCTTTTTCTACACCATTTATCAAGATTCATAGTTACTATTTTGTTATCAAAGAAGACTAAAATAAACCTGCGAAAGTAAAGGCAAAAAATGTCATTCACCAAGGCTTGGAAAGTGGATGGGTATTAGAATGTCCAAAAGGCATTACAAAGAATTGTGAGTTTTGAATGCTATTTTAAGGATGTATCTCAATCTAATATGAATTTGATAATAACTAGGTTGGAGATCTAATTTTGAAAAATACATAGCTCTATGTAATTCATCTAGTAATTCATCCATGTAGGCATTGGGAATGGGCCTTCTATGATGTACTTCCTAAGTTTGTGGTAGTCCATTCAAAGTCACCAAGACCTATCTTTTTTTTATTTTTTAACAACTAGCAAATTAGGTGAGGAAAATGGGTTAACATTGGGCTGACTAATGCCCAAGTCCAAAAGTTCTTGAACCACCCACTTAATTTTGGCCTTTTGGTAAAAAGGATAACAATAAAGCTTGACAAATATTGGCTAAGCTGAATCTACCAATTGAATTATGTGGTTGTAAACCTATACAAAAGGTAGGCCCTTTGGTTCATTGAAGATGTTTGTACTAATATCTAAAGTTCATGGGCTTAATTTGGGCTCAAGTCATCTTGGTGGTCTAATTGATGCAAGAAAGATTCTTTGTATGCCTTAAGTTCTTTTCCATCCCTCTAATAGGAGTTTTTTCTTTTCTTTTTCCCCCACCAAGCCAAAGTACATAAGAATTTCAATTTTTTTTTTCATAATTCCTTTACCATCTCCCCACCACCAATCAAGTAGTCAAGAGGATTCAAAGGACCTTTTAGTGCTTTTTTTTTTCTTTTTTGTACTCATGCACACGAGGGAAGGGAAGGGGGATTTGAACCCCTAATCGGGTGAACTCACTGATCAAGGGTTTGACCTAGTTACCATTGGGCCAGGGGGAGTCCCCCTCAAAGAGCCTTTTAGGATTACTTATCTCCCTTAGACAATAAACTCCATGTTCCTCTACTCAAAATTCCATAGTATAGGTCCTAGCATGCATAACTAGCTTGTTCCCGATACTTCATCCAACCCTGAGATGGGTAGTGTTAAGAAATAGATTTACCAAAAATGATGAAATTGGTCTATAGATTTGTGAAAAAGTATACATAGTTTCTTAGGAAAAGAATGGTAAAGCTTACAATTGAAGCTCATAAGGAATTAGAAGAAGCTACAATACAAAAGAACAATAATGAGCCTTTGCAAGATAGTGGGCTTAGATAAATGCATAGTAAAAATGATAATGCAACATGTATTTCAACATCCCCTCTCAAGCATGTGGTCAAAATAAATTGTAGACACCTAACTCTTTTAAAAGAATAATGATCTATCTCAATGTGTTTGCTCTTCTTATACATCACTAGATTGACAACTATCGTCATGGTGACTTCATTGTCATAGTAAAGAGATATAAGTCTGATCAATGGTACTTGCAAATCTTGAAAGAGCCCAATGAGCCATACAATTTTGCAAGTTATGAATGCCAAAACATGATATTATGATTCTATAGAGGAACGAGAAATGGTAAACTATTTCTTAGTTTTCCAAGAGATGAAAGAGTCCGTAAGTATAATACAAAAGCCAATTGTGGAACATCATCCCATGGAGCAGGACCCATTAGTGGCATCATAGAAGGCACATAACTTAAGATTATTTTTTAACTTCCTATGGAGTCCTTGACCAAGTGATCTTTTGACATATCAAATGACTCGAAGAGCTACATCTCAATTAGACTCCTTAGATCCTTGCATGAACTGGCTCAATAACCATACAATGAATTAGATATCTAGTCTAGTGATAGTGAGGTAGATTAGTTGCCTCATTAAGTAGTAATAATATGTAATATCCTTTAAGGTGGTGTCCCCTTTGTTATTAAAAAACTCATCATAATTAGTGCTTGGAGACTTAATATTTAGGTTCATGGGTGTGTTAGATGATTTGCATCTAAAGAGTCCATATTCAAAGATTAATTCAAAAGTATACTTTTGTTAATTCATCATAATCCTTATAAAGGAACATGCCATCTCAACCTTTAAAAAATACTTGACTAATCTAAGGTCCTTGATATAGAAAGTGGAGCATATGTATTCCTTCAATTTTTTGATACTTTCCTCATCACCTTTTATAATGATCATATCATCAATATAAATCGAAATTATGAGTGGCCCTTTACATGTCTATTTAAGGAAAAGTGAATAGTCATGTTGGGAATGACGAAGCCCAACTAAAGAAAAAAAGCATTTGTAAACTTTTGGTATTATTGTCTAGATGCTTGTTTCGGTCCATGAAGGGATTTGTTAAGCTTGTAGACTTTGCATCTTCCCTTAAGCTAAAGACCCTTAAGAAGCCACATGTATATCTCATTATCTAGATTACCTTGTAAGAATGCATTATGAACATCTATCTAATGTAGATCTCAATAATGCATGGCAGCCAAAGTAGTAACAATGCAAACAATGATGAGTTTCCTAACCTAAGCAAAAGTATCCTCAGAATTGATTCTTGCATGTTGACTATATGCTTTGGCTATAAGATGGGCATTGCAATAATTAATGCTCCCATTAGCGTTGTATTTAATTTTGTACACCTATTTATTCCCAATAGCATGACAACCTACAAGGAAAGTAACCAACTCTCATAGATGATTTGATTCTAATGTCCTAATCTCCTTAATCATGGCATCACACCATTTAGGATTGAGAACTACCTTATTATATGAAGAAGACCTTATAGTAGCAAAAATGGAACATACAAAATGATTATGCTAGTTAGATAGTTTATGATGTGATAAAATATGGAAAATGGGATGTGCAGTCGAGGAAGGTGTAGAGGCATGACATGAACTAATGTTAGAACAAATGTTAGAACAAATGTAGTTCAAAGTCCAGGTAGAAGGTTTAAAGATTGTCATTTGCATGAAGAAGGCTACTTAATGGTGGTTAACAAGAGAGCAAAAGGCACTTGCGGAGCCAAGCCAATGTAAATGACAATGGCAAATGAATCAAGGTCCTACATTTCCATATTAGATGATGATAGATGCAGAGTCATAGGAGATGGTAATGGATGCTCAGTAGAAAAAGGCGATGATCAAGATGACCAATCAAAAGGAAAAATAGTTTCATGAAATATTACATCTTGACTTTCAAAAAATTTGCCACTATTAAGGGCAAGGAGATACCTTTTGAGTGTAAGGATAACCCATAAATATGGATAGAATAGAATGCCAACTAAACTTATCCTTTTGAGTCAAGTTGGTTGCATAGCATAGGAATCCAAAAATACGAAGATGGTCTAATGAGGGTGATTTCCCCAATAATCACTCATATGGTATTTGACCTTTGAGCAATGGAATAGGTGTGCAACTAATTAGATAGGTTACTATACGAAGACATGCACTGCAAAAGTGAATGGAACAAGATCTTTTGTGAATAATTCTCTAAGAATCAAGAAAGAGACAAATGACAAGCTAAAAAAGTATAGCGTATTATGAGTGTGAACACGAATACGCTTAATATGTATTTCAAATTGAATTGTCCACCACCGGGCCTGCACCTTCTCCGTCATGTCCGCTTGATTGATTGGAAGTTCCTCCGTCCTGTTTATGGGAAGGAGAATGGTTGTTCATTCTCGAGTTCATCGAGGAGGACAACTTCTGAATGCTTTCTAGAATCTCATTGAAGCGCCGATTCTCCTTGGTGTCCAAACAAGCCACTTCGGCCTCCAACTTCTCCAATCAAGTTTCCACCATCCCAAAAGGGCGAGGCTTTGATACCAAAATGTTCGACGCTGCAAGGCAAGGGGTGTGATAGGTCCAAGTACCACGAAATCGTCCCACTCCAGCTGGGATTTACCCCCTCGATTTCCACCTATTGTCACTAAAATCGAAAGAGCAAGCAATAAGGGGAAGAACGGTACTGCCAGAAAGAATTGCATACAAGATTGATTACAAATTGCCTACTCTCTTCTATTGCAGTCCTATTTATTCCCGTAAATGTTAAAAAAGAAAAATCTTTAGAAAATAGTGTAAAAGGTTTGCAGCAAACAACTTATCATGATTAAGAAACGTAGAGCCTTACGATGTTTTATCTGAGCTATAATCTTCGGATCTCGTCTCCCCAGCGAATATTTATATTGTTTACAGAACGACACTGAAAAATTACAAACTTAACAGAGATGCATGTCTTTCTCGAAATTTACAATTCATATTCAAATCCTATTGGAATATAGCATCTGATCACGGTGAAACGAACTCTCAATTTGAAGAGCCAATCACGTTATCTGGACTATAACACTATCTCAAAAGTGCCGCTAGAAGACATCACCATCATTAATCAATGATTGGGCCAAAAGCTCTAATCATTTCCAGCTGTTGCATGATTGTTACACGCCTGCACGTGGGATTCAGGCATGCAACCTATGTTCCAACACACCAATCTGTGCAAAAGGTTCTGGCTTGTCAACCATAATAGACATTATCATTGAGCTCACACATCAACACCAAACCTTAAGTTCTTACAGTAGAATCCCTTCAGATAAGCTTGACTTTTCTAGAAATCTGTTCCAACCTGTTACTTCCAACACAACAGCCTTTCTTCGCTCAAAGCAGAGAATGAACATACTAGGTATAAAAATTGCTATTTTTTTTAACACCAGGAACAAAATTAGGAACCCATCAAGAACAGAAAAGAGCAGCTCATTTCAGTATTCACTGACATAATATTCTTCTTCTTCTTCTTCTTCTTCTTCTTCTTCTTCCTCAGAGCCACCAGAGAAATCATCACCATATAGCTGCTGCAACCTTAGCCGCTCTTGTATTTGGTCTCTGATGGCTGTTCCCTGACATAGAGCCCAAAGCAAATGTTTCATATTTAAAGAATTAAATCATCACTAACAGTTATAGGTGCGTCAGCTTCTATGGCCAAAAGGTAGTTCTTAACTGAAGCTCTTATTACTACAATGTGAGATAGAGACAGAAAGGGAGCTGACCATTTTATGGCAACCTTCTTCAAACATCTCAAGAAACCCAGCTACCAATCGATCAGCATTCTCCACCCATTCATTTCGATGTATTCTAGCAGTTTTTGCCACAGTTTGTATCTGCAAAGCCAGAGCACAAAAACACCGCCATCATATTACGAGCTGTTTGTTTCTTAACACAGCTTCGATGCACAAAACTTTGGTCGCGCTGTGGACAAACGTTATCGAGCCCTTACACCATCCATTTCCAAAGGTTAATGTTTGTACTGAGAGTAGGAGTCGTTTTAAAGGAATACTATCAGTAACTTTAAGACGAAAGTTACTTTCAACAATTGTCATAAAACCAACATTTGTTCTGAAGAAAATGGTAAGCAGCGGTATTAACATGAGGCACAAGGTGCAAAATTAAATAAAGAACAAAGAAAAGAACAAGAAGATGCCCCAGAAACCAACCAACATCAATCAGTGTCCAATGACTGGTGAGTCAGGGTGATTTCAGTTGTTGCTCAAGCAAACTCAATAAGCACCTATTATATGAAAGCCCACAACCATTTTCCCATTTGGCCGTTTTCCATTCTCCTTCTCAGCGTCAGCACCAGATTCAATCTGCTTTTTTTATTTTTTTGGTTAGTATTATGGATTGGGTTCGGATTAGGGGATTGGAGAGAAATAAAGAAGCACCAAGAATAACAGTGGTGGTGGATTGGTGATGACCATCCCTTGCCTGGTCCTGTTTGGTGCGGATCAGGTGGTTGTCATCCCCCACCATTGAGGTATGCTCTCAGACCTCCATTTTTCACCTTAACTTTCTATTCTACTGTTCTTGCTGATCAACGTTGTTTGTTGACAGTCTTGGTCTTTGGACGTGGAGGTGTCAATTGGTGTTGTTTGATGACGGTTGTAAGGTCTTATGGCAGGAAGGAGCATTCCAATGCAAAGGAAGTTTTCGCAGCATGGAACAAAAATGGGTAAGGTGAACTTTATTTGAGAGGTTGGCAATTGGCTTGAGAGTTTTGGGCTGAAAAGATGGCCAGTTGGGTTGATGGGATATTTTGAAACATGCCAAACAGGCAATTGCCATATAAGGACCCAAGCAGATCAGACAAAAAACTAAAGATCTTGCTAAACTGACCAGCCAATCCAAGTGACAGTAGTCAGTTTCAATTTAGTTTCTGCCAGCTGATCTCTTCAATTTCTTGGCCAAATTCTAGCTGCTCACACAGTTGGCCTGGCTATCAGGATTCAGCTAACACCAACTACTAAAATGATCAATGTTCACACTACTCATGATGTGAGAAAGATAAAACTTGCACTGGTCCCAACAATTCATAAGCAGCAATTTCTCTAGTACAACATTAGAATCTCATGATCCCACCATCCACATTATTCTTGAAGGGGAGGACCAACCATTGGAGGTAAGCTCAGTGGTTATATACATGAAACTAGTTGGTTTGATGTAAATCCACAAGACCTTCTGAGACTTTATCCTAATTCCATGGAACTTTTTACTAACATATATGAGCAACTGTTAACATCTGATATGAGTGATTGTCATCCAACCTTCAAAACAGTTACTTGGCAACAGAATCAATACATATGCTTGCAGGACGTTCCAAGTACCTGTAGCAACCGGTACACATGGAAGGCCTATTTGTCAGTATTTCAATCACAGCAGACATACCTTTGCTTCAACTCTCTCTTGTTGTTTCTTCACTCTTTCTTGCAATTTTCTCAAACCCATATTCACTCTAAGTCTCTTTTCCTGATAGCACAAAATGGTATGCGCAGTTTACACACTGAAACAAATATCTTAAACATTGAAAGAAATGTGATGCATGAACGAGAAAACACCTTGACATAGCTGACACCTAGCTCCGTTCTTGAATATCCACGGGCCAAATTACGCATGACATACTGGTTGTAATCCTTGAGAATCCTCATTATAATATCAGATGTTGAGATCCCATCAGTCCGTTTTGTTTCCTTAAATTTCCCTATGGCCTTAACCTGTACCAGATATCTATGTCAAACTTATTGAATAAGATAACAAAAGGTTTGTGGTCTAGAAATGAAACAATCAAGAAAAAGATGACCATGTTCGAAGGCAAACCAATCACCACCCCACCACCTCTCCTGTTGCAGGCACTGGGGTACAGTATGGTGTAGTAGTGAAGAGAAGCATGCAAAATATTCGGATATGCACAACAAAGAGAAGGCACAGGATAATTACGGGAAGAGTGAAGCAAAGCAAAATGAAAAATCAAGATCAACTATCACTCAGACTTACAAATTCATAGACATCGTTTGCAGCCCCACTTGCATCAGCATAACTACAATTCTCAGGCAAAGAAGAGAAAATTAACAAATTTGGGAAGATAGTGAACTTCAGAAACATAATACCAAGAAATTAAATGAAGCAATAAGATCTATTTCCACTTGATGATACCGGAATGCACATATCATGTTACCTAAAGATGGCATCTTCACAAAGAATCAATATGATCTATTAGCAACAGCATTCATCATTGGTAATATACTTTTAATTCACCTGGAAATTTTTAGATGATGAAAAATACAATATACAGGGTGAATTGGACAAATAAAAGTATTTTCTGAGCTACACTATTGGTCAAGCATTTCCTCCCCTTCAATAACAAGGTCACCAACGGGATCATGTTAACCAACTTGGAGTTGATGCCAAAGTTATCAATCACAGACAGAAGATTTTGAATGATAAAAAACAAAACGGAGGATAACAGAAAACTACTTTTTGAATGTTTCAACAATAAATCAAAATGAATTTCACTTCCATCTTATCCTTCTTAATTCAATCCATCCGTCCACTAAAGATGCTTTTTTTTCTTTCTCCAACGGAAGAAAACTTAGGGCCCAGGCAACAGAAAAGAAAAAGAAAAAAAGAAAAAAGAAAAAAAAAAAATTCTAACACCTGAAAGTTTTTCAAGATATTGTGTTACATCTGAAACTAGTTTATTTGGGCTGGTTAACCTTACGGAAGAGAATCATGTGCAACATAGTCAATCCGATGTTTGTCAAGGAACTCTGGCGTGACCACCCACGGTGCTTCAGGGATTACCTCATCAACCCATCTGCAAAAGCATACAAAAGCATCGTTCATGCACTCTATTCCAACATGCATGGTAGTTAATTCAACATTTAGCATCCACATCATATGCAAAAATCAACCAACAATCCCAATGCATTAAGAGTGGATTACAGTTTAAAACATTTCCATGACATAAGACCACTCTCTCTTTGAATCTTTTAGAGAACATGTTAAGCTAAAGAATATTGACGTGTTTCAGAAAGGAAGATAATTTATGCAACAGATGATGATCATTGGCATTGCTTCATAATATTTCCAGATCTAAGTATAGTAACAATTGTTATTAAAAGTAAAAAAGAGAAAAAGATTTGTCTCCAAAGTCCACATAAACCTAATTGCCATACCATTTGTACCATAATTTCAAACCACAATGAGGAACTTCAACTATTACTTCCAAAACTCCGATTCTACACTAGCTTATTACAAACTCATTACTAAATAGCTTACAACATTTTCTCCATTTCTTTTTTCTTTTTGTCCTTTCCAGGGAGAGGAAGTGCACAGGAGACAAAAGGAGAAGTAATCTAAAACTCCAAAAGTCGCTTTCTTGAATTTTTCTCTGCTTTATCAGCAACCATCAGAAGTCAAATGAATTAAATCATAAATCTTTTGCGTAACAAAACCAACCTGCAGTGGCGAAGAGATTCATATCGTTCATTCTCGTTCATAACAGTTTTGCCCTTATACCTGTGGGTGAGTTCATCACTACAGCATCCAACCAGCAGATACGTGTTTGGAAACCTGGATGTTAAACAACATGTAAAGAAAATGTCTAAATTCAGGTAAAGTTCAAAGATATTTGAATTCAGATCAGCATACAAGCATGTTTCTTTTCAGACCAAAAAGAACTGAATATCAATAAGCTGTTTTTTGCTGCACAAATCATACTCTAATTATTACCCAACGGGTTTTCACAACACCTACACCTACACAGACAGCATCCCGCGAAAAAAAAAAAAAAAAAAAAAAAGGACCATTTGATAAACATAGGGCTTTGTAGAAAGTACGGAAAGAAATTAGTTTTAGAATCTTGAAACTTCCATCTCAGAAAAGTAGCTATTATTAAGAAATATATCGACCATCTTTCGCTGATTTTCTGAGCAAATTGTGCTTAAAACGCAACAGGGGAAATCAATATCAAAGAAAGTCCAGACAACTGCACGTATTACCTTAGTCCATCTTCAAACAAGCTTCAGAATTTCCTAATGATTAACTCCAAATAGACAGTTAATATAAGCATCAAGTTACCTACCCAGTGTTAAATTTACTATTGACTATAATAAGAACGCAGTTACATCGATTCACATATATATCACAGTCTCAATGCAAAACATAATTTAACTCCTGGAATAAAATGATGTACCTGACTGAGTTCACAGAAACGTTCCCTGGAAAAGTTCTCAAAAGGAAACATACCAAGGGGCAGAATTTAATTCATTTATAGACAGGATCAAACGAAGAATATAGGGATCAGAAAATTTTCCCCAAAGGCAAACAGCAGATCAACCGGGCAACAAGATTCTCCAAGAAAAGACATGAAATTCACTGTTGTTTTCCGGGAAACAGACGGTACGAACACAATACAATTAGGAAGGGAAAGAAAGGGTACGATTTCTTGGCTTGCTCAAGAGCTCGGGCGTGGCCGAAGTGGAAGAGATCGTATATTCCGTCAGCGTAAACACGAACGGGTCTCTCCCCATCACCGCCTGCACTCATATTCGCACCAACGGTCTGCTGGTGATCATCCATCTCCCTCTCCCTCTCCCTCTCTCTCCCCACCTCTCTCAGTTGCTTGGGTTCGAGGCAACTGGGTCAAGACCGCCGAGAGATCTTTGGATCCTTGTGTCTTCCATTAGTAGACCCAATACCTGCTTCTAGGGGGTGTTTGTGGGACCCAATTGCGTCGTGTCGACTGCCCGGGAAAGCGCGTTTCTTACGTGTAAAATATAATAGAATATAATAATTTTTCCTCTTTTCTTTTCTTTTTTTTTTTTAAAAAAAAAAAAATTAAAAATGATCCATAAAAAATATAACGTATAATACTAGGTCAAGTATACGGGTGCTTCTATTTTTCTATTATTTTATTTGTGTTGGTTATTAATTTCAGTTTCATGGAAACGTCAATCCATTCTTTTCTTGGTTCACGGGGAATGTTGAAGCCGTGAAGAAACCAGTTTGAATCCCGCCTGTTGTGTCGTCTTCCTTGGTGAGCCAAATTACAAATAAGCCAATACTCCGGTGTTTACGAATAACCTCAAATCTCAACCCGTCTAATTCTGCTTGACATGTAATGAGGAAATGTTATAGTCCAAATGAAATGTGGCTTATTAGATGAAATTTTATGGTACAAATAAAATGTGATTGCTATGGTGTCAACTTAGAAGCGGGATAAAATATTATGATTCAAACAAAATATTCCTAAACTTGTCATTAGATATAGGTCTTTTGGTTTAGTGGTTCAAGGACGTAACATGGATTGGAGAAAATTGTGGTTGTTATGGCGTTGATTTGGAAGTGTGATGAAATATTGATCAAAATGAAATGTTTATGGACTTGTTATAAAGTCAAAGCCTTTTAATTTAGTGGTTCAATAACATAACACATGTGGATTGGAGAAAATTGTGGTGAAACCATTGCTTCGTTATTTAGGCCACTTTACAAGTCCATTGAAATGTAAATTCTAATGTGCCAAACGCATTTATATAATCATTTTCATTTTGAAAGAATACTAAACAAATAAATAAATAAGAAATCTGATAACGTAATTGGTTTTATCTTGCAAGATCAGCAATTCAACACAGAAATGAGCAAAGTAATTGGTTTTTCTTAATTTTAAACAAGTTGAACATGAGTTTAAGATCTCTATTCCCGAAATGAGAAGAAGTGTTCATGATTTATTATTGCCTAAACGTTACTCAATACATGATATTCTTAGGAGATTCCCTTGCATATTCCATATTCTTGTTGCATAACTTTCACGCATTGTGTTATGATACCCGATTAAGATATACAATGCAAATTACATATTTCAACAGGACGTTCGCTTCCTGTTTTCCTCCATTTTACCAATTACTATTCCATTTACTGCTTCGTACACTACTACTTTTCACTGACATTACTGCAACCTCCATAAATCACTTGTTAATTGTTCGACTCAAAACTCTTTTTTTCTGTGTCAATTAGATTGTGCAGCTTCATCTCCCTCATTTTCGTATGTCAAGTGACTTGGTTAGATACTCATCTTCTTAGAACACGCATATAACTTTGCCTCTACCCCAAGCCTTTTGGATCTTTAGAGGAATGACAATTTCTTCTTTTTTTTCCCCCTATTGCTGGAGTGAGATGAACAGCAGACGTTTATTTGTATCTTTATGTGGGCGAGACAAGCAATGGGAGAAAGCGTGAAGAGTCCTAAAATCTCTTTTTTATTTTTCTTCTTGCAAGGTATTTTATCATGAGTCTAAATTCCATCCTAAAAGGCCAACCTAGTGAGAGGAGTAAACAATCCTTTTATATGACTAAATCATCTAGCTTGCTTTTCTGATATAGAAAAATAAAGTTAGTTACAATTTGGCTTCTTAAAATTAACATGCAATTTTAAACCTACTCCTATTAGACATAATTTCGCAGTCCTCCGTTCTAAGGCCACAACGTACTGTTATTTTGATTTACACTGGTCCCATACATTAAAGTGTTAAGAAGATGAAGCTACATATATTGAGGCTCCTAGACAGTAGAGTGGTTGAGGGTACTCTTCACAACTACGGATACCGATAGTTAATTAGCCTATCGGTTAAATTCACCATATTGGATAAGTTAAATTGGATACAAAAAGTCCAATGCAACTCCATCCCTATTTTTCACAATATTCTTGGTGTAAGCCAAAACAAATTGGTTAGTACCAGCAATCTGGCACCTCATCTTGCAGTTGCAAAGGCTGCACCTTTGGTGGTCCAGAGGTTTTTGGGCTTCCACCATAAGCATGGCCCCTGGGCTTCGCCAGCTCTACATAAATCACCCTGCCATCAAATTTCTGACCAAAAAAAAGATATATTAGTTGTTGAATTGCTCTCACTCTCTCTCAAACTCTCTGTAGGTAAATCAGGTGGCAAAGTAGAACCTTGTAATCCATATTTTCTAGGGCATCCATGGCATCTTCTTGACAAGTATACTGAATGAAGGCATACCCCTTCGACTTGTTTGTGGCTTCATTCTTAACTAGTTTCACTGTCAGAGATCGTAAATGCAGTAACATTCTGGAAAATAAGAGCAAGAAAAAGGAAAATATACCAAACGCTAAAGATGATATACCTTCAGCAATCTGGCCGAAACTTGAAAATTCCAGTTGCAAACTCCTTTCATTTGTCGAATATGGTAAATCTGCACCATGACATATATATTGAAACTGTCAATAAGGGTGCTACTGAATAAAATTGGGGAAGAATCTCTCAACAACTGTTATATAATGGCAATTTCCAAAGATTAAGAGTTGTCACCAAAATCTAAAACTTGCGACAGACCAGTGTTTCTGACCCTATGAACCAAGAAATTAGGACAAATAATATGCCAACGTTGCTTGCTTTTGGTGTTGCACTCCAGTAAGATTTAGAAAAAAAATTCCACAATTGTAGAGAGTATAATACGTTGAACAAATTTAAAGATCTGAACTGAATAAGCATAACCTGTAACTCACGAAGGCATGAGAAAAGTCATCCAGAGCTGACAGGCTCTGAGCTCATTCAACTGATGCCAAGTTATAGAGGACAGAATCATCAAATACATATAAAGAGTTGGCTAATCACCCGTACTCAATTTCCAAAGCATAGATTATCACCCACAAGAAGCAGCCAGTTTACGATAAAGTAACATTTGAAATAATTGATGGTCTCCTGATGCAGGAAAAAGATTAAAAAAAAAAAGAAAAAAAAAGGAAAAGAGGGTTAAAAATCCCAATCTAAGAGCACCATCATATCATATTTAAAGCAACTAACTAGTAAAGCTTCCAAGGTGTGACTTTGAAACCTCCAACAGGGATTAACTATCAGACACTAAATTTGAGCTATAATATACTCAGAACAAAAGTGGCAACAATGTTCATCCATTATGAGAACTACGTTGTTGCTAGATGTTTAACTACAGATAGAAGATTCCCCCTTCCCACTGCCACAGAGTAAGCATTTTCTAATCTTACTATGTTGATGACAACCACAAGGGTAACCAAAGCAATGTAAGGTATTAGTTCTCCAATCACAAACATAACAACTATATAGTTATAATTTATCAGAAGCTAGATTAGATTATGTACCCACCATTTGTTGTCAACAAAATCAAACATATTACTGTGCCTTTCTATCAACTTGGTCACTTATTCTACTTAGTCAACAATGGGCACCTTAAATTTCGAATGTACACTGCACTTGTACATGATCGACTGACTCAACAATGTCAAAGCTCTCGCAAGTCAAAAAAAATTGCAGGCCTAGGTGCTGGGAGGGGAAAAGAGAAACAAAATAGCCAATCAAAATAAAATTTAAGAAAACAAGGGCGGAGAGAGAGAGAGTCAGAGATTTATATGTGATGAATGAGACTCCTTAAACTGACAGAAGATTAACAGCATGAGAGGTTGTTGTAGAGATTGTGCAGCTCAGATGTCTTGTTCACTTGGAGACAAGTGAATAGGATTTCGTAAATAATTTTTTAAGAACCCTTATTGGACCACTTATAATGCTTTGTGGTTCAGTCTGCGTAACATCCGAACCTTCTAAACAAATAAGAGTCAATGCTTCTTTTTCACTTTGAAGAACAAAAATTTCAATTTCCATACAGCAATATCTGAAAGGCTGAAGCTCATGTGCTCCTAAATCTCATGCTCCATGCTTCCCCTGAGACCAAAACCCCTAAAACCTTTTGATGGAATTCTCACCAATGCGGCAATGCCTGGTTGAACAGCCATTATATTTTCCCTCCCAGAAAATTTTGGTCCATATTTCCAAAAACATAATGTATATCTGGAGTGATTCTGGTGTGTTACAGATAGTACATTATTGAGTGAGAGTGCAAGGTCATGTTCATTTGCTCTGCTTTCCTCTTTCCAACGGGTTCAAAATAAAAACTGCAAACAAGCTAATACTTGGTCATTTTCTTATTTGTGCAGTGTCATGTGACAACAAACCTAAATAGATAAGATTTCTACATATATTAGTACTGGAAGAAAAGACTTGGATAAACTAATCCGATTTACATGAAGAAAACGAGAAATCAGAAGTACATGGATATGCTCATCACATTACACCATCAGAATTTGATGATGAACAACTAGATACGAGAGAGAAATAGCCAAACATGCTTAGATTACAATGCTTACAATAATAAAAAATCTAGGAAAAGCAATTTAATGGTTACAATAATCAAACAAGGTGGGATAAGCAATTTGTGATACTGGTGACATGTCAAAGATATTATATTTTTAGTAAATGAGGAAGAAAAATTAGGCATAACCAAAATGGGTTCAGAAAAATAAATGGATCAAAGTAAAAACAATTCCAAGACCCTCAACAATATAAGTTGAGATCTACACAATCTACTATATGAGTTAATGTGAACAAGAATAAATGCTATCCAAATGTCCATTGTTTTAATGTTATTTATTTTCTTCATTTGATTTGATTTAAAAATACCTCCTCTGTAATGATGTTTATCCAGTTAACTAGCTAAACATTTATACTATCTTTTAGTATAATAGCTAGTCATTGAAAACTCTATACTGAAGGCTTACATAGTGCAACACCTCAAGCGTGCAGCATTTCATTCACAAGCACTTAATTAACACCAATAAAGACAACTTTCATTGTTCTGTCATTTCTGCTAAGTTGCATCATTTCCAGTTTCGAAAGAAATAGAATATTTTTCATTACCAAAGGTTTCTCTTTGATATCTATTGCTAATGCCTTGTTACTTTTTGGCGATAGAAGCAAGCGGGTGGTCTTCCCCCTCCACTGGCAATTACATTAGAAGTCAACAATGGCATAGGACTGCTCTAGAAATGCTTATATATGCCACCTTTAGAAACATACCCTCACCCTACCAAACTAACGTCTGTCAGCACCCAGATTCTGCAGGGATGGCTTCCTAAGATTTAGAACAGAAAGTGGCACAGGCAACGCAACCACAGTGCAAAACTCTTTCAAAGTCTTCAGATTATTTCACATAATAGTTACTTTGAGTAGAGGGAAGAATCCAAACACGTAATTGCACAGAGAAGTGAGGTATAAGAGAAGAATAAAATTCTAAAATTTTAGCATACTCATAATTCTTGAACACTGCCACTCATTGAAGAAAACCCAGATGGAATTTACCTAACGTTGCAAATAAATTAACAGCTTTAAGTAGCAAGAGCTCACATAACTGAACAAACTGCGACATCAAGTCAAACAATCGAGTTAAATACAGGAAGTGAACTCGTAAGTACAAGAAATGAATTTTTCTTTAAAGCTTTTTACAACTAATTGAAGAACACCCTCGTGACAAATCAATCAAAACTTCTGACAACAAGACTCAAACCTAAATACAAACGTAATTACTGAAATACGCCATTCACAAAAAGAAGAAAAGAACTGAGATGGCATTACTTCTTATCACGATTCTGCTTGCAAGGGGATAGTCAGAGAAAGACGCTCTGAGCTTCAGCGAGTAGCGGTTAGAGAAATTCGACAGAGAATTCGTGATTGTAGGAGGCCTGAGCTTCGTGTAACAGGGGAAAGAAAGCGTGGCCGCCAACATCGTTCGCGAGCGTACGAAGTGAATCTTGCTCACTATTAAGGAATTAAAGTTGCTGGAACGATCGTTAACCTTTATCCGGAAAATTATGTCAAAAGCTATTAAGTTTTGTCGATTTCATAAGGTCTAAGATTTCTAATTATGAAGATAAAGGGTCTGACTGTAAAATCATAAGATGTAATTTTGTCTTACTGTAATATATATGTAATTACATCTTCAATATCAAAAAGAAAATACTTGAAAATGGATTATGAGGATTGAAATATACCACCACCTCAATCTTTTACATCCTCCACCCTGTACTTTTCATGTATTAATATGACACTAAATGCATGTTACATATTGTTGTTGATATAATTGAAAAGAAAATAATAATTACTAAGCCTATTATTCAAGTTCATAAAGAAATTTGCTGAAATGAATCACTTGTTATGTGTTGAGAAGTTGATTATCTAATTTTTAAAATTGAAAACTTATGTCCTATTTTCAAGATAAATAAAATGTAAACAAAATTGGAAGTAATTCATCATGTTTCTTTTTCCAAATCTACTTTTATCAAACCTTTTTCCTAAGTTCATATGCTCCAGTCCTGGAAAATGATTGTTAAGAGTTTTAGAACATCAATTTAAACAACGTTTTAATTTGCCTTGCGAACCGACGAAGCTTTGGTTTAGGCTTGAATCCTCCATAGTAGGCCTTAAGAAAGCATTCAACTATCTCTAGGAGGAAAGAAAGTAGGATCAAGAGTACGATGGTGGCCAATGCTTCCAAAAGGATGTAATCATAACCAAGTCATATCAATAACCCTTGAAATGCTAAGGAGGTAGAGAAACTTTTTGTTAAGATTGTTAAGATCAAGGCCCTAGTGTCATAGGCAAGGTTGCATCTAAATTGTTAACTTAATGGAAAGAGTAGTCAACTCTTGATCATCTTGCTTACATTTCTATTGTGGGAGAATGAAGTTTATTATATTCTTCCCCTACCTAAATTCATTTTGCTTTTGACATGAGGCTCCTTAACTACCTTACCTACCTTACTAGAGATCCACCCGTTATTTATTCTACACTAACAGATAATAGTTGCAAGCATTGTTGAACAAGCTCATTACTTACCCCACACTAGGAGATAACAATTGCAAGTACCATTAGATGAGCCCACTACCAACCTCACACTAGAAGATAATAGTTGCAAACCTCTTGATTGGATTGTGGTTTAGCTTTAATACCATTTGCTATAAGTCTCAATTCCATCTCAAAAAGTCAATCCAATGGAAGGAATAGTCAAACCCCCTATATAGCCAAATCATCCCACTTACTTTCTTAAGGTTGAAGAATTAAATTTGTTACATTCTTCTTCACCTAAATTTATGTTGCCCTCAATGCATATGAGTCCCTTATCTACTTGCACTAAGAGTTTGTCCACTGCTTATCTCACATTAGAGGATAGTAGTTGTAAATGTCACTAAGTGGACCCATTGCTAATCCTACACTAAGAGATAATAGTTACAGGCAAGCAAATTAGGTCAAAATTCGGCTTTGATATCACTTATCATAGGCCTAAGTTTTATCTCAAAAGATTACCTTAATGGCATAAATAGTCAAGTTACTTATATGGTCATATCGACTTACTTGCCTTTTCAATGTAAGAGAATAAAGTTTAATACATTAGGCTATAAATAATCTAGATATATGATATTCATTTATGCATGTGAAATTAAGTTTTGGGAGAAATCACATTTGGTCTTTAACTAAAATTAACCTGCCACATGTTGCATTAATATGCCTGATGCGGATGCACTTAAGGCCCAATATCACGAGTTCCAACATCAAGGAATTGAAAGTCCACAACATAACCCAATGGGTCCAGGAAGGCCAAGGTTGAAGAGCAGTCAAAGAATATTCCATAGCATCTTTACAATCTTTAATATAAGGGGTTTCCTAAATAATTGTTGAGTCCTTAATTTCTTAAGTTTAATTTATTGTCTGAAAATATTTCCTTTTGTTTAGTTTTCCATAATTGTCTAGGTTCCTGATTTATCTAGGTTTCCATACTTGTTAAATTTCTGATTTGTTTAGGATTCCTTATTTGTCAGAATCCATATTTGTTAAGACTTCCTTAATTATAAGGATTCTTGATTTATCAGGATCCTTCTAAAATTAGGTTTTAAGGATTCCTGATTTACCAAGATCCTTCTAGAATTAGGTTTAGCTGCCTATTTAAAGGGAGCATTGTTTCAGTTGTAAGGAGAGTTGTTTTCCAGATAATAGAAACCCCAAAGTTGTGTGATCAACTTTTGCATCCTTTATCCAATTCTTGCCAGGGATTGGTGGTGGAGCACCTCCTTGACTGGTGGCGTTGCTTTTACGTCTTGGAGCTTGTTGGCATCTATCCTTTTATTTTTTGTTATTCCTATTTTCGTTTTTCCTCCCTTCCTCCCTACCAAACACTCACTTTCCCCACAGAAAACCCAAAACACAAAAAAAGCGATTTTTACATATTCTCTTAACCCGAGCTCACTCAAGCCCACCATAAGATTCGCATCAATGACTAATTTTATAACCTATAAATAACAAAAGTTAGTGAGAAAATGTATGAATGCTTAAAGGAAATAAGTTAATAGAGTTTACTTAGCTTCGATTTTCCAATACCATTCTTGTTTGATTGTTCTTACATTTTGGCCATTTTAAGATTGGAAATCTTTTATGTATCATAGTAGGACATTCACTTTAATTTATTTACAACAAAAAAAGGGTTCCCTTTAATATACTTTGTTGAATAATGTTTTGACGTGACAAATATTTTAAAATTAAATTTTAAGTCTTCTTTATTATTTTAGGATAATATGCTTATGAGATGTTAAGTGCAGATTTTAGAATAAGAGGCCTAGGCATGTCCAACCCATATAGCACAACATAGCATGCACCCTTGCACAATAGACCATGTGACATAGCTTGTGTGCACACAAACTGTGCTATAAAGCCTGCATGTAACCTATGCATAACCCATGTTGCAACCTAGAGTGCATGTTGTGACTTTGTGTGCAATCTATGCAACCCATGTCGAAATCCCATCGAAATACACTCAGAGCATAGTTAAAAAATGTTGATCTAAGGAGATATTATAAACCCATGAGCCAAATTCACAACTAGGCTTAAAACTCAAAAGATTTTACTCAATTGTTAGGACCTCACCCAGATAGGGGACACGTGGTTAATTAAAGGCAAGAAGGAAATTTCCACAAGGGCAACAAAGGAAATGAAGCTACACCAGAGAAGAGTAATAGACGAGGAAGAGAGAAGAGAAGGCTAAGTAGAAACCCATGTCTTTACTTGTTCTTGTTTTTAGCTATAATGTAGCATAGATGCTCTTTTTAGCTAGCTAGTACTTTATGGTTTTCTTAATTGATAATGTAGTTACTAGATTGATAGTATTATAGTAGTTGCTGAGTTGGAACCTTTTGGAATTGTGTTGTATTCAAGAATTTGAGCAATTATAGGGAAGATGTTGCCTGATTTTCCCTAAACCTATGTGTGATCCTTGTTTGGAGATAGCCTTGGTCCTAACAATGGTATCTAGAGTCGCCGCTCTGGCCCCCAAGACCCGCCATCGCACCATGGCCGAGAACCATGCCCGATTGTAGAAAATTAAAGAGCAGCAAAGTGTTTTTCTCCAACTCAACTAAATTTCCACCCATTTGGATGCCTTATTTGGATCCCCACCGTTGGAAAATAAAGGTTTTGTTTGTGAAAAAATGTATTTATGAATATATTTGTTGAAATATGTTTTTCATAAATACAAAAAAAAAATCATAAGAAGTAAAAGGTGTACAAATTATAATATCAATTAATGATATTATAAAGTAACCAGGTACCTACATTTCTTGATATAATGTCACTATATAGTGCTCTTAAGAAATGATTTATTTAATTTCATTATATAATGTTATGAGAACAAGGCTTACCAAATTGAAATTAAATATGTCATATATTGTGATTAAGAAAAAATGATACTTGCTCTTGCTTGGATGAAGGTTGAAGTATATAGCTCTATTTTTGGAACAAACTTTAGTTCTATCAAGAACTTATATCATATCATTATTGGATTGGTATTGCTCTCGACCTAATTCTCGGCCTGATATTAATTCTCGGCCTAATATTGATTCTCAGCCTAATATTGACTCTCACCTGGTTGTATTCTCGACTTGTCTCTATTCTTGGCCTGGTTGTGTTCTCGGCCCGTCTCATGGTCTCATGGTCTCATGGTCTCATGGCCCGCTTATCTATCCAGCAGATAAGTGAGCTCGGCCGATGATGAAACTCATCGTTGCACTTACACACCGTCTCACTTATTCGAACTTGATGCCCTAAGAGCATATGATCGATGATTGCTGAAATAAAAGAGGGAGAGAGATGGAGGAACGGCATCGTTGGTGACCAAATCCTCAACGAAAGGATATCTAAAGAGACAGATGTTAGAACGGTCTAATTTGAGCTGGAGAAGGAAGAAGTGAAGCTGATTTGAAAGCTGGTTTACTATTCTAACGGGAAGATAGCTTCATCATTGAGGTTTGAAAAGTCTGAAACCCTAGCTCTAATTTTTCTATTTAAGAAGAGCTATTCTATGGAGAAAGGTTTGACACATACGATTATTTGAAGTTCTCTTTGAGTGAAGAATCGACTATTGAGTTGATCTTTTGATCATCCAATCTTATACACTTTCGGTGAAGTACAAGCTTACAGTGATATTGTGATTAAATACTTATTCATTCATTTATATCAACTATTGGATCTTGTATAACTCTGTTTATGTGTTGATTTCATTAAAAATACTTATTGCACATAAACATTGAAAGGAATCCAAAACCCTAATTTATTTCAATTTAGGGTTTTCATCATGATAAGAGCTTAGAGTTATCATATTTACATCAAATCAACTCCTTTAGGTTATAGAATCCCACAACTTGTTATATTATTGGGGATTTGTAATTGATTTATAATATTTTGATCATATTGTGTAACATTGTACAAGAAATTTCTTGAGAATGAATTGTTTAAGTTAGGGAGAACGTATTCTCCTAACTTGGTTAAGTAAAGGAGACTTCAATCGGTTTAATTGAAGGAGAAGAGGGCGGACATAGAACTTAAGGTGTGAGTGCCGAACCACCGTGGTAAATTTGGTGTCAATCTTTTTACTTACTATTGATCTAACCATCTTATAATATTTGTTGCCTCTTATTTTATCAATTATCTATTCCTAAGCTATTAGAATATTTGATACATATAAGTGTGATAATATTCTTGATAACGTGTTATTTGACTTGGAAGTAGAGCATTATATGTTTGAAATATGTTCAATTTATATTGATATTATTTGTGTGACTTGTCCAGCATATTAAGTTAAGCATTTGTTAACATAATAGTTTTAATTGCTGGTTATAACAATTCAACCCCCTTCTTGTTAAGCCATAAAACCTAACAATTGGTATCTAGAGCTAGGTTCTTTAATTAAAAGGATTAACATCCTAGAGTAGATCCATACTATGGCTTCTGACAAAGGTTTAGCTGTTACGGGGTTTAATAAACCTCCTTTGTTTGATGGCAATAATTTTAGGCATTGGAAACAATTAATACAAGTCTTTGTAATAGGCCAAGATCCAGAAGCTTGGCAAGTAATCATGAAGGGTATTACATTACCCGTGACTGATGAGTGGATAAAAAATGAAGCTAAACTAATGGGGTTAAATGCTGAGTCCATGAATATGATCTATAGTGGTCTTAGAGCACATGAGTTTAACAAAGTATCCTTTTGCCTCATCGGTAAAGAGATTTGGGATAAACTAGAAGTCATTTATGAAGGAACTAAAAAGGTAAAGTCTTCTAAAGTCACTATGCTTATACATGACTAGGAATTGTTTGTTATGAAAGATTCTAAAACTATTAGTGACATGTTTGGTAGATTGACCAAAATTATTTCTAAGCTTAAATTGATAGGAAAAACCTACGTAAATGAGGAAATGGTAAGAAAAATGTTAGTATCCCTACCCGAAAGTTGGGATCCTAAGAAGATGGCCATAGAAGAAGCTCATGACCTATATGTGTTGACCTTAGATGACTTGCTAGGTTCTCTTAAAACTCATGAAATGCAATTTATGAGAAGAGAAAAAGAAAAGGAAAACAGAATATCACTTGCACTTAAAGTGGAAGTTGAAAAGGTTGAAGAGGAAGAATCAGAAAATGATGAAGTAGCTCTTATAGCTAGGAGATTTAGAAAATTTCTAAGAAGAGGAAATATAGGGCAAACTAGGAGAAAAGAATCAAATGAACTAGGGAAAATGTATGCTTTGAATGTAGAAAATCGGGACACATTAAGATTGATTGTCCGGTGATCAAGAAGAGGCATAGCAAGAAGAAAAAGAAAGCTATGATTTCTGCCTGGGATGATGAGAACTCCTCATCTGATGAAGAAACTCAAGAAGAAGTTGCACACCTATGCCTAACCACAACAACAACTCTTGAGGAAGACAATAGTGAAGTGATTCTGAACTGTTTCTTCATATAAACACTGGTTTAGAAACTGCATTTTCTAATTTAGTTGAGTATGCAAACAGACTAAAAGATAAATACAAAAAGTTAAAAGCAAAAAATAAATATGAAAAACAGAAAATATTAACTTCTGTACATGCAAATCAAAATGTTTTAACTGATGTACATAATAAACAAAGCATAGCAACTGCTACATGTAGAGATGAAATTGAACAGAAAAATACTTCAATTTTTGTGCATGATAACATTAGTATCCCTGCTAATGCATATGTGAAGTATGATGCATGTATGAATGATATATGTGAGAAACAAAATAAATCTGAATACATGAACATAGAAACATAAACCTTCTGTGATAGCAGGGCATATTCTGATGTTGAGATACATGTTGGAAATAACTCATATGTATGTGTGGAAAATCTTAAAAGTAGAGTCCTTGAGCTAGAAAAAGAAAATGATGATTTGAAGTCAAAACTTGATGCAACTAATATGTTGTTAAAGAAATTTACAAAAGGTCATGGTATATTAGATAAGATTTTAAATTCTCAAAGAGGTATATATGATAAAGCGGGACTAGGATATAAATTGAATGACAAATCAAAATCATTTACTCATTTCTTTAAAGAAAAAGAATGTTCAATTATGCTGTAAAATAGTAAATGTTCTTTTTGCAATTATGTTGGTCATATGTTTGATAAATGTCCCATAAGACTTAGAAGGGCTTACAAAGTAAAGAAACTTTGGCTGCCTAAGAATGACAAAAATCTAAGTCCAACTAACACTCACGGACCCAAAATAAAGAGGGTACCAATCACTTCAACAATCAAATTTGTTTCTACAGGTTATGAGTGCACAAGTGAAAAACAAAAAGCTCAAAAACATGTGGATTCTGGACAGTGGCTATTCTCGGCACATGACTGGGATGAAAGAGCTCTTCTCAACACTTGAGTTGAAAAATGGAGGTACGGTGTCTTTTGGAGATAACTCCAAAGGAAGAATAAAAGGAATGGGAACAATAGGTAATCCTAATACCCTACTTATATATGAGGTTTTGTTTGTAGATGATCTAAAATTTAATCTATTTAGAATAAGTCAGTTATGTGATAAAGGATTCAAGATAAAATTTGGGAAAGAAAATTGTCTTGTTAAGCATGCTAAACATAAAATGAAGATTGTTGGAAATAGAAAAGATAATATCGATGTGCTTGATTTGAGTGATTGAATGTTGAACAAACATGCTTGGTTATGAATAAAAATGATGATGCTTGGTTGTGGCATAGAAAGCTAGGACATATGGGTCTAGGCTTAATAGAAAGATTGTATAAGCATAACCTAGTGAAAGGTCTTCCATCTCTAGAGTTTAACAATGATAGATTATGTGAAGCGTGCATTAAGGGTAAACATATGCAAAGTAGCTTCAAATCGAAGCTTGTGGTGAGTACATCTAGACCATTAAAGATACTACACATGGACCTTTTCGGTCCTATAAGAACAACAACACTAAATGGTAAATATTATGTCTTAGTCATTATAGATGATTATTCTAGATTTACATGGACATATTTGCTTGCTAGAAAGGATGAGGCATTTGAGAAGTTTGCTGTAAAATGGTTCAAAATGAAAAAGATATTTCCATCATAAAAATAAGAACTAATCATGGTGGTGAGTTTGAAAACCAAGTTTTTGAAAAATTATGTTTAGAAAATGGCATTTCACCTAACTTTTCAACTTTTAGAACACCACAACAAAATGGTGTTGTTGAAAGGAAAAATAGAACTCTTCAAGAAATGGTTAGGACCATGATGTGTAAATATAACCTTCCTAAACACTTTTAGGGAGAATGTTGGAATATATTGTAATGAAATTAGAATATATTAACATTTTGATGATGAGAAAAATAGGATTATAATATGAGAATAGTATAATCATTGTTTGATTGTTTATTGGTTTAAATAAGAAAATCAATATTAGAACTTTATTTATGAAAGTACTGTTCACGTATAGTACTGTTCACACATATGCAAAATAGCCTCCAACGGTAAGAACACTGTTAACCATAGTACTGTTCATGCATGATTCAAAATTGCTTCCAACGGTAAGAACATTGTTCACGTAAATAGTACTATTCACACAAAATAGTACTGCTCACCAACGGAAAGAAAAAACGGGAAGAAGAAAAGAAGGTGGGAAATCAACGGTATTGTTGGATCAACGGCTCTTTTGAGTGATATCTTGATGCTATATAAGAGATAGAAGGTTAAGTGTTTGATACAACGAAAAATAAGAGAAATTAAGTGTTCTTGAAGTGGAATTTCATCAATCTTCTCTCAAGCTCATCAAGTTCATCAAGTTGAAGAAATCATTCGGTGATTCTACTCTAAGCTCATTACTGCTTTGATATTCTTGCTAGGAAATCAGTTTGATTTTCAATTGATATCATATTTGAGCTAATTTGGTTCGGATAAATAGTACTACGATTTGATAAATTGGGGCTTCTGTCTATACTACTTTAGATCAAATATCTGCACTTATCTGAAGCTTAGGAAATTAGTTTGCTCTTCAATTCATATCTTAATTGAGCTGATTTCATACTAGTAAACAGTGTTAGGGTGTATTTGAATTTGGGACTTTTGTCCATATCATTCTGTATTAAGTCACTAGCACTTGTTTAAAGCTTATGAACTTAAATTCATATCTTACAGAAGCTAAATTTGGAAATTGTACTTAATTGTTACTCTTTGTTTAAATTCTTGGGGAGAGAATTTGTAACTGGGATTGAGGGAGTGGTTCTCCCTTGTAACTGGGTTTAAGGGATTGGTTCTCCCTTGTAATCAATTGTGTAATTGATTGAAGAGTGACTCTAGTAGGTTGTTACTAGAGTGGGGTGGAGTAGGTGCCAAGGTGGCTTGGGCCGAACCACCTTCCAAAAATCTGTGTCTTTGTTTTGTGTGATAACTTTACTTGTTGCTTTTATTGTTTAACATAAGAAAAACGAAAAAGACTAAAAGATTTTTAATAAACCTAATTCACCCCCCTTTTAGGTTGCTATAGGATCCAACAAGTGGTATCAGAGCAGGTTATCTCTACTCTGACTAGATTTAGTTAGATATTAGTGAGATTTGCATAGCAACCAAAATGGCTGCCTTATTGACCTTTAATAGACCACCCATATTTGATGGTACAAACTATAACCATTGGAAAAATATAATGAAAATGTTTATAATGGGACAAGATGTAGAATCTTGGAAAATCATAAACAAAACAATAGAAATACCCAAGGAATCACCTTTACTTTGGTCAAATGAAGTTTCCAAAGAAATGGAGAAAAATGGTAAAGCTATGACTATGTTGTATTATTCTTTGACTGCATCTGAATATAATAAAATCTCTACTTGTCAAACAGCAAAAGAACTTTGGGATAAATTAGAGGTCTTGCATGAAGGAACTGAAAAAGTTAAAGACTCTAAAATTGACATGTTGATTCATAACAATGAATTGTTTGTGATGAAACCAGGTGAAAGCATTTCTGAAATGTATAATAGATTTAATGATATTGTTACTAAACTTACATTGCTAGGAGAGACTTATCCAAACAAGAAATTAGTCAAAAAGATTTTAGCATGTTTAGATAGAACTTAGGAAGCTAAAAGAACTGCCATCGAAGAAGGAAATGATTTGAATACAATGAAGCTAGATGAATTGATAGGATCTCTATTAACATATGAGCTTCAAATCAATAGAAGAATCAATGATATAGAAGAGTCAAAGAAAGTAGATAAAAATATTGCTTTTAAGATTGCAGTAAATGATAATGATAATTCTGATTCTGATGAGGATGTTGCATTACTTGCTCGAAAAATAAGGAAGTTCTACAAAGCAAAAGGTAAGAATGCAACTAGAGCTACTGATGATCTTTGCTTTGAGTGCAAGAAACCAGGTCATATAAAAGAAAACTACCCAACTTTGAAGAAAAAGAAGGATAGAAAGTCTAAGAAGAAAGTGATGGTGGCTACTTGGGATGATGACTCATCTTCGGATGAAGAAGTAGTGGAGACAGCAAATGTATGCTTCATGGGGATAGAAAGGCATGCTGAGAAGAGTGAATCAATGCCTATTTGGGATAAAGACAGCTCATCTTCTGATGAACAAGAAGATGAAAGGAACTTTCAATGTTTCATGGCAATGGAGAGCTATGATAACTATGAGGTAAGTACATCTAACAAGTGTCAAGATTGTATTTTATTTAATGAGCTAAATGATACATTCACTGAAGTGGTTGATAGATTGCATGAGTTAGAATCTGAAAATAAATTACTAAAAGAAAATCTGTTCAGCATGCAATCTGAAAAGAATGAGCTTAAATGCCAATTAAAGCAATCAAGTTTGAATGTAGAAGAACATGAGAAAATGAAGAACCAATATGAGCTAGCTGTAAATGAAAACTCAAGCATGAAACTTGATATTAAAAAGCTAAAAGAAACAATTTTATCTCATGGAAACAAACCTGAAATGAATGATAATATGTGTATGTGTTCTGATTTGAATGAAAAGCATGAGCATATGAAGAATGAAATTGATTCCTTAACTAAAAAGCTTTTAAATATTGATTGTTTAAAGAAAGAGCTTGAACACAAACTAAATAGCTCAACATGCTTGCTGAACAAGTTTGCTAATGGTAATGCCATGCTTGAAAAGATATTACAATCACAACAAGGCATGTATGACAAGGCTGGTATAGGTTATAGATCAAATGTTGATGCAAAACCTTTTACTAGATTTTTTGAAAAGAAAAACAGCATGACCTCTTTGTATGATAAATGCACATATTGTAAATATGTTGGTCATTCTATTGAAAAATGTCCATTGAAAGCTGGTAGAAGCTTTAAGATTAAGAGAAAATGGGTGCCAAAAGGCACAATGATCCCTAACACTCATGGACCCAAAGAAAAGTGGGTACCAACAAAATCAAAGATTATTTTCTATTCTGTAGGGCTTGAAATCAGTGGAGGAGATAGACCACAGCAAGGAAACATGGATTGTGGACAGCGGATGCTCCAAACACATGACTGGAAATCCCAAACTGTTTTCAACCATTGCCCCAAGACATGAAGGAACGGTATCATTTGGAGATGATTCCTCTTGCATCATAAAAGGTATAGGAACAATAGGTAATTCATCCTCATCTTTTGTGATTGATGATGTTTTGTATGTAGAAGGATTGAAACATAATCTCATAAGTGTTAGTCAACTATGTGATAAGGACCATAAAGTAAAGTTTAGATCAAATTTCTGCAAAATATCTAGCAAACATAAAAAGACTGTTGTTTTTGGAAAAAGACTAGGAAATATATATGTTCTAGATCTAACACATTTCAAAAACAAAGAAATATGCTTAGCGGTAGATCTGGACAATAGTAGCTGGTTGTGGCATAAGAGATTGGCTCATATTAATGTGAAACAACTTGTAAAATTGTATAGAAAAGACTTAGTAAGAGGGCTACCAGAACTGAAATGTGACAAAAATGTGGTGTGTGATGCATGCATTAAAGGAAAACATGCAAAGACTAGTTTTAATTCAAAAGATATAGTTACAACCACAAAACCAATTGAATAACATATGGATCTCTTTGGACCCATGCGGACAGCAAGCCTTGGAGGTAAGTATTATGTGTTTGTAATTGTTGATGATTACTCTAGATTTACTTGGACATTTGGCATTGCACATAAAAGTGAAACCTTTCATGTGTTTGAAAAGTTTTGCAAAAAGGTGCAAAATGAGAAAGATTCTAAAATCAAATGCATTCATACGAATAATGGGAAAGAATTTAAGAATCATGAGTTTGAAGATTTTTGTACTAAAAATGGAATTGAACATAATTTTTTTGCACCAAGAACACCATAACAAAATGGTGTAATGGAAAGAAAGAATAGAACACTACAAGAACTAGGTAGAGCTATGTTGTGTGAAAATAGTTTACCTATGTATTTGTGGGGTGAAGCTGTAAATACTGCATGTTATGTCTCAAATAGGGTTCTAATCAGACCTATATTAGAGAAAACCCTATATGAATTGTTTTATGGAAAAAGGCCAAATGTAGCATATTTTCACATATTTGGATGTAAGTGTTTTGTGCATAATAATGGAAAAGAAAATTTGGGTAAATTCGATTCCAAAAGTGATGAAGGAATCTTTCTAGGATACTCTAGTAGTAGCAAAGCATTTAGAGTTCTAAATAGAAGAACATTAGTGGTAGAAGAATCAGTCCATGTAATATTTGATGAAACTATTAAATCCCAAGCAAGGGAAAGGTTGATTACATGTGCAGATGAAAATCCAATGCTTGCACCACTTCTGGACACTTCACAAAGCAATGCTTCTAGTACAAGTAAAGATTCAGAATTTGTACCATTGCTGGAAGCTCTAGACAGTAACTCTCCCGATGCTTGCATTATACAAGATGAAAGGGAAGAGTGGCAAGAACATGTGCAAAGAGACCCCACTTATCCAAGGGTACGAAATGAGGTAACTCCTACTAATATTATTGGAAATTCCTTGGATAAGGTCAGTACTCGATCCTCAACCCATAATGTTTGTGCATTTGCTGCATTCCTATCACAAGAAGAACCTAGGAACATTAAAGAAGCACTACTTGATAGTAATTGGATCATTGCCATGCAAGAAGAGTTAAATCAATTTCAAAGAAGTAAAGTTTGGGAATTAACTCTTAGACCAGAAAATAAAACCATCATTGGAACAAAATGGGTATATAGGAATAAAATGGATGAACATGGAACAATAGTTAGAAATAAGGCTAGACTTGTTGCACAAGGATATAACCAAGAAGAAGGCATAGACTATGATGAGACTTATGCACCAGTAGCTAGATTGGAATCCATTCGCATGCTTTTAGCTTATGCATCTCATAAGAATTTCAAATTGTTTCAAATGGATGTCAAAAGTACATTTTTGAATGGCTACATAAATGAGGAAGTATATGTTGAACAACCTCCTGGTTTTGAAGATGCTTTATTTCCAAATCATGTTTTTAAACTCACTAAGGCATTGTATGGTTTGAAACAAGCTCCAAGAGCTTGGTATGATCATTTGAGTACATACTTGGTAGAAAACAACTTCAAAAAGGGTGCTGTAGACACTACTTTATTTATCAAGTCACATGATTATGATATTCTCTTAGTTCAAATATATGTGGATGATGTCATTTTTGGTTCATCTAATTCATCTTTGTGCACTGAATTTGCTGAACTTATGAAGAAAGAATTTGAAATGAGCATGATGGGAGAACTTAGTTATTTTCTAGGATTGCAAATTAAGCAAACAACACATGGTATTGTTATCTCTCAAAGTAAATTTACATATGAACTTCTTAAGAAGTTCAACTTTGAGCAAGTCAAAGAGATAGATACTCCTATGGGTACTTCTACTCATATACATGCTGATCCGGAAGGTACTTCTATTGATCAAAAGACTTATAGAAGCATGATAGGATCATTGTTATATCTCACTGCTTCTCGACCTGATATTCTTTTTAGTGTGTGTCTTTGTGCACGATATCAAGCTAATCCTAAAGAGAGTCATCTTGCTGCTGTAAAGAGAATCTTTCGATATCTCAAACACACACCTAAGCTAGGTATATGGTATCCTAGAGAATCATCTTTTCATTTGCATGCATATAGTGATGCGGATTATGCTGGTTGCAAAACCGATCGTAAGAGTACTAGTGGAACATGTCAATTTCTAGGAAATATGTTAGTTTCATGGTTCTCTAAGAAACAACAAAGTGTTGCTATCTCTACTACTGAAGCTGAATATATTGCTTTGGGTAGTTGTTGTGCACAAGTTCTTTGGATGAAAAATCAACTTGCCGATTTTAATTCATTTCAAAGTTCTATATCTTTAAAGTGTGATAACACAAGTGCTATTAACCTCACAAAAAATCCTATTCAGCACTCTCGCACTAAACACATAGAGATTAGACATCATTTCATAAGGGATCATGTCCTTAAAGGAAATGTCACCATAGAATATGTTAGCACTTTTCATCAACTTGCGGACATTTTTACTAAACCTCTCGACAAAGAAAGGTTTTGTTATCTACGAAGAGAGTTAGGAATGTGTAATGTAGATGATTTATAGGTCCAATTTTTGCAAAATTTGTATCACTACATTAATGTACTGGCATACATGTGCTCTTCATCAATCTCATGATTGAAGTAGCCTTCATTGTCAATCAACATTCCCTTTCTTGTAACAAGAAGGGGCCCTTCTTAGTTTGAAGGGGAGTTTACTTGATATTCTGCTGCAACACTCCAAACTCCGCTGCAAAACTCCATACTCGGATGTAAACTCCACTTTACAATAATGGTAGGCGCTACTACTCAGGGGGAGCTTTTGATTCATCATATCGGGTATGATCTTTCCAATTTTTTGTTACTTGCTGATACAACACATGCCCTGTAAGATATGTATCGTTTCTCTTTTGCTGGTAAACTCTGAATTTTGCTTTCTAGAACTCAATTCTGCAAATATGGTGATGTTGTGATGATAAATTTTGGTGATGTGTGCACATCTTTGTTATCATCTACTCTGCTGCAAATCTCTATATAATCATGCAGAAAAGACATTTCCTCTCATTGCATACATGAAACAACAACTCTCTTCATGATCAAATGATTTTAAATACATCTATTGTCATGATTAATAGATATTTTTCATGCATATACTCCTATATCCTTTGCGTTGTGCCTGGTTGAACTACTTTGTGAGGAAGCTATCTTTGAGGGGAAGCTATGAGCTTTTATGACATGTTAAAATAACCCTATGCTATAGTTTTATGATTTTAGTATTATTATGGTTATAGCACATGATTTACTGTTTTTTTGGTGTTGATAAAGCAAAAAGGGGGAGAAATATATGCTACGATGCTATGTTGATCATATATATTTGATGTACTTGGCATCGTAGCATAAGGAGAGAAATCATTTGGTATAAGGGGAGAAATACATGATGTTATATTGATCATATGCACTTTGGCCTTAATATAGGGGGAGAAATATATTTCTTGATTGTTATATTGATCTCGTATTGATTATGCATCAATATATATTTAAAAGTGTTTTCAAAGTGCTTATGCTTGACTTGGAAACTTGAAAGTTGAAAAGCTGAAAATGATTTATATTACATCAAAATGTTTTATTTTATCATCATCAAAAAGGGGGAGAATGTTGGAATATATTGTAATGAAATTAGAATATATTAACATTTTGATGATGAGAAAAATAGAATTATAATATGAGAATAGTATAATCATTGTTTGATTGTTTATTGGTTTAAATAAGAAAATCAATATTAGAACTTTATGTATGAAAGTACTATTCACGTATAGTACTGTTCACACATATTCAAAATAGCCTCCAATGGTAAGAACACTGTTCACCATAGTACTATTCATGCATGATTGAAAATTGCTTCCAACGGTAACAACACTGTTCACGTAAATAGTACTGTTCACACAAAATAGTACTGCTCACCAACGGAAAGAAAAAAACGGGAAGAAGAAAAGAAGGTGGGAAATCAACGGTATTGTTGGAGCAATGGCTCTTTTAAGTGATATCTTGATGCTATATAAGAGATAGAAGGTTAAGTGTTTGATACAATGAAAAATAAGAGAAATTAAGTGTTCTTGAAGTGGAATTTCATCAATCTTCTCTCAAGCTCATCAAGTTCATCAAGTTGAAGAAATCATTCGGTGATTCTACTCTTAGCTCATTACTGCTTTGATATTCTTGCTAGGAAATCAGTTTGATTTTTAATTGATATCATATTTGAGCTAATTTGGTTCAGATAAATAGTGCTACGATTTGATAAATTGGGGCTTCTATCTATACTACTTTAGATAAAATATCTGCACTTATCTGAAGCTTAGGAAATCAGTTTGCTCTTCAATTCATATTTTAATTGAGCTGATTTCATACGAGTAAACAGTGCTAGGGTGTATTTGAATTTGGGGCTTTTGTCCATATCATTCTGTATTAAGTCACTAGCACTTGTTTAAAGCTTCTGAACTTAAATTCATATCTTACAAAAGCTAAATTTGGAAATTGTACTTAATTGTTACTCTTTGTTTAAATTCTTGGCGAGAGAATTTGTAACTGGGATTGAGGGAGTGGTTCTCCCTTGTAACTGGGATTGAGGGAGTGGTTCTCCCTTGTAACTGGGTTTGAGGGATTGGTTCTCCCTTGTAATCAATTGTGTAATTGATTGAAGAGTGACTCTAGTAGGTTGTTGCTAGAGTGGGGTGGAGTAGGTGCCGAGGTGGCTTGGGCCGAACCACCTTCCAAAAATCTGTGTCTTTGTCTTGTGTGATAACTTTACTTGTTGCTTTTATTGTTTAACATAAGAAAAACGAAAAAGACTAAAAGATTTTTAATAAACCTAATTCACCCCCCCTCTTAGGTTGCTATAGGATCCAACAAAGAAGCTGTAAATACAGCTTGTTATATTTCAAATCGTGCTCTACTAAGACCGATTTTGAGAAAGACACCTTTTGAACTATTCTTTGAAAGAAAACCAAACATTTCATATTTTCACGTTTTTGGCAGTAAATGTTTTGTTTTAAATCATGGAAAAGAATCACTTGGAAAGTTTGATTCCAAAAGTGACGAAGCAATCTTTCTTGGATATTCTCATACAAGTAAGGCATATCGGGTGTTCAATAAATGAACCTTAGTTGTAGAAGAGTCAATCCATGTTAAGTTTGAGGATGATTGTCATGGTATTCAAGAAATCGAAGAGAACATTAGATCTAAAAGTGTTCCAAATAAGGCTGAAGTTGAAGGGGAGTTTGAAACTAGGGAACGTTCCTTTCCAAGAGTAAGAAATGAAGTAGATCAAGATCACATCATAGGAAATCTTAATGTTAGAGTGAGCACAAGGTCTCGGGTTCACAACATTTGTGAACATCAAGCCTTTCTATCTCAAGTAGAGCCAAAGAAAGTAGATGAGGCTCTTGAAGATGAAAACTAGTTCCTTGCTATGCAAGAAGAATTAAACCAGTTTGAAAGAAGCAAGGTTTGGAATCTAGTTCCTAGACCAAATGATCATCCGATTATAGGCACAAAATGGGTGTTTAGAAATAAACTAGATGAAAATGGCATTATTACTAGAAATAAGGCTAGATTAGTAGCCCAAGGATATAGTCAAGAAGAAGGAATTGACTATGATGAAACATTTGCACTAGTGGCTAGGTTAGAAGCAATTAGGATTTTACTTGCCTTTGCTTGTTATATGAACTTTACCTTGTTTCAAATGGATGTCAAAAGTGCATTTTTAAATGGCATTGTAAAGGAAGAGGTATATGTTGAACAACCACCTGGATTTGAAGATCCAATTCATTCAAATCATGTTTTTAAACTTTCAAAAGCTTTATATGGTTTGAAACAAGCTCCACGGGCTTGGTATGATAAGCTAAGCTCTTTCTTGATTGATAATGGTTTTAGGAAAGGGAAAGTGGACAATACTTTATTCATAAAGAATAAAGAAAAGGAGATTTTAATTGTTCAAATATATGTTGATGACATTGTGTTTGGTTCTACAAACTCTATATTATGTGAAGAGTTTGCTGCATGCATGCAAAGTGAATTTGAAATGAGTATGATGGATGAGCTAACCTACTTTTTTGGGTTGCAAATCAAACAAACAAACAAAGGAACATTTATAAGTCAAACTAAATACACAAATGAATTGCTTAAGAAATACAAGATGCATGACTTTAAACCAATGAACATACCTATGAGCACCTCTTTATCATTATCTAATGAAAAAGATGGAATTAGCGTAGACTCTAAATCATATCATGGAATGATTGGATCTTTGCTATATTTGACTACATCTAGACTTGATATTATGTTTAGTGTGTGCTTATGTGCTAGATATCAATCAAATCCAAAAGAACATCATCTAGTTATTGTAAAAAGAATTTTTAAATACCTAAGAGACACGATTTCGTTAGGAATCTGGTATCCTAGAGATACAACCTTGGACTTGCATGCCTTTAGTGATTCAGATTATGCTGGTTGCAAATTAGATAGGAAAAGTACGAGTAGTGGATGTCACTATCTAAGAAACATGCTTATTTCTTGGCACTCCAAGAAACAAAATTATGTAACTTTGTCCTCCACTGAAGCCAAATACATAGCTGCTGCTAGTAGTTATGCTCAAATCTTGTGGATGAAAAAACAATTATAAGATTATGGTATATCATCACAGAAAGTTCCATTAAAATGTGATAACACTAGTGCCATTAATCTCACCAAGAATCCCATACAACACTCTAAAACTAAACATATAGAAATTAAACATCATTTCATTAGGGACCATGTTCAAAAAGGAGATGTTATTCTTGAATTTGTGTGCACAGATCAGCAAATTGCTGATATCCTAACCAAACCTTTATCTAAAGAAAGGTTTTATGCTCTTAGAAGAGAGCTTGGAATGTTAGTCCCTGCAAATCTTTAAATGTCCTATTCTTGGTTATTGCAATATTTCTGCTCTTTTGTTGTTACCCAAATTGCTCGATTTAAGGGGGAGTTGCTCTATTTCAGCAACATTCGGTTAGTGTCCTAACTTTATCCTTTTGTTGGTCATTTTTATTTCTTGATTCCTTGCATAGTCGTCTTTTTGCTTATGACAAAAAAGGGGAGAGAGAATAGTTGCACATTATTAGTCTCATTTCTGACTTTACAAGTGCAGAATGTGGGATATCTTTCTAGCACCCAGTTTGCAAAATTACAAACCTATGTGTTCCATGATGTTTGACGTATTAGAAACATGCATAGGATTTGCTTGTTGATCATATCAACTCGAATCACATGATAGTTGTGTAATTAAGCTATGATCAACTTTTGCAATGTTTGTTGTGTACATCTTCATGAAAAACATGATTAATTGATTGGTGACATGTGCCATGCTATTGAGATATTTTGTCATCATAAAAAAAGGGAGATTGTTGGAAAATAAGGGTTTTGTTTGTGACAAAATGTATTTATGAATATATTTGTTGAAATATATTTTTCATAAGTGCAAAAGAAAATCATAAGAAGTAAAAGGTGTACAAGTTATAATATCAATTAATGAATTATAAAGTAACCAGGTTCCTACATTTCTTGATATAATGTCACTATATAGTGCTCTTAAGAAATGATTTATTTAATTTCATTATATAATGTCTTGAGAACAAGGCTTACCAAATTGAAATTAAATATGTCATACATTGTGATTAAGAAAAAATGATACTTGCTCTTGCTTGGATGAAGGTTGAAGTATATGGCTCTATTTTTGGAAAAAACTTTAGTTCTATCAAGTACTTATATCATATCATTCTTGGATTGGTATTGCTCTCGGCCTGATTCTCGGCTTGGTATTGATTCTCGGCCTAATATTGATTCTCGGCCTGATATTGATTCTCAACCTAATATTGACTCTCGGCCTGGTTGTATTCTCGGCTTGTCTCTATTCTTAGCCTAACTCTCGGCTTGGTTGTGTTCTCAACCCATCTTATGGTCTCATGGCCCACTTATCTATCCAGCAGATAAGTGAGCTCGGCTGGTGATGAAACTCATCGTTTCACTTACACACCGTCTCACTTATTCGAACCTGATGCCCTAAGAGCATACGATCGATGACTGCCGAAATAAGAGAGGGACATAGATGGAGGAACAGTGCCATTGGTGACCGAATCCTCAACGGGAGGATTTTTGAAGAGACTGTCAGAACAATCTGATTTGAGCTGGAAAATGAAGAGGTGAAGCTGATTTGAAGGCTGGTTTACTATTTTAAGGGGAAAATAGCTTCATCATTGAGGTTTGAAAAGTCTAAAACCCTAGCTCTAATCTTTCTATTTAAGAAGAGCTATTCTATGGAGAAGGGTTTGACACATACAATTATTTGAAGTTCTCTTTGAGTGAAGAATCGACTATTGAGCTGATCTTTTGATCATCCAATCTTATATACTTTCAATGAAGTACAAGCTTATGGTGATATTTTGATTAAATACTTATTCGTTCATTTATATGATCGATTGGATCTTGTATAACTCTGTTTATGTGCTGATTTCATTAAAAATACTTATTGCACATAAACATTGAAAGGAATCCAAAACCCTAATTTATTTCAATTTAGGGTTTTCATGATAGGAGCTTAGAGTTATCATATTTACATCAAATAAGCTCCTTTAGGTTACAGAATCCCACAACTTGTTATATTATTTGGGATTTGTAATTGATTTATAATCTTTTGATCATATTATATAACATTGTACAAGAAATTCCTTGAGAAGGAATTGTTTGAGTTAGGGAAAACGTTTTCTCCTAACTTGATTGAGTAAAGGAAACTTCAATCGGTTTGATTAAAGGAGAATAAGGTGGACGTAGGACTTAAGGTGTGAGTGCCGAACCACCATGGTAAATTTGGTGTCAATCTTTTTACTTACTATTGTTCTAACCATCTTATAATATTTAATGCCTCTTATTTTATCAATTATCTGTTCCTAAGCTATCAGAATATTTGATACATATAAGTGTGACAATATTCTTGATAACGTGTTGTTTGACTTAGAAGTAGAGCATCATATGTTTGAAATTTGTTCAATTTATATTGATATTATTTGTGTGACTTATCCAACATATTGAGTTGAGCATTTGTTAACATAATAGTTTTAATTGTTGGTTATAACAATTCAACCCCCCTTCTTGTTAAGCCATAAAACCCAACACCCACTAGTAACCGTCATGGAGCCTACCCCTTAGCCTATCAACCCAGTGCCCACCATGGATGCCTCTTTATTCCTCCTCACTTCTAGCATTCGGGTTTGGACAATTCTAAATAGCCCCAATCAAATCTTCACTGTGGAAAACCTTGATGAGGCCTCACCTTCTCCCATTAAACCGCTACCTTTTACTTTGGTTCCACCACCACCAATGCCCAACGCCCCCCTTCCATTGACTAATGTGGTTTCAATTGCCTCCATCACTAGCTTGGTTAAGGATCCCACACTCCCTTACATGGGACAAGCCATGGTGCCACCCATGTTGTTGTAATCTCTAAAGGCAATCCCCCACTTCTACCTCCCCACCCAAAGCCTCCACCATTGTCAATCTCCCCGCCAACTACTTTCCCCGATGTTTTGCCCACTATAGGTTCTGGACCCATGCCTTTAGAGGGCCCTCGACTACTAGATCCCTAGCCTAATTGAGGGCATGGGTTGCCAAGCCACTAGCCTAGTTAGGGTCATGGGCTACATGGCCCCCCAACCAGTTGGGGCCACGGCCATCGAGCCCTTAGTCTGGTTAAGGCCATGGGCCGTAGGGCCCCCATGACCCTTAGGGCCACGCCTAGCATGGGCTGCAGAGATCCCAAAACCCTTGGGGCCCTAGACCATAGGCTTCTCAGCTTACTTAGGGCCCTAGCTAGCAATGCCCCCAACCCCCTTGGCCTATTGGGCAATAGCCTTTGCAGTACATTTGGGGCCATGGACTACAAACCTCCTCCAAACCCTTGAGGCCATGGATAGTAGACCCCTTAGCCCACTTGGGGTCATGGACTGCAACCTTCCCAACTAACTTAGGGCCTAAGCTTGCTACCTTTTTAGCACCCTTGGGGCCCTAAATAGTAAGCTCCTCAGCCTCAATGGGGCCCTAACCCGCAAGCCTACTAGCCTAATTAGCACCACAGCCCCCATGGCCCTCTACCACCTTAGGGTCCATACTAGATAAGGCTTATTCAACCCTAGACGGCCACCATACCCAAGCCACCAGGACCCTTGGCAACCCTGCCCCCTAACATCGAAAAGTATGGCTCCACCACCACTCCTCAACCTCCCAAGTAGCATGGGGCCCTTATAACCGACCCACAACCTCCCCCCTCGTTGTGGGGTACAATTGATCCCTCCTTCGCATAAGGCCCCCACAACTCCCCCTCCACTAGTGGGCTTTCCACTTGGCTTACTTCCTTCGGTAGCCAACCCCTTCGATGTTAAGGGTACCCCCATGCAACAACACCTTTACGAATAGGGTTAACCCTCCTTCAAACCTTTCCTATGACTATAACTCCTTAGGTACTTCTGGCTTTCACTTTTAAAGCCCTAAATTTCCTAAATTTAAGGGTCTTCTACCTAAGACATGGATTTCTAATTATGAGTTTTACTTTCATTTTAAGTTGATAGATGATTATGAAAAAAATAGAGTACAAGGCCATTTATTTTAGAGAGGCAACTGTTGAATAGGTAGTTAATTTTCTGAAACAGCAAGGCTGAATCACTTAGGATCAATTTACTCAAGTTGTTTGTAATAAGTTTACGGTTATTGAGATAAAAGGTGCTTTTGGCAAGTTTCATTTATTTTGCCAAACCACCATGGTCCAATATTATATGAATGACTTCGACTGCCTCTGCTATCATATTTTAGATTAACACTTGGGTTGAATTAATGAGGTGTTTTTGGCCTCCTTCTTAGTGGGCTTGAAAGATGATGTGAAGGTCCCCATTATGCTTTCCCAACCTTGTGACTTGGACGCGGCTTATAAACAAGCTCTCTTGTAAAAAAACTTAATTCATTCTGATAACTTTATTTTTATAGAGTTATTTTAGCTATTTTTGACAATAAATAACTTTAATAATTATAAGAAAACATTTGAATTCCTCTTTATTTACCTAAAATTTGTTTTGTTTATATAGCATAATAAGGCATAGAGAAAAATGATGAATAGGGAGAACCTAATACTTATTGTGTGGCAAAATCATAATATCAAGATCAAAAGAGTCAAGATGGGCTTGTACTTTGGATGATTATTATTAGATTTTCTATTGTTGTTGGGTTTTCTAAATAAATAGAAAACTCAGTTATGTTAGGAATTCAAATTCCAATTAATTTAAGAGTTCAAAACCCAATTAGTTTAGGTATCCAAAACTAACTTTTACTAGGATAAGATCTAAACCTAAAACTCTATTTAAGAGAATAGAAAAAGTGAAAGAGGGAGGAGGAAATTGAGCATAACTCAAAGAAAGAGGCTAAGAATTCAAGGTTTTCTTAAAGAGAAGACTAAAAGAGTGATAGACTTCTTGTTCTTGGATTCAAGATGCTTTCTTTATTTCCTATTATTGTTCTTCTTCATTATTTCTTTATGCTTTAGTTTACTTTTGTTAGAGCTATGATGTAACCTAATTATGATGGTATGAATCTTAGGATTATTATGTTTTGCAAGATATTTTGTTTATGTGAAGTTGCATATTACTGTGTTTAATGCTTTTAAGTGATTAGCTACCACTTAAATGATTTGATTTGCATGTTTGAGACCAACATGAGATGATATGCAGTTATTTCTTATAATGTGTAATCATAAATTAAATATGGATAGACATATATTATATTGTTTGTGTGGCTTTCAGTGTAAACTAGGAATGTTCATAGATCCTAATGCATTTGGTTTGTTTAAGTGAATTAATAAACTAAGTAGGTTGCTATACCTCGACATAGGATAGTAAATAAATTAGGAAGTTCTATCATCATATAGATATTATCCCTCTTGCAAGCATAAATAATCAATATTAATACCTAGTAGTTATGATGAAATTATATGTTCTAACATATTTAGTGCATTTAGTTTTCTTAAATTTAGTTAGTTAATCTATCATCTATCATTTGGATTTGTTAGATAAATTCTAGGAGTTATTCACCATTAGCAATTAGTTAGTCTAGTAATCATCAATCCCTGTGGAATGATATCTTTCTTATCATTATATTACTTATTTGACATGTTCACTTGCATTTAGAATTTCATCTAACACATTCCACCAGCAAAGGAGTAGTATCTCCCACCATTTTTTCCTAGCACCCATTTCCCTAGGCCCTAAGACCCATTCCAACCAAAACCAAGGGGCTTAAGCCTACTTTTGCTAATGAGAGTATGTGCTTACCCACTAGACACATCACTAATGCATAGATGCAAGCCCATAGGGAGTAAGGCCTATGTTACCATTTGATAAGAAGTGGATTTGAAGTCATATTTGTGAGAAGAAACAACTTTTTCTCCTAATTGATGATGATGACTCAATAAAGCAGTTTGATAGTGACTTAGCCTTGGCTCAACAAATTTAGGAGCTTCCAAAAGCATTGAAGTCCACTGATGTTCTCTTTATACATGCCATGGTGGGCAGTTCTTCTGACACCTTCAAGTTAGAGGCCTACTTTAGAAAATCTTGAATTGACATGTTATTTGATAAAGAAGCCACCCACAATTGTGTGGATGTCAAGTTAGCCCGCATATTAGGTTTCTAGTTGGAAGACGTTACCCCTTTTTGAGTCTGGATTGTAGGAGACCACCAATTACATGGTCACTTGAATTGCAGTCAATTCAATTGCAAGATCCAGGGCCATCAATTTGTAATGGAGGTTCAGGTCCTTCCTTTGGTGGTTGTGATGCAATCTTAGGTATGTAGTGGGTAGAATAAGTCAATCTTGTCAGCTTAGATGTGTTTAAAAACACTATTACTACTCATATTGGGGGCCAACTAGTAGTGTTGATTGGATCACGATGTAAAAGGGCATCATTAGCAGTCATTAGTGGGCCTAACTTTTGTCGTTAGGTGACAAAGCACCCCTATTACCTGGTGGGGTAGCTCTGAGCCATCGAGCTGAACTAGGAGAAGGACATTCTGGATGGGTTAACTAATATGTTGATAGACTATGCAAATGTGTTGGAGACCCCCACTTAGCTTCTGTTGAACCATGAGTTTAACCACCACATTCCTTTATGAGAAGCAAATGCACCAGTTAATGTACGGCTCTACCAATACCCCTACGTGTAATAGGCCGAGATAGAAAAAATGGTGGAGGATACGTTGACCACCGATGTAATCTGTAATAGCTTAAGCCCCTTTGCCTCTCTCGTGCTGTTGGTTAAGAAACACGATGGCAATTAGCACTTCTGTGAGGACTACCATACCCCAAATGAACATCAAGGATAAGTTTCTTATTCCAGTCATTGATGAGCTCTTAGATGAGTTCTATAGGGCCACATGGTTCTCCAAGTTAGATTTGAAGTCCAGTTACTATCAGGTTTGGGTGTTTCCACTTGACATTCCGAAGATGGCCTTTAGAACCCATCAAAGCCACTATAAGTTTCTAGTCATGCCTTTTGGTTTGACTAATGCTCCCACCACCTTTCAAAGGTTGATGAGTCATATCTTTTGGCCACACTTGTGAAAGTTTGTCCTAATTTTCTTTAATGATATTCTCATATACACTCTAACATAAGACAATCATATGCACCACTTGCACATGGTCTTTTAGCTATTAAGAGATCATCACTTGTATTCCAAGAAAAGTAAGTGTACTTTTGCTCGACGATGAATCAACTACTTAGGCCATATCATTTTAGGAAAGAGCATTAAGGTGGATCCCAAAAAGGTGGAAACCATGTTAACTTGGCCTTGACCAACCTCTATCAAGGGGTTGAGAGGATTCTTGGGCCTTACGGGCTACTATCAGTGCTTTGTTAAAGATTATAGGTGGTTAAGTTAACCCTTGACCTAAATGTTAAGAAAGGATAGTTTCCAGTGGTCCGAAAAAGTCTTTCAAGCTTTTAAGCAACTAAAATAGGCAATGAGTTCCACTCCAGTCTTGGCCACTCTTGATTTTTAAAAACCCTTTGTCCTTGATGTGAATGCATGTTATGGAGGCATTGGAGTAATGTTAATGCAAGAGGGCCGACCCATTACCTATTTAAGTAAAGCATTTGCATTGAAGCATTTGGGGCTCTATACCTATGAGAAAGAACTTCTAATGTCGTGATGGCTGTCCAAAAATGGAGATCCTACATGCTGGGGAATCATTTTATTGTGCATATAGACCATAGTAGCAACATGTTAGAGTAACATGTATCCATTCTAGCCTAGCATAAGTGGCTCACTAAGCTCCTTGGGTTCGATTATAAGATTCAACATAAGAGGGGAACAGAGAATAGAGTTGAAGTTGCCCTCTCTCGACTCTCTATTGGCGATGAGGATATTGATTTACATGTCATGTCTATGTTACAACCTAGCTAGATACAAGAGATGCTTTAGAGTTATGATGGTGACTCCTACATCCAGCAACTCATTTTTAAGTTATTGATTAACTTTTCGGCTTACCCCGATTACAATTTAGTAAAGGGAGTTTTACGCTTTAAGGATAAGGTGATGGTGGGCAACCACATTTCATTGCTAGACCAAATAATGTGACAATTACATAACTATGGTATTACAGGTCATTCTGGGATCCATGACACCTTAAAATGGATACAACAACACTTTTATTGGCCACATATGAGACATACCATTGATATATAGGTTGACAAATGCAAGCTGTATCAATGTTATAAGGGGGAGCAAGTTTCATCTTCAGGGTTACTTTAACTCCTATCAATACCCACTCTAGCATGGCACGACATATCCATGGATTTTATGGAGTACGCAGTACCATATATCATCCACAGATAGATGGCTAAACAAAATGAATCAACCAATGCCTTGAGCAATACTTATGTTGCTCAAGTGGTGAGAGGCCATGGAGGTGGTATTCTTGGTTAGCCTCAATGGAATGGTAGTACAACACCATATCATACTACTCTAGGCATGACATTATTTAAGGCCCTCTATGGGTATCGACCCTGGCAAACCCCCTTATCATAATTTTCAGCTAATTGGCAAGTGAGAGGTGGATGACTTTATGCAAGAATGAGTTGCCTAGCTAGAATTGGTCTGATCCCATTTATTAAAGAGTTAAGCCCACATGATGTACCATGCGAATGAAGGCCTCTTAAAAAGGATCTTTAAGGTAGGAACCTCTATGTACTTGAAGGTACAACCTTACCAATAGTTCTCGCTATCTTAAAGGCGAGTTCACAAGCTATCCCCACGATACTACAAGCTTTACATGATCCTCGAGTGAGTTGGTGAGGTTGCCTATGGACTTGCATTCCCACCTAGCGCCTACATCCACCTAGTGTTTCATGTTTCCCAGCTTAAACAGGCCATTGGAAGGAAATGCAAGCTTTATCTTAGGGTCCCTCTTATTGATAGAGAAGGTAGATTGTTTGTGGAGGCATAGAAAGTGTTGAACCACCACTTGGTACAATGTGGGGACGTGATTGGAGTTAAGTTGCTCATTTAGTGGTCTGAGCATCCTGAGTACAAACTAAGTTGGGAGGACATTGAGTACATTCGGTGCCAGTTTCCATATTTTAAGATTAACCCTTAAGGACAAAGGTTGTTTGAAAGGGTGGGGATTGTTAGGATCTCACTTGAATGGTAGACACATGGTTAATTAAGGGCAAGAAGGACATTTCCATAAGGCCAACAAAGGAAATGAAGCCACACCAGAGAAGAGTCAAAGATAAGGAAGAGGGAAGAGAAGGCTAAGTAAAAACCTATGTCTTTACTTGTTCTTGTTCTTAGCTATAATGTAGCATAGATGCTCTTGTTAGTTAGCTAGCTAGTAGTTTATGGTTGTCTTAGCTGATAATGTAGTTGCTAGACTGATAGTATTGTAGTAGTTGCTAAGTTGGAACTTTTTGGAATTATGCTATATTCAGGAATTTAAGCAATTATAAAGGAGATTCTACCTGATTTTCCCTAAACCTGTGTGTGATCTTTGTTTAGAGATAGCCTTAGTCCTAACATCAACCCAGATGAAATTGTGCAACCCATGAGCCTCTTAATGCAAATTTGAACAAAACAGAAGAAATCTAATTGAACTAACACCATGGAATGTCTTGTAGGCCAAATAAGATGGCTGTCATTGGCAATCCGTGACTCATGACTCACAAAGACTTGACCCAAGATAAAGACATGTGCATTATAAAAGTCTAAATGCACTCAGACCATGGAGTGGTTTTTGTTTGAATTAGTGGAAGAGAAATGCCAAAATAATGAGTTCTATGAAGGAAGATGGAAGAGAAATGCCAAAACAGTGAGTTCTATAGAAGGAGAAACAAATTCTCAAAGAAGAAGTTTGAGGCAAAAATCATTGAAAGAAGCTAAGGGATTCTTAAAGAATATTCTAGAATGGGAATGTTTAGTTTGAAATTCACAAAGAGAGCTCGAGATGAAATAAGTAGGAAAGGAAAAGATGTAGATTTAGAAGAAATCAAATGGAGAAATTTCAAATCCTAGATACTTAATGGTATGCATCTTCAAATACTCTTATTTAAATCTTTCAAATGAAAAAAGTAAAAGAAGGAAAGTTCATACGGTTTTTATCAAGGCAAGATTATGCCATAATTTGGAAAATTGGAGATATTCTAAAATCATGAGACTTATGAATCACCAAATAGGAAAGCTTTGAATATTTCTCAAGATGTAACAATCAAGCTTTAATATTGACTGAACAAAAAAGGTGAAAACTTGGAAAGGAAAATTTAAAGGAATGAAAGCTTCAATGACTAGAATGAAAAGTTAGAAAGTGTTTAGGGGTGTGAAGCCTATAAAGAAAGTAGAAAGAGTTGAAGAAATACACAACTTAAGAATACACTTACACTCTTGAAGCATTCAAGTTTGCTGTTGCAATGTCTTTATCAAAGCTGCCATACTACTAAGCATTTCTTTACTCTACTACTTTGATTGATATTACTATTTGACTATTAGGTTTTGTAATTCTTGCTTAACATTCATATTCATTGCAAGTATGTTATCATGTATTGATTGATTCACCACTGGAGTTTTGGTAGGATTCAATTTATCTCTTAGAGAAGAGATTGGATGTAAGAATGGTGTTCTCATGTAACAATCTTGGAAGCATAGTGGAAGAGGCCTTTTAGCCACACTAGTTAAAAGGTAATTGGGGTCATAAGTAGTTGTTTGTTGTGAGTTGAACTTCTTAAAAATCTCTATGTCATTGTGTAATTGCTTTCTTATTTCGATTGCATTATAATTGCAAAAAAAAATATTTTTAAAATGACTAATCAATTCAACCCCCCTTTCTTGATTGATTAGGGTGCCTAGAATCCTACGTACTTAAAACAACAAAAAGAACATACTATTTTAAATACCAAACATTCTTACTGATTCTTTTTGAAGTTTACTACCTAATCCTTATTTGCTTAAAATTGCAAACCAAGCTGAAGTTGAGTCCTTACCTACAAAACTCAAAACAAAAATTGGTAATTAGTTTGATTCTCATTTACTAATCTCCTTTTACCATCCAATACTTTAGTTAAAATATTTCTACTACTAATTTACTAATTTTTCTTCCAAGTTAGAGCCTCTTAAACAAATAGATTGAGTAGAATACCTATAAAATTACTTGTATAAATAGATGAACTTAAGAAAGAGAAATTCTACAATGGTGATTCATACTCCTTATAGATGGTGTGGGGAAGAATTAAAAAACAATGTCTTCTTAGGCGCTAATATACAACAACTATCATTTTAACATGGTGTTTATCAATTGCACCCAATTCTTCTAAATTTTGCCCATAAAGTGTCTCAAGTATAGACTATTCACCCTTTCCATTTTCCCATATGTTTTAGGATGAAATCTTATGAATACCCATAACTTTAAGCCTAACTACTTGAATAGCTTTCTCCATAATTTGCATGTGAATCATGAATCTCTATCATTAATGATACTCCACGATAGTCCCTAGAACTTCATCATTTTTTTTTTTTTAAGAAGTGTTGAGTTGTGACTTTTGCTAGACACTTTACAGGTGTTGGTATAAAGGTTGCATACTTCAAGAGCTAGTTTACCACCACCAAGATAGATCTGCAACCTTTAACCATTGGTGATCCCGTGATGAAGTCTATAAAGACACTTTCCCATGGATAACTCAGGATAGGTAATGGTTCCAATAGGCTACTAGGAGGTCTCCATTCTAGTTTACCCTATTAAAACACATGATAGATTTGAACATATAACTCTACCTTATCCCTTATGCCAAGCTAAAAGTAGAAGGCTTCAAGGAAGGCCCACAATCTTCGCTATCTAGGATGGTTAGCCCATTTACTATCATGGTACTCCTTGATAAGCTTGCATTGAAGGTTCTCCCACTTAGGCATGTAGAAACACACTTTCCTTGTATATAGTAGCTTATCCTTTAACCAAAATTGTTTAGTCTTGTTGTCTTTCACAAGTTACTCTAGTTGTTTGGCTAAAGGATCATGTGACATCCCTTCTTGCATTAACTACAATGTATCTCTCATGGCTAAACTCATGGTGGCCAACTCAGTTGTCCTACTAAAAGCATTAGCCACAATATTCATCCTCTCAGGCTTGTACTCCATTGTGTAATCAAACTTAGTTAAGAAGTCCTACCACTTAGCTTGCTTTAGCGATAGCTTTTTCTAAGTTTGGAAGTAGCTTATGGCCATATTATCTATCTGAACTCAGAATCATAAGCCAAGTAAATAGTGATGCCATATCCTTAAATAGTGATGCCATATCCTTAAATAGTGAACTATGACCATTATCTTTTTCTCTTGCACAGTGTTCTTGCACCTTGTCCCATTTAGCTTTTGACTCTCAAAGGCAACAAGGTGTCCATTTTGCATCAATACACCCCTAATAGCAAAATCAAAAGCATTTAAATGTTCTTTAAATAATTTTGAGAAGTTAGGTAGTGCCAACACTAGTTCCTTCATCATTATGGCCTTCAAGTCATTAAAGGCTCCTAGGCATGGGTAGTGCCACCACTGGTTCCTTCATCATTGTGGCCTCTAAGTCATGAAGGGCTTGTTGACATTCCTTGGTCCATTCCCATGTCTTAGATTTCTTTAGTAACTTAGTCAAAGGTGTAGCCTTGTTGAGTATCTAGTAATAAAACATCTGTAACAATTCATTAAACCAATGAAAGATTTTAATTTTGTTACGTTTAAAGGGGCTTCCACTTTTAGATCACCTTCACTTTGGCTTCATTCATTTGTAAAGCTTCTTGTTTAATGACATGTCCGAGAAAGTCTAGTTCTTTTCAAGCAAAGGAATATTTTTGCTTCTTTAAATAAATCTTGTTCTCTCACAACACCTTGAATAAGGTTTTCAAATGCTAGACTTGTGACTTTAGTGAGTTGTTATTCACCACAATGTCATCCAAGTAGACCATAAGAAACTTGTCCAACTAGGATGGAACAAGTTATTTATCAATTACAAAACATCGTTGAAGCATTGGTTAAAACAAAAGGCATAACAAACCACTTGAATGTACCATACCACATCATGCAAGTAGTCTTGAGTTCATCACTAGCAGTAATCCAAATTTGGTGATAACTCAATCTTAAATCCACCTTTATAAAATAATGGGCATTACCCAACTTGTTAAACAAATCTATTATTAATGGTGTAGGATTTTAGCCATTCTAGCAATCAAGAAGGGGCGGTTGAATTGATTGGCTATTCAAAATCAATACAAGTTTCACAAGATATAATGTAGTAAAACAAACAATCAAGTAAACAAGCAAGATAGAAACACAAGGATTTTTAGGAGGTTTGGCCACAACAAACAATTGCCTACATCCCCCGTTACCTTTTAACCAGTGTGGTTAAAAGGCCTCTTCTACTATTCTTTGCAACCTTTACAAGAGTTCACAACTCTTAGAATCAATCTCTTCTCCAAGAGATTCAGTTCAATCCTACCAAAAATCTCAATGGTGAATAAATATAGTAATAGAATGAACTTGCTATGAATATGAAAGTTAAGCAAACTATAATAGCATTTTATAGTAATTTAATCAAAGCAATAGGGTTAAGAAATGCTCAGTAGAATAATAGCTTTGATGAACACAATGCAGTAGTGTGAGCGCTTTAAGGATTTGTAATAATGTCTTTTGAGTTGCTGCCTTCATTTTTCCTCTTTCTTCTATTAATAAAGAATGTTCCATGGTAAGCCTTCTTCATAGCCGTTGTACCATAAATCCTTATTTTCCTTTTTCACTTCTCTATTTAAGCTATTTCCTTTTCTTAACTCAATCCGAAAATGTCAATCTATTCAAATCGACTAAAATATTTTTTTTTCAAATTTAGAAACCTCCATAACAATGCTTAAGAATTACTTGATCTTCCTTTCTCACAAGACTTAAATATGGAGGGAAAGAAATCATTCCAAAATTGGTATTTAGGTCTTCAATAATAGCTTGAAAGAAATCATCTCAAAAACCTTTGAATAAAAGCTTTCCCTTTTTGAAAAGATTACCTCTAAAAAGCCTTAACAAGACTTTTCCAAATATCTTTAAAACAAGTTGCATAGTGGAAGAAAATAATCCTAAATAAGAAGTTTAGACATGTCATATAAGAATCCAAGCATATCTTCACGACTTCAATTTGTGCACATCTTCATGGCTTGAATAGACATTGACTTTTATCTCCACGACTTCTCACCAACCATAGTATAATTTTGTGACAGGGATGTAGGTCAGTGCATTCCATTTTTGTTTTGCCTAGATAACGAAGAATCTTGATAATCTGGTCTAGTATGGAATGAGAATGAGTGATGGCGGATAAGTGCGGCTTCCACAAGTTAGGGTTATGAGTTCTTCGAGCGAGACTTAATTAATGAGTCTACACAAGCTGCCTTAAGAGTGAGTCATATAACATTGTAGGTTGGGCTTGTACTTAATTAGAGGCGGACTTAGTGTTCAGTGCAAACACAATTGACCAAATGTGTTAGAAAAGGGTATATTTTGTTGTGACAAACTCTTGGTTGCATATAATATTTTTATAAATATTTTTTCATATATTCATGTGCAATAATGAACATCAAGGAAGTAAAAGGTGTGAAAATTATAATATCAATAAATGATATTATAAAGTAACTAGGTTCCTACATTCTCTTATGAAGCAACTTCATATATGCTTAAAAAGGATGTCTATTTTTATTGTTAATGGAAATATTTTTTAAGACAAAATTATGTTAGGTTTATTTTAGGTGTAAGCCATTTAGAGCTTAGCCCGCAAGCCATTTAAGAGCTTAGCCTGTAAAGCACTTAGGAGCTCAACTCGCAAAGCACTTAGCAGCTTAACTCGTAAAGTGTTTAAAGGCCCAGCCCGCGTGGTCCGAAGATGCACTAACCTGAGATTGTCTAAAAGCTAACGATGTTGCTTCATTTAAGTGACCTAATATAGGGTTGTGACAGTTCTGAATGAAGCCCCAAGCTCTCAAACACCCGAGAAGCTCTACCTGACTCTGTCTCTCTCTATTTAAGGCTACTGACTCTCCAATGGGAAGATTTTGGAGTGGACTGATTGTCAAAACGGTCAATTTAGAGTGAAATTTGAAGCCATCACTATTGATTGAGGGAAATCCTCTTACTCTCTAATGAGAAGATCTTTATAGGTGTGTCAAGTTTGACAACAAACCCTAAATGGCTTTAGGTATTTGATTCTCATATAAAAGCTCATCTTGATGGCCTCATTAGAAGGATTATTGATCATATATTGAGAAAATCAAAAGAAGCTTTAAGAAGTTACTCATTTACTGCCATCTTGATCCAATTCAATATTATTGCCCAATCTAGGGTAATGTTTTTTGGTATTCATTGAAATCTTTTTATTGTGATATATTATACTTGTATTTGCTTATTTATGTGCTAATTGATCTATGCATATTATATGCACATAAATAAAGCTGAAAATCTGAAACCCTAACTTGACAATATTTTGGGGTTTCACGATTAGAGCTTAGATTGACATTGTATATCTTTGATAAGCATTATTCCTCTAAAATGATATATCTTTGAGGAAATGCAATTGTAATAAGGTTGAGTCAACCTTATCTTTGTAATTGGAGACTTGTGTAACTCCTTGAGGAGGAGTTGAAAGTGTGAAAAGGGTTTTCTTCACCTTTGTTAGTAGAGAGAAATCCAACCAGTTGAGTTGGAAGAAGAAGAAAGTGAAAGTAAGTGAAAAAGGCCGAACCATCATGGAATATTTTTTTGTCTCTTTCTTGCTATCTATGCTTGCTTTGCAATTATGTGGTTGTCTATCTTTCGGTTATCATTGATATCTAATTGTTGAAATAAAATTAGGACATTATTATATTGTTCCTTAGAAAGCCAATTTAACCCCCCATTCTTGGTTAGTTATTATACCTTACATATAAGACTTGTATCTGTATAATTGAGTGACCAAATTTTGTCAATCCATCTACGAGGAAATTGGCTTCATGAAAGATATGAGAGATCTAGACATTTGGAGGTAGATAAGCCAAGCACTAATTTATTTCAATATTCTAAATTCCATGGGACTGAAAATTTTCATTTAATGCATTGAACCATGAATTGAGAATCAATTTCAATATTTGATATATTCAAACCTTGTTGATCACATATTTTCAAACCTTCTAGTAGAGCTAAAACCTTAGCTCATGCACTATTTCCTTGTCCTAGGTTTACTGCATAAGCCAAAATAACATTTCCCCTCCAATCTCTCACAACACCTCTTCCCACACATGCTCCATTCTTACATGATTCATCTGTATTCAACTTTAAAAAGCTTAGGGACAACCAATGTACCATACAACCTCTGCCAAGTGGCAGAATAGTTATGGAAATATTTAGCTTTTGTAGTAGTTTGCAATCTTTCATCAAAGGAAATGTACTACCTAGAAAATAGGCCATGAAACGACGAACCTCTGAAAGCATTTTCCCTATCAACACTAGGACAAAGAAACCTTAATTCTAAAAAATGACATCATTCCTTACCAGCCAAATTTGCCACAAAGTTACACAACCAACTAAAGCCAATGACATTCCTCCTTGTGAGGAGGTACTAGCCTTGTGAAAGCAAACCTTAACCAAGTTCATTACCATACCACGTCTAATTGAAACCTGTAAAGTTTGACATAAATAATTCCATAATCTTGTTGCCAATTCTCCTTGACAAAAAGGATGATCTAATGTCTCACACTTTGATGTAAAAGAACATGCACATCTTAAGGCGAAAGAAAAGCCTCTCCCCTAAACTCTATCATTTGTTGGAAATCCATTATGCATCACCTTCCATATGAAAAAACCAATCTTTAGCGGTAGGTACTTATTCCATATAAACTTACTCCAGGTTTTCTTCTCTCCATGTGACCTTTTGTTTTCATACACTAATGCTATAGAGAATATTCCATTAAAAGTTAACTCAAGGGCCATTCTATATGTTTCATTGGTGAGGGTTATTCAACTAGCTTGCTCCAATTGGTTTATGGATAAAGTAGCTCCGAAAAACTTTGAATCCTCCAAAGCTTCACGAATACTTCTTTGGTTGTCTTCACATGATGGATGCCATAGAATCTTATCTAACTATTTGTCTTTCAAGTATGATTGTTCTCCATTTTGAATCACCCTCTTGCTATGCTGCAAAACAAAAGAAATGTGAGTTTTAATAGCTCCATAACAATGTGAGGGTTTGGCATGTCTTAGTTGATGACAAACTTCCATCGGGTCTCCATATTTCCTTCGCATAAACTTTGCCCACAATGAATCTCCTTTAACATAATTCCAAGTCATTTTTACCAGAAGGCTTTCCATTACTGTGGTCATATCTCTTATTTCCAATCCACCTTCATCCATAGGACGCCATGCTTTAGCCCATTCCACCCAAAGTGCTTTATGCTTCCCTATATGAATCCATAAGACTTTAAACATATGTTTATTTATCTCTTGCAATACTACTTTCGTGGCTTTGGTTATTGACAAATAGTGGATAAGGATGGAGGATAGAACACTCTTAATTAACACTAGCTTCCTTCCATGAGAAAGAAAATGATTCTTCCAATTACATATTCGTCCTGTAATCCTCTTTATAATCTTATCAAAATAACTTCTCATTGATCTTCCTTAAAAAGTGAAACTCCTAAATACTTTATTGGTAAGTCAACAAGAGAAAAACTGTCCATCTCTGAATCTTTTGTTTTCGTTGTAGGGATGCCTTCTTTGCTAATAAAGAATTACATTTAGTTATGTTTACTTTCTAGCCACTATGATGCTTATATTCCTTCAATAATTTTATGAAATTCATAATAGAACATTTTTGCTCATTTATAAACACTATCATGTCATTTGCATATAGCAAATGAAAATATATCTAAAATCATTAGCTTCCAATATTTCCAACTTGCGTTAAATTTTTCAACTGTCAAGAAAAAACTTCTTATGCAAGTATGAATAGGCTTAGTAACAAAGGATCCCTTTGACGCAACACTTTTGTTGAGTGGAAAAACTAAATTTCTTTCCTTGCATCTATATAGAGAACCAATTGTTTGAAAGGCAACAATACATCATATCAACCCATTCCTCTGAAAAGCCAAAGCTCCGTATAACTTTCAATAGAAAAGACCATTCCAACCTATCATATGTTTTAGACATGTCCATTTTAATAACCACATTACCCCCAAGTACCTTTCTATTTATTTCATGAACCATCTCTTATGCCAATGCTATATTTTCCTATATTGATCTATCTTTCACAAAACCATATTGTTCTGGAGAAATTACTTGAGGAAGAATCCTAGCTAGCATGTCATTAAAAAGCTTTGATAAAATCTTATATCTGAAAGTGCACAAGTTAATCAATCTAAGATCTGAAAAACTACTTGGTTGAGCAACTTTGGGAATCAATGTTAAAATGCTCACAATTGTACTCCTTGGAATCTAACCCCCTCTAAAAAAGTCAACAATCGTTTCATACAAATCTTTTTTAACCACCTCCTAAGTAGCCTTATAAAAATGACTTGTGAATCCATCTGCACCTAGAGCACGATCAAGGTCAAGGTTTTTAATTGCTTGTTGCACTTCCTCCCAAGTTGGGATTTTACATAGTATATCATTTTGCTCTATTGTTACTAATCTTGGAATCTAATTGAGAAACTCCTGCATCTCATGATCATCATAGCTTGCCTTATGGGATATCAATAACTCTTTCTAAAAATCTATAGCCATGGGTCCCAAAATCTCCACATCATTCGTCCATGTGTCATCTAGTAGCCTAAGTTAAATTGAGAAGCTTGACATTTCTCCCTGATGCACACATGAAAGTATCATGAATTCCTATCCCCTTCTTGAAGCCATTTGACACAAGCTGTGTCTCTTAAAATACTTTCTTCCTCCCTAAAGGTCTGATCAACTATGCTTGTATTGTCTGGAACTCTGTAAAAATCACTTCTGACCATGTATCTTACAATTGATGTTCTTTTTCATGCATTTGTTCTGTAAGGTCTATTTTTCAATGTTCATTGTTACTTTTATTTTGATGTTGTCATTCTTGCAATGCTTTTTTGACCTTGGTGCTTTTCAAGTGCATGCATATCCATGGCAGAGCATTTGAGTGATCAATCCATTGTCTTGCAATTAATTCTCTTGTTGTTGACACTTTCAACCATTGTTTTTGAAAATAAAATGATTGAGTACTTTTAACTACCCCCTCAACTGTACTAACAATGGTGAATGATCATATCCCACTCTCGTAAGATGTTGCACCTTCAAGAAAGGAAACATAATGGATGCCTCCAAATTGCGAAGTATTTTATCCAATCTCACACATATTCGCCTTGTACCCTATACATTGTTACACCATGTATAAGGACAACCCAAAAAGCCACAATCATTCAATCCTTGCTAACAAATCAAGTTATTGAATTCTCTACTTGCCACTACTAAATATTGTTTGCCTCTTCATTTTTCTTCTTTACTAACTATAGAATTGAAATCCCTTCCTATTATCCATGGTATGCCTACTGTTTGAAGTCCTTCTAAGTGATGCCATAGTTGTCGCCTCTTGATATAATTTATGCTTGCATAGACTATTATCATTAAGAATTGTTTCCCATCCATCTATACCTCCATAGTAATACTCTGAGTACAACAATCCACTAAGGACACTTTCACAATTTTTTTCCACATTAATCATATATGCATATTTTCTGGGTTACAATATAGGAAATTGACAAAACCCAACCTTATTGTTGTTTGGCTTAACTATTCACCAGAATGTTTGGGATCCAAAAGAGCTACTAAAGATATTTTATTTTTCTTGAATTCTCGTTTAAGGAAATCCAATTTGTTGAAAGGACTCAGTCCTCTAATATTCCATATAATGAGACTAGACATAAGAGGTGGAGGGTGTTTTACCATCCATGACAGGTGTCCTACTATCTTTTCCATTGTTTTCTGAATTGATGTGAATTTTTGAGTCTTCTAAGCTTGTTCCCATTTTGGTTTGTCTTTTCCCCTTCTTTGCTTTGTAATCTTTTTCTCCTTTTCATTTTCCAAATCTTCCTCCGTTAGTACCCCAAACTAATTTCTCAGTTTTGTTTCCACTAAAGGTTTATCATTATTATATGTCATTTTCCTTTCCTTTGAACCTTATGTTTTTTTTACATTCATTGTTTTTTTTTTCTTGCCTTTCCTCTTTCCTGTTTTGGTTCACTTTTTAATTGTCTTCGTGGCCTTATAGCTGCTTTTGAAGTTGGTTCTATCGTTTCATTTTCTACTTTTATCATTATAGCATTTGCTTAAGCACTTGACCTTTTGTATGTCACAACCAATCTTTTTCTATTGAATTCATGTAGTTGCTTTGAAATTTCCTCATCCATGTTTTGAGTTCCTTCCTTTTCTTTTGAAATTACATCTTGATAATCTTTTACCTCCTATTGTACTTGCTTGTTCTTCTCATACTCTATCATTGGATTTTCTTGTCCTACATTTATTTCATTCTCCTTCACTCATGTATTCTCCTGAACTAACTTCTCTTTTTTTCCTTGCAACTGTTTCTTTTGGCAGCTCTAATTTAGAAGTACACGTAATCAGCTCCAAGGTAGTCAAATCTTCCTTAGAGACATTCTGTCGAACATCTAATGTCAACGTTTGCTCATCCTTCTCGTGTGGCGTGCTTTCAGCCTGCTTGCGCGCACAGTGCTCACCCTGTGCGCTTTATGCATTCAGCGTGTCCTTGCCCCCTGGTCATAGGTGCCCTTACCATCCAATGCCTTTGAGGCCTTTCATCGAACACTTGTCTCGCAACCTAGTAACTTTCGACACCTCCTCCGATTATGGCCCTGAAGACGGCAATGTGAGCAGTATCCGATCCAAGTTTCATATTCTATGGCTTGAAGGAATGGTTTTAGGATCCTGGTGTGACCCAAAACTTTTCCAGTAGCGTACCATATTCATCTCCAAACACATCTGCATGTTTGAATTTCCGCGTCCTCAAGTCTAAACGCAGGTAGTGTCCCAGTTGGTTTCTGATTTTCTCCAAAGCCCCCAGATTGTGCAATGTGAGTCCAAGTAGTCAGATCCAATGTGCCATCGTTTTGGGGTCACCATTTGCTCCCTTTTCCAGACAAAATAGAAGAAATCGCACCCCGTTGAAGACACGTTCCTCCCGCGACCATGCCATCGCAAAATCGGTCTCTATTTAAAGGTGCATAGAGATTTCACGTGGGGATTTGAATCCCACAATGGTCAATTTTTCCAAACCTCATTTTGAATTCACGTATCTTTCAAACTCGACGATCAGAGGACACACTCCGTTGAATTTTGTGGTTAGGGTTGTCTTGTGGAAAACCGCCACCCTCGACAATTACTCGTCTAAGAATATGACATTGGGGGTTCCATCGATTGAGACTGATGCATGTCCCTGTATCTAGACCTTGGGGATGTCCGGCACATCTCTACATCGACTTGTGGCGACTAGGCGGCTTCTTTATATGATTTTTAAAGGAAAGAAATTTTGGGTTAATTTAGATTGGCCAACAGCGATGTTTCCTTCGTTACCAATGGTTGTGTAGAAGACTATTGACCCTCCGCAATGGGCAGAACGGCCGATTTGGTGCCCATAGTGGCGACGGCAAGTGGAAACCTTAAGCAGGCGAGAGATTCTCATGCGAAGCATGCATTATGTCTCCCTACGCATGCGCAGTTAGCTCATTGTCCATGCTCTACGACTTCCTAATCACGCGCAGTCAACGCACAGTTTGCAATGAAAGGTTAGAGCGTCTAGGGATCTGTGCCATAAAAAAGTTCCCAAGGGGAAAGTCAACTGGGATTCTCTATCTCTACTATTAACTTCTCTTTATTTGTTCTTCATACACCCCACTATTACATCATTCTCTCCTCAAGTTCCTATGACCATTCTTCTTGTTACTTTTCATTGGGAGGTTATTATTAAAGTTTTGGGCTCCATTCACTATTTATTGAGGGTTGTAATTCAACACATCTAATGGACTCAATTTGAATCAGGCTAAATTGACACATGAGATTCTTACTTGTGTGAAAATGATTAAGGCTCAAGTTGTATCTACCCCTACACTACTCACAATCCTCCTTCTTAGTGGATAGGTGCACCTCTTCTAGACCCCTTTCTTTATTATAGCATTGTTGGTTTCCTCTAGTATCTTGCACTTACATAGCTTAACCTTGACTATTCAATTAACATTACATGTTACTTTCTTCATGCCCCCACTATAGTTTATTGATAAGTAGTCAAATGCATTCTTTAGTACTTGACTAACACTCCTCATCATGGCATTTGCCTTGCACAAAATCCTTCCACTACTCTTTATGCTTTCTCAAATATTAGTTGGGCTAGTGATTGCGATGACCATTGCTTAGTTGGGGGCTAGTTTGTGTTTCTTAGTTTGAACATCACTTCCTAGTGCTCCCAAAAATAGTGGATTATAGCTTATTCTAGCACAAAGGTTGAGTACAAATGTCTACCAAACATGACATATGAAATTATGTGGATCAAGTGTTTTTTCTTTTTTCTTTTTTCCTTTTTTATCTTTAGGCTTTACTCCCTCATCTACTTACTCCCTCATATGCTTCCTCTATTATGTGACAACTAATTTGTCCTCTATCTTATTGGGAATATGGTCTTCCATGCTTATATGAAGTATATTGAGATTGATTTTTTATTTTATTCACTAGCATTTTCTCCATGGCTAGTTCTTTGTTTAGTTCATCTCCTTTATTAACCAACAAGTTATCATCTTCACTAGAGAACTATCTTCAATGCAATTTCATCTTCTTCTGTCCAAGCTGATAGTTTATCATACCTTATTAGCTTGTCGGGAGATGTTGACCAAGTCTACCCAGTGAGCCACATCGTCAGCTCTTGCCATGTCAGCACCTTTCCTGTAGCAACCCAAACCGTTAGTTGTTCTGATTTCAGACAGCCTAAAAGAATAGCTGTTGTAGGATTTTGCATTGATAACTTGTAGATATTACTTCTACAAGAAGGAACCAAAAAGCAACTGTATATATCGTTCTTTTGAGCAATAACAAAATAGAGAGCAGTTTTTTATTTGTGTTTCATTTTTTCTTTCTTCTTAACAAGCATTTCAACCTTGATTTTGCGTTCAAACAAAACAAAGAGACCTTTCAGGAATCACAGTTTCGAGTACTTCCTGTCCTCCCAATTTACGTACATGTGCGTTCCTCCAAAACTGCGGCATTCGGAGGGGAGACAGTATACGAGGAATGCACAATATCAGATTCACGGGCCGACAGAGCCAGCGTGTAGTAAATTGTCTGTAAAAACCAGTGAAAATGACGTCGCTTCGTATTAGGGAAAAAAGATACCGTTTTATTTCGGGATATCCCTAGAACTGGCTAGTTAGAACATGGATATTCTTGTAATCTTGTTTACTGCCTAAATGATGCTATATAGTTCATCATTTTTTATTTAATGAATATGTAAGTCATTACAAGTAGAAAATGATATTTTTCAACATTACAAAATCACTCAATGCATCATCATTTTTTTCCTTAAAAAAAACATTTTACTACACACTAGCTCTGTCGGCCAGCGAATCTGTTGTTGTGCGTTCCTCGGATACTTTCTGTCCTTCCAATGTCACAGTTTTCGAGGAACGCACATGTACGTAAATTGGGAGGACAGGAAGTACATGTGCGTTCCTCAAAATTGTGATTCCCTGAAAGGTCTCTTTGTTTTGTTTAAACGCATTAGGTCGGTTGAAAGTTTGAATGGTCCAAAGATCGAATATTATAGGGCCTTTGATTCTTCCACTTAGTTCAGATACATCAACTAACCCGTACAATATTGTACAATGTTGTACGGGTAGCGTAAACTCGAAGCATCCGAAAAAGTTGTTTAAAATAACTGATAAAAAACTATTAGTGTAGTGATCATACAGAGTGTTTGAGTGGGAACACTGCATTGTTTATTCTTTTCCCTTCTGACGAATGGAAACACGATAATCTAAATAAAGGCCTAGTGGGGAGGAAAAGCACTTGATTATTCCCAGTCATAGGCAACCAAAGATTCAAAATCAACAAAGATAAGGATATAGACTTTGTGTGAAGCAGTTTTGTCTTTGATGCCTAAAGTCATTCTTATGGAAAACTTCACTCCAACATTAATGCTGAGCTTGTTACCTTATGATGGATGGCACCATAGGCTCAGGGTTTGGCATTTGGTTGTCGATAATTAGTCGGGAATCATTTCATAATATAACTCCAATGCCAAAATAACTAAAAAAAACAAAGCGACCTAGGGGGACCAGGTACCGAGTTCGTCGCCAGTGATTTTGGAACTGCAGAACAATCGAAGGGACTTATTTCTGAGCAACAACACAACGGTTTTTGTGAGTCCAAAATTACAACCATCATAAAGGGCGAATTGTGTGCCTTCAGATTTTTGACGTGTTGCTGCATCAAATTGGTTTAATTTCATGAGGCTCATGTCTGGTGTGGCGGAGCAAGAACACCATCCAAGAAGTCCTGTTTGATAGATAAAGTATATATGCCAGAAAATAATAAAGGAAAAGTTGGGTCTTCTTTGAATTGGTTTATTCGGTTACAATAGGAGTTCTAAGAAAGCTTTAGAAGCTGATCCTGTGAATCGAATGGTTAAAACTCTTTCAAGCATAGTCACTTTTAATGCAACACCATTCAGTAACCCATAACCGAGAAGATCCCCTCTGTCAAACAATGCTTAAAACAAAGTGAAGCCAATCAAACGGGGGGAGGGTTTGAGAGGAAAGCCACTGCTCGAAAACCTCCTCAAGGCCACTCCATAATTTAGTATAATCAGTAACCTGGTAATTGATCGCGTCCGAAGAATGTTGGGGCAAACCCCACTGACCCCATCACAAGAAAGGCTGTCCATGGCCAAACAGAACACATGATCTTGTACCAAACTTTCATTATCTTTGTGACAAGCAACCAGAGATTAAATGCTATTCTCATGATCGAATAAGCCTATGGACTTAAATAAACAACAATCCACAAAGCTGAGCCATGATCTATGAGGATCATTCTAGTGGTCAACAAAGTAATGTTTTCCACCATTACCTAAAAGAAACCATCACCCTTTGCAACTCCAGTGAAAGAATCCATTGTTAGTTGATGCCAAGAAATAGTATCCTCCGCTGCGAAGCTGTCGGCGATGTCCACGTTGGTTCCAGGGATGGTGCTAGATGAGGAGACGAAAACACCGCTTGCAGTATTGCCGTTTGCACACATACTTTGCTGCTCCTGTAACAATCTCTGCTGTTGATGAAGGTGTTGATACTCGACTTGTTGCTGAGACTGAGATTGCTGACGATAATTGTAATTGTTGGTAGAGGGGGCCATTAATGAGGCTATAATTCGATCGTTCTCCTCTGTTCCTCTTCCAAAGTCCAGGAAAACCGGCCCTTTCTGGTTTCCAAATATGGTCCTGCTAGGACAACCGGTAAATTGCTGCACCAAGGCGCGAAAATTGTCGGCGTTGGCATTGAGGATGGTAGCGGGTGTTTTCTTGGAAGCCCTAGACCTCTTTCTGGTTGATTTCGATGGACTGCCCTTTGGAGTCAACTGGCCGTTCGCTGGACTCGATGAATTGGTTGGCCTCAAAATGGTCTCGGCTTTGACGCTTGTAATTGCCTCAGCAGTATTCGAGACTCCATGAGAAAGGGTCGGCTGCCCTTCAATGGCCTGCTCATAGAAGGGCAGCCATTTACCAGAACTAGGCATGGAGCTCCTCATGGTTTTCGGGTGGCGATCTCACTGTCCTTTCTCGAATCCGCTACTTATGCTGTGAAAGGAGAGTCCTGGAGTCAAAGCATGTGGTACTTCCTGTAAATAATGTCTGTTAATGTCAGCAATGTCATCACAGCAACAAAGAGAAACTGAAAGGAAAATAATAATTACTAAGTCTATAATTAAAGTTCACATAGGAAATTTGCTAAAACAAATTACTTATTATATGATCTGAAGTCAAATAGTTAATTTTAAAATTGAAAACTTATTTCTCTATTTTTAAGATAAATAAAAATTTAAAAAGATTTGGCAGTAATTCCTCATGTTTCATTTGCCAGATCTACTTTTATCAAACTTTTCTCCCAACTTCATATTCTCCAGTTGTTGTGGAGAATGATTGTTAAGAGTTTCAAAACATCAATTCAAAGAACATGTTAATCAAGCCTTGCAACCAATGAAGCTTTTGGCTAGGCTTGAATCCTTGCTAGGAGGTCTTACAGAAGGCATTTAACTATCTCAAGGAGGAAGTAGGATCATGAGTGCGGTTGTGACCGATGGTTCCAAAAAGTTGTAATCATAACCAAGTCATATTAATGGCACTTGAAATGCTAAGGAGGTAGAGACATTTTGTTGAGATAAAGCATTAGACTCCATATAATTTAGGTATATGATATTCATTTATGCACGTGGAGCAATTTTTGGTAAAAATCACATTTGTCTTCACCTACGCTTAACTTTCCGCATGTTGCATTAATTATGCCCAATTTTGTAACCTACAAATAATGGAAGTTAGTGAGAAAATGTACGAATGTAGAGTAGTCGTTTAAATATTTTACCCTACTCTTTTGGTCAATCACGTTTAAAATAACACAAATATAATTGGACAATTCTATTGGCCACTTCTATCCATCCATTTGACAAGTATGGTGGGTAGATAACATGTTAAAGCCATTTCCAAGTAGCTTGAATAATTCTTGCTATAAAACAATTGCAAAAGTAGCCCCCCAATCACTCACTATGGTCCTAGGCATTCCATATGACTTGAATATTTAAGTTATGCTACTAGTTGATTAAGCATGTGAAATTGGAATAAAATGTCCAAACTTAGACAACATATCTATGATGACAAAGACGGGGATTTTACTTTAACATGGAGGCAATTTGACAAGTATGGTGGGTAGATAACATGTTAAAGCCATTTCCAAGTAGCTTGAATAATTCTTGCTATAAAACAATTGCAAAAGTAGCCCCCCAATCACTCACTATGGTCCTAGGCATTCCATATGACTTGAATATTTAAGTTATGCTGCTAGTTGATTAAGCATGTAAAATTGGAATAAAATGTCCAAACTTAAACAACATATCTATGATGACAAAGACGGGGATTTTACTTTAACATGGAGGCAATTTGACAAGTATGGTGGGTAGATAACATGTTAAAGCCATTTCCAAGTAGCTTGAATAATTCTTGCTATAAAACAATTGCAAAAGTAGCCCCCCAATCACTCACTATGGTCCTAGGCATTCCATATGACTAGAATATTTAAGTTATGCTACTAGTTGATTAAGCATGTGAAATTGGAATAAAATGTCCAAACTTAGACAACATATCTATGATGACAAAGACGGGGATTTTACTTTAACATGGAGGCAATTTGACAAGTATGGTGGGTAGATAACATGTTAAAGCCATTTCCAAGTAGCTTGAATAATTCTTGCTATAAAACAATTGCAAAAGTAGCCCCCCAATCACTCACTATGGTCCTAGGCATTACATATGACTTGAATATTTAAGTTATGCTGCTAGTTGATTAAGCATGTGAAATTGGAATAAAATGTCCAAACTTAGACAACATATTTATAATGACAAAGACGAGGATTTTACTTTAACATGGAGGCAATCCATCAATGAAATCCATGGAGATTTTCACCTAAATTTTATATAAACGGAAAGAGGTTCAAGAAGGTTGAGTAATATAAGGTTCTCCATTTGTGTTGTTAGCGTGTTCTACATTGTCTAACAAAGCCTTATACACCTTTACTTGGATGTCTCCAATAAAATACAACTTTAATTCAATGTAGAGACTTATTATACCCCTCATGTGCTCCATTGTAAAATGCTTGCAATATTATTGGCATGCTCTAGTTGTAAGTTTTCTAATATATAGATTTGGTTATTCTAGAAAATGACCTTATCTCTACATTCCCAAGGTCCAACAACTTCTCCTACCTCAATCTTTCCTATTGGCTCTTAAGCAAACAAAACACTACTAATCTCTTCTTTGAAATTCTCTAGCCATAATGGCAAAGCCTTGTAATAGCCTTTAGATTCCACTACACATCCCTTTGTAATCTTTCCTTCTCCTTTTCATGCTAGGGCAATAGCTGCCCCATTCTTCCTACTTGGCTTGTGCTTTGTGGAGAAGTCCTACCATATTAATTTTGCTAACCACTTTGTAGAACAAGGGTAAAAATATTTTGCTCCAAAAGGAATTTCAACTTTTTTGCCCTTTCCTCACAATGAATTACTTTCCTAAGAGATTATGGCACCAATATTGCATTTCCAATACCAAAGTAGGCATATCCTTTTCATAGCTTGAAAGGGTTGCATCTTTCCATGTAGTACCTTACTAAAAAAGGCTATAGGTCCCAATTCTTTTAAAAAACTCTCCCTTAATTGAACCACTTACATCACACTCTGTGATGAAGGGCTTGATGAAATTATGTAAAGTTAGGATAGGTGTTGTCATATGCATTCTTTTGAAAGATTAGAAGGCTTCGTTTGCTTGGTCATTCCATCCAATGCAAACTTTCTTTAACAATTTAGTCAATGGTTCAACCAACCTTCCATACCCCCTTACAAATCTCTTATAATATCCAATTAAATCTAGAAATCCCCTTAACTCCTTCAAATTCCTTGGTTGTTACTAGTCTAATATTGCCTTAACGTTTTCTATATCAACCAATACTTCCCCTAAAATAATATAGCCATGTAACTTTAATATCCAATCTCCAATTAAATCTAGAAATCCCCTAATATTGCCTTCAAACCTTGGTTGTTTCTAGTCTAATATTGCCTTAACGTTTCTATATCAACCAATACTTCCCCTAAAATAATGTAGCCATGTAACTTTAATATCCAATCTCCAATTAAATCTAGAAATCCCCTAATATTGCCTTCAAACCTTGGTTGTTTCTAGTCTAATATTGCCTTAACGTTTTCTATATCAACCAATTTCTCTTTTATCTTTAGTTTTATGACAACGTCCCAATAAAACAATATTGTATATGATCACAAAAAATTGGTGATGCTCAGACGGGTTTTATAATGTTGGAAAATGTCATTAAGTTGTTATATTAAATGTTATGAATGGGATTATATATTTTTTTTTAAAATGATGCATAACATAATACCGCATCATTTTATGCAACAAAGAAGATCACAAGAATATCCATGCTCTAACTAGCCAGATCCCGAGATATCTCGAAATAAAACGGTATCTTTTCGCTCCTAATACGAAGCGACGTTATTTCAGTGGTTGCTACGGTCATTTTTTTACACGCTTGCACTCTCGGCCTGTGAATCTGATATTGGGAAGACAGGAAGTTCATTAATATGCAGCAGTACAACTGCGTTCCTCGAAAACTGTGATTCTTCTCTAGGTCTCTTTTGTTTTGTTTGAACGCATAGATCAGTTCAAAGTTTGAATGGTCGAATGGTCGAATATTATAGGGGCTTTGTTTCTTCGACCTGGTCAAGACAAGTGAACTAAGCCGAACAATGTGGTACAATGTTTTACGGCTAGCGTAAACTCGAAGCATCCGAAAAAGTCGTTCAAGTAAACTGGTGAAAAACTATTAGAGTAATGATCATAAAGAGTGTTTGAGTGGGAACCCCGTGTTGTTTATTCTTTTGGCTAGAGATGAATGGAAACGGCAATAATCTAAACAAAGACGTAGTGGGGAGGAAAGGCACCTGATTGTTCCCAGTCAAAGACAATCGAAGATTCAAAATCAACAAAGATAAGGATAGACTTTGTGTGAGGCAGTTTTTGTCTTTGAAAAGCTTCGTGTCTGGTGTAGTGAAGCAAGAAAAAATAATAAAGAAAAAGTTGGGTCTTCTTTGTATTGGTTTATTCAATTAGAATACAGAGTTCTAAGAAAGCTTTAGAAGATGCTTTTATGAACCGAATGGTTTAAACTCTTTCAAGCATTGTCTCTTTTAATGTCTTAAAATACCATACATAACCGAGAAGATCCATTCCGTCAAACAATGCTTAAAACAAAGTTAAGCCAATTAAATGGGGGCAGGGTTCAAGAGTGTTGGGATCAAAGTGACTTTGATACCACTTGTTGAAGGAATTTAACCATGTGCATCATCCACATAGAGATTAAATACACAATCATAGAAATGCACATACACAAACACAACAAATTTAAGATGTTCAAAATATTATAATGTCTTTCATCCCCTCTAGTTTCTTCTCATTTGATTTTCTTATACTTTTCCTCTCATCAAATAGGTTATCTTATGAGCTTTTTCATCAACTAAAACCCATTAGAGCCTTCCAAGGGGATTTCATCTACTCCTCTACTAGGTTTCTCTTACTTTCCTTATTTATAGAGAATTCCTAAATAAATTCTAGTTGAATACTACTAAAAAGAACTATTACCACAAGAGGATGAGAATCCTAGTAAAATACTACTAAGAAAACCCACTACAATTAGAGGATAACACCTAGTATTACAATTACATAAAGACCCTTGACTAAATTGTTCTATCAATCCCAACAATCTCTCTTTCGGAACAATTAGTATAACATTCCTGCACTATAAGAAAGTATAGAAAATTTCTTTAAATACACAACTATAGTATTAGGAAAGAGAAAGATTAAAGAAACTCTTTTCCACTTCCATAGCTATAGTCTTTAAACAATGAAAGACTAAGGAAACTCTCTTCAACTTCCATAGCTATAGTCTTTGGATAGAGAAAGATTAAGGAAACTCTCTTCAATCAAAGTCTTTTTGATAGAGAAAAACTAAAGAAAATCTTTTCAAAACAAGCTCTCATCAACTGTGACATCCTTGCTTCTTCTTAAATCACACCTTTCTCAAGTCATACCTTTTTAGGCACTTTGTTATAGCCTTTTTTAGGTTACAATTCTTCTTGGCTATGTTTCTCTCCAGGCATTTGCACATCATCATGGGCTTCTACTATCCAAATGCCTCATCCACTCTAAGGTTATCAATAATAGTAAAAATTCTAAGTCTTTGACAACAATTGAGATTTCTCTTTAGAATCCACCCATCAAAGAGTCCACCTCCCATCTAGAATTGTTGGAGCTTCTATGAAATCAACCATTGGAGCGTCCTACACTTTATATGGGTATTTACAAACTTGAAAATCTCAACAACAAAAAAAATTATCAACCACATCAACATAAAAGCCTTATAAGCTTTCCTCAATCATCAATCCACCTTTAAACACCAATATCTCTACCATTCTTTTGCCATTTGATGTCATAACTTAAGATAAATATTTACATGACCACCATAAACAATTTGATCAATCTAATCTTCAATTCGGCAACTCAAAAGTACCAATCATTTCCAAAACGTCATGCTCTTCACCCAAAAATCTCCAATTTGACTCATAAATGCTTAGATTTAGACAGATAAACATAAATCTGTACTTTGTAAACCCTAATCCACCATTCTAACAATATATACTAGTTTATCTACATAAACATTGTCTAAAATCAAATTGGATTTAGGGAAAGAGAAAATCTCACTTCAAAACATCTATTTGCTTCTTCAATTGCATTCACCATGTTTGATTCATCATCTATGGTCTTGATTTTTCACTCTTCACAATCATTACACCACTCGTTAGAATCCAAGTGGCTCTAATACCACTTGTTGAGGATCTAAGCAACTCTTATACCATTTTGTTGGGATCAAAGCAACTTTGCTACCATTGTTGAGGAAATTCAATCAAGTGCATCATCCACATAGAGATCAAACGCATAACTATAGGAATGCACACATGCAAACATAGTAGTTTTAAAAGGTTAGGAACATTATAATGTCCTACAATCTATAGAGGGAAGGGGGAGGGGCGCATCTCCAACAATTAGTGCCCCAAGGGCACTCTATGTACTCACCCACTAGGTTTCTTTACACTTATTTTATTTATAGAGAAATCCTAAAGAAATCCTAGTTGAATGTTACTAGGAAAACCCATTACAACTAGAAGATAATCCCTAGTTCTACAATTACATAAAAACCCTTGACCTAATTGTTCCAATGATGCAGATACAATGCAGGGTTCAAGAGGAAAGCCACTGATCAAAAACCTCCCTAAGACCACTCTATAATTTAGTATAACCAATAACTTGGTAATTACAAGCACTTAAAAGACACCATAATTTAATGTGTTTGAAGAATATTAGGCCAAACCCTCTCCATGGCCAAATAGAACACATAACGGCAAGCAAAGATAGAAAAACACATGATTTGGTACCAAACTTTCATTATCATTGTGATATGCAATCAAAGATTACATGCCACTCTCATGATAGAATAAGCCTATGGACTTAAGTAAACTACAATCCTTAAAGTTGAGCCATGATCTATGATGATTATGTTGAAAATCATGTGTTTATATATTTTGTTGAGAAAAATTTTATTTATGAATATATGATTTTGTGTACATATATTGAATACCAAAGGAAGTAAAAGGTGTACAAATTATAATATCAATTAATGATATTATAAAGTAGCCAATTTCCTACATTCCATTATCAAACATCACATATGGAGTTAAGATGAATTATTTTATGTGTGATTTAATATTAGTGCTTATAATAAAAAAAAAAGTGATACTTGGTAATTGTGTGCTTATAAGTACTTTTGAAGGATAAAGGTATACTACTTGTTCAATTCAAATATGAGAGAAAATATTCATTATTGGACCAATTATTATTGGACTATGGCTAGACCGATTATCTATTGAACTATGGCTGGACCGAGTATCTATTGGACTATTGCTGGACCGACTATCTATTGGATCATTGCTGGACCGATTAACTACTGGACCCGTATGAAGCAGGCCCATGAAGTTCAGGCCCGCAGAGCTCAGACTGAGCACATTTCACTTAAGTGAAACGCGGTCGTTTCACTTTAATAAGAGACTAAGCTCTTATGTCAAACAAAACGAAGCCCTAAGCCACATATCTGATCAAAGCCATCCTCCTCCTTCTCTCTCGACTGCCAACTCTCCAACGAGAAAAAGAACAAAGTGATGGATGTGTCAAAACGGTTCTCTGCTATGATAATCGTCATCTCTGTAGCTATATCATGTCGCTTCTATCAAGTCTCAACGGTAGAATATCAAACAGGTTTGAACCGAAACCCTAAAGTGTTCAAGATTTGATAATCTGCTATATAAGGAGCTTCGGGTGAATGTATGGATGCTGCTAAATGATAGACTACTGATTCGATTAAAAGTGATTGAAGCTTTGAATCATTTACTCATACTGTCATGTTCTTCAATCTTTGGAGAAAGAAAGAATCTTCGGTGATATTCCTTCAAATCTATTATCTTGTGAATATCTACTGCTAGATTGATCTCTATATGTGTTAGATTACTTCAAAACATCATTTGCACATAAAGATCATTGTAAATCTGAAACCCTAGCTTTGTGAAATTTGGGGATTTCGTGATTAAAGCTTAAATTGATTTTATATATGTTCAATTAGCTTTCTGATAAGCTTAATTCCTCACTCACATTATATATTTGAGGATTAGCTTGATGTGCTAAGGTTTGATTAACCTAAGCTTTGTAACCAAGAATTAAATAACTCCTTGTTGAGGAGTTTTGAAGTGTAGGAGAACAATTCTCCTAGCTTGAAGTAAAGTAGACTTCAACTTGGTTTAAGTTAAAGGAGAAGAGGGTGGAATTAGGTGAAAAGTACCGAACCACTGTGTAATTCCTTGAGTCTGCTTATCTTGTTTTACTTCTTGATTATATGCTCTGATATTACTGTATTAATTAACAACCTTGCATAAATAGAAAAAACTTTAAAATACAAGATAAAACCTAAGTATCCAATTCAACCCCCCTTCTTGGATGGCCATAAAACCTTACATATTATTCTAGTAGCCAACAAAGTAATTTTTTCCACTATTACTTAACAAAAACCATTTTGAATAAGCCTATGGACTTAAGTAAACTACAATCCACAAGGTTGAGCCATGATCTATGAGGATTATTCTAATAGTCAACAAAGTAATTGTTTCTACTATTACTTAATAGAAACCATCATCCTTTGCATCACCAGTGAAAGAATCCATTGTTAGTTATTGCTAAGAAATGTTATCCTCCATTGTGAAGCTATCAACAGTCTCTTCATTGGCTCTACGGATGATGCTAGATAAGGACAAGAAAACATTACTTGTAGTATTGCCATTTGCATTCATACTTTGTTGCTCTTGCAATAATCTTTACTATTGATGAAGGTGTTGATACTCTACTTGTTGTTGCTAAGACTGAGTTTGCTAATAATAATTGTAATTGTTGGTACCAAATTTTCATTATCCTTATAATATGTAACCAAAAATTACATGTTATTCTCATGATAGAATAAGTCTATGGACTTATTTAACAACAATCTACAAAGTTAAGCCATGATTTATGAGGATTATTCTAGTACTCAACAAAGTAATTTTTTCCATAATTACCTAATAGAAACCATCACCCTTTGCATCACCAAAGAAAGAATCCATTGTTATTTGATGCCAAGATATACTATCCTCCACTGTGAGGCTATCAAAAATCTTCACGTTGTTTCTAAGGACGGTGCTTGATGAAGAGATGAAAACCTCACTTGCAATATTGTTATTTCCATACATACTTTATTGCTTTTGTAACAATCTCTGCTATTGATGAAGGTGTTGATACTCTACTTGTTGTTGCTGAGACTAAGATTGCAGACAATAATTGTAATTGTTAGCAAAAAGGGTCACTAATGAAATTGTAATTTAATCATTTTCATCTGTTGCCCCTCCAAAGTCTAAGTTGACCAACACCTTCTAGTTTCCAAATGAAAAGGTTATGCTAGGACAATCAATGAATTGCTGCACCAAGGCATGAAAATTGTCAGCACTGGCATTAAGGAGAGTAATGGGTGTTTTCTTGCAAGCCCTAGACCTCTTTCTCATTGATGTTGATAAACTACCCATTGAAGCCAACTGACCATTCGCTAGACCTGATGAAGTGCTTGGGCCGAAGATGGTTTCAGTTTTGGCACTTGTAATTGCCTCAACAGCATTTGAGACTCCATGAGAAATCATTAGCTGCCCATCAATAGCCTACTCAAAGAATGACAGCCATTCACTAGAACTAGGCAAGGAGCTCTTTATGGTGACACCTCCAACATCCTATGATGACACAACCTTTCTTTAACTAGGCCAAAACATTATCCTTTATAAAGGATAGAAATAAATATAGTGATTAGGCCATAAAAGAAATAAGGGTTTGTGAAAGAAAGCTATTTCACCCATAACTATATACTCAAGTTAAGGGTTTGTTAAGTAGGTAATCATTGAAAAGGCTTAGCAAGCTAGTCACCCCCTTGTGATGGTTATAAAAGTTAGGATAAGTGACTTAAAAAGGGGATACCAAGTGGTCATTTGAGACTTTCCCTACCTTTTGCTCCACCTTAAATGGTCCATAAAATCTTGGACTCAACTTATGTTCCCTCCTTAGTGATATTGAGGATTCTTGATAATGTTGTAAACAAAGATGAACTTGGTTTTCCACCTTGAACTAAACATCTCATCTCTTGTTGTCATAGAGTTATTTCATACAATTTTGAGTTAATGCTAGTCTTTCCTTTAATCTTTCAAAACCCAATCTCAATTGTAAAGGTTCATATCCACTAATTCAACTCATGTATCTCCCACTAATAACTCTATAGTTATAGAGTTATTTTAACTATTTTAGACATAAAATAATGCAGTGTTTGTGAGATAACATTTGATTTTTTCTATATTTACTTATATTTTTCTTATTTATGTAGCATGATGAGAGAAGAAGGAAAGCCAACCCCTTTTTTGGTAGTTGTCACATAGGAAGAAAAAGGGGGGGGGGGGGGGGGGGGGGGAACAAGTAAAACAAGAAGAAAATAGAGAAGGAGAAATAGAAAAAATAAAGAGAAAAAGGAAAAATAAATGGAGGAGATTGGCATAGAAAGTTGAAGATAAGGAAAACAAAAAGAGAGAAAAACAGAAGGTAAAGCACACAAAAAAGGAAAGGTGGAAAAGAAAGTAAAAAGGGAAAGCAAGAAGGAAGAAATTCTTTTCAGCAGATCTGTGCTCTTTTCCCAGCTAGAGAACGAAAATCTACCTAGTCATCATTCATCCTTTCTAGATACAACAGTTGTTCCTACTTTTAGTTCTGGTTGGTACTTTATCCTTCTAGTGCTACTAATCTATTTTCTTTTTTAATAATGGTGCATGGAGGTAGTTCACCTATTGGCAAGACGTGAGTGGTTCTCTAATAGGCTAAAGGCAAAAGGTTTGTGCAGAACATAGTGAGTGCATGACCATGCATTTGCAATGTTCTTTGTTTTAGATAAACTCTAGTTTTGCTATGATTTGTAAAAGTTGTGTAAAGATTTCTAGAAGATAAGGCAGTATGGTGACAAATGTTCTATTCTTTGACTTAAGATACATTGTTTAATTCCTATTAATTGTTCTTGATTTTTGTTCCTTTATGCTTAAGTTTTCTTTTGTTAAGGCTATGATGTAATCTAACTATGATAATGTGAATTTATGATTTTTTATGTTTTGCAAGAAATAATATTTATGTGTGTACATATTATTATGCTTAATGCTTTTAGGTGACTAATCACTACTTGAATAATTTAATGTACATGTTTGAGACTAAGAAGCAATAATTTGTAAATACTTCTTATAATATATAACCATGAATTAATATGAATAATGATATACCACGTTATTTGTGGCTTTTGATGATAAAGTGGTTGAAAGATTCATTATAAATTAGGAATGTTCATAAATTCTAATACATTTCTATTTATTTCAATTTACATAGAGATATATTGATAAACTAAGTAGGTTTGTTATATATACATACTATTGTCTTTATAGGCATAAACCTTTAAAATTCATATCTAATGATTATGTGGAAATCAAATGCTCTAACTTATTCATTGGATTGATTTTACTCATTTGAATTCAGCTGTTTTTACTTGTGAAATTTTGCTTTGAAGAATATAACTTTTAATTCATTCTCAAATATTTTGATTTGTTAGATAAACTTTAGGGTTAATTTCCTATTAGTATTTATTTATTCTAATACTCACCAATATCTATAGGATGATATACTTTTTTATCATTATGTTACTTATTTGACATATTCTCTTGCATTTAAAATTCTTAGAACACCCAATTTAATGCTAATAAAAGGGAGAGCTTTAACAAAGACAACTTCTTGTAGGGGCTTGTCACTAGCACCTTGTAGATAGATTAGTAGTATAACAATATGATGCCCACCACTCTTTTGGTCAATCACCCACAAAATAATGCAATTACATTTGGAAAATTTTATTAGCCACTTCTATTTATCCATCTAACTAAGTTTGATTGGTAGATGACACATTAAAGCTAGTTTCATGTAGCTTGAATAATTCTCACTAGAAAACACTTGCAAATGTAGCTCTCCCATTACTTATTATGGTCTTAGGAATTCCATATGACTTGAAAATGTTCACAAATAGTATTTAAGCTATGGTGCTAGATGATTAAGTGTGTGAAATTGGATTAAAATGTCCAAACTTGGACAATATATCTATATTGACAAAGATAGAAGTTTTACCATAGCAAGGAGGCAACCTATCAATGACATCCATGAAGATATCCACCCAAATATGTGTAGAAATTGGAAGAGGTTCAAGAAGGTCGAGTGGCATAAGGTTACCCCATTTGTGTTGCTAGCATGTTCTACATTGTCTAACAAAGCTTTATACATCTTTGCTTACGTGTTTCTAATAAAGTAGAGCTTTAATTCGGTGTAGAGATTTATTATACCCCTTATGTGCTCTATTGTAAAATGCTTGCAATATTATTGGCATGCATTATATTGGGAATAAAGATCTAAACTTTCCCACTTTGATTAAACCTATAAAAAAATATTGAATCACAAATAAGAAAAGTATTTTGAATCACAAATAAAATATTTAAGTACCACAATCAATATGAGAATTTTTACGTGGAAAACTCTCCCAATGACTTCACTAAAACTACAAGACTAATCATAAAGTCCATCCAAATTTTCACTAAATAAATCTTTAGTTATAAGAACTAATTAGGTTCTTAACAACATCAAAAGTACAAACATCCATTATTCCAATAATAATGAAATCTATAGTTAATAGTAAAGAACAAGTTGAAACATCAATGTAATGAAGAAATGTTGGAGAAATATCACCCTGATTTTTTATTTAAATGTATTGGTGTAGAGAGCTTCAAACAATGATTCAACTAGTCAAAATAAAGAACAACCAATCTCAAATATACTAACGAAAAATCAACTTAATCAAACCACAAATCAACCTCAATTAACCATTTGAAGGACTGCTTTGTAAGGCTTCTAATCAAAATTACTCTTCTCTCTCTTCTCTTTTTCTATGGATGCACACAAAATCTCTCTCTTGATCCAAGATTGGGGTAACATAACCTTAAAAGACCCATTAAGTTTCAAAAAGACCCAAATTAGGCTAGATTGGCCTAATAAATAGTGGTAAGTTTTCTAATAAATAGATTTGTTTCTTCCAAAAAATAACCCCATCTCTAAATTCTTAAGGTCCTATAGCCTCTCCTACCTCGATCTTTCCTATTAGCGCTTAAGAAAATAGAACACTAATAATCTCTTCTTTGAATTTCTCTAGGCACAATTGCAAAAGCCTACAAATAGCCCTTAAATTTTACTTTTCTTCCCATTGTAATCTTTGCTTCTCTTTTCATGATAGGGCAATAGCTACTCCTATTATTCCTACTTGGCTTGTACTCTATGGAGAAGTCCTAGCCCATTAATTTTTCTAACCACCTTTGTAGAATAAGGGTACCAATATTTTGCTCCAAAAAAAATTTCAACTCTTTTGTATAATGAAGGGCTTGCTAAAATTACATAGAGTTATGATAGGTGTTGTTAGGAGCACTCTTTTGAGAGTCTAGAAGGCTTTATTTTCTTGATTATTCCATCAAAAGCAAGCTTTTTTAATAGTTTGGTCAATGGTTCAATAAAGCTCTGATACCCCTTTATAACCCCTTATAATATGTGGTTAAGCCTAGAAATCCCTTTAACTCCTTTAAATTCTTTGGTTATGGCTAATGCAATACGTCAACCAATACTCATTCCCCTAAAATAATATGGCAATGAAACTTAACCAAGTTTTAGCCAAATGCACATTTTTTATTTCTTTACAAATAACTTAACCAATTTTTGGCAAAAGACCTTTTCCAATTGTCTCATGTGATCCAACCAATTCTCACTATATATTAAAATGTCATCAAAGAAAACCAACATCGATTTCTAAAGTAGCTCCTTAAAGATGAAATTCATGAGGGATTGAAACATAGATGGAGCATTCATAAGGCCAAAATGCATTAGCAAAAACTCATTGATGTCCATGGCGAATCTAAAAAGTAGTTTTTGGAATGTCATTGATGTTTATACAAATTTAATAATAGCAAGATTATAAATCAATTTTGGAAAAAAAAAAACTTATGCTCTTTTCATATCATCTAATATTTGATCAATGCATGGTAGAGGAAACCTATCTTTGATGGTAGCTAGTAACTCAAAAGTCCATCTATAACCTACACCTTCCATTAACTTTCTTCACTAGTGTAACCAGAATAGGGTAAAGATTGTTGCTTGGCCTTATAATTTCTATTACTAGCAATTCTTCCATTTTGTTTTCTATCTCTACCTTTATGTACCTATATGGCCTTATAAAATCATCTTACACTTAACCTTTGAAAGGGATCTTATAATCATGAAACCTTTCCAATAATAGGCTTATAGTTCCATTGAAAATACCTTTAAATTGGTCTAGCAACTTTGAGAATTCCTCATTTTCCTTTCTTGAGATGCTCTAATTCTTTCCAAGTTCTTTTTCATGCATAGGTCTCCCTAAACTAGTAATAAAGTCCATTAATGGTTCACCTTCTATTGCTTAATACATTATTTCATAAATTTCTGGTGTTCAGCCCCTTTTGGTTAGACCAACCTTCCTTTTACAAAAAAACTCCAATTCCACCATGAAGAAATCCCGTATGATTCTTCCCAAAAAGAGCAACAATTGAGTCCCAAATACCACCTTAAAACTTGTAGGGTTAAAATATAGAAATCCATTGTCAATGGAGTCTCTTGCATGAGAATACTAACTTTTCTACATAGCCCTTGACTTGCTAGCTTATCAACACTTGCCACTATCATCATAATATTCCCTTCCCAATATGGCTTCATACCTAAACTTTTGTACTTCACAAAATTGTGTACTACCAAATCAGCCAAGAAGTGCACCATTTTCCCTTGACCTACTACACTGCCTAACATTATCATAGTTCTTGAAGTTGGTGTTTCATAAATTTACCAAAATCTCAACATGTTCTTCAACTCACCCTTCAATGACTTCTTCACACTTTAATTCTTCTTCTTCCATTTCATAGAACCATAAGGCTTGTAGTAAAAAAATTCTTTTACACTTATGTCTTGGAACAAATTTTTCATCATAATCCTTTTCTCACATTTTCCTTACCATTAGGCCAGGCTTAGCTATACTTATGGAAGGATCTAGTTTCCATGGTATGAAAAAAGTTACCTATTCGTTATGAAACTTGGACTCATATAGATGTGCCAAACCACTAGTAGAGGCAAGAGTAGATGGTTTCTTAGCTTCAACATTTATTTTAATGACTTCCTTAAAACCACTAACAAATCCTTCTAATTGTTATTCAATAAATAGTTTTCTAGTCCTTATAGTAGGCAAAAGTATTGTTTTAATACCAATCTCCTCTATGTGCATTGCACCTTGTAAGTTCCCCATAAAATTTCTAATAATGAAAAGGTCCACACCTCTCCATTAATTCCCTTTCCAATTCATGCCAAGAAATTTCTCATTATGGTGATAATCTTTGAGTAACTGAAACCATATTTGGGTGTTATCCCTTAAGTTCCACGATGCAAAGGATACCTTATCTTCTTTAATGGTGTTATGAAACTTAAAGAACTAAGTAGCTCTATTTAACCAACCCATATGATCTTCATTCCCATTAAATTTAGGAAAGTAGACCTTGACTATGAAGGATTATATTTTCCCCACAAATGTATTCACCTCAGTGTTTCTTGTTTCCTTATCCCCTCCTATCAATTGAGAACACCCTTCGCCATTTTAGTTGGTCTTGTTCCCCTTACCCTTATTCCAATCGTTAAGGTCAATAGAATTTGCTACACTAAATCAGTTAGCTCCCTTGACTTTTTATCTATCCCGACTACATAAGCTTTTATGGAAGCTAACCTTGCATCAGCCATTTCTAGCTTTGACATCAATATGTTTTGTTCAGAACGGTATGCTTAGGTTTAGGGTGTTTGCATCATCAAATAGGTTTAGCAAAATGATCTTTTTCTTTATTTAGCGTATTGTGATTGTTATGGAAGTTGGGATAAACAACTCAACAAAGGGAGACCCTCACCTCCAAAAGTCTCATGGAGGGAGACCCTAAGCTATTGGCTAAAGGCCTCTTACATGACATACTTAATAGTGAGCCATACTTCTTTTCCTAATCTTTGTTCTTCACCCTAGCACATGGTATTCATCGTCAAATTTCACTTCTCACAAGTCGAACCTTAACTTGTATATGACTTGACCAACATGAGTGATTGAAATTTTGGCATTATTTGATTGTCACCACAATCTTATCACCCTTGTATAATGATTTGGGCCTATTTTGTAAAGAGCCCTTATGAACTGGCTATAGAGCCCCACGGGCTGTAGGTGAGGGTTTCATGGACTGTGGGTGATGGGAGAGTTCTTGCTGTTATGAGATGTTGTTTCCTATTTATTAAGAGGACAAGTAAGGGAAAAATAATGAAAAAGTAGGGAACATAGAACATTTTGTTGGCATGAATCTACTTAGTTTCCTTGGTGTTTGGGTGAGTGCATTTGTGTTATTGTATGTTTGTTCCATACGTAAGTGTTGATGCAATCTTAGAATCCCCAACAAAAATCACATTCGGTCTTTGACTACTCTTAACTTCCTACATGTTACAGCCATCATTCACTAGTTTTGTAATTCACAGATAATGGAAGTTGCCGAAAAATATGTATAGTCGTGTAAACATTTTTTTTATGTGAGGAAAATTAATTAAGTTTACTTAGCTTCTGCAAGTTTAAATTCTATTTCCATTCTTGTTTCGTAACCATAACTTTTCTGCCATTTGAGATTGGAAATCTTTCACTTTTTCCGTAGAAAACTGGATTTCGAAGCTTTCTACGTGATTCACAAGCGATGATAAATCTAATTGAAGGATGATGTTGCAGAAAATAAAATGAACAGATTTCACTTTGCCCCTTAAACTAATACCTGCTTCCTTAAGGTCTCATAACCCTCTATTTGTCAAGTATAATTATATAAGCTCCATTTCATCAATGTTTAACCTTCTTTTGACCAGAATTGCTGAATCCAAGAAGTGGTTCACTATTTTCATTCGGAAATGTTAAAAATCATAAACATCCAGTAAATGTTCGAGGTAGTGCCTTTGCCAACTGCCTCTACCCACAAATCTACACTTTGTTAGGATCGAACTCTTGCACACAAGTTCAAGCAAAACATGTGATTAAAATATGGTAAAATCTTAGGTGACTCGGACACAAAGAATCCCTGCGTCTATCCACGAACAACAGCACCTAGGATTTTCTGACTCTTTTCTCACTATTTCTGTTACATTTTCTCTTCTATCTCTAGTTTTACGACAACGTCGGAAATAGTTACATTTTTTCTTTTATCTTTAGTTTTACAACAACGTCCCAATAAAACAATATTGCATACGATCACAAAAAAATGATGAAGCATAGACGGGTTTTATAATGTTGGAAAATGCCATTCATTAACTTTTTATATTTTTAATGATTTGAATAAAACTTATATATTTTAAAAAAATGATGCAAAATATACTACCGCATCATTTTATACAACCACCAAGATTACAAGAATATCCATGCTCTAACTAGCCAGTTCGAGAGATATCCCGAAATAAAACGGTATCTTTCAAAGCCTAAACGAAGCGACGTCATTTCATTCTGGTTGAGACAGACTTTTCCGCACACTGGCATTCTGGGCCTGTGAATCTGACATTGGGAGGACAGGAAGTTCATTGATGTGCAAACGTTCATATGCGTTCCTCGAAAACTGTAGTACTTAAAAGTTCACTTTGTTTCGTTTGAACGCATAAATCAGTTCAAAGTTTGAATAGTCAAATGGTCAAATATTATAGGGGCTTTGTTTCTTTGACTTAGTCCACATACATGAATCAACCAGTACAATGCTGTACTTCTCGCATAAACTCGAAGCATTAGAAAAATTAGTTTAAAAGAACTGATGAAAAACTAATAGAGTAACGATCATAAAGAGTGTTTCAGTGGGAACACTGCGTTTTTTATTCTTTTGGCTTGTGATGAATGGAAACAGTAATCTAAGCAAGGCGTGGTGGGAAGGCAAAAGCACCTGATAATTCCAAGTCAGAGACAACCGAAGATTCAAAATCAACAAAGATAAGGGTAGACTTTGTGTGAAGCATATTGTCTTTGATGACTGAAGTCAATCTCATTGACCACTGCATTTGAACATTAATGCTGTAGCCTGTTACCTTATGGTGGATGGGCTCCATAGGCTCTGGGTTGGCATTTGGCTGTCCATAATTAGTCTGGAACCATTCAATAATGGAACTCCATGGTCAAAATAACTAAAACAAAAGTGACTTCTGCTAAGCAGACCAGGTACCGAGTTTGCAGACTGATGAGAAAAGGTTCACTTGTACCACTATGATTTTGCAACTGCAAAACAACGTAAGGGACTTATCTCTGAGCAACAACGCTACGGTTTTTGTGAGTTTAAAATTACAACCATCATAAAGTAAGTGGCGAATTGTGTGCCTTCAGGGTGTTGACATGCTGCTGCATCAAATATGTTTAATCTCATATGAGGCTCATGTCTGGTGTAGTGGAGCAGGAAACCACCCAACAAGTCCTATTTTATTGGTAAATCGGATAAAGTAGAGTATATCTCCCAAACAATAATAAAGAAAAAACTGGGTCTTCTTTGAATTGGTTTATTCAGTTACAATAGAGAGAGTCCTAAGAAAGCTTTAGAAGATGATCCTCTGAGTCGAATGGTTAAAACTCTTTCAAGCATGGTCACTTTTAATGCAACTCCAGTCTTAAAATACCTTCCATAACAAAGCGAAGCCAATCAAACGGGGGCAGGGTTCAAGGGGAAAGCCACGGCTCGGAAACCTCCCCAAGGCCACTGCATAATTTGCCAGCACTTACGAGACATCGGAACTGAACGCCTCCGAAGAATGTTGGGCCAAACCCCACTGACCCCATCACAAGAAAGGATGTCCATGGCCAAATAGAACACATGACAGCAAGGAAACATAGAAAACACATGATCCGGTACCAAACTTTCATTATCTTTGTGATACGCAACCAGAAATTACATGCTATTCTCATGATAGAATAAGTCTGTGGACTTAATTAAACAACAAATCTACAAAGCTGAGCCTTGAACCTTAAGGATTATTCTAGTAGTCACAAGGTAAATTTTTTCACTATTACCTAATAGAAACCATCACCCTTTGCATCACCAGAGAAAGAATCCATTGTTAGTTGATGCCAGGATATATTATCCTCCACAGCGAGGGTGTTGGCGGTCTCCAAGTTGGTTCTAGGGACGGTGCTAGATGAGGAGACGAAAACACCGCTTGCAGTATTGCCATTTCCATACATACTTTGCTGCTCCTGTAACAATCTTTGCTGTTGATGAAGGTGTTGATACTCCACTTGTTGTTGCTGAGACTGAGATAGCTGACGATAACTGTAATTGTTAGCAAAGGGGGTCATTAGTGAAGCTATAACTCGATCGTTTTCCTCTGCTCCTCTTCCAAAGTCTAAGTTGACCGGCCCTTTCTGGTTTCCAAATGAAATGGCCGTGCTAGGACAACCGGTGAATTGCTGCACCAAGGCACGAAAATTGTTAGCGTTGGCATTGAGGAGGGTAGTGGGTGTTTTCTTGGAAGCCCTGGACCTCCTTCTGGTTGATTTCGATAGACTACCCTTTGGAGTCAACTGACCATTCGCTGGACTCGATGGATTGGTTGGGCTCAAGGTCTCTGTTGTGACGCTTGGAATTGCCTCAGCAGCGTTCGAGAATCCATGAGAAAGCACCGGCTGCCCTTCAATGGCCTGCTCATAGAACGGCAGCCATTCAGCAGAACTAGGCATGGAGCTCGTCATGGTTTTGGGGTGGCGATCTCGCTGTCCTCTTTCTAGTCCGCTACTTATGCTGTGAAAGGAAGAAGCAGGCTGAGCTCTCATGCTTTATTAGTGACGGTTTTTGGTCAGCGTAAGACATGTCGAATATTGACCAGTATTTTGTGAAAGAGAGTCCTGGAGGCAAAACATGTGGTACTTCCTGGAAATAACGCCTGTTAATGTCAGCAATGCCATCACAGGAAGAAAGAGTCCTGATTCCAGACGATAGTCCCCCTTGCAGATGTTCTTGTCTCCTCGGTCAAAAAATGATATTTGACATTGGCAACCAGCATCTAAATAAAATAAGCATATGAATAGATCTCCCACTCAATGCACCACTTCCCTTGGACCAAACCCACGTTTTCCTTCAAGCGATAGAAAACTCACCTTCAACACTAAAACAGTACTTTCACGGGCGTCAGCCATTGTTGTGTAGTTCTAGAGAAAAGGAATCTGGTATCGTGGGTGTCTATGGGCATGAAACTGAGAAATATAAACATACATATAAACGATAAGCAGCTATTGAATCCATTACTTTTCTGATTTCCATGTATATTTTTTGCGGCTAAAGAAAAAGCGTCCAAACTCTAACGGCTCTGCAAATAAAAGTTGAACAAACAAGTCATTTTCTTCTCTATGTCTGCTGCCCTACTGCTACAAAGGACTTCAACATGACTAGTATGTGAACCACTTTTGCTAATGTTGACTTTCAACTTTGTTCTGTACGTTGTCTTGGAATTGTATGCCTTTCCCTAATAAGAAGACAAGACTCCCTCCCTGTGTGATGGAAATATTAACAACATGAGTTCGCTGAAACAACCCAAATCAATGTTCATCAATTTCTAACAGAAAATTTTGTCTTTCCCTTGATCTTTGCTTTTTCATTTCAGAAAATCTCCAGACTCAGAAGAATGGAGTCCAACCTGCAGTTTTAAACACTGCATGGAATTCGGCTAAACCTGAGCAACAATATTTGTCTTAGCATTCGCCATGTGTTCATTTGCGTTTTATTTTTTCCTTTCTTTTTTGACCATTATCAATGATGGATAACCGCCCACTATTGATGATGACGCGGCAACAATTCCATCTATTGATCACCATAGCCAGGAGAGGATCCCCAGTATTATAGCAAAGACTCTGTCAGATGCCATTAACAACTATATCAGTTCAAGCAAATAACGGCAGAAAATGCCTTCAGCTTCCTGCAAATGTCATCTTCATAAAAGAAAAGCTGTTCAATTTGTTCACACTCAATACCTACCCTTGTGCAGAAACTAATATACAAGAACGTTCTCGGCGTCTGAGATCAGCCTTAGAATTAAGAAATGGTTCTGAGCGAATCATTTTTGTACTTAAGCTTTCTCTACATTGAAAATAAGTTGAGATTCGAAAAAAAAAAAAGTTCAAACAGAGTTCATCTTGTTGTTATTTTCTTGTTCTGTATATGGAGGAAACTTTGTGTAACTTGTTAATACACTAACTTCCTGTCATCTTCGACCTGTTGGTTTATGCAGTGTATTGAACGCAATCCACAAGGAAGTCATTTTCATCTACAAACTTTGAAACAGGTCTGTATTTTGTGAATTCAAGTTGTTTTTGTTCTTGGAAGCTTAAGACTGTACCTAACCATTCAATAATGTGGAAACAATGATGATATAAGGAAATTAATGTAGCAAATGAGCTGGGCCCTTACGTCAGCTTGTAAGGATGGTGCAAGCACGTGGATTTTGACCAGAAGCAAATTTAATCGTCGTTGAATTTGACCTGCTAACTTCCTTTCATCAATATGAAAGTTGAACCCACCAATCAGTATCACGAGGTTCTTCTTTGAAAAGTCCTTTAGACCTCCTACAAAGCAATCTACCAAAGTCCATCAGAATTGCTCCGTTTGACCTGGCAATCCTGTTACATCCACAGTTTTTCAGGCGAGCTGCCGGCAAAAATTTAACAATTAGGAACGTTAAAAGGAAGAAGAGGAAGACATGATATGCACTATTTTATTCTTGGACAAAATTCCCAAAAACAGTGCTTGTTTTTCTCATTTCCTCCATGAATTCATGCCCCCTTTTCTTTTGGTCTTTTTGTTTTAGTGACAAAGGAATTCTACTGTAAAAAGCAAAAGAGAGAGAGGCAGCTTTTGTGACTAGATGTTTACACTTCTACTGCTTTTTCTTCCCTTCATTTTCTGTTGCTTTCTCACTTTTCTTAGCCACAAAGTCTTTTGAGGTGGCTCAGTGTGAATGAACAAGAAAGATAATGCCTAAGAGGTACTAGCTGACAAAAAGGCTGACGATATTGGTCAAAGATGGAGAATTGCAAGCAATAACTAACATAAACAAGCCACAGCTAATCTTCAAAGAGATTCTGAACGAAGAATTTACCACCAACCCTTTTTTTAAAACGTTTTGACCAAGTATTCCCGTCTCTTCAAAGCTCAAAGTTATATTCTAATGAATCATCCCAGACGACAGTAATTAAGGCCTAAAGATAGATCTTCTAAATCCTTTTAGTATATTGGATGTTTGACTTTCTCCAGGAATGCGTGACACATTGCAGGTAGCCGGTTACATGAATGGTGCAAGATTTGAAGGGAAGTGTTGATCAGCATCCACAGAAACTTTGTATCATATGCAACCACCTCCTTCTTACTCAGTAGACAAGCAAAAACTTCCGTCATTTGTCCAAATCTGCCTCAAAATTTGGACGATCCACGTTCAAATTGTATGATAAGGAAATACAGCAAAAATTAATTGGGAAACCTTGGCTTTGACCAGCTACGAGCAACAAAAAGAATTGGAGTTGCCTGACAAAACAAATATCCATTCAAATTTCTAAATTAGGCAAATACTTGCATTAGCCAGTCGGCCCTGATATAAAGTATGCCGGATTTTGGAGAGAGTTTTCAAGGGGCTAAACTTTTTGTCAATTAAGGTCGTTTTCATCAAACTTAATTAACTCATACGGCGGTTTGTTGTATCCGGCTGTTAAAAGTTCTTATCTTGAGGAGCAATATGCAGGGCAAAGATAAAACAAAAGTCAAAGAGTTCATAGAAAATCTTGGATTAAAAAATCTCATTTTCTGGTAAAACAACGCTTGTGCTCCATAAGCAGATTTATAAAGCATAGATGATACACGTGTTCTTGACCAAGCCAACAATTCTTTTTGAAATTGCGTTCGTGAAAGATCCTGCACACTGGAAATTGGAAGGATCTACAATGTAGCTTTGAGCTAGCCCCGTTCCCTTTACTTATAGTTGAACCATTTCACATCCTTTCAGACCAAATAATTAATGCTTTTATTGTTTGGGCAGAAGCTAGCCAACGTTGGACATTCGTTTGGCCATTCCAATCAAAGGTCAATCTATATCTTCTCGAAGAACAGCACAAAGTCAAAGGCAAGCTACCTATCTCTGTCTAATCGCCGCCAAAGTTTGCCTTGACTGTGGCAGCTAGCTTGTGCTCAATAAAGCCAGGCCTTTGCGTTGGCCATCTTTAAAAATTTATCCTTCAGTCTCAAGGAGTTTCTCGGTTTCATACGGTAGAACTGCCCATGCGTGTCAAAGAGAGGCGAATTTGAGAAGGAATTTATTATTCAAGTGGCATTTACATGATGGGGTGCTAGTCTTACACCCCAATTCTAGAAAAAAAGAAATATACAAAAATCGTGTACAAAAAACTCGACAACACCCACTTATCTAAATATGACGCCAAAACCTGAGACTTTTCATTTTTCTCTTTCTACTCTACAGTTATTTCGAGTATGGTTGTCAATCTGGGTTTTTTGTATCTCCTAAGAAGCAAGGAAGAGCATACAACAGTTACAGATGAGAGAGCCATGCATGCTCCGGCAGCCCAGGGTGGTAACTTAATCCCCAGAGATGGAAAGAAAACCCCAGCAGCAACTGGGATAGCAACCACATTGTAGCCCATGGCAAACACATAATTCCATCTAATACGGGCAAAAGTCTTCCTCGAGAGATCAATGGCTGTGATTACATCTTCCAAGTTATTTCTCATCAATACATAATCAGCAGCTTCGATGGCAATATCTGTTCCCGCCCCAATTGCCATACCAACATCAGCAACTGCTAGAGCAGGGGAATCATTGATTCCATCACCCACCATTGCAACCATGCTTCCATCTTTTTGTAATGAACGGACCACTTGTGCTTTTCCTGCAGGCAATACCTCTGCCCTCACATCCTGAATGCCAACCTGCCACCACAAATATTTATCAAGGGTCCTAATAAAAAATTGAGACTCAAATCTAAATCATAAGTCAAAAATCTAGCATTTCATAAAATGGTACAAACGTAGATCTAAATTACTAACAGATGAAAAACTCTAATCTTACCTCCTTTGCAACAGCCCTAGCAGTTCTCCAATTGTCACCAGTAACCATGACGGTTCTGACACCCATCTTCTCAAGGCCCTCCACAACCACTGCGGCTTCTCTCTTAAGTGGGTCTGCAACTCCCAAAACTCCCACTATGTTATCATCATATACAACGAGTATCCCTGTCTTTGCACCTTCTTCCAACTCTATTAAAAAATTTTCAACATCCGTTGGAATTGAGATTCCATTTTCAGTCATCAGCTTCCGGTTACCCACCTGTTCAGAATAAATCACCTCTCATAAGAAATCGCAGGAATCACAAAGCATTTTTCAAGAAAAATTGACATTTGCTTATCTTAATGTAAAGGAAACTCACCAAGACACGTTTCCCATGTATAAAGCAATATACACCTCTTCCTGGCAGCGCAGAGAATTCCAACACATCAAAAAGCCATCCAGAAACTGAATCTTCGCTATTGTTTGCGGCATCATTGGTTACAGAAGGCTCATCAAAGAAATGGAAATGGCGTGCATATTCTACTATTGCTTTTGCTAATGGGTGTTCACTGCTTGCCTAAACCACATGAAAATGTCAAAAATAAGACTAAGCCCAGAGAAAACAAATGAATGCATAGAGATCAGTTCTCAGCATGAGTCTATTGGTTAATATGAAGATTAGCTAAAGTTCTCTCCCCTCCTAGCCAAAGAAAAACTAAATGCTTGAATTCCCGCTACCTACTTATGCAGTTTACCAGCAATTGCAGAATGACACTACTGTACCGGAAAGCAAACTTTTCATTTCTTGGGGATAAGAATACTGACGCAACATTTTTTTTTTTTTCCCGAATTGGTTCTATGGCTCTGATACAATGGGGTTTCTTGGGACCTTCTTTTGGCACTGTACTCAGAACCAAAAGTAGCAAAACCTAAGAAGACATACCTAAGTTCTGGGTCAAAAATAACTCATTAAGAAATCAGAACTCACCTCTGCCGAGGCCACTAATCTAAGAAATTCACCACGATCCATTCCAGTAAAAGCTTTAGCTGTTGTAACAGTGGCTTTTCCCTGGGTTAGGGTGCCAGTTTTATCAAATATCACATACTTAATCTTTTGAGCTCTTTCCAAAGCATCTCCTCCTTTTATCAACACACCGTTATTAGCCCCAACACCTGTTGCAACCATGACAGCAGTTGGCGTTGCCAAACCAAGAGCACAAGGGCATGCAATAACTACAACTGATATTGAAAACATGAGGGCAAACACAAAGTAATTTCCATTAACTGGAAGCCATTCCTCAGGGTAAGCTCCAAGGGCTCCGCCAATATACCTAGGGACGATCAAGAAAAGAAAATATTTCATAAGAAGGGGGGATAAAAGTTCTACCAAGATCAAAAACTTTACAAGTACATAGAGGTCCCCAAAGAAGAACTCACCAACCCAATAATGTTAACAATGCCATAGCAACAACTGCAGGGACAAATATGCTAGCTACCTGCATGGTAAAAGACAAATAAGATGGGAAAGAAATCGAACACCAGATCAATACATAATTGTAAACTGTAAATCCAAGGGGTGGTTATAGGAAAAAACATAGGGAAGAAAAAGTGGGGCTCATATAAATAAGGGAGAATGGCATAAACTCCAAACGTGTAAACTAGGAATATTTTTTACTTTGGTGGGGTGGAAAGGGCTTGCAAAGAAGATGGAACTCATTATAAATTGGAACTGACTCATTGACACTCAAAGCCCCTTGACTTTTGGCTGAGGTCTGTACATAGCATGTCACTTGCCATCAAAGAAACCAAGCAAGTTCAAGCTACTATTTTTATTTCATCTTCCCATTTTAATAGTATGCATGTGACTAACCTAACCAGCACTGGCTTTCAACTGTATAAATCCACCTCCAGCTGAAAAAAGTAATCCTAGCAGATGATACAGAGGATAATACACCCAGGGATACTTTCAAACATTTAAGCACCAAGTGGAAGAGAAGAAGCTATTCATTTGAGTTTGTTACAATAAAGGATGCATGAAACATCAAAATAAGGTCTAATCCAGGTGCTGAGTTACTTGCACAAAAACCGTCTGTGAATAAACCTAGCAGCATGCAGAGGTTGTCCTTCATTGATAAACCAAGTTTTTCTCATTTTGATCTAATCCAATGACTACTTCACAAGGTCCCTGCAGGATGACAACTTCTAATGACATGAACACTTTAAGGTTGGCTACTATATATATTATGAACTTCAAAAAGAATAGAATTGCCCATTCAATTAGTGTGAAATAATTATGATTCAATCATAGGCAATTACCAATATCTTGCTGTCGGCCAAGTATACATGTAGTTATTACACTTTTTTAGGCGAAAGTAAAATGAAATTCTTTTTTGTTTTCTCAAAAAGTGAGAAGGATAACAAGAATATCGAAATGATACCAATATAGCATAAAATAACAGAATCATGATAAGGTTATGGTCAACTTTCAGAATGCTTACAAAATCTGCAAACTTCTGGATAGGAGCTTTTGACATCTGGGCTGTCTCAACCAAACTAATTATCTGGCTTAGAACTGCATCACCTCCTACTTTAGTAGCTTGAATGTGAAGGGCACCATGTAAATTTATTGTTCCTCCAATAACAGATGAATTGACCTCCTTTGAAACTGGTACAGATTCACCAGTTACCATACCCTCGTTAACATAACTTGAACCCCATACCACCACACCATCAGCAGGAACCTTCGAACCAGGAAGAACTTTTAATATGTCACCAGGCTGAATTAGCAAAGCATCTATCTCCCTTTCGTCAATACACCTACCACCTAAACAGCAATGTAATTGGAACCAGTTAATCACTGAGAATCTATCAATTTAATTCTGGAATCCAGTCTTGCTTATCAAGATCAAAAACAATGACAAAACATTAATATTATTCTGCATTTCAATAAAGCAATGAGACTTTGACCATCCCGATGGATGGGGTATGAAAAATATCAAAGCCTCTGCTAAGAAAGAAAAGGGAAAACACATATCAATCATACCTTTGTCTTTCATGAGTAATGTTGCCGTTGCCGGTGCAAGTTCCACTAACTTCTTGATGGCATCTGATGTTTTGCCTTTGGCAAGACACTCCAAATACTTCCCCAACAATACAAATGTTATCAGCATAGCACTAGTTTCAAAGTAAGTTGGAGACCAAAACCCAGTGGCCGCACCATATAGAAGAGCATACACAGAGTAGAAGTAAGAGGCTGAAGTTCCCAACGCAACTAAAACATCCATGTTAGTTGAACCATTTCGAAGAGCTCTGGCAGCAGCAACGTAGAAGCGCTTTCCAACAACAAACTGGACAAGACTCACCAAAATCCACTTCAACCATTCCCCCATTTGAAAGGGTCCACATTGCCAAAGCAATAATGAATACAGTAGTGGTATTTGCGGACAAACAACCCTTATAAGAAACACAGGAATCTGGAGCCAAAGCATTATAAGCCAGCAATCAGTTTACTTTATCCTTATATTTATACAAGAAAATGTGCAATTTGCCAAATCTTGTCAACGGAAAAATATAAATAAATAAATAAAAAGAAGAAAAAACTTACACTGAGGAACAAACTGGAGGTGAAAAGCCGAAACATATTTGAGGCTTCTTCAACATCTTTGGATGTCATTCTTGTATAAGGGCTCATTACATTTAATTTTAACCTCCCACTGCTACCTGCCTCAATCCCATCAACTAATGATCTAGAATTGACAACTTCAGGATCATAGACAATGTCTAGTTCTCCTGATGGTCTGTCAAAACGAAACTGTCTTACTCCTTTAGTGTGGCTAAGTATGCCTTCCAAGAGCTGTACATCCATTTCACTGTATACGCCAGCAACCCCTAGTAAGATTTTGTCCTGCTCGCTGCTTCGTACAAGTGCAGCTTCAAAACCAGCATCTTCAATTGCATTGACAATTTCATCCTTACTGATCACCATAGCGTCATACTCAACTTCCCCTAAGGAAGTTGCTAATGCCACTACTGCCCTTTTGACACCAGGAAGATTTCTTAAAATACCCTCAACAGAGTTTACACAGGCTGCACATGTCATACCTCCAATTGTGAATTGCCCCAACAGGGTTCCATGTGGCTTTGCTCCTGAATTACTGGGTTCAGGTAGAATTTCTGCCTCAAAGCCTGCATCCTCTATTGCATTTTTTATGTCTTCATCCTAAATTAGACAAGTAGAAAACATTCAGTACCAATATCATTTAAGGTTCCCAGAACCAATTTGGTAGATATAAACTTCTTAACAAGATATGTCCAAATGCAGTTGAGCATGGAAAGACAATTATATATTCAAATTAACACTAACACTTAGAAAACATGTAGAAACCAGGTCTGCACCAGTTGAACTATGCAATTCACACCCCTCCCTCCACCCTGCCACAGCATCCCCAACTCCTGGGGCAGAAACCGCCCAAAACCTATTATCAGGCATGAAAACAAGCCTTATGCTCAAAGGCCTTATGGGTGGAGCAGAGCCATGAGGCCTTTAAGTTCCTTTGGGCCTACAAAATACTGTAACACTCATTACAAGGATAAGACCCTATATCAGAAAATTCTATCAAATTCTTTTCTCCAACTGAGTCACGCCTCTACAGAGCTCTGGCCTTCTGGTCAAGCTCCCTATTAGGATGTTAAAGAAGTTCAATAGTGAACAAGTCACAGCTAAAAAGCATAGAGGGAGGCACCTATCCAATTGGCTATGCCTGTTGCCAATTATACTAATTGGAAAATATATATACATTTTCTGCAGATGTTTTCCTTGCATACTTACCATGAACAAAGGGTGTGTGCATCTACTAAGATTTTCTTTTGTGATGAATTACTTGCTAATAAACATAAAATCTTTATGTGTCATCATCTCTAGCCTTTTTAAAAACGGATAAAAATGTGCAACACCATATGCCATTGTGAAGAAACAATCTACTATAAATACCAAACATGGATGGACTGAAAATACGGAGTATGAAAGAGAAGATTGGGGACAAAAAAACGGAGACTTGATACAAAAGATCACAACTACCTCTTGCTGACAAATAAAGTTCAAATAGACAATGATTAATGCACACATAAATGCAAGCACAACAATGCATACCTTGAAAGAAGGCCACAATTTATTCCAATTATGATAACAATTGGTTAAATGCAATTACTATTAGGAACTTAGTATATAAAGATCATTCAGACAAATTCTATTCCACAGTTGAACCTCTATCATTAAACAAACCTGTGATCATCTATAGCATTTGTAATTACTGAAACAAATTTAAGGCATCACTAAAGGCATAGATGACCACATCCACTAATCTATAAAGGCTAATCTACATTGGCAAAAGTAATGACTATAGCTTCATTTGAAACCATAGTCATCGTATCCATCTTATATTAACAATTATTTAATTTAATTTAATGCCAACTTAAAGTACACAAAGCATAGGAAGAAACCAAACCAAATACCAAAAAAAAAAAAAAAGATTTGAGAGAGAAAGAGAAAGATCAAGTTGCAAAACTAACCAACTAAGAGCAACCTAGAGTTAAATCCCCTGAACAGACTCATCCATGATCCAACACACCACAAATTAAATAAGTAAAACAAACTTAAGAGAATGTGTATAAAACCCAATGATTATGTGACCACTTCACAATCCAGAGTCCAGATCACCAAAAGCAACTCACAGGGCTCAAAGCTTTCCTAGAAACAACACTAACCGTCAACCCAATTCGCCAGAAACTATCAGTCAAACGCAAACACAAGCCAAACTAGACCACAATTACGGTAAACCACATTTAATTCCAATTCAAGACTAACCTTAACCAAACTGGGATCAAAGGCCACATCAGCCTTGTTCTGAAGCAAGGCCACCGAGGCCCTAGAAACCCCATTGACAATTCTCAAAGCCGCCTCCACCGAATTGGAGCAAGCCGCGCAGGTCATCCCTGTGATTCTGACCTGAACCCTCCTCATTCCCTCTTCGATTTTGCTGAAGTTGTCCACGTCCTCATAAGAATCTAGTAGTCGTACGTCCTCTAGATCCTCGGAATCCTCGCCGGCAACTATCCGTCTGCCGGCATCGGCACCGGCACCGGCACCGGCTACCGGGGTTAGCTGGAGGTCTCTCATACTCGGACCCATTTGGAGCTTCCCAACACAAAGAGCAGATGAAAACAGAGCAAGAAAACGAGGAAAAGCAGAAGACGGATATAAAGAGAAGAGAAGATATGAAAAAACAAAAGAAATAAGAAAAAGAGAGTTTCTTCCAATGGAGATGGTGAAACAGCAATTTTTTTAACCATGTGTATCTGGTGGAAGCTGGTGGGAAAGACCTATCTCAATTCCCATATTATCCTTCGTCTTCAACGGGGATTCCGAGCGGGTGCTCTTGTACTTGCATGTTAAGGACATGGGATGGGGTTTGGTGGTCTTGTACTGCACACTTGAACGACCTTGTCAATGCCGTGCAACGTCTCCTCCCGATTGTCTACATGCCCTTCAGACATCAATCAATTTAGACACTGATATAGTTGGTAGTTACATGTTCATGTTCTAGAGAGCAATAATTGTCTCGTATTTTGTGGGTTTCTTATTATCATTAATCGGCCAATTAAATGAGATTAAGGTTTTTTGATTGAATCTCTTTCCATGAAACTTGAATCTGAAATCAAGGGGTCCAAATTAAAAAACATATAATTTTTCTTGTCTTAGACATCATTAATTATGACAATGAATATGCTTAATAATTACAAAAAGTTGGACAATAATAGGAATATTAAACTTCTTCATTTAAAACTAATCATTATATAAATAATAAACAAAAAAGAGTCCTTCATTTTCTCAGCACCATATATATAGCATTAAAAAAGGCAAAACGGGCCGATTATATCTTTCACGATTTGGAAAAGTCAATGTCAGAAAGACAACCGTGTCCCTCGTTACAGCCACAAAACAATTTGTGAAAAGAATCTAATCTAGTCTTTTTGATATTTTCCTTCTTATTTTTTCATTAAAGTCAGACGCTGCACCTGCATTTCCACCGCACCAAAACAAAATTAAAAAAAAAATATCCAACCGCCTTTCCTCATTTTCTTTAAGGCCCTGCACTAATACTTCCTGTTAGCTGGTGTCGTTTTTCCAGGCATGTGGGTCTCGTGCCTTATTATATCCTATTTCACCCTTTCAACGCGCCGGTTTCAGGCACTGCAACGGCACGTGAATTCGATGATTGTTATACAAAACGTGTTAATGTACGCCAACTTGTGATACAAAATCAGGTGGGCTGTCAGAAGAATGTGCTGTGAACCAATTAAGGAGCTGAAGATAAGATTAAGATTGAATAGTGCATTTTTGTTGAGCGAATATGATTCTGGAAACGGGGGACAAGACGGGGGACGCGGGAGGGTATTTTGGGAACTACGGAAGGGCGCGTTTGTCAGTTAGCGGCAGCCCTGGGTGGCCTGACTAAGCAACGTGTGTTTGGACGCAAGGTTGTATGGAAGATTGGCGTTAGGTAAAGTTTAAACTCGAAGTAGCGTGACACATTTTGTTGCTTTCTCTTTAATGGTCAATATTTTTATAACATATGATTAGCTTTAAAGATATTCTATTATCATCCTCTAGAAGGGGATATGAGTTTATTAACAAATTTATAATGTGTTATGGTCTCAAATATAACCATTAAACCAAAAGGTTTCAAATGTAATGAACTCAACCATTAAGTCAAGAGGCCTAAATTTGTTAGCATGATGAGTTCAATTACCTTTAAAATCGTAACATTCCACTATGCTCTATAGCCGATGCCTTGTCGGTCCACTCCATGACAACTCCACATGCTTCATGCATTTAGGCACTCTTTCGGCCCATAACATTTTCTACCAAATAGCCTTTTTTATAAGTTGTCTCTTCTATGTTTTGAACTCCAAATGCAAGATTTGGCTTTAATACCAAAGGTAATAAAACTAATCATTGAGCCAAAAAGGCTTAAGTATGTTAGCATAACGAGTTCAATTACTTTTAGGATTATAACATAATGTTAATAATTTAAGGCTAAAAAAAAAGTAAAATACAACCATACAATATGAATAAATTGTCTTAAAACAAAATATTAATAAATTGCAATTTTTAAATTATTAGTTATTAAATAAGATTTAAGTTGAAATGCAAATGAATAAAGCATAATTAGAATATTAGTAACGTTCAAAAAGAAGTGTATCAGATTCTCTGTATTTCTTGCCCTCACTCTGTAAAAAAGTCCACTAAATTCTAGGAGCGCCCCCAGAATTGAGGTACGCGGGTTTGACCATTGTTCTTACCTTGAACTCCCATTTTTCCTCGTACTCGCCGGATAGAAACTTCCTAAAAAATTTTCAAGACTTGCATCTTGTCAAAGGAGGTTAAAGGTCACCTTTGAAATTTGGATTCATTGTTGTCCTTAATTGACATCGGGACGCAGAAACGAGTTGATGCGTGCTTGTTAATTAATTATTATTCTAAAGTTTTGACTTGTTAGAAGGCTTAAAATCTAAATTTTATTTAAGCTTCATTATATAAGATTACATATTAGATATGAGATTTTTGTCTTGCACACATGACTTATCTAGTATTTTATTTCAGTTAGCTTTTATAGAGTTTTATTTGAGATTTGATTTTTCATTCTTGCCTAATCTTTATTTTTCTATGGTCGAACATTATTTGCTTAAAGAGGAAAACCATGGTCCTACACCCATAAAAGGAATAAGTATTGGGGACCAAAAATAACCCATTGTTTTTCTATGGTTGTCACCTCATATTCTAATAAGAAAACAAATTGAAAGCAGACAGAAAGCGAACCTTCTTTAGTGAGAAAAGTCTATTGGAAAGATGACATCGTTTTCCACTAACCATGCAAATAAAAAAAGGTCAGGAAACTAAAATTTGGGTTCTTCGATCCTTTCACCCAGGTTAAAAGTTGTTGTCCACTAGTTCGTCACAAAGATAAACGAATGTGGCATCCACATCTGCATTTTACCCATCTCGTAAAGGGTCCAACCAGAAACCACAAACTGATTTGGTCCAAAAACATGTACTACTCCCTGTACGATACAAACTTGACAAAATATGCGAAGGGGGTGACTTTGTAAATTTAAGCAAGCGAATTAGGTTGTAATAAATGCACAAGAAGCAACATCAACTACAGGCTTTGGGGGCTCACGGGGTGTCCTTATCAATGGTGCTTAGGTATGCTTTCTTGGTAAACAAACACGACAAGCAACCTAAAACCCACATAGTTGGTGCAACGTCGGTAACCAAACCGGTCAGAAGATGAAAAGAACTTTGGGTTCTTTGTCTACTGGCATCACGATCACGGAAGCACCATTGTTTGTGGTTTTGTAGGATCGCAATACTGGGACAAGCAGCTGCATGTAAAGGTTCATATTCTTGTTTGCTTTACATCGTGCAGATCATGCTGCTTTCGACGTGGGATGAAAGTGGCTAGGCCACTAATAAGATAAATTTGCCAAATTGATTGGTGGGAATCATGCCTCCTCTTTACCTTGTCCAAAGGGGAATGGACAAAGAAGAAGTTAGTGGTTCTGGATTTGGTCTTGGCTCAGACAATGACTCGAAAGTTAGTGAGAAAGTTAACCATTATTGTGGCCATTATTAGCAAAACATGGAGCAGCTGTGTGGTTTTTTAATTATGTTTGTGGTACGAGAAATTATGGGATAATTTACAACTTTTTCAACAATCCATGAAGACAGAGAATGAGTGTCGAAGTCATTACTTGAATAATTTGCACTTCCTAGACAATCTTAGTAACTACCAAAACCTAATCCACTATGTGGAAGCTAACCAATGAAACAATTAAGTTTAAAATGAATTGATTATACTAGCTGCCCACTCCTACATTTATCATAACCCCCTTCTCCTCTCCCAATTTACAGAATTTCCAACATTAGTTTATTCTTCACCTTAGAGTCATAAATAAAATTAGTTAATTTAAGTAACAATTTATTTTGACATTCATAGCACAAGAAGTCGTTATGTGTAGGTGGTAGCATTTGACATTCGAAATTTAGGGTTTTATTTTATTTTAGTTTAACATGCAATTATTTTAAGCACAGGATTAAGGGTGTCATCCAGATCATTGACCAACATCCAGTTTTGTCGACAACATGCAAATGTGAAGAACGCTGCTGAAAACTAGGCAAATCTCCAAAACCGATGGAAAAAAATCCAAAGACTTGAAGTGAAGAACGCGGGAAAGATTGTGTGATGCAAGTAGTGATTGTTGGCATATTACAACGGCATGGATAATGACAAGGAAAAAAAAATGTTGCATTTTCTGTATATAACTTCGGGAAAAAAAATGATTTCCGGACCTTCTATATATATATTTTTAATTGTACACGAACTTCGGCTTTTTAATTTTATTAAAGCAAAAATTTTCAACCAGAATCTCAATCATTTTGACCTTCGTTTTAATCACAAAATTCAACATTGAGTATTTCTTTTCACAAAATTGATAAATAATAAATGCTGCCATTATCAATTAAAAAAAGATTGTAGATAAGACAGTATTTAACTTTAGATAGTGTTAGAAAGCTTAAAATTCAATTCAAAAACTAATTCAAGAGTTATAATAACTTTTTTTTTATTTAAGTTTTATTACAATGGATCATATACTTGGTGTAAAACTTTTATTTTGTATACACATTTTCACATATTGAATAACATTAGATTCAAAGTTTCATAGAGTAGAGTAAATTTATCATAAACTTTAATACCATGTCTAAGGTCCAATGTCTAAATTTGAAAGTTAATTCAAGAATTAGAGAGATAATTATTTTATTTAAGTTTTATCATAAGAAATTACATATTTGGTATGAAATTTTGATCTTGTACATGGATAGCTTTTGGTCCTTTTTTTTTTTGTTAAATAATGCTTGCTGCTTAGGCTGTCGTTGGCTTGATCCTTGGTGCATAAGACATGTTGCAAATCCCAGCCTCATGGTTGCTTAGAAAGAAAAACTAACAATAATGCTACCGTCGCGGATCCTTTGACTTAACGATGCTTACGTTTTAGTTTATTTTTAATAAGTTGGCCCAAACGACAACTTTCAGTTATCCGTGAAGATTAGTTGGCATTGGAACCTTCCTGGTGGGTGGAGCTGCCAACTGCCAGCCGACTGGTGGGTTTTAGTTTTGAGAGGAGCAGGCATCTTACAAAGCCAAGGTCATGATCCTTCAGTGCATCACATGCTTGAGTCTTGGCTTATTATATTTACATTAGGAACCCCAAAAGATTTATTTATGGGCGTAGTCACGAATCGTGGAATCAAAATTAGGGTATAAGAAATGAAATGATAATTTCAGATATAAGTTCAAAATAATAACTTTGCCCATTAGGGTTTCTTCTAGATTATTTGTAAACAATAAGATTTGAAGAACACTAGCTTGTCATATTGTAAATTATCAGAGTGACTTAAGTGAGAGAGTTGCTAGAAAGGAAGACATCTCTAACAAAAGTGCACAGAATTTCCATACTTTGTGCACCTATGGACTATTTCTCGTGAATCACATAAATTTTAATGTTCTTTTATGTTTATTTTTTATGTACTTGTTAGAAGGATCATGTTATTTTCTCAACATTTGGTATTAGAGCATGATAAGGAGACGCCTAGAGATAATTTGTGATATATTTTTTCCTTAAATTTTAGATGCCAAAGCCGGCTGGTAGGATATACTTAAAATCAGGAAAAACAGAGCCATGTGGTCACATGTCTTCACATAGTAGTTCATGGATTTGATTATGTATTTATGTTTTTCTATTTACATTCTTTCCTGCACGTGTACAAATACACATGTAATGTACATTGAAAACATAAGGCAATATTTTTCCTCCTCTTAGTTTTTTCCCAATTCCTTCGGCATTTTCTTGGCCTCTCTTTTTGCCTTTAATTGGTCTTTTCTTTGCCACCTAGTCACATGATATCAAAACAAGGTTCCATAGCTAGTTTATGCAAGAGAATTCTCCCTTAGGTTTCTTCTAAGCTTCTTTTGCTTCTTAAGGGGGTTATTGCTTCTCATAACCTACAATCATGTTTGCACTTGAGAGCATGTGTGAGAGAGCAAGTCCTCACTATTGGAATATTAGTATTTTGATGGTGACAAAAAGCAAGTTATAGTAAGAAAATACTCTTATTATTTACATATTTATTTCATAGGCCCATGTGTTAGGTCAATCTAGTCACGAGCCCAACCTCGTGTGAAGATCAGGTGACCCACTTGGCGTACAAAGACTAGAGTCCGAGCATGACCCATTAGCTCTTTTGCACAACCCAATTGAAGCACTGCATGACCCGATTTTTTGCTCGCGACCCAAATGACAAGATGCGTGACCCGCTCTCCATTGCATGACCTAACAACTTGCAGACAAACCCGGTAAGTGTCTTAAGCTAAATCTGAGCTGCTTGAAGACGAAATATGCTATGACCCGGTTGCTTTTGTGATGAGGAGAAGCTGGTCTATTAAGCTGAGGTGCTATTTGAACGATCTGTGAAGAAAACAAAGCAACCCATGAAGCTTTTCTAGACCCGGTTAAACAAACAAGAAAGAGATAATGAAAATGAGTGATTCTAAAAGAAAAATCGTATGGGTTTATTGGAGAAAAAGTTGATTTACTAACCTAATACTAACTCAAAAAGATTCAAGTCAAGAACGAAGAAATTCGATAAAGATTGTGGAGAAACCCAAAAATCCGACCCGTGCACTAAATTGCTTGGCTGATGAAAAGAGAGTCTAATTCTGTCAATAAAGGTATACCCCGGAACCAGCTCCTCATAAAGCCAGCAATTAAGAGCAAGAAAAACTTAATAGCTAACGCGCTTCCTCCTTCCAATAGGGCTTGGTTAAGGCTCGGCCTCGGCCTGTTCTAAATCCTTACCCGATGATAATTTTCCTTCCATGGAAGCTAACCCGGGTGTTGGCTCTAAAATTAAATAGAAATAGAAGGTCCATTCCTTTCATGCACGAGCACCTACCCCCAGTTTAGTCCAACAAGTAACCAAGTCCAACTCTTGAAAGGGCTAGCAGAACAGCCAATCTCTCTTTTTCGGGAATTGCTTCAGATGAGACTAATGGTAAAGGCGCTTCAACTCATTCAACTCAATGGACCGGGACCTAGCCTTCAAGGTAAGGCCCCTTTTAGTAAGCTCCTGCGAGATCCGAATAATAAAAATAAAAATCTAGATGAAATAGAAGTGTTTTGGAAGGGGAAATAAACAAGATTGAGACAGAAACCAAGTCTCATGTAATGGTATTAAGATACAAACAACCAAACAAGGAAATTCCACTGGAATTCCGATAACATAGAGGCAGGGGAAAACCCTCCTACGAGTTCTGTTACAACCAAGGGATACAATCCACAAGGGAATTACTAAGGAACGGCACTCTAGCCTTCCCAGTGAGAATGCAATAGAACTTCGTACCCGGCACTGCTGGTCATTCTCCCTTTTGTCCTGCAACCCTATCCTAGCAAAATTACCATCTTATCCTTGCCACAAGAATGTACCGTTAGCACTAATAGTCTCAATTCTCTCTTTTGTCCTTTATAGCCTCTCAGCTCATGACATCTCAACTCTCTTCTCTCCAACATGTGCAGAAACTTTAAGGTGAAGAGAAAAGAAAGAACTTCAACGGGCAGAATGTCAGTGAATTCTGAGGTCAAAATGGCTATATTTTGAAAGTGAAATGTGCATTTAGCTTGACTATTAAAAAAAGATAGTTAGCTTGAAGGTAGTTACGAAACATCAAAGAGAAAAAGAGTATCATTCAAGCAAAACCCACATTTTTCTCTCAAGCTTATCAAGCTCACAAAATTATTCACCTTTCAGTGACTTTAGTTCATTATTGTTCTTGTGTACTTGTTAGAAAATTATTTTGTTCTTTAATACATATTGTTATTGATTTGATTTTTTACAAGTGAACAATGCTAGAGTTCAAACAAAATTTAGAGCTTTTGTTAATATCATCTTATATTGGTTTTCTAGCACTAGATAAAAACTTTTAAATTGCATATTGTATATTTTGTAGAAGCATAGTTTGAAATTTGGACTTTTGGGGAGAAAACTTATAACTAGGATTAAGGGATTGGTTATCCTTTGTAATTAATTAATTAATTAATTAGAGAGTGACTCTAGTAGGTTGATAAGGTGGGGTGAAGTAGGTGTTAAGGTGGCTTAGACTGAACCACCTTCCAAAAATCCTTATCTTTGTGTGATTGTGTTATGTGTGAGTTATTTGCTTGTTGCTTGGATTAATTTCATTCATAAAATCACTTATTAATTCACATCGCTCTAACGAAAGGACAAAAGAATTTTTGAAAAACCTAATTCACCACCCACCCCCAACCTAAGTAGTTATAGGATGAACACTCACAAAAAACCAAAACTTGAAAAACCATAACACATTCCTTAATCATTCTTCTTATCCTTGATGCCAAAATCAATAGGCTTTTAATTGGTAGGTGCATTGTAGGATTTGGATGCTCCAAGGGTTTAAACCTTACCTAACATGAATTTGGGTTCAAGCCCACCTCTATCATGTTTGTGTTAGGTTTTATGGCTTAACAATAAGGGGGGCTTGAATTGTTTTTGTACCGAACAATATACTTTTGGTTTTCTTAAATAATTCAATCTAACAATTTTGCAATTTATATGACAATAATTAATCAAACAAAATTATTTAAGCAAGCAGAGAGAAAGAGAATCAACACCTAATTTACCACGGTAGTTCGGCACTCTATCTCAGAGTCCTACGTCCACCCTCTTCTCCTTCAATCCAACCGATTGAAGTCAGCTTTATTCAACCTGATTAGGAGAATACGTTCTCCCTAATCCAAATAATTCCTTTTCAAAGGAATTATCAAGTCCGAATACAAATAATGATCAAAAGATCATATACAATAGCAAATCCCCAAATAATGTGTTAGTTTATGGGATATTGCTAATCAGAGGAGCTATTCAAACAAATATATCAAGATACAAAGCTCCTATCACGAAATCCCCAATTTGAAGAAATTAGGGTTTCGGACTTTCCTCAAAATTTATGTGCAGAAAATGTTTATGAGTGAAATCAGCACATAAATAATGTTATACAAGCTATGATTGAAGATTTAATCGAAGATCAAACCAGATAATCCAATATCACCGAGTGCTTATGAACCACCGAATGATGAACAATCTCGAATCAAATGGTAAGTAAGCTTAGTAGATTTTCTTCATAAAGAGAACGCTTCAAATATATGTAAATCATCAAGAGAAAACCTTCACGCACACATCTCCTTTAAATAGAAGCAGATCTAGGGCTTTTCTTTGAATCAAACCTGAACCATAGCCTTCTTCCCATTAGGAATAGTAGGCTATCTATCAAATCAGCCTCATTTCAACCTTCTGATTCGAAATCAGATCGTTCTAACAGCCCGTCTCCTTCAGATTCCTCCTGTTGAGGTTTCGGGGCTTGAGAGAAGCGAAGGCAGCATCGGGGAGAGGTGAAGTAGCTAGCGGCTAGGGCATAACTCATCGAAGAGTAAGCGCCTCTTATGTGCCCTTAAGTGAGACGACGTCGTAGCCAGCAAGCTTAGCAAGGAAGCTTCGATTTTGATCAAGGCGACACCGTAACAAGGAACCTCAGTTATGATCGAGACGACACCATAACAAGGAACCAGATCGGGCTGACGTGAACTTGGGCCGCACCTATATTTTCACAGTCCAACAGCAAGGGTCCAGTACAGTGATAATATATTTAGCAGGTATACACGGTCCAATAACAACAAGGTCCCATATCAATACATTGATAATGTATTGCATATGTAGATTTTGAACTAATATTAACATAGAGTTAAAGTCCCTCATGTTCTTGCAATCTCATCAAAACAAGTATCATATTCCTAAAATAAAATATATTCAAATAATCAACATATATTTGAATATATGTCACAAAAAAACCTTAAGAATATATTTTATAAGGAAATGTAGGAACCCGGTTACTTTATAATATCATTAATTGATATTATAATTTGTACACCTTTTACTTTCTATAGTTTTTCTTTTTGCACATTTAGAAAAACATAATTTTAGAATTGATATTTACAAGAAAATATTTTCAGTCACAACAAAACCCTATTTTCCAACAGTTTGGCCCAATTGAATTAGATCCAAGTCAGGTCAAGTCCAAACCTTTAGCTAAATTCATACCTATTATATTTTTATTTAGGTCTAGGTCTTAAATCAAATATCGGGGAATATAGTCAAGGACCAAATCCCTTTATACATGTTCCCCTTTACCTGTGTCCTTGTTGTCAACAATCACATGGAGCCCAAAGATACAATATTTGCCCTTACCTCAAATGATTAAGAACTCATCCTCATTACTTAACCACTCTTTGGCCTCAAAATTATCACTTCAGCTTGAAACTTTTGACAAGAATTAAAAACCAAGCATAAGATGTGTTCATAGATGGAACCATTCCCAAGCTAACTAATTTAAGGCTAACACATTATTGAAAGTGTTATAATATGCTTGTCCATTTATAAATTAGCAATTGCCTCGTGGAGGAAGTCATAGTCAAGCTTCCGCATATGAAGTTGTGACAAAAATGTGAGTTAACATTAATTAAATTTATGATAAATTAGACTTGGCAAAGATTTTCACTATTTGTCAAGCCTTTACAAAGGTGAAACAAGACATCTCAACTATGACAATTAAATTAATTTTAATCATCTTTTCACATTTTGGAATGAACTTGATGTGGTAGAGGAATTGCTAAAGAGCCTTAAAACCCTCCAATAGTATTGAAGGATAAACAAACTTGGCAAAAGTCACACAATTTCTCTATGACTTAACAAGAGCCACTTAACTTTTTGAACGCTTGTTGGCCAACACACCAATGTTGACACTTGGTTGATTTTTTCAATTGATGATGCAAGACAAGGCAAAAGTCACACAATTTCTCTATGACTTAACAAGAGCCACTTAACTTTTTGAATGCTTGTTGGCCAACACGCCAATGTTGACACTTGGTTGATTTTTTCAATTGATGATGCGAGACAAGGCAAAAGTCACACAATTTCTCTATGACTTAACAAGAGCCACTTAACTTTTTGAACGCTTGTTGGCCAACACACCAATGTTGACACTTGGTTGATTTTTTCAATTGATGATGCAAGACAAGAGCCAATGACTATATACCCTAGAATATGCTTGTTATGCTTTTATGGCAGGTTATGTAACTAGTCTAATTAGAGGGATATAAAATCAAGTATTTATATCCTTATTCTACTTGTTGCATACAACTCATAAAATGACCAGAAAACACAAACAATGGATAAAATGGATGAACTATTATTCCATTAAAGGAGAATAACAAAACTTATGTAAGAGTCAAATATTCATGCTTGCCCTATCATCTTTAACCCTTTAAGCTTATAAGAGTGGAACCCTATTTCTTGCCTAACTCCATTTACCCTATACAATACAAATAGTTATGGTCACTATGACTATCAAATAACCTCCCACAATCTTTTGGTCTACTTTAGATGATTTGTGTAGCTTTCTAGAGTGGTGGCTTTATTTTGTCCTCTACATAGACAACCTAAAATCTATCCCTTGCATGCACTCCCACCCTCATGGCATCCCAAATTTCTGATTAGCCAAGTGAAAGTCTATATGGTACCAAGTGATAAATCCCCTTCCTTATTGGCCAAAACCTTGTCCATAATGCTAACCTTAGGGTAGCATTCCGTTATCTTGTGAGCATCCTCCCAAAGGTCTAAGCCGGGGATAGCCTACACCAATAGTTTAACCAATTATTGAACTATGTTACTTTTATACCAATACACGTGGAATGTCTAGTACCAATACCAAAAAGATCATTGCAATGCTCTTTTCCAAGCACGTGGTGAAAATATAGGAGTTTGTTGTATAGTATAATGATTGATCAAGACCCTTTATTTACAAGACACTTAGGGAAGGAATTGTTCAAGCAACTAAGTTCAAAGTTATGCTCCTCCATAAGTTTTTATTCTATGACAAATGGACAAGCATAATGAGTGAATAGTTTATTAGAGATGCACCTAAGACACTTCATAAGTACTAACCAAAAGAATTCAAGTGAAGTTGATGAATATAACTAATTTTTCCTATAATATACAACAAAGTGAATTGATGAACCAAAGCCTCTTAGAATTGATTATGGGCAACAATTGTTGACTTCTCTAGGCATTGTGAAGAGCCACATAGGAAAGAGTTTTATTATATTTAATATGGTGTCATTGTTGTTTAAAAACCATGGATGTAGCTTAGTTTTATTTGAATAAGATTGAATGAAGAAGTGAACAAACAAGAAGAGATGTATAATAGCCTATAACGTTGGAGAACAAGTACTAATTAAACTACTCTCGTAGTGATAAAAGGCGTATTGTGCATTTGAAAAGGATTGGTTTGCAAGTATAAAGGACTGTTTGAGGTGATAGAAAAAGTTAGGAATGCAACCTATCATTTGGACCTTTTACCTAACCTTACGATACACATAACCTTTCATATGAGTATGCTTAAGCATTTCCACAAGGATGTGGAAGACCTAAGTTAGAGCAAGTCAATAAAGGCCCTTCAATGATAGTGACCTTTTTTTAGAAAAAGGTGGAGACAATTCTAGCTAATTTAGTAGTCTAGAAGAAAAAAGGTTCCCCCAAGACAAAAATATTTGATCGAATGGAAAGGATTACTTGAGTAAAAGATAAAGTAGGAGTTTGAAAACGATATTTGGCAATTCAAAGACTTATTAACCATTACTAAGAGGCAATGGGAATGTCAACAAATTAGGCAAGAGAGAATGTTCTAGACTAGCGGTATAGACTTGATGAGATATGTTGGTACTGATGAGTCTAACCTATCTAGTTTTCTTGTATTGATGTCATCACTTGTCGTTGTTGGCTTTTCCTGATAACTCTATTTTTATAGAGTTATTTTACCTATTTTAGGCAATAAATAACTTTAATAATTGTGAGAAAACATTTGAACTCCTTTTTATTTACCTAAATTTATCTTGTTTATGTAGCACAAGGAGGCAAGGAGAAAATGAATAAACATGGAGAACCTGATGCTTATTGTGTGACAAAATCGTAATATCAAGATCAAGAGAGTCAAGATGGGCTTGGGCTTTGGATGATTGTTATTAGATTTTCTGTTGTTGTTGGGTTTTCTAAATAAATAGAAAACCCAGTCATATTAGGAATTCAAATCCCAATTAATTTAGGAGTTCAAAATCTAATTGTTTTAGATCTCTAAAACCCAATTCTACTAGGATAAGAGATAGGTCTAAACCTAAACCCTATTTAAGAGAAGATAATAGGCAAAAGAGAGGAAGGGAGAGGAAATTGAGCACAACTTAAGAAAGAGGCCAAGAATTCAAGATTTTCTTGAAGAGAAGGCAAAAATGGTGATAGACTTCTTGTTCTTGGATTCAAGATGCCTTCTTTATTTCTTATTACCATTCTTCCTCATTATTTCTTTATGTTTTAGTTTATTTTTGTTAGAGCTATGATGTAACCTAATTATGATGGTATGAATCTTATGATTATTATGTTTTGCAAGATATTTTGTTTATGTGAAGTTACATATTACTGTGTTTAATGCTTTTAAGTGATTAGCTACCACTTGAATGATCTGATTTGCATGTTTGAGACCGACAGAAGATGATATGCAGTTACTTCTTGTAATTTGTAACCATAAATTAAATATGGATAGACATATACCATATTGTTTGTGTGGCTTTCGGTGTAAACTAGGAATGTTCATAGATCCTAATGTATTTGGTTTGTTTCAAATCACATATAGAGATATAGTGAATTAATGAACTAAGTAGGTTTGCTATACTTAGACATAGGATAGTAAATAAATTAGGAAGTTCCGCCATCATATAGATATTATCCCTCTTGCAAGCATAAATAATCAATATTAATACCTAGTAGTTATGATGAAATCATATGCTCTAACATATTTCGTGTATTTAGTTTTATTAAATTTAGTTAGTTAGTTTATTCTCTATCAATTTGAATTTATTAGATAAATTCTAGGAGTTATTTACCGTTAGTAATTAATTAGTCTAGTAATCACCAATCTTTGTGAGACGATATTTTTCTTATCATTATATTACTTGTTCGACATGTTCACTTGCATATAGAATTTCACTGAATATTTCCCTTTATGGGATATGTCCTTATTGTATTGATGTAATGTTCATATTAAAATACATGAATGTTGTGATCCTTTGTTTCCACTATAATCGAGACAATATTTAATGTCAGAATATTTTCTTGGTTGAAATATATTTGGTTTAGACCTTTGATTGTCCTCATTTGACATAATGATTGACTATTTATGTTTCCATATTGAATGCATATTTGATTATGTATTCAACATGTTGGAGAGCAAAGACCTATATAAAAGGGTTTTTAGTTTGCATTCTACTCACACTGTCCATACCATTATTCCAATTCTCTCAAAATCCTCCCACTTTCTCTCTTCACAAACCTCCTTATCACAGTGATCTTTTTTAGGTTGACTTAGCTTTGAACCATTAGCTAAGTGTTGAATGGATTTGGTTCTTAGTTCACTATGTAAGGCTCATAAGAGTGAGAAGATTCATAAGAGAAATATATGCTTTGAAAAATCATGTATAAGGCATTACAATCGAATATAAGGGCTAAATGCGAACATGTTATAATAAAGGAAATTGACTCCTTGAAATATAACTAAACTTGAATTTCGGTTAAACTCTCGTAATAGCACAAAACATCACATTGCTTGTGAGTTTTGAAATTAAAGATGGAGTAAGTTAACTTATGGTGTATCAGCGGTACACCAGTTTTAACTCAAAGTGAGATATGGCTATATGAGCAAAATTAGGAGAAATGTGCAAAATTGTAACTTTCTTGCATATATGGGTAAAGTTGTTTGAGTTTGAAAAATTGTAAATATGTGTGTATCATTTTCTTGTTAATGACACAAAACTTCTATCAGGCTTTGTTTGATGGCCTTAACTATGAAGTAATGACCCACCCTAAAGCATGCTTGAATTTAATTAAAAATGTATTCGAGAGAATTTAAACCTAAAATACTTACTTTACAAAATCTCCCACTCTCATCTTAACTACACCTAAGGGGCTCATGTGTGTATCATTTGATGGAACTAAAATGGAAGAGTTGTCCAAAAGAAAAGAGGTTCTATAATAGTTCATTGATGTACGAAACCTTAAAATACAATAGGTTATTGTTTCATGAATGCAAAAATCCTTTCCCCTCAAGCATATAAATTATCATTACTCTTTTTTGTATTTAGTGTGTATTTACTATAAAATCCGCCTTATTCTCCCAATAATAAGAACCAATAAAGATGTCCGCATTTGGGGGTTCACAATGGATGAAGCCACCAACGGACCATAGCAGCCCATGGCTACAGTAGCAGTAGATGCGTGCCTACAACATTTGTGACGTTCAGACCCGACGGGAGGTAAGTTTCTAACTCTGTTTGTATTTACCAAAGATTGCCCATTCATGTTGGTCCAACTTCGTATTGAGCTGGGCTTAGCCTAATCCCAAGAGACGCCAATCCTTTTGACGAAAAAGAAGAAGAAGAAGAAGTGTACAATAATAAGTTTATGTATTTCATGTATTATTTTTTTAAAGCAAGATAGAAAAGAAATGGAAATAGAATCCACCATTTTTCAGTTTTTTCTTACATTTTAATTTGATCTTTTTAGTATTTGGAACTTATCCTGTTATATAACCTATCTGTTCATCTATTATTGAAAGATGCTTTTTTTTTTCTCCCTTATTTATAGAGGTAGAACTAAAAAGTATTAAAAAATCAATAATTTCTATTTTTATTTCTAATTCCTTAGCTTTTTCCCCTCAGATTCATTTATTTTTAAATGAAAAACATAAAAATTCCCAAATACGTATCTTATCTCCTGTGACCCACAAAAACTCAAAAATTACTCCCACTTGTATTTTTAAGAATTGGAAATGTAAAAAAATATGAAACAACGATTTTCCGCTTTGTTTTCTCAAAATATTTTGTATCTTAATAAATATTTTCCGATAAAAGTTTAAAAAGATTTTATAAAGAAGTGTTAAAATCGAAATAAATCCACGGAAAGAGCCAACGTGAACGGCGGGAGCATTCCAACATCCTTCAGCAAGACTCCGGAACCCCGACTCACTTCCGAAAGAGCAGAGCAGAGCTGAGAAAATGGCGAGAAATTCGATTCTTCGCACTCTTCTTCTCTGCCGAGCCCTCCGCAACAAGAATCCTAGCCGCGCTTTATCCCATTCTCTTCGTTCTAACAATCCTAGTCCCTTTGAAACCCTGATGTCATCTAAACCCTTTTCTTCCATTTCGCGCTGTTCCACCCCCGCCACACTCTCTCCCTTTTCGAAGCTTCCGTTCCCACAAGCCCGATCTTTTTCCTCTCCCTCAGGTACCTCCAATGCCACTGTTTTCTTTCTTGTTTCATACTGGTTCGTTTGATATTAATCATTATTGTGATTTCAGTAATTTCGCTTTTAGGTTGGACAAAAAATGAGCCCCCATTTGATGTGTAATTTGGCACGGATGATAAGTTTGTGCAATGACATTTAGACCAACTATTATTACTATTAAATTTTCCTGTCTTCTTCGAGGATAAAGATTTTCTACGAAACAAAAGTTCCTGGCAAAATAATTTGTTTTCTAGTGTTCGGTTTAGACCCTGGATTAGTTTTCTCATGTTGGATTGCTCCGGCACCCTCTATATTAATACGAGCAAAATACTTTCTTTGAGAACCAATTTTTCAGCTGCATCAGACACAAGAAAAGCTTGAAATTATTTTCAAAAAATATCGAGTAACAAATGAATCTTAAAGTGAAATCCATTCTTGCATCTGGAAATTTATTTTTTGTTCATATGGCAAAAGACAACAATCTTGCTTTCTTAGACTGCTTCTTCATACATTATTCTTTTCCTCTTTCAATTATGTTTTCCAACGGAGAGGATTAGTATACTAATTGAAGAGAAAGCCCATATGAAGTGTTGTCCTGATGGAAGAACTTTTTCTCTCGTGGACAGACTTGTAATGCTTTGGAAATTGGCCAGTGATGTAAAAGGGGGTTGAAAACCAAAAAAGATTGTTGTTTTTATCTTTTTCATACGTTTGATCAAAAAACACGCAAAATAATATTTGCATTTAGGTGTAAATAACAAAAATGTAGATATACTTACATGCGTGCAGAAAGAATTTTACTTTTGTTGCATGCAGCAAAGAACTGAATAATATATACATATTATCTTGATTCTTGATTTTTTTTTTGAAAAAACTCTTTCCCTTCCGTCAGCGGTGGTTGATGTTGGATATTTTTGCTTTCATAAGAGTTGCTACCATGCTCTATTATCTAACGCACTTGGGACCAGTATGTGAGTGAAAGGAGCATGGTAACTGTCATGGGAATGGAGATTAATGTTTTCCTTATCTTTGTTGCTGAAAAGAATAAATGCTCTTTTACATTAGATATCTTTTTCTACATAATCCATATTGTATGCTGAGTCAAAGATTTAATTTCAGGTTCTTCCAACATTGTGCCCATTAAGTCAGAAAACGAATTCAATGCTTCACTCACCAAGGTTCAAGGTATGTATATCTGTCTCGTATACTTTTTTGATAATAGAATTCCTTGTACAGGCTATTGGATGATGTAGTGGTAAAAGTGATAGAACAAGTGTCCTTGTGCATATGTTTTATGTGCCAAATTTCTATTGTTTGTTTCTAGCAAATTTATCACCGGTTTATTTTTTGCTGCACTTTTTTTTTTTTTTGTGATAGATGAATCTTTGCCGGCGATTTTCTATTTCACTGCAGTCTGGTGTGGGCCTTGTAAGCTTCTTACTGTTGAGTTTGGTTAATAAATTAATTTGAATGGTGCTTTATTTTCTATCATAAGCTCTTATATTTTAAATTTTTGTTTCATCAAATTTAGGTATATCTTTATTGTGCAGGCAGGTTCATATCTCCTGTCATTGGGGAGTTGAGTGATCAATACCCTCATGTGAAGACATATAAGATTGACATTGACGAGGTAGGAAGGATATGTGGTCCCACGATGTAGTTTTTGTTCCCCCAATTTTTATGATTAAATTTGCCGGACATGATATTATTTCCATTATATGATGTTTGCATAAAATGTTATAATTACTTAAAAGTTGTTCTTAAGCCCAAAATCCAGGTTTTTTGTATGGCTCTAATGGTTTATAATTCATGATATTCTATGACAGTGATTTTTTATAACATTGGATTTACAATTTTCGGTTCCACATGTGGCATCATCGTACCATTGGTGTTATAAGAGAGATTGAATTTTGGATTTGAAACTAATCAGCTTCTGTGCTGGAACTTGGTTTTAAAACCCATTTCAAACAAGCCCTTATCCTCTTTCACTTCACAGCTCAAGGGGATGGGATATAGTGGATTTCCTTGTAGGGGTGTAAATGCTTTCATATAAGTATGGTCAGAATGAAGGATGTTGATGAGTGGAATTCAATAATCGTAGATCCTGAAAAGAAATGAAGTATGCTAGATGGAGCTCTCTTAGTACAGTGGTACTTTGTAGTTCTATAAGCTTCTTTTATACTGTTGAAGCTTACAATGAACATGAAGGAACAATTTTGTTGATAGAGAACTACTAACAGGCAACTGTGCCTTCTTAGTTGAGTGACATATGGAAAATTTCTCCAAACATTATCTTCTGCTAGAATATCGGACAAACCAATTGGGTTGCATCAGGCTTTGCGTGAATGTGTCATCTTGCATTTCATCCTTGTTCATTTATTATCATGCAAATGTTGCTTCCTCACTGAAGAGTTAAAATTCCTTACGAGTTATACTTCGTCAGGCACAAACCTAGTGACTAATTTTGTTGTTCTGCATGCAGGAAGGCCTTGGAAGCGTATTGAGCAAGTTAAACATTAGCGCTGTGGTAAGCAACTTGTTCTTTCTTGTCTTTTTCTTATATCAATATCTACATGTGCTCCTGAATTAAATTGTGTGCTGTGTCCGTATGTTCATCTTTATTTTCATCTATGCTGATGGACATTTATGGATGGACCATATAATTGTTTATATGTTACTGGCTGGAATTATAGGCACCTTTAGAACGTAAAATTAAAGATTTTCTTTAAGGCTTCTGGGAATTTGAATTACAATCTCACTCACGAGTTGAAGTTACCTTGTTTTGATTTCTATGAAACTCAGAATATCCTACGTGCATCAGGTATATCAATTGACTTTTACCGTCTGTGTTTCTACAGTTGAAATGATTACTTCAGTTTCTGTTTGATGGTTAGTTGGGCATAGCCTTTCTATTGTATTTCCATTGTCTACAACAAAAGTTAAGCTGCAAAGCTAATTTTTTAATCTTGTTTAAAGTCTTCAAGCTAGCCAATGAGTTATGCATAATGGAATGGTTTGATGTCCCTTATAATCCTTGCCGATCAGTTTCCAGGTAGAAATCATGACTGAAAGGGCCAAAGAACATTACTAAAGGTACTAGTTTGTTCTTCGAGTGGCCAACTGATATATGATTATGATAAGATTTGACATGCAAAATAAGCAAGAGGAGTACATATAATCTTATAGTGGGTCCAACATAGTATGCATCGAATAAAAAGATATGTGGTAGTGTAACATTTCTCCGTGATTTTATTTGAAATATGTGTATTTACATATAATATCTGTGTTAATTAGCTGATTTCTTCTTTCTTTCCTTCTTTTTCTTACTCCTTTTTTTTTTTTTTTTTTTCTTGGGTTTGATTCAGCCAACGCTCCACTTTTTCAAAAATGGGGAAAAGGCAGATGAAGTAATTGGTGCTGATATTGCTCGCTTGAAGAATACTGTTGAGAAACTCTACAAGTAATTTTACTGATTTACAGGACATCTCTAGTGACTCTGTGTACTTGTGATTGTGGTAAAAAGTTTGGCGTTATTTAAAAACCAGGTCTGGTCTAAGTTGGCATCGGGCCCCAAAATGATCAACTCAAATTCTTTTAAATGCATGTCAAAAGAAAAATGGAAAAGTGCCTAGACGTGATGGATGACATAGTGATTTCGAATTCGTTTTTTAATCCTCAATTTATTTATAATGAGGTGCTTATTTCATGTTGAGAGAAAGCATCGATGCTAACTTAGCTTTATCTGTAAAGTTTGGAATTCTGGGTCAGCTATTAATCTTTAACGTGTCCGTGTTCCGTGTTGCAGGCAGGACTGAGTGAAGATTCTGGAGGGGGGGATAGATGGCAGACAGAGATGACTTCGATGGCTTTCAAAAGTTGAAAAGAAAATTCAAGAAATGGAATTTGCTGATTATTGCATCTGTTTAATGCAACTGGGTAGGAAACTACACTGTATATCAGGTTTTATAGAACTGTTAGGAAAAGAAAAAATTTAGCCAGGATCTAGCTTCGTGGTTTACGCAAATGAGTGCAACCTCATCGGGAGCGACAAAGCTTATGTATGTTCCCTCGCGTGCCCCGTCGTATGTTTAAGAATGGGATGCTGGGTTATAGACCACGCTTCAAACACTGGTCTTCGGCTTGATAAGGTTGAACAAAAGGCACAACGTTCTTATTTTGGGCAAAACTGTTTGTACTTGAATTTGGTAATTTACTCTTAGCAAATAAGCATTGTGATAGGGGCTTCAGTTTTATCTTAAAAAGTTGATGGAAAAAATAGTCAAGTCTTTTTACGTGGCTATTATTTTGCTTGTTTTTTCAATGTGAAAAAATAAAGTTTATTATTATGAGGGTTTGATACCCTCTTTTTCTTAGTAAACTTAAGATTTCTCCTCACTTGTCGCCTGCAGTATTTAGAAGAAAAATACTCAGTTTCTTGTTAAAAAAAAAAAAAAAGGCGAGAAAACCAATTTGCTGAACAGTTAAAATCTAAAATTTTAATTATCGAATTTATAATTGATACCCATAATTAACTTATAGCAAAAACCTTAAGGGATTTAGAGGCTTTTTCTCCTTTTCTCAAGAGTCGTGGGTAAAATAAAAAATAAAAAAATAAAAAGAAAGAAAACATTTACTTGCTTAATCCTCCAGCGGACCTCACACGGGGCAAGAAAGGTGAGCGTTCTCTTCTCAATTGCCGCCGAGAAATTAAAGCCCGAGTTGATAGCATTTTACATACGGGACCTTTTCCAGCACAAGGCATAACAATGGCCATGCCACTCGCTCACCCCACTCTCTTGTCCAGGACCTCACTTTTTCTCTCCAGAAGTGGCCTCAGAAGTCTCACATTTTGCACTCCTTTCTCTTCTTCTTCTTCTTCTTCTTCTTCTTCTGTTTCTTCTGCTACTCTCCAGGGCAAGAAATGGCGGCAACCGGTGGCGTCAGTGCTCGAACTAGGTGGAGTCAAGGTTGCTCGAGAAGGTAACTTATCTCCTTCACAAGGTTTCCAAATTTTGAGTATTCGTTAGTGCCATTTTTTTAGTTTATTATACTGTTTCGGATTGCTGTGACATTGAAATTCTTGAACATAGTTTGCAATCTGACAATCGAATTTGGTTCAAACTATGAACTTTGTGGCTTCAACTTTTATAAATATTCTGTGGCAAAGATGCAATTTTGTGCCTTTTTGTTTAGATTCTGTTGGCGTTTCACTATTCTGTTCGATTGTGCTCTGCGATTATGCTTTACGTACCTGGTGAAAATTTCTATATTTTCATTGTTTTTATGTTTCCTCGTCGACGGTTTGACGTTCCCATGGAGTCTGGTGTGATTGAAATTTCCGATTCGGGGTGATATACTGTTGTCTGTATCCTTGGCTTAAGATTCACATGCTGGGTTTGCGAAGCTTCTTTGCTTGGTTTGACTTTTGGTTCCCGGATTTTGGGATTTGCAAACAACGTTGTACTAATAGAATGTGAAATGCACAACTCAGATAGCTGTTTTGTTTGTCTGCCTGAGTTAGATAGCTGCAATGTCATAAAGGTTTTTTTGAACCCAAATTTCTATGGGTTGCTTTCCCCAGTCACGTTTCTGGCAATGCAAGTTCTTCACAAATTAGGCTTCAACTTTAAATCATTTTGGCTGCTACACTGGCTTGACTTTCAGTATTGAAGATTGTTGGACACGTATGAAGAAGGGCCTGAAGAGCATTACTTGAGTACAATTAACTCTCAAAACTGATGGCATTTTGCATATCTCTGGATTCTGTTTTAGTAGTCTATGCATAAATTCACCAAGTTTTCTTATGTCGGGATATTGGATTTGTAGATGTGGTGAGGGATGATCCCACAAACAATGTTCCAGATACAATTTTTTGGAAACTTGGGTTGCAACTTCATAGAAGGGATCAGCACCCTATTGGTATTCTGAAGAATGCAATATACGAGTACTTTGACGCAAGTTATTCAAAGAAGTTTGACAAATTTGATGATCTCTGCCCAATTGTATCTGTAAAACAGGTATCAATATGAATTTGTAGAATGACTTGTTTATGATGTCTCTCTTTAATTGGTGTTGCTCATATGATGCTAGAGATGCTTGTTGCATTTGCAGCTAAATGTCATTATTGAAGATTATACAGTTTGTATGCCTCTTGTGTTGTTGACAAGGATGAAGTTGCCTCTAGAAAATATGTGCAAATGGTTAAGTTTAAACAGTATTTCTTGTTTTGACTTTGATAACCAAAGCAATCACCAAGATTGTAGCATAAGAAACGTTGGCTAGATATTTGATCAATTTAAGTGCATGAGTTCGTCATAATCACCTAAAATTCTATTTTTCACCAGACTCAATTCAAATTATCAGAGTTCAATATGTTCAGTTCTGTTTCTTGTAGTCTTATCCTTCTGTTTTTGTTGGTTGTCTGGATTGCATCTTCTATATTGGTGTTATCTTCCGCTTCTCTCTCTCTCTCTCTCTCTCTCCCTCCCCCCCCTTCTGTTGCTCTTTCACTCTCTCTATATCTCTTTCTTTCCTTCTGAAGTGATGACTGTAGATATCAGATTTTTTCAACTTTTTTCTTTTCTTTTCTTTTTTCTTTGGGTTATGTTTTATCCATTTGGTGATAATGTGTACTTCTTGCAGAATTTTGATGATGTCTTGGTTCCTGCCGATCATGTAAGCAGGAGTTACAATGACACATACTATATTGATTCTCAAACTGTTTTGAGGTGTCATACAAGTGCTCATCAGGCAGAGATATTGAGAGAAGGACACACTCATTTCCTTGTGACAGGAGATGTGTACCGTAGGGATTCCATAGATTCAACTCATTACCCTGTGTTTCATCAGGTATCTACTATCTGATTCTGACCATAATTGTATCTTGAAGGTACTTTGTCCTTCTATTTGATGATTTCCCCTTTATGAACTTTAGATGGAAGGTGTTCGTGTGTTTTCACCTGATGATTGGGAGGCATCTGGCACAGATGCCACATCATATGCAGCTGAGGACTTGAAGAAATGTCTTGAGGGCTTGGCCCGCCACCTCTTTGGTAAGCTTTTGACCAAAGAACCTTGTTCAGCAAAATGACACATAACAGTATCAGTTGCTTCCACTGTATAATCTTGGAACCATGAATGAAGCTGAGTTGGGAAAACAAAGATTGAATTTGAAAGGAAAAAATATTTAATTGTTGATGGGAGAAAAACCAGGCAGAATGTTTTCCTTTGACAGTTAAAAGGTTGGGATGAATTTGTCATTTTCCGAAACAATGTTGTATACATCACTCATTAAGAACTAAAAAATGCTCTCCTTTTTGAACCTATGAGTTAAAGTTTGCTAAAATCGTCAGGTGCTGTGGAAATGCGCTGGATTGATGCTTATTTCCCATTCACCAATCCATCATTTGAACTTGAGATATATTTTAAGGTAAGCAATTGCCTTCGGACATATATTTTACATAGTTGTGCATATTTTACAGCCTTCCTTTAACGTTAGTACTGCTTACTCTAGAGAACTCTGTTCTTTCTTTTCTTTTTTTCTTTTGTCAAAAAAGATTGAGCTTTAGGTTACAAAATGCTCGGTAATGAAAATTCATAAAATAAAAGTAACATTAACTCTTCTTTGATTGGGCCCCATCCAGTTCTGTTGCATTGCAAAATATTAGAAGTTCAATCATTGATCTGAAATCTGAAACTCATGAAAATTTTAACAAACAACATAAGTACGAAAATTTAAATGTAACATTAGCTATGGTAGATTAAGTTGCTTGAATGATATGAATTCTCTTTCTCTGTATTTGATGTACTGAAAAGTCTCTGATGTATTGACACTATTTGGGCCCATCTAGTTCAGTTGCAAAAGCATGTGTCTACACCCCTTTCTCATGTGAATGCACCATATTTGTTAAAAATTATCACATTTGTATGCAATGATTACCACCTCTAATATGTAGAATGGTCGTGGGTGCATGCTTTCCAGCTCCAACTGAATGAGATACGTGCAGAATTATTTATGCGTAGATATTTATTATACAAAGCAACTTATGAATGAATATTCCCCCCCGTTCCTCTGTCTGGCTTTGGAGTCAAAAACTTTGTGTTTATGTTGTCGCCCAAGTTTCCATTCTTTTTCTTAATATGGATATGTAGCTAGCTGAACTAGTATGATTTCAGCATTTTTGTTTCTCTTTTCCTGCGCCCTCTATATGCACCAGAAAGTAAGCATTGGGAGACATTGGGTAATCTTCAACTTATACTATACTGTTTAATGTGTTTCTTTTGCTAATACGTTTCTCTAGCTGATAGTGTGGTGTGATCAATTTCATCGGTATGAGGAGGGTTTGACTTACATAAGGTTTATCCCAACTAAATTGGGACCATGTCAATGTATCATATCTTTTAGCTAGGGTGTTTCCTGTGAGGTACAAGGAAGACATTTTTTGGTGGAAATTCTTGCTTGATTTTAGGTTTAAGATCTGCCTTTATAAAGTTACTTGTTATTGATTGGTTGAACAAGGTCATTTAACTTTTTAGTGGATGTTGGTGGTTTAAGGAGATTATATCAATAGGTGGAGGCAACCAAAGCTTGAATTGATTTTGATTCCCTTCTCTTGGGCAGTTAGGTGTCATTTATTTTTAACTGCTTCTCTTGTTGGCAACAACCTTTGACTAGCAGTCTTAACTTGATCTTGAAAAAATTGCTCTAACAATAAAGCGACACAGATGCATCACACACATTTCTCTTGGTAGGTGTATTTTGAACAATGACTGTTAGTAAGTACTAGCTTTTTTCGCATTCTGTTGGCTGACCATAAATCTGGTTGCTGTATAATTTGCTCGGGCTTGCCAATGAGATGCTTACTTGCCAAGCTTGCACCACTCTCTATCGTCAGTACTTTTCTGGACCAAAAGATTCCTTTTGCCAATGGAAATAGCGAATGGTCCCTAGGTATTGGGGCTTCCTTATGAGGTTAAGCTCTTTGACATCTTCTGGGAAACTGTTAGAAGTCATATTTAATTAGCAGTCTTTGAATACGAACTCTTAGAAGTTACCTTCTTTTCTGATTCTTTTTGTTGTTTGCTACTGCTCATATTCAACGTTAAGCCCAGACAATTCTGCCCTCGCTTAAATGAAATATTGAAGTTGGTAGTTGCTGAATTGCAATGGTTTTAATTTTTCTTGGTTTCTGCTGAATATATGAGTTATATTTAAGCTGCGTATGTATGTATGTATGTATGTACACAACCAAACTTGAGGTCACTTTTACTGAAAGTAAATTGGTATGCTCTACTTCTATTGAGCTTTACTTATTGAGTTTGAAGATAAGTTCAAAGTTGCAAAAATTTATTGTGAATCCAGTGGCTATTGTTTCTTCATAATTTACCATGCCCTTATCTGTATGTCGTATGGGTACTTAGATTCTTTTTGAAATACTGCATGTAATCATCACTCAATGCCCAATATGATGTCAGGAGAAATGGATGGAGGTTTTGGGTTGTGGTGTGATGGAACAAGAAATATTAAAGAGAAGTGGCAAAGTGAATAATGTTGCCTGGGCTTTTGGTCTTGGTTTGGAGCGGTTAGCAATGGTTCTCTTTGACATACCAGATATCAGACTCTTCTGGTCTACTGATGAAAGATTTACCTCACAGGTCATTCCTGAATCCATCAAATGAAAATGGCTTGTTTTCTTCCTTCTTCTGTACTGCCTGTCTGTGAGTTGTAGTTGCATGCACAGTTGGAGTATCTGCTGACTTAGAATCTTGGGACCTAATATTTGATTTTGAGCTTTTGTATACAGTTCTCCGAGGGCCAACTGGGTGCCAAATTCAAGCCATTTTCTAAGGTATTATTGGCATTTCCTTCCTCTGAAATTGATTGAATCTTTTGCTCCTTTAAGAGGAAAGGTTTTGCACTTTTTATTTGTCCTGCTTTTTTACATATTCTGTGTGGAATTCTTTCGATGATAAGATGAAATTTGACTTATTTCTGTAGCCAAAATAAAGCACAAAACTAAAAAACGATTAAAAAAAAAAAACATATGTTTGACAATTGCTTTTAGACACAGTTTTCTCCTTAACTAAAAGCACTTTTTGAGAATCGATTACCCGAAATAAGATTTCACATGCAATGTCTACAATAAAGAGTCATCATTTTTCATTATGAAAAACAGTACTCAAAATACAAAATAAAAAACACAAAATGATTTTAATGATCGTTTCCTTAAAAATTAATTTGGTTCCTGGTTTGAAACTAGAATGGAAATGAAATAGTACAAACTAATGTTAAATATTTGTCCGGTGGCTATCGTGTGGCTGCCTGAACAATCTGGTGATTTGGTTGACACCTGATTTGCCGGGCAGCAACCTTGGCTTTGTTAAGTGGCCACCCAGTGGCAGCTGGAAGTTTGTTGCTTGCCACATCAAAGCGTCAAAACACTTGCCGCTGCCTCATTTATTGGATCTGTCTGGTGGCCACCATCTGTTAAGGCCAGCCCCCAATGGGCCCATTTATTCTCTTTTTTTTGGTCTTTTAAATTTTTTTTTGAGAAACTCCCTTACCTAATTAGGCTTTCAAACATAATCACTGTAGTCAATACTCGTTCAGATATGGCCACAACACTTTAGAGAAGTAACTCCTAAAACATAGGGGGAAAAAAAAAACTTTTGGAAGCAGGCCTTTTCTTTTATTCTTTTCTTTTCTACGTTTTTGTTTTCTTTTTATCCTTTTAAGGGTTGATTTTGCTTCTTGTGTTTAAGGTTGTCCTTGCAATATTGGCTTCCATATGTACCATTAACTAGGTTCAAGGGATCTAACTGCTACTTGTGAAACTTGTTTGAAATCATTGTATTCTTTTGCAGTATCCTCCTTGTTACAAGGATATAAGTTTTTGGATCAGTGAAGCATTCACTGAGAATAATTTATGTGAAATTGTCAGAGGAATTGCTGGAGATCTTGTTGAGGAGGTAAATGTCTATCTTAGTGAAATCCTCTAGAACTGTGAAATTCTTTATTTGTTGAGCATATAGACCAATTTATTTGTGTAGTCTTTCATGCATTGTACCTTTGTATGTTTTAAATTGCTGGTTGACGGGGACGGTGAGCCTTTGCTTTTAGTAGAAACGGACTTAACCAAGTCCTTTTAAAGATGAAATATTATGTGGTAGGAATTAAATTTTTTTCTGTGTTTGTATATGTTTGTCGATGGGTGGATGCGTGACTGCGTGTGTGCACAGGTGTCTTTTACCATATTGCTCTTTATAACAGATACAATTCTATGAATGCTATGGAAAGGAAAAAGAAAAAGGAAAGCACAAGAAGTTTTTTGAGTGTGAAAATTGCTTGATTGGTCAATAAGTGGTTGCTAAGAATTGAATAGTGATTCATTTGAAGAATTGCTTAAGGTTCCAAACTGCCCTAGTTTTAGTTTTCTCTTTTTATTTTTTATTTTTTACTTTTTATTTCATCTTTTGTCTTTGAAAACTTACTTACATTCAAGGGGATCTTAGCCTGTAACTTCTCCACCAACCCATACATATGGGGGTTGGAAGTGCCATTTGACCCAAAAGCTTGTTCGTGTGAATTTTAGTTCCATGTAAACCCCTAATTCAACTTTCTCTTACCCCAAGGAGCCTCCAGAGTTTTTCATTGCGTTTGATAGGCTTCAACACCCTACCCCTCTTAGCATATGCACTATGTATATCCTTGGCAACTTTTGTTAAGGGGTTAAAGGATTAATAGCTGACGCTGTAACTTTTGGCAATGACCATCTGGGAGATTGTGGGAAGTTCAGAAAGGTCTTATTCTCTAAATATTTGGAATTCCATCGACAATATTATTACTATTTGACAAAACATGAGATGAATGGAGAAGGATACAAGAGTAATTTGAAATAGATTTGAGAATGTGTTTGCATGGTGAGCTTTTTGAGCTTTGGCATTATTAACAGGAAAGTATTTGCAACCTGATCTGGTTTATCTGAAAGTGGCCTTATCTATCATCTGTGTCAATACTTAAGTTGAAAAGAATACTTTATTTGCTTGCTCTTGGCACATATGAAGGAGAGCATAGTTAGTAATTACTTAAAAGAAATCAGATTTTCATCTGGACATTACTTGGGGAAAGGAGAGAACCTTAACATGAAATTTAAAAATAAAAAAGAAAAGGGAAAATTTATTTGCCTTGACAGACCTGTGTTCTAGTCAGATATGTTTCTTGTATACTGGATGTTAAAATTCAGCAACATAAAAGCCTAGGGAAGGCTGTCTATTGCTGATCCAGATTTCACCTACCTGTCTGACTGTGGTTCCTATTGAACCATCAAGATTAGCTATCAACCAGCGGAAACTTGGCTGTCTGGCAGATTTGCCTACCAAAAGGATGTATCACATTGACTTGATCAACCTTTTCCCCATAAATTCATCTCTTTCTCTGTTCCCCACCCCACTTCCCACCTTCCCCAAAAGAAAGACTACTTACACAATGGAATCTCCTTCAGTGCTTCCAGACATGTCAACTTCTCAAACCACCCAGCACTCACTATAGTGTCACGGCCCATTTTCTGGGTAAGTGTGAGATTTTGGTTTATGGATCTTGGATTGCAGGTTGTAGATTTTAAAGTGGTTCAGCGGAGGGTCATGATTTTGGGTAGCTTAATGGTTGGTGGTGATAATTTTGGGTAGCGGTAATTTAGTTGTAGCTCAAGTCTTGCCCAACAGATCTGTCAAACTGAAATCAGTTCGTGCCCATCGAATTAGCTCAATTTGGCCTTAGGGCTCTCACTATGAGTGGTTTCCATGTTGACCAAAGCCTACTTCTGTTGGAAACAAAACCAACATGTTTTGGTTGTTGGTAGGCATGATCCAACCTGTCTTTTTGCATCTGTCACTGCACTTTTGTCCGATCCACTTCCCTTCTTATTGTCATCACCTTCTTATTAGGTTCTTTGAGTTTGTATCTGTTGAAAGATTGACCATGGAAGTGTTAGTGACAACAAATCTTGAGGTCGATGGTTCTTTTGTACTTTACCAATTGGTTGCTATAATTATATTTTGGGTTATATTCTTTCTGCTATGTCCATGTTCAAACTGCAGTATGAGTAAATGTCTGACTATTTTACTTTGAATTGATTTTTATGGTTAAGTAAAAGACAGGTTGATAAATCATATGGATGAAATTTTTTTGAAATCTGATGGTGGTTTGGATGTCATTTTAGTTATATATCGCATGTTTTATTAGTACTGTGTCAATAAATTTCATGTTTAAACGGGGAATACACCATTCCAGTGATAGCAATTTATTGGTTCTTTACATATCTGAATTTTACTCTTAATACGCTGGCTAGGGATGGTTTGGTTACATGGAAAGGAATAGTTGATCGGTTGTTACAAGTTTGTAGGAAGAGGCTAAGTATCCTATACAGTTCGTAGTTTTTTGATACCGCTGATCAAGATTTTGCTCTCTCAGTGTTTCGCCTACTGTTGATCTTTTGAACATACTGCTAAAGCTGACTGCTATTACTGTTGCTCAGCTTTATTTGAACTGGTTGAATCTATTCCTTTTTTGACATTCAGCGTTCAATATAAATTCATTTTGAAGTACACTGTTTTTAGTTTTCCTTTTCTTTTTCTTTTGCTCCCCTGTTTGGGTTAGAGGAGTTGGGATTGGAAATATGGCTGCGAAGCATGTCTAATACTAAGTCATGTTCTCATCAGGTGCAATTGATAGACAATTTCACCAACAAGAAAGGAATGACCAGTCATTGTTATAGGATTGCATATCGGTCCATGGAACGTTCGCTCACAGATGAGGAAATTAATGAATTGCAGGTATTTCATCTGATAGAATTTTGCAGCCATTTCTTTGTCATATGATAGATGATTAATCACCTAAAGAAAACAAACCTTATTTTTTTACTTCAATTGTGGTGTGCAGTGGAATGTAAGAGAGCAGGTGCAGAGCAGGCTGAACGTTGTTCTGAGATGAGGGTGCAAGTCAATGTCGTGTAAATCTCTTCATACTACATTGCTAATTTAAAGTCCTTACTTTTTGCAACTTAGATTTAAATTCTTGTAATGAGAAACAAAGAAACCTCTTAAGACGGAAGAGTACAAGATTCCTACAGAATAAGGTAATCCAACAGTTTTGTTTTGGCTTCTTTAATTTTCGGCGGTGCTTCATGTCCCAGATAAGTTGGTCGGCGTTCTCTCTTGCCGCTGCCGATTTCACATTTCCAATGCTTTGCCACAACAGTGTGGTAATGAATCATCACAATCCTGCCATGGTTACCACTACAAGTCCTGGGCTCCCCAGTTCACCTGCTTTAGGCAGAATTCTTGAACAAGTTTATTTAAAGATTATGGTTGAGATAATGATAACACCAAAAATCCTCTATTCCTCCCCTTTTTGTGAGGGAAGGTAAAGGTTTGCATACTTTTCTTTAAGTTGTTATTGGGCCTTGGGCTACAAGATAAGGTAGTCTTTATATTTTTTCCTTTGGACCTCTTTCCTTGCCCCCAAGTCTTACAGCTTAATCAAATGGAATTTAATGCTCATGTTACTCGGTGCAAATGCCCATAAGCATTGGTTTCAGGAAAAGGGAGTTTCGTTCTGCTAAAATAATCAATTATATATATATATATTTAGTACGTAGAATTCTATTGTTGAACTGAGAATATGAACTTTTTCCTATTATAAAACAAAATCCATGTCAAACTACACCAACATATGCCAAGACCACTGAGACAATTGAACGTATACTTGGACTCACTGATCTACCACTTTATTTTGAAACTGCTAGTCTTAGTAATCACATAATAAGCAACACAAAAGGGTTAGAGAACATAGGGGTGGAATGATTTTTAGGGATTTTATTGGGGGAGGGGGAGGCAAGCCGGCCACTTGTATAGAAATCCTTTCAAGTGCCACTGAGCTACCAAGAGCTTATGTAGAGAACATTGTCTGAGAGACAACAGTACAATAAATTTCTCAACTTTATTAAAATTGAAGTCAAATAGTGTAAATAGGTGATACGCCCGTTTTGTGGATGATATCAGAAGCAAAAGGGAAGAAAGTTTCATAATTTACAATCAAAAGTATATATTCAGATACGTAGTAAAGAATAATAGCAAACAAGTGGGGAAAAAATAGCATTGTGGAAAAATATAAGGGCAGTAGGGCATTGCCTCTGCCACCATTAATGTGGGTTGACACCACATTCTCCAGCGTGAGGATGAAAGTTAAAAAGATTCCAAGGAGGGCATCTAGACTGGCAGGAGTAGGAGATTGACTAGGGTCAAAGGTAGGGTGCAAGCAGAGAGGCCCACAGACCGATGGTCAAAAAATTCGGACAATTATACGGCTTGGAATATCTGAAATTGGGTCCCGTTCCATCTTCACCTTCGACCTGTAAGCAGAGAGGAACGTGTTTTTTCTTTCTTTTCTTCTGAGCTGCTCGAGAAAAGAATCCGGCAAGCGTGAGCATGGCCCCATCTCTTGCGGTCCTCTCAGACGATTATTGTGTGGACTCATTGAAATTGATGAAGCTAAGAAAAGCTTATGTTGAGAGGAGATAAAGCACTGAGAAGAAGCCTAAGAAAGAAGAAAGCAATGAAACTTTAGTACCACCTTCCCTTCCATCTTTGTACTCAATCTGGCAATGAGATGGCTTCACGATTCATGATACCATCAGATATACGAATTGGGTAAACCCTTTCTGAGACGGAAGGGGAGGACCTGAATTTACAGACCCACCATCTTATGTCAGAAATTTATGGTACAGTAACTAACAAACGAGCTCCCACGGTGATAGAGACTCAACATGAAAAAAGAGAGGCAATGATGAAAAAAGAGAGGCAATGATGGTGAACGGAGAGACTTAAGATGCCCAGGGTCAGAAAGAGTTGACACAATAAGCCGCCGGGCGAGAGAGAGAGAGAGATATGTGGTAGCCCAATCAATAGGATTCGCGTTGGAAAAGGCTGATTGGTGTAGAAGGGTGACAGGATGTCTGACTCATCTGAATAGACTTGAGCTCTCTCTCTCTATCTCCCTCCTGATATCGTAGATGGCTGTCTCCCAAGTCCCATCTACGTCCCAACCACCCTCAGGTTGCAGGCGTGACCGCCCTTTTTTTTCTGCTCTTCCACTCCATTTCAATCATGACGAAGTTGAATCAATCTCCTTCTTTCATTCTTTCTTCATCCTGTTTATCAATCTCCCTGGCATTCCCATTTCGAGGGCAAATTATATTATGCCAAACCTTGCTTCTACCATATTAGAATGGCACTTTGTTTCTTCTGAACTTGCTTCTGGTCGCTTAATATGAAGCTAAGACTAGGTTACACAGTACTTTTTGCTGCAAAAGGACATGTTTGTAAGTTTGTTGGAATTCAGGGTGCAGTGAGGATTGTTGGGGAGTATGGAACAGCTTCTGCATGCGTCCAAAAGGATCAGGAGCGGGGTAAGGGTTGAGGCCAACCCACCAACCTCTTGCTGTCAATGGTTGGCCCCAGATAACTTAGACTCATACTCAAAAAAGACATAATGGTTTGGGGGCGAATATACCATTTAGGAAATTAAGCAACATTTTCATTCATGGAACATTCTTGGTTTTAAAGTATTCATTTCATGGGGTTTTCTTAATCAAATTTTTACCATGATGACCAATTATAAGCTCATCTAGGACCATAGGATAGATTAGTGACATGTATCACTAAAGGTGATTAAAAGGAAAACAAAACAGCACACTGCACAAACTTCAATGAAGTGGAGTTAGATCTTTTGCGGAGAAAATAGCCGAGTTTTTGTTTAAAAGAGAATACTTAAAAGGGTAACTGAAATTTTTTGAAAAAGCATCAGTATAACTCATCAATTTGGTTGGGTGATTATAGATGACTTACTTGATGGAAATTTTATCGACTATATAGATGGGAAAATTAGCAGAACTAATGGCAAAACGTAAAAGAAGAAAACTATATAAAAAAAGAATCAGTAAATGCGAGCTAATTAGGATCAATATATATTTGGCGTTGTGTATGATATCAGAAAGTCCAAAACAAAAAGTGAAAGTAGTTGAACTTTATCAGTAATTTCGTTTACATTAATAGTTGAGAGATGATATGGATATATTTGAAAGAGAATTTATCTATGACATTTGTATCTGCACAAAAATATGGTTTATGAATTCACCATAGTATTATATATTGCCATCTATGGACAACATAGGTCCTTTGATAATTTCAAAATAGTAAGATGGTTTAGAATGTGAGAGAATGTAAAGCTTGATTACCTTTAATACAATTGTTCTTTTACATTGCATGTAATAAAGGTAAAATATATTATTTTTTAACTCTTACTTTTTATTAATACTGGATAGGATGTTTTTACATCTATTTATTTTTTGTTATGTGCAATATTGAATTGTACATTATCAACAAACATGTAACTTAGTTGACAATCTATATTGTTTAAGATCAAAATATTTCAAGTCTGACACGTAATTCTTCATATTCTTCATTTGCTTACCTAGAAAATAAAAAATGAATTGTACATGTAAAAAAATCATATAATTGTTTCAAAAAATAGTAATTCCTCATTAAAATAATCCAATATAATAAAAGATAAAAAGCCTACCCCAGTTTTGACGCCGATTGAATTACTTGAGCAACTTTATTAGAAACATCTTCAAAATCACTTGAAAATTGTGTCTTATGATCACTGAAAATCATTTGAACCTCGACATTCCTATGGAACTTTACTGATTGATACTGCAGCTCCCCAGTGAATGCCACAACTGGGAGAACTGGACACATTTAGGGGCCACCCAACAATTATTTTCCAGCAAAGCTCTTTTTCTAGCACAAGCTTTAGGACCCATCTAAATGTTGACCATGATTATTGGCTTCTCTAAAGTAGCTTCGACCGGGAAAGTTGTACTGGATGATGTATCTCAGAGCGACAAAACATACCACGTGAAAAACATATATTTTCGAGAATCTTTTGATTCAACTTGCATCAAATTGTGGTTCACCTATTGTTGTCCTTCCCCATGTCTAAAGTTCTTCTAGTTATTCTTTTTTTGGACAAGCAGCAGGACGCCCCACTGGTTCTTATCTTGTTCAGACTCCTCACAGCTGTTGTACCACATTCAAGTTCTTTTTTCAAGCAAAAGCTGGAATGGTAAATGTTGCAATAGCATCATAATCATGGTGCTGGGAACAGATCCTTTAACCAGTGGCTTAAAAAGATGGAATGGTCTATCTGTTGTATGTTCTACTGTGTTTGTGCTTTGTATACCCTTTTTGGCTTATATCAATGACGAACCGTCGATATGTTATCTTAACTATTTTGGGGCATGTTATTATTTTTTTTTTCCATCTTCTTTTCGGGTTAAGTTGGTGAAACCCAGTTTTTCTGTGCATATATCCCAGAAAACATTTACAAATATTCTTAGTTGTCGAATTAGATATGTCGAAAAGAGATCTCATGGGAAGGAGGATAAGGTTCAAATATTCTCAGTGGCTTCTTCAAGAGATCTCATGGGAAGGAGGATAAGATTTCATATGTGGTGAAACCTAGGCAAAAGCCTAGGTTTCACCACATATGAAAGAACACTGTATTTATTTGGTTATCAAAGAAAGCCCAAGCATTGTCTCATTAGAGAGATATGTACTTTTAGGTATTTTTTTCCTTGTTTTTTCATTTAGGTATCAAATGACCCGCCTTTATTCTATTGTATGAGGAAGGCTGGAGATGGTATCGCCAGACAAATAATCGGCCTTTACTTTTCAAAGAAAACAATGTTTATTATGCTAAAAGGATGATGGAAGACGCAATGAGGAACATATTAAAAAGAGAGAGAAAGAGAGAGAAAGAGAGAGAGTTAAATCCCCAGTATAGTAGATTTTAAAGCTCAAAAATGGTAAAAAGTTCTGTTAATGATGGATTGCTATTGCTTTGATGGTTTTATTATATAATCTAAATATGGAAAATGACTCTATCTTATATAATCACGAGTCTGATTGTAAAGTTTTTAATTGTGTACGATTATTTTTGCCACCGAAAATCAATAGTGATTGAAATGTTGGTCAGCAAGTGCATAATTTAGTTGCAAGTAGACAATGCGTAGGACCAAAAGGTCCCAAGTTCCACACCTACCCTCTCCCCTTTTACCAAGCTAAAATAAAATAAAGGATTGGAATGCTGACAACAAAAACTAATAACTTTATAATTGTTCCCAAGCCTTCTAAGTAGGGAGTTTTTGTGGCGGTTGTTGTCGGCAGCCAGTTACAATTGGAATGATGATGTATTTCTAATTACAAATGCTGTATGTGATTCTAACATCATGCATATGGTTTATCGTTTATCCCTTCAGGGGATCTTCATATACGACTGAAAACGGTACATCTGATTGCAAATCGAATTTGGGTTTGGAGTTGATCTGTTGATAATTCGGATTCATGGTTTTGACTAAACTTAGTTTTATGATGCATAGGAGTTGATACAGTCTCTCGCATTAAATTTCAAGAGCAAAGCCCTAAAAGACAAGATTTCATCGATGAATTATGCGCGACAGTGAGAGCAACAAGCAGAACAGTCCCACTAGCAAATGGAAGTGATAGAAAGGATGGCTCTTTATACTTGTCCTAGCGCATGATCAAGCACGCGTTCAAGACCAATTAAAAAAGTGATACACATTTCAAAAACTTGGCCGAACTTAAAAAGGCTCGAGGTACGAGCCAATCCTGACCAAATATTCCCAAAGTTGATGAAGAAATTGAACAGAATGCATGTGTTTGTAAATTGTATTTACTGATGGGAGACAAGCAGGTTGAGGTGGATCATAATCACCATCTGAGAAAGATGGCAGCACTAACATGTGCTGCAGATGTACAAGTCTCCATTCAACCCTGAGGTTTATGTCATTGATCTGTACGGAATGGACAATCTTCAATAGGTGTAAAATAGGACTACAGGCCCAGTGCTTGAACCACCCTTATAGCTTAAACACTCAGTCTAGGAGGAAGATTAAAAAGTGGCAGGAGGAGCCCCTCTGGGACCCGTTATCCCATTCAAGATCATTTGAACTTGTTATGTGGTTAAATTGAATGTAGAAGAAACGCCAGGACTTTGCCAAAAAGTGTCCAGAACCACCAAACCCTAATTTCTGAGTTTTGTTCCTAGATACTTTACCCGTTTAGAACAAAACTCATGTCAATCAACTCGTGTTGTGTTTGTTACAGACATCTCAGGAAGTAGTGAAGTAGTAAATGATATGCAATCATCATGATCCTTCAAATGGGATGTTTCAATTTAAACGTAAACTAGGGCACTGTCAGAACTCGCCAGAGATGGTGATTTCGGTGTTTAAACAAACGCCGATGAGCGGTGGGCAAGTGAGTCTGGCCGAGAAGGCCTTTATTCTCCGGTGTTACTGCCCGATGGCAAGGGGTATTGCGTCCCTACACAGTCCCCGAGTAAAACTTGGTCGTTGTGTCAATGAGATGCAGCGACGATAAGAAAACCTAGCCGCCACCGGGAAGGTTCGGTCGTTGTCGTGAACAGTGGTTCTGGGTTGGTCGTCCGCGAAGACCATGTCCTTAGTATCCCTTGATGCCGACGGTTGTCCAAAGTCGCCATCGCAGAAGGCGACAAGTTCGATCCTACCTGCTTCTTTCCACGCACCGTTTAGCATGTGGGCGATGCTGAGAGATTGTAGTGATGGAATCTATGATCTTCGAAACCTCCATCTTTCCCTATTTTTCTCTCATGTTTTGTTTTACTAGAAATTCTTGACTTTCAAATGCTTAAACGATTTGTCTAACTCCCCCCTCTTACATTTGTGTAGACACAAACCTGGCTAAGCTCTCCTTAGTCAATAAGAACTCCAAAAGATCAAGAATCTATCCTCAAATTTTCAGAATAGAAAGAGTCAGGGTTTTGGCAACTTGCAGAAGAAGAAAGAGACATATATCTTCAGTTTCTAGGCAGGCAAGTGAATCTGCAGAAAGACACCTATATACAACATCAATATGCGGGGCAGGTGGAATAGTCAACCGGGGTTCAAGTTGATGGTTGGAGACACATGTCTAGTTGGGCAATTGAGAGTGACCAATTGGACAAGGGCTTCTTCGTTGAATGGGGAACCCTGCCAAGTTAGCAGTCAACCGTGTGGTTTCAAAGTGAAGGTGATTTCGAGCACTCCAAAAGAAAAGCTCCACATCTTGATTGGGTACGGCGACCTGCATCACGACTCACGAGTCTCGTTGCTGATTGATTACTATTTTATTTATTTTCAGAGGGATGCCAAACTCGTAAGGCCATAACCAAACATCTCTGATCAATCAATCAGTGTTATGGTTTTATGACACACCCTTTTTAGATATCCTCGAAGTTATTCCACCTTGAAACCCTAAAACACATTCTCTCTCTCTCTTTGTTTATTGTTTGTGGTCTGCCAGAGATAATTTTGATAAACATTGGAATGCTCATTGAAGCCCGTCCAGCTATGCTACCTGCAAGTGCTGCATGGGAGCCCATGTAGAGGCCCATGGGCCATGCTACTTTTACTTCTTTGTTTAATATTTCGTGGGGTTGATTTGTCCACTCACCACTTTTGTAGGAAATAGTCCTATCGGAAGGACATATATGTACCTTTGGAAAGGAAAGCTAGCTGATATGAAAGGACATCTATGTACTCTAGGTAAAATAGGCTTGCTTTCTGCAAATTCTTTTTTTTCTTTTTTCTTTTTCTTTTCTCCAAATTCTACAGCAGGGAGAAGAAATACTTTCTGCAAATCAGTTAAGATTTTGATAGGTTTTCATCCTCACTTGGGTGAACTTTTGTGTTAACCATGACTAATATTACTGTCCATAACTGCAGTCAAAATCTCAGTCTCTCCTACTTGATTGTATCCTGCAAACCACCAAGAACTCCTTCCGGAAGCTTGGAAATAATGCAAAAGCCCTACTTTCTTAAGGAGAAAAGAGGCCAAAGACACAGTTGGCCTTTTGTTCTGTGATTTACTGCTTCTCTGGAAGAGCAGCAACTCAACTACTTTATTCATGTGTTTCCTCCGTACGCTTCCACTGCGGTAAGAAAAAAGCACCTTTGGGTGAAGAATAAGTGTCCTAATATTGACCTCAGAATGGTAGCTCTCTTTTCCCTTCAGCAATCCATACCTTATGCTTTTATAACAAAATCATCGTCTGATCATTTGGAAGACGAACCAGGAGGTGGGAGTGACGATGAAACAAACTATATAGTCACAGCACCTCCCTCAGGTGTCAACATCTTCTTCATTGTTTCCGCCACGTGGAACTTCCCTGAGCCTTCACCTCCCAGACGCCATCGTCTCTGACCAGGTTCCTAGGCCCCCTGTACCCCATGGAAGCAGAATGGAATGTGACATCCCATGTGAACCACCGACTCTTCCTTTGGATTTAACAAGTAGGCCCTGATAAGAGGATGCAGGGCATAAATTAACTACCATGTGCCATATGGTTCAGTACTCCTATTGCATAATTTTTACTGGTCTAGGACATCAACCATTGTTCTTCACGTGTCTAGAAAGAAAAGAATTGTTATGCATAGACAGACACGGTTTCATGTGAAGAAAAAAAACGTACGTCCCTCTGTTTATATTTCCATGTCTTCTTTCATTTTCTCTTTGACCGGTCTCATTAAAAGCACTCTTCAGTACTACTTTCCTTCAGTTGTCATGTCTGCAACACTGGAAGGTGATGGAGGGATGCGACCAATCCACTTCCACCGTTTTTCAAAACCAGATGGCTTCCGGGAGACACCATATCAACCTCCATCTCTAGAGGTATACCTGCAAGTTCGGCAAAATTAAAGAAGATGCAAACTCCATCCTATTATGTCTGTGCTTCCAGTTGTAGAAACCTTGCTTACTTAAACACAAGAGTTGCTCAGATACCGACCAGGTTTTATTTATTCTCCAAGGACTTGTTTAGAGTGCAGTATAACAGCTATCTTTGGCCTTGACCAGTGAAGAGAAGCAAGGTCTGGACAACTGGGTGAGTTTCACGGTATCCGAGAGGGCAAGGGAGGTGAGAGAAACAACAAATGAAGCTGAGATTGGTGTGCCAGGATGTTTTGGTTAGAAAGATTCCAGATGCATATTCGTAGTGCAGCGTGTGGTAGAAAACACTACCAAAGCCTTGGGTTTATCGTTGTCATGTAGTGCAGCTCACCACCCAAGCAGTACACTCTTGTTCTGTCAAGAAAACCATAGTGCGAGACTGTTTAGACTTCCTCTTATTTTTCACCGCCACTCTTTTTTACCGTTGCTATAATTGAAATCCCCACAGAAAAGAAAGAAGGGAGAAAAAGGAAGAAGATGACTGGATATGGTCTCTCTTGCCATTATGCCATGTGAAGCTTGGCAAAGTTGGCTTATCCTGAGCAAGAACGCAATCAATTTTTCCATGAAAAGGAGTCTTCATTGCAAGACTAGTTCTTCTTGGGATCGACAGCATGGGTTCCACAAAGGCAGCCTTCTGCAGATCAAGGGCCTTACCAACATGACTATCGTGACTCCTCAATTGAACAAAAAATGAGAAACTTGAAACAAAGCATGTCACTTTTGACCGAATGAAAACAAAACACCATTCCTGTCACTGAAATCAACCTTGTCTTCACTTATGACCATTTTTTTTCAAAAGCACCACGATTTTCTCTTGTATTGCAAGAGAGTTCAATGGAAAGGAATAAGCAACAGGCCTTGTGTAATTTTTCGAGTAATTAATATGTTCTGGCCAAACTATCTTGGTTCACTAAAAGTTTTGTCATTGGAATCTTACCACAATTCCGTAAAGCCACATATTAAACTCCAATATGACTTGATATCCTGCTGGTTTCTGAACCCTTATTTGCTTTTGTTTTGTTAAAGGAAACAGCAAGAGCTTATGACTCCAAATTTTCATTATCCGGAATCTTGCACGACTAGTTATCGAAAAAGAAAAAAAGATGAATAGTTTAATCTAAAAGTTAGTTTATGAGTTAGGTGGTCAATTTTTAGATTTAAATATTTCTCAAAAGATTATTTTTATTTCATATTAAATTTTTATCCTCAATATTCTCTACAAGCCAAGCAAACATTGGACTCAAAATAGTTGAATGAGTACTCCGCTTATGAATCATATTTCAATTTAAAACTTGACTTTGATAGGATATTAACAAATAATTCAATTTAAAATCTAATTCATAAGCTAGGGCATTTAAATATTATCTAAAGATAATTTCTTTCTCACTTACGTCTTCCAAAAAAAAAAAAAAAACAAAAAAAAAACAAACAATGAAACAAACAACAAATTGGATTATTGTTCTATTTTTTTTTTTCTCTCTCTCCGCTTTCAATTTCAGTCTGAAATCTGAGAACAGGCTGTCATTTTCAGAGAGAAAGAAGGGCCATTGTGATTAAACCTTCAGCTAGTTTACTGCAGTGTAACTACGTGATTTTTCTCTCCTCTACGCAGCTAATAGATAAGCAAAAACTAGCTAAAAACTCTCTAATGATACCAAAAAGAACAAAAACTTAGCAAAAAGCTAATGAATATAGAGACAGGGTGCCATGAATCTGCGTCCATCCTGGCACATTTTGTCCTCTACGCACTTTGTCGTAACAACGGTGTTGGGCGTCGGGCTGCCATGCCGATGTCGCATGGCTTGCAAAGTGCATGCTAGCTATCTTGGCTTCACTACCACTACCAGAACGTGTAGGGTGGAGTAGCTGCCAAAACACTTTGATTAGTGGTCAAAACATTTCCAAAGATGGGAATTCGAAAATGAAACCCTTTGCCCAAATTAGCCTAAGCTTTTCCCGTGAACCTCCAGCCCTCCTCCCAAGAACTCCAAATTATGTATTACTGAACCCAACCACGTAACTCCTGCACCTACTTTTCATTCCTAGTTCCGGGTCTTAATTATTAAATCTTTTTTACCTTTTTACTGCCGGAGTCAAACCCGCAGTCCAAGTTGTTAAGAGTTTAGAACCCACTTGACTTGGGTTTCTAATTTATTCCCCAAATCATCAATATCATCCAAACCATGCAATCCTAACAATTGATACAAAGAAAAAGCAAAGAAAAGGAAGATGAATGAAATACTATAACACAAAAGGTTTTGCCTGATAATAGCATATACAGTGGCAAGTTCCATTGCAGCGATACAAAATTGGTGGAGTGAAGAGGGTAGCCTTGATCTTCACAGCCACCTAATAAAACGGAACATCCCCATGCACATTCCGATAATAAAAAGAAGACTCCTACATAAACACTCGATACCAACAAAGCCTAGACGTGCCATGACATTACATAGGATAAGCATAAAACATGACCAAGGCTAGTTTTACCAGATAATATATTATTATTACACTTAATACTAGTGATAAAATCTTAATCCCTATTTGCTGAATTTGTAGCTCTAGGAAAGAGGAGCCCTCTGGGGAGCTCCCTTTCTCCTGCTGCTGAGAGAGAGAACAATCCCCGGGAGGAAGCCACCGCCTTTCTTCTTCTTCTTCACCACCTCGGGTTCATGGGAAATCACCGAATTGCTCGAGGCCTCATTGGAGCATGATGAACCTTTGTATTGCAATGAGTCTTCTAGGATGCCATCGTCATCAATGACCTCAGGCACATCCATGCGTAAACCCTCGAATTCCGAAATTGCAAAGTCGGATTCATCATACCTATACAGAATGCTGGACAGGTCTTCTCCTCGGTACACCATGTAATCAACCTGCATTTTGTGGGACATTCAGGTCTATGGACTACATCTTGTGGGACAGATAATAAAGGCTAGATTTCAACAAGAAAAGAGGACAAATGAAAAGAAAACTGGCTTAAAACGGACCCATTTCAGAATTTTCCCCTAAATGGGATGCTTCAATTATTTTGCATAACCTTTTTTCTTTTTCAATTAAATTGCAAATAAGCACGACCAAAGATGGGTCCCTTTCCATGTTCTCGAAAAGTGCTATGGCAGAAAAATTGTTACAATTGAGTAGGGAAACAATTAAGTAAGGGAAAATCTGAAAGGAACCTTGCATGATAGTGAACAGAAGTTGAATGGCTCTTGGAGAATCCTGTCGCACGTAACGCATATGTTTGCAGAGCCCTTGGAAGACCTAGACTGTGGCCTCTGATTCAAGAATATCACTTTGGCACTGTTTATAGTATAGGGCTACCAAACAAGGAAAGATTTCAATATTTTCTATGCATAAAACAATCAAAATTATTACCATTTTACTATAAACTAGAAAAGTAATTATCCCACTAAGGCACAGTAGAAAAACCTGAATAGATGAGCAATCAATGAGCTTTTCGAGATCACCCAATCTGACAACATCGTGGTAAACATATCGTCTCACCTGTCACATGGGATAATAACCGCGGAATGATCATCATAGGGCAGCTAATTCAGTCAGTCACTAATTTACAGAAAAGAAGGGAACCAAATGAGGTCAATTTTTCCTGAATTAAAAGAGGATTAGTAAATTGTAATATATGGGTAAATTATAGCATCTTGGGGTAATTGTAGCACCTTTGTTTAGATAAAGGTAAATCGAATCACGAGAGTAGATTACAAAGTGGGTTCTTGAGGGGATGATAAATAAGAAAATGTGACAAATTGGGTCAAACTTTCGCTTTCATTGAAAGCAACAGCTGAAGAGCCTTTGCAGGGAAATCTGGATAAATAAGAAATCTTCCGTAAATGGGAAAGAAACCAAATCCAAAAAGTGGTAAACAAGGAGGACATGGTGAACCGTTTCTGGCATCCTTCTCCATAAAGAATACAATAATTTGACCAAGACCACATATATAAGACAATCTTGGACGGATCCACAAGAATTGGTGAAAATTTTAGTTTGAAAGAAAAAAGAGCTGAGATTACTTTTTTTTGTTTCCTTTTTGCGCTTTAATCTCAAACAGTATAGATCCAATTTAGGATGCGAACAAAGAAGGACCAGCTCATCTCAGTGAGTTTTTTACTAATAAAAACAACACGAGTGGATTTACAGAATCCAGCACAGGATTTTGATGAATTGTGGGTTCTGTAGAAATATGATTGTGTGATGGAAGTTCATACAGTTCAAATGCATTAAGATAAAACAAAGGCTTCTGAAATGTGATTTCTTTCTTTCTTTTCTAATTCAATACCGAACTGAAACATGATTCACAGAATCTTGGAAAAGATTTTGAAGTCTTCTCGCAGAACCATAAAATTACTGAGAGAAAAGATCAGAGAAGACACAGCAGCAAGAATGGACGGGAAAATAAACATGAAAAACCCAAAAAAGAAGAAAGAGAAGAACTCCTGGTGCAGGACTTGAAGATGATGACTAATATAGGAGAAAACCTTGAGAAATGAGAGGTTCATTGAAAAACTGTGCCAATTCTCTAAACCAAAAAAAAAAAAAAAAAAAGCCCCACATACCCAGGACAAAGTTGAGATAAGAAAGCCATACAAAAGCATGTGCAGCTCAAAATTAACCGACAGAGGGGTTTTTCCAGGAATTCAAAAGAATCATAGGATGATTTGGATACCCAGTACATAACTTCGCCTGAATTTCATCAGGAAGAAACCAAGAACGGTAGAACTGAAGAAAGAACCTAAATTTGTGTTAGAAAACCAAAGAATTTCCAAGAACCCACTCAAGAATTGAGCGCGAGTAGCTGAAAAACCCTCAAAAACATCACAGAACTTAAAGGAGTAAAACAAACATGATTTAAAAAACTACGGGAGTAACCAAACGGGTGGAAATTAAATGATCTTATCAGGAATTTATAGTCTTTACATGCTGGTATACTGATTAGGCGTATATATACCTGGAGGAGGGGGTGAGAGCGGTGAGAAGAGAGGCAGTGGGGGCAAATACTAACACAACATCGCAAGCAAAATACGTTTTTCTCGTTCTTCCTGCGATTCTCGTGGACCCCACAGCCACCAAAGAATGTCTCAGCCATCAGCCCCTCCAGCCATGCAGGCTTCATGTTCATGTTGTTCGTCATGTTCACCCCCACTTCCATACCTGAAGAGTATGTCTCTCTCACCATCTCTTTTCCTCTCCCACTCTCTGCAGGAATTCTAGGCGTGTAAAAGCCCAACAGCGGTGGCCTCGGCTATTTATGAGCTTTTCTCTCAAGTGCTTTCAAGAAAGCCTACAACTGCAGAAGTCCTTTTCTTCCACTCTTTTTATAGCCGAGGAGGTTGTCGTTTCCAGACACAAAAGGAGAGACTGTATTATATTATGCTGTCGTTCTTTTAGAGAAATTTTTTTTGAAAGAGTGACTCAGCTCAGCTCAGACTCAGAGAAGAGAGAGAGGGATTGGGTGTCTTGGTGGGGTGTGGTGTAGAATGGGGAGTGGTGCTAATGGCGGGAAGACACACCACCAAACTGTACTTTTCTCTGCATACCACCATTTCACTTTTCTGCTCAATGATTTGAGCGCCCCTTCATAAATTTTTCACTGGGCATCCCACCTTTCCTCTTTGACCAATATACCCCTCTTGTATTTCTTTTTTTTTTTTCTTTTTGGTTGCAGCAAGTTTCTTCTTCCCCATCCAAGTTCATAAAGTATCATAATTATTCTGTCTGGAGCCTGTCAAATTTATAAACTTGAGTCTATCATATGATAGCTTTAAAACTGTCCATTGGTCCTTAATACACGTTATTCTCTTAATTAGATCATAAAGTATAGAATGTTTCTGAATTCTGAACCTTGGTGAATCTTCTTGTAATCACATTCAGAGTATAAAACCAACATGCTAAGCTTTTACTACTCACATACACTTCTAAGGGTGGTTAGGAAGTATATGGCTTAAATCTCATGTTGAGCTTTAACACCTTTGACATGATCGTCAAGAGATTAGATTAGAAACTTCTAAAATCTTCGGTGTCCAATAATGGCACATGCTTACAAGAAGAACTTACAGGCAGATGAAGATGTTTTCATGGTTTTGTCTAAAAGAGAATAGGGTTGGCAAATCAGAATGTGAGGCATATATGTTGGATGTTTTCTGAATTCCTGTGTGCAAAGCAAATCATCTCGATATGTGTCCAATAACATTGGCGCAATCGATAATTTACAAAGACCCATAACATTAATCCTCCTGTTTACTCTAATAAACCTAGGAGCGCCCAAATTATGTACTCCCTACAGAAAAAAGTGCACCTTTTTGAGAAATTTTTCTTAACAATAATGCTGTGGACTTTTTTGGTTTGTCTCTTTTGGGCTCTAGGTTAAAGTAGCACTACCTCGGGTTACAAAGCTTGGCAGATGACATAAACGTCCTTTATTTGTATTTTTACATGGTTGCCTGTCCTCTTTTTAGGTATTTTTTATGCTCATTATTTCAGGCTAAGAATTCCTGATCTGTCTTTTTTATCATTTTAAATTCATTGAAATGCTAAAATAAATATATTGTATGTATTGAATGAATCAAAATACCTAATTGTAGTCAAGTTGTCTACTAATTTTGGGAGTTGTGTCCAAATTGGAATTACAAGAAAGGTCTTAGTCTGCTGCATTTGCTAAGCTTACACGGGGGGTTTAAGGAACATGCCCTTTCATCAGCCGCGGATTAGCAGTACCAAAAGATGGCTTAAGAGCTGATTTTGTTATGGCCTTAGATAAATTTAGTGTAATGTTATAAGCTTTGCTAAATCCGAGGACAATTATTCAAATCTGTGACTATTTTGTTTAGCATGCTATTCTCAGAAAGCATAAACGTCAAAGCTTCAAATGTTTTAAGATCCATTAGTTAACGTGGTTGCAACTTTGAATGTCAACTAAAGATCAAACAAGGCAACAAACTGAACGTCTGCAACTTCACTGACCTTGTAAAGGTATCATTTGTGTTAAATTAGAGGGACTTGCACGTGAAATACATCGTGCAACTAGTTTTCCAAAATATTCTCTAACAAAAAATTTAAAATAATGTCACGTAGAAAAAAAAGAGACTAGTTAATAATAATATTTTATAACATGCTACAAATAGCATGTTTCTTCATCAATCCTAATGAATAAATAGTTTGGTTCTGTGATTTAGTTTACTGCTGCAGTAATCAAACCTCCAGGAATTAGTAAATGCTTAAGTATATTAATCGTCACCCAAGAAATTAACTCCATTAGAGTGCCCAAATGAAAATTGCAGACAGAGTTTGGGCAATATTGAGATGTTCTGTAAGTCACTTAGGAAAGGTCAGGCATGCTACTGATGGAAATGGAGACAGACAATGACACTGCTTGCAGTTTGTTAAGGAAGACAGGAAACTGTTCAACCCTGGGACTCATGTTCCGTGAAAGTGAGGTAACGTTTTTAGTATTTTGTGGTCCATAATTTTGCTCTCCTACTACTTGCGGTCTTCGTCAGAATGGGAGCTTCTTTCTTAAAAGAGAGGGATTTTAGGTCGTAAAGCGACACTCGTTGGCTCTGTTGCTGCTGCGGAGGAAGACGGGAGGGGACCTGTGTCTCTCTCTTTTTATCATTGTTCCTCCATTATTGTATAGCCCATGTAATATGATTGGGTTTGGGCTAAACTAAAGAAGAGCAACGACACAGTTGCATTTGGTGTACAGACCTGAGCTGAGCCCAGGTTGCCACTGGTAGTTCTGCTGTCTCCTCTCTGTCTTCCCTTATCACAGGAGGCGAAGACCGGACTCCATTTATGCGCAGGAAAAGCTGTAGTATGCGCAAAGTAGTGGTACTTTATTGAGAACTAATATAACTAAACCCTGCCTGGACAAACTTAAGTCCTACAAAGCTCTGTGAATTGCAAGGATTTTGCACTTCCAAATCTCAAGTTGATGAAGAGTATAGATTTAATTACTTTACTCATTTTTTAATGTTTCCTTCTGATGGTTTGGAATCACCGAATTAAATTATTTCGGTAATTTTTTTTTTCTTTTTTTAAAGATGAAAATACAGAAGGTTACTGTCTATAAATAAATTTTATCTTTCTATTATTATTTGGTCAAATAACAAAGATATAAGACCGTTGAACATTACAACGGTGACCACCACCTCTGGGGCCTGACCAGTCTTAAAAACTCTTTCCCTTTTTTCCTATCACTTTTATGTTCTCTCTTGACATTTTTTGGCGATGGAAAAGTAAGAAGGACATTTCTGCATTTTCAATCTGCTTCGCCGCGTGATCAGCAAAAAGTCTATAGTTTCTATCAGGCGGTAATTTATGTTGAAAAGATCAAAATCCTTTCAAAGGAACTTCCTACGGCATTATATACTGTATCCTCCCATCTTGATGTTCTAGAACTTATTTTTTTAATATCCCGGCCGTCTGTCATCTTCAACATTTTAAAAGATGCAGGTGAATAAGTTGATGGAGTGCATCTCTACTTTAACAATTGTTGACTTTTTCTGAAGGCGTTACCTAGTTTTGAAAAATTCTTGTCAACTTGAGCAGGCGGAGGAAAGAGTCAACCCCTTTAATCCTTTTGGTTAGAAGTGAAGCTGAGTTTTACTATAAATAAGTGTTGCATTGTCCATAGCTTCAACCCACCATCATCCTTGTTCCCTTACAAAGATGTCTTTCTCTAAGATCACCTTTCCTATCAACCTGCTAACATATGCCCTCCTTCTCCAAACCATTTTGGGAGTCAGCCCTCTCTTCCATTTCTGTTCAAGCTCTGAGAACTTCTCCAGCAATGATCCTTATGAATCGAACCTAAGAAAGCTCTTGGGCAACCTGTACTACCAAACCCCTACGTCGGGTTTTGGTCTAGGTTCAGTGGGTCAGTATCCATACCAAACTTATGGGCTTTCTCTCTGTCGGGGAGACGTTGGAGCAGTAGAATGCAGGACGTGCTTTGATGAGGCCAGCAGCGAAATTCACAAACGCTGCCCGTACAATAAAGGTGGGATTATATGGTATGATAACTGTCAATTGAAGTACCTGAACAGCGACTTCCTAGGCCAAGTTGATAATCAAAACAAGTTCTACTTGGTGAACGTGCAAAATGTTAGCGAGCCTACAACCTTCCACCAAAAAACAAGGGAGTTATTGAGCCAGCTAGCCAAAGAAGCATCTGGGACTCCGAAGCTGTATGCAGTTGGAGAGCAAGAGCTTGGAGAATCAAAGAAACTCTATGGCTTGGTCCAATGCACCAGGGACCTTTCTGCCAGCGAGTGTTTCAAGTGTCTTGATGGTATAATCGATGAACTTCCTAGTTGTTGTGATGGGAAAGAAGGTGGAAGAGTTGTCGGTGGGAGTTGCAATGTAAGATACGAGATTTATCCGTTTATCAGTACTTAGATTGAGTGTCATAGATTTCAGTTTATGGTTCCCATTGTTGGAGGAAGGCAGTATCACCTGCTTCGTAAATTTTACATGTTGCACATCAATCATGTTGTTGAAATAAAATTTCTTTTGCTTCTTACTGGATTATTATTGGGAATTCATTCTATGGTTTAACTTATTAGCAATGCATTTTTTAGGCATTTTTTTGTGCACCACAGGACACACAACTTAGCTTTTTACCCGAGCCTAATACCTTTAGACTCACAGATTTAAGTAACAGTACAACTTCGGGTTTTCAAATTAAAATCCCTAACTTCTCTTTCGAAAATTACATAATTCTACTTAACAATATATCAAAAAGTAGTATGAAAGAAGCCCTTTTCTGTGTAATACAACACGATTAAAAAAAATTCAATAGTACAAGAAGGAAAGATGATTTTTAACCGAGATCCCTCTTGTATGCGTGCATATTTCTTCGATTTTACTTTCTAGCTTACGTATCTTCTCAAGTTGTCGATTTGCCCGTTGAGCAACGGTTGCTCAACCAAGGACTGGAAATCGCAGGGTTTGGCCATTATGCCTGGAGTAGTACTGTACTTGAATTGACCCGATTTGGGTATTTTTCTCCACATGACACCGTTTTGATCTTCTAATATAAATCATTAGCACAGCCTGGATTTTGCATTCCACGTTTTGCTTTCTGATTCTTCAAAAAAAGGTATGCGTTACACGTTCTGGAGGTCTGCGTTTCGTTCTCTGATTCCATAAGGCAGCAAGCGTGCGTTTTATGCGTTAAGACCTGCTTTTAGGTCCTGTATAAATGAATTTGAATGACATTAAGACAAAAAACCATAACAATATTGCCAGAAATATTGTCATTATCAACCTAATAATCTCACAATTGCAATTTTTTTCTCACCATCATAATATGGCGCATAACACCGTATATCCCAACAATATATCCCAACACTAGCATGGACGAGTCGGGAAGAATAAATGGCTTCTTAATTGTACAAAGGAAAAATTTTTTTGCAGATACTAATTGAGCCTGCCAATTTACTAGGTCCAGCAAAAGAACTCTGGAATGTTACTCAATAAACAAAGGATGTAAATATAAATTTAATAATACATGCCTTAAAGCTATTAATACTCAATTGCAGTTTAGACACAACTGGGGACTATGTTTGATATAATACCATCACTCCTATCTTGGCAATTAAGGATTAAGTGGTTCCTTCATCATGCAAATGAAAAATGGTTTAAGATATGTATTGTTAAATTTATGTTTTCATATTTTGTTTATACTCTTTGGATGAAAGGAATGATAAGATGTTTGAAAATAATGTGAATTTTGAATGCATAACTCTTGTGCCATCAAAAGACTTGTAAGAGATGGATTTTATTATATTAAAACGATTGCCAAATTTTTTAAAAATCAATTTATTCAGTATGGCTTAAGGCTTAAGGAGACCATTTTTAATATAATGTATTTTATGTAAGGTCTTTTCATGGGGGTGTTGGCCCTAACCATCTTGTATTAATGTAATTCATATATAAATTCTTTACTTAGCTAAAAAAGACTAAGATATTATGTGCTAGCTAATACTTTAGACTTCGACATGCAACATAAATTGCTACATTCAAATAAAAAGGAATTTCTTTTTCTAAGTTATTTAAATCCTACTCAAGAGAATAATTGATTTATATGGTTCTTAGTTGGTTACTTCCCTTAATTATTTGAAACATAAAGGTGTTAGCAACTACATCTCCCTAGACTTTGATAAATCATAGAATAGAGTTTTTTTTTTTTTTTTAAACGGGTGGTATCTTGATATATTTTATTGAGAAAAATAAGGTTGGATGTAATGACCATTCCCTGTGAGAGTATAAAGGACAATACATAAAACTAACTCTTGAAAAATCAAATTGAGTAACCTATAGACCAGGTTCTTAGCATAAACATACATATTTGGACAAAACAAAAATACAAAGGGCCCCAATATATAGATGCATGTCGTTTTCATAAAGTATTTTGACAAATTATTTGTTCACTAATGAAGGAAAATGGATTATATTTGCTGAATCACAAAATTTGGATTAAAGTTCTCTTAGGATATATGCTTTAGAATCTCATAAATTTCTTGGAATCTTCGTTATAAAGTAAATGAATTAATAGTACAAAATGGAAAAGAATTTTAGTGATACAACTTGACATAAAAGGTATCATGGTTTGGAGTTGGGAAGTTCTCCTTAAGCTAAGATTCACACTTACCTTAGTTTTCTCCAATTCTACATATTGTTTCCAAAAGATTTATAAGGATCTTTGGCAAGTTGATGAAATGGTGGATTGATATGATTTAATCTGGATTTGTGGCATTAGTAAACAATTTTATTGAATGGTTTGTTTATAGAGATAGACTTCCTATAACAACATAAATTGTACAATGATTTTCTTCGGTCAACATGTATTGTGATTTCTTTTAGTCCCACATAGAAAATAGGAGTTATTTTCCTTTTGAATGTGCATGGACAAGGATGATTGGAGAAGCATCCTTGCCTAAAATAGAATTTTCTATAGCATTGGAGGTTGGAATGAATAATTGCAATGGATAATCAAAGCAATTAAAGGAAATGATTTGGTTGCTAAGCTTCTTAAGATCTTTTTTAATTTGCATTTATTGTATATGGGTGAAATGAAATAGAAGATACTTTTAAGAAAAGACAATTGATATTCTTATTCTTTTGGCAAAAGTAAAGAAAGTAGTACAAGAGAGTGTTTCTTTGTTTATAAATATAAACTCCTTTCAAAGTAATGTCACATCAAGTGAAATTCGGAGACTTTCAAATTCTATCTTTTTATAGATATAATAACTTTTGTAATGCTAGAATATGTCCTTTCTCTTATGTATTCTAATTTTGGTTAATTTAATTTACCATTCCATGATGGTTATGATTTTCCAATCTATCTACTTTGCGATTCCTTTCTTTAAAAATGTGACAAATTATGGTGTGTGAGGGCAACAAATGTTGAGGTACCAAAGATGATTCCACCTATGTAGCCTACATTGCTTTAAATAAAAAGAGTTTAATTTAATTATTTTGGAGAATTGATATCTAACTTGGCATAATTGGAGACTTGTGAGCAATGCATGGGCCTCGACATGTGCATTACTTCCCTAGCCAAACTCAATAGCAAATGCTGAAAGAATACTACCATTACTATCTCTTAATACCTATCTTATACTATTTCCAATAACACCAGCACCATTTATATTCAGCTTGAGCTCACTAGGTGAAGAAAGTCTCCATTTAATTCATAACCGATATTTATGATAGTTTGCCCAATAAGAATCCGTAAACTCTATAGAGCAATATAGTCTAGAAGACTTGCCTAGGTGGTAATGGAAATGGAGGTGAAAAATTATAGTAGTCAATGATGAAAGTTATTATCTATGCAAAGCAATGCCATTTGGATCCCCTTATATTTAGAGTCATTCCTTGTCAATCAAATACCTTGAGTGATTAGACTCCCTAGAATTGCAATAGTGGCTTTTCATTGATTGTTTTAGGCTAGTTAAAAAAACCAAGAGGTAAGCAAGGATGGAAAAGGAGTAGAGTTAAGTTGTACATATAGGATTTCAAAGTATTTGATCCATATTTGCTATGCCAACTCGCTATGCATGAAAAAAGTGCTCCATTACTTCTAATGTCCTCTTGTACAACATTGAGATTTCGACGCCAACTTTATGCCCTTCCTTTCCATGTTACATTCCACTGCTATAGCATTATGGAAAGTCTTCCACATGAATGCCTAATGTTTGGTGGAATGATTTTGTTCCATAGAAACATGGCCCAACTAACCTTTAGTTTCTATATTCTTTTACCATGATATATGTTAGATGAAGAGAATACTTCAGAAGAATTCAAATCACACATTAGTTTATCAATACTTGTTGTAAGAATTATTTGTTAAGCATGTTCTTATTACTTCATGGAAAAGTAACCGATAAAAAATGTTGGGTCTAACATGGCAAAGCTTTTTGTATTGTTACATTGGGGGGTGATGAGAGATTGTACCAAAGTGTGTCATCGAACCACTTGTCATTCCTAAATGAGAAAGTACCTTTTTGAGCTGTCAATTTGCTATGTGTTCTTATATAGTTTAACATGGGGATAATCATTTTCCAACAATGGGAGTTTGTCATTCACACCCATCTTTGCATAGCCGTACTTGAATATCAATATTTCTTCCTCAGTAAAGTTGCCAATTAGGAGTGGCTCTCATGGTATTTCTAAGCAAACTTGGTTTGTAAGGATTACATCATTTGATCCAAATCATAAACCCCTAGCTTTTCTTCATTTTGTAGTGCACATATTGACTTCCAATTAGCCCATGCACTCCTAACTTCTCCCTTGATCAAAATAAAAATTTTGCCAATAATTGATCAATCTTGTAACAATTGCTTTGGGGATTTTTGTAATAGATAAAATATGTATGGGAATGGAAGAAAGCACACTATGAATCAACATTAGCTTACTCCTTTGAGATAGGAATTTCAATTTTCAAGCTTTGTATTTTGTTTGCCATTGCCTCCACATGTTGTCAAAATATTAAATCTTACTTCTCCCTTTGAATAGTGAAATACCCAATATTTAATTGGCAATGAAGCTTTTGTGAAATTTGTCCATTACAATATTTGTTCTTTCCAATTGCTATCTAGTTTCCTTGACATTATAATTCTTGTTTTTTGTGTGTTAACTTTTGACTATTATAAGCTTTATATTCTCTAAATAGCTTTGTCAATTTAGTAATGGACCATTCATCATCTTTTAAGAAAATCAACATATCATCCACATAGAGTAAATGTGACATTCAGAATTATTATCTCCTTTGTACCTTTTTTTGACTATTTATTCCATCATTAAGTTTTCTATTAAATGCCTTTTGAGCTAGGGTAAATAAGCTAGGAGATAGGGGATCTCCTAGTCTCAAACCTTATGTGGAGTGAAAGAATCCATGTATTGTCCCTTGCAATTGGATAGAGAACCAATTGTTAGGTTATGTATCTATAGATCAAATCACACCAAGCAAAAGCAAAAACAAACCTCTCCAATACCTTAAGTAAGAAATCCCATTCCAATCTATCATACACCTTAGACATATCAACTTTGATCATAATATTTCCTCCTTTTATTTTCCTATCGCTTTCATTAACCATCTCTTGAGCAATAGCCACATTTTCAAATGTATCCTTCATTTGCACCCAACCTGATTGTTCTAAAGAGATCAGCAAGGGAAATAATATTTGGTATGCAACACTAAAGAATTTTATTTGTTGCATTATCTATTCTCATTCTTTTGATTTTAATTTAGAAACAAGAAAGAGTCATTTCCCTTTATAATTGGTGAGAGTGATAAATCATAAGAGCCCATATTTGAACCTTAAGTACCCAAGTCTCTAAAGCCAAAATTTTCCTCTATTCATTATTAAATTGTATTACAATAAATTGATCAGTCATGTGGTATAACAAATCAATCAATCCTTAATATCATGTATGATAAAACTCAAGATTTCCATATGAGTAATTATCCAATTTATTCAATATGAGAGTTAAGTACAAATCAGATACAAGAATAATAGTAGAACAAGAATGTAGACTTTGAATATATGCTTATATCAAAGGAATAAAAAATAAGTATGCTTTATGGGCCAATGGACAAAGACTCAAACTATACAAGGGTAAGAAACAATGGACAACAATGATTAATAACTTGCAACTTTATTTTCTAAATAGAGTGATATTTACATTATTTCAATAGGGCAAATAATTATCAAATCATTGAAGCACAAAGAACATAATGGTCGGATAGTTTGGGCTTTCCTCAACTACTTCATATGGATTTGATTTAGGCAACTTTTAAATATTGTTATTGTTTCTTATTTGGTTTACATATTTCCCCTTATAATATTTGTTTTATTTTATTGATGTTATGGGCTTAAGCCTAATGTATATTCTAGGCCCACTCTTTAGGTCCATTTGTTTTGTACAAAAACTGTTAGGAACCTTATTACACTTTGACAGTTGTTAATAGAATTGACGCATTCTTAGCCTATGAACTTTCAATCCTTGTGTTCAATTTTGGTTGCTTATGCTTTGGTTGCATTTAATCAAGAATTTTTCATTTTTGTCTATTGATTTTTACAATTAGAACTTATCCTTATGACTAGTTTAATTTATCTTACTTTGTCATAAGACATGTTTACTATGGATTCTTTGTACATTTGCTTTGAGAAAAAGTGAGCTTAACCTTGGCTACAAAAGTTGAGCGGGGGTAGTATATTCTTCACTAAGTAGAAAGATGGATTAAAGGCATGTCATTACGGAATCAAGCAGTCAAGAAAAACATATTTTATATCTTATCTTTGCTAAAAACCAAGTTATCTATTACATTCCTTAGTGGTTGATCAAATAGATGGTCTTTCTAATGATGAATCCCATAATAACAAAGGATCAATTTACTTTCTATGACTTATATTAACAAATTTATGAAGATAACATAAAAATGAATTATAAGTACTAGTAACATTACTGAATTAGATGTTTCTTTATAGGGAAATGAAGAGTCCTTTTCATAGTTTTTGGTTCAAACAAATCTATTCATTGTTTTCCCTTTCTCCCTAGTTCTGTATCTAGCATTTGCATATCATTTACTTAAGATTACAAATTTATACTAATACAATATTAACCACCATGTAATTATAGCCTCCTTTGCTATTGATCTTGCCTCTTGATGTTCTTGGAAGTTACCTAATTGAAGACTCCTTAAGCAATGCAATCACCTATAACTGGTGGTCTTGTGGAAGGATGCATGTGACATTCCTACCCCACCAATTAGTTCCTTATCCCCAAAGTGTAGAATGGGATACTATTGGAGTATCTACTCTTTTTTCTTCCCATGTTGCTCAATTGGTGACATCCCCAACCAATGGACTAGTAGCTTATGCTTGTTGTCTTTGTAGTAGCAATATATGTTAAGTTAAGGTGTGGGGAAATTCTATTCACCTTCTTATAAAAGTGTAGGCAAATTTGGCTGCATTGCTATTGAGGTTGCAATGAACTTCTTTGCGTTGGTGAAGTGAAAAACTAGGTGAATTCTATTTTAAAATCTAAAGCTTGTATGCAACTTGCCTAATGCACTTCTCAATTTGGAATGGACCAAAGAATTGAGGTGAGAGATTGAGAGATTTTCTAATCGCAATTGAACCTTGCCTATATGGAGTAGCTTTTAAGTATACCCATTCACCTTTGTTGAATTGCAAGTTTCTTCTTTTTGAATCATAAATTTCTTTGTTTAGGGTTGAGCTTTTTGAATATGCATATGGAGTTCTTTAACGAGCATGTTTTGGTCTTGCAAGCATGATCAATTACATCTACATTGGAAATTCCAAGAATGTATGAGAGGAGAGTTGGAGGGGTCAACCAAACACCCTTTCATATAAGGTCGTTTTGGTGGTTGAGTGCACATTCTTGTTATAACAATGCTTAACCCATGATAGCCATTGAGTGTAGTTTTTTTTTTTTTTTTTTCCCACTTACAAAATATCTTAGATACATCTCCAATATTTTGTTCACCATTTGTATTTATCCATTTGTTTAGGGATGATAAGTGGAGGAATAATGAATTTTGGTGCCCTACAAACAAAACATTTCCTTCCAAAATGTTCCAATTGTAAGGTCCCTAACACAAAATAAGAGGAGGTGAATTAATTTTTATCTAATGAATCTATTCTAAATAGCACTAACTAAATTTTCACCAGACTACAAGCACAAACAACATTACAAAATAAATAATAATGAATGTAAGTAAAAACTCCACAATAGATGTCTTAGGTTAGACAAATTAAACAAAAATCATAAGCTAAAAGATTCAGTATAACAAATATAAAAATCAAATGTAAGTAACACTAATTAAATTTTCACCAGACTACGAGCACAAACAACATTACAAAATAAGTAATAATGAATGTAAGTAAAAACTTCACAGTAGATGTCTTAGGTTAGACAAATTATACAAAAATCATAAGCTATAAGATTTAGTATAACAAATATAAAAATCAAATGTAGTATGTGTTGGAAAAATGTGTGTTTTGTTGTGACAAACTTTTGGTTGCATATAATATATGTATAGATTTTTTTTATATGTTTAAGTATAATATTGAACATCAAGGAAATAAAAGGTGTGCAAATTATAATATCAATGAATGATATTATAAAGTAATTGGGTTCATACATTCCTTTATAAAGCAACTTTATATATGCTCAAAAAGAATATTTTTATTAAGGGAATAATGGTTGCATAACATTTTTCTTAAGAAAAATGATGCTAGGTTTGTTTTATTTGTAGGGCATTTGAAGTTTTTTTAAAGCCCGCATGAAGCAAGCCATAAGGCCCACATGAAGCATGCCACTTGAAACTTATTTAAGTCTCGCATGAAGCATGTCACTTAATGCTTGAAGCTTATCTAAAGCCCGCACAAAGCATGCCAATTAAGTCTTGGCTCAACTGAGAGATAAACTAATCTAGAACCTATTTGTTAAAGCAACCCGACTGGGAGTTACCTAGTCTAAGCCCAATAGCCAGAGTGACATCATTTAACTAGGACTCTCGACTAAGATCAAGAAGTCGGAGCCCCTATTCTATCTTTCACACAACTTCTATCTCTTTCTCTTTAGGCTGCGATTCTCCAATGAGAAGTTTTGAAAAGGGATTGATTGTCAAAACAATTGATTAAGAGCAAGATTTGAAGACTCTATTATTGATTGATGGAAATCTTCTCTCTCTCTAATGGGAAGATTCCTGTAATGATGTTAGGTTTGACAAAAAGCCCTAGAAAGCTTTGGATATTTGGATTTCTTATAAAAGCCATTCTTAACGATTTATTGGGAGCTTTTCTAATCATATATTTGAAAAATTGTGAGAAGCATTAAGGATTTGTTCATATACTACCATCATGTTTGGATTTGGTGATATTACCCAATATGGGGTAACAATTGTTGATACTCTTTAAAGATCATTTCTTTGTGATCTATTATGCTTGTATTTGCTCATTTGTATGCTAATTGATTTATACACATTATATGCACATAAACAGAGTTGTAAATCCGAAACCCTAACTTTATAATATTTAAGGGTTTTGTGATTAGAGCTTGGATTGACATTGTATATCTTTAATTAGCTCTTTGATAAGAAATATTCCTCACAAATCATATATGTTTTAGGAGTTGCTATTGTATTAAGGTTGAGTCAACCTTATCATTGTAATCGGTGACTTGTGTAACTCTTTGAGGAAGAGTTGGAAAGTGTAAAGAAAGTTTTCTCTAATTTTGGTAGTGATGCTGAATCCAGCCAATTATGTTGAAGGAAGAAGAGGATAGAAGTAGGTGAAAAAGATTGAACCACCATGGAAAATTGTTGTTCTCTCTTGTTGTCTATGCTTGTTTTACACTTGTTTGTGTGTCTATCTTTTGGTCTTATTTGATTTGGTATTGTTGGACTAAATTAGGTAATTGTTGTATTACCTCTTTAGAAAACCAATTAACCCCCCTTTTTTCTTCTTGGTTGCCATTATAACTTACAGTATGATAAGAGAGTAAACAATCACAAGCCCTATATAAAAGTTGAATCCATTTTGGAGCAAAAAAAATCTTCAACATATAGCATATATAGAAAACGAAATAACACCTTACATGGGTAGTAGAAGAACAAAAATCACAAGCCATACCAACCAACCAGACTTTCAACTAGTTAAGGTTGCCATTGGAAGCAAGTTTGGGTTTGAAGAAACAATTGCTCCCAATGATTTCTTTCTTGATAGCATCACACCATCCTAAATGCATAAGTGCTTGTGTGACTGAAAAAGGAATGAGAGGCATAGAGTGAGTCATGTTTAAAGCATAAGGAGGGTTAGGTTTTACAATGCCACCTTCACTCTATAACGTGACTTGAGGAATGATTGTTAGCTAGAAGATCTTCAAGTAGTAAGGTGACCAAGGTAGTAGATAACCTTTTCTAAATTCTAGATTCTTCTTGCTTGTTTTTTAGCTTTCTATTATGATTTCACTTTTCTATTGTAACAAGAAGATATTTTTCCACAAGCTAAATTCCTTTCGTATCATTATTGTTAAGGGAAAGGACAAATTGAGAATCTTTCTACTTGCATAAATAACCCACTAAATTAATAAATGGGGAGGAGTAAAATTCCTAGAAAATCATTTAGTGTGAACGTAAGAGAAGTGAGTTCTTTCTTATTTGTTTTCGTTCTAAGAAACCCAACACCCACAACTAATGGGAAAAGATTACCCCATTTATGCAAAATCAATTGATCACATGGTCTATTGCCTGATCCCATTACAATTTAGTATCAGAGCTAGACTTCATGGCTAAGCAACACCAGGAAAAGAATGAAGATGTGCACCAACACTTGGATCAATGGAGAATTAGATAGCTCAAATCTAGAACATGTTTGTTGGGATCAATAATAAGATAGAAAACATATAAGGAACTTCCTGGAAGGAAGGCTTAGAAGGGAGATTGAGTGGAAGCATGAACCACAATTCTAGATCATCCTTTGGAAGCCATCCCACTACTTGTATGGAATTTCCTAAGTATGAAGAAGGAGTAGACCCAACAATTTGGATTTCCAAGGCTAATTAGTATTTTGAGTGCTTCCAAGTTCCTAAAGAAGAAAAGGCTTAGCTAGCCTAATAGAACTTTGAAGGGCATGCATTAATTTGTATCAATTACTAAAGGAAGAGCACTCTGGCAATCCAATAACTTGGAGTCTTCTAACTTAAGAACTAATGGAACATTTTGGCCCATCTATTTGCTAGGACAATTTAGATGAGCAAGTGATGCTAAAGCAAGAAGGTTCTATTGAGGAATATCAAGTGCAATTTTCCTACCTATTAATGAAATTGGGTGAGCTTTCCCCTAAACACCAAATGAGTTAATGTTTAGGCTAGCAAGCTCACATCACTCTCATAAGCTATGTGCTTGGCCAAGCTGTATGAGGTTAAGCATGTTGAGTTTGTTTCTCACAAGTTAGGTCTTAAAATGGGTTGAGTACCACCTGTATCTATTATAGGACCTATTTCAGATCTATGGAAAAAAACCTTATGCTAGTGATGAAATTTTGGTAGAGATCATTGATTAAAGAACTTAAAGCCTTTAATTGTGATGAGATCATTAATTATGATGGGAGATTCGTCCTAGGCCATAAGTGCAAAAAATTGTTTCTACTAAAAGCCATTGACTTGGAAAAGGAAATGGATGGAGATTAGGGAAAGCTTTTAAAGGAGGCTATCAAAGGCTTATGAAGAAAAGCACCTCTGAATTCCAAATTAAGGCTTTAAGGACAAGGTCCCTTATGAGGGATTAGGAATGTAATGTGATTTAAGGAATGCTTATTAATTGGTAGATTTTCAATTAGTAAGGTGATTGATGACAAGGAATAACCTTTTCCAAATTCTAGAATCTTCCTATTTGTTTTTTAGTTTTTTTATTGTGACTTTGCTTTTCTGTTGTAACTAGGAGATATTCTATTGCAAGCTAGATTTTTTTTTATATCCTTAATATTAAAGGGAAAGGGCAAATTGAGAATCTCTTAGCTTGTCTAAATAATCCATTGAATTAATAATTAGGGAGGATAAAAATTACTAGAAAATCATTCAGTGTGAGTGTTAGAGAAGTTGTGAGAAATGGGTTTCTTCCTCTCTATTTTCATTCTATAAAGAAAAGGAAGAAACATGACATTTACAATTGGTGGGAAAGGGATTACCCACTTACCTAAAATCAATTGATCACACAGTTTATCTCTTGATCCCATTACCAACTTTGAGTGGCCATTGAGTGTCTTCTTTGAGAGGATGACTTTCTTATTGTGGAAGTGTCAAGATGAGAAGAAATGTTTTGATTTAAGGTAGTTTATGATGAAAGCTACTTTAAAGTAGAAACAATAACTTCATTTATAGAGATGTCATCTATAAACATGTTTGAGAAGGAAGTCAAGAGAGGGTCCTCCACCTGCTAAATTTGATTGTTGGTTACATCACTTCCTTAGTCATTTGTTGCCTTTAAATTCAAAAAGTTTTCATCATGTGTTGCAAGAGTGATGTTAGTGGTTGGTTCCTTCTTTAGAAAATGTTGAATGGCTGTGTTTTCAAGAATATGAGGTGGAGTTATATGTTGTGACGGGAAAAATGTATATAGTTTCCCACTTTGATTGAACTTGTGAGAAAATACTAAAACACTAACAATATAGTTTGAATCACAAGTAAAAGATGTAAACACCATAATTAACACGAGAATTATTTTACATTGGAAAGTCCCCCAATGTGAAGGACAAAAACCATGAGACTTTTCATGGAGCCTACCCAAATCTCCACTATATAGATCTTTAGATTTACAACCCAATCAAGTCCTTAACAACAGCAATATGATAAAGATTTACTAATCTAATAACAATGAAATCAACAATTGATAGTGAAGAATAAGTTGTAGATATTAACTTAATCAAGAAAAGTTGGAGAAAAATCACCTAGATGTTTTACCAAGATATGATGATTTAAAGTGCTCCAAATGATGATCCAACCATTCACAATGAAGAACATCTAATTCCAAACCTGATGATAAAAATTTAGTTTAATCAAATCATGGATCGACCTTAATCAAGTGTTTGATCAACTACTACACATGGTTCCTAATTCTTGTGAAGTTCTGCTCTTTTTTCTTTTCTCTCTCTCTCCTTTCTTTTTGATGGCCATACACTAGAAAAACCCTCTCATTTTTTTTCTTTTTAAACTTTGGCAACATTACCCTAATAAAACCTAACAATAAATCCTAAATATGAGCTGGCTCAACCTAACAATTCTCCCCTTCCAGCCTAAATGAGGTAGATTTCCATATGTCAATTTCTCAAATAAAATCCAAGCCAGCTACAGTAACAAAACTTAAATTTTTCTTGCTAGAGTGCCTTTGTCATTATATCAAAACTATTATCCTTAGTATGTACCTTCTTAAGTTCAGCCTCTTTGGTTTCCATGATATCTCGTATCTAATAATACTTTATATCAATGTGTTTTGATATTTGATGAAAAATAGAATTCTTAGCAAGATGTATAACACTTTAGCTATCACAAAATAACACATACTTTTCTTATATGAAACCAAGTTCTTTTGTGAACTTTTTCATCGAAAACAACTCTTTACATGCTTTTGCTGTTGCAATAAATTCTACCTCCATTATAGATAAAATACATTTTTGTAATCTTGATTACCATTCATAGCTCCCCCTAAAAACTTAATCAAATATCCTGAAGTAGATTTTCTATTATCAATATATCTTGTCATGTCAGAATCTGTATATCCAATAAAAATAAGCTTTTCACTCCCACATAAAAGTTTCAAACTAAAAATGCCTTAAAGATACCTTAAGATCCACTTTGCTACATTCGAATCTTCTTTTCTAGGATTGGAAGTGAATCTATTGACTACTCCAACTGCATGAGTTATATTTGACATTGTACAAACCATTGCATACATTAAAAAATCAACAGCAAAAGCATAAAGAACTCTTTCTATATCCTTTACCTTTTCTTCATTTGTAGAATATTGTTTCTTATTAACCTTAAATTGTGTAGCAAGAGGCGTACTCACTACTTTAGCTTTATCCATATAAAACCTTTAAAGCATTTTTTTAATGTACTCTTCTTAAGACAACCATAATCTCTTGGCTTTTTTATCATGACTAACTCTCATTCCAAGAATTTGTTTCATTGGGCCTAAGTCTTTCATTGAGAATGACTTACTTAACTCGTGCTTTAACTTTTCAATTCTTGCAACATTCTTACCACTATAAGCATGTCATCTACATAAAGCAATAAAATGATAAAATCATCTTCTAAGAACTTATGCACAAACACACAATTATTATAATTTGTCTTCTTATAGGCTTGTTCTCTCATAAAAGACTTAAATTTTTTATATCATTGTCTTGGTGCTTATTTTAAGCTATATAAACTTTTCTTTATCTTACAAACCTAGTTCTCTTTACCTTTTTCTTTAAAACCTTCTCGTTGCTTCATATAAGTTTCTTTATTTAAGTCACAATAAAGGAAAGAAATTTTTACATCCATCTGCTCAATTTCGAGATTAAGACTAGCAGCCAATCCAAAAACTATTCATATTGAAGATATTTTCATAACAGGTGAGAAGATCTCATCATAATCAACTCTTTTTTTTTTATTTTTTATTTTATTTTTATTGAAACCTTTAACAACTAGTCTAGATTTGTATTGGTATTATGAAGATTTTTCATCATGCTTTATTTTATAAATTTAGTGATTCTTTAAAGCTTTCTTACCCTTAGGCAATATCATTAACTCAAATATTTGATTATCATGCAAAGATTTCAACTCATCTTGCATTGCATCAACCCATTTTTTCTATTTACATCATCTGCTGCTTCTTCAAAACTCTCAAGCTCACTTGCATTAGTCAACAATGCATACTCCTTAGTAAAGTATCTAAAGAATGGATGGTGATCTCTAGTAGGCTTTCTTAATGGTGGAACTATAGATGGATCCTACTAAACATCAATAACATTATCTAGCTAAGTGTCACTATTATATGTACCCTGTTGGTCATTTTGAATTTGATATTGAACATCATGTTGAATATCACTTTCAACCTATTTTGGTGACTATCTTTGCAGATCATTTGAAGGAACTAAATTAATATCAATACTAATCTTAGAGTCTTGTGAAATATTCTTCTCCTTTTGGCTAATATTTGTTATATTTTAATTATAAAAAAGTACAATATCATGATTCCTCACAATTTTCTTCATAGCTAGATCATAAAACTTGTAGCCAAATTCATCATAATCATAACCAAGAAATATACGTTCTCATGTCTTGACATCTAGTTTAGACCTCTTATATTTTGGAATATGAACAAATGTTTTGAAACCAAATACTTTTAGATAGCTATAAGAAACATCGTTGCTAAACCAAACTCTATCTAGTACATCATCATATAAAGCAATAGTCGATAATAAATTGATAACATGAGTTGCTGTAAGTAATGTCCCATTTTTAAAATGTCTTTGGCAGGTTAGCATATGAAATCATATATATGACTCTTCCAACCAATGTTCTATTCATTTTTTCCAATATACCATTAAATTAAGGTATTTTTGGAGGTGTCTTTTGATATCAAATGCCATGTTGCCTGTGTAATATTCATCAAATGGTCTGATGTACACACCACTATTGTTTGATTGAAGCATTTCAACTTCTTTCCAATTTGTCTCTTTACTGAAACTTGAATATGCTTGAGTACATATAACACTTGGTCTTTTGATGTCAAAATATAAACCCAAAGCTTTCTTGAATAGTCAATAATGAAGGTCACAAGTTAGGATGTTCCACTAAGCATCCGAGGGGTAATTGGGCCACAAACATCTGAGTATACTAACTTTAAGAAATCTAATTTTCTTGATGGAGGGTGACTATAAAATGAAACTATTTTTTGTTTTCTAGTTAAGTAATGTGCACACTTCAAGTTTTGTACTCTTAACTATAAATAGCAAGTTCTTTTTTGCCAACACATTCATGCATTTCTCACGCATGTGACTTAACCATTTGTAAAATAAAGTACTTGCATTCCTATCTTCCACTACATTACAAATGTTAATGGAAATCTTAGCCTGAAACAAATACAAAGAAGATTCTTTCTTGCTTCTAATTCATAATGAACCCTTAGTGAGTTTTCATTGTTCATTATTGAAGATATTGCAAAAACCTTGATCATTAAGTTGTATGATAGAAATCAAATTCAAGCAAATTTCTGGTATATGTTTGACATTCTTGAGAACCAACTTAGATCCATTGTGATAGGTATAACTTGTCCATTTCCGATCATAATTCCACTTGAGTCATTGTATGAAAATGAGGTAGTGAATTTACTTGAATTATCAATTATGTGAAAGGTAGCTCCTAAGTCATTCACCCATTCTTTATTGGTGGATTACATCACTTGTAAGGCTTTAAAAGCCATTGGAATCTCTTCGCTTTGAAAGGAATGATCAAAGCATCTTTAACATTCTATAGTGGAAAGTCCCATCTTTTCACAAAACTGGCAAGTAACTAGAGGATGATTTTAAGTACTATAAGGGTTAGTTAGTGATTTTCCTTACAAGTTTGATTGATTTGGTGGTTGTCTTGGGCTTCCTTTATTGGAGGGTGTCAATAGGCTAAGACCCGTTCCTTGGCATGTGAAGGATGTTGGAGATCCATGTCCTTAACCATTTCCTTGTCCTTCTCTTCCAATCCTCGGGGCAGTAAAGGTTGTGTTCTCATTAGGTGATACTAACTCTATGAGTTGCATACTGTAGGTGATGTGCTTCATATGCTTAAAGTTGAGATACTACTTCATTGAAATTAGGTATTGGTGGACGGAACATGGATCTGAGGTGCTACTCACACTTTCAGAAAAAGAGAAAAGAAATAAAGAAAATAAAAGAAAAAATGCTGCAATATTTTGCTTATTATTTTTTAACAATTGTTGACGTGCAGACAGAGCTTCGGACGGGAAGTTAGAAAAGGTCGTACACTTATCTAGAACACGTAACACAAAAAGTCAATTCGGGGATTATGATTATTCATATCTATGACGGCCGTGCATAATTACCTAAATCATTCCTGCACAGGGCTTCATATTGGTTTCAACTTCAGAAATGGTGAATCCCATTTCTGAAAATACAGTGTCCGTATTTTGTTGATTTGGAGGCGAAGCCCAAACTGCGAGTTAAAAAAGTCGGGAAGTTTTATCTGGAACAAGTAACCAAAAAAGTAAAGTTGCTTATTATATTTATCCATAAATAGGACGGCAATGCATAATGGCCTAAAACTTTACTGCACAGAAATCACGTTAATTCCACTTTCTCAATCATTGAACAGATGAAAACACGCCAGCAAACACTTGTTCAGCCATTTGCAGAGTGCTTCGTTATGATTGCTAAAACCAAATATTCAGTTCGTGGATGATTGTAGGCCTAAATGAAAGGGGAAACCAAATCTAGGGGAGGCTGGATGACAGAAAAATCTTTAAAAAGATATGCTCTTCTCCATTTCTGAAAGGATCAAGGTTCTTGTCCCAAGACTAACTGCATTGGTTCATGATTGAAGAGAAATCAATGGAAAAGATCATACCGCGTTCATCATTTTTGCATGATCGACCCACTAAGGAATGTTACGGGAAACATTTGTTTTGGGACTTTCTCTACAAACGAAGCGCAACTAATGGACCACCTAATATGACTTTCCGTACAACTGAGCTCTTTTGTTTATTAGTGCTGAGAACCGGACATTGTATTTTCACTTCCCTTTATGTGTCTTGTTATCTCTGTCGAGGATATCTTATCTAGGTATTGAATATACTACTTTTAATTTAATGGGAGATCTAAAAGAGTGGTAAACAAAAAATCTGCTAAGCATATATAACCTTTCTCTATATTTATGAAACAACCCAAGGAGCCTCACGTCGTAGTGTGAGGAGCATTTTTCGGATTTTAATCTTCATTAGCCGCGTGATTCACTAAAAACCCGTCGAACTTTCAGGCAGTGTTTACCGTTGAAATGATCAAAACTCTTCAGTAGAAACTTGAAACTTCGGAGAACATAATTCTGTCAACTGTTAATAACTTTCATTTACAAACATATGATGATTTTCATATATTCCATATTTTGTTGCAATCATTCAAATACTGCGGTTTGACAATGTACACTTCTCATTTTTTTTTTTTTTTTCACTCTTATATTTTGTGGATAAGTTGTTGAAGTGCAGATTTAGCTTACCTATATTTTACTTTTCCAAAGAGCGCAGCTTCCTTTGACAATTTCTTGTCAACTTGAGCGGCATGCCAAGAAACAGCCGACCCCATTAACTCTCCCGCAAAGGAGTGAGGCTGAGATGTATATAAATAGGTACCGCGTTCTCCATTGCTTCATCCAACGTCCACAGTCCCCCCGAAAATGTCTTCTTCAGGTTCTACCTTCTCTATCTACTTGCTAACCTTTGCTCTCCTTCTCCAAACCATTCTTGGAGCGAGCCCTCTCTTCCATTTCTGTTCAAACTCTGCCAACTTCACCGCCAATGACCCCTATGATTCCAACCTTAGAAAGCTCTTGGGGAATCTCCACTACCAAACCCCACCAGCCGGTTTTGGCCTTGGCTCAGTAGGTCAGAATCCCTACAAAGCTTACGGGCTTGCTCTTTGTCGTGGCGATGTTGGAGCCACAGACTGCAGAACCTGCGTTAATGAGGCGAGCAGCGAAATTCACAAACGCTGCCCGTACAACAAAGGTGCGATTATATGGTACGATAACTGTCTTTTGAAGTACCTGGACACTGGTTTCCTTGGCCAAATTGACAACCAAAACAAGTTCTATATGTACAACTTGCGAAATGTTAGCAATCCCACAACCTTTAACCAAAAAACAAGGGAGTTGCTGAGCCTACTAGCCAAGCAAGCTTCTGGGACTCCGAAATTGTATGCAGTTAGAGAATTACAGCTCAAAGAATCGAAGAAGCTTTATGGCTTGGCCCAATGCACGAGGGACCTTTCTAGCAGTAACTGTTTCAAGTGCCTGGATGGTATAATTGGCGAACTTCCTAGTTGTTGTGATGGGAAAGAAGGAGGAAGAGTTGTTGGAGGGAGTTGCAACATAAGATATGAGATTTACCCGTTCGTCAATGCTTAGGTTTTAAGTGTTCTAGTTAACAAAAATAAAGTCTTTGTAGGACCAAGTTTATGATTCTCCCGTCTCGTCGGAGCAGTGTGGCCTCCTTTGTATGTTTTTCATGTTTCAATCATCAACACATGTTGTTCAGTTTCCTCTTTGTTTCTTAATAGGATTTACCTTTAGAATATATCATTCGATTAACCATTACTCAGCAATCATTTCTAGTCTTTTATTCCCGCAAAATGTCATTTTTTTAACCCAAAAAAAAAAAAGAAGGGAAAAAGAATTCGAAAACAGAGAACAGGCTCGGACAAGACAAAACTCACTACCAACGATTACTAGACCCCGGGGGAGAGGACTTGAATTCATAACAAATCATGGATACTTAGAATAGACAAACAAGCTGAAGAAATGAAACTAACCGAAAAGTCAAGGTACCAGACCCTAGCGTGCCAATTTTCTTTGGACAACAAAAGTGCTCCAGAAGGTGGGAGATCTGGTACTACTCGAGAAAGCAAGACTGTAACCTGCGCCATGCACCACGCACCGTGAAATAGTTCTAGGGTTTGTTTAAAGATTTTCTTCTACTAAGCTACTCAAATTCCATCAACGAAATTGATTTGAATGTTCTTTTAATACTTTCTTATTTGAGAAAAGAAATTGTCTCGGAAGCGACAACTCGATCGAATTTGGCAAATAGGACGGAAGAATTTGGGGAGAGATGTAGACAATCATACCAGCAGAGTAAAGACGATATATCAACAAAAACCATAAAAATAAAAATAAAAATCGACGTTCGACCCTCATACACCAAATTCTCATGTGCCATATGTTGTCGAAGTGTATGAATATTGTATCCGCAAATTAATCAGTTACGTTCGATCTTTGTGATCAAGAAATACTTACACATCTTTGTACATCAAGGTTTTAGCAATTAAGATTAGCTACCATATGTATTAGTTTTAATTTAGAATTGGAGATGCTATAAGGAATTTAGAGAACCAATACGCTATATATTTAGATCTTAATATCTTATTTTCTATGAAAAATGATAGATCTTGTAAATACAAAAGATTGGGCAGATACATATGATCTTTTTCTATATTTTTTATAAGGGAAGTGCCGAATGTGTTCTCGACTCAGGTGGCTAGGCAGGAATTGTGAGGTGACATCAACATTTTCAGCTTGATTATGAGCCCCTAGAAAATTTCCTTCCCTCGAGAAGTGTCGTCCAATTTTCCTTTTCCTTTTCCAGGTACAGATTTGACTTCCGCGAAGAAGGCGGGTCACTCTTGACAAGTTCTGTTCAACTCGAATCGCAAGGAGAGGAAAAAGACAACCCCTCTAACCCGACCGCTTTCAGGGTGCTGAACTTCGCTATCACTGCTGCTTTAGAAAACATCCTCATTTCCACCCGAGAATGTCTCCCTTGCGTTCACCTTCTTTATCTCCCTTCTAACATTTTCTCTCCATCTCGAAACTATCTTTGGATTAGGCCCTATCTTCCGTTTCTTCTGTTCCTCTAAGAACTTCAAACCTGGAAGGCTCATGGATAATCTTTACACCCAAACCCCTTCCCAGGGCCTTTGGTCTTGGTCCAGTTAAGCAGAGTCCACACAACTTCTGGACTTGCTCTTTGCTCTTTTTCTTACATTGATGCCAGAAACGAAAATCACAAACGATGAACGTATAATCTAGGTGCAATTACATGGTATGATTTACGTCTTTTGAGTACCGGAACTGGGATTTCCTTGGCACAATTGATAACCGAAACAGGTTCTACTTGTGGAACATGCGAAATGTTGGCGAGCTCAGAGTCTCTAATCAAAGAACAAATCTGTTGTAACTCCAAAGTTGTTGCCTTTCGGGAGGTGGAGTTCGAGAAATCAAGGTCGGTCTATGGCTTGGCACAATGCAACAATGACCCTTCTAGAACTGACTGTTTCAAGTGTCTGGATATTATAATTGGTGAGTTTCATCATTGCTACAAGACTTGTTGGAGGGAGTTGGAGCATAAGATATGAGACGTACCAGTTCGTCAATGCCTAGGATTAGAATCACTCAAGAAGTATAGAACATCTACATTCGCTTTTTGATAAATGAGGCATCAGCATCTCTTGTGTGTAATGCATGATCAAAACATCAAGATATGTTGTTTATTAATGGAGAAAGCCTTTTTATCCAGCTTGTCACTTGACAAGTCAAAACCCTATTTGCCATGTCAACACTGGAGGTAAGTTTGTAATGTTGTACTAGAGGTGTGGAACTTTATCATAACATTAGGATACTTCATCGGAGAGTTTCATGTCAAATATTAGGAGTTTTTTTTTCATTAAAAATTTGGAGAATCATAATTATAAATTTCTATTGGAATAGATCTTAGCAAAGATACAGCATTGGACTAGCTATTTTTTGTCATATTTAGGAAGAGTTTAGATCATAAAGATGAACTTGTTTCAATGGAAACACATTGATCATCCATTTTCATACTTCCTAGTGAAATATTAAAACAAGTAGACCAAATGATGGAAAGATTATTGTGGTCTAGCCCAAAAATGAAGATACATAATACCAAAATTATTTGAAAACTGAACGACCTAAAGTTAATTGGTTTGGAATTGTGTGATTTAAGTATGCGATCCTTCAATGCTAGATGATTGTATGGTTGACAATCTAGAATTGACTAGCTACAAGGATAGACTTTACTTTCTTGGAGATAAAAGAAATAAAAGTTGTTACTTGTATAATACTTTTAATGAATTTTGAGATCAAATTTCTTTAGATTGTCTCTACTCAATTGCAATTTGGGCATAAATGGAAACTATACTTAATGTAACACTATCATATTTATCTTGGCAATCAAGGATTGGGTGGCCCCTTTATCATGCAAAAGGGAAAAACTTTAAGACATGTTTTGCTAAATTTGTATTTTCATATTTTGTTTATGCTATTTAGAATGAAAGAATATTTATAAACAATTATAGTTCTAAATGTCTAACTCTTGAAGCTATCAAAAAACTTGTAAGAGATAGATTTTATTTTGTTTAAAAAAATTCCTAAAATTACTGAAAACTTGTTTATTCAACATGCTTAAAGGCTTGATGAGACCTTTTTTTAGTTTTTATTTTTATAATTACATAATATTGTGTAAGGTCTTTCCATAGGGTTATGCCTCTAACTACCTTGTGTTGATGTGTTTTATATATAAATTCCTTGCTTAGTAAAAAAAAAAAAAATGTTTCTTAAGACCAAGTATATTCTAGTAAAGTTGAAAGTTGACTAAGCATTTAGAAGATCAAGGAGTGGAATAGAATTGCACAAATGACACACATATGGAATTTACTAATCTCTACATCCTTTTTGTCATCATGAGCAAACTCTTATCTTATCAAAAATTGATGTTTTTGGAGTCTATGGACAAGGAATAACACTTGGATATGAATATAGATTCTTAAAATTAGGTTTTATGTTGTAAACCAAATGAAATGGATAAGAGGAAACATGAAATCAATCACTTTCTAGGATGACTTCTGGCTACCTAAAGGACCTATTGCTGTTAGGATCAAAGAACAAGTCATTCTCTCTTATAAAATTCCAGAAGATGCCAAGGTTTTAGTGATGATAAGCAATCATGAATTGAACTTTCCTAATAGTATGAGATGTTCATGACCTATGCTCACAAGTAACATTGATTTCTTTCAAAACCTAATGACATGAAGGAAGATAAACTCTTATGGATTGTAGCTATGGATGGAAAGTACATAATCAATTCAACATAGAAAGCTTTCAACACCCAACAATCCAAAGTTAATTGGTATGAACTAGTGTTGTTCAAGTATGTGATCCCTCAACATTCAATGGTAATATGGTTGGCAATCCAAAACCAACTTGTAACAAGAGATAGACTACACTTTCTTGGAGATCATAGAGATAAAGATTGTTGTTTGTGTAATAACATTATAAAATCTCATGATTATATCTTTTCAAAATGTCCATACTTAATTGGAATCTCCAATTGTACCGAATGTAACACCATCACATTTATTGTGGCACCTAAGGATTGGATGGCTTCTTCACCATACAAAAAAGAAAAGCTTTAGGGCTTGTATTACTAAATTTATATTTGTGTTTTTTGTTTATGCTATTTGGAATCAAAGGAATAATAGGATTTCTTGAAATATGTAAGTTATGAATATGTAACTGTTGAAGCCATTAAATAGCTTATAAAAATGGATTTCACTATGTGAAAAATCCCTAACACTGCTAAAACCTTTTTTATTTAGCATGCTTGTAAACTTGAAGAGACTATCTTTGATGTAATGTAATATTGTGTATGATCTCATCAAAAGGTATGCTTTTAATCATCTTGTATTGATATGTCTTATATATAAATATCTTAATTTAACCAACAAAACATTGGAGGTAGTTGAGAATGTCAAATTATTGCATCATGCCATGTTAGCACCACGAAGAAGCTAGAGACATGTAGCACTAGCCCTAGACGTGTCTCCCATCTCCTTTCTTCCCCTCTCCTCAATATCTCTATTGCACTATTCACTATTCATTGTTACTAACTTGGAAAGTTGATGCTAAATTTGCGGCCATTGAATTAGCAAGCTTTTGAAACAGTTTCCTTTGTTGACTTTTTTATTCCTTTATTTTTTGGCTAAGCAAAAAATTTAAATATGAAAATACATTAATACAAGCTAGTCAGGGGCATACCTATATGAAAAGAGCTTTCACAATATTACATGATATAAAAAATGGTCTCTTCAAGCCTCCAAGCATGCTAAACAAACATGTACTTTTGTTGAACTATTTGCATTCAATTGTAGATCATGTAACATGGCTATTAATAATATAAAAATTAGAGTTGTAATTTATTCAAAAACTAATAGAAATGTTCATATTTCCATTGCAAATCTTTCTTCAGTTTTTCAACAACCGTAGGTTAGGTTTATTGTTTTTTCGATTTTGTTGAAATTAGAGTTTTATCATTTTGTTAAAATCTCGAATTCACAGCTAAAATGCAAAGACAATAGAAAAATAGAATTGTATTTATGTATAGTACAATTGAAATGCCTTCACAAATTTGTAGTAAAAATCAGTTTCTCTCCCTCTATTTATAACCAAATTGCAAATTCAAACTCCTAATTGTTATTAACAAATTTACAAGTTACATTTAAATTCAAATTCAAATATTCCATTCATTACTTCTCCTTTTGCTATTTCACTTGTACAAACCATTGCTCATTGCCTCTTATACTTTCATCACTTCCTCTAAAGTTGATGTTTTGTAAAAATAAAATATGAAGCTTGCAAAAAAAATCTTAATAGACTAAGGGCTATTAAGATTCTCATGTCTACTTTCTTTAAACCTTCGTATTATTGTAAATAGACATATAAAGAATTGAATTAGGTTAATGTTAAGGTCGAATAACATAATTTGATATGATTAACTGGAATTAGCAAACACAATTTCATTGGATAATTTATTATAGGAACAAATTTCCTATAGTAGAAGTGTTATTTAGTGAATCCTCTCAATTGATTTATATGGTAATTTTTGTGGATCTTTTCCCACATGCAAATAGGTCACGCTTATTTTTTCAGTATACTTGATCAGACAAATTTAATGAAGCATCCTTGCTCAACATAGCCTTCATAGGTTCATCAACGATTGAAATTTTAATTTACAATAGATGATTAAAGAAATTAAAGGAAATGATTTGGTTAGAGAGCTTCTTAAATATTCTTTCTTAACAAATATTTATTGTATATAGTTTGAACAAAATCATAAATTCTCCCTCATTAAATTTGTCGAAATATGAATCTTGTTAGCTAAAATCAAGAAAGTAGTATGTGAGAGAACATCTTTATTCATGAACATCAAATTTACTTAGGTGAATGTTTTGTTGTATTATAGCTAGAGGATTGCAAACTTTAGACATGAAACTCATTTTAGTTTTTAGGGATGAAATTCATTTCAATTTTTAGGTATGAAACTCATTTCAATTTTCAAGCATGAAACGCATTTTAGTTTTTAGGTATGACTGCCCATATAATTTCAATTTTTGAGCGTGACAGTCCATAAGCACTTTAGCTTTCGGATATGATGCCCATATCACTTCAGTTTTCAAGCATGATGTCCAATAATACTTTAGTCTTAGGGCAAAGCGGTTTATTTGATTTTAATTTTTAGGCCAGACGACCCATATGATTTCAATTTCAAGTATAGTGACTCCAATCATTTTTCGAGCATGATGGCCCGTATAATTTTAGTTTTCGGGCATGACATTACCAGACACATGAGCATGAAAAAGGCAATTCACTTTAGAAGAAATTTGAAAGTTTTTTTTCTGAGGAACAAACAAGAGAAATTCAAGAAGAGAGAGAGAGAAAGGCTGGAAAAGTAGGCCTTTATTTCTGAGCTTGAAAGAGACTGCACTTCAAACAGAAAATGCTTTCTTGCACTACAATCTTGATGAAAAACACCACAAAGATGTCCAATATATATATAGGTCTACAGATGTATTCATTAAACACAGAGTAACAACCTGCAACAACTTGTTTCTGACTGACGGCGTCAACTTGCGCTTAGTCACGCAGAAACAGTAACAACTTGTTTCTGACTGGCTGCGGCAACTTGCACTTAGTTGGTCGGGGGAAAGAACATAGAAGACCATCCTCCTGCGGCGAGATAGGCACTCTACATTCGCTGAATCTCATCACGAGTAAGGGTAACCTTAACTGTAGATTGTCCTGCAACTTGATCATTCATAGACGAGGGTCCTGCCAGTAATTCTGCCTGAGGATAAGAGAAACCAGGGGCTTGTTCATGCACTAAACCAGGGCCATCTGCATACGAGTTGTTTGTAGAGGAGCTGGCATAATCATTCAGGAAAGAGAAATCTCTCTTAGTGCCACTTTGGATGGGACAGCTTCTGGTGCATGAGAACTCACCTCCTGAGATCTCTCCAGGAGCAGCAATAGGTGCGTCAGGTTCATGTAACTGTGCTTTAACAGCATTGGCGTGAAAGCCCAATTGTATTTTATTCTTTTGAAGGATTTAGAACAGAACTGTTATGATAAAAGGAAAATGACAAATTTCTCATAATAGAATAGAAAACATATGTAGAAGAATTCTACATTATATAAGGCAGAGTAATAATTTTTTTCTTTTAAGAGCATATATAGTGATACACTAATTATATTCTTTTTACAACAAAAGACTAAAACAAGACTGACGGGAGAAGATATTAGATGATACTAAAACCAAAATATACCAATATCCGCCATGTCAGCTCCACCACTTCAGCACCATGTGGTGCCACCTCGAGTTCATAAAAAAACATGGAGAGCCCCCTCAGCCTTGTTCTCTCTTCCCACCTGTGCCGTCTCTCTCCCCGAATTCTCCGGCACCCTCTGCACGAAACTGGTGGGAAAACCGGCACCAGAGTCCTTGCCATTTACGCACAATTCACATGGTCATCTCAACAACCGCAATCGTTCCGAACATGGGAAGAATCACTGTACATCAACCTCAGATTGCTTAGGACTTGCAAATTCCTTCCATGTTCTGTCAAAACCAAATTTGGCAACCTCTAATTGCTAGTCTAATTTGATTTGTTTGATTTTTTATTTCATCTTTGTATAGCTTTCATTTGCCTATAAATTCAGGCCTTGATTGTACACAGAAATCACTGAATTACAAAACCTTTTTTCTTATACGCAATTAGGGTTCTTCGAATTCTTGTTATAGCTCAAGAAATCCAGCGATTTCTTAATACTTTCGGTTTCATCTGATGAAAAATTAAGGGATTAGACAAAAATATCATTCGATTTTCTTCCTTCTTGTCATTCACCTATTCTAATAACATTGTAAAATCTCAAATTAAAAACGGAATTGCAAATACAAATTAAAATAGAACTGTATTTATGAACAACACAATTGAAGTCTTACAAATCTACGACGCAAAATAAGTCTTGCTCTACTTCTATTGTTTTCCATTTAGGGTTCACTTTGAATACATTCGTTAGTGAAGCTTCACACATAGGCCAAAGAAGAAGAAAAATGAAAAACCAAAACGGACGTTCTTCATGCATGTTACCCTCTATGTGTTGAGGAGATCCATTTTCTAACCATGCAGATTCATGAGGGAAGAGAGGCTCATGTCCAATTTGTCCACTAACTAAACGTGCACGATCTTCCTTCCCTTCTTGCACCACACATATTGCTACCTTTTCTAAGTTGATTTATGTTGACAATTGTAACCATATAAGGCCTTTTCTCATTTTGGTGCTACGTACTATCTTACTATTATGGATGATTTTATACATGTGGACCTTCCTGAAGAAATACAAAACAAAAACTCTTGACCACATCAAATCCTTTTTTTTTTTTTTAGCCATGACATCTACATAGTTTGGAGTTTATATCAAGCACATTAGAACTAAGAATGCACAGGACTTTTTTAGTTATGCATGTGTTCCTTTCTTTGGTACCAAGGGCACCATAGATAAAAGCTAATGCCCTTACACCCCTTGACAAAAGGAGGTAGTTAAACAGAAACACTATTACTTGCTTAATATTGTCAAGGCCTTATGTTTTCAAACTCATTACCCTATTAATTTTGGGAGTGAATGTTTGCTTATAGTCATGTATTTAATCAATTGCACTCTTACTAGTCTTTCATGGCTAGATACCCTTTAAGAAACTCTTTCGCAAACTACCATTAGTAGATTACTTTTACGTGTTTGGTTGTTTATGTTATGCAATCAACTTGACTCAAAAAGATAAGTTTGGGCATCCTTTCATTGCATTTATTTTTATAGGATATCCTTTTGCTTAAAAAAGTTATTGTCTTCTTAACATTGAGAGTATTAAATTTTTGTTACCTATGATATTGTTTTTCATAAGTTTGTTTTTATTTTTTATCATACTTCTACATCACCATACAACATATTGATACCCTTGGATCATGTCCATCATAATGCATCCATCATCTTCTAACATTCTCATGCAAGATTCTAAGTCACTTGCCATTTCCCTTACACTTGTCTAGCTATTAGGTATGATTTTCCTATCACAATGCCATTATTATTCACTAGATGCCTAGGTAGGTCATGCAAACCCCTTTTATGGACTCAAGATTATCAATGCACACATGTTGATTTATCCCATACTAACTTATTTACTATCATTGGCTTTCTAGCCAACAAAATCATTTTGTAATTTTCATCTTTGCCATTGTAAAATCATCCTTTTAACAAAAGGCCTTTTTTTTTTCTCCCTAAATGGTGGTTTGCCATGATTGAGGAGACTTAAGGCATTGGAGTTTGATGAGATACGAGAACTAGTTACTTTGCTTGTTCATAGGAAGGTGATTGGAACCAATTAGTATATAAAACCAAATACAAGGATAATGACTACATTGATCAATACAAAGCTCACCTTGTTGCCAAAAGATATAGTTGATGAAAAGGACTTAATTATGGGGATATTTTTACATCTATTGGAAACTTGGTCACTGTTTGCATCCTCATAGTCTTTGTTGTCATTCACCATTGGGGCTTATATCAAATGGATATCTATAATACTTTTCTATAAGGTGATCTTGACATTAATATCTACATACACCTTCTAAATGGTTTTCAATGTAAGGGAGGAAACAAAGTATGCAAGTTAAAGCAATCTTTATATAGGCTGAAACATGGATTGTAACAATGGTACTAAAAGTTTATTAACACCTTCATTCAAGCTGGATTCCACCATTCACAACATGATTATTCTTTCTTTTTAAAGCTAAAACATAAGGGTCTTCTCATTGTCTTCCTTTATTTGATGATATGTTGATTATAGAAGGTGATAAGGACAACATTCAAGATTTCAAGAAGTACTTATGTTTCTTGAAAAGTATTTCCTAAGAGTTGAAATAGCACATTTGAAGGTTGGCATTGTTATGAATCAACAAAAATATATTTTGGAGCTAATATCGGAATGTAGACTATTTGTATGCAAGCCTACTAACATCTCCATGTAGCAAAATCTCAAATTCACAAGTAAATATTATGATGAATTTCTACACAGGGAAGGTGATCCTTCTTTGCAAGACATCACAAGATATCAATGCTTAGTAGGAAAGTTGATTTATCTCATAATAACTAGGCCTGACATTATCTTTGCCACTAGTCTATTAGTGAGTTCATGTATGCTCTTAAAAAGTCATATCTTGAAGTTGTTTGATATGTTAAAAGATCACCAAGATAGGATTATTGTTGAAGTTAGATAATATACTTGAGTTACAAGCTTACTGAAATACAACCTATTGATCATGTGCCATGGAACAATGCTATCAAGCTTGGAAACTCACTTATCTCTAGGAAAAGCAAATAGTAATCTACCATGTCATGATCTTCCACCAAATTCAAATATCAAGCTATGACTTCGACTAGTTGTGAAATTATTTGGCTACTTATGTTTTTCAAAGATTTACAAGTACCATTGATCATGCTTATGTCTCTTTATTGTAATAATGAGTCTACCAAAAAGATTGCTGGTAATCCTATGCTTCATAAGAAAACCAAATACATCAAGATTGATCTTCATTTCACTTAAGAAAAGATAGTTGCTTAGGTCATCTGCACCACACACATTCCTACATAAGAGTTGCCTACAAACTTGTCCACCAAGGCATGAGAGATAAAACAACACGTTTTCTTTTGAGCAAGTTGAGTACTTATGACATACAAGCCACTAGCTTGAAATGGATGTTAAAATGATGTATTTATACTAGGCCTATTATGTTTGTAAACTAGGCTTTTTATAATACCAAGCCCAGTAGGCCCAATTGTATTGTAGCCTTGTAGCCCTAGGTTAGTCTCTTTCTCTATTCTTCCAATAATACTATAGTATTATAAATTCATGAATGAAATTATAATGAAAACTCTCCAAGTAGGGAGTATTATGGAGTTCTTGGAAACAAGCATGAAAGGAAATACAATACCCTTAAAGCAAATTAACGTTATAGCATCAATATTCTTTGTTTTTAACACAATACCCTTAAAGCAAAATTGCAGAGATAAGATTGAATTTCTCAGATCTATGAAGTTTGAAAAAACAAAAGAAGCACAACCTACAGTTTAAAAGAGCAGTAGTAAGGTATGATGCAAAACAACGGCTTATTGCCTATTGGTTATGGAGTCAATCGTCACACTTTTGAAACTATGAGATAAATAATGGTCTAAAGATCGGTAAGTAAATCATTGAACTCGAGTTCATTTCCCACAATTATTGTTATCATTATTATTATTATTAAGTATCAAATTCAGAGAGATCACTCTCTTAGCCTCATTAGGACTTCAAATTAGTGGTCTTTTTGTGAATGGGGGCAATTCCAGCAAGGCCATGTGGATCTTTTCACTAGACTTCAACATTTCCGAAGTGATTAAGGCGTAATCAACATTAATGATTTGTTTCATTTCTTAGATATCATACAACCCTATATTTAACTACCGAAAACAGAAACTAGCTCTATAAAGACTAACAAATCCTCATAGGGAGTCTCTCTTGAATCACCAAACACCTAGTTCAGTTGGGAACAAGCATTGCTTGAGACTCCTCAACGTCAAATTTCACATGGGGTGCATGTATGGATATGTGTATTTAGAATAGAATAATGCAATAAAAAGGTGGAAAAAAAATTCCCTCCTGAAGTGCTACTGGCTTCCCACTTTCAGAAAAAGAGAAAAGAAAAGAAAAGAAAAGAAAAGAAAAAATGTTGTAAAATTTTGGTTGTTATTTTTTATCAACTGTTGACTTGCAGACAAAGCTTTAAACAGTGAGTTAAAAAGTCGTACTCTCCATCTAGAACACGTAACTGAAAAAGTCAATTCGGCGATTATGATTATTCATAGCTACGACGGCCGTGTATAAGTACCTAACAGAGAAAAATAAGGCAGCAGATCCTTTGGTCAACTATTCAGGAAGCCCGAGCTGAGTTAAAAAAGTCGTGAATTTTTATCTGGAACACGTAACCAAAAAAGTGCTGAATATCTTATTTTTAATTTAATGTGAGATCTAAAAGAGGAGTAAACAAAACATCTATTAAGCATTTATCACCTTTCTCTATATCTAAGGTGACGGAAGGGTCTTAGAAAGAAGCCTAGGAGCCTCATGTGGCAGTGAGAGGACCATTTTTGCATTTTAATCTTCCTTGCCCGCGTGATCCATTAAAACACCGTTGAATTTTCAGGCAGTGTTTTCCGTTGAAATGATAAAAAATCTTCGATAGAAACTTGGAACTTCAGAGAACGTAATTCTATCAACTGATTAATAACTTTCAATTACAAACTTATGGCGATTTTTATTCAAATGTTGCAGTTTGACAATGTAAACTTACCATTCTCCTTTTCTCGCTCATATTTTGTGCAACTTTCATTTACCCATTTTTTACTTTTTTAAAAGAACGCAGCTTACTTTGACAATTTCTTGTCAACTTGAACGGCATGTCAAGAAACAGCCAACCCCATTAACTCTTCCGCCAAGGCATGAGGCTGAGATGTATATAAATAGGTAGTGCATTCTCCATTGCTTCATACCAACAACCACAATCCCCGAAAATGTCTTCTTTAGGGTCCACCTTTTCTATCCACCTGCTAACCTTTGCTCTTCTTCTCCAAACCATTCTTGGAGCCAGTCCTCTCTTCCATTTCTGTTCAAACTCTGACAACTTCACAGTTAATGACCCCTATGATTCCAACCTCAGAAAGCTCTTGGGGAATCTCTACTACCAAACCCCTCCCTCCGGTTTTGGTCTTGGTTCAGTAGGTCAGGATCCCTACAAAGCTTACGGGCTTGCTCTTTGTCGTGGAGATGTTGGAGCCACAGACTGCAGAACCTGCGTCAATGAGGCCAGCAGCGAAATTCACAAACGCTGCCCGTACAATAAAGGTGCGATTATATGGTACGATAACTGTCTTTTGAAGTACGTGAACTCTGATTTCCTCGGCCAAATTGACAATCAGAACAAGTTCTATATGTGGAACTTGCGAAATGTTAGCAACCCCACTGCCTTTAACCAAAAAACAAGGGAGCTGTTGAGCCTACTCGCCAAGCAAGCTTCTGGGACTCCGAAATTGTATGCAGTTGGAGAATTACAGCTTGAAGAATCAAAGAAACTTTATGGCTTGGCCCAATGCACTAGGGACCTTTCTAGCAGTAACTGCTTAAAGTGCCTCGATGGTATAATAGGTGAACTTCCTAGTTGCTGTGATGGGAAAGAAGGAGGAAGGGTTGTGGGAGGGAGTTGCAACATAAGATATGAGATTTACCCCTTTGTCAATGCTTAGGTTTTAAGTGTTCCAGGGTAACAAAAATAAAGTTTTTGTAAGACCACTTTTATGATTCTCAAATTTCGAGGGAGCAGTATGACCTCCCTTGTATGTTTTCCATATTTCGATCATCAACACATGTTGTTCAATAAATATTCCTCCTTGTTTTCTTCATAGGACTTACCTTAAGAATACATCATTAGCTTAACCATTAGTGAGCAATAATTTTCAGAACAAAGAACAGGGTCGGTGACAAGACAAAACTCACTACAATGATTACGAAACACCGTGGGAGACAACCTGAATTCATAATGATTCATGTATGCATAGACTAGATAACAAGCTGAAGCAAAAGTCAAGGTACTATATTCTAGCGCGCCAATTTTCTTTGGTCAACAAAAGCGCTACTTGAGAAAAGCGAGACTGTGACCTGCGCCTTTCACCATGAAATATTTCGAGGCTTTGTTTACAGATTTTCTTCTCCTAAGCTACTCAATTTTCTTTGTTTAACAATTAAGATTAGCCACCATATATACTTAGTTTTAATTTACAATTGGAGATGCGATTAGGAATTTACGAACCAATACGCATTATATTTAGATCTTAATATCTTATTTTTATGTGAAAAATGGTAGATCCTGTAAACACAAAAGATTGGGAGATACGTATGATCCTTTTCTAAATCCTTTTCTATACAAAAGGCCTTGAGCAACTCTAGCTGGGTTGGTTTGTGGGTCTCCGGAGGTCTTAATGGCCAGACACAGTGGGTGAAGCGCCAGGCCACGCTCGGTACAGTAGAGATCTCTAGCGATGTCCCTCCTTCTACAAGGTTGAAGCCAAAACTATTCATGGCTTGCTGTTTCCCTGCCTCACATTGTTAGGCTCTTGGAAATGGTGTCGAACTGACGCATTTCGTCGCAAGTTTCAGGACCAGCAAATAACTAAGTTCAAGCAGCCTTCTCAGGCCACCCTCGTGGTTGGAGTTATTCAAGTCAACCTCATGCTACTCGTTATGCCCCAATATGCCACCCTTTAGACCTTCAATGGTTGTTCCACTTGTCTCCACTGGGAAGAGAGTCGAACGAGCATTGCTAGGACTCGTCCTCCTTCATGACGAGTGGAAGGAGATTCACCTATTCATCAATGCTTAGGTTATACGTGTTCTATAGTAATAAAGATAGAGTCTTTGTAAGACCACATTTATTAATCTCGCATTTGGGGGGAGCAGTGTGACCTCCTTCGCATCTTTGGCATGTTTCGACCATCAACATCTATTATTGGGTGAATATTCCTCTATGTTTCTGAAGAGCATTTACTTTGAGAATGCATAACTAGTTAAGCCATTATTGAGCAATCATTTCTTGTAGCGTGTTAAAAAGTAGGAAAAGAATTGAAGAACAAATTTTTTAGTGTAGATATCTAAATTTAATGATACTATAAAAAATTTTAGACAAATAGAGGTCAGACAAGAAAATTTAGATATTTCAACTTCAAACTTTTTTGGTAAGTGTTAAATTTATAAATGTTTATTTAACTTCAGTGTATGAAGGCATATATGCAAGATGAAAATCTCATACTAAAAATGTAATCCTTTAAAATAATGCTTAGATAAAATATAGGTCCCTCCAAATCCTATGCTAGCTTCTAAGTTAGGGCTTTAGTATCAAACATGTTAGCAATGAAGAAAGCATAGCGGTATTTTGTGTTTAAATCCTTTTGTTCCGACTAAAAGCTTGGGTAGTGAGCATTGATCGCTGACCGCCTTCAACATTCAAACCAATCCGTGTGCGCTCAGCTATGCGAGACGCAAAGGCTGACATATGACATCAAGCATTACAAGGGTCTAATTTCATTTCAACGCTCTTAATACAACCATTTCAGTTCTCATTAGCTATTGAAACCAATGACGAAAAGAGTGACTAAGAGGATTACTAGAATGTCAAGGCTTTCCAGATGCCAAATATCCATTTGACTTTTTACATCAGGTTTGAAAGATCATAGAGATGTCACCCTGCCACTGCGTCTGACTAATATGCATTCGAAAGTAGCTGTTCTTCAATCCTCTATCTAGAAACTTGAAGGTCATAGCCACTGTGGGCCTGTTTGATAACCATAGTTTCTTTTAGTGTTCCCCTCTTAGTTGAATATTCTTTTCCCATTCTTAGAATCTAGGATATTCCCTTCCATATTTTCCATCATTGTTGTATGAATTCGCACACAAACTAAGACGTACGTTGCGAATTACATACATTTCAATAGGAAGTTCCCTTCCTGTTTTCTCTTTTCCCAGTTACCTTTTTAAGCGAATCTACTTACATAGAAAAAAGGGAGATCTTGTTGAAAGTCTTTGTTAATGATTTTCAGGGCATCTTATGCTTCCTCATGGATCCTTTCATTCATTTTGTTAGATATCAAGGAAAATCAATTTTGGCTTCAAGGGATTCGCCTCTTTTGATGAATAAATATAAATATTACCTTGTCTGTTTATGGCAATGTTAGTTTTATGTGTGGGCTCACCCAGGAAGGATCTATATAAACAAATTATCCATTTATTGCCTCTGACTTATATGAGCTCGAAAGCACCTATTCTCCAACGATTTCGTTCTTAACTTTACTATTAACAAGAGAGGATATATTCGTAAGTGAAGGTGATTAGAAGGTTAATGTTCTTTACTTCATTTAATTACAAGAAGATTTTCTTTTTCCTGGACATCGGTATGACGACTGCCATGGATAATCATGACGACTGCCATGGATTATCATTTCTAATTCTCACTACGGATTGTGGAATCTTAACTAAAATTATCTACTTTCTCAGTTGCATATGCCTAACTGGGTACGTTTGGTCGACTTCAGTGCAATTACTTGTGTCTTTAGTTAAATAAAGATATATATATATTCTAACTTTGAATGAAGTATCAGATAAATTCATGAGGGAAGAGAGACTCCAGGGAAGAAATGGCTATTTGAGAAGGTGGAGCGAATTCGAACTTTTATCAGAGAAAACAAGTGAAGAAGACTGTCAAACAAGTTGACATTCAACTTGTTTTCTAGGCAAACCCGACTATTTCCTAAATAAGTAGGTCCAATTTTTCTGTTTTGCGGTGTTTCTAGTACCCTTCTTTTTCTCAGATGCATCGGCCGTTATTAATAAGCATATAAATAGCACCATACTGTAATATTATAAATTCATGAATGCAATTATAATGAAAACTCTCCCAAGGAGGGAGTATTATGGAGTTCTTGGAAACAAGCATTATAAGAAATAAAAATTAATTTAGTTACAGCACTATAGCATCAATATTCTTTGTTCTTGACGCTATATCCTTAAAGCAAGGTTTCAGAGAGGTAAGCTTCGCAGATCTATGAAGTTTAGAAAAACAAAACGAGCACAACCAACGGTTTAAAAGATCTGTAGGAAGGTATGATTCAAAAGAACAGCTCATTGGCGATTGGTTGTAGCGCGATCGTCACACTTTTGAAACTATGTAATAAATAACGGTATAAAGATTGATAAATAAACGTAGAACTCGAGAGTTCATTTCCCAATGATTAATATTTTTTGCGTATCAAATTCAAAGAGCGTCTTTTTATATGTAATAACCACTAGGAAAGCAAGATCACTATCTTAGCCTCATAAGAACTGCAAAATTATTGGTCTTTTTGTGAATGGATCCAATGCCAGGAAAGCAATGTGGCTCTTCTCATTAAAAAATGAACATTTTCAAAGTGGTTAAGGCGTAATCAGCGATGCCCTAGATCCATTACGATGATATACTATTCATTAACTTTTTCAATGATTTGTTTCATTTCTCGGAGATGTACAACCCTATATTTAACTACCAAAAATTAGAAACTAGCCCTGTGCAAAGTATCAAATCCTCTATTGGGTCGACAAGTACCAAGCTCAATTGAAAATAGGCATTACTTTAGATTTTTTGATCTCAGGTTCAATATTAACTACATGCATGAGTATCTATTTATAAAAATTAAGGGAAAAAAAAAACCCTTCTTATCATCCTTGTTTCCAAGCATGATAAGAAATACCACTTTCAGAAAAAGAGAAAGGAAATGAGGAAAATAAAAGAAACTTAATTTATATTTCTCGGAAACAAGCATGATACGAAATACCACTGTATTGAAAGCCATATTAATTTGTATTTCTTGGAAACAAGGAGCAATCCACCTTCCTTGGGAGGTGAAGGGTGCTGAAGATCCATGTCCTCAACTATTTTCTTGTCCCTCTCTTCCAATCCTTTAGGCAATAAAGGCTATGTTTGCATTAGGTGTGGTTTGCATTTTATAGGTGACGTTCTTCATATGCTTGAAGCTAAGATACCACTTTATTGAAATTAGGTATTGGTGGATGGAACATGGTGGTTTTGAAGGCCTCATAATCACATCTCAAGCTTTAAGTAGGCAAAAAGTTTTGGCCAAATCACAAAGAGGTTTTACAATTGCGCTAAGTTGATTTAGGATCCCCTTGAATTCAAAGAGAAAGTTCGAGAGTTATTTCCATTCTTTGTTAAGATTATTAATCTGGGAGAGGCGATTGAATTCGCAGGCCTTCGTCTTTTGAGCAAAATGGTTTACGAGTGCCTCTAGACTTGAGCAGCAGTACCTAGCTAAAAGATGTGACTAAGAGAGCTTCTTCTAAAAGCATGCTAATTATCTAGGATTTTATGAGTGCATCACTCTGAATCCATGCCTCATAGTCAAGATTCTCCTCTTCCCTTCCTTCTTGAGTCAAGTTAAATAAGGAGGAGAAGTCTCTTCAGTGATGAACCCAGTAAGTTATTAAGTGTGTATCAAGGACTTGATCTGGCCTTCCACATAAGGTAGTTTCCTCCAATGAGCTTGATTGTGACAAAATAGCTTACATTTAGTTGGGGAAAGGGTAAGGTAATCGGCAAGACATTTTGACTAGAAACTGGTTGTGTAACGGGAGGAAGGTTTATGAATTTGAAAGGGATTTGTGAGTTGTTTCATATCGAAGCCTCTCTGATATCAAGAAGAAATTCACAAACCAAACGTATACATACAAACCGACACACATATTTCACAAAAACATAAAAAGGTTCTTACATAACCAGCTCACTGCCAAACCTTGAGTCCTTACGTTTAGTATCTTACATATTTATAGCCTCTAAGGCTACACAAAAGACACTCCATTCATGGTCTGTACATATCTAGGGAGTCGGTGAGATCATGTGAGATAAATCTTCAAAGGGTCGGCAGGTTCCTTTTTCTTCTTCTTCGGCACCTACCCTTCGTTATCTTCTGGTTAAGGATTCATTAGTGCTATGCTGAAGTCTGAGGGTAGGATAGTTTTGCGGAAGCAACCCATCACATGAACATATAAACACATAGATCAAAGTATAAACATTGATGGTGGCAACATATGTTCAGCAACCCTTCACAGTTCTTGTGGAGCAGCTGCATTTTCAAGATCCATCACAATGACATATTATTCATTAATTTTTTTTTAATGGTTTGTTTCATTTCTTGGAGACGTACAGCCCCATATTTAACTACCTAAAATACAGAAACTCAACTTTAATCTATAAACACTTGGCTAACAGCTCTGCGGAGATATCAAATCCAAATAGGTCTCTTGAGGTGCTACTCAACACTTTCAGAAAAAGAGAAAGGAATAAAGAAAATAAAAGAAAAAACATTGAAATATTTTAGTTGTTATTTTTTATCAATTGTTGACTTGCAGGCGAAGCTTCCAACGGTAAGTTAGAAAAACTCGTACTCTCATCTAGAACAAGTACCAAAAAAGTCAATTCGGCGATTAACATTATTCATATCTATGTCGGCCGTGCATAATTACCTAAATCATTGCGTCAAGCACCTTCACATCAGATTCAACTTCAGAAATGGTGAACAGGTAAAAATAAGGCAGCAAATCCTTTGGTTAACAATTCAAGAATGATTTTTGCCGATTTAGAGATGGAAGCCCGAACTGAGTTTAAAAATTCGAAAATTTTATTTGGAACACGTAACCATAAGGACAAGTTGCTTTTTACAATTGTCCATAAATAGGACGGCAATGCATAATGGCCTAAAACCTGACTGCAAAGAACTAAACATTAATTCCAACTTCTTAATCATTGAACATGAAAACAAGGCAGCAAACATTTGATCAGCCAGTTTTGGAGTGGCAAATCTCGTTATAGTTTTCTGTGTAAAATCCATTTTCAATCTATGACTGACGTTCAAATTCTGGCTTAAAGCCTCATTTGAGGCCTTGTTTTTTTTATATCATTGTTGTGATAGCTAAAACCAGATATTCAGTTGGTAGATAATTGTAGCTAAAATGAAAGGGGAAACCATATCTAGGAGAGGATGAGATGACAGAAAAATCTCGAAAAATACATGCTTTTATCCAATTTCTGAAAGCTAAGGAGCCTCATGTCATAGTGGGAGGACCATTTTGCATTTGAATCTTCATTGCCCGCGTTATCCATTAAAAACCCTTTGAACTTTCAGGTAGTGTTTTCCGTTGAAATGATCAAAAATCTTGGGCAAAATCTTGAAACTTCAGAGAACATATTTCTATCAACTGTTAATAACTTTTATATGCAAATATATGGCGACTTTGATATGTTCCTTATTTTGTTGCAATCTTTCAACTACTGCAGTTTGACAATGTAGACTTGTCATTCTCCTTTTTTTACTCCCTTATATTTTGTGGATAAGTTGTTGAATTGTAGTTTAAGCTTACCTGTTTTTTACTTTTCCAAAGAGCGCAGCTTCCTTTGACAATTTCTTGTCAACTTGAACGGTATGCCAAGAAAAAGCCAACCCCATTAACTCTTCCTACAAGGAGTGAGGCTGAGGTGTATATAAATAGGTACTGCTTTCTCCATCACTTCATCCCAACATCCACAATCCCACCGAAGATGTCTTCTTTGGATCCACCTTCTCTATCTACCTGCTAACCTTTGCTCTCCTTCTCCAAACCATTCTTGGAGCCAGCCCTCTCTTCCATTTCTGTTCAAGCTCTGACAACTTCACCGCCAATGACCCCTATGATTCCAACCTCAGAAAGCTCTTGGGGAACCTCTACTACCAAACCCCTCCCTCCGGTTTTGGTCTTGGTTCAGTAGGTCAGGATCCCTACAAAGCTTACGGGCTTGCTCTTTGTCGTGGAGATGTTGGAGCCACAGACTGCAGGACCTGCGTCAATGAGGCCAGCAGCGAAATTCACCAACTCTGCCCCTACAATAAAGGTGCCATTATATGGTACGATAACTGTCTTTTGAAGTACGTGAACTCGGATTTCCTCGGCCAAATTGACAACCAGAACAAGTTCTATATGTACAACTTGCGAAATGTTAGCAACCCCACTGCCTTTAACCAAAAAACAAGGGAGCTGTTGAGCCTACTCGCCAAGCAAGCTTCTGGGACTCCGAAATTGTATGCAGTTGGAGAATTACAGCTCGAAGAATCAAAGAAGCTTTATGGCTTGGCCCAATGCACAAGGGACCTTTCTAGCAGTAACTGTTTCAAGTGCCTCGACGGTATAATAGGTGAACTTCCTCGTTGCTGTGATGGCAAAGAAGGAGGAAGAGTTGTGGGAGGGAGTTGCAACATAAGATATGAGATTTATCCGTTCGTCAATGCTTAGGTTTTAAGCAATCCAGGGTAGTAAAAATAAAGTCTTTGTAAGACCACTTTTATGATTCTCACATTTCGAGGGAGCAGTGTGACCTCCGTTGTATGTTTTCCATATTTCGATCATCAACACATGTTGTTCAATAAATATTCCTCCTTGTTTTCTTCATAGGACTTACCTTAATAAAACATCATTAGCTTAACCATTAGTGAGCAATAATTTTCAGAACAAAGAACAGGGACGGTGACAAGACAAAACTCACTACAGTGAATACGAAACACCGTGGGAGACAACCTGAATTCATAATTATTCATGGATGCATAGACTAGATTAACAAGCTGAGGTAATGAAACCAACGAAAAAGTCAAGGTACTATACTCTAGCGTGCCAATTTTCTCTGGTCAACAAAAGTACTCCAGGAGGTGGGAGATCAGGTACTACTTGAGAAAGCGAGACTTTGACCTGCGCCATGCACCACGCCGTGAAATATTTCTAGGCTTTGTTTAAAGATTTTCTTCTCCTAAGATACTCAAATTCCATCCACGAAATTGATTTGAACGGTTCTTCTAGTACTTCCTTATTTGAGAACAAAAAAATAGTCTTAGAAGCTACATCTCTATCAAATTTGGCAAATTAATCAATTACGTTCGATCTTTGTTATCAAGATATACTTAAATGTCTTTGTACATCCAGGTTTTGACAATAAAGATTAACTACCATATGTATTAGTTTTAATTTGTAACTGGAGAAGCTATAAGGAATTTACAGAAACAGTATGCAATATATTTAGGTCTAAATAATCTTATTTTTTATGAGAAATGATAGATCCCGCAAATACAAAAGATTGGGCAGATACGTATGATCCTTTTCTATATTTTTCATGAGGGAAGTGCCGAATGGGTTCTCAAATCAGGTGGTTGGGCAGGAAATGTGAGTTGATTGCAACATTTTCAGCTTGATTATAAGCCACTAAAAACTTTGCTTCCCTCGGGCAGTGTCGTCCGTTTTCTTTTTCTTTTTCCGGATGCGGATTTGACTTTTGCAAGGATGAGATAAGTGATTTACCTTTTCGTCAATGCTTAGGTTATAAGTGTCCGGAGTGAATATTCCTCTATGTTTCTTAATAGGATTTACTTTGAGAATACATCATTAGTTAAACCATTAGTGAGCAATCATTTTTTGTAGCATGCTAAAAGGTGAGAAAACAATTCAAGAACAAAATTTTTACTTTAGATATCCAAATTTAATGATGCTGTCGTCAAAAGGTTTAAACCAGTAGATGTTAGATAAGAAAATTCAGATATTCCAACTAAAACTTATTTTTTGTATGTGTCACATTTAAAATTGCCTATCTACTTTACTGTTATGATCTAAAAGAAGTTAATATTCATAACAAAATCATAATTTGGATATAAAAAGTCATGAATACAAGGATGATTTGGCTCCTTCACCATGCAAAAGAAAAAAGCACTAAGGTAGATATTCTTAAATTTGTGTATGCAACTTTTGTTTATGAACTTTGAACATGCAATTCTTTAAGCCATCAAAGGACTTGTAAGATATAAATTTTATTGTGTAAGAAAATCTTCAATATTGCTAAAAACCTATTTATTCAACATGCTTGGAGACCTAAGGAGATCATTAGTTATATAATCTAATGTTGTAAATAATCTCATTATAAGGCTATGGCCTAGTCATCTTGTATTAATAACTATTATATGTAAAATATACTTAAATTTTTTTTATCAATGACAATTGTAAAAGCAATTATAAATGCTAATGGAAAGGTCCTAATTAAGGTGTATTGCCATAATTAACATATGATTCTTCTAATTGTATTAGTATCTCCCAATTGTATCAATATTTTCTCTTTGTACTTATTTTGTCCATTTCCTTGTATAGTCTATTGTCATACAAGGTAAACTAGGTTTATCCCAATATATATAGGTGTACAATGCATAGGTTAACGTTATTGCATAATCAATACAATTGAATTTGCTTATCTCATTGGCTTCTCTTTCATTTCATTATGTGATAATAAAAAGGATATACATTTGAAGAATAAGTGTCAACTTACATCTCAAAGGAATTTGACAAATAAGAAAGATAGTATATGGGGAAGGATAGACAAACTCCTATCTATTGTGTAATATATTATCATGCTTAATTTTCATCTTAACAATAAGACAAAAAGGTCCATTTCCAACTAAAAATTGGTATAAATGGTTAAATCATGAAGAAAAGGTCCACAAACTAAACTCAAACAACAAAACCTTATATGCCAAAGAATTTAAGAAACATTGTCTTAAAACAAGCTTAACGTGTGTCATTTCATTCTAAAACTCACATTCTCTCCAATGAGGTGCAATTCATAATGAAAGCCTCATACTAGAAGCATAATCTCATGTTGTGAATCTTAAATAAAAAAATGTCCTTCCAACTTTTAAGTCAAATTTGAGCATTAAGGCTTTTTAATATAATATTAAAATTCAAGTTGAATCCACTTTACCTCATATAACCTTGAACCCAATGTTACTCAACGTGTAAGGATGTGTGTGCAAGATGAAAGTTTAACACTAGAAGTGTAATCCCTTGTTAGGATTGGAGTGAAAATTAGTAGGCCTAGATATATTCCAAATATGTTATAGGAATATTCTAGGAGTTATTCTTTTCTGTATTGATTATGATTCATATTGGTATCCGATTAAGACTCCTAGCAGTATCCAGTTAAGACTCACTTTGGTGCTAGCATAAAAAAGGGAAGACCGCAAGAAAACCCTAAAGCCAAAAAGAGAGAGGGTTACGCCTCATGAGGGTGGCAACCAGAGAGTGCTGCTTTGTGTAATAGCCATAGGCCAGGAGAAAATCAAGTGTGTTGTTGTGAGTATTAAGAACAGTTGTTTGAAAGTTGTGTATGAATCTTATAATCAATACATTTGTATTCTCATGAAGAAATCTAATAAGAGGAGAAGGGGCAGGTAACTGTGCCAGTGATAAGGGACGTAAGACGTTGTGTTGGTCTAAACCTCCTAAATCTTGTATCTCTTGTATGTTTATGGTTTGATCTATGTGTCCATATGTTCATGTGATGGGTCGCTTCTGCAACATCCCTAATGGTAAAACTTAAAAGAAATATCCCTCCAATTCTTAAACTCGCTTTTGAGTTAAGGCCTTAAACCTTCTACTAAACATGATAGCAACGAAAAAAAGATAACGATATTTTGTGTTTGAAGTCTTTCATTCTGACTAAAAGCTTAGGTAATGAGCATTGATCCCGACCGCCTTCAACGTTCAAACCAATCCGTGTGCTCTCCGACATATGACATCAAGCATTAGAAGGGTTTAATTTAATTTTAACTCTCTTCGTATAATCATTTCAGTTATTATTAGCAATTGAAAACGACGACGAAAATAGTGACTAAGAGGATTGCGAAAATGTCAAAGGCTTTCCAGATGCCAACGATCCATTTGACTTTTTACATCAGGTTTGAAAAGACCATGGAGATGTCACCCGGCCACTGCGTCTGACTAATATGTATTCGAAAGTAGCTGTTCTTCAATCCTCTATCTAGAAACTTGAAGGTCATAGCCACTGTCGGCCTGTTTGATGCCCATAGTTTCTTTTGGTGTCAACCTATTAGTTGATTTTCTAGAACTTTTCTCTGTAATCAGTATTCTTTTCCCATTCTTAGAAGCTAGGATATTCCCTTCCATATTCTCCATTATTGTCGTATGAATTCGCACAAAACTTAAAACATACGATGCAAATTACATACACTTCAACAGGAAGTTCCCTTAATGTTTTCTCTTTTCCCATTTACCTTGTCTATACCATTTATTGCCTCTGACATATATGATGCGAAAGCAACTGTTGTCTAACGGTTTCGTTCTTAACTTTACCATTAACAAGAGTGTATATATTCATGGATAATATGATGACTGCCATGGATAATTGTTTCTAATATTCACTATGGATTGTGGAATCTTAACTAAAATTATTTACTTTCGCAGTTGCGTATGCCTAACTGGGTATATCTGGTCAAATCTAGTGCAATCACGTGTTTTTAATTAAATAAAGAGATAAATGCACATATATTCTGACTTTGAATGAAGTATTAGAAAAATTCAACATAAGGCAGGGCATCGTAATCAGATTTTCAGTGACTGACAAATCATCAAGGCACTGAAACGCTTTGAAAATGTAATGCCCGCTGAAATATTTGACCTCAGTGATTAAAAACGCCAGATTGGTCTTCAGATCAAATAATTTTCAGATCATTTGGGCTTGTTTTATTGGCCTTTTACTGGCCACTTTCCTCTTGAGGCATGTTAACTCCATAAGTCAGCAATTTCAACTCCAAACTTTGCAAAATTTGAGAAACTTTATTTTTAACAGGGAGGGATTCCTGATAAACCTGCCTAACTCCTTGGTCAAGACGTTAACAAATGAATCTCCAATTGATTGTAGAAACTTCTTAATGCCAAATACAATGAATTGGCCCCAAAGAACTTGTCATTGGTCTTTATTGATACCCACTTTTATCAAGTAATTATAATATTTTTCATGATGAAAAAAATCAAGTGAAAGATAAAATTCAAATGCGACGACGCAGCATACCTTAGTACCCTCTTCCTGCTTATCTAAAACAGTCTTTGGGATATTCCCAGTCTTCTCATAATAATAGGTGGTTGGTCGGGTCTTAGCAGTTAGATTTATTTGGGCTACATTGAGGGTTCCTCAAGTGAAATCATGTTGTCCCAGTAAAGGGAATTCCCATTTAAAAACCTAGAAAATAAAGATGTAAAACTTACATCAAATTTGGATTCATTTGTTTTTCCATATTTCACAAGTTCCTTTCCTGATTTTAATGGTTTCACAATTTTTTTTATTTAATTTCTTGTATTATTATTTTTTTATATTAAGAACTATTGTCCATGATTTTGGACACCTGACTCAATAATACTAAACTTACAAGCTTAACAAAGGGGGCCGGCATTTCACCAATTTGAGGACTACAAGCTTAACAAACTGGCGGTAGGTGACCCATGATTTAAAACATGCAAGCCCAATAATACAATAAATTAAGTTTTTAAATCCATCAAAAAAAGGCTTAAAGGCCCAACAAAATCACTAAGTGGCCCATGATTTGTGGCAAACTTCACTGTTATTTATCCAGCCAGCCACGATAGGTTTGATTAAAAAAAAAATTATTTCTTATGGTGAAAAGGAGAAACTTAATCTTTGGGTTTTCAGAGAATCTTAGTTTAATCCTTAAATTGTCAACGCTCAAATAAATTCCTTATACTATTTGTGTCATTTTAATTCGATCCTTCTTTAGACTTTTAGTTTAAAAAATTGGTTGAGTACTATGATTTGCTATGCCACAAGCACCGTACAAGTATCACATGATGAAAGAAACTACCTTTTTTATGTTGCTAATGTTGTTGTGTGTTTTCTTTTTTCTTTTTTCTTTTTTTCTTTTCTTTTTTTGTTTTGGGGTACACTTTTCTACTTTAATTGAACTTATGAAGAAATATTGAATACAAGCAATGAATGGATTTTAAATGCAAATAACAAATAAAAGACTCAACATGATAATTAATTTCAAGAAAATGTTTACTTTAAAAAATTCTCCAATGTGAAAGAGAAAAACTATAGGATCAATCTCGAAGTCCTCCAAAATCTTTACCACATAATTCTTTAGGTATATAACTCAATTATCATTCTAGTAATAATGAAATATGAAATTTATAGTAAATAATAGATTGAAACTTCAACTTAATAAAAAAAAAAGTTGAGGAAATATCATTTAAAAATTTGATCTTGATGTATTAGTATAAAGAGGTTCAAACAACAATCCAATCATTCAAAATAAAGAACAAATAATCAAAAATCTATTAACAAAAAATCAACTCAATTCGATAATGAATCAACCTTTAAGAATAGTTTGAAGGACTACTATGGAGGGCTTCTAATTCATGTTCTCTTCTTTTATCTCTCTCTCTCTCTCTCTCTCTTTCTTTTTATTGCTGCAATTCTTTTCTCTCTTTTTCCAAATATTAGAATAACCAACACCTTAAAAGTCCAACAAATTTAAAAGGCCCAAATTGAACTGGATCGGCCCAACAACTAAAAAAAGAAGGGGAGAAATGTCGAGGTTTATACACAACCGCTATCAAGGGGACAATCCGACTTTTTCCTACTTTTAATTTCTCATGGAACTTCATAAGCAATTGAAATTCCTTAACATGTCCTTATTTTAGTCAAAAAGAAGACACGACACCAGTTTGGGAAACTCAAATCTACTAGAGGTTTTTATTTATTTATTTATTTAAAACCTTAAGACAACTGAATACACAAATAAACAAACCCATTTGGCTTCAACTTTTTTTTTTTTTTGGCTCTTTTGTTGTTGTTTATGTCTTTGTTTTCGTCCTCTTTTCTTTGCCTTTTCTTCGTAGTTTATTCTATTAAAAATCATGGAGCCAATAAAAGAAATTAAAACTACGGGAAACTTTTTAATTATGCCCCAAAGTCTTAAACTTGATATTTTAGAAAGATAGGAAAAATAAGAAAACGATGGAGCCGCTTTAATCCCCTCTTTCCTCCGAGGACAGCCTAATGCCGACATGAGACTACAGCAATGCTTTTCTTGAATTTCCTCCCAATAATAATCATCGTTAATTTATTTTTTCTCTAATTAATTGTGTTACGAACCTAGTTGTTCGGTAATTGTCATAAACTCTTGTTTTAATGAAAGAACAGAGAAACCAAACCATAAAGGAAATCATTTGGATAATTTTCTTCTCTGCCTTTCCATTAAAAACTGTTGTCTTTTAATAAGCTTTACAAACTGTGAAAACAACAACTACATAAATAAAACAAAACAAGAAACTGGTAAAACAAAGGAATAATAAATAAATCCCATCTATAGCCATTTAGTCCTTCAAAATCGATGAACTTTGATTATCAAAATATTCTCATATATTTTGGTAATGGAATCCCTCACATATCATCTCAATAATGAGTATCTTCCTTGAATATGTAAAATAATATTGACCCGTTATCTACTCATTAAGTTAATGAAAATCTTTATCAATCCTGCAATTCTTTTCACGTTGATTTTAATGAATATCATCTCCCATTTGATAATATTAAATCCCTTTAAGAATAAATGAAATTTTCATCAATTCAATACATTGAAGGCGATCTAGATCTCCATTGAATTCGTCAACCATATTTCCTATTATAGAAATTACTACTAATTAAAGGAATTCCTAATTGAAGACCTAAGCACGTAACCAATTACTAGAAATAAAAAGAGTGATTAAACAGGACCCTAAATAAGTTTCTCCTAAATCAGAAATCTCAATTGATGTAGGATCACATTTTTTTATTTTTTTTTCATTTTTTGCTTCTTACTTCAACATTTTCAATTAAGCGAACAAATGCTAGTAGGACAAGTTTGTGATTCTATGCCGTCAATCCAAATCCAAATCCAAATCCAAATCCTAATCCTAATCCAAATCCTAATCCAAATCCAAATCTAATTTAATTAAGAAGAATATGTGCCCATCTAGATTCTATGCTCTCCCAAATGAACTCTCCGCCTTTGAGTGCAATTGGAGAGAATCCTTTTTCATTCATAATGATCTCTTTTTTGAGTTCAGTTTGGGCTTAGTTACTATTGTTTATACGAATATCTAGGCAACATTCCAAAAAGTAGAAATCAAGTAAAGACTACTGAATATATACATGGATATCATCTCTAGTGTGGGTGGACCCACTCGTGGGTTATTAAGACAATGTCACATGATTGGGAAGCCTTTCCAAGGACATCTTTTGTTTAGGTTGCTAGTCAAATTGTCTTCACATGTAAGCTGCTTCAGAAGCACGCAGGAGGAAGATGCCCACGCAGGGTAGAGGGAGTCTAGTCCGTTTTCTTTGATCCAAACACAAAAACAATGAAAAGGTAAACATTAAGCAAACAAAAAGGTGGCATCCCCATAATGGGCAATCATTTTGTATTCTAGACGCCTTTGGGTACACCAAGTGAAAGCCGCTACATATCCGAAAAAATAATGGCTTGATGAGTTGAGGAAATGCTCTCAGGAATCCATGCTTTATGTAGGATTATCCAGACTTATGAAACTTCATTTTGGTAAACAGGCCTCACATACCCGTCTTGGATTACATCTGTCATTTCACCTTCCACTCTTTGTTGTATCTTATGCTCCCATGTGTTATTGGCATGTCCGATAAGTATGGATGGCGGGGCCTCGGATTGATTTCTTTCTTGCTCTACCATGATTTAAAAAAGAAAAACAGGAGATTAGAAAGAGAGAGGTATGGAGCTATGTGCTTTTGATATATCTTATTGCTGTGGCTGGTTGGATTCCACGATTTTCTGTCGTGAATTCTTAAGCATGGTTGTTGATAGAATTAAAGCAGCAAATCAATGGACGGCCAAAATACAATAGGGAACTATATAAAGTAGAGGAACTTTATTTATTTATTTATTATCTATCTATAAACCATTCTCCTAGATTATTTTATTCCAAAGAATCCTGTCTTTTAATTCATTTGACCTGTTTTCAACACCACCAGCAGAGGAACTTCTCTCCCTTCCAGCATAAACGTCATGGAACTCCTTTCTCCCTTGCAAACTTTGTTTCTTCATTTACATATTGGTTTGCTTTTTGTTATTCTCTTCTTTTTCTCCTTAAAGGGAAAAAGATACCCATTCTGGTGAGGGTCAGCATCTAATACTGCAAATCTGCACGTTAAAAGTTCATTTGGCAAGGGAAAAAATGCTTAAAAGGATGAAGCAAGAAGGCATACGGTTCCTTTCTTTATTCCTTTGTCTTTTCTTTCCTTGTACATAAGTTTCAGCTAACCCCGTCAAGCCTGATCATGGTACAATTGAAAAGACATGGGATCCACTAACTAATGCAACTTCTTAAGTAAAATTTGATGTAATTTGAATGCAAAAGATTATCGGAGAGCATAGAACGACCATCTACGACAAGAAGCCCTATGCATTTGCTGAAGATATGGATTAGTGATTAGGATCATTATATGTGATCCATTTTGAAAATAAGACAATCAGACGTCATGATATACCGAAGGCATTTTTGAGTTCAAACGTTAATCACTTTACCCGACTGGAAGAATCTATAAAAGAATCTGATGTTTAACTATTGGCTAAAAGATTAATTCTATTTTTTACTACTACAATTGTCTTTATATCTCAATGGCTGATCTAAAACTAATAAGAGAATCTATTTTAGACTTTGCATGAAGGGTGCTTCTCAAGAGAAAGGCTCCATCTAATAACCCAAAAAGAAAATAATATTATCAAAATGTGTCAAAAACGCAATTATTACTAGTGTTTTGAAAAGCATGTTACTACTGACCTCTTGAGAATTTTACAAGTAAGTTTGTCATTTTTATTGGGAAATTGATTATGTAACTAATATAGTTTTTATTCTTGTCAAATTTTATTCTAGCTCATTGTTTTTCTTTTTCACTTTTTAAATAAATCCTTTCATCTAATTCTTTAAAAAGCTGTCATTTTCTTTTCTTTTCTTTTCTTTTCCCTTTTTTGGATAAAAACTTTGGCCCTTATAAACTAGTTGTCTACACCTAATAAATTTTGAAAGAAACACTTATCCCTTTAAAAGTTATGAGTTCGTTGTAGATTAGCCTCTCTTTCATTCTACGGTAATAAATTAGAGAAATGACACAAGACATATGGGAACACTAATTCTTTAGTTGAAATACAAGGTTTGCCTAAAAAATTTTGAAGTATTAATTGTTCCATTTAAACTAGTACTCCTTTATTGACTTTTCCCATTAAACATGAAAGAAAAATACTACATCGCACTCATAAGCACTAATTTTGACTTCAAATTTTAATAACCTTAAAATATAAAAAAAGGAAAATAAAAGAGATATAAAGAACCCCCCAAAAAAAGAAATAAGGCTGACGACATGGCTTGCTCACTCTTATATATATTTATATGTATGTGATATGTATATACACAAATACTTGTTTGCATAGTTTATTTCTAAGGGAAAATTTGATTATTGTAAGAAAAACAAAATGAACATGAGTATCATGTGTATCATTTCTTGGTAATTTTAATACCAACAACTAATAGAATCTATAGACAACGAGGCAATAGGGTATAACCTTTAAAGTTTCAAGACAATCAAAAGGTGGGTTCCAACCCCAATTGGATCATTGCTCATTATTATTATATTTTGGGTCGGGTAGCAATTGGCTGATTAAGGCAATCCAACCTCCATGGACATTATTACGCAAAAGTCTCCAACTAATGACATTTGGCGCTTGATAAATAATGCAACATTGGGCGGTTGGTCATCATAATGGAAACGGCGGTTGTGGATGTTACAACACAATGCAACCGCTTCGTTACTTCGTCAAAAAGGTTAGACTAATTGCAGAAATGCTAAACAGTAATGTAAAAGAGGTACAATGCACTGGAAGGTGGTCCCAAATTTATTGCATGTGTCGCTAGAAGGCGGGAAGTACAGCGACGAGTATGATAAGTTTTGACTACTGGATGATTGTACGCGGTCTGAAGTAGGGCCTTTCCACATCCTCTTCCTGTTTTGGTGTCACATCTCTATCCCATATTTGCCGGGTTGGGGGCCATCCATTATGAGCCGTCATCCTACTACTGTATTCTCTCTTTCTTACTCGTCCCGTGATCTTGCTTGGATTTTAAATTGACCCACTTTAATATTCCTATATACCATGTCTAAAAAAAAATCTAATTCATCCATTTTAATCTCGAGTTTAAGACATGTTAAAATCTTATATTAGAAGTATGATTTATTATAGATAAAATTTAAATAAAAGAAATATCTTTTAATTTTTAAATTAATTCTTGTATTGACCTTTATATTTCACATGGGCAATATAAGTCAAAGATTTTATGCTTTCATGCTAAGCGAATATGCTGCCCAATATATTTCTTATTTTCATTTTAAGTTTTTATATAACAATTTAATATATAAGGCATTTTACCTTTTTTAAGGGTTAGGCTTATATCATTTTTTTTATACTTATTGGAAGTATGGTTATTAAATACAACTTTATTGTTATTAATAAAATTTATCATATTACCATTCCTATTTCTTATAAAAAAAAATACAAGCCAAGAATTAACTGTTTGAATACAAGTAAACTCTTATGTTCTATATTAGTAGTATGAGTTAATGAACTATCTATTTGAATATGAGTCTAATTGCTACTATTATTACTCTAGTGGTATACATTTTTTACTTTTGTTTGCTTTTATACTTTTGTTTAATGCATGGATATGATTTTCCTATTTAATGTAACTGCTTTTAAATATATTAATAACCCTATTAAATAAGATTACTGATCTTATATCTAACGTTTGCCTTAGATAGAATATTTAGTTGTACCACATTACAATTTTTTTTTTGTGACCGTTACATGTACTAAATGTATAACCCATTTAATAAGTCAGGGAATATGAAACCTATATAAAAAGGTCCTTGAAAAGTATTCTACTCACACATTCTGTAGGCTATTCTTCACATTTTCTTCACATTTTCTTTAAAACTCTCATTTTCTCTTCCCACAAACCTCCCATTATCTTAATTCAAGTTAAAAGCTAACTCAATTTTCAACCATTAGCTAAGTGTGTTACAATTAGGCCTTCTAATATTAAGAATTAAACTCCTATATTAAAAATATAAATTTTTTAAGTAATATTTGAATATAAAAAAAATTATTCATTTGATTTACAAGTTAACTATAAAATTGAAAGTTAATGTTATGTAAAGAGAAAGAGACTGATCATGTTGCCTCAAGAAGGGGAAGCAAAAGGACGAAGGAAAACTAAATAGGGAAAGAAAAGCAGTTCATGGTTCACAAAGGTACTATCTCTTTCTATGTAGCCAAACTGAAAAAAAAGAAGAAAAACTCATAACCTTTTTTTGTGACTTGGTCGAACTTTTTATAGTATATTACAAACAATGAACAGATTTAGTAAATATTTATCTTTTTTCAAACACATATTCTACGCACGCACTTAATGTTAAATCAAGAACTAAGAAATTCCAAATAAAGCATGCTCCCAACCAGCTCCGTGCTAGTTGACTTTGTATTGACTCTGTAGAATCATTTCCCGGAGGAGGGAATCATGGAATTATACTCTGTTTACCGCAACTGCAAGTTTTCCAAGTAAAAAAAACAAAAAAAAGAGTTGTACGCGTTTAGATCTGATTCGGCGGTGCGGGGCCCATGTCATGACGATAACGACCAGCACTCACGTAAAAGGAAATGTGCTTCCAGGGGTAGTCCAGAACCGTGAACAATTAATCTTATTCCTTCTTTCGCTCTTCCCAGCCGATCAGAATCGTACGCGATCAAAAGGATAAGATTTGTACAGAAAATCCTTCACAGTTAAATAAATTTTTAATTTTTAATTATTTCTTTGGATAGCTTGGCCCTGATCTCCAGCTGTTAATCTTCTGCCAGTAGTGGCATTCACATGTAATTGAAGCTCAAGCGGAGGCCATTTCCGTAATTGAGACATGGTTGGTGGTTACGCTGGTTGATTCGTGTCTTCCTCGCCACTGTTCCACTGGCTCTAGCACTCTCTATAAGCTCGACCTCCTACGATACGAATACAAGCTGGGAGGAGAAGAAAACGAAGCAAAGAGAGGGAGAGGGAGAGGGATATAGAGAGAGGGATCTAGGAAGGCCAAGAGAATGAGAGAACCACAAGGTGCCTTGGTGGTGGAGAACAACAACGGGAACAACTACGGGACGATGCCACCCCAGGCGCTGCTGGAGAGGCTCAAGGATTACGGCCAGGAAGACGCTTTTGCCCTCTGGGATGAGCTCTCCCCTGAGGAACGCGACCTTCTCGTCAGGGACATCGAGGTCAATTCATCATTCCTCTGGATCTCTCTCTCTTTCCTCGTTTTCGATTCTCTTGATTTGCTCGTATTAGATTGAGTGCACTGGCTGAGTCGAGGTTGATTTCTAATGCGGCAAATGATCGGAATTTAGTGATTCTGAATGCGCGGTTTTTATTTTCTGGTTGTCCATACTGGAAACTAGCGCGGGATGGTGATGAGTCTTTGGAGAATTTGTTTGTTTACTTCTTGTTTTTTATTGTTTTTGGTGATCAAATCCGTCTCTATTACGGCTAATACAAGTTATGATTTACGAAGAACAAAAAGCACTGCCTTTAACATATGAATTTGTCTTGATTGATGATGCTTTCTTCAGAGTTTGGACCTTTCAAGGATCGATCGGATCATTCGCTGTTCGCTTCGATCTCAAGGTCAGAATCTTTCTCTCTCTCTCTATAACTGTAGGGTATCTATGTACATGCATGCGCCTATACATAACTGCAGTTCAATTCTAGTAGTTTTGTGTGGTTTACATGATTTCAATGGAGATTCCAGGCCTACCGGCGGCGGCAATCGAGCCAGTTCCAGAGAGCAGCGTGTCATCGGTGGATGAGCGAACACTTGAACAGAGAGAACGATGGTGGAAAATGGGTTTAAAGGCCATTTCCGAAGGAAAGTTGGCTGTGTTGCTTTTATCTGGTGGCCAGGTTCAACTCTAAATCTTTATCATTATATTTTTATATGTTTAAGCGAAAGACATGCTTGATGTTTTCATACTTTTGTGTTTCTTTTACTTTAGAATGGGTTGCTTTTACTTTGTGCTTAACTTTTGTACTGCAGCGACAAAGAATTGATTTTTTAATAATTCTGTTTGGGCTGGTATTAATGACAAATCTACTCTCAGACCATAATTCTTGTATGATGTAGCTTGTGGGGCTTTGAGAACCCAAAACAGTGTGATGATTGCTTTGCTTAAATTAATTGTTTTAAAAGTAGTCACTTTTAATTATGTTTTTCCCTCTCACTTTCTGGTCACTTATAAGTTCTTTTCTTCTGTTAGCCCACGATGAAAATGTCTCATTATTTAGACCACTTGATGATTCTGAAGCAATTATTGTAGCTTTTTTTTCTGTCTGTAATCATTATTTGTAACAAAGTTGCTTTTAGAATCCACCTTCCTCTTGGTTGGAATCAATTACTAAAAAGAAAAGAAATTTTTTTTTTGAGATTGTTAACTCTAGAGCAGGAACGTGTGGGCCCCAGATAGTTAAAAGAATTTTTTTTTGACATTATAAATTTATATTTGTTGTTTAAGAACTTTGGTTTGGGAAGGTTTCATTTATTTACGAATTTTTTTCCTTTTCAATCACTAAAAGTCTACAATTGGGTACTTCCCACACTGACACCCAAAGGTAAATTGTCCACTGTGGAACCTTAAAATTATAATCAGAAGGATACTTCCAGGCCATGATCTCTACCTGCCTTGGTCATGTGGTTGCATTGTACACAAACTCCTATAGGTCATCATCTTTTCTTTGTTTAGATTAAGCTTGATCATATAATTCATTGAAATACCATATTTCCTTGGCTTTCTAGGTCAAACAGGAATTTTTAATCGAAAACTTGTCCAAGTTCTTCTTCTTCGCTTATTAATTTTAGGCCTACTTATGTTGTACATGTGTGCAATTAATTGTAATAATAACGGTTAGTATATATTGTACCCTGAATTATCTTTACCAACAAATAATATTAACTAAGTTTTATCCTGTTTTTGGAAATTTTTTTGTTTGGAAAATAAACCTTGAAACAAAAGAACATATGGATTAAATACTTCTAAACACAGCTCTTCAAGAAATCACACAGCAGAAGAGGTCAATTATGTATTGAGGCTTCCTCTCTACATGGAGCTGAACCCAATTCTTGTTTGGTATATATAGTTTGCAAAAGAGATGAACTGGATTGAGTCCCCATATATCTATCCTCTCTTACTGGAAAACTTTTCTCTTTCTTTGTTTCTAAAAGTCTTTGTTAGGGACTTGGATGATTTGTCAAAAAATTATCATATAGTATATTTCAAGTGTTTGAAAAAGGTAACCTTGAATTGCCGGAAAATCACCTTGTCCACTAGGTGTAGGGCATAGAATATACTCTGCGGAAATAATGGTAGATTTGGTCAGTAGCAGAGACCTTAAAATATTTTTTGCATATTGATTGATTGGTCAATCAGTTTAAATCATAGTAGAAAAAATTGGGTATTTGATCTTTTAGACCATATCAAAATTATCTTACAGTTCCTTCATATCTCAGCAGATTCTTTATTGTCTACTTGCTTGTCCTTACATATAGTAATGTTATTAGGATATGCATTTTCTCATGATATAAATGTAAATGCAGGGAACGCGGCTTGGAAGTTCAGATCCAAAAGGGTGTTTCAGTGAGTAAATATCAATTTAAGTTGACATTGGAACTACTTTCCACTCTGCCTAACACGTGTAATCTGAAGAGACATAAGGATCAACTCCCTGCACACCATTGTCTATCTTAAGAATCAAAAACGTAGCCACAAGTGAACTAGAAACTTTTAGCAAATGCTAGTGTGCTTATTACTATAGTAAAGAATTTTATTTATTTATTTTCCTTTTTTGCTCTTAAATTTATTTCAACAACTTCTCCGATATGACGTTACTTAGATTATTCTGACAAGTTTGCTAGGTAGTCTTGGAAGCTTATATCTTTCTTTCTGAAAATCAATGCATTAAAAGTATCTCTTAAGAGGTGGATTTCCTTTGTATGTGAAAATAGGTGGGGCAGAGGGAGTAGACTTTTTACTACATAGATTTGGTTGACTACTTGCAAATCTTTTGCTTTTGGCTTGTTGGCTATAAGAAGTAGCCTTTCTCTAGCACGGATCATATCTCTAGTTCAAGCACAGGCTTCATATGTTCCCTAATGACCTTGGGTGATTATGTCTTTCACCTTCTGTTGTTCAAGGTCTTCTATTGTAGTTGAGAATTCATATTGAAAGGCGAAAAAAATGGATGATGGTTTCGTTATTTGTCTTGGTAAAAAAAACTCAAATGTCACTGAAAAGTTCCTTCTAACTGCTAAACCAAAACTTCTTGTAATTGGATCTGCTTTTTAGGTTAATATTCTTTATTTGACTTTTACTGTTAATTACTTCTCATAACAAGGTATAAATAAGCCAGATGATGGTTTGTATTGAGAATCTTATGACCATTAGTATATTCTGGGATTTATTTATCGTTAAGCAACTTTCTATTTGGTATTTCCCTCTAAATATTGTTAAATAATTATTTTTTCTGTTAATTTTATTCATTCTTTTGTTTCTACTTTCATTTAGATATTGGGCTTCCATCTGGCAAGTCTCTTTTTCAGCTGCAAGCTGAACGAATTTTATGCGTTCAAAGACTAGCTGCTCAGGCTACAAGTGAGGGTAAACTGCTCTCTCTTTCTCTCTCTGTTTATCTTAGCTAAACAACAGAAAAACCTCACTTAATGGTTCCTGGCAAGCTCAATGTTCATTCATCAATCTTCTGTTTGTTAATACATCGTTTAACATTCTATTAAAATCCCCTGCAGGTTCTGCTGGGTCAGTGCAAATACATTGGTACATAATGACCAGTCCATTCACTGATGATGCCACACGCAAATTTTTTGAAAGTCATAAATTCTTTGGTCTGGAAGCTGACCAAGTAAGAATTCTTTATTTTCCCACTAATATCTTTCTCTTTGCCTTGAAATATTCTCCTCATAGGAGGAAGAGAAACAAAGAAAATCAGTGGGCTGGGGGGGTTTTACTTCCTCTGTTTAATTGAAGGATACACTTCTTCATGCAGGTCACCTTCTTTCAGCAAGGCACTATACCTTGCATCTCAAAGGATCGCAGATTTATTATGGAGACCCCATACAGGGTATGATTCTTGTTTTTCTTTTGTAGACATACTGTATTGGTTTCTTTAAGTGTCGTAGGTCTTCTGCAAATGATCTGGTTGTTGGTCAAAAATTTTACTGCAACCCTATATTTGACTTGAAAGTTATCAAATCCATTTGTTGCAAAAATTATGGATGCATTGAGGAAGACTGAAGAAAAGCAGATGATGGTATAACTAGTTGTTATATAAAGAAGAAGTGTGAAGTGCTTATAGAGCTGAGGATTTTACATATTTACAGATAAAGGTATATATTGCATAACTTAAACCTGTTAGACCTGCTTTGGTAAGGGTATTCCTGATAGACTTGATAATCTTTGCAGCATGATAGTCAAGGAAGCACTGGCTAGATTGAAAGAGAATCAATAGAAAAGTATACTGGTAGGAACATATATAGCTAAAATGCTGTGGAACAGACAATTAGAAAAGTTGTACAGGCATTAATTTGCTTATCTATAGATTGCCATGGAGGAAAGTCTAATGTGACCGAACAACAGCATGTAGGTTAGAGTCACAGCAGGCAAAGAGTATGTAAACCGCAAGTTTCAGGTACAAAAAATTAATAAAGAATGAAGGAGCTAACATTCAAAATCCTCAATATCTGCAAGTATAAGCCTAGAAAGCAGATTTAATTGGAATACCAACTATGATTAACAGGGAACCGAATTACATCCCAATGAAGATAAGATGCTGATTATGTCATAGGATTTTTTTTGCTAATTTGCATATTGTTTCTTTCAGTAGAGGTTTTTTGGTGAAGTTTTAGAGTGGCATGGAGCTAGTTGTTCTTTTGGAAGGTTTGAACCAAACAGCAAGTAAAATAACTGAGGTTGTGACCTTGTTTCATGCATGGATATGTGTGGAAATGAGCGATCTCATGTTGTTTTCCCATCAAGGTTGCTGATTCATTGTCAATGAATTGGGATTTGGGAAATTCTGGACTATGGGTATGATAGACAAAACTAAATTTTGCATTAAAATTGCGTTTGAATGCTGAGAGATATAAAGTGTTAACACTTAGAGGTAAGCATAGCTGAGTTTTGATACATGTCCAATTTGATAAAATGAATACGTTATGTGAAGGAAAACAAAAAAGAAGAAGGAATGTTTGGGCCTAAAAAGAATGAGTACGTCAGTAGACAGCACCTTAGTTGTTGCCTTAAGAAGAAAAAGCTGAATGTGAGTGATCCTTGCAATGAGTTCAGAAGTTTTGCTGTTAAAAAGCTGTATAACTTCAATTTCAATGAGGAAGCTGTATAACTTTAGTATTGCTTATAATGATCACATTCTTACCCCAAGTTGTCTAGGATTTCAGATGAATTGAAGTGCACAGGGCTTTTTGGTAATTCTGTTCGTTTGATCTTAACAGTATGGGTCAAATGGTGGAGATCGATTGACCTTAAAAGTACTAGGAATTGAAATGTCGGCAGGGGCCTGTTAGGGCTCCTACACTGTTCTGGAAACCAAGGAGAACGTGATTTCTGATTCATTAATTAAGGAACCGATAAAGTAAAAGGAATGTGGGCATTGTAGCTTCCCAGAATTTATTGCTTAATACTTTAATGATGTTAGATGCCTTTGCATACTGATCTATTAGCAAAGAGAAATACAAGCTTAGATGTTGGTTGAGATATAACCTATTCCCTTCTGGGCTGCTAAATACCTTCATTTGGCAGTCTATAAAGCTGAAGAGATATAACCCGAAAATTTAGGAGAGAAAATACAAGGTGTTTTTCTTTTTCTGGTACATAACATAAGTCCTTCATGCAATGTTGCTTCTCATTGTTTAAGCTTTTGATGTTTGCGGACTGGTACTGGTTATTTATGTTCATCCTGTTTTATTCGGTTTATAAGTTGCTAGCCATGCTACCAATGTTGTTGTTACAAGTGTTTAATATTTTAAAGCCAGGTATCTAAGGCTCCAGACGGAAATGGTGGAGTATATTCAGGTATCTCTTCCAAAAAATTCCACTTTATATATTACTTGACCTCCTTTTTATCTCTTATTGCCTGCACAACATTCGTTGGTCTAATTGAAGCTCCAACTTGTTGATCAGCTCTGAAATCTTCAAGATTGTTAGAAGATATGGCCATGAAAGGGATTAAGTACATGGATTGTTATGGAGTAGACAATGCACTGGTCAATTTAAATGTTCCCTAGCCTCTTTATTTCCCCTTATTATGGACTTTTATGCTGTTTTATTATTATTATTATTCTAATTAGCTTCTTGAATGCAGGTTCGCGTAGCTGATCCAACTTTCTTGGGCTATTTCATTGATAAAGGTGTTGCTGCTGCTGCAAAAGTCGTCCGTAAGGTAACTACTTTTGTGAAGGATGTATTAGAGCTCCAATAATTTTAACTGTCTATATTAGTTGAAATTATCGACTTTTGAGCTTCCACTGCTTTTGTTGTGTTTCTTAAAGCCATGATTCCCCTAATGTGAAATTTGACTTGGTTCTGAACTTTTTGCTGGATAGCATATTTAAGTGATTCCATTTGTTAGGAAAAATAGAAAACTTATACCTGATCTGATTTGTGCATGAAGTTTTCATTATTGTGTGATTTTCCTTGAAGATGCACAACAAGTCATTGGAAGACCATGAAAAGCATTAAACACTCAGAATTGCACTTCTCAATTATATAGGACCTGTTTTGTTATTGCATATTTGAAGTTAATTGGCATCCTTCTCTTGGACTCAAAACTTTCATGAAGTTGGTCGTACATGTGTTGTCTCCATCAGAGTATCAGACACGTGGACACTATTCCATGGCTGTCTATGCTTCCTAGCCTTGGTTGCTGATAAATCAGAATTGGCTGAGCGGTTTTTTCAATTGTTATAAATTTTCTATTTCATGCTTTTGTAAGAGGGTGATTGTTAGTTACATCTCAGAAGTGAGTATATACCTAGAGTTTCATTCTTTTTAACAGATCATAGGTTGGCATAGCATCTAGTTCTCATTATAAATCAATGTGGCAACCTATTAAGTACAGTTTTGATAATATATAGAAGCCCTCAATGAATATGTTTTGCATGTTTTTTAAAGCAATTTGATTTGTTTTAATTGAACAACATCTTATGCTCAGTAGCAGCTAATTTCTAGTCTTAAGCATTCTGTTTGTATTCTAGGATGTGGCATAACATTTTGGTTTCTGGACTATTTGGTTACAGGCTTATCCTCAAGAAAAGGTTGGTGTGTTTGTAAGGCGAGGTAAAGGTGGACCTCTCACTGTAGTCGAATACAGTGAGCTGGACCCATCGCTAGCTTCTGCAATCAATCAGGAGACTGGCCGTCTTCGATTCTGTTGGAGTAATGTACTGTCTGTTGCCTCCTTTGTTTGACCTAGTATTACTGCTTTGATATGGTACTATGGTTGTGGATTAAATATTTCTTTCTAGTATCTTTGAAATCCTCGATTTTTAGAAGTTTGAATGAAATTCTAATTATTTAACGACAGCAATTTGGCCCTCTTCTTTAATATATGGTTGGTGGCATGTACTAGTCCACTTTTATGACCAAAATGTCCTTTAGGTTTCTATAACAACGGTACTTAGTTATTGTTTTTGCACCAATTTTGTACTTAGCCCATGTACTTAGCTTACTTTTGTTGTGAGATTAGCCCTGTTTGCTTGACAAATAATTCATCCCCAACTAGGTAGACTAGCAACCCCCAACCCCTCTCTCCTCCTCTTTCACGCACAAGAAAAGGAAAAAATGGAAAGAAGCCTAGTATACACGCACATAGGTAGGATGTTCTATAGCTTTTAATCTTGCAAACTGTGTATGTGATGTGCCAGATACTAAAGCGGACTCACAAGTAGGTCACTAAGCTTTTAATTTTGCAAATTCTGTATGTGATATGCCAGATATTAAAGCATGATCACTAGTAGGCTGCTCTACAAGCTGTGAACCCTTTGTGTAGTGACGTGCCAGATACTAAAGCATAGACAAACTCTTTGTTGAAGTATATTGAATAATAAATGCAAGCATGCTTGGCTTCCTTCTCAACACCACATTTATGTTGATCCCCAGATATGAAAGCAGATACATTCTGTTGTTGAAGTATTTTGAACCTAAATGCTAGCATTCTCGGCTTCTCTCTAGATTTTAGATTAAGTTGATATTGGTATTCCATGGGGCACAATGGTTTGCTAGGCATTTTTTCTTTTTGTCTGCTACAATGGATATAGTTGCATTGTCAATGATTTTGCAATTTTCCAGAGTCTGTGTCATGCTAAAGTTCTTATCACTTCCGGTTTTACAGGTGTGCTTACACATGTTTAGCTTGGATTTTCTTAACCAAGTGGCGAGTGGGCTTGAGAAAGACAGCATGTTAGTGATGCTCCTCTCTCTCTCTCTCTCTCTCTCTCTCTCTCTCTCTCTCTTTTCTTTTTTCATGCTTCCACCCACCCTGAAGTCTCTACTTCCACACCCTTAGTTTCCAACTGATGTAAGGATATTAATACTCATTTGCTTTGTGAGTACAGTTACCATCTTGCGGAGAAGAAAATTCCTTCTATTCATGGTCAAACAATTGGGTTAAAGCTAGAGCAGTTTATTTTCGATTCCTTCCCCTATGCTCCTTCTACTGCACTTTTTGAGGTGATGTTCTTCTTCTGTCTCACTGCAATTCTAGCAAATTCCTTTTGTATTCTTCTGCCGCATAGGTTGAATGCTTACGTTTGTACTTGGGAAAATGTGTTTAATTTCCAGGTATTACGTGAAGAAGAGTTTGCGCCAGTGAAAAATTCAAATGGATCAAATTATGATACCCCAGACAGCGCTAGGCTTCTTGTTCTCCGACTCCACAGTCGTTGGGTAGTTGCTGCAGGTGGCTTTTTGACACATTCGGTGCCCTTATATGCTACTGGTAATTTCATGCTCTTTATTGCATGCTTTCTTATAGTTCAATTGAAGCACTAAAGAGCATTCATATGCCAAAAAGAGGGAAATAAAGGAGTAAAAAGCAGTGAGGGGTGCCCTTGAACCTGGATATGTGTGTGATCCATTTGCAAGTGATGTTCGGAAGTCAATTGTCCAGATAATGATTAGATCATCCGGATTCTAGTAATTTATCGAGGTCTTACCAGCTTATGGATATTCTAGCCATTTAAAACAGTCCGATGTAAAAATGAAGAAGTGGGCTGGTGCAAACTGACGTAAAAATGTTTTCTCTGCACTATTAAAAGTTCGATTCGTATCCAGCTGCCATACTTGATTGATTTTATTTATTTTATTTGTTGGCAGGTGTGGAGGTGTCACCATTATGTTCTTATGCTGGAGAAAATCTAGAAGCTATATGCCGTGGAAGGACGTTCCATGCTCCCTGCGAGATTACATTTTGAGCTTGGTTCTTATATTCTTGATCGTTGCGGCACTAAGATTAAAATCAAATAGAAGTGTGAGTGGAATGATCTTATATCGATTACAGGATTTGAGATATTTTTAGCATGTAATATTTTTTTTTTCAATTATATCAAATATTTTTTGTGCATTTTATTCTTAAGCTGGTATGCTTCTAGATAATATTCAATTACTTGCCCCATTTGTGGTTATTCTTTTAATAATCTCGACCGGATATCAAGCTTTGAACTTGATGCCTTCATTTCTCATAAAGTCTTTCAAATTTTCACTATATTTTTCATTTGACCAGTCTACCAAAAGTTACAGAAACTATAAGGAGGAGAAAAATTAAGTCAGCTCCCATTGCTGGCGTGGCTGAAGTAAGGCTCGTCAGGTACATATTCTGACATTTTACCAGAACATTATCAAAAAACGAGCCCCCCAATCCAATACTAGAATCAATATGTAGGCTTGTGTACAGATGCCCTAAAACATATAATGAATGAGACAAGCAAAAACTGGAAGTGACTGTATTCAACAAGGCAATAAGATGATAAACAAGTCGGTACTCCCGAAACCAGATGCAAACGACTGGGAGAGAAAATAGATTAGATTCCTAGTGGAAGTCTGCTACACATGGCAAAACACTGGCGGATTCCTCTCCACGAGATAGATTAGAAATACAAAATATAGTCGGCAGTATTAAAAACTAAAAAAAGGTAGCTTTAAAGAGGTTCAGAGAATAGGAAAGCATATTCCTTTCTTCATAAAAAGACAATTCCCCCTTCATGTTCTTAACAATATGGTGAAACCCCAAGCAGCGGCTCCAGGGACGCCAACTGATGCTGCAGAAATCTGTAAACAGATTCCGTTGTCATGGCAGCTATACGAACAACAAGGCCTGTACCCTGCAAACACACCAAACCAGTGCCTACCATTTAGAGAATAGGTTGAGGTTGAAATCATGAGGCCACAATCTCACGGTGTGTAAGGTTATATAATAAGAAGAAAGATCAGTTATTACAGGCAGAACAAAAAAGTCGCTATTTTTTGTGATTTCCAACACTTTGTAAGTATAAGAATTGTATTTGTGTATATCAGCATCTAATAATCAGTTTTTTGAAGGTTAGTGGGTGAACGGTGCTGCAACTGATGCACAGAAGTACCCAAATCTTGCATCCTTGTTACATATATTCAAAGTGGAAACATGGACTTGGTTCCTGAAAACCACGAAAATAAATGCTATATACATATATGTACGCATGCTATGAATGCTGAATGCACCACAAAAAATGTTCAGTCCGTATTTCATCAATCCTTCATAACAAAAAGTTACATTCAACTTAAAACTAAGAATCTGAATTCAAGGCAAAAGGAAAGATTTAAACTAGAATTAAATTCCAAGCAATAAAATTACTGAATTACAAACCTCTTGATTAAGCAATATCAAGAAGTCTCCATTCTACACTAAAAGAATCTTGAGATTTACTTGAAATGAAGCCAAAATAGTGAACACTTGTCATATAGGCAGGTTAGGGAAAAATAATGAATTTTACTACTTAGCCTGGCAACCAACTCATAACATCTAGTTCAAGGTTAAGAAAAACATGGGAAACACGTTTGTACCAAAAAATGCATTAACCGCTGTATGATACCAAATTCTCACAAAATTACCTTAGGACCAAAGACACTAGCAGAAGCAACAAAGCTTGGTTTCATTGAGAAACGATCAGATTTTAGTCTCTTTTGGTGGCCCAAGAAAGTAGAAGGGACATGTAATTGCTCAGACATTATCCTCTTCACATTTTCTTGAACTTGGCTCCGAATGTGATTCATCTTTGGCCTATAAGAAACCAACCACAAGTTCTAACATTAATTTGTCATTATGAGACAATACAACAACATACAGGATAGCAAAGCTTGGAATGAGTTACATATCAGACAGTACTCACCCCAACAGCACAACCATTGCAATGACTCGATAGCCCTGCATGCGCTCTGCAACAGAGGCAACGCTTTCCCGCTCTAGAAGCACCTGTACTAGAATGTTAAACAATCTGTGACGAAGCATGAAGCAAAGAACCTAGAACCTCATGCCTCATGGACATGTTCACGTTTCTCAAAATCTTATTTTTTCAAAGATGATGGGTAAATTTTGCTAAGGTTCTACCAAAATAAATGCTTCTAAGAAAAAAGCCAAAAAAAAAAAAAACAACCAATATGACTAGCTTGTTATGAGCTAGAGCAAGTTGAAAGTGATAGAAGGGAGGAAAGACCGCAAAAGGCATGCAAGATTCGTGTAGGAAAATGAGCAGAAACAACATAAGATTACATGATCATCATGGAGGTACCAGAGGTAAGTAGATTAAATTTCCATACTATGGCTTCTTTATAACATTGTCCTCAGAACAGGTAACCAATAAAAAGGACTTTTAGGGGAGCTTTCCAGAGTAAACCACTATTTAAAAAATAGGCAAATCCTTCCAACCATTATCTTCATTGAGAAACAGAAAAAACTTACTAATGCAACAAATACAAAACAAAACAGATCAGATAGCATTACCGTATCAAGAAACACTGGTTGTTCATCTCCTAAGAAGATGTAGTTGGAGCTCTTATATAGATCAAAATCCCATGTTTCTCCACTTCCATGGCGCCCACAGGTAATCCAATCAACAATGACCAAGCTTGAGTCTGAAACCATCCTGAAAACTTGTTTCTGAGAGTACCTTGCAGTGGAAAAACATGTCACTGGGTCCGGAATGACAGCCAATACAGCACCGCTTCCAATTCTTGTCTACTGCATCACATTAATTGGCCAGTCACCATGAAACCATTCTTTACACCACTTTTCAGAAACGAAAAGTTCTTAAATAGTCTCTCTGGATTTCAATAATTATCCATCTCATGATTCCAACAGGAAAACCTCCTCAATCCAATCTTCTTACAAATCAATTAAGAGTTATGTGAAACATAGCCAGATGCAAAAGTGAAAACAAGAGCGAAAAAAAAACAAAAAGGAGAAATATTTTGAAATACTAAAACACAATTTTCCAAAAATTCGCTTAGAAATAAATGGTGAACCCCTATCATGTAACTAATATTCTCACATTCCTGTTAGTGCTGGATACAAGACAACTCGTAGATATTTTTTATTTAAAATAGAGTGGGAACTATACAACCGGAATTGGAACTTGAAGTCTGTGTTGATATCTTAAATTATCACTAATTCTAAAAGGTCTAAATTTTGGGAATAATTAATAATCTAAGAAAAAAAAACTCAAACCCATTTATTCTGGATATTTTGCACAACAAATACGATTTGTCAACTTAATAACCCCCAAATCAAATGCAAATAGTCAACAGAACAGCGTCAGAATATAGTAAATCAGCATTTTATAAAGATATGCTAGTCCATGAACATTTAACACAATAGCACATTGTTCTTACGAGTAAATTGATTTTACCTCCAAGACTTGCCCAGAACACTTGGACCCCACGGACTTGTACACCTATGGTAGAACATAGAGAGAAACCATGATAAGTGTCCACGTTTAACGAGAACTGATCAAGTACCTCAATGTCAGGCACAGACTTCGTTAAAGGTACAAAACCAAGACCTCAACACAATCCAAAACGCAGAGAGCCAAAAAAAAAAAAAAAAAATGCTGGAATAGTAAAAGAGATCAACCTTTGTTGAAGCTTGAGTTGTAAGGACGGCAGTGCAACCATCTCCAACGGTTAATTCACACGAAATAGAATCTCCCTGCACCCAATATCAAGTAAAATTGAAGAATAACACAACCCAGAAAAGAGAATGAAGACTTTTCATTAAGCGATGCAAAAGAAAAAGAAACAGAAAAAAACGGAGAGAGAGAGAGAGAGATGGAACATACGGATACAATGCCACCACCATAGGTGAGGCTGTAAATCCAAACAGCATCAGTGTTGGAGGAACCCACCTAAGGGAAAAGGCAAAACAGACTGAATTCCGATTGTTTGTGATGAAAATAAAACTCCCTCATAGAATACATAATTGAAAGAGAAGATAATTCAACCTTATTAGGAACTATGAACTTGAGAGGATATTTAGAGAAGCATCTTGTCACTGTTGATCTCCCTCCCACCTTCTCCACTACCACCTTCCCTTCACTGTCCATTCTCTCTCTCTCTCTCTCTCTCCCCCTCTGTGACCCTGCAATATTGTTAGGACCAACGGGACCCATATTCCAAATGGGCTCCCGGCCCACGGAATTCCTTAAAGCAATTTTATTAATTTTAAAAAATAATTATTTACATACTCACCTAAATTCACAAAAATATAAAAAAAAAAATCTCAAATTCTAGCAATTTATTACTGATTCATTTTGTCCCAAACTTCAATACTTATTTCTAAATTAAAATATCGAATTTGTCACTTCAAATAATACGATATTTCAGAAAATCCTCTTTTTTACTTTATGTGCTTATGCTTTTTTGGTGGAACGACAGCGTTTCCAAAGAAAAATTAAAACCCCGAAAGTGAAGTTCAGTTGCTTAACACACGCAGACGCACACCAAGCTAAGACAATATCACGGCGAAGCAGCTGAACCCCCGGCCGCCGATCACGACCTCCCGTCCAAAACGACGAGGCGGTGTATCCTCCTCCTCCGTAAAGTTATCGTTCTCTTCAGGTAATAATTTTCATTTCCGGTTTCTTGATTCGGCTAGATTTGTTCGTGCTTCGTTTGTTTGAGACTCTGAACCAGGAATTGAAACGGTTTTGTGAACCCGTGGTTTGTATGTATGTTGAAATTTTTATTTTTCCTTTTTCCTTCTTTGGATTAAATCTTAATTCCTTAAGTCATTGAGAGAGAGAATGAGAGGGAGGTTGCAAATGGCGAAGCACTGGTCCCGAAATATAAGGAATTTTCCCCTCCATTTTCCACTCAAACGTAGTAGCTATTTGCTGTTGTGCCAACTGAATCTTTTGGGGAAATTTATATTAGAAATACTTGCCGTTGATATTTAGTAACTTGTGGATTACCTTTGATATGTACGTTCATTGTCTTTTAATTATAAGTTAACCTCGTGCGGTGAGTTTTGAATCTACTATTTCCTAAGGAAGTGGCATTTGGGAGAGCTCTGTATCACTGAGATATATGCTATCTTGATATTAGATTTAACTGTAAGGCATGGGACATCTGTTTATAAATATTGGCTATTTCATAGTTGTGCATGACTTTATGCACCCTGCAACAGTTTCCTTAAGGAACGTGGAGGTGCTGTTGGTAGATGAGAATTGTTAGGAAAGACTTTTTCAGTATCCGCTTGCTTACTTTTGAATGGTGGTGTCTGGGGAGAAAACACAAACATAAGATGGTTGATGTGGTTCTTGTTGGGAAGTCGTTTGTGAGAACGTCCCTTTTTGCATTCCTTTTTGTTATGTGGAGGGAAAGAAACGATCAATCCTTCAATAGCTTAGTGCAGTCTTCTTTTGTGGAATTCATTGATCATTGATTTTAGCTTTAAGTCCTTTGGGGGAACTTTAAAGTTTATCTACACACTAGGAAAGAACTATTTCCAAAAGATTTTGTCTACCCTTGTAGTTTCTCTTTGCATTAGATGGATAGTTTGGAGGTATAGAAATAATCACTTTTAATGATGCAGAGTGGTATTCTATGTATTTATAACTGCATGAATAGTCTTGTGCATTTATTGCTGTGTCCATTTCCTCTTGCATGGCCTTCATTAATCTTCTGGACTCTACTTTGTACTTTTTTAGAACCTTTCAACTCAACGTATCTTGTCTTACTTATGAGCAAAATATGAGCAGATTACTATTTCTTCAAGATTCAGGATTATCTTTCGTAAGAAAAGGAGCTGCAGCTATTTCTATTAACTTTTTGATGAAAATATTACTCTTAATGTGATCCTATATAAACATAAGCTATTTCTGTTGACTTTTTATGAAACATTACGGCTGATCTGATCCTATATAAACAAGTTTTGCTTGATTTATAATTACCAAAATTTCAAGACTCTTACATGGAACACACCCGGATGTGTTGCTGTATTTCCCTTATTCCCCTCTTGCACATCTTAGTTGAACTTGTAAATGTGCTTCTTCCTCTTATGGCTTACAGCTCCCGTGTTATCTTCATCTTGGTTTTTATTTTTGAAACATAATCTATGTCCAGTTCTGATTTGTAAGGTCTTATTCCTTGTCATATTAAACTAGATTAAAGCAAATATATATGATTTACAATCTCCAAGTCCTTTATTTATTCATTCATTCATTTTATTCATTTGTGAATTCCAGGCCTTATTGTTTTGGTGAGAACTCAAAGGTTGGAGGTTGATTTTCCTTCAGTAGTAATTTAACTTGGAAAATGAGCTTCATTTTGAGATTAAGGCATAATTTACCTTATGGGTTATCCAGAAAATCTGTGGTAGCATTAAATAGCATTAACTTCAATGGGTTAACTCGAAGTTTTAGTCAACCTGCAAAGGAGGAGGAAGAGGAAGAAGTGGAGATTGATCAGAGAAGGCTCCCAACTGATTATGATCCAGGTACTTTTGATCCCACAGAGCATCGTAGTCCTCCAACCGAGCGTGTATTTAGGCTTGTAGAAGAAGTTTCGGGACTCACATTAGCTGAAGCTTGTGAATTGGGAGTCATTATGATGAGAAAAATGGGAATGAAGGAACCACCAACAGTGGGAGTCATGAAACCAGGAGCTGCTGGAGTGGGAATCGCAGTGAAGGCATCAACAGCAGCCAAGGAAGAGAAGAAACCAGAAAAGACAGTTTTCGAATTGAAACTGGAGTCGTACGAAGCAGCTGCAAAGATCAAGATAATCAAGGAGGTTCGGAGTTTTACAGATCTGGGCCTCAAGGAAGCCAAAGACTTGGTCGAGAAGGCACCTGCAGTTTTCAAAAAGGGTGTATCGAAAGAAGAAGGTGAACAAATAATTGAGAAGATGAAAGCTCTTGGGGCCAAGGTTGTCATGGAATGAATGGAACCTGATTCAAAATGCATGACTCCCTGCTAAAATTTCCTGAACCACTCCCTTTTTGGACACTGCAAACTCTGGTAGAAATTCCAGTTATAATTTTCTCATGCCATTTTGGGGTAGAAGGGTGGGCGAACCCATGGTGTATGAAGTAAAGGGTACGTGTATTCTTGGCATGTCCAAGTCGATTCAGTCATAGGAAGATATTTTGTGCCCTGATCTTTATTTTTTTATTCTTTCTTGAGCTGTGTTGCCCCTTGATCTTCATTATCCTCCCCATCTATGGATACTTCTTTCCGAGTTGAAAACACTTCTTGATACCCAAGTGGTCTGTCAAGTTCCATGATTCATAAGAAGTTATTTTACTTTCAACATGCCATGAATTGTTTCCTGCTAGATATGCACAAGCTTGATAATGTCTGAGTGAAATTTTCACACAACAGGATTATCTTTGTACACCAAGTAACAAAAGCACATTTGATTAAATAGTCAATTCCAATTTAAATTCCTTACAAAATAGAAACTAAAACCTAAGAGTGGAGATAACAATTCTCATTTTCTATTCTCAATATTTTTCTTCTGTTTTACTGTTTTTGTCCTAGGTCTTATATTACGTCTTCCTATCATAGGGCATCATCTTGCACCTCGTCCCAAAGCAATGGCGTTTTATTTCTAAGACAAAATGAAACACGGTTACATAAAAATTCTAAATATATGATAAAAGCCAATACTGATTAGTAGAAGTCCAGGCCTACATTGTCCCATCCGTCAGTGGTCGTGATAAAAATCTACGTGTTAGGAGTTGACTTGATTGCTGTACACTTTTCGTTATGTGACGCAAACGGTTGAGCAAAGGTGTTTTAACTGATCATAGCTGAAGGTAGGGGCTCCGTGTTGATTGTAATCTTGAGAGAAGGTCGTTCTAAGGTCAAGTAAAAAAGAAACGGCTGCAATCGTTCTGGACTGGATAATTGCCATTATCTTTTGTACAAGAAAGTTTGCGCCTTTTGGAATAGGTTTTAACCCGACATAAGAATAATTGACTCATGTCTAGCTATCTTTATAAAGGATTAATTAGGCTTAGGTAATTATATGTAACGGACTTTATTCTTCTACATTAAAAAAGCAGGTAGAATAATCTAGTCATATAATGTGACTTGACTATTCTTCTTAACTAAGGTCAATTTTTTGGGATGTAATCTAAGTCCGTGACAAAGTGGTATTAAAACCAAACTGTGACCAAACTTGATGGGTTTGTGATTATTATCCCCTATATATCTAAAAGACAAATAGGATGATTTATCATATAAAATAATTTGGTTATTCTTCTCAACTAAGATAAACTTTTTGGGACAGAATTCATGTTCGTAATGTATAAACCTCTATAAGGTTAAATGTACATGTTGCTTAATGTATTTCATACTTTTATTTTGTAGTTTATGATAATTTAATATGTAGGCATTTCATCATTTCCTAAGGGTTAAGCTTACACCTATCCTTTATATATTCAAGATATAATTATTATATCCAACCTTGTTAGTATTAATAAAACTTGTTAGGGTGTTTAATTTATTTTATTTTAAAAAAACTGACATTAGGACATCACTTGGCAAAAGAAAAATCAATTCATTTATAAATAAAAAATCACTTTGCAAAAGCACCACAGATAAAGCTGCCACCGTTGGTAGCAATTTTGTCCTCACCATCAGCAAAGCATGCATGGGCGATCTTTATGGCTTGCTTTATGGGGTTCGGCTTGCGAATGCTGATCCTGCCACACAATTTACATGCCTGTAAATCTAGTGATCCAATTTTCTCTTTGAACGATCAGATACTGACATAACTGCGAACTGGACACTCAATCCCACACTAAAGAAATTGATACGAGTGAAGTGTCATGTAAGCCTTAAACACCCCCTTCCCCAAATAAGGCCTTTTGAACTTGGGTTTTCAATACTGCGGACATCATCACAAGTGATGCTTTTCTTCGGGCAGTGGAGCACCATCTGCCATTTAAACTCCTAGTTCTCATCTCATTCTATCTTCCTCTTCATGATCAGAACATCCACCTTAAAGTTCGAAAAGATAATCATTGGAATTTGTACGTTTACCGACACCATCCATTCGCTTTGAACTATAACATTCCCCATTAAACTAAAACACCCTTTGAAACTGAAGTTGAAGGCATCTGCTCACCAATGATCACTATGTTTTTCTCATACATACGATACTTTATGATCTTTGCGAGAAGCAAATTAGTGTTTGGGAGATTAAATCATGAATCAATGCCACATTTGGTGCAGAAGGGGATCAACTCCCGTATGTTTTCAGTGTGCAGCGTATGTTTGCGAATCAGGAAGAAAATTTTAAGTTGAGCTCTTCTCATTTCATCACGACTAACCAAAAAACTGAAAGTCCCGTTCCACAACAATTTTCCAATCACAATACAGATAAGATCCAACGCACTAGTATTGATTTCACAACACTATGGCTTGATTATACATTTACCAAATGAGAGTACTGGGACTTCCCATAAGAGAACTCTAAACTGGTATGAGAACCAAAACTTCCAACTAATGGCGCTAAGATGAAACCGACTCGGGAGCTGAAAAGGAAATAAGGAGTGCCAACAACCTTCAATGCCTGAAATGCCTCACATTGGTGAAGAGAAGCGAAACCCCATATTTATTACAGCAGTCTATAGCATCCTTATCTCTGATGCTGCCTCCGGGCTCTGCAATAACACTAACCCCATTCTTGCATGCTTCCTCTACAGCATCATTCCAGGCTGTTTACATAACAAGCAGCATCCACAATAAAAAAGAGATATCAAACCTTAGCTCCACAAAGTTTCAGTATCTACTGAGAAATAACCCTCACTAACAATTTCCTACTAAGTATTTATTACACTGGGGCAGAAATATTTGTTCATTTTCTAATGTTTATCCTATAATAAATTTAATTTTTTCTCCACTAAATGCTATATCCTAATTTCTCTCCAAATAAGCACCATATCAAAAACTTTCTAGTAAGTTACTGCCTAATGTAGCAATTACCAAATGGAAAGAAGGCGTCACTAGCCAAAGCTGCCCCTTTGACCTCATCTCCTGCTTTCGTCAGCGCTATCCTTAAACTCTCTACACGGTTCGGCTGGCCACTTCCCATGCCCAACATACAGTTATTCTGCCCAAACGAAAACAAGCATCAGAACATTGTGTTCAGCCAAATCCATTGACGAGTTATTTAAGAAGTCAGACTAATACCAACCTTTGCTATTACAATGGCGTTACTTTTTACATGCTTGACACATAACCATGCAAACTCTGCATCAGGAAGCTCACTTTCTTGTGGATTCCTCTCAGATACCACACTAAATTGGATATCCCGAGGGGTCAAGTCATCTGAATCCTGGGCCAACCACCCACCGCCAACTTGTCGGAGTGAAAGCTTTCCTTTTCCATTTTTACTTGCTTCAAGGATCCTCAGGGTCTTAGATTTCCCACTAAGTATCTCAAGCCCTTTCTTTGTGTACTTGGGTGCAACCACGATCTCATAAAACATCCGAGTCTCACCATCTGTGGGGCTCCTAAACTCTCGGATTTCCTTAGCAAGTGCCTATGGATACAGAAGAATGATTAACAGAGGGAGTTAAATCTTATTGCAAGGAGAAGGATTCATCCGTTCTAGTAAAGGAAATCAGATATAGCTCTGGAGCTTGGATCATGAGATTAAAGCACACGGAAGGCTTAAAGCACACGGAAGGCTTGAACACGGAAGGCACATGTCTTACATTCAATTTAAACCATGCACAGCCAAAGACAAAACAGATGATGGAAAATGATTGATGATTAAAGCTCATATTCTTGGTTACATATCAACCTTGTAACCCCCATGCTTTATCGCACTTCAAAGTGGTTAGAAAGCTGATAAGAAATGCACAATGCAATAGGACCAACTTATGAAAGATTACTATGCTACAGTCAAAACTTACGAAGAGCAACTAACCTCATCGATTTCCACATTGAAGGCTACAATGCCACCAAATGCACTCACTGGATCAGCTTTAACAGCAAGCCTGTATGCTTCAAGGATATCATCACGTGATGCTACACCACAGGGATTTGTATGCTTAACAACTACACAGGTAGGGTTTTTAAACTCAGACACACAATTCCAAGCTGCATCAGCATCTAAATAATTATTGTAAGACATTGCCTGCAACGTGAAGGAAAAAGGTTGTAAGCGCGTCTAACTTAAAAGACATGCATGCCATCAATTAAGTGATTAATGGAGAGCATAACAGATTCAAATGATCCTCCCCTCAAAAACTCTTATTGTCATATATCAACAGATAAAAAGAAATGTCAATTATCAACAGTTTAACGGTGAAAACTTAAGGGGGGAAAAAAGGAAGGAAAACATGACAACTTCAAGAAAAACAAGGATATTACATGACCATACATTAAACTGAGAAATTAAAATACAATGATATTTTAACAAACCAACCGCAGTTCTGCAATGGTACTTGCACATGTACTAGCACAGAGATCATACATGGGCCAGGTAGGACAATGTATTTACTTCATTATTTCCAGTCTCGTCAGCGGGAAACAAGATACCAGAGAAACAATAGTGATGTTCTATGTTGACACACTGAACTTATCGCTCACATTAAAAATGGAAAACAAGAGGGATTGCAAACTCCCTTCCTCTTTAGAACACACTGATAATAGCAGAATGACATAAGAAAACCATGAGAAAATTGTTGTCAGTGATTCAAATCAAATTTGTTATGCATCTTTGCGATGTAAGTAAAAGTTTTGCAAATACTTCTAGCAAAGAACAGAGAGAAGCTAAGGCTTGTTGAGGTTTCATCTCTGAAGTCATAGATATATTGAAGGAAGATACTTTTGTCATCTATCTCACCCTTACCGTTATTATACAAGACAATATCATACGGCTTCTCATTAAATTATTAAACAAAAGAAAAAAAAAGAAGAAGCACTAACTAATCCCCAATTACGTTTATGGCTTTAATCGGCATTCTAAAACTTAAGGAACTCAATGGCAGTCCACAGAGATTAAGACAAACAAACCAAAGAGAGCAACATATTATTTATCAGGTAATTTTTTCACAATATCTAACCAGATGAATGGTAGCATGTACTTCTCACCTTGCCATGGTGTTGAATAGCCGTTGCAATGCCACCAGCATTAACCTCTGCCAGTCTCTTATCGACATAAAATGCACCATTCTGGTGAGGATTTTCACCATAGCGAAGAGTACTTTTGCACTCTAAAGGTACTGTAAAGCTGGGAGGGAACTTATCTGCAATCCAATAGACAACCCAATCAATCCATAGACCCAAGTGGAAGACACTTTTCAGCCAAAGTACAATTAAATTTCTGGATCCTGCTTTCCCAGACCTCTTATTTTTTCTGTATCCTGCTTTCAGAGTTCTTAGTCACACCCAAAAAAATAAAATTAATCGGTCAAGAATTGACTTCAGAATATCCCCCTCTATGTCTCAAACGTGAAATTATTGTGGATGCCATCATGCTTGATAATGCATTTTAAATTATTAGCAGAACTCAGCAAGCGGGCTTATCACATAGCAGGCAAGCTCTATATCATTACAAAATGACAAGTTTCCGTCTTAAGAAGAGCAACTTCACAGAAATTCTCTTATTTGTCAATCATTCCCATTCTTGGGACAGGAGGAACTGCATTTGAGATAACACTCATTGCCAAAAAATAAGTAAAGACTACCTCCAAAAAATTGTTATCGATGCTCATATTAACAATGTCCTCATGGAGTTATTTACTGAGGACCTCGGCACAAGGTATACCCTTATTGCATGTGTAGATACCCACTAGAAGCAGGCTGACTTTGTTTGGAGCTCATATGAGCAAGAAAAAATAATAAAGTAGTTGAAAATTAGACTTAAGAGTCATTTGTCTATGATGTTGTTTAACATATAAAGTTACCAAGGGAGTCATTTGAACGCATTCCCTCGATAGGCCTTATGCCAAGCAGGGAACTTTTGAAAACTAAGGAAGCACATAGAAGTAAAGGGATTAAAACAAACTTCTTCAAATACTGTAGCTAAGGATGAAAGAGGGTCTATGCCTTAAGAGGTTTATGCCTGGGAAAGATAGCAAAAAGAAATAAATAAATAAATAAATTTAAATGAAAGTCGGAAGAGTAATGTGTAGTGTATAAGGAGAAAGAATCCTTAAGAGAGGCAAATAGAACAAAGTTGACCAAGAAAAACTCAAAAAGCAAGCCATCAAGCAAAGGAGAAAGCTATGCTGCTCAGTCTACCAATCAAGGCTGAAGGTTACAGATACTATATGACACTTAAAATAATATGGCTGGTAAAGCACTCAAGCAACCTCTCTGGGATATTGGTCTCACCCTGCAGGATCTAACAGCGATAAGTCACTTAAGGGCACCCCTACTAGTTTAGGACATATATCTCACATAAGCAGTTAGTCTTGTAGGAAACCTAACCTCTGAGGCTGTGGAAGGGTTTCTCTTCCAGATGAAAGAGCAAATTTCACTGCACTTTAGGAACTATTGACCCTAATTTTTAAGGTGAGTGTCTATATTTTCTTTTTACATTTTATTTTTGGTTGGTGAAAAAAATTTACAAATAAATAGCAGAAAAAGAAGACAAACCTCCGGCAGTTTGCTTCCAAAGCCACTCAGAAACCGCAGAGTCATAAGACGCAACATGTTGAAATGCCTTCCAAGCAAGCATTCTACGGAATTGCTGATCATCCCCGTCTCCTTCTAGAAATTCTAGGAGCTTCAGATAATCTTGTGGATCTACGACCACCAGGACATCCTTATGATTCTGTTTACCAACACTAAATCAGTTGGAATCAGAGATAATTTGACCAAATCCAAGTCTGCCCATGAAATTAAAATGGCTATATGTTATATCTGTACTTCATTAAAGACAGCAAATAGCTCTTGGCCACAAGAAAACAATACAAATTCTTTGAAATGTTAAGACATTATACCCATCATTCTTCACATTCACAACTCGAATAACCCAGTTGCTTAATCAACTCAAGAACTGCATTGCAAAAACCATGACTAGTTTTTAATGTTCTCAAAAGCCAAGAAAATGCAGCATTAGAAATAGCTCATATAGCCAGGCTTGGTGTTGCCATAAATTCAAGCCTTCTCTAATTTATGACCTTTCCCAGAGGCCATAGTTGTTCCTCAGCATCAGCCGGTTGAACAACCTTCACTTTGTTAATAGCTTTGGAAATAAAAATGGTCATGAATTAGATATTCAAACATAGGTAAGTATTTTTTACAAAGTGGTTGCTGGCAGGAAATGTGTATACATGTGCCCAGTCCACAAAGAAGCCCCCTATAATGCTTATAATTATCTTGCGAATAACAAAAGGGTGGTGACTCAGACAAACAACCTTTGCAGCAGCTCTGATCATTGCAGGACCACCAATGTCTATATTTTCAATTCCATCCTCAAAGTCAATTCCTCCTGCTGAAGTAACTTTATCATAGAAGGGATACAAATTTACCACCACAACATCAAATGTACCTGTAAAAGAGCTTAGTCAAGTAACCATTTACGCAAAACTGTAAAGAGCAACATTATGCAAAACAATAATACTTATAACGAGGTAGCAAAAACGGTGAAGGCATATGAAAGTATTTCAATTTAAACTAACCGATTCCATGTTTATCGAGGGCTTCCACATGATGCTTTTGGTCTCTTCTAGCAAGAATACCACCATGTATGTTTGGATGGAGAGTTTTTACGCGGCCATCAAGCTGCAAAGAGCATCTAAGTAATCAATTTTATGACATGTCTCCAACATGAAATTTCCCCTTCTCTGTCAATTCATTCACATAAAAGATCATTCCTGCCAATTGGAAGATGAAAATACAAATACAGATATAATCAAAGAAACGTTTTCAGCAACCAATGAGGCCCAATGGCAAGACAACTACCAACAGCAGGGATTAACAACCATTGGCCAAAATCTTTCATTTGGTAAATTGCACCACTTCATCAATATCAGATGCATCATTATTTGATGATGCATCTTGGAGGTTAAAAAATAAACAAATACTAGTATTGATTCAAAATCACCCCCTAACACCCTTAGTCAGTGCCTGCAGAATCCACCATAAAGACAGTTACAATTAGAAAGAAAGCTACTCTTACAGTCAAAGTGGAGGGTCATCCAATTATTACTAATAACCTAACAAGCTTACTTTTTCAAGACATGAGACTAACAATGAAATTCCACACTTGAGATCCCTTGAGAACTCAAAAGCTGCACACCACATGGAAACTTCATATAAACCAAAACAGAAACCCTATTCACATGATAAGCTAGAAGATGTTTGTTTTGTAGATAATCATATCCTAAAGAACACAGTGACAACATGTTAGGACAAAGACTGGTACTGAAAAAAATCAAAAGCAATTTAAGCCAAAACATATACCATCTCTGGAAAACGGGTAAGCCGTTCCACTTTAGTAACTGATACCCCGGCACTTTCCAAAGCTGACGCTGTCCCTCCAGTTGAAACAACTGTGTAGCTATAGTTCACAAGAAAGGATAGAATAAGAGTAATCAACAACTTTGAACATTAATAAAATAAGCTTTCACCAAATGAACTGAGATAGATGTATAGGATTATCATTTCATAACAATAAACTCAAGAGTTCGAAAGATAAATTAAGATAATGTATTATCTCAAACGGTAAATCTAAAAAAGAGTGGTATGACATCAAATAATTTCAAACAGAGATACAGAGCATTTAAATGTTCAACATGCCAGGTTCCAGCCAAGAGATATACACTATATGGAGAACTTTCATAAAAGAGCTTCCAAAAAATGAGTCCTTAAAAGCATAGTTATTTGAGCTGGAAGCAGTGATGCCAAAACAGTACGAGATACAGCCAGAGAACTCAATTTTTGCTTGGCTTGACCATATTGGTCCACTTAATACAAAAACTTCAAAAAAGTGAAATGGATGCATAAATTACCCGAGTTCTGAAAGCCTATTTCCAAGAAAAGCGAGGTCCTTCTTGTTTGACAACGATATCAGTGCTTGCTTGCTACCTGAAAGCAGCCAACTAACCATGAGAATTTTGACTACTTATCCAAAGAGAAAGAAAAAATTGCAATTATTTTTCATAGTTTATTAATAGATATTCATCAAACAGTACGCCAAAGAACGAAAAGAACAGGATTGTCGCCCAAAATTTAAAACCAAGTTCCAAGCTTTATATCTAGAACGACACATGCAGATTCTGTCCAAGGAGTAGAAAACAAAATCCACTCCCCAGTTGATAGATTCCGTTTTACAGTAATCATTTACACCACCAAAATGAAACATAGACTCTAAAAGGTTTACCATTTTCCAAAAAAATATTTCACATTGGTGGAAGAAAAAGAAAGAAAATAAATTCAGCAAAGGACGAATACCAGAAGAGGATGACTGAGAACCACTGTCCGGCACCGAGAGAGTATCAGTCCCAGACATGGCTTTGAGAGGGCCACAGGTCAAGCGCAGCGAGCCCGAGGGAACCCGGTAGCACCCAATTGAGAACTGAGACAGAAAATCGCAGTGAAGTTCCAACATATAAAAGAGAAAGAAAAAAAAAAAAAAAACAAAGGACAAAGCTTGCTCGGAGGCATATAGGCTGGAATTCAGGAACAACTCGGGGAGGTAGAAAAAGGTACCGGTAGAGCGCAGTGAGAGGTAGCGTTACTTCGGTGAAGAGCGGTGCCCGGTGCGAGAGCATGCACGGTGTCTGCGACGAAGGCCGACGCGGCGGGGTGGGTCACGGGGGTGGAGGCGCAAGCAGCAAACCTGAACATATCTTTCTGTCGTTTGGGAAAGGCTCTGGTTCCCGTTAGCGTGTGTCCTATTTTAGGCAATGCAGGTAGCCTTATAAAATCTTTCACCTTCTTCTGATCGCTGGACAAATGCTTTTGGGGGAGCCTTGAAAAATGCACAGCGGTGGATGAAACTTTCCCCCTTCTTCTTTTTTATTTTCTTCCCTTCCTCTTTTCTTCCTCAATCGTGAAAATTGATCAACTCAAAATGGTGGATGTGACATAGAAAACATGGAAAGTTTTTTTTTTTTTTTAAAAAAAAAGTAATACATAAAAAGACGAATTCTTTAATTTAACGCTTTAAAATTTTAAGTTAAATTTGTGTCTTTTTTTATTTATAATATATAACATGACATTAGAATTAAAACCTTTTCTTAACATTCCAATAGATTTGGATAAACAAAATTCACATAGAAAATAGCATCATAGTGTGGATGTCCAAACTTATATTGCCATGAGGGTACATGTTGTGATATGAATAATTAGTCTTATATTATAGAGAAATTCATTGAAAATTTTAGTTCAATCTTCTACTCCTCGCTTATGAATAAAAATTCTTGTAGAAAGTATTAACTCACATTATAGTAAGGGGACATGTTAAGTACTACATAGAAAATATAAAAAGTATAAAGGTAATATATAAAAAAAAAAAACTTTTTTGACTTAATATTTTAAGATTTTAAGTTAAACATAAATAGTTGTTTATGAAATTAAAAAATATAATACCAACCAACTCACTAAGTAGATTATTTTAGTATTTGAAGAATTAAGGAGGATAGAGTTCTTACTATTTAAGTAATGTCTTAGAAAGAGAAGGAACAAAAAAATGAAGGAGAAATTCTTAACATGGGTTATGGTCCCATGTTAAGTTTAGGCTGGTATTCTGCATCTTATACACAGTTTTAATGAATACAAGTAGCTGTGTTTCCATCCAATGACATGTACCAAATCCGTCGATGCTCATTCTCAAACCGCCTCACCTTCTGTGCATACACCTGTAAGAAGAAGCAAAAGAAGCAAAAGAAGCAATCACCTTATCAATTACGCTAATTAACAATCTGAGATCAATAGATAACAAATTTCAAGTCGTAATTGACAAGCTGAATGGGAAAGTTTGGAGTTAAGAGGATTCAGAGTGCAGTCTCCGCTAACGCCTTAACCTCCTATCCTAGCGTTTGCCCCATCTTCTTTGAGCTTCACCATAGTGTAGGTAGTTGACCCCGCTAAGGCCCCAAGGACAAGTGCCACCATGTATATCCAAAATCCCTTCTGATTTCCTGATGCAGCGGTAGAACCCAATAGTTGGTACGGGATTCATTAATGCCCCAGGCGTAGTCCAGCTAAGACAACCACACCTTCAATATACCCTAATGAAGAAGAAAGTAGTTGCTGACCCTGCTACAATTTCTATACCAGCCATTTCTTCCACCTACCACGGAATCCTCACGTGTGAGAAATGTAGAAACTGATAAGCTGGGATTTGGATTAAACTTTCTTCATTAAAACATAAACCAAGCTTACAATATGAACAAAGAGTAACGAAGAATTTGTGCTTCGTTGTTTTTTAATGGATACAAGAAAGAAATCAAAGAATGCTATTCTATCTACAGGCAAGTGAGAATCGATGCTAAATTCCTGATCTTGATCATCCAATTAGCGTCTAGCAGCTTGCCTGGGTGAGTCATCCTCCTTAACGGTCTCATACGTGAGGATGGGTTGGAAAATGTGTTCTGGTAGTGTAGGCGTGCCGGGGGAAATGGAGAAGCTTCTACCGAGAGTCATCAAATCCACGCTTATGAGGTATCCTTTCACCGGGTGATCCACGTTAGGATCCTCAACAACCACCCTCAAGCTTGTGGCCAATAAAAGTCTAAGACCCCAAGGTTAGAGAGAAGATGATAATGTTGACAAATGTTCAATGGTTTGACAATAACATCAGCCAATAGCAGCTTTCCATTGTGATTGTTACGGTGCATGCATAAACTAACTTAATAAATGAACTAGGAAAGAAATATCAATGAGAGTCATGTCCAGATAATTCAATTTGCTAATGAACTGTTAATAATTAAGAATATCTTCAAGAAGAGGATCATCAATATTAAGACAAACGAACAAACCTACTAATCATATTGAACAATGGTAAGAAGTAAATTAGTTTCCATTGGATTCTCAACTTGTTTAACCCACCTCAAACACTAATTCTAATATATGCTTCCTCTGACTAATATGCATATCATGGTTGTCTCTAAGAATCTTAATATCAAGAAAATATTTGAGTTCATTAAGGTCTTTGATATGAAAGATAGAATGTAATTGAAGAATCAGTTCTAATAATGGTAGTGGAAAGAGATTAAACGATTGTGAGGGAAAATTGGTAATAGGAGGAAACGTAAGAGGGATTTGTGGTTGGAATCCGGCTGGGTTTTACAGATAAATTGACTGATAACGTCGTCTTAGACGCAGAAACGTGCTAAACTCTAGCAGATATAGAAGCTCGATGGTCCAAGGCTAAGTGAAAAGTACTCGAAACAAAAAAAAGCAAGAAAAAGATAAAAAGAGAAGGTGGCCTCAGATCTTGTAACTTCAAAGATTGTTTTTCCAAATAAATCTTGATTTGTGAACATTTAGTTAAAATGTATGCGTCGTTCCAAACTATCTTGAGCTTTTACACTTCATGTTTATCCATCAACTGTAATCTTTTACTGCAAATACGATCATTTTATCTACTTTACAATGCCTTCATTATCCTACATTCAATCAAAATATTAACCCAAAATTTGATAAATGCTTTGTTAGTCTAGTGCAATTGAATAAACCTATACTGAATGCTGAGTGAAATCAAAAAAATAAAAATCACAAGAAAATTGGAGGAAAAATGTAATAGAATATACTATGATCAAGTATTTGGGATTGTAAGATGATATCGAAATATGAATTGATTCATTTATATTGGGGAAAAAAAAGTTTCATATTAAAAAAATTAATATCTTTTTTTGTTTCTCTAATCAATATCCTATGTTTGTCTCCATCTTTATGGCTTATTATTTCCTTTCTCCATTTTGGGATTCTAAATCATTGATTTCCCTCCTCTCTTTCTATGGATATTCCCACTTTTTCTTTTCTTATTTTATTATTATTTTTAATTTCGATTGTCTTTTGAGCTCTTAAGATCATTAAAATTCTTTTTCTTCATCCAAATTTTCTAAAATTCATGCCATTGTAGTTCATACAACTGCTTACAATGCTAATCATAAAGTTGAATCAAATAACTCAAAATTCATTGTAACAATATTTCTTACATCTAAGGAGTCTCAAGCGCCCACCGTTTTAGTGATAATCCTACAAGTGTCATGTTGCAAGGCCTCAGACAACACACAATCATTTGGCGGGGGTCAATTGTCTCACTTGAACCTTTCTAGGAAAGAAACTCTTGACTTTCATGTTGAGTAAAATATTTTCCAAAGTACTTTGATAGTTAACATTTTATTGTATGTGTATTAATTTTGATATATTTGCACTAACATATTACATAAAGACAGAGAGAGTTGTTAAAACATCATATTCTCATTATAGTCCAATTCCATGTATGAACGAAGTAGATATGAGATTTTCACGATAGATTTATAAACGTAGCATATATTAGAACTTCTTCTGAAGATCTTCAACAATCGTCTTGTCAAGTTGGAAGGCCTTGGCGAGAACGTTGGGATCAATGGGGGGTTCAGATCCAAAAACAGCATCGTCAATAGTGATGACCCCAGCGTTTTGGCTGCTCAATCCAGCAAAGGCAACAGCATTGGTGTCTCCCACGTTGACTTGGAAGTGAATGAGACCGACTGGGAAGACAAAGACATCCCCCTTGTTTAGAACCTTCGTGAAAAGGCGGTTTTCTCCGTTTGCTAGGTTGGATGTGACAAAACCAACGTCGAGAGTACCCTCTGCGACCACTATAATCTCAGTTCCACCAGGGTGGGTGTGGGGAGGGTTCTGGCCATATGGTGCATAGTCGATACGGACTAGAGATATGCCGAGGGTGTTGAGACCTAGGATTCTATCTACGTCCACAGTAGTGACATTCGACCCAACTCGATTGCTCGTGTCTCCAGTGTTTTGGAGCCCTGAGGTGAAAAAGTCTTCTGCCTTGACAAGCTTAGGATCCTTGCAGAATTTGCCATTCACGAACACTGCAGCAAAGATATTGAGATATTCATAATAAGAAAGCAATTTATGAGGGTCTTGCTTTACTTAACTTGACAACCTTTGTTAAGCAGGAGCTTGATAAATGAATGAGTAAAATACAAGTGTATACCTCCATTCTTGGGCTTGTCAACTGCTACACAGAAGTCCTGAAGTGGGCTAGGATCGTAGGCAGAGACAAAGGAGGATGTCAGTGCCAGGAGGGCAACAGTTACAAGGAAACAGACTACTTTCGCCATTTCTTAAGTGTTTAACTTCTTTTCAATGATATTGTTTTGGTAATGGGTGAGAAAGTATCTCCAGGCACATCTCTATTTATAGTTAACAACCATTGAGTTGATCCATGGTCAGTGTCAAGTTTAATAATTCAGTTCTTCAGCAGTTACATATTTCATACGGCACGGGCGAAGTTCTGCAACCACTACAGCAGACTTTCAACCTTGTGTGGTTTTTCTTCTCGAGCTTTTCGTTATCTCCAGACGATTTCTTCTCTTATGCCTAACAAATTTTGACAAGCACCCTTTCTTTTTTCAGTTGGGCCTTGTCACTTCAGTAACGTGAAATTTGTAAAGGAGCTATGGTCTATCGACGATGCGAATATTGACATCTACATGCTGAAGCTGTCAAGTAGAGAAACGAAGATTGAGTAAAGAAAAGAAGAAACAAAAACTCTTTCGTTCCCTTCGCCCTTCCATTGCCACTTGATCACACCTAATGGTTGTTGGAATGCCGGCACGGTGGGTGACAATTGATATCTTTGCCCAAAAAAAAAAAAAAAAAAAGAAAAGAAAGAAACTAAGATATACTTGCACGCTCTCATATAAAAAGGTTTATTTAGCAGTTCGGAATATTCTATGCAATTATGGGACTCTTACTCTCTTTTAATCATTTCCTTTTTCCTTTCGCTTTTTACATATAGTTCTGGAGGCATCTTGGTTAAGCATAATGGACAATAGAACGATGTAAAATATCCAAAGCCACGTTAGTTACGTCTACAAGTATTGGTCTCCGAATCAGAAAACAAATGTATTTGAAAAGTTCAAGTAATTGAAAATCGTTTAATGACTTCTGCTGGTACATCATAATCTTGTTGACTAATGGAATTAATATCAAGAATTTTAATGCTAGTGGTAATTAATGAAATTACCATCTTATTTAATCCACATATATGTTATTACCTTATCTATGCAGAACTTGTCTTGTAAGAAGTCTCCTCTTCTCTTTTTCTTTATTTGAAATTCAACCGATGATCATCTTGATGGACTATGTGATGAACACATCCACCTTCCAATTGAGACAGTCCCAAGAGATTTGTAATATGACCTAGAAGAAACCAGAAAAAACAGAAGAAGAAGATAAAAACAAGTGTATGTTCCAAAAAATGATGATTGTTGAGTCATTGTCATAATGGAAGATGTCCATAGATACATCCCTGCGTCCATCGTTGAATATGTTAAAAAAATTTAAAGTCCAATTAAAAAATAATTCATGAGTTGGAATGATATTTTGTGCATTTAAACTTCACCAAGGGGTATATATTTTGTATGTGACACTTTTGTGTTTAATATTCTCTTGTATTTTGAATATACCTTAAACTTAATGTTGATTGAAGTAGAATAGATGTTTTCCTACTCATAGACCCTATTTTAAAGGCACAAAATTGAACAAAAGTTTAATGAGAGGAAAACATCAAACTGCTACTTGACATAGTCCCGAGAGACTTCTAATGTCACCCAGAAGAAAGAACAAAGTATCTAGAAAGAAGCAACTGCTCCAAAAAAATTATAACTGTTGATTGGTTGTCATGATGGAAGATGACTTTTTGATTTGCCACTTGATAATGAGGAGAGAGAGGCAATATAGGCAAAGTCCTAGGTGAAGTGTGACAATCTTTTGCAAGAAAACACTCAGTTTCATCTACCATTAAAGAGCTATTGCATATGCTAAAATTTGACTTATGAAAGAATGGAGAATAGGATTGATATTGGAAAACTAGTTTCACTTGAAAAATGAAGAAAATGTAGAATAATAAAATTGTGATTTTTTTTTTGAAAATTTTACTAATTGATTTACAACAATTGAATTTATGCAATTTATATACAATTGCAATGAATTAAGAAAGGAAAGAATTAATCAAAATTTTTACAAAGAATTAAGAGTAGATTTGGACAAAATTTGGTGACAACAACAACTTGATTCTTAGAGGCAAACAAATGGGCTCTTGTGTTAATGTGGGGCTAAGGCTAATACGATTGTTGACAAGGAGAGAGAGGCAATATAGGCAAAATCCTAGGTGAAGCATGACAATCTTTTGCAAGAAAACACTCAGTTTCATCTACCATTAAAGAGCTATTGCATGTGCTAAAATTTGACTTATGAAAGAATGGAGAATAAGATCGACATTGGAAAACTAGTTTCACTCAAAAAATGAAGAAAATGAAGAACAATAAAATTGTGATTTTTTTTGAAAATTTTACTAATTGATTTACAACAATTGAATTTATGCAATTTATATACAATTCAATGAATTAAGAAAGGAAAGAATTAATCAAAATTTTTACAAAGAATTAAGAGTAGATTTGGACAAAATTTGGTGACAACGACAACTTGATTCTTATAGGCAAACAAATGGGTTCTTGTGTTAATGTGGGGCTAAGGCTAATATGATTGTTGACAAGGAGAGAGAGGCAATATAGGCAAAATCCTAGGTGAAGCGTGACAATCTTTTGCAAGAAAACACTTAGTTTCATCTACCATTAAAGAGCTATTGCATGTGCTAAAATTTGACTTATGAAAGAATGGAGAATAAGATCGACATTGGAAAACTAGTTTCACTCAAAAAATGAAGAAAATGAAGAACAATAAAATTGTGATTTTTTTTGAAAATTTTGCTAATTGATTTACAACAATTGAATTTATGCAATTTATCTACAATTGCAATGAAATAAGAAAGGAAAGAATTAATCAAAATTTTTACAAAGAATTAAGAGTAGATTTGGACAAAATTTGGTGACAATGGCAACTAGATTCTTAGAGGCAAACAAATAGGTTCTTGTGCTAATGTGGGGCTAGGGCTAACACGATTGTTGACAAGGAAGGAAAGGCAATATAGGCAAAATCCTAGGTGAAGCGTGACAATCTTTTGTAAGAAAACACTCAGTTTCATCTACCATTAAAGAGCTATTGCATGTGCTAAAATTTGACTTATGAATGAACAAAGAAGAGGATCGACATTGGAAAACTAGTTTCACTTGAAAAATGAAGAAAATGAAGAAAAATAAAATTGTGATTTTTATTGAAAATTTTGCTAATTGACTTACAACAATTGAATTTATGCAATTTATATACAATTGCAATGAAATAAGAAAGGAAAGAATTAATCAAAATTTTTACAAAGAATTAAGAGTAGATTTGGACAAAATTTGTTGACAATGGCAACTAGATTCTTAGAGGCAAACAAACAGGTTCTTGTGCTAACGTGGGGCTAGGGCTAACACGATTGTTGACAAGGAAGGAAAGGCAATATAGGCAAAATCCTAGGTGAAGCATGACAATCTTTTGCAAGAAAACACTCAGTTTCATCTACCATTAAAGAGCTATTGCATGTGCTAAAATTTGACTTGTGAATGAACAAAGAAGAGGATCGACATTGGAAAACTAGTTTCACTTGAAAAATGAAGAAAATGAAGAAAATGAAGAAAATGAAGAAAAATAAAATTGTGATTTTTATTGAAAATTTGCTAATTGACTTACAACAATTGAATTTATGCAATTTATATACAATTGCAATGAATTAAGAAAGGAAAGAATTAATTAAATATTTTACAAAGAATTAAGACTAGATTTGGGCAAAATTTGGTAACAATAGTAACTAGATTCTTAGAGGCAAACAAACGAGTTCTTGTGCTAATGTAGGGCTAAGGCTAACACGATTGTTGACATGGCAAACATAGTGGAAACACGTGTTGACATGGCAAGGCATGTGGATTACATGGTTTCTAACATTCCTTTGTAAACTGAAAGGAGTTTGTCTATCAACCTCTAGCATGAAAATAATTAGGATTTTCTTTAAAAGGAGTAGGTTGACGCGTGGGAGGCTCCCATTTTTGTGAAGGTGAGGGATTTGCCTATAACTTGACTCGATGTTTCCTTGGGTGAAATTTGGCAATCAATTTCTTTTGCATGGTGACTTGGCCTAACAAGGGTCCTATAATGGCCCTTGGCTGAAAAACCCACAGTTTGGAACTAGATCAACATAGTAACCCGATAGGTTAAAGATCTACTTGCAACTTAACCTGACATTCTTGCAATTGTTTTAGTCATATGATGGCCTTAGGGTAAGAAATTGATGTTTTCAAGGTCTTTTACGGTGATAGACCTATGTGGTTTGCTTGGCATGCACTAGTTATGCACGGTGGAGGCCTCTAGTAGCCATAATGGATCTCCTCTTAAAAGCTACAATTTGCAATGTAACACTGAGATTGCTTTGCATGTCACTTGTGAGAAGGTTGGAATGGTGTTGCCTTTGGTCAACAATGATGGTGGTTGTTCTAGGTCAGTAGCAACTTCTTTGGCCAAGTGTAACTCATTCAACAAACAAAGGAAGTCAAAGGCTACAATGAATAGAGTAGGTAAGCTTAGAAGCATAAAATGTTTTAAAAGTCTTACAATGAATGGAGTGTTGGTTTTTTGGTATCTCTTGACAATAGGGAGAAATGCACAAGTCGACAGAACCAAATGGTTCTATATTTTGTTATATTTAAATAACAATTGAAATAGCAACACAAACAATTGAATAACAACTCAAAGGCTCACAAACACAACAACTTGAAGGCTCACAAACACGATAGCTCAAAGGCTTATAGACTTAATAGCTTCAAGGTAAAACAAGAACCTTACAGAGTAACTCTTCTACACAGAAAGCAACCACTTAAAAATAATGACTCATTGCAGACTTAGAAACATTCTACTACCTTACTTATATAACAAACTTGGCATTACTACCTTTGAATAGTTACCCATGGAAGACAATTTTTTTTTTCTTGCACACAATCTTCCACGTTTTGCTCCAACAATCACCATTCTTCGTCTAACCACTCTTCCATATTTTTCTCCATACAATCACCCCTCTTCACATCTAACCATTCTTCCACATTTTTCTCCATTCAACTTTAATCACTCTTTCACATTTTTGTACTCCTTAGAGTGGTGACAATTCTAGCAACTTTCAACACCTTTCCTTGATGGGATTTGTTGTCACTCCCACGAGTTCCTTCAATTGCTCATTGATGAGTTCATTCAATTGCTCATGTTGTGCATGTGGAAGGTTCTTTGTAAACAAATATGCCACTTGATCATTTCTAAGATAAAATTTGAATATAACCTCCTTAGATTCCATAAGCACCCTTACATAATGAACTTTGATTGCCACATGCTTTGTCCTAGAATGATGACTCGGGTTCTTCATCATAGATATTGTTGATTTGCTATCACTAAAATCCATAATTTCTTGCTTTTGCTAAAAACCTATCTCCGTTCGAGCCATTGGGTGGAAAGTTTCAGTAAAATTAGTTCCAAGAATTTGATAATAACCTTTTGCCACGAGTCTTGCTTTGTGCCTCACGACTTCTCTTTGTGCATTTGTTAAGTTTATCACCAATTGCCTCCTTAGAATGAGATTGGATCCAATGATGTCAAGTTGTAGCTTTCATAAATCTCTTTAACATATCTTATACTTATGGGAGACATATAAGAAAATTCTTTCCATTTTTATTTCATGTGAACAAGGAACCTCTTTTAGAGGCAAGACATCATGACTACTGGACATAGGAGTTATTGGTTCAAGGGATCCATCACTTATTTCTTCATGTTAGATGTGCTAATCACTTATATCTCCACTAGATACGTGTAAGTGGCCTTCTTTCCCTAACAAGTATGGCATGAAAACATTGTTTTGTTCTCTTTGGGTTTTGCTCCAATTCCATAAGGCATTCTTGTCTACTATCACATCCTTGCTTATGACAAGCTTTTTTTTGGAGAGGTCATACATAAGATAGGCTTTAGATATGCAACTATAGCCACTTAAAACACATGGTTCAACCTATTTTTTAAGCTTGTGCCGATTTTGTTCTAGAACATGTGCAAAACATAAAGAGCTAAACACTTTGAAGTGTTCAACTGATGGCTTTCTCCTGCACCATGCTTCAAATGGAGTGACTTCATCTAGGTATTTTGTTGGGCCCATGTTAAGATTATACACCACATTATTCACAACTTCTCCCTAAAAATCTTTGGGAAGATTTTTTTTCTCGAACATGCTTCTAGCCATCTCAAGAATAATCTTGTTTTTTTGTTTTGCCAAACCATTTTGCTCTTTGTTCCCTTCCTTAGTTTGAACTCTCATTAGTCCACAAAGGTTGGAATGAACTAATTCGAGTAGAACTATTTGTTTTGCTTTTCCTTTTGTTGGAAATGGTTGTCAAGTACTTTTTCCAAGCTGACATCTCTCACATATACTTTATGAATTATTAACTTGTGGAAGACTAGTTACCATATCTCTGCTATGAAATTCTTCAAAAGATTTAAAGTTAAGATGACCATACCTTTGGTGCCATAACTAGCTCTTGTCTTATGATGCAATAAGAACGGTGGCCACAACATATTGAAACTTAAGAGGAAAGTTTCTTGTACTTTGCATGTTGACATTTGCCACCTCCACGTTCTTTTCATCAAATATATGACATACTTTTCCTTTGAATAGTAAGGTATAACCATTCTCCATCATTTGCCCAACACTAAGTAAGTTACATCTAAGTGCTGTCACCCATAAGACTTCTCGTATTGTTTTGGCACCATCTATAGTTTCCACCAAAACTTCACCTTTTCCAATTATTTCTACAAACTTATCATCAACCAGTTTCACATGAGACCTGAAAATCCTATCCAACCAATTGAAAATGCCTTCATGAGGAGTCATATGGTTGGTACACCCATTGTCTATACACTATAAGTTTGGATCGACACAGGTAATAGACAAACTAGTGAAAAACAATGTTGTTTCTCTTGGTTCTCTAAGTTTTTCATCTTGTTCTGCTACATTCACTTGTTGATCTACTTTTAACTTGTAATTTCTCTTTAGATGTTTGAATTTCTAATAGTTCCTACATTGAACCTTTTTCTTTTGCCAACAAAACTTTTCAAGATGGTTAGTTGATAACTCTATTTTTATTGAGTTATTTTACCTATTTTAGGCAATAAATAACTTTAATAATTGTGAGAAAATATTTGAACTCTTTTTTATTTACCTAAATTTATCTTGTTTATGTAGCACAAGGAGGCAAGGAGAAAAAGGATGAACATGGAGAACCTGATGCTTATTGTGTGGCAAAATCGTAATATCAAGATCAAGAGAGTCAAGATAAGCTTAGGCTTTGGATGATTGTTATTAGATTTTCTATTGTTGTTGGGTTTTATAAATAAATAGAAAACCCAATCATGTAAGGAATTCAAATTCCAATTAATTTAGGAGTTCAAAACCCAATTGTTTTAGGTCTCTAAAACCCAGTTCTACTAGGATAAGAGATAGGTCTAAACCTAAACCCTATTTAAGAGAAGAGAAGAGGCAAAAGAAAGGAGGAGGAGGAAATTGAGCACAACTCAAGGTTTTCTTGAGGATAAGACAAAAAGTATGACAAACTTATTGTTCTTGGATTCAAGATGCCTTCTTTAATTCCTATTATTGTTCTTCCTTATTATTTCTTTATGTTTTAGTTTACTTTTGTTAGAGCTATGATGTAAACCTAATTATGATGGCATGAATGTTATGATTAGTATGTTTTGCGAGATATTTTATTTATGTGAAGTTGCATATTACTATATTTAATACTTTTAAGTGATTAGCTACCACTTAAATGATCGGATTTGCATGTTTAAGACCGACAGGAGATGATATGTAATTGCTTCTTGTAATATGTAACCATAAATTAAATGTGGATAGACATATACCATATTGTTTGTGTGGCTTTCAGTGTAAACTGGGAATATTCATAGATCTTAATGTATTTAGTTTGTTTCAATTCACATATAGAGATATAGTGAATTAATAAACTAAGTAGGTTTGCTATACCTAGACATAGAATAGTAAATAAATTAGGAAGTTCCGCCATAACATAGATATTTTTCCTCTTGCAATCAATATTAATATCTAGTAATTATGGTGAAATCATATGCTCTAACATATTTCTTGTATTTAGTTTTTTTAGATTTAGTTAGTTAATCTATCATCTATCAATTTGATTTGCTAGATAAATTTTAGGAGTTGTTCACTGTTAGTAATTAATTGGTTTAGTAATCACCAATCTCTGTGGGATGATATCTTTTTTATCATTATATTACTTGTTCGACATGTTCACATGCATTTAGAATTTCATCAAACAAGTATTTGGCGCTATTGCCGGGGATTGGTTGTTTTACTGCTGATTAATATTAATACTGAATAATTTCTAGGTTTAATCTAGCTTTTATTTTCTTTTAAGAAAAAAATATTTTTTTTAATGCTTGAAAAAAAAATCCTCTTTTTTTTTTAGTTGTTGAAACAAAAAAAAAAAAATCATTCCTTTTAGTTGTCGAAAAAAAAAGAAAAAAATCAATTTTTTATTTTATTTTTATTTTGCTTTATTTTTCTTCTTAAAAAAAAAAAAGTCTTCGTTAACTTGCTATTGTAGAAAGATTAAACAACAAGGATGGAGAGATATGATGATACACATAGATTTTTGAAAGACTATGTTACACCAACATTTTGGAGTGCCACATCAAGCTTCCAAAGGCCTACAATTCAGGCAAACAATTTCGAGATTAAGCAAATTCTCATCCATATGCTTCAAAACTCTGTGCAATTTAGTGGGCTACCAAATGAGGATCTGAAAGCTCACATTAAAGCCTTCCTTGAATTCTGTGACATGATTAGAGATAATGGAGTTACATAGGATGTTATCAAGTTAAGGCTATTTCCATTTTCTCTTAGAGATACAGCTAAAAATTGGTTCTCTTATCTTCCTACAAGATTGATTACTACATGGGATGATTTGGCTCAAAAATTTCTTGGTAAGTTCTTTCCTTTCACAAGATTTGCAAAAATATGTAACGACATTTTCACTTTTGAGTAGATAGATAATGAATCATTGTATGAAGCTTGGGAGAGATTCAAGAAACTTCTAAGGAGATGTCCACATCATGGACTACCCATATGGTTACAGGTACAAACTTTCTATAATGGGTGTAGTACAAATCTTCGTTTTGTAATTAATACAATTGCAGGAGGGGACTTACACAACAAAACACCAGAAGAGGCATATGAGCTTTTAGAGGAGATGGCTTCAATAGCTATCAATGGTCTACTGAGAGACTGCCAATGCATCAAGCAAGTGGAGTCCATGAAGTAGATATCTTCACCATAATGTCTGCACAATTGGAATTGCTCAATGAGAAGATAGATAACCTAAATACTCTAGTTGTGAGACATCAAAGTAGATCATGTGAATTTTATGGTGGAGCACATGAGAGCACGAAATGTCAAGTAGGTAACCCTTATGCTCATTATAATGATTATGCTAATTTTGTTAGGATTCCTAACAGGTCACAAAATGATTATTACTCCAACACGTACAATTCAGGATGACACAACCATCAAACTTTTTCATGGAGTAACCCAAATGAGATGAGACCGCAACCAACATTTGGGCAAATAGAAAAGGTGAAGCCTAATTTGGAGGACATGTTTGCTAAGATGATGCAAAACGATGAAGAGAGATTCCAAAGACAAGAAGCATCAATCAAAAGATTAGAGGTGCAAATGGGTCAATTGATTAGCATGATCTCAGAGAGACAGAAGGGTCCTTTGCTTAGCGATATGGAGAAAAGCCCTATAGATATTGCAGAGGCAATAACCCTAACATGTGGCAAGCAAGTAGGAAAAGATGATACTGACAAGGAGATTTTCAAGGGAATAGATAAGGATGTCAGCATATAATTTAAGGAGGCACTTAGGAGCAAGCTTGTTCCAGAAAATCCTATGCCCTTTATGCCTCCAGCTCCATCTCCCCACAAATTCCAACAACATGAAAAAGATAAGCAGTTTTTGGAATTCCTTGATATATCTTCAAAACTGCACATTAACATTCCTTTTGCAGATGTTTCAACTCAAATGTTCAATTACGAAATTTTTTTGAAAGAGATATTGGAGAACAAAAGGAAGTTGGAAATATATGAGATAGTGAGGTTGATTGAAGAATGCTCTACCATTTTACAACACAAGCTGTCTCCTAAACTATTACAGTTTCATCCTCCTTGAGCAACAACATCCAGGATAGTTTGGCTGAAAACTATAAAGCAAATGTTTCTTGGGAGGCAACCCAAGCATTTTCGTTTGAGTCTTTTGTTAGAAGTTTGTCACCACATTTTCCTCATAGCTCTACATTGACATAACCTACACTCAAGGGAGTTTCCTTGTTCCTTCTTTATTATTGCCTTCTTTCTTTTTGCATTGAGGACAATGTTTCATTCAAGTTTGGGGGTAGAAAAATAAATTTTTGTGCTAAATTTGATTGAAAAAAAAATAATTTCTTATGTCATGATTACATCCCTTATTGTGAATTCTTGGTGATTCTTTGGAAGATATAGATTTTGTTCAAACTTGCAATTGTGGTGTGAGTTAAGTGTGATTCTAATTATGTTGATCCACCTATTGAGCACTAAAAGTCCTTCATTTTTGAAATTGTGTGTATCTCTAGAAAACATTCATGTGAAGTATGTGATTTTCTTAAATCTCACATGGATTTTAGAATTTGTTTGATTTTCTCTTGAGGCGAAATCCTAGGCTGCATCTAATTGAGAAAATGATTTAGGCCATTCTTTGGATCGTTTGAGCCTTTCAAGCCAACCTTATTTATTTATCACCAGTCACCCCGCTGAGCCTTGATTCTTATCAATTTTTTTTTATGACACCCCCATATATATAGACATAAGCCTTGAACAACTTATCTTATCATCCCACACCCATGAACATGTTGACTTGTAGGATGGAAGTTTGTTTGAGATGAATAAAGGTTGAAAGGAAGATGAAGCATGGGAAGAAATTGATTGCAATGATTGTGTAGAGCATAGTATTTCATTTCTGCCAAAAAAAAAAAGAAAGGAAGTACAACATTTGCCCAGGAATGGAATCCTTTTATCATTCCTTATCATATTCAAGCCACTTAATGTTTTGAATCATGCCATTAAGCATAGTAATTGAAATGATTAGCAAGACAAAAGTGTGGTGACTGCATGTCTAGTACTTTTACTTGTTTTATTGATGCAAGCATGATTGTGGCTTTGTAAGTGTTAAAATCCAAGTGAAATCAAGAATTTTTGGACATAAAAGAATGAGAAAAGTGATGGTAGAAAGTGACAAGAGTTTTTTATGAGATCCTAGAAAGTAATGTGTTCATGGGTGAATTAAGCCTAAATGACTTTCATCTTACCCCTAGCCTAGCCTTACATTACAAGCTTATAAAAGTATATTGATTTTTGATTAGATGATTGGCTTACATTAGTGGAGAGAGGAATGAAAAGCAAACCTATGAGGTTTGGTTCAAGATTTTGAGAGATTGCATATGAATGTGGATATATTTGGATTGCATATAGTTGAAAAGATAAGGACTCACATACACATGTGGTTAACATAGTTAAGAGTCTATCTTATCTTATGAAACAATTGTGGTGTTTGGATGAAAGTTATATTTTTCTTTGAATTGTTGAGTTTGAGCAATTAGGAGAAAATTTTATGAAGGGGTTTTGTCTAAAACATATGTTGTTTATTGCTTTTGCTCGAGGACTAGCAAAATGTTAAGTTTGGGGGTTTTGATAACTCTATTTTTATAGAGTTATTTTACCTATTTTAGGCAATAAATAACTTTAATAATTGTGAGAAAACATTTGAACTCTTTTTTTATTTACCTAAATTTATCTTGTTTATGTAGCACAAGGAGGCAAGGAGAAAAGAGATGAACATGGAGAACCTGATGCTTATTGTGTGGCAAAATCATAATATCAAGATTAAGAGAGTCAAGATGGGCTTGGGCTTTGGATGATTGTTATTAGATTTTCTATTGTTGTTGGGTTTTCTAAATAAATAGAAAACCCAGTCATGTAAGGAATGCAAATTCCAATTAATTTAGGAGTTCAAAACCCAATTGTTTTAGGTCTCTAAAACCCAGTTCTACTAGGATAAGAGATAGGTCTAAATAACCCTATTTAAGAGAAGAGAAGAGGCAAAAGAAAGGAGGAAGAGAAAATTGAGCACAACTCAAGGTTTTCTTGAAGAGAAGACAAAAAGTATGACAAACTTCTTGTTCTTGGATTCAATATGCCTTTTTTAATTCCTATTATTGTTCTTCCTTATTATTTCTTTATGTTTTTTCAAGATATTTTATTTATGTGAAGTTGCATATTACTATATTTAATACTTTTAAGTGATTAGCTACCACTTAAATGATCGGATTTGCATGTTTGAGACCGACAGGAGATGATATGCAATTGCTTCTTGTAATATGTAACTATAAATTAAATGTGGATAGACATATACCATATTGTTTGTGTGGCTTTCAGTGTAAACTGGGAATATTCATAGATCTTAATGTATTTGGTTTGTTTCAATTCATATATAGAGATATAGTGAATTAATAAACTAAGTAGGTTTGTTATATCTAGACATAGGATAGTAAATAAATTAGGAAGTTCCACCATCACATAGATATGTTCCCTCTTGCAAGCATAAATAATCAATATTAATACCAGTAATTATGGTGAAATCATATGCTCTAACATATTTCTTGTATTTAGTTTTTTTAGATTTAGTTAGTTAATCTATCATCTATTAATTTGATTTGCTAGATAAAATCTAGGAGTTGTTCACCATTAGTAATTAATTGGTTTAGTAATCATCAATCTCTGTGGGACGATATCTTTCTTATCATTATATTACTTGTTCGACATGTTCACTTGCATTTAGAATTTCACCGAACATTAGTTTTCTTACAAATCCTACATGGTGGATATCTTCCCTTTGCTAAACCTAATTCATTATTCCCAATAGTTTCTTCATCATCCTTTTTGTTCTTACAAAAGCTTTACTCTTAAATGCCAACTCCAAAGGCTCTGTTCCTCTCCTCCTGTCAAATCTCTTTTCAAATGCTTCTAATGTCCCCATAAGTTCATAAACCCACATAATAGCAAAATCTTTTATCTCTTCTATAGTGGTCATAATGGCATCAAACTTCTCAGTAAAACTAATGAGAATTTTTTTCACCACATGTGAGTCTGGTCATGTTTCTCCTAAGTTATAAGTTTGACTCATTATGGCATTGACTTTACCATAGTAAGTACCAACAGTTTCATCTTCATGCATGCATAGTAATTCAAAATCACGTTTAAGAGATTTAAACCTCATAGCTCGTACCTTTGGAGTTCCAAGATACTCATTCTTGAGCATGGTCCACACCTCTTGGGGAGTTTTTGCAAAAGAAATCCTAGGAACAATAGGCTCAGTTATTGACATTTGCAATACAAGAAGGGTTCTCATTTCCCTATCAATATTCTTTTGATACTTCTCCTTCTTTGATGGAGTAAGAATCTCCACATTGTCTACTTTTGGAATGCCACATTCCACTATCTCCCACATTCCTTGACATTTCAAAAATGTTGTCATGTGAAGACTTTAAGATTGATAGTTGGCTCGTCAAAGATGGGTAGTGGAAGCTAAGAGTTAGGAATAAGTGGAGTTGGTTACACACTAGGACTAGTGGAAGAAAAACCTCTAGTTGGTGTAAATGCCATTTTTAGGAAAGTGCGTTAGAAAATGTTTGTCTCAAATGAGACTATATGCCAAAATCTAACATCAATCATAGATTGAAAATGGGTTATAAATATGAAAATAAAATGAGAATAGTGTACCTGATAGTGGCTGCATTTTTAGTATGATCTTGGCTAAGATCTTACCCTTTATTACTCGTTTGTGTTAGCTGATGAGAAGTAAGAAATCCACAATGGAATCAGTTCCAGAAACGCTCAATGGTAAAGAGAAAATTGCAAAAGGGTGTCTACTTAATGAATGGATGTGATTATATGAATAAGAGTGATTCCATTTCATTAAATAGGGAAAAATAAATGATCATTGTGAAATGATCTTTATGCCTCTACCATAAACCTGATTCCATATACGGATCCTGATGCACATATTATGAGCTAGAGGGGGGACTTAGCCAATATAACAAAAAACATGCTAACCAAATAGTCCTGAATCATCACAGTTCCAAAAGGTGCACTAAGACCTACACTGGCAAACACCATATTTGCAATCAAAGTTAAAATTTGTCTAAATAACTAGACCAATATTAATTACATTAATACACATTTATAAGGGAATCAATTTATGCTTATTGATAAAACCCACATTACATGAGCTTATAAAATAAGCTAACAATCTCCTACTTGGGCATATCAATGTTCATAAAACAAATATAATACTAATATAAGTTATATATGAAAATAATTTCAAAAGAATTTTATATTGGTCTAACAATAGTTTCTCATTGCTAATCCAGTCCATAAAGCTTCAAAACTCTCAAATCATAGCAATAACTATGCCAACTAAAGACACAACACCAACTATAGTCATAAAGGCTATCCACTTTACTAACATGGATTTAGTGTGATAGTGTGGCAAACAAACAACACTAGATAAATAACCTTATGTGTTACCTTTCTTGTCAATCCCAGTTCTCCTAAAAATTGACATATATAGTATCGACATACAGTCATCAGAGAACTATATTAAGGTTATAATGAACCAATATGTCTTGTTTGTAATACTCGAGTATAAATTTAAGTTCTACAAGATATCAAAATATGGCATATTAATAAATGCCCCAGCCAAATGCTTAAGGTTGCACCTCCCTTATGTCTTTAATACCTGTCTCATACAAACATTCTCATGTTCTATGAAATCAACATATAACAAGCAATATGAGCAAAACAAAGTTTACTACATAACAAAATATCACAGATATTGTTTTACAAATATAGTAGAAAAAAAATACAACAATAGCTCTCACTAAATAAAAGCATCCAAAGATGCTACTAAACCCATGTTTACAACATGTCTGTTAAACACTATATGAGTAAGTCTTTTAGTGAGTGGGTCAGCTAACATAGCATTTGTGCCAATAAGCTTTATTGTGATGTTACCATTCTTAACTTGCTCCTTAATAATCATATACTTGATCTCAATGTGCTTAGCCTCTTTAATACTTTTATTATTATTAATAAACAACACTACTTGACTATTGTCATAGTATAATGAAGTTAACCTATCAATGAAATCAAGTGGGATCAACTGTCTTATGACGTTCTTCATCTAGACAACTTCTATGGATGCTTCATAATAAGCTATAAACTCTACGTGCATAGTGGAAGACGTGATCATAGTTTGCTTAGAACTTCTCTATGAAATTGCACCACCAGCCATCATGAAACATAACCAAATGTAGACTTCAAATCATCAGAACAACTTGTGAAATGTGAATTTGAATAACCCACTAACTGTAAGTTGTCTACATGTTTGTATGTGACCATATAATCTTTTGTCCTTTTCAAGTACCTCATAACCTTCTTAGTAGCAACCCAATGATCATGACTTGTGTTTGACTGAAATATGTCAAGAAGTCCTGTAGCAAAGGCAATATCAAGTTTTGTACAAACCTGTGCATACATAAAGCTACCAACTGCAGAAGCATACGATACATTTTTCATAAATTCTTTCTTAGTGTCATTCTTAGGACATTGCATCAAGTGTAACTTTTCACCTTTAAGAACAGGGACAACACCAGGTTTGCAATCTTGCATATTAATCTAGCTAACACATGATCTATATATGTCCTCTAAGAAAGACCCAAAATACGGCATGAGCGATCTCTAAAGATCTCAATGCCTAGGACAAAAGATGCTTCACCAAGGTCCTTCATATCAAACTCTAAAGGCAAAAGTCTCTTAGTCTCTTGAAGTAACACTATATCTTTGCATGCAAGCAAGATATTATCCACATAAAGGATTAAGAAAATCGATGTACTCCTGCTGACCTTAGATGATGTAATGAAAGTATCAAACTTCAAATACCACTATCTAGAGGCTTGTTTATGACCATAAATTGACTTCTTAAGTCTATAAATAAGTTTATCAGAATTACCTTCTGCAAAACTCTCTGGTTGAGGCATATAAACCTCTTCATCGAGATCCCCACTCAGAAAAGATGTCTTGACATCCATCTGAAGTAATTCCATGTCAAAATGCGTTATTAAAGCCATTATCACCCTAAAAGAATCCTTAGATGAAACTGGTGAGAATGTCTCATTATAATCAATTTCATCTTTTTGAGTGAATCCTTTAGCGACTAATTTGGCCTTAAACCTTTCTATCTTTCCTTTGGAATCTTTCTTAGTCTTAAACACCCACTTATAACCAATGGGCTTGCATTTCTTAGGCAACTCAACTAGATCACAAATATGATTGTGCTTCATAGACTGCATATCATCTTTCATGGCATCTTTCCAAAAGTTAGACTAAAGGGTAGAAACAGCTTGAGTATAAGTCACTGGATCCTTAACAACACCAATGTCATAGTCATGCTCTCCAAGATAAACAAGATAATCAGGATGAATAATAGGTCTTTTCTTCCTGTTAGATCTCCTAAGTGGAGGAATCTCTATATCCTGATTTTGAACAAGTGGAACCTCTATAAAAGTTGCACCAACATCAGGTTCCTGCACAACTGCATCTAACTAAATAGATAAAGGAAACTGTATACTTATATCAAGATCACTACTATTCTCTATAACTTGAGAACTAGTACCACTTTTTGCAACATCAAGTTCTAGAAAATTAACTGTTAATAAATTAACAATTTTAGTACCTCCAGTAAGATTACAAAAATGATACCCTTTAGAATTCTCTGGATAAGACACAAAATAACATTTGATAGTTCTTGAATCCAACTTACCTAAGGTTAGCTTATACAATCGGACCTCTACAGGGCATCCCCAAACCTTTAGATGATTTAGGCTAGGTTTTTGTCCCTTAAACAATTCAAAAGGAGTCAATGGCACAACCTTAGTAGGAACACGATTGAAAACATACATAGCAGTCTTCAAAGCTTCTCCCCATAGAAAAAAAGGTAGGTTAGTTCTACTCATCATACATCTAACCATCTCCATGAGAGTATGGTTTTGCCTTCAGCTACACTATTCTATTTAAGGTTTCTAAGCATAGTAAATTATCCAACTATCCCAGAATTCTGTAAGTATTGAGCAAATGGACCCATAATTTGGCCTACATCACCATGTCTGCCATAATACTCTCCACCTCGATCAGATCTAACAATCTTTATACTTTTCCCTAACTACTTTTCAATCTCAGTTATGAACACTTTGAATTTCTCAAGTGATTCAGATTTTTCCTTAATTAGATAAACATAACCAAAACGAGAGAAATCATCAATAAACATAATGAGATAAGCATTACCACACAAAGTTACTCAATAGGGACTACTGATGTCAGTGTGAATCACTTCTAACAACTCGAAACTATAAATTGCCATTTTCTTCTTTATCTTGGTCAATTTACCTCAACAACAATCTACACATATCTCCAAATTATCATTAAGAGTAGGTAAAATATTGGTTCCAATTAACTTGTCCACTCTATCTCTAGATATATGGCAAGTCTCTTATGCCACAAAGTGTAAGAGAACTCCTTAATTAAAGGCCTTTTGGAAACACTCTTATCAACAGTAAAAGCAACGTAAATTTCATGTGAAGATAAAACCAATATGTATAAGCCATTCGACATAACACAATTTCCAATCATATTTGCATTATAAATCATTGTCACAACTGTGTTCTTAAATTCAAACACATATCCACAACTGTCAAGTATAGAAAGGGAAACCAAATTTTGCCTAAACAATGGTACATTAAAGGTTCCGCTCAAAATCATCCTAAAACCACTATCCAAAAGTAGGATGACATCTTCAACAAACTCCACTTCTACTTTTTGGTTGTTTCCAACATAGAGGTACTTCTCATCAAGGTTTGGCTTCCTCGTGTTTATGAACCCTTGAATAGTAAATGCAACATGATTAGTTGCTCCACAATTTAACCACCAAGAGCTAGATGATACCTCAAATAAATTAGATTCATAAACATTAATCAAAGAACTTCTACCTTTATCCTAACACTTAGCTAACCATTTCTTAAACCTATGATAATCTTTCCTCATATGTCCCATTTTCTTACAGAATAAACACTTAATATTTTTCATGTTCACTGCCAACTTGTTACCAAAAGACCTTGGTTCCTTATTACTAGTCTGAGTAACTTTTGGCTCCTTTTGGGGCTAATTTGAGTGCCTTTTATCTTTACCAAAACTAGAAGTATGAGAAAAAAAAACTGAATGTGACTTTTTAGTCTTCAACTTATTATCTTCAACTATAAGCTTTTCTATCAGGTCATCAACAGTCCAATCCTGTAAACTGTTGTTATAGGATGTCTTGATAATTGTATAATTAGTAGGAAAACTAATTAAAGCTCTGCTCTGAAAACACCATACCTAAAGCCTTAAGCTTCATATGATACTGTACCATCCTCATAATATAATCCCTGATATTCTTAGTTCCATTATACCTCATATTAAAAAGAGCTTGCATCAGCGAACTAATCTCAGCATGATTACGCTATGACACTACCTTAAAAAACTCTTTAGTTGTACATTCCTTAGGAAAATCACGCTTAAGGTGTTTTTGGATAGTCCTCCTCATAGTCAGAAGGCAAAATCTATTACATCTTTCTCATTTAGCATATTGAAGCTTTTGCTCCTTAGTACTCTCTAAAGTCAGATCAGCAAGCCTGTCCATTTTGAGAGCACTTCCAATCTCTATTGCTTCCACAACAAACAAAATATCTTCCTTCAATTTCTTATAATTTGCATCAGTAAGAACCTCAATAATGACTTGAGCATTGTTTATAGAAAAAGTGACTGACACAAAACAATGCATATAATTAGCATCTTATAAGTAAACCAAATGGGAGCTTACATCATCATACAAACACTTATGGGTAGAATGAATGACATATGATAGTAACACTCTCAACATAGTAGTAGTTATGAGCCAATATTACACCCTCATAGTCCACCACCTGTTGGTGTATAGACTACTTAGATAAGTGAAACTCACGCGTACAAACTATGTTACTTTTCAAATCCTAATACATAGTCACTTTCTATAGGAGTATAACCACACACCAAAACCAAAGATATCCTACTACAGCACAATATTACAATCCCATAATTCAATCAAGCTGCACCACTGTAGCAGTTTCAACCCAACTAAATCACGAGACCCACTTATACCTCATATTTAAATAGAAACATTACTCACAATAAAACATGTAATTCCAATCTTAATCGATGAGGGGCATTCGTCATTGAATTACATAAAGACAACACACAAGTGCTGCATAAATTACATACTATTTACTAAAAAATTATGTGTAATTTAAATAATGTGCATCTATATAGCCTAATTTATGCTAAATCAAAAGGCATACAACAAATTACCATATCCAAATGTGTGTAACCAAAATGCACATCACACACCATAAATTGATTGCATAAAAACAATAAAATATTGCAAATATCAAACAAATTGATAAAATTGCAGTCAAAAGTCAATAAAATGCAACATGAGGCACACTGCAACAATCCTCATCTAAAATTAAAGATTTTTGTGAAAAGTAGAGTCACAACAGAGTCCCCATGCGCCTACACACAATGGTCAAAGACACTGACAGTCTGGGTCAACTAGATTGGATTGTTTCGGTTGATTTTGGCATGTTTCGGCTTGTTTCGGCCGTGTCGGCCGATTTAGCTGATATTAGGCCAATATGGCCGGTTCGACCATTGTCTGGTTGGTTTTCCGACTGAACTTGGTACCAAAATGATCACCGAAAAATGGTGAACCTACGACGAACAAAAAATGGGTCAGTCGGCGCCGTCTCACCAAAAAACCTGATTGGGTCTTCTTAGGTCAAATATAACTCGGTCGGAAACACCATCGACGGTGGACAAAAAGCATATCTTCAGACTCTTTAGAGTCCAAGGATTATAAATCCGGTGTTAGTTTTGAAAAAGACCCACTGGTTTGGTATGAATCAGAACTTAAAATTCTGAACTAAATTGGTTACGAAAAAATATTATTTTTAAACGAAAAACAATACAATGTATTTTCAAAATCTCGTTTTCAACCCATTTTTCAACCTAAATTGATGCCTAAACCTAGCTCCGATACCAAATGTTAGAAAATATTTGTCTCAAATGAGACTATATGCTAGAATCTAAAATCAATCATAGATTGAAAATGGGTTATAAATATAAAAATAAAATGAGAATAGCGTACCTGATAGTGGCTACATTTTTAGTATGATCTTGGCTAAGATCTTACCCTTTATTACTTAGTTGTGCTAGCCGATGAGAAGTAGGAAATTTGTAATGGAATCAGTTTAAAAAACGCTCAATGGTAGAGAGAAAATTGTGAAAGGGTGTCTACTTAACGAATGAATGGGAGTATATGAATAAGTGTGATTCTGCTTCATTAAATAGGGAAAAATAAATGATCATTATGAAATGAAATTTATGCCCTTACCATAAGCCTAATTCCATATATGGATCCCAATGCACATATTATGAGCAAGAGAGGGGACTTAGTCGATATAACGAAAAACGTGCTAACCAAATAGTCCTGACTCATCACAGTTCCATAAGGTGCACTAAGGCCCACACTGGCTAGCACTATATTCGTAATCAAGGTCAAAATTTGTCTAAATAACTGGACCAGTATTAATTACATTAATACACCTTTATAAAAGAATTAATTTATACTTATTGATAAAGCCCACATTACATGAGCTTATAAAATAAGCTAACAACGTGTTGTATGGAAAGATAACTTGCAATGACTATCAAGAACCTGTGAAGGGTTCGATGCCATAGTTGGTTTTTTGGTAACTCTTAATAGTAGGGAGAAATGCACAACCTGACAGAACCAAATGGTTCTATATTTTCTTATATTGAAATAACAATTGAAATAGCTACACAAACAACAAAATAACAATTTAAAGGCTTACAAACATAACAACTCAAAGGCTCACCAACACAACAACCCAAAGGCTCACAAACGCAATAGATTAAAGGCTTATAGACTCAATAGCTCCAAGGCAAAACAAAAACTTTATAGAGCAACTCTTCTACACAAAAAGAAACTACTTAAAAATAATGACTCATTGCAGACTTAGAAACATCTTACTACCTTACTTATATAACAAACTTACCATTATTACCCTCGAATAGTTACCCACGAAAGACAATTTTTTTTTTCTTGCACATAATCCTCCACATTTTGCTTCAACAATCACCACTCTTCGTCTAACCACTTTTCCACATTTTTCTCCATACAATGACCCCTCTCCACATCGAACTACTCTTCCACATTTTTCTCCATTTAGCTTTAATCACTCTTCCATGTTATGTACTCATCAAAGTGGTGACAATTCCAACAACTCTCAAAATGTAGTAGTTTAGCTTGGGAAGCTTGAATTTTTTGATACTCTATAAAGTGAGAATCAATCATGGCTTGATATTTTTCCTCCAAGCTCTCTAATCTGTCTTCATAATTTGCCATTACTTGCACCATGTCTTGGTCTCATTTTTTATCATCAAATTGATGTCTCTTGATACTATTGTTAGGACTAAAGCCTTAATCACTCAATATGATCAATATAAGACAAGAATTCCAAATGAAAAATGTCTCATTTATTAAGCTTAAACTAATTTGGCAATAATAATAATCAAAAGTCCAATAATTCAATCCCAAACCCAGCATTGACAATAATCAAACCAACAACTCTATAATACTACAAGGCTATAGCTAAACTATTATCACTAAACTATAAGAACAACGACGGCTAGAGTTAAGGAAATTGTTGAAAGCTAAATTAAGTTTTCTCAAATGCGTGTCTTCTCCTAATGACTGAGATTTTCTTGTATTTATTTCTAACTTTTTATCCTAGGTTATTTGAGTAGGCCTTTTTCTTAAGTTATATTTTGCCAGCCTAGGTCATAGCAGTGTGGCACCAAGAAAGTATCACTCCAGACATGGCTTTGAGAGGAACACAGGTCAAGCATTATGAGCACAAGCGAACCCGATAGCACCCAATCAAGAACTGAAATTGAAAATTGTAGTGAAGTTCCAAAATACTACAACCAAAAAAAAAAGAAAAAAACAAAAACACAAACCTTTCTAGGATGGAAATGGGCTGGAATTTAGGGATGGCTCGGGGAGGTAGAAAAGTTACTGGTAGAGTGCAGGGACATGTAGCGTTATTCCTGTGAAGAGCATTGCATGGTGTGTGAGCATGCGTGGTGTTTGCGGCAAAGGCCAGCACGGTGGGTTGCGTTACGGTGGTGGAGGCGTGATTAGCAAACTTGAAACATGTCTTTCTGTTGTTTGCGAAACGCACTGCTCCTTATTATGTTTGTCCTATTTGAGGTGATGTAGCCTTATAAATCACTTCTTCTAAGCATTGGATAAATGCTTTTGTTTGAGTCTTGAAAAATGCATTATAGTGGATGAAACTTTACCACTTTTTTTTTTTTGGCTCCATCTTTTCTTCCTCAATCGTGAAAAGTGATGGATTCAAAATATTATGGTACCAAGGGAATCACAAAGTGTATTCTTTTGGCATTTAGAGTATTAAGGAGAACACATCTAAATAATGTTTAAGAGTTTGAGTCAAGTGGCCCAATGACATCTGGGAACTCTACCTCATGAGCGGCAGGTGTTTGAGCCCTTATTTCCAAATTAGTTCCTTAAATCTCTCCACCCTGTTTTTGATATTTAAAAAAAAAAAGAGGAAAAGAATAAAAAATTAATGTCTAAGGAAAGAAAAAAAATAGAAGAAGAAAGAAATTCTTAACGTGGGTTGTCTCCCATGTTAAGTTTAAGGCTTGTAATTTGAATCGTAAGTTTTAATGAATACCAGTAATTGTGCTCTCATCCAATAACATGTACCAAATCCGTCTATGCTCATTCTCAAAATTTCTACAAGAATCATCATCATTGAGAAAATCAAGATTATTTTATTAATGTAGGCAATTGTGGTTGCTTGCATGGTAAAATAGCAACCACAAGTTCCCTTAATCTTCATCCTCAGTAAAAGAATAAGAAACACCAACACTGAGTAAGGAATCACCTCCTCGCCTTCTATTCATAGTTCTCTAACAAGAAGCTAAAGAAGCAACCACCTTGCCAATTACACTAATTAACAACATATGACCAAGTTTTTTTTTGAATCACAACACTCATAAGGTGTTATATCTAAATTTTAGCTCATAGCTAACAAATTTCAACATGTAATTGACATAACTAAATGGGAAAATTTGGCATCAAAGGAGGATTCAGAGAGTAGGTCTCCATTAACGCCTCAAGCTCCTATCCTAGCTCTTAGCATCAACCCTATCTTCTTTGAGCCTCACCAAACTGTAGGTTGTTGACCCGGATAAGGCCTTAGGAACGGGAAACACCATGGATGGATTGTCATACATACCACGGATGTATCAGTTGCTGCGATGGTGATAACAAACAAGAGTGTGAAAGTTGCAATGAACTTGATTGCAAAGGCTTGCCAATTGCTTCCAGAAGGAACAGTAACTCCACCGCCCATGAATGGATGGAACACTCTATTAAGAGGAACAGAGAGACCTGATTGAGTGGAAACGATGAAACCACTTTGATTCATAATCAAGGTAACTACAAGATGTTCAAAGGAAAAAGTGAATGAAAAACAAAGTGTATATAGGTACACAATAAGGAGGGGCTGTAATGGGCCCTATGGTGTGTGAATGTACAAGAATGAAATGGGCTTAAGAATATAGAAGCCCAAACACAATATCATTTACAACAAGCTCCCTCAAACTGGTGATCGATACAAATCGAAGGCACCTAATTTGTCAAGAAGGAAATGATGTTGCTGTATGCCTAGCGCCTTGGTTAACAAGTCAGCAGGCTGATCTCTCATTGATATATGTGCAGTGTGGATGATGCATGTAGCTATCTTCTCTCGAATGAAGTGGTGATCAATTTCAATGTGCTTAGTCTTCTCATGCAAGACGAGATTAGTTGTAATGTTCATGGCTGATTCATTATCATAATAAAGTGAAACTGGTCGAATCAAGGGTACTTGCAAATCTCAGAATAGTCCAAGTAACCAGATATTTTCACATGTAGTTGATGCCATAGCCAATATTCAGATTCTGTGGATGATCGGGAAACATGAGATTGTTTCTTGCTTTTCCATGATATGAGATAATCACCAAGCTTAATGTAAAAACTAGTAGTAAAGCATTGACCTATAGGACAAGAACCATAAGTTGTGTCATAATAAACAACCAACTCTAACCGGCTGTCACACTTCATCAATAAACCTTTACCAGGAGCTCGCTTAACGTACCTGATTATCCTAAGTGCAGCTTCAAGATGAGAAGCCTTTGGGGCATGCATGAATTGACTTAGAAGACGTATCGCAAAGCTGATATCAGGTTGAGTGACTGGGAGGTATATCAATCGTCCAACAAGGCGCTGGTAGTTTGTAATGTCCTTAATGGGGGTATCTCCTTCCTTTTTTAAGAACTCATCATACTCAGCATTAGTGAATTTGGTGTTTTTTTCCATCGGGGTATCTGCAGGTTTGCATCTAGAGAGTCCATAATCTGATATCAATTCTAGTGCATATTTCCTTTCATTCATCACAATTCCATGTTTGGATCGTGCCATTTCCACTCCAAGAAAATACTTAATAAGGCTTAAATCTTTCATGGAGAATGTGGAACAAAGATATTCCTTGAGTTTGAATATTATTGCTTCATCTCCTCTTGTAATGATCATATCATCAACATAAAGGAAGACAATCAAGATGCTTTATATAGTACCTTGCTTAAGGAAAATGGGGTAGTCATGCTGTGAATGGCTAAAACCAGCTCTAAGGAAGGCTTCTATGAACTTTTGGTACCATTGTCGAGATGCTTGCTTGAGATCGTAGAGAGACTTTCTTAATTTACATACTTTGTTCCCTTTAGTATGGCGGAGTCCTTCTAGAAGCTTCATGTAGATTTCAGTATCAAGGTCACCTTGAAGAAAGGCATTGCGTACATCCATTTGGTGCATATCCCAATGTCGAATAGCAGTAAAGGTAACGAGGATACAAACTGTAACCAACTGCCCAACGGGTGCAAAAGTGTCTTCATAATCAACCCCTTCTCGCTAGCTGTATCCTTTGGCTACTAAGCGGGCCTTGTAGTGATCTATGGTGCCATCAACATTGTGCTTGATTTTGTAGACCCATTTGCAACCAATAGCTCGTCGACCTACAGGCAAAGAAACTAGATCCCATGTCTTGTTTGACTCTAATGCTCTAATTTCCTTAGTCATGGCAATCCACCATTTAGGATCTAAGACAACCTCTTGGTAGGAGGCTGGCTCAACAAGGGCAGAAATGCATGAGACAAAGTGATTATGAGGATTGGAAAAGTGATGGTATGACATGACATAAGATATAGAGTGTGCAGTGGAGGAGGTAAAATGTGAACATATATAGTCGCAGGTCCAAATAGGGGGTTTTAGGGTTCTACCTGGCTTGGAGGCAATGGAGGGAGGTGGCATCGTCTCAGGAATGGAGGTGTTAGGAGCAATGTTAAAAGTGGACCCAAGAGCTAGATCAGTGTACGGGACAATGGCAAGTGAGTCGGGTCTTTGCAAGTTAGTGTCTGAAGATGTAAATGGAAAAGAATCATATGGATCAGAACTATGATGTAAGGAGGGAGTGGAATGATTATAAGGGAAATGAGACTCATGAAAAACAACATCCCGACTAACAAAGAACTGACTTATGACAATATCAAGCAAATGATATCCCTTCTGAGTGGAGGGATATCCCATAAAAATAAAAGCAGTGGAATGTAGACCAAACTTATCCTTTTGAGTAAGATGTGCAGCATAGCAAAGGCATCTAAAAACTCGAAGATGATGAAGGTATGGAGACTTATCATAAAGTTTCTCAAGGGGACTTTTCCCATGAAGAACACGAGAAGGAGTCCTATTGATCAAGTATGTGGCCATGAGGAGGCATTCACTCCAATACTGAATGGGACAGTGTGCTTGAAAGTGAAGATCCCGTGCAACATTGAACAAATGTTGATGTTTGCATTCCACCACCCTATTCTATTATGGGGTATAAGGGCATGAACTTTGGTAAGTAATACCTTAAGAATCAAGGAAATTAACACATGTAGAGCTAAAGAAGTCTTGAGCATTGTCTGTTCGAATGCTCTTGACTAGTGTCCCAAACTGAGTGTGTACCATGGCAATGAAACACTTAAGGTGATTGAGTGTTTTGGTTTTATGGGTCATGAGATATAACCAAGTGCTACGAGTGTAGTCATCCACAATGGTGAGGGAGTATCGTGCCCCTGAGTGAGAGGGGGATTTGTAAGGCCCCTAAATATCTACGTGAATCAACTCAAAAGGTATATGTGTGAGTGAGGTGCTAAGAGGAAATGGTGTGCGAGCATGTTTATCTAGAGGACAAATATTGCATGCTTTAACATCATGTAATGAAGACATATGAATATTAGGAAAAAATCTCATAGCATTAAAGGAGGAGAAAACAGTTGTAGTTTAGCCACTACATAGGCTTGCGCAACAAAAGGCAAGTCGTTTGTGTGCGTGGGCTGCTAGAAGAGTGGGCACCCATTAAGCGCATAAAGGGGGCGCCCATCAGGCGCATAATAGGGGCCAGGCCCACTTGAGTAGAACGCGCGCCCTAGTGGGTTACCAAGTGCAGCATGCGGGCCAAGTAAGTGGGCACGTGAATCGCTTGTGTGCAGGTCAGCTAGATAGGCGCGCGGGTCGCTCGCACACGGGTCACCCAGGATCGAACCGGGTTGTGATGATCCAATGTGACCCGGTTCTACAGAAGAGGAATTTCTAGTAAGGGAGAGATTGGAAAAGCCCGATTGGAGCGCGAGAGCTATAGATTTTGGCCAATTTTGCTAAAAAACTAGTCGTAGAGCTGATTCTTCATCCCTAATCGTGGAAATAGCGTTTGAAAGGGAAGGGCTAGGCTTGGTGTTTTGAATTTGAGACTGAGCAGTGGTGTAAACTTCATTTAATTTGTTGAGAAAATCAACGATTTTTCCATCATCTTGGTAGCGACAAAAAGAAGGAATGGCAAGGAGCTTCGGGTAACAAATTGTAATGTAAGAATCCAAGCGGCGCCATAATCGTTCCAAACGGAAGACATAACGATCCAAAGATTCTCCCTTTTGGGTGGCCACGGGAAGAGCACACTTAACACTAGCAATTTCTTTCCCTCTTACTTTCTGGAATTTCTCTTGAAGATGGTTCCAGACTTCATGAGCATCATCCAAATATGTGAAGGCAATGTATATGTCATGAGAAAGGGAAGTGAGTAGCCAAGAGAGAACAACTCCATTGCACCATTGCCAAGCTTCAAAGTAAGGGGAGAGAGCTATGGGTTAAGGTACCAAAGGATCAACAATGCCATACTTATTCTTACCAAAAGAGCATTCCTTATATCCTGGGTCCAATTGGCGAAATTTTCAGCACATACTAGCTTTTCAGAGATAAGGAGCATGCCGGTTTGGTCTTGAAGGTAAAGGTAGAAAGGATCTCCAAGTTGGATGAAAGGTGGGAGAGGAGGGGGAGGAACAGAAACATGGGTAGAAGTCTAGTGACGCGACCATTTATGACGACAACTTTGGTCTTTAGAATAATGCTAAAGGGAACGACCTCAGGGGAAGTGGTCAGAATCGGAGCTATGAGCTATAAAAGGAGGTTGAGAAATGACACACCAAGTGTTTGATAGAACGCCTGAGTGGATAAAAGAGCAACAGAAAGGTGCAATAATTGGGGGTAGCGGAAAAAATAAAGATCAGGAAAGAACTCCTGCTTTTGATACCATGTTAAAAGGAACAAAGGGACCTGATTGAGTGGAAACGATGAAACCACTTTGATTCATAATCAAGGTAACTACAAGATGTTTAAAGGAACAAGTGAATGAAAAACAAAGTGTATATAGGTACATGGTAAGGAGGGGCGGTAATGGGCCCTATGGTGTGTGAACGTACAAGAATGAAATGGGCTTAAGAATATAGAAGCTCAAACACAATATCATTTACAACAGACTCCTTTGAGTCTGAAACCTGTGCATACAGAAGCTGCAACCTACACAAATATGTAGGCCAGGGGAAGTGACGAAGCACCGTGAATAATATGGTGGCACATGGGTTGAAGTGTGCTCTGCAGATGTGTCTAGTTGAAAGAATCATGGCCATCACTGCCAGCCTTGCACAAGCCGCGTTGCCGATCAGTGTCTCTACTCCTTGGTACTTCTTATTCACCATGGGTCCTGTAGCCAATGAGAACACGACGATGAATGTTCCAAGAAACTCCTTTCTTAGCTACATGCACCTCTATGCCCACAAGTACCATTACAACAAAACTGTCTTCAGTTGAAAACGCTGGAGGACAACTACAGGTTGGTGAAGCTTGTAGTGTATCATTAAGGACTGTTATGATCTTGAAACACTTGTAATATGATTTCTAAACTTAAACAACTAATATTTTTAGTAAGGCCTTTTAAAAAGTAGTGGAGCTAAACCTTTTACAATTCAAGTTAATTAGCTCATTCATATTCAATCTTGACAAAAGTTTTTTTTTTTTCCTTTTTCTCGTATGTGGCAGTAGGATTTAGACGGTGGCATCCACTCTATATTATATCATTATTTCTACTAAGGTAATTAATAAAATAATAATCATCATTCGACTAACATTCCACGATCACTTTCGCATTTCTTTTGCCGTTTACTCTTTAGCGGTTGGCAAGTGTCTACATTTTCTTTTAAACGTGGCAACCATGATGAATATCTTGGCCAATTTGTGTTCGAACATGATGAAATGTTACTCATTGCTTATGATAAGTTGTGTGTGGTTTTTCCCTACGTTTTCTTTCCAGAGAAGATCGAAAAGTGCTTTGCTTAGTGATCTATACTCATGCTGACTGGGAAGGGTCTGGAAAAGAAAAGGTTAGAGATCCGGGAGCTTAATCCGGGAGCTCGAACTCGACATCTGGGAAGCCATAGTTCTATTCTATAATGAAGAAAACAACAAAACAAAGAACATTTAAAAAAGAAGTTTAAAGAAAAGAAAAAAACACACACACAGAGGAAAGGGAGAGGCAATCTAATGGGGCTTGGAGGTGACAACCTACAAATTACTTTCTTCAACGATTCTATTCAAATCGAGTGATAAAGCTTCCATAATGGCAGCCAGTTTTAAGAGAAGGGAAAAGAAAAGAGAGAGAGAGGTACGTATTTATCTTAAATGGGTTAAAGTCAAAACAATCCTCAAGATGAATTTCATATCCAAAGATCTAAGACAGAAATCAAAAAGCAATTCAGCAACTGGTTTAAGAGAAGAAAGAAAGACCTTTTTGGTGAGAGAAAAATCATAAGCAGAAAGATTGCCAAAGCACTTGTGGCGTGGCATTGAATTGGATGGATGAAAATAAAGGAGCATCTGGTTTCCTTATGTTCCAAGGACGTAGTCTGCAAGGAGAGGTAATAGGAGTTGAAAATGGATATACAACACCTGAATTGACCAGGAGGGAGGTCAAAGGCAGGCAGCGTTTATGAATGCTGCACAACGACTCCCATGATAACACAAAAAGAGGACATTAGAAGTTGACATTCTCATTCAACTAAAATATGTTGGAAAAAGAAAAAACAGAGGAAAAAGGTTGTATGTTATTCCATAGAAGAGAATAATTAGATGAACACCAATAGACTTGCATGAATCGGCTAATGCAATTTGCAAGTCTTGGGAAACTTTCTCTTTTAATTTTTTTGACCCGTGAATGGCATTAAAAGATAGAAATAACTAAACGCATAATTGACGTTCAAGATATCAATTGGTTGGTTGGTTACTCCACTTTAGGAAAAGTCAACTGTATTTTGTACCGAAATAATTAAACCATCACAGGAGTATGAAGATAGTCCATGAAAGTTTGCTTAATGAAGAAACCAGAGTAATTAAGCAAGGAGTATCTGGACATACAGAAGTATTGGTTACAGAAAGGAGGGGGAGAAACAGATATGTAGACAGAAATAGAGACAGAAGCAAGAGTAGAGGTATAAGTAAAAGTAGAACACCAAATTCTGATAGATCACATGGAGTGTCACGTTCGAGGAAAGATGTTAAGTGCTATCATTGTGGTAAGTCTGACCATTATAAGAGAGACTGCAGAATACTCAAGAAAGAAGAATCAAGGAATGGAGAAAAGGAAGTTGAAAAATATACAGTGGCAACTACATCCAGTATTAGGGATATTATGATCTTTTGTGATCCTTAGATCAACATCTCATGTCAAGTTTCGTCTTGGATTGTCGACACAAGTGCCTCTTTTCATGTTACCCCACATGAAAGGTTCTTCACATCCTATTCAGGTGGTGATTTTGGGTGCGTTAGCTTAGGAAATAATGCACAAGCAAAGATAGTTGGCATTGGAGATGTAGTCTTGGAGATTAGTGTTGGATGTAAGCTAGTTCTGAAGAATGTCAGACATGTCCCTGAGATTTGTTTTGACTTGATCTCTACTGGCGTCCTTGATGATGAGGGATATGATAACTACTTTGGTGGCAATAAATGGAAACTTAGTAGAGGTTCCCTTATACTTGCAAAAGGACAGAAGGTCAATACTCTCTACAAGACTGAAGCTAGTATTCAGAAAGGCAAGGTAAATATGGTGGAAGATAATCACATGGAGCTATGGCACAAGCGACTTGGACATCTCAGTGAGAAGGGACTTCAGCATTTGATAAAGAACAAAATCATATTAGGAGTCAGTGGTGCTAATTTGCAGTTGAAGCCTTGTGATCACTGCTTAGCTGGAAAGCAACGTAGAGACTCATTTCAAAGAGGACCTCCGTCTAGAAGAAAACATGTTCTTGATTTGATTCATTCAGATGTGTGTATGTTGAAGGTGAAAACTCTTGGTGGCGCCATTTATTTTGTTACCTTCATTGATCATCATTCTAGAAAGGTATGGGCTTATGCACTGAAGACTAAGGATCAGGTTTTGGAGGTCTTCAAATAGTTTCAGGCTATGGCTGAGAGAGTAACTGGAAGGAAACTGAAGTGGGTCTGTGCAGATAATGGAGGTGAATACAGAGGGCCGTTTAAAGAATATTGCAGAATTCAGGGTATCAGGCTTGAGAAGGCAGTTCCTAAAACTCCAGAGCATAATAGGGTTGTAGAACGGATGAACAGAACTATTGTTGAAAGGATCAAGTGTATGCTTTCACATTCTGGATTATCTCAATCATTTTGGGGTGAAGCTATGTGTACTGTAGTAGATCTTATTAACTTGTCTCCTTCAGTTCCATTAGAAGGTGATTTACCTGACAAAGTATGGATTGGCAAGGAGGTTTCTTTCAAACACTTGAAAATATTTGGCTGTAGGGTGTCTGTTCACATTCCTAAGGATGAGAGGAACAAGCTTGATGATAAAGCTTGAGATTGCATCTTCTTGGGATATGGACATGATGCTTTTGGATACAGATTGTGCGATCCAACTGCAAAAAAACTGATTAGAAGTAGAGATGTTATGTTCTTTGAAGATCAAACTATTGAAGATCTTAAGAAGACTGAAAAGCCAAGAGTTGTTAATGAAAGTCTTAAGGATATAACCCCACCTTCTTCTTCCTTAATAAGTGCACATGAAAGGGGAACTACATAGGAAGAGCCACTTGAGGATGTAGCAAGTGAAGAAGTTCCTGAAACTCCAGTTGTTGAAGAATTTGGAGGACATGTTGATAATCATCCAGTTGAGTCATCAACCCAGCCCTTAGTGAGAAGATCTAACAGAAAGCGTCAAACTTCGATGAAATATCCACCACATGAGTACTTGATGCTAACTGATGGGGGAGAACTGCAATGCTATGAGGAAGTTAATGAATGTGAGCACAAGAAAGAGTGGAAGAAAGCTATGCGAGAGGAGATGAATTCCTTACGGGAAAACCACACTTATGATCTTGTGACATTGCTTAAGGGTAGGAGAGCACTTAAAAATAAGTGGGTGTACAAGTTGAAGTCAGAAGAGAACAATCCACTACCAAGGTATAAGGCGCAGTTAGTTGTGAAGGGTTATGGTCAGAAGAAAGGTATTGACTTTGAGGAGATTTTCTCTCCTATGGTAAGGATGTCTTCAATTAGAGTTATTCTTGGTTTGGCTGCTAGACTGAACTTAGAGGTAGAACAACTTGATGTGAAGACTGCATTCCTTCATGGAGACTTGGAGGAAGAGATTTATATGGAGTAACCTAAGGGCTTCATAGAGAAGGGCAAGGAGAATCTTGTATGTCGACTGAAGAAAAGCTTGTATGATCTAAAACAAGCACCTCGTTAATGGTACAAGAAGTTTGAGTCATCCATGTTACATGATAACTTTATTTTATATAGAGTTATTGTTATTATTTTAGGTTATATTTAATATAGTTTTTATTAGAATATATTTGTATTTTATTATATTTATGTATATTTTGTTGTTTTATGCAGTAAGTTCAAAATAGAAGAAAAATGAAGAAAAGAAGCACAAAACCAAAAGAAAATGAGAAAAGAAAAGAGAGCTTAAAAGGAGAGTTAAAAAGAGGCCTTTTATCAAGCCTTTTATCAAGCTTATGTGGGCTTGTAAAGGAGAAAGGGGCCGAATATCCGGTGGGCCTTGGATGCGAAAAAGGAAAATAGAGAAGTGGGCCAAAAGTGAGAACGTGAGGTTCGTAGTTGGTTTTTGGAGGCCGATTAACAAAAGAGAAAAAACGAGAGTCAGACTGAGGGAAGGAGAGAAAAGAAATTGGGGAGAACAAAACAGAGGCGAGAGAAGAGCGAGTAGAGCGCTAAACCGGAGAGAGTGGTCGCCGAAGAGTCAAAGGCCGTGCGTGACAGCGCAGGTCTTAGAGAGGTGTGTGACGATCGCGCAAAAGCCGACCATTCGCCCTTCGTTTTCTCCGGCGACACACATTTCTGGCTTTTAAAGTGTAATTTCCGGCCGTTTTCTAGCATTTTTTGGTGAGGGAAGAAACGGATCTGCAACTCTTGCGTGATTTCCGGTAGCTCTTTGGCGGTTGCGTGCAGTTTCCAGCGGTTTTTCGGCGAAGAACGGTGAACGCCATTTAAACCTTTTCCGTCAGATCTACACGTTTCTGGAGTGGATTTGAAGGATTTCTCAGTAGATTGGCACTCCAGACGTCCCGATCTACCTTTCTGGAAGTTTCTATGAAGACTGGTGGTGGACGGTGGCGGCGAACGGCGGCGCATGACGAAGCGTGCGGAAGCGCGTGACGGCACGTGTGCAGATCGTTTCACCCCGTTTTTAAGACAGAACGTCTTTCTCCCTCTGATGTGCAGATTTATGCAACCTTTTTGTGATTTGAAGACATTTTTGGTGACAGCTTAATGTTTTTAATTTACAGAATGTGTTGTTTAATTTCTTTCACTGTTCTTTTTTGTGTAAATATTATGTTTTAGTTTAGTTTGTTAGAGCTACGATGTAACTTGATTATGAAGTAGGAATGTTATGATTATTTATGTTTTGTGAGATATTTTATGAATGTGAAGTTGCATGTTACTGATCTTAATGCATTTGGGTGACTAGCTACCACTTAAATGATATGATTTGCATGTTTGAGACCGACAGGAGATAACATGCAGTTGCTTCATGTAATATGCAACCATAGATTAAATTGGATAGACATATACCATATGATTTGTGTGGCTTTAGGTGCAAACTGGAATATTCACATATCTTAATGCACTTAGTTTACTTAATTCATATGCAGACTCACAGTGAATTAATGAGCTGAGTAGGTTCGCTATACCTAGACATAGGATAGTGAATAAGTTAGGAGATTTCGCCATCACATGAATAGAATTAATCTTGCTAGCATGGATGATCGACATTTGTATCGAGTAATTAGGTGAAATCGGATGCTCTAACATATTTCATTAATTAAGTTTAGGTTAAATTTAGTTCTTTAGTCCATGTTTTACCATTTTGATTTGCTAGATAAGCTTTAGAGTCTATTCACCGTTAGTAATTAATTAGTTTAGTAATCACCAGTCCTCGTGGGACGATACTCATACTTATCATTATATTACTTGTTTGACATGTACACTTGCATGTAGAATTTCACCGAATAAGTTTTTGGTGCCGTTGCCGGGGATTGGTTGTTTTACTACTGATTAATATTAATATCGAATAGCTTCTTAGTTTAATCTAGCTTTTGTTTTTCTATTTTATTTCTACTTTTAATCTTGTGTTTTGTTGTAGAGAAAAGATCAAGATGGAGAACAATGATGGTACACGTAGATTGCTGAAAGATTATGCACCATCATTTTGGAATGCCACAACAAGCTTTCAGAGGCTTGCAATTCAGGCAAACCACTTTGAGATCAAGCCTGTGCTCATCAAGATGCTTCAAAAATTTGTGCAATATAGTGGGCTACCAAACAAGGATCCAAATGCTCACATTGAAGCATTCCTTGAATTCTGTGACATGATTGGAGATCATGGAGTCACAAAAGATGTTATCAGGTTAAAACTATTTCCATTTTCTCTTAAAGATATAGCTAAAAATTGGTTCTCTTCACTTCCTGCAGGATTAATTACTACATGGGATGATTTGGCTCAAAAATTTCTTGGTAAGTTCTTTCCTTTTGCAAGATTTGCTAAATTGCGTAACGATATTTTCACTTTTGAGCAGATGAATAATGAATTATTGTATAAAGCTTGGGAAAGATTCAAGGAACTTTTAAGGAGATGTCCAAATCATGGACTACCTATATGGCTACAGGTACAAACTTTCTATGATGGGTGTAGTATGAATCTTCGTTGTGTAATTGATACAGCTGTAGGAGGGGACTTACATAGCAGAACACCTGAAGAGGCATTTAACTTCCTAGAGGAAATGACATTTGATAACTATTAATGGTCTACTGAGAGACTACCAATGCGTCAAGCAAGTGGAGTCCATGAAGTAGATATCTTCACCACAATGTGCGCACAATTGGAAATGCTTGATAAGAAGATAGACAACCTAACTATTCTAGTTATGAGACATCAAAATAGAGCATGTGAAGTTTGTGGTGGAGCACATGAGAGCATAGAATGTCAAGTAGGTAACCCTCATGCTCATTATAATGATTATGCTAATTTTGTTGGGATCACTAGCAGGTCACAAAATGATCCTTACTCCAACGTATACAATCCGGGATGGCACAACCATCAATCTTTTTCATGGAGTAACCCAAGTGAGATGAGACCACAACCAACATTTAGGCAAACAGAAGAGGTGAAACCTAATTTTGAGGACATGATCAGTGAGCTGGCCATCACCACAAAGAACTTTACAGAGAGGACTAAGGCAAGATTTCAGAATCAAGAAGCGAGCTTTCAGAGACAAGATGCTTCAATCCGAAGATTAGAAGTGCAGATGAGTCAGCTTATTAGTATGATCTCAAAGATTCAGGAGGGTTCTTTGCCTAGCGATGTGGAGAAAAGCCCTATAGATACCACAGAGGCAATAACCCTAACATATGGCAGCCAAATGGGAGACAATGATGTTAACAATGAGATTTTTGAAGAAATGGATAAGGATGTCAGCATGTAATTTGAGGAGGCACTTGGGAGCAAGCTTGTTCTAGAAAATCCTATGTCCTTTATGCCTCCAGCTCCATCTCCACTGAGATTCCAGCAACGCGTAAAAGATAAGCAGTTTTTGGAATTCCTTGACATATCTTTAAAACTGCACATTAACATTCCTTTTGTAGATGCTCTAGTTCAATTACCTAGTTGTGTAGAATTGTTGAATGAGATACTGGAGAACAAAAGGAAGCTGGAAGTATATAAGACAGTTGTGCTTATTGAAGAATGCTCAACCATCAAACGACACAAGCTATCTCCTAAATTATTGGAGTTTCATCCTCCTTGAGCAACATATGGAGGATAGTTTGGCTGAAAACTATAAAGCAAGCGCTTCTTGGGAGGCAACCCAAGCATTTTGTTAGCAGTTTGGTTAGAAGATTGTCACCATATGCTCATCACAGCTCCATTTTGATAGCCTGCAATCAGGGGAGTTTTCCTTGTTCCTTCTTACTATTGCTTTATTTTCTTTTATCATTGAGGAGAATGCTTCATTTAAGTTTAGGGGTGCTGCTATTGTTGGAAAGGTGCTGTTTTGTTGGGTTGTGTTGGAGGTTGTGTGTTGTGGAAGTTGTTGTTGCATTGGGAGTGTATTGGAAGTGCTTTTTGTTATGTTTGTTATGTTGGAAATGTTGTGATGTTATGTTAAAATTTTCTGTTTTGTGTTAAATGTTTTGTTAGAAAGTCTATTTTTGTGTAAAATCTTTTTCTTGTGTTGGACCATGATTTCTATGATTGGATTCTTTATTGTGCATTCTTGTCAATTCTTAGGGAGATGTAGATTTTGTTCAAACTTGCAATTGTGGTATGTTGTAAGTGTGATTCTGATTATGTTGATTCACTTATTGAGCACTAAAAGTTTGCATTTTCTTGAAATTGTGTGTACCTCTAGAGAACATTCATGTGAATTGTGTGATTTCTTGGATCTCATCCGGATCTTAGAATTTGCTTGATTTCCTCTTGAGGCAAAATCCTAGGTTGCATCTGACTAAGAAAATGATTTAGGCCATCTTTGGATTGATTGAGCCTTTCAAGCTAACCTTGTTTACTTATCCTCAGTCACCCCGCTGAGCCTTGTTGTTATCTTGATTTTGTTAAATGACACCTACACATATATCCCTTAGCCTTTTGATCAATTTTCCTCATTGTCCTATTCCCATGAACATATTGACTTCTGGTGTGTACAAGTTGATTTGAGCATGAGAGAAGTCAAGGAGAATGATGTAGTATGGGAAGCAATTGATTGGAATGACTATGTGTGACATAATTTGTTGTTTCTGTAAATGTTTATGTAAATGCACATGAAAAAAAAAAGATAAAGAAAAAAAAAAGAAAAGCATTTGCTAGATCTCATTATCTTTCGTTAGATTCAAGTCACATAGTTCTCTAAATGAGATCTTTGAGCATTATTATTGAATATAATTGATAAGATAGGATTGAGGTGGCTATATATGTAAATGCTTTTGTTTTGTTTAGTGTTGCACATATGATTGTGGCTTTTGGATATTGTCAAAGTATGATTGGACAAGAAAGAATGCGACTAAGTGGTGGTAAAAAGATCATCTTCATGGAGTAAAAAGGAATGAAGGGCTAGAGTTTTGATGAGATCCTAGAAAGTAATGTGTTCAGGGGTTATTTGAGCCTAAATGACTTCTATCTTACCCTTAGCCCAGCCTTACATTACAAGCTTATGAAAGTCCTATTGATTCTTGGTTAGATGATTGACTTACATTAGTGGAGAGAGGAATGAAAAGCAAACCTATGAGGTTTGGTCAAAGATTTTGAGAGGTTGCATATTAATGTGGATCCATTTGGAATGCATGAAATTGAGAAAAAATGCGGATTTACACACACACACGTGGTTGACATAGTTAAGAGTCTATCTTACCTTATAAACCAATTGCAATGTTTGGATGAAAGTTATATTTTTCTTTGAATTTTTAAGTTAAGCAATTATGGGAGAATATCATGGAATGATTGGTTGTATGTGTTGTTTTGTTCTTTTGCTCGAGGATGAGCAAAAATTTTAAGTTTGGGGGTATTGTTTGGAAGAATATTATGGAAAGATTGGTTGTGTTGTTAAAATAGGTTGTTTAGTGCCTTTTGTGGGTAATTTTTTTGTACTTTTTGTGAGTAATTTTTTTTTATGTTGTCATAATATGTTATTTAGGGCTTCTTTAATGTTTTTTGTGAAAAATTTGTTTTTGTTTGGTGTTGTCATAATGTGTTGTTTAGAGCTTTTGCTCGAGGACGAGCAAAATGTTAAGTTTGGGGGTGTTGATAACTCTATTTTATATAGAGTTATTGTTATTATTTTAGGTTATATTTAATATAGTTTTTATTAGAATATATTTGTATTTTATTATATTTATGTATATTTTGTTGTTTTATGCAGTAAGTTCAAAATAGAAGAAAAATGAAGAAAAGAAGCACAAAACCAAAAGAAAATGAGAAAAGAAAAGAGAGCTTAAAAGGAGAGTTAAAAAGAGGCCTTTTATCAAGCCTTTCATCAAGCTTATGCGGGCTTGTAAAGGAGAAAGGGGCCGAACATTCGGTGGGCCTTGGATGCGAAAAAGGAAAATAGAGAAGTGGGCCAAAAGTGAGAACGTGAGGTTCGCAATTGGGTTTTGGAGGCCGATTAACAAAAGAGAAAAAACGAGAGTCGGACTAAGGGAAGGAGAGAAAAGAAATCGGGGAGAACAAAACAGAGGCGAGAGAAGGGCGAGTAGAGCACTAAACCGGAGAGAGTGGTCGCCGAAGAGTTAGAGGCCGTGCGCGATAGCGCAGGTCTTAGAGAGGTGCGTGACGGTCGGGCAAAAGCCGACCGTTTGCCCTTCGTTTTCTCCGGCGACACACATTTCCGGCTTTTAAAGTGTAATTTCCGGCCATTTTCTAGCATTTTTTGGCCAGGGAAGAAACAGATCTGCAACTCTTGTGTGATTTCCGGCAGCTTTGTGGCGGTTGCGTGCGGTTTCTGGCGGTTTTCCAGCAAAGAACGGCGAACGCCGTTTAAACCCTTTCCATCAGATCTACACGTTTCTGGAGTGGATTTGAAGGATTTCTCAGTAGATTGGCACTCTAGACGTCCCGATCTACCTTTTTGGAAGTTTCTGTGAAGACTGGTGGTGGAAGGTGGCGGCGAATGGCGGCGCGTGACGAAGCGTGCGGAAGCGCGTGACGGCGCGTGTCCAGATCGTTTCACCCCGTTTTTCAGACAGAACCTCTTTCTCCCTCTGATGTGTAGATTTATGCAACCTTTTTGTGATTTGAAGATATTTTTGGTGACAGCTTAATGTTTTTAATTTACAGAATGTGTTGTTTAATTTCTTTCACTGTTCTTTTTTGTGTAAATATTATGTTTTAGTTTAGTTTGTTAGAGCTACGATGTAACTTGATTATGAAGTAGGAATGTTATGATTATTTATGTTTTGTGAGATATTTTATGAATGTGAAGTTGCATGTTACTGATCTTAATGCATTTGGGTGACTAGCTACCACTTAAATGATATGATTTGCATGTTTGAGACCGATAGGAGATAACATGCAGTTGCTTCATGTAATATGCAACCATAGATTAATATGGATAGACATATACCATATGATTTGTGTGGCTTTAGGTGCAAACTGGAATATTCACATATCTTAATGCACTTAGTTTACTTAATTCATATGCAGACTCATAGTGAATTAATGAGCTGAGTAGGTTCGCTATACCTAGACATAGGATAGTGAATAAGTTAGGAGATTTCGCCATCACATGAGTAGAATTAATCTTGCTAGCATGGATGATCGACATTTGTATCGAGTAATTAGGTGAAATCGGACGCTCTAACATATTTCATTAATTAAGTTTAGGTTAAATTTAGTTCTTTAGTCCATGTTTTACCATTTTGATTTACTAGATAAGCTTTAGAGTCTATTCACCGTTAGTAATTAATTAGTTTAGTAATTACTAGTCCTTGTGGGATGATACTCATACTTATCATTATATTACTTGTTTGACATGTACACTTACATGTAGAATTTCACCAAACATTACAGCACGGTTATAACAAAACCAGCTTAGATCATTATATGTTTGTGAAGCACTTTCTAGGTGGTGATTTTGTCATCCTACTCCTATATGTTGATGATATGTTGATTGTTGGCCAGGACATTAAGAAGATTGCTGAGCTAAAGAAGGATTTAGGTAAGTCTTTCACGATGAAAGATTTAGGACCGGTAAAGCTAATCCTTGGTATGGAAGTTAAACGTGACAGAGAACATGGAAAGTTATGGCTATCTCAGGAGAAGTATGTAGAGAAGATACTTTAGAGATTTGACATGGACAAGGCAAAAGCAGTAAGTACTCCACTTGCAAGTTATTTCAAGCTGAGTAAGGAGCAGAAGCTTAAAAGTAAGAGTGATGTTGAATATATGAAGAAAACACCTTATGCATCTGCGGTTGGTAGCTTGATGTATGCTGCAGTAAGCACTAGACCAAATATTGCTCATGCAGTTGGAGTAGTTAGTCGTTTTCTTTCAGATCCTGGTAAAATGCATTGGGAAGCTATGAAGTGGATACTCAGGTACCTTAAAGGAACTCCTAAGTTATGTTTGTGTTTTGGTAATGATGAGCCTGTATTGGTTAGATACACAGATGCAGATATGGCTGGTGACCATGATGAGAGAAGATCTACAACAGGGTACATGCTCAACTTCACAGGGGGAGCAGTTTCATGGCAGTCTAGGCTATAGGATTGTGTTGCCTTATCTACAACAGAAGCAGAGTATATAGCAATCATTGAGGGTGGAAAAGAAGTTCTGTGGATGAAGATGTTTCTTTAAGAACTTGGTATAAAACAAGGGATGGTTATCCTTTATAGCGACAACCAAAGCTCCATCCGCCTCAGTAAGAACACGTCATCTCATTCAAGGTCTAAGCACATTGATGTCAAATATCATTGGATTAGAGATGTATTAGAATCCAAGCAGTTAGATCTTGTGAAGATTCACACTAATGATAATGGAGCAGATATGTTGACGAAGCCACTGACAAGAGACAAGCTAGAGACTTGTCAGCGGGTTGCTGGAATGGACTCCAAGTAGAGTCAATCTAGGGAGCAATGTTCTTTCTCTTATGGTGCAGGGATGTTGCACTAATGTTACTCCAAAAGGGGGAAACTGTTAGGTTTGGAGTAAATTAGTAAGGGTAATTATATAACTACCATGTTTATATTGTGGGTAGTTTATAAGGTTTTCCAGTCTTATTCTATTTAGGTCTCCTAATCTTATTCTATTTGGGTTTCCTTGGTACTTGTATAAAAGGAAACACTATAGGGAAACCTAGGTATGAGGTTATGAGGTTGAGAGAGATTGAGAGAAAACAAAGGTTTTCTGTAAGCACTGTAAGCCCTCCTCATCATAGTGAAGAATTGCTCCTTAGGCCGAGGACGTAGGGATTATCCCGAACCTCGTAATTTCTGTGTGTTCTTTACTTCACTAATATTCTCTTTGTGTGTGCGGTGAGATCCTGAGAGATTTGTGAGTTTAGATTCATGGGTTTATTTTCTAACACCTATTTAATATGACAAGGACAAAGTCCTCAACCATTAGGGCAGACTTTCAACCTTGTCTGGTTTGTTCTTCTCGAGCCTTTTCTTCTCTCTTGATGGATTTCTTCTTCTTATGCTTAATAAATTTTGACAAGTGCTCACGTATTTATTTATTTATTTTAATTGGGCTATGCCTCTTCAGTAACGCGACATATTTGTTAAGGAGATTTGGTCTGTCGACGATGAAAAGTTGACATCTAGATACTAAAGCTGTCAAATGGTGCAATTTGAAATAAGAAAACTTAACTGTCAAGAATAGAAACAAAGATCGAGTAAAAGAAAAGAAGAAAGAAAAACTCTTCCATTCCCACTTGATCACACTTGGTGGTTGTACGAATTGCAGTAGGTAATGGACAATAAGAACGTATGTAAATAAATATCGAAAGTCACGTCAGTTACGTGTACAATTATCGTCTCCAAGTAAAAAAAAAACATATGTAATTGAAAAGGTCAAGTGATTGGAAATCGTTCAATGATTTCTACATCTCGGTAACAAAGCTTTAAGCGGCAAGATAACTATATTTCTGGCATTACATGATAATGGCATTTATTAATTGAATTCATATGATGAATATGGATGGTGGTGGAAATTAATGAAGTGACCTTCTTATCTAATCCACTCAGACACTGTTACCTTATCTATCCAAAACTTCTCTAGTAAGAAGTCTTTCTTTTGATGAAATTCAACTAATGATGATATTTTCCTTGCTGGCAACCACCAAGTGTGAAATTATGCCACCCAGCAAATGAGAACCACCCTATCAATTCGTGGTATTCATGGGGACCTAGGTTCTCTCCGCAACTAGATAAATCTTGATGGACTATGTGATTAACACATCTACCTTCAAATTTAGACAATCCCAAGAGACTTGTAATATAAATAGGGAGAAACCAAAAATAAAAAATAAAAAATAATAACAATAACAAAAAGGCACATTTGTTCAAAAAAATGATAATTGTTGAGTCATTGTCATAAAATCTAAAATTTGATGAAAAAGTTAATTTACAAGTTGGAATGATATTTTTGACATTTAAACATCATTAAAAGATTATATATTTTTTTATGTAAAACTTTTGTTCTACAATATTCTCTCATATATTAATCATACATTATGCTTAGGGTTGAGTGAAGTAGAATAGAAAATTCCCTACACGTGGAGCATATTCTAAGGACTCAAAGTTGAATTGCACTTTAAATTAATGATCATAGACTTTAATATTATATTAAATATATTCAAATTTTTATATAAGAATCATATATTTAGTTGAAGAGACATTTTTTACATTTAAATATTGGATATGTTTCTAATAAAATATGACTGTTTGTAATTTGCAACTTGATAATCTAGAGAGGGAGGCATTTCAAGAGAATTCCCACGTGAAACATGACAATCTTTTGCATGAAAACACTCAATTTTATCTGTCATTAAACACCTACTATTTTTGCTGAAATTTAAGTTCAAGTTAATAATATGGACCAATTTAAATTGTCCTTAGGGTTGAAAGTTGTGCTTGCTTTGCATGGGGTTGTTGTTTCCACCAAGACATAATTAGCACGTGCTTGCATCAAAGTCAATGCCTTCCACTATGGCCCTGGCATAAAGCTTTCTAGCTTGTATTTAATCCTTCGCCAATTTCAACATAAATTTTTTTTTGAAAAGAAACATTCTCTTTCACTATATTAAAAAAAAAGAGTCTTGGAGAATAAATTTTGGGTTTCATAAGAAAGAATGTGTTATTTTTAATCTAATAAAGGAAGTTAACCATCCTTATCATTTGTCAAAGGTAGCTTTCTTAGATCGTGAAACAACCTTCTTAATTAACTAAAATGTGTAGCCAACTCAAATAAGCTTCATTATGATGATTTTAAATAGATGGTCTTCAAGATCAAACTAAATGCATTAAATAATCATATATATCTCAATCCAAGATGAATTCACAAAAAATCATTCAAGGAATGTATTAAATAGTTTAGCAATAAGTTTCACTCCTTGAATCACAACAAAGATCTATTCTTCTTTCAACAATCATTGTTCAATTACTTATATTAACTGGGAAACATCATACTAGGAAGCTTTGTGATTTTCTTTTTCTTAGATTGTTTATGCCTTTTTGCTTTCAAACTCCAGTATCAACACGTTTCTACAGAAAAGAAGAAAAAGAAAAGAAAGAAACTTCAATGAAAAATTATAGAAGTAGCTACTAGCCATTTCCTAACGTTTTATTCGTTAGTGTGTCAAAATTATAGGCATTTCCTAACATTTTATTCAGTAGTGTCAAAAAAAAAAAAAAGAACAAAGAACAAAGCTTGCTCGAAGGCATATAGGTTGGAATTTAGGTACAATTCAGAGAGGTAGAAAAAGGTATCGGTAGAGTGCAATGAGAGGTAGCGTTATTTCGGTGAAGAGTGGTGCTCGGTATAAGAGCATGCTTGGTGTCTGCGATGAAGGCTGACATGGCGGGGTCAGTCACGAGGGTGGAGGCACAAGCAGCAAACTAAACATATCTTTCGGTCGTTTAGGAAAGGTTCTGATTCCCATTAGTGTTTGTCCTATTTTAGGCAATGTAGCCCTATAAAATCTTTCACCTTCTTTTGATCGTTGGACAAAGGCTTTTGGGGGAGTCTTTGAAAGATGCATTGTGGTGGATAAAACTTTTGTCATGAACGGGGTGTTTTAGAAAGAGGAATTGTGTGGGCCTTTTACTAATATGGTGCATTGAACAAAAGGGAAAAGAGTCTTTTCTGACTTAGGGAAATAGGAGAAAAGACTCCTTTATAAGAAAGTCAGGCTCAAATGGGAGCTTATGCCAACAAAAAGAGAATAGAACATGAGTTTGCTATTGGCGATTCGATATATTTGAAGATTCAGTCCTACCGCCAGTACTCTTTATCCCAGAGAAGAGATTATAAGTTATCCCCTTGCTATTATGGTGCTTTTATGATCACCTAAAGGGTGGGGAAGGTAGCATATAAGTTAGCCTTACCACCTGATGCTATAATTCACCCTACCTTTCATGTGTCACAATTGAAAAAGGCTATTGGTAGAACTCATGAATGTTTTTTATACTCCTATTAAGTTGCCTCCTTAGCGAGTGTTTGATCACTTCATTCTGCTACGACCAAGGAGTGAGCTTGTCATTTTACGACCTCATCATTATTTGTTTATGCAAAAAAAGGAGATAGAAAGGATGATGGAGGAAATGTTGCTTGCTGGAATCATTCATCCTAGCACTAGTCCTTTTGCTTCATCAGTGTTACTAGTTAGAAAACAAGATGAGTCATGGCACTTATGTGTAGATTATTAAGCATTGAATGAACTCACGATCAAAGATAAGTTTTCTATTCCAATTATTGATGAGTTGTTGGATGAACTACATGGAGCCATATGGTTTTCTAAATTGGATTTAAGATCCGATTATCATCAAGGAAGGGTGCACCTAAAGGATATTCACAAGACAGCTTTTAGAACTCATTAGGGTCATTTTAAATTCTTAGTTATACCTTTTGGGTTGACTAATGCTCTAATGACATTCCAGGCACTTATGAATTCCACATTCCAAAAGTATTTGCAAAAGTTTGTTTTGATCTTCTTTGATGACATATTAGTATACAACCCTGATTTGGAAAGTCATGGTAATCATCTACACATAGTACTGAGCATGTTAAAAGAACATCAATTGTTTGCTAAGCATAGTAAATGTGCCTTCACTTAGAGACATGTGAGAGTATTTGGGGCATATTATGTCAATAAGGGGTATAGAAGCAAATCCTCAGAAAGTGGAGAGTATAATGTCCTAGCCATATCCCACCATAGTTGAAGAGTTACGAGGGTTTCTTAGATTGACTGGGTATTATAGGAGGTTTGTTAAAAATTATGGGCAGATCACTCAACCCCTAACGCAATTGTTAAGGAAGTGGGGGTTCCAATGGACAAAGGAAGCTTAGAAAGCCTTTCAAAAGTTGAAGCATGCCATGAGTTCAACACTAGTATTAGTTCTACCTAACTTTGATAAGCTATTTGTGGTAGAGACTAATGCATGTTATGGAGGTATATGAGCGGTTTTAATGCAAAAAAGGAGACCTATTACTTATTTAAGTAGAGCCTTATCACAAAAAACATTTGGGGTTGTTTACATATGAGAAGGAACTCTTGGCCATTGTGTTAATAGTGTAGAAATGAAAATCTTATCTACTTGGTAATCACTTCATTATAAGGACTAATCATTCTAGTTTGAAATACTTACTAAAATAATGAGTTTGTACTCCAGCACAACATAAGTGGCTCACTAAGCTTTTAGGCTTTGATTATTAAATCCAATATCGGCAAGAAAATGAGAATAAGACAATAGATGCACTTTTTGGTTTTCCTCCAAAGGCTGAACAAATAGAGCTTAACCATTTTTCTGTGTTACAACCATGTTGGATTCAAAAAGTAATCTAGAGTTATGAGAGGATGATTAGTTACAACCCATCTTAGCAAGTCTTGTTGTGGATTTAGATAGTCAACTAGGGTTTGCATTGAGCAATGGGGTATTAAGATATAATGGCATAACAGTAGTGGGAAAACAAAGGGCCTTAAGGGAACAAATTGTTCAACACTTGCACGATTTGGAGGTAGAAGGACACTCAGGGATCTCAGACACTCTTAAACGCATCTAGCAACAATTTTATTGGCTCGCTATGAAACAGATGGTAACTATTTGTGTTTCTAAATGTGATATCTATTAGAGATATAAGTCAAGAAAAGTACCATACCTAGGATTGTTACTACCATTACTAGTTCCTGAACAAGCATGGCAAGAGGTTAGTATGGATTTTATTGAAGGATTACTGAGAAGTGAAGGGAAAGATATCATTTTGGTAATAGTGGATCATTTCACCAAATATGCTCATTTCATGGGATTGAGTCACCTTTTTTTTGCTTCTTAAGTGGCTGTACTTTTCATGGATGGCGTAGGGAAACTACATGGTATTCCTTCCATAATTATAAGCGATTGAGATGCTTTATTTATTAGTAAATTACGGGAAGAGTTATTCAGGATCTTGAGGGTTAAGCTCCATTGCGGCACAGCTTACCATCCACAGACTGATGGCCAAATAGAAAGGGTTAATTAATGTTTAGAGTAATATCTGAGGTGTTCAAGTGGGGAAAGGCCAAAATAATGGCATTTTGGGCTAGTGTTAGCGAAGTGGTGGTATAACACCAACTATCATTTTTTTTATTTATAAATGACCCCTTTTGAAGCCTTGTATGGGGTATAAATTGAGCCAACCTCCTTATCATAATTTTGGGCATGCTTAGGATGATTCTATCAGAGATTTTTTACGGGAGCATGTTTAAAGGGTGCAATTGATCAGGTTTCATATATAGGAAAGTCAAGCTCGAATGGAAGCTTATGCCAACAAGAAGAGAACAAAACGTGAGTTTGTTATTGGTGATTCAGTATATTTGAATATTTAGCCCTACTGCCAGTACTCTTATCCCAGAGAAGAGGTTATAAGTTTGCCCCTTGCTATTATGGTCCTTTTATAATCACCCAGAGGGTGGGAAGGTAGCATATAAGTTAGCCTTACCGCTTGATGCTACAATTCACCCTACCTTTCATGTGTCATAGTTGAAAAAGGCTACTGATAGAAAATGTAAGATGTATCCAAGAGTTTCATTGATTGATGGAGAAGGCAGATTGCCACTAGAACCGGTTAAAGTGTTGGATTGTCACATCGTCAGAAGAGGAGATGAATCACGTGTAGATTTTTTGATTTAGTGGTTTGAGCATCCGAAGTGTAATCCTACTTAAGAAGATGTGGAATATATCTAGAGACAGTTTCCAACATTTAACATCAATCCTTGAGAGGGCAAGGATTTTGTGGAGGGGTAGGTATTGTCATGGGCGGTGTGTTTAGAAAAGGCAGAAGAGGAATTGTGTAGGCCTTTTACTAATACAATGCATTGAATAAAAGGGCAAAAGAGTCTTTTCAACTTATGGCAACATGAGAAAAGAGGCAGCTACAGTGTAGCTGACATCTAGAGAATTGTATAACTTGCTTTATTGTTCTAGTGAGTCTGATTTATGATCTAGTCTTGGAATGTTTTCCTGGTTCTTCTGTTTTGTATTGTTGATTGTGAACTTGGTTGTGGGGTATTGAGGCTTTGGATGATTTTAGGTTGTTATGCTATTGGATTTTTAGGAGAAATCCCAATTATCTTTTCATTGGAATTTCTTTGTTCTTACAACTTCCTAGCTTCTTTTTTATTTTCTTCCGTTCATCTTTTCTTCCTTAATTGTGAAAATTGAAGGAGTCAAAATGGTGGATGTGACATAGGAAAAAAAAAGTATATATATTACAAAAAAGTAATACATAAAAGAAGATTTCATTAATTTAATGCTTTAAAATTTTAAGTTAAATTTGTGTCTTTTTTCATGATATTAGAGTCAAAACCTTTTCTTAACATCCTAATATATTTGGATAAACAAAATTCACATAGAAAATAGCATCACAATGTGGATGCCCAAACTTACATTGCCATGAGGGTACATGTTGTGATATAAATGATTAGTCTTATATTATTAAGAAATTCATTGAAAACTTCAATTCAATCTTCAACTCCTCGCTTATGAATAAAAATTCTTGTAGGAACTACTAACTCACACTATAGTAAGGGGACATGTAAAGTACTACATAGAAAATATAAAAGTATAAAGGTAATATATAAAAAAAAGAACTTTTTTGACTTAATATTTTAAGATTTTAAGTTAAATATAAATAGTTCTTTATGAAATTAAAAAATATAATACCAACCAACTCTCTAAGTATATTATTTTAGTATTTGAAGTATTAAGGAGGATAGAGTTCTTACTATTTAAGTAATGTCTCAGAAAGAGAAGGAACAAAAAAATGAAAGAAAAATTCTTAACATGGGTTATGGTCACATGTTAAGTTTAAGCTGGTATTCTGCATCTTATACACAGCTTTAATGAATACCAGTAGCTGTGTTTCCATCCAATGACATGTACCAAATCCGTCTATGCTCATTCTCAAACCGCCTCACCTTCCGTGCATACATTTGTTAGAAAAGCAAAAGAAGCAATCACCTTATCAATTACGCTAATTAACAATCTGAGATCAAGTGTTTTTCGTGTCACAACGTTAATAAGGTGTCATATCTAAATTTCATCTCCAGTATCAATAGTTAACAAATTTCAAGTCGTAATTGACAAGCTGAATGGGAAAGTTTGGAGTTAAGAGGATTAAGAGTGCAGTCTCCGCTAACGCCTTAACCTCCTATCCTAGCGTTAGCCCCAGCTTCTTTGAGCTTCACCATAGTGTAGGTAGTTGACCCCGCTAAGGCCCCAAGGACAAGTGCCACCATGTATATCCAAAATCCTTTCTGATTTCCTGATGCAGCGGCAGAACCCAATAGTTGGTACAGGATTCATTGATGCCCCAGGCGTAGTTCAGCTAAGACAACCACACCTTCAATGTATCCTTATGAAGATGTTAAGACGAATTTACTATATCAAAACCGAAGATCGAAGTAGTTGCTGACCCTGCTACAATTTCTATGCCAGCCATTTCTTCCACAGTACCACGGAATCCTCACGTGTGAGAAATGTAGAAACTGGTAAGCTGGGATTTGGATAAAACGTTCTTCACTAAAACATAAACCAGGCTTACAATATGAACAAAGTGTAACGAAGAATTTGTGCTTCGTTGTTTTTTAATGGAAACAAGAAAGAAATCAAAGAATGCTATTCTATCTATAGGCAAGTGAGAATCGATGCTAAATTCCTGATCTTGATCATCCAATTAGCGTCTAGCAGCTTGCCTGGGTGAGTCATCCTTCTTAACGGTCTCATACGTGAGGATGGGTTGGAAAATGTGTGCTGGCAGTGTAGGCGTGCCGGGGGAAATGGAGAAGCTTCTACCGAGAGTCATCAAATCCACGCTTATGAGGCATCCTTTCACCGGGTGATCCACGTTAGGATCCTCAACAACCACCCTCAAGCTTGTGGCCAATAAAAGTCTAAGACCCCCAAGGTTAGAGAGAAGATGATAATGTTGACAAATGTTCAATGGTTTGACAATAACATCAGCCAATAGCAGCTTTCCATTGTGATTGTTACGGTGCATGCATAAACTAACTTAATAAATGAACTAGGAAAGAAATATCAATGAGAGTCATGTCCAGATAATTCAATTTGCCAGTGAAGCTGTTAATAATTAAGAATATCTTCAAGAAGAGGATCATCAATATTAAGACAAACGAACAAACCTACTAATCATATTGAACAATGGTAAGAAGCAAATTAGTTTCCATTGGATTCTCAACTTGTTTAACCCACCTCAAACACTAATTCTAATATATGCTTCCTCTGACTAATATGCATATCATGGTTGTCTCTAAGAATCTTAATACCAAGAAAATATTTGAGTTCATTAAGGTCCTTGATATGAAAGATAGAATGTAAGTGAAGAATCAGTTCTAATAATGGTAGTGGAAAGAGATTAAACGATTGTGAGGGAAAATTGGTAATAGGAGGAAACGTAAGAGGGATTTGTGGTTGGAATCCGGCTGGGTTTTACAGATAAATTGACTGATAACGTCGTCTTAGACGCAGAAACGTGCTAAACTCTAACAGATATAGAAGCTCGATGGTCCAAGGCTAAGTGAAAAGTACTCGAAACAAAAAAAAAGCAATAAAAAGATAAAAAGAGAAGGTGGCCTCAGATCTTGTAACTTCAAAGATTGTTTTTCCAAATAAATCTTGATTTGTGAACATTTAGTTAAAATGTATGCGTCGTTCCAAATTATCTTGAGCTTTTACACTTTCATGTTTATCCATCAACTGTAATCTTTTACTGCAAATACGATCATTTTATCTACTTTACAATGCCTTCATTATCCTACATTCAATCAAAATATTAACCCAAAATTTGATAAATGCTTTGTTAGTCTAGTGCAATTGAATAAACCTATACTGAATGCTGAGTGAAATCAAAAAAATAAAAATCACAAGAAAATTGGAGGAACAATGTAATAGAATATACTATGATCAAGTATTTGGGAGTGTAAGATGATATCAAAATATGAATTGATTCAATTATATTGGGAAAAAAAAAGTTTCATATTAAAAAAATTAGAAATCTTTTTTTGTTTCTCTAATCAATGTCCTATGTTTGTCTCCATCTTTATCGCTTATTATTTGCTTTCTCTATTTTGGGATTCTAAATCATTGATTTCCCTCCTCTCTTTCTATGGATATTCCCACTTTTTCTTTACTTATTTTATTATTATTTTAAATTTCGATTGTCTTTTGAGCTCTGAAGATCATTAAAATTATTTTTCTTCATCCAAAATTTCTAAAATACATGTCATTGTAGTTCATACAACTGCTTAAAATGCTAATCATAAAGTTGAATCAAATAACTCAAAATTCATTGTAACAATATTTCTTACATCTAAGGAGTCTCAAGCTCCCACCATTTTAGTGATAATCCTACAAGTGTCATGTTGCAAGGCCTCGGACAACACAATCATTTGGCGGGGGTCAATTGTCTCACTTGAACCTTTCTAGTAAAGAAACTCTTGACTTTCATGTTGAGTAAAATATTTTCCAAAGTACTTTGATAGTTAACATTTTATTGTATGTGTATTAATTTTGATATATTTGCACTAACATATTACATAAAGACAGAGAGAGTTGTTAAAACATCATATTCTCATTATAGCCCAATTCCATGTATGAACGAAGTAGATATGAGATTTTCACGATAGATTTATAAACGTAGCATATATTAGAACTTCTTCTGAAGATCTTCAACAATCGTCTTGTCAAGTTGGAAGGCCTTGGCGAGAACGTTGGGATCAATGGGGGGATCAGATCCAAAAACAGCATCGGCAATAGTGATGACCCCAGCGTTTTGGCTGCTCAATCCAGCAAAGGCAACAGCATTGGTGTCTCCCACGTTGACTTGGAAGTGAATGAGACCGACTGGGAAGACAAAGACATCCCCCTTGTTTAGAACCTTCGTGAAAAGGCGGTTTTCTCCGTTTGCTAGGTTGGATGTGACAAAACCAACGTCGAGAGTACCCTCTGCGACCACTATAATCTCAGTTCCACCAGGGTGTGTGTGGGGAGGGTTCTGGCCATATGGTGCATAGTCGATACGGACTAGAGATATGCCGAGGGTGTTGAGACCTGGGATTCTATCTACGTCCACAGTAGTGACATTCGACCCAACTCGATTGCTCGTGTCTCCAGTGTTTTGGAGCCCTGAGGTGAAAAAGTCTTCTGCCTTGACAAGCTTAGGATCCTTGCAGAATTTGCCATTCACGAACACTGCAGCAAAGATATTGAGATATTCATAATAAGAAAGCAATTTATGAGGGTCTTGCTTTACTTAACTTGACAACCTTTGTTAAGCAGGAGCTTGATAAATGAATGAGTAAAATACAAGTGTATACCTCCATTCTTGGGCTTGTCAACTGCTACACAGAAGTCCTGAAGTGGGCTAGGATCGTAGGCAGAGACAAAGGAGGATGTCAGTGATAGGAGGGCAACAGTTACAAGGAAACAGACTACTTTCGCCATTTCTTAAGTGTTTAACTTCTTTCCAATGATATTGTTTTGGTAATGGGTGAGAAAGTATCTCCAGGCACATCTCTATTTATAGTTAACAACCATTGAGTTGGTCCATAGTCAGTGTCAAGTTGAATAATTCAGTTCTTCAGCAGTTACATATTTCATACGGCACGGGCGAAGTTCTGCAACCACTACAGCAGACTTTCAACCTTGTGTGGTTTTTCTTCTCGAGCTTTTCGTTATCTCCAGACGATTTCTTCTCTTATGCCTAACAAATTTTGACAAGCGCCCTTTCTTTTTTCAGTTGGGCCTTGTCACTTCAGTAACGTGAAATTTGTAAAGGAGCTATGGTCTATCGACGATGCGAATATTGACATCTACATGCTGAAGCTGTCAAGTAGAGAAACGAAGATTGAGTAAAGAAAAGAAGAAACAAAAACTCTTTCGTTCCCTTCGCTCTTCCGTTGCCACTTGATCACACCTAATGGTTGTTGGAATGCCGGCACGGTGGGTGACAATTGATATCTTTGCCCAAAAAAAAAAAAAGAAAAAAGAAAAGAAAGAAACTAAGATATACTTGCACGCTCTCATATAAAAAAGTTTATTTAGCAGCAGTTCGGAATATTCTATGCAATAATGGGACTCTTACTCCCTTTTAATCATTTCCTTTTTCCTTTCGCTTTTTACATATAGTTCTGGAGGCATCTTGGTTAAGCATAATGGACAATAGAACGACGTAAAATATCCAAAGCCACGTTAGTTACGTCTACAAGTATTGGTCTCCGAATCAGAAAACAAATGTATTTGAAAAGTTCAAGTAATTGAAAATCGTCTAATGACTTCTGCTGGTACATCATAATCTTGTTGACTAATGGAATTAATATCAAGAATTTTAATGCTAGTGGTAATTAATGAAATTACCATCTTATTTAATCCACATATATGTTATTACCTTATCTATGCAGAACTTGTCTTGTAAGAAGTCTCCTCTTCTCTTTTTCTTTGTTTGAAATTCAACCGATGATCATCTTGATGGACTATGTGATGAACACATCTACCTTCCAATTGAGACAGTCCCAAGAGATTTGTAATATGACCCAGGAGAATCCAGAAAAAAAGAAGAAGAAGATAAAAACAAGCGTATGTTCCAAAAAATGATGATTGTTGTGTCATTGTCATAATGGAAGATGTCCATAGATACATCCCTGCGTCCATCGTTGAATATGTTAAACAAATTTAAAGTCCAATTAAAAAATAATTCATGAGTTGGAATGATATTTTGTGCATTTAAACTTCACCAAGGGGTATATATTTTGTATGTGAAACTTTTGTGTTTAATATTCTCTTGTATTTTGAATATACCTTAAACTTAATGTTGAATGAAGTAGAATAGATGTTTTCCTACACATAGACCCTATTTTAAAGGCACAAAATTGAATGAAAGTTTAATGAGAGGAAAACATCAAACTGCTACTTGACATAGTCCCGAGAGACTTCTAATGTCACCCAGAAGAAAGAACAAAGTATCTAGAAAGAAGCAACTGCTCCAAAAAAATTATAACTGTTGATTGGTTGTCATGATGGAAGATGACTTTTTGATTTGCCACTTGATAATGAGGAGAGAGAGGCAATATAGGCAAAGTCCTAGGTGAAGTGTGACAATCTTTTGCAAGAAAACACTCAGTTTCATCTACCATTAAAGAGCTATTGCATGTGCTAAAATTTGACTTATGAAAGAATGGAGAATAGGATTGATATTGGAAAACTAGTTTCACTTGAAAAATGAAGAAAATGAAGAATAATAAAATTGTGATTTTTTTTTTGAAAATTTTACTAATTGATTTACAACAATTGAATTTATGCAATTTATATACAATTCAATGAATTAAGAAAGGAAAGAATTAATCAAAATTTTTACAAAGAATTAAGAGTAGATTTGGACAAAATTTCATGACAACGACAACTTGATTCTTAGAGGCAAACAAATGGGTTCTTGTGTTAATGTGGGGCTAAGGCTAATACGATTGTTGACAAGGAGAGAGAGGCAATATTGGCAAAATCCTAGGTGAAGCGTGACAATCTTTTGCAAGAAAACACTCAGTTTCATCTACCATTAAAGAGCTATTGCATGTGCTAAAATTTGACTTATGAAAGAATGGAGAATAAAATCGACATTGGAAAACTAGTTTCACTCAAAAAATGAAGAAAATGAAGAACAATAAAATTGTGATTTTTTTTTGAAAATTTTACTAATTGATTTACAACAATTGAATTTATGCAATTTATATACAATTGCAATGAATTACGAAAGGAAAGAATTAATCAAAATTTTTACAAAGAATTAAGAGTAGATTTGGACAAAATTTGGTGACAACGGCAACTAGATTCTTAGAGGTAAACAAACGGGTTCTTGTGTTGACATAAGGCTAGGGCTAACACAATTGTTGACAAGGAGAGAGAGGCAATATAGGCAAAATCCTATGTGAAGCGTGACAATCTTTTGCAAGAAAACACTTAGTTTCATCTAACATTAAAGAGCTATTGCATGTGCTAAAATTTGACTTATGAAAGAACAGATAATAGGATTCATATTGGAAAACTAGTTTCACTTGAAAAATGAAGAAAATGAAGAACAATAAAATTGTGATTGTTTTTGAAAATTTTACTAATTGATTTACAACAATTGAATTTATGCAATTTATATACAATTCAATGAATTAAGAAAGGAAAGAATTAATCAAAATTTTTACAAAGAATTAAGAGTAGATTTGGACAAAATTTGGTGACAACGACAACTTGATTCTTAGAGGCAAACAAATGGGTTCTTGTATTAATGTGGGGCTAAGGCTAATATGATTGTTGACAAGGAGAGAGAGGCAATATAGGCAAAATCCTAGGTCAAGCGTGACAATCTTTTGCAAGAAAACACTCAGTTTCATCTACCATTAAAGAGCTATTGCATGTGCTAAAATTTGACTTATGAAAGAACGGAGAATAAGATCGACATTGGAAAACTAGTTTCACTCAAAAAATGAAGAAAATGAAGAACAATAAAATTGTGATTTTTTTTGAAAATTTTGCTAATTGATTTACAACAATTGAATTTATGCAATTTATATACAATTGCAATGAATTAAGAAAGGAAAGAATTAATCAAAAATTTTACAAAGAATTAAGAGTAGATTTGGACAAAATTTGGTGACAATGGCAACTAGATTCTTAGAGGCAAACAAACGGGTTATTGTGTTGACGTAAGGTGATAACTCTATTTTTATAGAGTTATTTTACCTATTTTAGGCAATAAATAACTTTAATAATTGAGAGAAAACATTTGAACTCCTTTTTATTTACTTAACTTTATCTTGTTTATGTAGCACAAGGAGGCAAGGAGAAAAGGAATGAATATGGAGAACCTGATGCTTATTATGTGGCAAAATCGTAATATCAAGATCATGAGAGTCAAGATGGGCTTGGGCTTTGGATGATTGTTATTACATTTTCTATTGTTATTGGGTTTTCTATTTATTTAGAAAACACAGTCATGTTAGGAATTCAAATCCTAATTAATTTAGAAGTTCAAAATCCAATTGTTTTAGATCTTTAAAACCTAATTGTTTTAAATCTCTAAAACCCAATTCTACTAGGATAGGAGGTAGGTCTAAACCTAAACCATATTTAAGAGAAGAGAAGAGGCAAAAGAAGGAGGAGGAGGAAATTGAGCACAACTCAAGAGAGAGGCCAGGAATTCAAGGTTTTCTTGAAGAGAAGACAAAAAGGGTAACAGACTTCTTGTTCTTGAATTTAAGATGCCTTCTTTATTCCCTATTATTATTCTTCCTCATTATTTCTTTATGTTTTAGTTTACTTTTGTTAGAGCGACGATGTAACCTAATTATGATGGTATCAATCTTATGATTGTTATGTTTTGCAAGATATTTTGTTTATGTGAAATTGCATATTACTATGTTTAATGCTTTTAAGTGATTAACTACCACTTGAATGATCTGATTTACATGTTTGAGACCGACAGGAGATGATATGCAGTTACTTCTTGTAATATGTAACCATAAATTAAATATGGATAGACATATACCATATTGTTTGTGTGGCTTTTGGTGTAAACTGGGAATGTTCATAGATCCTAATGCATTTGGTTTGTTTCAATTCACATATAGAGATATAGTGAATTAATAAACTAAGTAGGTTTGCTATACCTAAACATAGGATAGTAAATAAATTAGGAGATTCCACCATCACATAGATATTATCCCTCTTGCAAGCATAAATAATCAATATTAATATTAGTAGTTATGGTGAAATCATATGTTCTAACATATTTTGTGTATTTAGTTTTCTTAAATTTAGTTAATTAATTTATCATTTATCATTTGGATTTGTTAGATAAATTCTAGGAGTTATTCACTGTTAGTAATTAGTTGGCTTAGTAATCACCAATCTCTGTAGGACGATATCTTTCTTATCATTATATTACTTGTTTAACATGTTCACTTGCATTTAAATTTCACCGAACATAAGGCTAGGGCTAACACAATTGTTGACAAGGAGAGAGAGGTAATATAGGCAAAATCCTATGTGAAGCGTGACAATCTTTTGCAAGAAAACACTTAGTTTCATCTAACATTAAAGAGCTATTGCATGTGCTAAAATTTGACTTATGAAAGAACAGAGAATAGGATTCATATTGGAAAACTAGTTCCACTTGAAAAATGAAGAAAATGAAGAACAATAAAATTGTGATTTTTTTTTTAAATTTTACTAATTGATTTACAACAATTGAATTTATGCAATTTATATACAATTCAATGAATTAAGAAAGGAAAGAGTTAATCAAAACTTTTAAAAAGAATTAAGAGTAGATTTGGACAAAATTTGGTGACAATGACAAGTTGATTCTTAGAGGCAAACAAATGGGTTCTTGTGTTAATGTGGGGCTAAGGCTAATATGATTGTTGACAAGGAGAGAGAGGCAATATAGGCAAAATCCTAGGTGAAGCATGACAATCTTTTGCAAGAAAACACTCAGTTTCATCTACCATTAAAAAGCTATTGCATGTGCTAAAATTTGACTTATGAAAGAACGGAGAATAAGATCGACATTGGAAAACTAGTTTCACTCAAAAAATGAAGAAAATGAAGAACAATAAAATTGTGATTTTTTTTGAAAATTTTGTTAATTGATTTACAACAATTGAATTTATGCAATTTATCTACAATTGCAATGAAATAAGAAAGGAAAGAATTAATCAAAATTTTTACAAAGAATTAAGAGTAGATTTGGACAAAATTTGGTGACAACGGCAACTAGATTCTTAGAGGCAAACAAATAGGTTCTTGTGCTAATGTGGGGCTAGGGCTAACATGATTGTTGACAAGGAAGGAAAGGCAATATAGGCAAAATCCTAGGTGAAGCGTGACAATCTTTTGTAAGAAAACACTCAGTTTCATCTACCATTAAAGAGCTATTGCATGTGCTAAAATTTGACTTATGAATGAACAAAGAAGAGGATCGACATTTGAAAACTAGTTTCACTTGAAAAATGAAGAAAATGAAGAAAAATAAAATTGTGATTTTTTCTGAAAATTTTGCTAATTGACTTACAACAATTGAATTTATGCAATTTATATACAATTGCAATGAAATAAGAAAGGAAAGAATTAATCAAAATTTTTACAAAAAATTAAGAGTAGATTTGGACAAAATTTGTTGACAACGGCAACTAGATTCTTAGAGGCAAACAAACAGGTTCTTGTGCAAACGTGGGGCTAGGGCTAACACGATTGTTGACAAGGAAGGAAAGGCAATATAGGCAAAATCCTAGGTGAAGCATGACAATCTTTTGCAAGAAAACACTCAGTTTCATCTACCATTAAAGAGCTATTGCATGTGCTAAAATTTGACTTATGAATGAACAAAGAAGAGGATCGACATTGGAAAACTAGTTTCACTTGAAAAATGAAGAAAATGAAGAAAAATAAAATTGTGATTTTTATTGAAAATTTTACTAATTGAATTTATGCAATTTATATACAATTGCAATGAATTAAGAAAGGAAAGAATTAATTAAATTTTGTACAAAGAATTAAGACTAGATTTGGGCAAAATTTGGTGACAATAGTAACTAGATTCTTAGAGGCAAACAAACGAGTTCTTGTGCTAATGTAGGGCTAAGGCTAACACGATTGTTGACTTGGCAAACATAGTGGAAATGTTGGTTTTTATGGCTTAACAAGAAGGGGGGTTGAATTGTTTTATAGGCTATTTAAAAATAAAAAGAAAGCTTGAAACAGTTTGTAATATTAACGTAAACACAGAAACAAATGCAGTATGGCACAATCAGAATTCAAAGCTTTAATACTCTTCTTTCAAGTCAACGAAGATAGTATCACAATTTAGCACTTCAAATATTCTTATAAATTCAAAGACTAGTAATAACACAGCAAGTGCTCTAAGGAGATTAACGCAATAATAAGAACACAAATTCACACTAGATTTACCACGGTGGTTCGCCAGTCACACCTTAAGTCCTACGTCCACCCTTTTCTCCTTCAATCAAACCGATTGAAGTCTCCTTTACTCAACTAAGTTAGGAGAAAACGTTCTCCCTAACTTAAACAATTCCTCTTCAAGGAATCTCTTGTACAAGATATTACAATATGATCAAAAGATCATCAATTAATTACAAATCCCAAATAGTATGACAAATAGTGGGATTTTGTAATCAATAGGAGCTAATATGATGTAGATATAACAGTTCTCAACTCCTATCATGAAAACCCTAAAATGGAGTAAATTAGGGTTTCGGGTTCCTCTCAATGCTTATGTGCAATAATTGTATTTTAATGAAATCAGCACATAAACAGAGCTATACAAGGTTGAATCGATGATATAAGCAAATAGAAAAGTATTTAATCACAATATCACCGTAGCCTTGAATATCACGGATTCTCAAGTAGATTGCAAGATCAAGGAATGAGCTCAATAATAGAATCTCTTCTCAATAAAGACTTCAGAATGTTGTCAGCTTTTCTAACCCTTCTTCGTAGAACAACTTCTCTTAAATAGAAAAGTTAGGGCTAGGGTTTCAAACACATCAAACCTCAATAATGAGCTATCTTCCAGTTGGAACAGTAGATTAGCCTTCAGATCTTCCTTCTCCATCTTGAATCAGACTGTTCTGACACCGGTCTCATTAGAAATCCTCCCGTTGAGGATTCGGTCACCAGTGGCACTGTTCTCCTCTTTCTCTTGCTTTCTCTCATATCGGCATCTCTTCGATGCTCTTCAGCTTAGGACATCAGGTAGATAAGTGAGAGCATGTTAATGAAACGGTGAGTTTCATTCTCAACGTCTGCAAGTTGATTTGGACCGGGAGCAAGCCTAACAGCGTGAGCTAATGTGGATCGAGAGTAAGCCTGATAACACAAGCTAGTATGGACTGAGAGCAAGCTTGATGAGCTGATATGGACCAAAAGCTTAAGAGGTTCGAGTGCTATAGACCCGAGAACTCAATATCCAGTCTGAGAATATTAATCATGCCAGGAACACAGTATTAATTCGAGAATAGTATAGTACATGTCCTTGATAGAAAGATTTATTCCACCAGACAAGGCCATATATTTCAACCTTCATCAAGACATAAGCAAGTATCATTTTCTTAATCACAATGTATGTCATATTCAATTTCAATTTAATAAACATTATACTCAAGACATTTTAACTAATGCAGCTTAGATAAATATCTTCTCAAATGTCACTATATAGTAACATTATATTAAGAAATGTAGGAACCCGGTTACTTTATAATATCATTAATTGATATTATAATTTGTACAGCTTTTGCTTTCTATAATTTTCTTTTGCACTTATGAAAAACATATTTTATGAAATATCTTCAAAAATATATTTTGTCACACACAAAACCCTTATTTTCTAACAATCTCCCCCTTTTTGATGATGACAAAATATTTTAATAGTATGGCACATGTCACATAATATCAATCATGTTTTTCATGAGAGCATAACTTGGAGTTACAACATATTGAACATCACACAATTATTTACTGCTCACTACTCATATGATCAGAATCCGCAAGCAAGTCCTATGCATGTTTCTAATAAGTTCCGAACATTTGATCATGAAAATATGTATAAAACATAGGAGTTAGAGAGATATGTATCCCACATTCTGCACTTAATATAGTAAAAAATGAGACTTCACATGTGCACACTATTCTCTCCCCCTTTTTGGCATAAGCAAAAAGATGAAGTGATATCGAGCAACACAAGCCAAAAAATTAAGCGAACCGGCAAGGATAGGGTTTGGATACTAACTAGATGCCATGGGAGTGGAAGAGCTGCTCCCCCTCAGACCAAGCCTTGTGTGAGACAGTAAAAGAGTAGAGAAATAACAGTAATAAAGAAATTTAAATGTTTTTGGGAACTAACATTTCAAGTTCTCTTCTAAGGGCATAAAACCGTTCATTCGCTAAAGGTTTGGTTAAGATATCTGCAATTTGCTGATCAGTGCTCACAAATTCAAGTACAACATCTCCTTTTTGAACATGATCCAGAATGAAATGATGTCGAATTTCTATGTGTTTTGTTTTGGAGTGCTGAATAGGATTCTTAGTAAGATTAATTGCACTGGTGTTATCACATTTTAATGGAACCTTATGTGATAAGATGCCATAGTCCTCTAATTGTTGTTTCATCCATAAAATTTGAGCACAACAATTTACAGTAGCTATGTATTCAGCTTCCATGGAAGAGAGAGCTACATAATTTTGTTTCTTGGATTGCCAAGAAATGAGCATATTTCCGAGATAGTGACATCCACCACTCGTGCTCTTCCTATCTAGTTTGCAGCCAGCATAATCAGAATCATTGAATGCATCCAAATCTAGTGTGGTGTCTCTAGGATACCAGATTCCTAGGGAGACCGTGTCTCTAAGGTATCTAAATATTCTTTTAACAACAACTAGATGTTGTTCTTTGGGATTGGATTGATACCTAGCACATAGACACACATTAAACATGATATCCGGTTTAGATGTAGTCAAGTATAGCAGAGAACCAATTATGCCTCGATATGATTTAGTGTCTACGCTAATTCAATTTTCATCATTGGATAATGATAAGAAGGTACTCATTGGTGTGTTCATTGGTTTGGAATCATACATCTTGTATTTCTTCAACAATTCATTTGTGTATTTTGTTTGACTTATAAAAGTCCCTTTGTTTGTTTGTTTGATTTGCAATCCAAGAAAGTATGTTAATTCACCCATCATACTCATTTCAAATTCACTTTGCATGCATGAAGCAAATTCTTCACATAGTTTAGAATTTGTAGAGCCAAACACAATATCATCAACATATATTTGAACAATTAAAATTTCTTTTTCTTTGTTCTTTATAAATAATGTGTTGTCCACTTTTCCTTTCCTGAAATCATGATTTATTAAGAATGAACTCAGTTTGTCATACCAAGCCCGAGGAGCTTGTTTTAAACCATATAAAGCCTTTGACAGTTTGAAGACATGATTTGAATAGATCGGATCTTCAAATCCGGGTGGTTGTTCAACATATACTTCTTCTTTTATTATACCATTCAGAAATGCACTCTTGACATCCATTTGAAATAAGGTAAAGTTCATACAACAAGCAAAGGCAAGTAAGATTCGAATAGCTTCTAATCTAGCCACTGGTGCAAAGGTTTCATCATAGTCAATTCCTTCTTCTTGACTATACCCTTGTGCTACTAATCTAGCCTTATTCCTAGTAATGGTACCGTTCTCATCTAGTTTGTTTCGAAATACCCATTTAGTGCCTATAACCGGATGATTCTTTGGTCTAGGAACTAGATTCCAGACCTTGCTTCGTTCAAACTGATTTAACTCTTCTTGCATAGCAAGAAACTAGTTTTCATCTTCAAGAGCCTCATCTACTTTCTTCGGCTCTACTTGAGATAGGAAGGCTTGATGTTCACATGTGTTGTGAACCCGAGACCTTGTGCTTTCTCTAACATTTGGGTTTCCGATGATGTGATCATGATCTACTTCATTTCTTACTCTAGGAAAGGAAGGTTCCCTAGTTTCGGACTCCCCCTCAATTTCAGCTCTATTTAGAACACTTTTAATTCCACCATTCACTTCAGTTTCTAGAATGCCTTGACATTCATCCTCAAACTTAACATGAATTGACTCCTCTACAACTAAAGTTCGTTTGTTGAATATTCTATATGCTTTACTTGTATGAGAATATCCAAGAAATATTCCTTCATCACTTTTGGAATCAAATTTTCCAAGTGATTCTTTTCCATGATTTAAAATAAAACATTTGCTGCCAAAGACATGGAAATATGAAATGTTTGGTTTTCTTCCAAAGAATAATTCGAAAGGTGTCTTTTTTAAAATAGGTCGTATTAAAGCATGATTTGAAATATAACAAGCTGTATTTACAGCTTCTCCCCAAAAGTGTTTAGGAAGATTATATTCACACATCATGGTTCTAGCCATTTCTTGAAGAGTTCTATTTTTCCTCTCAACCACACCATTTTGTTGTGGTGTTCTAGGAGCTGAAAAGTTGTGTGAAATACCATTTTCTAAACAGAATTTTTCAAAAAGTTGGTTTTCAAATTCTCCACCATGATCAGTTCTTATTTTTATGATTGAAAAGTCTTTTCATTTTGAATCATTTTACAAAATTCAGCTAACTTTTCAAATGCCTCATATTTTCTAGTAAGCATGAATGTCCATGTGAATCTAGAATAATCATCTACAATGACTAAGGCATAGTATTTACCATTTAGTGTTGCTGTTCTCATAGGACCAAAAAGGTCCATGTGCAGTATTTCCAATGGTCTAGATGTGCTTACCACAAGTTTTGACTTGAAGCTACTTTGTGTATGTTTGCCTTTAATGCATGCTTCGCACAACTTATCATTGTTGAATTCTAGAGATGGAAGACCTTTCACTAGATTATACTTAGATAGTTTTTCTATCAATCCTAGACCCGCATGTCCTAGCTTTCTATGCCATACCCAAGCATCCACATTTTTGTTCACAATCAAACATATTTGTTCAACATTTAATTTACTTAAATCAAGCACATAGATGTTGTCTTTTCTGTTTCCAACTATCTTCATTTTATGTTCAGCATGCTCAACAAGACAATTTTCTTTTCCAAATTTTATTTTGAATCCTTTATCACATAGTTGACTTATGCTAAGTAGATTAAATTTTAGTTCATCTACAAGCAGAACTTCATATATAAGTAGGGTATTAGGATTACCTATTGTTCCCATTCCTCTTATTCTTCCTTTGGAGTTATCTCCAAAAGATACCGTACCTCCATTTTTCAACTCAAGTGTTGAGAAGAGCTCCTTCATCCCAGTCATATGTTGAGAACATCCGCTGTCTAGAATCCACATGTTCTTGAGCTTTTTGTTCTTCAGTTGTATACTCATAACCTGCAGAAACAAATTTGATTGTTGAAGTATTTGGTACCCTTTTTATTTTGGGTCCATGAATGTTAGTTTGACTTAGAATTCTATCATTCTTAGGCAGCCAAAGTTTCTTTACTTTGTAAGCCTTTCTAAGTCTTATGGGACATTTATCAAAGTTGTGGCCAAAATAATTGCAAAAAGAACATTTATTTTCATGCAGTGGAATTGAACATTCTTTTTCTTTAAAGAAATGAGTGAATGATTTTGATTTGTCATTCAATTTGTATCCTAGTCCCGCCTTATCATATATACCTCTTTGAGAATTTAGAATTCTATCTAACATGCCACTGCCCTTTGTAAATTTCTTTAGCAACAAATTAGTTGCATCAAGTTTTGATTTTAAGTCACAGTTTTCCTTTTCTAGGTCACGGACTCTATTCTTAGTATTTTCAGCACATGTTTGTGAGTTATTTTCCACATATAATTCAGTATCAACGCATACATTTATCTCACAGAAAGTTTTTGTTCCTATTTGCATGTTTTCAGATTTTCTTTGTTTCTCATACACATCATTCATGCAAGCACCATATTTCATATATGCATTGGCAGAAATAGCAATGTCATCATTCACTGAAATCAAAGCATCTTTGTTTTCAGTTTCATTTCTAAATGCAGTAGGTTCTATGCTTTGCTTATCAACAACATTGATTTCCTGTACAGAAGTCAATTTTTCCTGTTTTTCGTATTTATTTTTTGCTTTTAACTTTCTGTATTTATCTTTTAATTTATTTGTATATTCAACTAAATTAGAAAATGCAGTTTCTAACCTAGAGTTTATTTAAAGAAATAGTTCAGAATCGTTTACCTCATTATTTTCTTCCTCAAGAGTTGCTGTAGCAGTTAGGCATAGATGCGCAACTTCTTCTTGAGCTTCCTCATCAAATGAGGAGTTCTCATCATCATCCCAGGCAGCAATCATGGCTTTCTTTTTGTTCTTGCTATTTCTCTTCTTGATGATTGGACAATCAATCTTGATGTGTCCTGGTTTTCTGCATTCATAATACACATTCTCCCTAGGTTCATTTGATTCTTTTCTCCTAGTTTGTCCTATGTTTTTGTTTAACCCTCTTCTTAGGAATTTTCTAAATCTTATAGCTATAAGAGCTACTTCATCATTTTCTGACTCTTCCTCTTCAACCTTTTCAACTTCTACTTTAAGTGCAAGTGATCTTCTGTTTTCCTCTTTTTCTCTTCTCATAAGCTGCATTTCATGAGTCTTAAGAGAACCTAGCAAGTCATCTAAAGTCAGCACATCTAGGTCATGAGCTTCTTCTATGGCCATCTTCTTAGGATCCCAACTCACGGGCAGGGATACTAACATTTTTCTTACCATCTCCTCATTTGTATAGGTTTTTCCTAATAACTTAAGTTCAGAAATAATTTCAGTAAATCTACCGAACATATCACTTATGGTTTCAGAGTCCTTCATAACAAATAATTCGTAGTCATGTGTAAGCATATTGACTTTAGAGGACTTTACCTTTTTAGTTCCTTCATAGATAACTTCTAATTTACTCCAAATTTCTTTACCAGTAGTACAAGAGGATACTTTGTTGAACTCATGTGCTCTAAGACCACTATAGATCATGTTCATAAACTTAGCATTTAACCCCATTAGTTTAGCTTCATTTTTTGACCACATATTAGTTTCGGGTAGTGTAATACCCTTCCTGATTACTTGCCAAGCTTCTGGATCTTGGCCTATTATAAAGACTTGCATTAATTGTTTCCAATGCTTAAAATTAATGCCATCAAACAAGGGGGGTTTATTAAACCCTATAACAGCTAAACCTTTATCAGAAGCCATAGTATGGATATACTCTAGGATGTTAATCCTTTTAATCAGAGAACCTGGCTCTGATACCAATTGTTGGTTTTTATGGCTTAACAAAAAGGGGGGTTGAATTGTTTTATAGGCTATTTAAAAATAAAAAGAAAGCTTGAAACAGTTTGTAATATTAACGTAAACACAGAAACAAATGCAGTATGGCACAATCAGAATTCAAAGCTTTAATACTCTTCTTTCAAGTCAACGAAGATAGTAACACAATTTAGCACTTCAAATATTCTTATAAATTCAAAGACTAGTAATAACACAGCAAGTGTTCTAAGGAGATTAACCCAATAATAAGAACACAGATTCACACCAGATTTACCACGGTGGTTCGGCATCCACACCTTGAGTCCTACGTCCACCCTCTTCTCCTTCAATCAAACCGATTGAAATCTCCTTTACTTAACTAAGTTAGGAGAAAACGTTCTCCCTAACTTAAACAATTCCTCTTCAAGGAATCTCTTGTACAAGATATTACAATATGATCAAAAGATCATCAATTAATTACAAATCCCAAATAGTATTACAAATAGTGGGATTTTGTAATCAATAGGAGCTAATATGATGTAGATATAACAGTTCTCAACTCCTATCACGAAAACCCTAAAATGGAGTAAATTAGGGTTTCGGGTTCCTCTCAATGCTTATGTGCAATAATTGTATTTTAATGAAATCAGCACATAAACAGAGCTATACAAGGTTGAATCGATGATATAAGCAAATAGAAAAGTATTTAATCACAATATCACCGTAGCCTTGAATATCACGGATTCTTAAGTAGATTGCAAGATCAAGGAATGAGCTCAATAATAGAATCTCTTCTCAATAAAGACTTCAGAATCTTGTCAGTTTTTCTAACCCTTCTTCGTAGAACAACTTCTCTTAAATAGAAAAGTTAGGGCTAGGGTTTCAAACACATCAAACCTCAATAATGAGCTATCTTCCCATTGGAACAGTAGATTAGCCTTCAGATCTTCCTTCTCCATCTCGAATCAGACCATTCTGACACCGGTCTCATCAGAAATCCTCATGTTGAGGATTTGGTCACCAGCGGCGCCGTTCTCCTCTTTCTCTCGCTTTCTCTCGCTTTCTCTCATATCGACATCTCTTCGATGCTCTTCAGCTTAGGGCATTAGATAGATAAGTGAGAGCGTGTTAATGAAACGGTGAGTTTCATTCTCAACGTCTGCGAGCTGATTTGGACCGGGAGCAAGCCTGACAGCATGAGCTAATGTGGACCGAGAGTAAGCCTGATAACACAAGCTAATATGGACTGAGAGCAAGCCTGATGAGCTGATATGGACCAAAAGCTTAAGAGGTCCGAGTTCTATAGACCCGAGAACTCAATATCCAGTTCGAGAATATTAATCAGGCCAGGAACACAGTATTAATCCGAGAATAGTATAGTACATGTCCTTGATAGAAAGATTTATTCCACCAGACAAGGCCATATATTTCAACCTTCATCAAGACATAAGCAAGCATCATTTTCTTAATCACAATGTATGTCATATTCAATTTCAATTTAATAAACATTATACACAAGACATTTTAACTACTGCAGCTTAGATAAATATCTTCTCTAATGTCACTATATAGTAACATTATATTAAGAAATGTAGGAACCCGGTTACTTTATAATATCATTAATTGATATTATAATTTGTACACCTTTTACTTCCTATAATTTTCTTTTGCACTTATGAAAAACCCTTATTTTCCAACAAGAAACACGTGTTAACTTGGCAAGGCATGTGGATTAAATGGTTTCTAACATTCCTTTGCAAACTGAAAGGAGTTTGTCTATCAACCTCTAGCATGAAAATAATTAGGATTTTCTTTAAAAGGAGTGGGTTGACGCATGGGAGGCTCCCATTTTTGTGAAGGTGAGGGATTTGCCTATAACTTGACTTGATGTTTCCTTGGGTGAAATTTGGCAATCAATTTCTTTTGCATGGTGACTTGGCCCAACAAGGGTCCTATAATGGCCCTTGGCTGAAAAACCCACAGTTTGGAACTAGATCAACATAGTAACCCGATAGGTTAAAGATCTACTTGCAACTCAACCTGACATTCTTGCATCTGTTTTAGTCATATGACGGCCTTAGGGTAACAAATTGATGTTTTCAAGGTCTTCTACGGTGATAGACCTATGTGGTTTGCTTGGCATGCACTAGTTATGCACGGTGGAGGCCTCTAGTAGCCATAATGGATCTCCTCTTAAAAGTTACAATTTGCAATGTAACACTGAGGATTGCTTTGCATGTCACTTGTGAGAAGGTTGGAATGGTGTTGCCTTTGGTCAACAATGATGGTGGTTGTTCTAGGTCAGTAGCAACTTCTTTGGCCAAGTGTAACTCATTCAACAAACAAAGGAAGTCAAAGGCTACAATGAATAGAATAGGTAAGCTTGGAAGCATAAATGTTTTAAAAGTCTTACAATGAATGGAGTGTTGGTTTTTTGGTATTTCTTGACAATAGGGAGAAATGCACAACTCGACAAAACCAAATGGTTCTATATTTTGTTATATTTAAATAACAATTGAAATAGCAACACAAATAATTGAATAACAACTCAAAGGCTCACAAACACAACAACTTGAAGGCTCACAAACACGATAGCTCAAAGGCTTATAGACTCAATAGCTTCAAGGTAAAACAAGAACCTTATAGAGTAACTCTTCTACATAGAAAGCAACCACTTAAAAATAATGACTCATTGCAGACTTAGAAACATCCTACTACCTTACTTATATAACAAACTTGGCATTACTACCTTTGAATAGTTACCCATGAAAGACAAAAAAAAATTTCTTGCACACAATCTTCCACGTTTTGCTCCAACAATCACCATTCTTCGTCTAACCACTCTTCCATATTTTTCTCCATACAATCACCCCTCTTCACATCTAACCATTCTTCCACATTTTTCTCCATTCAACTTTAATCACTCTTTCACATTTTTGTACTCCTTAGAGTGGTGACAATTCTAGCAACTTTCAACACTGTTCCTTGATGGGATTTGTTGTCACTCCCACGAGTTCCTTCAATTGCTCATTGATGAGTTCGTTCAATTGCTCATTGATGAGTTCGTTCAATTGCTCATGTTGTGCATGTGGAAGATTCTTTGTAAACAAATCTGCCACCTGATCATTTCTAAGATAAAATTTGAATATAACCTCCTTAGATTCCATAAGCACCCTTACATAATGAACTTTGATTGCCACATGCTTTGTCCTAGAATGATGACTCGGGTTCTTCATCATAGATATTGTTGATTTGCTATCACTAAAATCCATAATTTCTTGCTTTTGCTAAAAACCTATCTCCGTTCGAGCCACTAGGTGGAAAGTTTCAGTAAAATTAATTCCAAGAATTTGATAATAACCTTTTGCCACGAGTCTTGCTTTGTGCCTCACGACTTCTCTTTGTGCATTTGTTAAGTTTATCACCAATTGCCTCTTCAGAATGAGATTGGATCCAATGATGTCAAGTTGTAGCTTTCATAAATCTCTTTAACATATCTTATACTTATGGGAGACATATAAGAAAATTCTCTCCATTTTTATTTCATGTGAACATGGAACCTCTTTTAGAGGCAAGACATCATGACTACTGGACATAGGAGTTATTGGTTCAAGGGATCCATCACTTATTTCTTCATGTTAGATGTGCTAATCACTTATATCTCCACTAGATACGTGTAAGTGGCCTTCTTTCCCTAACAAGTATGGCATGAGAACATTGTTTTGTTCTCTTTGGGTTTTGCTCCAATTCCATAAGGCATTCTTGTCTACTATCACATCCTTGCTTATGACAAGCTTTTTTTTGGAGAGGTCATACACAAGATAGGCTTTAGATATGCAACTATAGCCACTTAAAACACATGGTTCAACCTACTTTTTAAGCTTGTGCCGATGTTGTTCTAGAACATGTGCAAAACATAAAGAGCTAAACACTTTGAAGTGTTCAACTGATGGCTTTCTCCTGCACCATGCTTCAAATGGAGTGACTTCATCTAGGTATTTTGTTGGGCCCATGTTAAGATTATACACCACATTATTCACAATTTCTCCCCAAAAATCTTTGGGAAGATTTTTTTTCTCGAGCATGCTTCTAGCCATCTCAAGAATAATCTTATTTTTTTGTTTTGCCACACCATTTTGCTCTTTGTTCCCTTCCTTAGTTTGAACTCTCATTAGTCCACAAAGGTTGGAATGAACTAATTTGAGTAGAACTATTTGTTTTGCTTTTCCTTTCATTGGAAATGGTTGTCAAGTACTTTTTCCAAGCTAACATCTCTCACATATACTTTATGAATTATTAACTTGTGGAAGACTAGTTACCATATCTCTGTTATGAAATTCTTCAAAAGATTTAAAGTTAAGATGACCATACCTTCGGTGCCATAACTAGCTCTTGTCTTCTGATGCAATAAGAATGGTGCCCACAACATATTGAAACTTAAGAGGAAAGTTTCTTGTACTTTGCATGTTGACATTTGCCACCTCCATGTTCTTTTCATCAAATATATGACATACTTTTCCTTTGAATAGTAAGGTATAACCATTCTCCATCATTTGCCTAACACTAAGTAAGTTACATCCAAGTGTTGTCACCTATAAGACTTCTCGTATTGTTTTGGCACCATCTACAGTTTCCACCAAAACTTCACCTTTTCCAATTATTTCTACAAACTTATCATCACCCAATTTCACATGAGACCTGAAAATCCTATCCAACTGATTGAAGATGCCTTCATGAGGGGTCATATGGTTGGTACACCCATTGTCTATACACTATAACTTTGGATCGACACAAGTAATAGACAAACTAGTGAAAAACAATGTTGTTTCTCTTGGTTCTCCAAGTTTTTCATCTTGTTCTGCTACATTCACTTGTTGATCTACTTTTAACTTGTAATTTCTCTTTAGATGTCTAAATTTCTAATAGTTCCTACATTGAACCTTTTTCTTTTGCCAACAAAACTTTTTAAGATGGTTAGTTGATAACTCTATTTTTATAGAGTTATTTTACCTATTTTAGGCAATAAATAACTTTAATAATTGTGAGAAAACATTTGAACTCTCTTTTTATTTACCTAAATTTATCTTGTTTATGTAGCACAAGGAGGCAAAGAGAAAATGGATGAACATGGAGAACCAGATGCTTATTGTGTGGCAAAATCGTAATATCAAGATCAAGAGAGTCAAGATGGGCTTGGGCTTTGGATGATTGTTATTAGATTTTCTATTGTTGTTGGGTTTTCTAAATAAATAGAAAACCCAATTATGTAAGGAATTCAAATTTCAATTAATTTAGGAGTTTAAAACCCAATTGTTTTAGGTCTCTAAAACCCAATTCTACTAGGATAAGAGATAGGTCTAAACCTAAACCCTATTTAAGAGAAGAGAAGAGGCAAAAGAAAGGAGGAGGAGGAAATTAAGCACAACTCAAGGTTTTCCTGAAGAGAAGACAAAAAGTATGACAGACTTCTTATTCTTGGATTCAAGATGCCTTCTTTAATTCCTATTATTGTTCTTCCTTATTATTTCTTTATGTTTTAGTTTACTTTTGTTAAAGCTATGATGTAAACCTAATTATGATGGTATGAATGTTATGATTAGTATGTTTTGCGAGATATTTTATTTATGTGAAGTTGCATATTACTATATTTAATACTTTTAAGTGATTAGCTACCACTTAAATGATCGGATTTGCATTTTTGAGACCGACAGGAGATGATATGCAATTGCTTCTTGTAATATGTAACCATAAATTAAATGTGGATAAACATATACCATATTGTTTATGTGGCTTTCAGTGTAACCTGGGAATATTCATAGATCTTAATGTATTTGGTTTGTTTCAATTCACATATAGAGATATAGTGAATTAATAAACTAAGTAGGTTTGCTATACCTAGACATAGAATAGTAAATAAATTAGGAAGTTCCACTATCACATAGATATTTTTCCTCTTGCAAGCATAAATAATCAATATTAATACCTAGTAATTATGGTAAAATTATATGCTCTAACATATTTCTTGTATTTAGTTTTCTTAGATTTAGTTAATTAATCTATCATCTATCAATTTGATTTGCTAGATAAATTTTAGGAGTTGTTCACCATTAGTAATTAGTTGGTTTAGCAATCATCAATCTCTGTGGGACGATATCTTTTTTTATCATTATATTACTTGTTTGACATGTTCACTTGCATTTAGAATTTCACCAAACAAGTTTTTGGCACTATTGCCGAGGATTGGTTGTTTTACTGCTGATTAATATTAATACCGAATAATTTCTAGGTTTAATCTAGCTTTTATTTTCTTTTAAGAAAAAAATCGTTTTTTTAATTCTTGAAAAAAAAAACTCTTTTTTTTTTTTAGTTGTTGAAACAAAAAAAAATATTCTTTTTAGTTGTAAAAAAAAAAGAAAAAAATAATTTTTTATTTTATTTTTATTTTGCTTTATTTTTCTTCTTTAAAAAAAAAACAAAAAGTCTTCGTTAACTTGCTATTCTAGAAAGATTAAACAACAAGGATGGAGCGATATGATGATACACATAGATTTTTAAAAGACTATGTTACACCAACATTTTGGAGTGCCACATCAAGCTTCCAAAGGCCTACAATTCAGGCAAACAATTTCAAGATCAAGCAAATTCTCATCCATATGCTTCAAAACTCTGTGCAATTTAGTGGGCTACCAAATGAGGATTTGAAAGCTCACATTGAAGTCTTCCTTGAATTCTGTGACATGATTAGAGATAGTGGAGTTACAGCGGATGTTATCAAGTTAAGGCTATTTCCATTTTCTCTTAGAGATACAGCTAAAAATTGGTTCTCTTCTCTTCCTGCAGGATTGATTACTACATGGGATGATTTGGCTCAAAAATTTCTTGGTAAGTTCTTTCCTTTCACAAGATTTGCAAAAATACGTAATGACATTTTCACTTTTGAGTAGATAGATAATGAATCATTGTATGAAGCTTGGGAGAGATTCAAGGAACTTCTAAGGAGATGTCCACATCATGGACTACCCATATGGTTACAGGTACAAACTTTCTATAATGGGTGTAGTACAAATCTTCGTTTTGTAATTAATACAGTTGTAGGAGGGGACTTACACAACAAAACACCAGAAGAGGCATATGAGCTTTTAAAGGAGATGGCATTCAATAGCTATCAATGGTCTACTGAGAGACTACCAATGCATAAAGCAAGTGGAGTCCATGAAGTAGATATCTTCACCATAATGTCTGCATAATTGGAAGTGCTCAATGAGAAGATAGACAACCTAAATACTCCAGTTGTGAGACATCAAAGTAGATCATGTGAATTTTATGGTGGAGCACATAAGAGCACGGAATGTCAAGTAGGTAACCCTTATGCTCATTATAATGATTATGCTAATTTTGTTAGGATTCCTAACAGGTTACAAAATGATTATTACTCCAACACGTACAATTTGGGATGGCACAACCATCAAACTTTTTCATGAAGTAACCCAAATGAGATGAGACCACAACCAACATTTAGGCAAACAGAAGAGGTGAAGCCTAATTTGGAGGACATGTTTGCTAAAATGATGCAAAATGATGAAAAGAGATTCCAAAGACAAGAAGCATCAATAAAAAGATTAGAGGTGCAAATGGGTCAATTGATTAGCATGATCTCAAAGAGACAGAAAGGTCCTTTGCCTAGCGATATGGAGAAAAGCCCTATAGATATTGCAGAGGCAATAACCCTAACATGTGGCAAGCAAGTAGGAGAAGATGATGCTGACAAGGAGATTTTCAAGGGAATTGATAAGGATGTCAGCATACAACTTAAGGAGGCACTTAGGAGCAAGCTTGTTCCAGAAAATCCTATGCCTTTTATGCCTCCAGCTCTATCTCCCCACAAATTCCAACAACATGAAAAAGATAAGCAGTTTTTGGAATTCCTTGATATATCTTCAAAACTGCACATTAATATTCCTTTTGTAGATGCTTCAACTCAAATGTTCAGTTACAAATTTTTTTTGAAAGAGATATTGGAGAACAAAAGGAAGTTGGAAATATATGAGACAATGAGGTTGATTGAAGAATGCTCTACCATTTTACAACACAAGCTGTCTCCTAAACTATTACAGTTTCATCCTCCTTGAGTAACAACATCTAGGATTGTTTGGCTGAAAACTATAAAGCAAGCGCTTCTTGGGAAGCAACCCAAACATTTCCGTTTGAGTCTTTTGCTAGAAGTTTGTCACCACATTTTCCTCATAGCTCTACATTGACATAACCTACACTCAGGGGAGTTTCCTTGTTCCTTCTTTATTATTGTCTTCTTTCTTTTTGCATTGAGGACAATGTTTCATTCAAGTTTGGGGGTAGAAAAATAAATTTTTGTGCTAAATTTGATTGAAAAAAAAAAGTTTTCTTATGTCATGATTACATCCCTTATTGTGAATTCTTGGTGATTCTTTGGAAGATATAGATTTTGTTCAAACTTGCAACTGTGGTGTGAGTTAAGTGTGATTCTAATTATGTTGATCCACCTATTGAGCACTAAAAGTCCTTCATTTTTGAAATTGTGTGTATCTCTAGAAAACATTCATGTAAAGTATGTGATTTTCTTAATTCTCACCTGGATCTTAGAATTTGTTTGATTTTCTCTTAAGGCGAAATCCTAGGCTGCATCTAATTGAGAAAATGATTTAGGCCATTCTTTGGATCGTTTGAGCCTTTCAAGCTAACCTTTTTTATTTATCACCAGTCACCCCACTGAGCCTTGATTCTTATCCTTTTTTTTTTATGACACCCCCTATATATAGACATAAGCCTTGAACAACTTATCTTATCGTCCCACGCCCATGAACATGTTGACTTGTAGGATGGAAGTTTGTTTGAGATGAATAAAGGTTGAAAGGAAGATGAAGTAGGGGAAGAAATTGATTGCAATGATTGTGTAGGGCATAGTATTTCATTTCTACCAAAAAAAAAAACAAAAAAGAAAGGAAGTACAACATTTGCCCAAGAATGGAATCCTCTTATCATTCCTTATCATATTCAAGCCACTCAATGTTTTGAATCAGGCCATTAAGCATAGTAATTGAAATGATTGGCAAGCTATTAATTTTGTAACTGTTAAAATCCAAGTGAAATCAAGAATTTTTGGACAAAAAAGAATGAGAAAAAGTGATGGTAGAAAGTGACAAGAGTTTTTTATGAGATCCTAGAAAGTAATGTGTTCATGGGTGAATTAAGCCTAAATGACTTTCATCTTACCCCTAGCCTAGCCTTACATTACAAGCTTATAAAAGTCCTATTGATTTTTGATTAGATGATTGGCTTACATTAGTGGAGAGAGGAATGAAAAGCAAACCTATGAGATTTGGTTAAAGATTTTGAGAGATTGCATATGAATGTGGATATATTTGAAGTGCATATAGTTGAAAAGATAAGGACTCACATACACATGTGGTTAACATAGTTAAGAGTCTATCTTATCTTATGAAACAATTGTGGTGTTTGGATGAAAGTTATATTTTTCTTTGAATTGTTGAGTTTGAGCAATTAGGAGAAAATTTCATGAAGGGGTTTTGTCTAAAACATATTTTGTTTATTGCTTTTGCTCGAGGACTAGCAAAATGTTAAGTTTGGGGGTTTTGATAACTCTATTTTTATAGAGTTATTTTACCTATTTTAGGCAATAAATAACTTTAATAATTGTGAGAAAACATTTGAACTCTCTTTTTATTTACCTAAATTTATCTTGTTTATGTAGCACAAGGAGGCAAGGAGAAAAGGGATGAACATGGAGAACCTGATGCTTATTGTGTGGCAAAATCGTAATATCAAGATCAAGAGAGTCAAGATGGGCTTGGGCTTTGGATGATTGTTATTAGATTTTCTATTGTTGTTGGGTTTTCTAAATAAATAGAAAACCCAATCATGTAAGGAATTCAAATTCAAATTAATTTAGGAGTTCAAAACCCAATTGTTTTAGGTCTCTAAAACCCAGTTTTACTAGGATAAGAGATAGGTCTAAACCTAAACCTTATTTAAGATAAGAGGCAAAAGAAAAGAGGAGGAGGAAATTGAGCACAACTCAAGGTTTTCTTGAAGAGAAGACAAAAAGTGTGACAGACTTCTTGTTCTTGGATTCAAGATGCCTTCCTTAATTCATATTATTGTTCTTCCTTATTATTTCTTTATGTTTTAGTTTACTTTTGTTAAAGCTATGATGTAAACCTAATTATAATGGTATGAATGTTATAAGTAGTATGTTTTATAAGATATTTTATTTATGTGAAGTTGCATATTACTATATTTAATACTTTTAAGTGATTAGCTACCATTTAAATGATCGGATTTGTATGTTTGAGATCGAGAGAAGATGATATGTAATTGCTTCTTGTAATATGTAACCATAAATTAAATGTGGATAGACATATACCATATTGTTTGTGTGGCTTTCAGTGTAAACTGGGAATATTCATAGATCTTAATGTATTTGGTTTGTTTCAATTCACATATAGAGATATAGTGAATTAATAAACTAAGTAGGTTTATTATATCTAGACATAGAATAGTAAATAAATTAGGAAGTTCCGCCATCACATAGATATTTTCCCTCTTGCAAGCATAAATAATCAATATTAATACCTAGTAATTATGGTGAAATCATATGCTCTAACATATTTCTTGTATTTAGTTTTTTAGATTTAGTTAATTAATCTATCATCTATCAATTTGATTTGCTAGATAAATTCTAGGAGTTGTTCACCGTTAGTAATTAATTGGTTTAGTAATCACCAATCTCTGTGGGACGATATCTTTCTTATCATTATATTACTTGTTCGACATGTTCACTTGCATTTAGAATTTCACCGAACATTAGTTTTCTTACAAATCCTACATGGTGGATATCTTCCCTTTGCTAAACCTAATTCATTATTCCCAATAGTTTCTTCATCATCCTTTTTGTTCTTACAAAAGCTTTACTCTTAAATGCCAACTCCAAAGGCTCTGTTCCTCTCCTCCTATCAAATCTCTTTTCAAATGCTTCTAATGTCCCCATAAGTTCATAAACCCACATAATAGCAAAATCTTTTATCTCTTCTATAGTGGTCATAATGGCATCAAACTTCTCAGTAAAAATAATGAGAATTTTTTTCGCCACATGTGAGTTTGGTCATGTTTCTCCTAAGTTATAAGTCTGACTCATTATGGCATTAACTTTACCATAGTAAGTACCAACAGTTTCATCTTCATGCATGCATAGTAATTCAAAATTACGTTTAAGAGATTTAAACCTCATAGCTCGTACCTTTGGAGTTCTAAGATACTCATTCTTGAGCATGGTCCACACCTCTTGGGGAGTTTTTGCAAAAGAAATCCTAGGAACAATAGGCTCAGTTATTGACATTTGCAATACAAGAAGGGTTCTCATTTCCGTATCAATATTCTTTCGATACTTCTTTTTCTCCGATGGAGTAAGAGTCTCCACATTGTCTACTTTTGGAATGCCACATTCCACTATCTCCCACATTCCTTGACATTTCAAAAATGTTGTCGTGTGAAGACTCTAAGATTGATAGTTGGCTCGTCAAAGATGGGTAGTGGAAGCTAAGAGTTAGGAATAAGTGGAGTTGGTTACACACTAGGACTAGTGGAAGAAAAACCTCCAATTGGTGTAGATGCCATTTTTGGTAAAGTGCGTTAGAAAATGTTTGTCTCAAATGAGACTATATCCCAAAATCTAACATCAATCATAGATTGAAAATGGGTTATAAATATAAAAATAAAATGAGAATAGTGTACCTGATAGTGGCTGCATTTTTAGTATGATCTTGGCTAAGATCTTACCCTTTATTACTCATTTGTGTTAGCTGATGAGAAGTCAGAAATCCACAATGGAATAAGTTTCAGAAATGCTCAATGGTAAAGAGAAAATTGCAAAAGGGTGTCTACTTAATGAATGGATGCGATTATATGAATAAGAGTGATTCCATTTCATTAAATAGGGAAAAATAAATGATCATTGTGAAATGATCTTTATGCCCCTACCATAAACCTGATTCCATATACGAATCCCAATGCACATATTATGAGCTAGAGGGGGGACTTAGCCGATATAACAAAAAATATGCTAACCAAATAGTCCTGACTCATCACAGTTCCATAAGGTGCACTAAGGCCCACACTGGCAAACACCATATTTGCAATCAAATTTAAAATTTGTCTAAATAACTAGACCAATATTAATTACATTAATACACATTTATAAGATAATTAGTTTATGCTTATTGATAAAACCCACATTACATGAGCTTATAAAATAAGTTAACAATCTCCTACTTGGGCATATCAATGTTCATAAAACAAATATAATACTAATATAAGTTATATATGAAAATAATTTTAAAAGAATTTTATATTGGTCTAACGATAGTTTCTCATTGCTAATCCGGTCCATAAAGCTTCAAAACTCTCAAATCATAGCAATAACTATGCCAACTAAAGACACAACACCAACTATAGTCAGAAAGGCTATCCACTTTACTAACATGGATTTAGTATGGTAGTGTGGCAAACAAACAACACTAGATAAATAACCTTATGTGTTACCTTTCTTGTCAATCCCAGTTCTCCTAAAAATTGACATATATAGTATCGACATACAGTCATCAGAGAACTATATTAAGGTTATAATGAACCAACATGTCTTGTTTGAACCAACATGTCTTGAGTATAAATTTAAGTTCTACAAGATATCAAAATATGACCTATTAATAAATGCCCCAGCCAAATGCTTAAGGTTGCACCTCCCTTATGTCTTGAATACCTGTCTCATACAAACATTCTCATGTTCTATGAAATCAACATATAACAAGCAATATGAGCAAAAAAAAGTTTACTACATAACAAAATATCACAGATATTGTTTTACAAATATAGTAGAAAAAAATATAGCAATAGCTCTCACTAAACAAAAGCATCCAAAGAGGCTACTAAACCCATGTTTACAACATGTCTGTTAAACACTATATGAGTAAGTCTTTTAGTGAGTGGGTTAGCTAACATAGCATTTGTGCCAATAAGCTTTACTGTGATGTTACCATTCTTAACTTGCTCCTTAATAATCATATACTTGATCTCAATGTGCTTGGCCTCTTTAATACTTTTATTATTATTAATAAACAACACTACTAGACTATTGTCACAGTATAATGAAATTAACCTATCAATGAAATCAAGTGAGATCAACTGTCTTATGAGATTCTTCATCTAGACAGGTTGTATGGATGCTTCATAATAAGCTATAAACTCTACGTGCATAGTGGAAGTCGTGATCATAGTTGGTTTAGAACTTTTCTATGAAATTGCACCACCAGCCATCATGAAACATAACCAAATGTAGACTTCAAATCATCAGAATAGCTTACGAAATGTGAATCTGAATAACCCACTAACTGTAAGTTGTCTACATGTTTGTATGTGAGCATATAATCTTTTGTCCTTTTCAAGTACCTCATAACCTTCTTAGTAGCAACCCAATGATCATGACCTGGGTTTGACTGAAATATGTCAAGAAGTCCTGTAGCAAAGGCAATATCAAGTTTTGTACAAACATGTGCATACATAAAGCTACCAACTGCAGAAGCATACGGTACATTTTTCATAAATTCTTTCTTAGTGTCATTCTTAGGACATTGCATCAAGTGCAACTTTTCACCTTTAAGAACAGGGACAGAACCAGGTCTGCAATCTTTCATATTAAATCTAGCTAACACATGATCTATATATGTCCTCTAAGAAAGACCCAAAATACGACATGAGCGATCTCTAAAGATCTCAATGCCTAGAACAAAAGATGCTTCACCAAGGTCCTTCATATCAAACTCTAAAGGCAAAAGTCTCTTAGTCTCTTAAAGTAATGCCATATCTTTGCATGCAAGCAAGATATTATCCATATAAAGGATTAAGAAAATCGGCGTACTCCCACTAACCTTAGATGATGTAATGAAAGTATCAAAGTTCAAATACCACTATCTAGAAGCCTGTTTATGACCATAAATTGACTTCTTAAGTCTATAAATAAGTTTATCAGAATTACCTTATGCAAAACTCTCTGGTTGAAGCATATATACCTCTTCATCGAGATCCCCACTCAGAAAAGATGTCTTGACATCCATTTGAAGTAACTCCATGTCAAAATGCGTTACTAAAGTCATTATCACCTTAAAAGAATCCTTAGATGAAACTGGTGAGAATGTCTCATTATAATCAATTCCATCTCTTTGAGTGAATCCTTTGGCGACTAATTTGGCCTTAAACCTTTCTATCTTTCCTTTGGAATCTTTCTTAGTATTAAACACCCACTTATAACCAATGGGCTTACATTTCTTAGGCAACTCAACTAGATCCCAAATATGATTGTGCTTCATAGACTCATCTTTCATGGCATCTTTCCAAAAGTTAGACTAAAAGGTAGAAACAACTTGAGTATAAGTCACTGGATCCTTAACAACACCAATGTCATAGTCATGTTTTCCAAGATAAACCAGATAATCAGGATGAATAACAGGTCTTTTCTTCTTGTTAGATCTCCTAAGTGGAGGAATCTCTATATCTTGATTTTGAACAAGTGAAACCTCTATAAAAGCTGCACCAACATCAGGTTCCTGCACAACTGCATCTAACTGAATAGATAGAGGAAACTGCATACTTATATCAACATCACTACTATTCTCTATAACTTGAGAACTAGTACCACTTTTCACAACATCAAGTTCTAGAAAATTAACTGTTAATAAATTAACAATTTTAGTACCTCTAGTAAGATTATAAAAATGATACCCTTTAGAATTCTTTGGATAAGACACAAAATAACATTTGATAGTTCTTGAATCCAACTTACCTAAGGTTAGCTTATACAATCAGACCTCTACAGGGCATCCCCAAACCTTTAGATGATTTAGGCTAGGTTTGTGTCCCTTAAACAATTCAAAAGGAGTCAATGGCACAACCTTAGTAGGAACACGATTGAGAACATACATAGCAGTCTTCAAAGCTTCTCCTCATAGAAAAAAAGGTAGGTTAGTTCTACTCATCATACATCTAACCATCTCCATGAGAGTATGGTTTTGCCTTTCAGCTACACCATTCTATTCAAGGTTTCCAAGCACAGTAAATTATCCAACTATCCCAGAATTCTGTAAGTATTGAGCAAATGGACCCATAATTTGGCCTACGTCACCATGTCTGCCATAATACTCTCCACCTCGATCAGATCTAACAATCTTTATACTTTTCCCTAACTGCTTTTCAATCTCAGTTCTGAACACTTTGAATTTCTCAAGTGATTTAGATTTTTCCTTAATTAGATAAACATACCTAAAATGAGAGAAATCATCAATAAACATAATGAGATAAGCATTACCACACAAAGTTACTCAATAGGGACCACTGATGTCAGTGTGAATCACTTCTAACAACTCAGAACTATGAATTGCCATTTTTTTCTTTATCTTGGTCAATTTACCTCTACAACAGTCTACACATATCTCCAGATTATCATTAAGAGTAGGTAAAATATTGGTTCCAATTAACTTGTCCACTCTATCTCTAGATATATGGCCAAGTCCCTTATGCCACAAAGTGTAAGAGAACTCCTTAATTAAAGGCCTTTTGGAAACACTCTTATCAATAGTAAAAACAATGTAAATCTCATGTGAAGATAAAACCAATATGTATAAGCCATTCGACATAACACAATTTCCAATCATATTTGCATTATAAAAAATTGTCACAATTGTGTTATTAAATTCAAACCCATATCCACAACTGTCAAGTATAGAAAGGGAAACCAAATTTTGCCTAAACAATGGTACATTAAAGGTTCCACTCAAAATCATCCTAAAACCACTATCCAAAAGTAGGATGACATCTTCAACAAACTCCACTTCTACTTTCTGGTTGTTTCCAACATAGAGGTATTTCTCATCAAGGTTTGGCTTCCTCCTGTTTATGAACCCTTGAATAGTAAATGCAACATGATTAGTTGCTCCACAATTTAACCACCAAGAGCTAGATGATACCTTAGATAAATTAGATTCACAAAAATTAATCAAAGAACTTTTACCTTTATCCTAACACTTAGCTAACCATTTCTTAAACCTATGATAATCTTTCCTCATTTGTCCCATTTTCTTACAGAATAAACACTGAATATTTTTCATGTTCACTGACAACTTGTTACCAAAAGACCTTGGTTCCTTATTACTAGGCTGAGTAACTTTTGGCTCCCTTTGAGGCTAATTTGAGTGCCTTTTATCTTTACCAGAACTAGAAGTATGAGAAAAAAAAACTGAATGTGACTTTTCAGTCTTTAACTTATTATCTTCAACTATAAGCTTTTTTATCAAGTCATCAACAGTCCAATGCTACAAACTGTTGTTATAGGATGTCTTGATAATTGTATAATTAGTAGGAAAACTAATTAAAGCTTGATCCTAATACTTTGCTCTGAAAACACCATACCTAAAGCCTTAAGCTTCATATGATACTGTACCATCCTCATAATATAATCCCTGATATTCTTAGTTCCATTATACCTCATATTAAAAAGAGCTTGCATCAGCGAACTAATCTCAGCATGATTACGCTATGACGCTGCCTTAAAAAACTCTTTAGTTGTACATTCCTTAGGAAAATCACACTTAAGGTGTTCTTGGATAGTCCTCCTCCTAGTCAGAGGGAAAAATCTATTACATCTTTCTCATCTAGCATATTGAAGCTTTTGCTCCTTAGTACTCTTTAAAGTCAAATCAGCAAGCCTGTCCATTTTGAGAGCACTTCCAATCTCTATTGCTTCCACAACAAACAAAATATCTTCCTTCCATTTCTTATAATTTGCATCACTAAGAACCTCAACAATGACTTGAGTATTGTTTATAGAAAAAGTGACTGACACAAAACAATGCATATAATTAGTATCTTATGAGTAAACCAAATGGGAGCTTACATCATCATACAAACACTTATGAGTAGAATGAATGGCATATAATAGTAACACTCTCAACATAGTAGTAGTTATGAGCCAATACTACACCCTCATAGTCCACCATCTGTTGGTGTATAGACTACTTAGATAAGTGAAACTCACGCGTACAAACTAAGTTACTCTTCAAATCCTAATACATAGTCACTTTCTATGGGAGTATAACCACACACCAAAACCAAAGATATCCTACTACAACACAATATTACAATCCCATAATTCAATCAAGCTGCACCACTGTAGCAGTTGCAACCCAACTAAATCACGAGACACACTTATACCGCATATTTAAATAGAAACATTACTCACAATAAAACATGTAATTCCAATCTTAATCGATGAGGGGCATTCGTCATTGAATTACACAAAGACAACACACAAGTGCTGCATAAATTACATACTATTTACTAAAAACTTATGTGTAATTTAAATTATGTGCATCTATATAGCCTAATTTATGCTAAATCAAAAGGCATACAACAAATTACCATATCCAAATGTGTGTAACCAAAATGCACATCACACACCATAAATTAATTGCATAAAAATAATAAAATATTACAAATATCAAACAAATTGATAAAATTGCAGTCAAAAGTCAATAAAATGCAACATGGGGCACACTGCAACAATCTTCATCTAAAATTAAAGATTTTGGTGAAAAGTAGAGTCACAACAAAGTCCCCTCGCACCTACACACAACGGTCAAAGACGTTGACAGTCCGGGTCAACCAAATTGGATTGTTTTGGTTGATTTTGGCATGTTTCGGCTTGTTTCAGCCGTATCAGCTGATTTAGCTTATATTAGGCTGATATGGCCGGTTCGACCATTGTCCAGTTTGTTTTCCGACCGAACTTGGTACCAAAATGATCGCCGAAAAATGGTGAACCTACGACGAACAAAAAATGGGTCAGTCAGCACCGTCTCACCAAAAAACCTGATTGGGTCTTCTTTGGTCGAATATAACTCGGTCGGAAACACCATTGACGGTGGAAAAAAAGCATACCTTCAGACTCCTTAGAGTCCAAGGATTACAAATCCGGTGTTAGTTTTGAAAAAGAGCCACCGGTTTGGTATGAATCAGAACTTAAAATTTTGAACTAAATTGGTTACGAAAAAATATTATTTTTAAACCAAAAACAATACAATGTATTTTCAAAATCTCGTTTTCAACCCATTTTTCAACCCAAATTGATGCCTAAACCTATCTCTGATACCAAATGTTAGAAAATATTTGTCTCAAATGAGACTATATGCTGGAATCTAACATCAATCATAGATTGAAAATGGGTTATAAATATAAAAATAAAATGAGAATAGCGTACCTGATAATGGCTACATTTTTAGTATGATCTTGGCTAAGATCTTACCCTTTATTACTTAGTTATGCTAGCCGATGAGAAGTAGGAAATTTGTAATGGAATCAATTTAAAAAACGCTCAATGGTAGAGAGAAAATTGCGAAAGGGTGTCTAATTAAAGAATGGATGGGAGTATATGAATAAGAGTGATTCCGCTTCATTAAATAGGGAAAAATAAATGATCATTGTGAAATGAAATTTATGCCCTTACCATAAGCCTAATTCCATATATGGATCCCAATGCACATATTATGAGCAAGAGGGGGGACTTAGCCGATATAACGAAAAACGTGCTAACCAAATAGTCCTGACTCATCACAGTTCCATAAGATGCACTAAGGCCCACACTGGTTAGCACTATATTCGCAATCAAGGTAAAAATTTGTCTAAATAACTGGACCAATATTAATTACATTAATACACCTTTATAAAAGAATTAATTTATGCTTATTGATAAAGCCCACATTACATGAGCTTATAAAATAAGCTAACAACGTGTTGTATGGAAAGATAACTTGCAATGACTATCAAGAACCTGTGAAGGGTTCGATGCCATTGTTGGTTTTTTGGTAGCTCTTAATAGTAGGGAGAAATGCACAACCTGACAGAACCAAATGGTTCTATATTTTCTTATATTGAAATAGCAATTGAAATAGCTACACAAACAACAAAATAACAATTTAAAGGCTTACAAACACAACAACTCAAAAGCTCACCAACACAACAACCCAAAGGCTCACAAACGCAATAGATTAAAGGCTTATAAACTCAATAGCTCTAAGGCAAAACAAGAACTTTATAGAGCAACTCTTCTACACAAAAAGCAACTACTTAAAAATAATGACTCATTGCAGACTTAGAAACATCTTACTACCTTACTTATATAACAAACTTACCATTATTAGCCTCGAATAGTTACCCACGAAAGACAATTTTTTTTTTCTTGCACATAATCCTCCACATTTTGCTTCAACAATCACCACTCTTCGTCTAACCACTCTTCCACATTTTTCTCCATACAATGACCCCTCTCCACATCGAACTACTCTTCCACATTTTTCTCCATTTAGCTTTAATCACTCTTCCACGTTCTGTACTTATCAAAGTGGTGACAATTCCAACAACTCTCAAAATGTAGTAGTTTAGCTTGGGAAGCTTGAATTTTTTGATACTCTATAAAGTGAGAATCAATCATGGCTTGATATTTTTCCTCCAAGCTCTCTAATCTGTCTTCATAATTTTCCATTACTTGCGCCATGTCTTGGTCTCATTTTCGATCATCAAATTGATGTCTCTTGATACTATTGTTAGGACTAAAGCCTTAATCACTCAATATGATCAATATAAGACAAGAATTCCAAATGAAGAATGTCTCATTTATTAAGCTTAAACTAATTTGGCAATAATAATAATCAAAAGTCCAATAATTCAATCCCAAACCCAATAATTGACAATAATCAAACCAATAACTCTATAATACTACAAGGCTATAGCTAAACTATTATCACTAAACTATAAGAACAACGACAGCTAGAGTTAAGGAAATTGTTGAAAGCTAAATTAAGTTTTCTCAAATGCGTGTCTTCTCCTAACGACTGAGATTTTCTTGTATTTATTTCTAACTTTTTATCCTAGGTTATTTGAGTAGGCCTTTTTCTTAAGTTATATTTCACCAGCCTAGGTCATAGCAGTATGGCACCAAGAAAGTATCGCCACACATGGCTTTGAGAGGAACACAGGTCAAGCATTGCGAGCACAAGCGAACCCAATAACACCCAATCAAGAATTGAAACTGAAAATTGTAGTGAAGTTCTAAAGTACTACAACCAAAAAAAAAAAAAAAAAAAAAAAAAACACAAACCTTTCTAGGATGGAAATGGCCTGGAATTTAGGGATGCCTTGGGGAGGTAGAAAAGTTACTGGTAGAGTGCAGGGACAGGTAGCGTTATTCCTATGAAGACCATTGCATGGTGTGTGAGCATGCATGGTGTTTGCGGCAAAGGCCGGCACAGTGGGTTGCGTTACGGTGGTGGAGGCGTGATTAGCAAACTTGAAACATGTCTTTCTGTTGTTTGCAAAACGCACTGCTCCTTATTATGTCTGTCCTATTTGAGGTGATGTAGCCTTATAAATCACTCCTTCTGAGCATTGGATAAATGCTTTTGTTTGAGTCTTGAAAAATGCATTACAATAGATGAAACTTTACCACCTTTTTTTTTTTTTTGGCTCAATCTTTTCTTCCTCAATCGTGAAAAGTCATGGATTCAAAATATTATGGTACCAAGGGAATCACAAAGTGTATTCTTTTGGCATTTAGAGTATTAAGGAGAACACACTTCTTATAATCTAAATAATGTTTAAAAGTTTGAGTTAGGCGGCCCAATGACATCTGGGAACTCTACCTTATAAGCGGTAGGTGTTTGAGCCCTTATTTCCAAATTAGTTCCTTAAATCTCTCCACCCTGTTTTTGATATTTTTAAAAAGAAAAAGAGGAAAAGAATAAAAAAGTAATGTCTAAGGAAAGAAAAAAGATAGAAGAAGAAAGAAATTCTTAATGCGGGTTGTCTTCCACGTTAAGTTTAAGGCTTGTAATTTGCACCGTAAGTTTTAATGAATACCAGTAGTTGTGCTCTTATCCAATAACATGTACCAAATCTGTCTATGCTCATTCTCAAAATTTCTACAAGAATCATCATCATTGAGAAAATCAAGATTCTTTTATTGATGTAGGCAATTGTGGTTGCTTGCATGGTAAAACAACAACCACAAGTTCCCTTGATCTTCATCCTTAATAAAAGAATAAGAAACACCAACACTGAGTGAGGAATCACCTCCTTGCCTTCTATTCATAGTTCTCTAACAAGACACTAAAGGAGCAACCACCTTGCCAATTACACTAATTAACAACATATGACCAAGTTCTTTTTTGAATCACAACACTCATAAGGTGTTATATCTAAATTTCAGCTCATAGCTAACAAATTTCAATATGTAATTGACATAACTAAATGGGAAAATTTGGCATCAAAGGAGGATTCAGAGAGTAGGTCTCCATTAACGCCTCAAGCTCCTATCTTAGCTCCTAGCATCAGCCCTATCTTCTTTGAGCCTCACCAAAGTGTAGGTTGTTGACCCAGCTAAGGCCCTAGGAACGAGAAACACCATGGATGGATTGTCATACATACCGCACATGTATCAGTTGCTGCGATGGTGATAACAAACAAGAGTGTGAAAGTTGCAATGAACTCGATTGCAAAGGCTTGCCAATTGCTTCCAGAATGAACAGTAACTCCACCGCCCATGAATGGATGGAACACTCTATTAAGAGGAACAGAGAGACCTGATTGAGTGGAAACTATGAAACCACTTTGATTCATAATCAAGGTAACTACAAGATTTTCAAAGGAAAAAGTGAATGAAAAACAAAGTGTATATAGGTACACAGTAAGGAGGGGCTGTAATGGGCCCTGTGGTGTGTAAATGTACATGAATGAAATGGGCTTAAGAATATAGAAGCCCAAACACAATATCATTTACAACAGGCTCCCTCAAACTGGTGGTCGATACAAATCGAAGGCACCTAGTTTGTCAAGAAGGAAATGATGTTGCTGTATGCCTAGCGCCTTGGTTAACAAGTCAGCAGGCTGATCTCTCGTTGATATATGTGCAGTGTGGATGATGCGTGTAGCTATCTTCTCTCGAATGAAGTGGTGATCAATCTCAATGTGCTTAGTCTTCTCATGCAAGACGGGATTAGTTGTAATGTTCATGGCTGATTCATTATCACAATAAAGTGTAACTGGTCGAATCAAGGGTACCTGCAAATCTCAGAATAGTCCAAGTAACCATATAATTTCACATGTAGTTGATGCCATAGCCCAATATTCAGATTCTGTGGATGATCAGGAAACATGAGATTGTTTCTTGCTTTTTCATGATATGAGAGAATCACCAAGCTTAATGTAAAAACTAGTAGTAGAGTGTTGACCTATAGGACAAGAACCATAAGTTGCGTCATAATAAACAACCAACTTTAACCGGCTGTCACACTTCATCAATAAACCTTTACCAGGAGCTCACTTAACGTACCTGATTATCCTAAGTGCAGCTTCAAGATGAGAAGCCTTTGAGGCATGCATGAATTGACTTAGGAGACATATCGCAAAGTTGATATCAGGTCAAGTGACTGGGAGGTATATCAATCGTCCAACAAGGTGCTGGTAATTTGTAATGTCCTTAATGGGGGTATCTCCTTCCTTTTTTAAGAACTCATCATACTTAGCATTAGTGACTTTGGTGTTTTTTTCCATGGGGGTATTGCAGGCTTGCATCTAGAGAGTCCATAATCTGATATCAATTCTAGTGCATATTTCCTTTCATTCATCACAATTCCATGTTTGGACCGTGCCATTTCCACTCCAAGAAAATACTTAATAAGGCCTAAATCTTTCATGGAGAATGTGGAACAAAGATATTCCTTGAGTTTGAATATTATCGCTTCATCTCCTCTTGTAATGATCATATCATCAACATAAAGGAAGACAATCAAGATGCTTTATAGAGTACCTTGCTTAAGGAAAAGGGGGTAGTCATGCTGTGAATGGCTAAAACCAACTCTGAGGAGGGCTTCTATGAACTTTTGGTACCATTGTCGAGATGCTTTCTTAATTTATATACTTTGTTCCCTTTAGTATGGCGGAGTCCTTCTGGAAGCTTCATGTAGATTTCAGTATCAAGGTCACCCTGAAGAAAGGCATTGCGTACATCCATTTGGTGCATATCCCAATGTCGAATAGCAGCAAGGGTAACGAGGATACAAACTGTAACCAACTACCCAAGGGGTGCAAAAGTGTCTTCATAATCAACCCCTTCTCGCTGGTTGTATCCTTTGGCTACTAAGCGGGCCTTGTAGTGATCAATGGTGCCATCAACATTGTGCTTGATTTTGTAGACCTATTTGCAACCAATAGCTCGTTGACCTACAGGCTAAGAAACTAGATCCCATGTCTTGTTTGACTCTAATGCTCTAATGCTCTAATTTCCTCAGTCATGGCAACCCACCATTTAGGATCTAAGACAACCTCTTGGTAGGAAGCTAGCTTAACAAGGGCAGAAATGCATGAGACAAAGTGATTATGAGGATTGGAAAGGTGATGGTATGACATGACATCAGATATAGAGTGTGCAGTGGAGGAGGTAGAATGTGAACATATATAGTCGCAGGTCCAAATAGGGGGTTTAGGGTTCTACCTGGCTTGGAGGCAATGGAGGGAGGTGGCATCGTCTCAGGAATGGAGGTGTTAGGAGTAATGTTAAAAGTGGACCCAAGAGCTAGATCAGTGTATGGGACAATGGCAAGTGAGTCGGGTCTCTGCAAGTTAGTGTCTGAAGATGTAGATGGAAAAGAATCATATGGATCAGAACTATGATCTAAGGAGGGAGTGGAATGATTATAAGGGAAGTGGGACTCGTGAAAAACAACATCCCAACTAAAAAAGAACTGACTTATGGCAATATCAAGCAAACGATATCCCTTCTGAGTGGAGGGATATCCCATAAAAATAGAAGCAGTGGAATGTGGACCAAACTTGTCCTTCTGAGTAAGATGTGCAGCATAGCAAAGGCATCCAAAAACTTGAAGATGATGAAGGTATGGAGACTTACCATAAAGTTTCTCAAGGGGACTTTTCCCATGAAGAACACGAGAAGGAGTCCTATTGATCAAGTATGTGGCCGTGAGGAGGCATTCACTCCAATACCGAATGGGACAGTGTGCTTGAAAGCGAAGAGCCCCTGCAACATTGAACAAATGTTGATGTTTGCATTCCACCACCCTATTCTATTAGGGGGTATAAGGGCATGAACTTTGGTAAGTAACACCTTAAGAATCAAGGAAATTAACACATGTAGAGCTAAAGAAGTCTTGAGCATTGTCTGTTCGAATGCTCTTGACTAGTGTCCGAAACTGAGTGTGTACCATGGCAATGAAACACTTAAGGTGATTGAGTGTTTTGGTTTTGTGGGTCATGAGATATAACCAAGTGCTACAAGTGTAGTCATCCACAATGGTGAGGGAGTATCATGCACCTGAGTGAGAGGGGGATTTGTAAGGCCCCCAAATATCTAGGTGAATCAACTCAAAAGGTGTATGTGTGAGTGAGGTGCTAAGAGGAAATGGTGTGCGAGCATGTTTAGCTAGAGGACAACTATTGCATGCTTTAATATCATGTAATGAAGACATCAATATCAGGAGAAAATCTCATAGCATTAAAGGAGGAGAAAACGGCTGCAGTTTAGCCACTGCATAGGCCTGCGCAACAAAAGGTAGGTTGTTTGCGTGCGTGGGCTGCTAGAAGAGTGGGCGCCCATTGAGCGCATAAAGGGGGCGCCCATTAGGTGCATAATAGGGGCCAGGCCCACTTGAGTAGAACGTGCGCCCGAGTGGGTTACCAAGTGGAGCACGCGGGCCAGATAAGTGGGCACGTGAATCGCTTGTGTGCAGGTTGGCTAGATAGGCACGCGGGTCGTTTGCACACAGGTCGCCCAAGATCGAACCAGGTTGCGATGATCCAACATGATCCGGTTTTGCAGAAGAGGAATTTCTAGTCAGGGAGAGATTGGAAAAGCCCGATTGGAGTGCGAAAGCTGTAGATTTTGGCCAATTTTGCTCAAAAACTAGTCGTAGAGCTGATTCTTCATCCCTAATCATAGAAATAGCATCTAAAAGGGAAGGGCTAGGCTTAGTGTTTTGAATTTGAGACTGAGCAGTTGTGTAAACTTCATCTAATTTGTTGAGAAAATCAACGATTTTTCCATCATCTTGGTAGCGACAAAAAGAAGGAATGGCAAGGAGCTTCGGGTAACAAATTGCAATGTAAGAATCCAAGCGGCGCCATAATCGTTCCAAACGGAAGACATAACGATCGAAAGATTCTCCCTTTTGGGTGGCCATGGGAAGAGCACGCTTAACACTGGCAATTTCTTTCCCTCCTACTTTCTGGAATTTCTCTTGAAGATGGTTCCAGACTTCACGAGCATCATCCAAATATGTGAAGGCAGTGTATATGTCATGAGAAAGGGAAGTGAGCAGCCAAGAGAGAACAACTCCATTGCACCATTGCCAAGCTTCAAAGTAAGGGGAGAAAGCTGTGGGTTAAGGCACCGAAGGATCAACAATGCCATACTTATTCTTACCAAAAGAGCATTCCTTATATCCTAGGTCCAATTGGCGAAATTTTCAGCACATACCAGCTTTTCAGAGATAAGGAGCATGCCGGTTTAGTCTTGAAGGTAGAGGTAGAGAGGATCTCCAGGTTGGATGAAAGGTGGGAGAGGAGGGGGAGGAACGGAAACATGGGTAGAAGTCCGATGACGCGACCATTTATGACGACGACTTTGGTCTCTAGAATAATGCTAAAGGGAACGACCTCGGGGGAAGTGGTCAAAATCGGAGCTATGAGCTATAAAGGGAGGTTGAGAAATGACACACCAGGTGTTTGATAAAATGCCTGAGTGGATAAAAGAGCAACAGAAAGTTGCAATAATTGGGGGGTAGCGGAAAAAATAAAGATCAGGAAAGAATTCCTGCTTTTGATACCATGTTAAAAGGAACAAAGGGACCTGATTGAGTGGAAACGATGAAACCACATTGATTCATAATCAAGGTAAGTACAAGATGTTTAAAGGAATAAGTTAATGAAAAACAAAGTGTATATAGGTACATGGTAAGGAGGGGCGGTAATGGGCCCTATGGTGTGTGAACGTACAAGAATGAAATGGGCTTAAGAATATAGAAGCTCAAACACAATATCATTTACAACAGACTCGTTTGAGTCTGAAACCTACGCATACGGAAGCTGCAACCTGCACAAATATGTAGGCCGGCACTTGGGTCTAGGGGAAGTGATGAAGCACCGCGAATAATAAAGTGGCACATGGGTTGAAGTGTGCTCTGTAGATGTGTTCGGTTGAAAGAATCATGGCCATCACTGCCAGCCTTGCACAAGCCGCGTTGCCGATCAGTGTCTCTGCTCCTTGGTACTTCTTATTCACCATGGGTCCTGTAGCCAATGAGAACATGACGATGAATGTTCCAAGAAACTCCGCTCCTAGCTGCATGCACCTCCATGCCCACAAGTACCATTACAACAAAACTGTCTTCAGTTGAAAACTCTGGAGGACAACTACAGGTTGATGAAGCTTGTAGTGTATCATTAAGGACTGTATGATCTTGAAACACTTGTAATATGATTTCTAAACTTAAACAACTAATATTTTTAGTAAGGCCTTTTAAAAAGTAGTGGAGCTAAACCTTTTACAATTCAAGTTAATTAGCTCATTCATATTCAATCTTGACAAAAGTTTTTTTTTTTTTCCTTTTTCTCGTATGTTGGCAGTAGGATTTAGACGGTGGCATCCACTATATATTATATCATTATTTCTACTAAGGTAATTAATAAAATAATAATCATCATTCGACTGACATTCCACAATCACTTTCGCATTTCTTTTGCCGTTTACTCTTTGGCGGTTGGCAAGTGTCCACATTTTCTTTTAAACGTGACAACCATGATGAATATCTTGGCCAATTTGTGTTCGAACATGATGAAATGTTACTCATTGCTTATGATAAGTTGTGTGTGGCTTTTCCCTACGTTTTCTTTCCGGAGAAGATCGGAAAGTGCTTTGCTTAGTGATCTGTACTCATGCTGACTGGGAAGGGTCTAGAAAAGAAAAGGTTAGAGATCCGGGAGCTTAATCTGGGAGCTCGAACTCGACATTTAGGAAGCCATAGTTCTATTCTATAATGAAGAAAACAACAAAACAAAGAACATTTAAAAAAGAAGTTTAAAGAAAAGAAAAACACACACACACAGAGGAAAGGGAGAGGCAATCTAATAGGGCTTGGAGGTGACAACCTACAAATTACTTTCTTCAATGATTCTATTCAAATCGAGTGATAAAGCTTCCATAATGGCAGCAAGTTTTAAGAGAAGGGAAAAGAAAAAAGAGAGAGAGGTACGTATTTATCTCAAGTGGGTTAAATTCAAAACAATCCTCAAGATGAATTTCATATCCAAAGATCTAAGACAAAAATCAAAAAGCAATTCAGCAACTGGTTTAAGAGAAGAAAGAAAGACCTTTTTGGTGAGAGAAAAATCATAAGCAGAAAGATTGCCAAAGCACTTGTGGCGTGGCATTGAATTGGATGGATGAAAACAGAGGAGCATCTGGTTTCCTTATGTTCCAAGGACGTAGTCTACAAGGAAAGGTAATAGGAGTTGAAAATGGATATACAACACCTGAATTGACCGGGAGGGAGGTCAGAGGCAAGCAGCGTTTGTGAATGCTGCATAACGGCTCCCATGATAACACAAAAAGAGGACATTAGAAGTTGACATTCTCATTCAACTAAAATATATTGGAAAAAGAAAAAACAGAGGAAAAAGGTTGTATGTTATTCCATAGAAGAGAATAATTAGATGAACACTAATAGACTTGCATGAATCAGCTAATGCAATTTGCAAGTCTTGGGAAACTTTCTCTTTTAATTTTTTTGACCCGTGAATGGCATTAAAAGATATAGATAACTAAACGCATAATTGACGTTCAAGATATCAATTGGTTGGTTGGTTACTCCACTTTAGGAAAAGTCAACTGTATTTTGTACCGAAATAATTAAACCATCACAGGAGTATGGAAATACGAATTGATAAAAGTAGAAATCCTTTTTGTTTCTATAATCAACTTGCAAAGTGACATTTGAATGAAAAAGTTAAAAGAAGTAACAAAGGTGTTTTAAGGGGATTCTATTTAGGCCACACAAGAATGAGATCAGTGGGGATGAAAAGAAATATACATTTTAAACTTATAGAGAGACTTGTAGAACTTTGCCTCCTTTATTTTATTCTTTGAATTCCCAGGCAAGTCAAGTCAACATGGTCTATTGATATTCGTCTTCATTGTTCCTTGTTCCTTGTTCCTTGTTCCCCGTCCTTAAACATGTCAAAAAATAATGATGCACCTGTAAAAGGCTATTTGGACCCTAAAGTTAGAAAACTGGGCAGCATTTTGTAGAATGAGATCGAGATGAATTTATTTCTTCTTCACTACCATATAAATCGTAGAGAAAGCAAACATATATGACCATCTAAATTTGGCAATTGTTAAGATATGGGCAATAAATATTCATGGCTAAGAAATATAATGACCTAATTAAATAATATAAGTTCTTCTTTTTTCAAGGCATTTTTTTAGAAGAATTTACACCTCTTAGAACATAAGTTCTTTCTTAGCACTTTTATAGGTCATCATTAATTGAGTTTACACATTGTTGCACCACGTTGGACTATGCCAAAATTTGGACTCATGCAATGGAAGGGCGTATAATGTGGACAATAATCCCACCTTGTTGAAAAATCATATGAAAATCCTAATTAAATAAAGGGAAGTTTCCTATTTTCTTTATTTAATTTTTGAAAAGGATTTGGGCCTCTTTAACATTAACCTTCTTCGTTTAGGACAATAATTATGGTCATAGCTTTTACTAACATGTTTGTATTCATATCCTGTAAGTAAACATCTTCATTTTCTTATCAATTACCCTACCTGTTGTTAATCTCTTTTAAAATAGTCTAAACTCAAGATACTTATTACAAGAGATAAATCGGTGTCTTTCTACAAATAAGTTTTACTTTAACCACTCCACGTTTTAATTTTTAAATGCAGTTTCTTCCACAATTAGATTGATCAATGATTTTGAGTTTTTTTGAAAGTGTAAAGGTCTTCAACCTACTTTACTTGTGTAATAGAAATTTGTTACAAATTTAAAATTATATAAGACAAAACATAAAACAATAGATAATAAGTGGAGAAAATAATTTTAAGAGAACCCCATTTTTTCTATTCTCCAAAAAAAAAAAAAAATTCAAAAAGTAACATTGACTCTACTAGCAACTTCCTCAGTTTCTCCTTTCTTCGGATCTGGCTAGGATTTCGAGACCACATCAACAAACAGGCTTTCCTTCCTAGTTCAGCTTTTGCGTTAGTGTTTTAGTTTCTTCTTTTTCCACTGACATGGAATTGGAGCATCACTATTAGGCGCGGCCGCTAGACATTGTAATGTCTGAAGATGAAGCCTCCTCTGGTCTTAAGTTCCTCTTCGAGATGGAAGCCACGCATATTTGCGTTCATGACTTTGAAGGCCACAACGTCCAATGGCCAGATTTCCCGCATTTGAAGCACGAAGAAGAACCATAAACGTCACCATTTCTGGAAGCGACGGCTTATCGAGAATCAACTGGCACAGCGAGACCTTTCAGAGTGGCGGTGTACGCGCCCTTCGGATCAACCTTGTGCCGCTTGGTGGAGGAGATGGAGAGCGCATGGGCCTCAACTGCCGCCACCTGGGAGAGGAAGTCCTCGTCTTCCTCCTCCTAGACTTCAATCCTATACTCTCTCTTTGTCTCCAACTTCATCGTTCATCCCTTGCTTTCTTCGTTCTGCGATTCTAGCATTATTGATTTTCCCCCTCCGTTCTCTTTCCCTAGATTTTCCCACCTTTTCATTTTCTTACTTTATTATTATTTTTAATTTCGATCTTCTTTTAGGCTCTTGAGATCATTAAAATTCTTTTTTCTTCATCAAAACTTTCTAGAATTCGTGAAGTTGTCGTTCATACGCTAATCATAAAGTTGAATTAGATAACTAAAAATGCTAATCAAATGAATACTAAATGTCCAAATACAAATCATTTAACTAGAAAATTTGTTTAATTTATTTTAACAAAAACATAATTATTATGTAATCATTTTCGTTTTTCAAGGTATAATTGCAAGGACCCAAACACTACACAATCATTTGGTAAGGAATAATTGTCTTATTTGAACCTCTCTTGTAAATAGACTCTCTACATAACACCATTTCTCTAAAGTGTTTTTATAATTAAAATTTTAACATTTATGTATTTAATTTTGATACTTTAAAGCTAAGGGATCACATAGAAATAGAGAAAGTTGCTAAAACATCATGTTCTTATTATGGTCCAACTCTACATAGAGAAATGTACACAACCAAATCTTTTATTTTAATATTATTACAATAAAATGAGATAAAATTTTGCACTCCCACTAGAATTTCTTCTGAAGATATTCAACAATATTTTTGTCAAGTTGGAAGGCCTTGGCAAGCACATTGGGATCAATGGGAGGATTAGATCCAAAAACAGCATTGGCAATAGTGATGACCCCAGCGTTTTGGCTACTTCATCCGACAAAGGCAACAACATTGGTGTGTCTGACGTTGACCTGGAAGTGAATGAGACCGATTGGGAAGACAAAGACATCTCCCTTGTTTAGAACCTTGGTGAAAAGGCGGTTTTCTCTGTTTGCTAGGTTGGATGTGACAAAACCAACTTCAAGAGTACCCTCTACAACCACTAGAATCTCAGTTCCACGAGGGTGGGTGTGGGGAGGGTTCTGGCCATATGGTGCATAGTTGATATAGACTAGAGATATCTCGAGGGTTTTGAGACCTGGGATTCTATCTACATTTATAGTAGTGACATTCAACCCAACTCGATCGCTCGTGTCTCCAGCAGTTTGGAGCCTTGAGGTGAAAAAGTGTTCTGCCTTGACAAGCTTTGGATCCTTGTAGAACTTTCCATTCATGAAAACTACAGGAAAGACATTGACATTTTCATAAGAAGAAAGCAATTTATGAGGGTATTGCTTTACTTAAGTTAAGTAGGAGCTTGATAAATGAACAAGTAGATACAAGTATATACCTCCATTCTTGGGCTCATCAACTGCGACACAGAAGTCCTGAAGTGGGCTAGGATCGTAGGTAGAGACAAAGGAGGATGTCAGTGCCAAGACGGCTACAATTGCAAGGAAACAAACTCCTTTCACCATTTCTAAGTGTTTAACTTCTGTTCAGTGATCTTGTTTTGGTAATGGGTGAGGATGTATCTCCCCGCACATTTATATTTATAGTTAACAGCCATTGAGTAGGTCTATGGTTCAGCCAAGGTTAACATAAGAAGTCTCTAGTGGTTACCTATTGTTAGGTTTGGAGTAAATTAGTAAAGGTAATTATGTAACTACCATATTTATGTTGTGGGTAGTTTATAAGGTTTTCTAGTGTTATTCTATTTAGGTCTCCTAGTCTTATTCTATTTGGGTTTCCTTGGTACTTGTATAAAAAGAAACACTATAGGGAAACCTAGGTATGAGGTTATGAGGTTGAGAGAGATTAAGAAAAAACAGAGGTTTTATGTAAGCACTGTAAGCCTTCCTCATCATAGTGAAGAGTTGCTCCTTAGGCTGGGGACATAGGGATTATCCCGAACCTCTTAATTTCTATGTGTTTTTTACTTGACTAATATTCTCTTTGTGTGTGCGGTGAGATCCTGAAAGATTCGTGAGTTTAGATTGACGGGTTTGTTTTCTAACAAACTAGTATCGACGCCTAGGTTCCTAAATTAGGGTCAAGGCTCATTCTTTGTCAAGCAATTAGTGGAAGAACGACTGTTTTGGTATGTATTTAGCACACCATACACAAGAGGGAAGCTGTCAACAAAGGCTTTGTTCAAGGAAGCCTTTTGTCGAACACTTGGTGTGTAACGCATGGAGGGAGAAGCTAAAATTAGCATTTAAGGTACGAATTTTCTTCTCTAGCCTTCGTTTGTGTGATTTTCAACTTCTTTGTGGTCGGAAACATCGAGATTTGGCCAGAAAATTGATTGGAGTGCTGCAGGTTGTGTTGAACCCGTGAGGCCGAAAAGGGGATTTGCGATTCCTCTTTCATTTGAGCGTTTCGTGGAGCGATTTTGAGTTCTATAGACTCGTTGGAAGCTGATCTATTGATTGGTGTTCTTGTTTCGTCAGAAATTGATGTGAAACGACGGTAATCAGAGGAGAAAGGTGGCTGCAGCAGCAAAAACAGGTTCTGTTAACTCAATTTTGACCCAGAGTTAACCCAGTCAAACTTGACCTGTTGACCTGGTTAAAGTTTGACCCATTGACCGTTGACCATTAACCAAATCTGAAGACTCAATCTAGCCCAGATCTAGACCCGAATTGTCAACCTGGTCCAGCTGTCTGTTGACCGTTGATCGATTGAGGTGTTAACCGTTGACTGTTGATCGAGCGTTGACTATTGACTTTGACCGGATAAAATTTTCAGGTGATTTCTGTGCCAATTTTTGTACTATTTTTCTGTGATTTTTGGGAGATATTTGACTATTTTTGGGCATAATCAGAAGGGTATTTTGGTCAATTTGGTTGGCATTTGTGGAGGGGTATTTTGGTAATTTTGCACTTTTGATTTCTATTTGAAGAGGAAGTCAAAAGGGAGTTTATTTTGTTGTGATGGATGATATGAATACTTCTAGTAGAGGTATGACCATGTTAAATTCATCTAATTTCCAAACTTGGAAGCCGCGGATGGAAGATTACTTGAGTAGTAGAGATCTGTATGATGCTGTGGAAGGAGGTTCTGCTAGGCCTGAGAAGCTGACTGATAAAGAGTGGGAGAAGTTGAATAAGAAAACTGGTTCTCAAATTAGACAATTTGTTGAGGACAGTATTTATCACCATATTGCACAAGAGACTATAGCTAGTGAGTTATGGAAGAAGCCTGAAGCTCTCTATGAACGCAATACTCCTCAGAATAAGGTTTCCCTACTTAAGAGGTTAATTAACTTGAAGTACAAGGTAGGACGGCTGATGACAGAGTTCTTCAATGTTATTGTTGAGTAATTTACCTGACAATTGGCAGACATTGGTAGTCACTCTCACAAACACAACTCCAGATGGCGTTCTGAGTATGAAGATAGTCCATGAAAGTTTACTTAATTAAGAAACCAGAGTAATTGAGCAAGGAGTATCTAGACATACAGAAGTATTGGTTACAGAAAGGAGGGGGAGAAACAGATATGTAGACAGAAATAGAGACAGAAGCAAGAGTAGAGCACCAAATTCTGATAGATCACATGGAGTGTCACGTTCGAGGAAAGATGTAGAATACTCAAGGAAGAAGAATCAAGGAATGGAGAAAAGGAAGTTGAAAGAGATATAGTGGCAACTACATCCGGTATTGGGGATATTATGATCTTTTGTGATCCTTAGATTAACATCTCATGTCAAGTTTCGTCTTGGATTGTCAACACAAGTGCCTCTTTTCATGTTACCCCACATGAAAGGTTCTTCACATCCTATTCAGATGGTGATTTTGGGTGCGTTAGCTTAGAAAATAATGCACAAGCAAAGATAGTTGGCATTGGAGATGTAGTCTTGGAGACTAGTGTTGGATGTAAGCTAGTTCTGAAGAATGTTAGACATGTCCCTGAGATTTGTTTTGACTTAATCTCTACTGGCGTCCTTGATGATGAGGGATATGATAACTACTTTGGTGGCAATAAATGGAAACTTAGTAGAGGTTCCCTTATACTTGTAAAAGGGCAGAAGGTCAGTACTCTCTACAAGACTAAAGCCAGTATTCAGAAAGGCAAGGTAAATATGGTGGAAGATAATCACATGGAGCTATGGCACAAACGACTTGGACATCTCAATGAGAAGGGACTTCAGCATTTGATAAAGAACAAAATCATATTAGGAGTCAGTGGTGCTAATTTGCAGTTGAAGCCTTGTGATCACTGCTTAGCTGGAAAGCAACATAAAGTCTCATTTCAAAAAGGACCCCCGTCTAGAAGAAAACATATTCTTGATTTGATTCATTCAGATGTGTGTATGTTGAAGGTGAAAACTCTTGGTGGTGCCATTTATTTTGTTACCTTCATTGATCATCATTCTAGAAAGGTATAAGCTTATGCACTGAAGACTAAGGATCAGGTTTTGGAGGTCTTCAAAAAGTTTTAGGCTATGGCTAAGAGAGCAACTTGAAGGAAACTAAAGTGCGTCTGTGTAGATAATGGAGGTGAATACAGAGCATCGTTTGAAGAATATTGCAAAATTCAGGGTATCAGGCTTGAGAAGGTAGTTCCTAAAACTCCAGAGCATAATGGGGTTGTAGAATGGATGAACAGAACTATTGTTGAAAGGATCAGGTGTATGCTTTCACATTCTGGATTATCTCAATCATTTTGGGGTGAAGCTATGTGTACTATAGTAGATCTTATTAACTTGTCTCCTTTAGTTCCATTAGAAGGTGATCTACCTGACAAAGTATGGACTGGCAAGGAGGTTTCTTTCAAACACTTGAGAGTATTTGGCTGTAGGATGTCTATTCACATTTCTAAGGATGAGAGGAACAAGCTTGATGATAAAGCTCAAGATTGCATCTTCTTGGGCTATGGACATGATGCTTTTGGATACAGATTGTGCGATCCAGCTGCAAAGAAACTGATTAGAAGCAGAGATGTTATCTTCTTTAAAGATCAAACTATTGAAGATCTTAAGAAGACTGAAAAGCCAAGAGTTGTTAATGAAAGTCTTAAGGATGTAACCCCACCTTCTTCTTCCTCAGTAAGTGCACATGAAAGGGGAACTACATAGGAAGAGCCACTTGAGGATGTAGCAAGTGAAGAAGTTCTTGAAACTCTAGTTGTTGAAGAATCTGGAGGACATGTTGATAATCATCCAGTTGAGTCATCAACCCAGCCCCTAGTGAGAAGATCTAACAGAGAGCGTCAAACTTCGATGAAATATCCACCACATGAGTACTTGATGCTAACTGATGAGGGAGAACCGCAATGCTATAAGGAAGTTAATGAATGTGAGCACAAGAAAGAATGGAAGAAAGCTATGCGAGAGAAGCTGAATTCCTTACGGGAAAACCACACTTATGATCTTGTGACATTGCCTAAGGGTAGGAGAGCACTTAAAAATAAGTGGGTGTACAAGTAGAAGTCAGACGAGAACAATCCACTACCAAGGTATAAGGCGCAGTTAGTTGTGAAGGGTTATGGTCAGAAGAAAGGTATTGACTTTGAGGAGATTTTCTCTCCTGTGGTAAGGATGTCTTCAATCAGAATTATTCTTAGTTTGGCTGCTAGACTGAACTTAAAGGTAGAACAACTTGATGTGAAGATTGCATTCCTTCATGGAGACTTGGAGGAAGAGATTTATATGGAGTAACCTAAGGGCTTCATAGAGAAGGGCAAGGAGAATCTTGTATGTCGACTGAAGAAAAGCTTGTATGGTCTAAAACAAGCACCTCGTCAGTGGTACAAGAAGTTTGAATCATCCATGTTACAGTACGGTTATAAAAAAACCAGCTCAAATCATTATGTGTTTGTGAAGCACTTTCCAGGTGGTGATTTTGTCATCCTACTCCTATATGTTGATGATATGTTGATTGTTGGCCAAGACATTAAGAAGATTGCTGAGTTGAAGAAGGATTTAGGTAAGTCTTTCATGATGAAAGATTTAGGACCGGTACAGCCAATCCTTGGTATGGAAGTTAAATGTGACAAAGAACATGGAAAGTTATGGCTATCTCAGGAGAAGTATGTAGAGAAGATACTTCAAAGATTTGACATGGACAAGGCAAAAGCAGTAAGTACTCCACTTGCAAGTTATTTCAAGTTGAGTAAGGAGCAGAAGCCTGAAAGTAAGAGTGATGTTGAATATATGAAGAAAACACCTTATGCATCTGCGGTTGGTAGCTTAATGTATGCTGCAGTAAGCACTAGACCAGATATTGCTCATGCAGTTGGAGTAGTTAGTTGTTTTCTTTTAGATCCTGGTAAAATGCATTGGGAAGCTGTGAAGTGGATACTCAAGTACCTTAAAGGAACTCCTAAGTTATGTTTGTGTTTTGGTAATGATGAGCCTGTATTGGTTAGATACACAGATGCAAATATGGCTGGTGACCATGATGGGAGGAGATCTACAACAGGGTACATGCTCACCTTCACAAGGGGAGCAGTTTCATAGCAGTCTAGGCTACAGGATTATGTTACCTTGTCTACAACAGAAGCAGAGTATATAGCAATCATTGAGGGTGGAAAAGAAGTTCTGTGGATGAAGACATTTCTTTAAGAACTTGGTATAAAACAAGGGATGGTTATCCTTTATAGCGACAACCAAAGCTCCATCTGCCTCAGTAAGAACACGTCATCTCATTCAAGGTCTAAGCACATTGATGTCAGATATCATTGGATTAGAGATGTATTAGAATCCAAGCAGTTAGATCTTGTGAAGATTCACACTGATGATAATGGAGCAGATATGTTGACGAAGTCGCTGACAAGAGACAAGCTAGAGACTTGTCAGCGGGTTGCTGGAATGGACTCCAAGTAGAGTCAATCTAGGGAGCAATGTTCTTTCTCTTATGGTGCAGGGATGTTGCACTAATGTTACTCCAAAAGGGGGAAATTGTTAGGTTTGGAGTAAATTAGTAAGGGTAATTATATAACTACCATGTTTATATTGTGAGTAGTTTATCAGGTTTTCCAGTCTTATTCTATTTAGGTCTCCTAGTCCAATTCTATTTGGGTTTCCTTAGTACTTGTATAAAAGGAAACACTATAAGGAAACCTAGGTATGAGGTTATGAGGTTGAGAAAGATTGAGAGAAAACAAAGGTTTTCTGTAAGCACTATAAGCCCTCCTCATCATAGTGAAGAATTGCTCCTTAGGCCGGGGACGTAGGGATTATCCTGAACCTCATAATTTCTGTGTGTTCTTTACTTGACTAATATTCTTTTTGTGTGTCCGGTGAGATCCTGAGAGATTCGTGAGTTTAGATTCACGGGTTTATTTTCTAACACCTATTTAATATGACAAGGACAAAGTCCTCAACCACTAGGGCAGACTTTCAACATTGTTTGGTTTGTTCTTCTCGAGCCTTTTCTTCTCTCTTGATGGATTTCTTCTTCTTATGCTTAATAAATTTTGACAAGTGCTCACGTATTTATTTATTTATTTTAATTGGGCTATGCCTCTTCAGTAACGCGATGTATTTGTTAAGGAGATTTGGTCAGTCGACGACGGAAAGTTGACATCTAGATACTGAAGCTGTCAAATGGTGCAATTTGAAATAAGAAAACTTAACTGTCAAGAATAGAAACAAAGATCGAGTAAAAGAAAAGAAGAAAGAAAAACTCTTCCATTCCCACTTGATCACACTTGGTGGTTGTACGAATTGCAGTAGGTAATGGACAATAAGAACATATGTAAATAAATATCGAAAGTCACGTCAGTTACGTGTACAATTATCGTCTCCAAGTAAAAAAAAAAATATGTATTTGAAAAGGTCAAGTTATTGGAAATCATTCAATGATTTCTGCATCTCGGTAATAAATCTTTAAGCGGCAAGATAACTATATTTCTGGCGTTACATGATAATGGCATTTATTAATTGAATTCATATGATGAATATGGATGGTGGTGGAAATTAATGAAGTGACCTTCTTATCTAATCCACTTAAACACCGTTACCTTATCTATCCAAAACTTCTCTAGTAAGAAGTCTTTCTTTTGATGAAATTCAACTAATGATGATATTTTCCTTGCTGGCAACCACCAAGTGTGAAATTATGCCACCCAGCAAAAGAAAACCACCCTATCAATTCGTGGTATTCATAGGGACCTAGGTTCTCTCCGCAACTAGATAAGTCTTTATGGACTATGTGATTAACACACCTACCTTCAAATTTAGACAATCCCAAGAGACTTGTAATATAAACAGGGAGAAACCAAAAATAAAAAATAAAAAATAATAACAATAACAAAAAGACACATTTGTTCAAAAAAATGATAATTGTTGAGTCATTGTCATAAAATCTAAAATTTGATGAAAAAGTTAATTTACAAGTTGGAATGATATTTTTGACATTTAAACATCATTAAAAGATTATATATTTTTTATGTAAAACTTTTGTTCTACAATATTCTCTCATATATTAATCATACATTATGCTTAGGGTTGAGTGAAGTAGAATAGAAAATTCCCTATACGTGGAGCATATTCTAAGGACTCAAAGTTGAATTGCACTTTAAATTAATGATCATAGACTTTAATATTATATTAAATATATTCAAATTTTTATATAAGAATCATATATTTAGTTGAAGAGACATTTTTTACATTTAAATATTGGATATGTTTCTAATAAAATATGACTGTTTGTAATTTGCAACTTTATAATCTAGAGAGGGAGGCATTTCAAGAGAATTCCCACGTGAAACATGACAATCTTTTGCATGAAAACACTCAATTTTATCTGTCATTAAACACCTACTATTTTTGCTGAAATTTGAGTTCAAGTTGATAATATGGACCAATTTAAATTGTCCTTAGGGGTGAAAGTTGTGATTGCTTTGCATGGGGTTGTTGTTTCCACCAAGACATAATCAGCACGTGCTTGCATCAAAGTCAATGCCTTCCACTATGGCCCTGGCATAAAGCTTTTTAGCTTGTATTTAATCCTTCACCAATTTCAACATAAATTTTTTTTTGAAGAGAAACATTCTCTTTCACTATATTAAAAAAAAAAAAAGTCTTGGAGAATAAATTTTGGGTTTCATAAGAAAGAATGTGTTATTTTTAATCTAATAAAGGAAGTTAACCATCCTTATCATTTGTCAAAGGTAGCTTTCTTAGATCATGAAACAACCTTCTTAATTAACTAAAATGTGTAGCCAACTCAAATAAGCTTCATTATGATGATTTTAAATACATGGTCTTCAAGATCAAACTAAATGCATTAAATATTCATATATATCTCAATCCAAGATGAATTCACAAAAAATCATTCAAGGAATGTATTAAACAGTTTAGCAATAAGTTTCACTCCTTGAATCACAACAAAGATCTATTCTTCTTTCAACAATCATTGTTCAATTACTTATATTAACTGGGAAACATCATACTAGGAAGCTTTGTGATTTTCTTTTTCTTAGATTGTTTATGCCTTTTTGCTTTCAAACTCCAGTATCAACACGTTTCTACAGAAAAGAAGAAAAAGAAAAGAAAGAAACTTCAGTGAAAAATTATAGAAGTAGCTACTAGCCATTTCCTAACATTTTATTCGTTAGTGTGTCAAAATTATAGGCATTTCCTAACATTTTATTCAGTAGTGTGTCAAAAAAAAAAAAACAAAGAACAAAGCTTGCTCAAAGGCATATAGGTTGGAATTTAGGAACAATTCAGAGAGGTAGAAAAAGGTATCGGTAGAGCGCAATGAGAGGTAGCGTTATTTCGGCGAAGAGTGGTGCTCGGTGCAAGAGCATGCTTGGTGTCTACGACGAAGGCTGACACGGCGGGGTCAGTCACGAGGGTGGAGGCACAAGCAGCAAACTAAACATATCTTTTGGTCGTTTAGGAAAGGTTCTGATTCCCATTAGTGTTTGTCCTATTTTAGGAAATGTAGCCCTATAAAATCTTTCACCTTCTTTTGATTGTTGGACAAAGGCTTTTGGGGGAGTCTTTGAAAAATGCATTGTGGTGGATAAAACTTTTGTCATGAGCGGGGTTTTTTAGAAAAAGGAATTGTGTGGGCCTTTTACTAATATGGTGCATTGAATAAAAGGGAAAAGGAGTCTTTTCTAACTTAGGGAAATAGGAGAAAAGACTCCTTTATAAGAAAGTCAGGCTCAAATGGGAGCTTATGCCAACAAAAAGAGAATAGAACATGAGTTTGCTGTTGGCGATTCAGTATATTTGAAGATTCAGTCCTACCGCCAGTACTCTTTATCCCAGAGAAGAGATTATAAGTTATCCCCTTGCTATTATGGTGCTTTTATGATCACCTAAAGGGTGGGGAAGGTAGCATATAAGTTAGCCTTACCACCTGATGCTATAATTCACCCTACCTTTCATGTGTCACAATTGAAAAAGGCTATTGGTAGAATTCATGAATGTTTTTGATACTCCAATTAAGTTGCCTCCTTAGTAAGTGTTTGATCACTGCATTCCGCTACGACCAAGGAGTGAGCTTGTCACTTTACGACCTCATCATTATCTGTTTGTGCAAAAAAGGGAGATAGAAAGGATGATGGAGGAAATGTTGCTTGCTGGAATCATTCATCCTAGCACTAGTCCTTTTGCTTCATCAATGTTACTAGTTAGAAAACAAGATGGGTCATGGCACTTATGTGTAGATTATTAAGCATTGAATGAACTCACGATCAAAGATAAGTTTTCTATTCCAATTGTTGATGAGTTGTTGGATGAACTACATGGAGCCATATGGTTTTCTAAATTGGATTTAAGATCCGATTATCATCAAGGAAGGGTGCACCTAAAGGATATTCACAAGACAGCTTTTAGAACTCATTAGGGTCATTTTAAATTCTTAGTTATACCTTTTGGGTTGACTAATGCTCTAATGACATTCCAGGCACTTATGAATTCCACATTCCAAAAGTATTTGCAGAAGTTTGTTTTGATCTTCTTTGATGACATATTAGTATACAACCTTGATCTGGAAAGTCATGGTAGTCATCTACACATAGTATTAAGCATGTTAAGAGAACATCAATTGTTTGCTAAGCATAGTAAATGTGCCTTTGCTTAGAGACATGTGGAGTATTTGGGGCATATTATGTCAATAAGGGGTATAGAAGCAAATCCTCAGAAAGTGGAGAGTATAATGTCCTAGCCATATCCCACCATAGTTGAAGAGTTACGAGGGTTTCTTGGATTGACGGGGTATTATAGGAGGTTCGTTAAAAATTATGGGCAGGTCACTCGACCCCTAATGCAATTGTTAAGGAAGTGGGGGTTCCAATGGACAAAGGAAGCTTAGAAAGCCTTTCAAAAGTTGAAGCATGCCATGAGTTCAACACTAGTATTAGTTCTACCTAACTTTGATAAGCTATTTGTGGTAGAGACTAATGCATGTTATGGAGGTATATGAGCGGTTTTAATGCAAAAAAGAAGACCTATTACTTATTTAAGTAGAGCCCTATCACAAAAAACATTTGGGGTTGTTTACATATGAGAAGGAACTCTTGGCCATTGTGTTAGTAGTGTAGAAATGAAAATCTTATCTACTTGGTAATCACTTCATTATAAGGACTAATCATTCTAGTTTGAAATACTTATTAGAATAGTGAGTTTTTACTCCAACACAACATAAGTGGCTCACTAAGCTTTTAGGCTTTGATTATTAAATCTAGTATCGGCAAGAAAATGAGAATAGGACAACAGATGCACTTTTTAGGTTTCCTTCAAAAGCTAAACAAATAGAGCTTAACCATTTTTCTGTGTTACAACCATGTTGGATTCAAAAAGTAATCTAGAGTTATGAGGGGATGATTAGTTACAACCCATCTTAGCAAGTCTTGTTGTGGATTTAGATAGTCAGCTAGGGTATGCGTTGAGCAATGGGGTATTAAGATATAATGGCAGAACAGTAGTGGGAAAACAAAGGGCCTTAAGGGAACAAATTGTTCAGCACTTGCACAATTCGGAGGTAGAAGGACACTCAGGGATCTCAGGCACCTTAAACGCATCTTGCAACAATTTTATTGGCTTGCTATGAAATAGATGGTAACTATTTGTGTTTCTAAATGTGATATCTGTTAAAGATATAAGTCAAGAAAAGTACCATACCTAGGATTGTTACAACCATTACTAGTTCCTGAACAAGCATGGCAAGAGGTTAGTATGGATTTTATTGAAGGATTACTGAGAAGTGAAGGGAAAGATATCATTTTGGTAATAGTGGATCATTTCACCAAATATGCTCATTTCACGGGATTGAGTCACCTTTTTTTGCTTCTCAAGTGGCTGTACTTTTCATGGATGGTGTAGGGAAACTACATGGTATTCCTTCCATAATTATGAGCGATTGAGATGCTTTATTTATTAGTAACTTACGGGAAAAGTTATTCAGTATCTTGAAGGTTAAGCTCCATTGTAGCACAACTTACCATCCACAGACTAATGGTCAAATAGAAAGGGTTAATTAATGTTTAGAGTAATATCAGAGGTGTTCAAGTGGGGAAAGGCCAAAATAATGGCATTTCGAGCTAGCGTTAGCGAAGTGGTGGTATAACACCAACTATCATTTTTTTTTTTTATAAATGACCCCTTTTGAAGCCTTGTATGGGGTATAAATTGAGCCAACCTCCTTATCATAATTTTGGGCATGCTCAGGATGATTCTATCAGAGATTTTTTACAAGAGCATGTTTAGAGGGTGCAATTGATCAGGTCTCATATATAGGAAAGTCAGGCTCGAATGGAAGCTTATGCCAACAAGAAGAGAAAAAAACGTGAGTTTGTTGTTGGTGATTCAGTATATTTGAATATTTAGCCCTACTGCCAGTACTCTTATCCCAGAGAAGAGGTTATAAGTTTTCCCCTTGCTATTATGGTCCTTTTATGATCACCCAAAGGGTGGGAAGGTAGCATATAAGTTAGCCTTACCGCTTGATGCTACAATTCACCCTACCTTTCATGTGTCACAGTTGAAAAAGGCTACTGATAGAAAATGTAAGATGTATCCAAGAGTTTCATTGATTGATGGAGAAGGCAGATTGCCACTAGAACCGGTTAAAGTGTTGGATTGTCACATCGTCAGAAGAAGAGATGAATCACGTGTAGATTTTTTGATTTAGTGGTTTGAGCATCTGAAGTGTAATCCTACTTAGGAAGATGTGGAATATATCTAGAGATAGTTTCCAACATTTAACATCAATCCTTGAGGGCAAGGATTTTGTGGAGGGGTAGGTATTGTCATGGGCGGTGTGTTTTAGAAAAGGCAGAAGAGGAATTGTGTAGGCCTTTTACTAATACAATGCATTGAATAAAAGGGCAAAAGAGTCTTTTCAACTTATGGCAACATGAGAAAAGAGGCAGCTACAGTGTAGCTGACATCTAGAGAATTGTATAACTTGCTTTATTGTTCTGGTGAGTCCGATTTATGATCTAGTCTTGGAATGTTTTCCTTGTTCTTGTGTTTTGTATTGTTGATTGTGAACTTAGTTGTGGGGTATTAAGGCTTTGGATGATTTTAGGTTGTTATGCTATTGGATTTTTAGGAGAAATCCCAATTATCTTTTCATTGGAATTTCTTTGTTCTTACAACTTCCTAGCTTCTTTTTTATTTTCTTCTGTTCCTATTTTCTTCCTTAATTGTGAAAATTGAAGGAGTCAAAATGGTGGATGTGACATAGGAAAAAAAAAAGTATATATATTACAAAAAAGTAATACATAAAAGAAGATTTCATTAATTTAATGCTTTAAAATTTTAAGTTAAATTTGTGTCTTTTTTCATGATATTAGAGTCAAAACCTTTTCTTAACATCCCAATATATTTGGATAAACGAAATTCACATAGAAAATAGCATCACAATGTGGATGCCCAAACTTACATTGCCATGAGGGTACATTTTGTGATATAAATGATTAGTCTTATATTATTAAGAAATTCATTGAAAACTTCAATTCAATCTTCAACTCCTCGCTTATGAATAAAAATTCTTGTAGGAACTACTAACTCACACTATAGTAAGGGGACATGTTAAGTGCTACATAGAAAATATAAAAAGTATAAAGGTAATATATAAAAAAAGAACTTTTTTGACTTAATATTTTAAGATTTTAAGTTAAATATAAATAGTTCTTTATGAAATTAAAAAATATAATACCAACCAACTCTCTAAGTATATTATTTTAGTATTTGAAGTATTAAGGAGGATAGAGTTCTTACTATTTAAGTAATGTCTCAGAAAGAGAAGGAACAAAAAAATGAAAGAAAAATTCTTAACATGGGTTATGGTCACATGTTAAGTTTAAGCTGGTATTCTGCATCTTATACACAGCTTTAATGAATACCAGTAGCTGTGTTTCCATCCAATGACATGTACCAAATCCGTCTATGCTCATTCTCAAACCGCCTCACCTTCCGTGCATACATTTGTTAGAAAAGCAAAAGAAGCAATCACCTTATCAATTACGCTAATTAACAATCTGAGATCAAGTGTTTTTCGTGTCACAACGTTCATAAGGTGTCATATCTAAATTTCATCTCCAGTATCAATAGTTAACAAATTTCAAGTCGTAATTGACAAGCTGAATGGGAAAGTTTGGAGTTAAGAGGATTAAGAGTGCAGTCTCCGCTAACGCCTTAACCTCCTATCCTAGCGTTAGCCCCATCTTCTTTGAGCTTCACCATAGTGTAGGTAGTTGACCCCGCTAAGGCCCCAAGGACAAGTGCCACCATGTATATCCAAAATCCTTTCTGATTTCCTGATGCAGCGGCAGAACCCAATAGTTGGTACAGGATTCATTGATGCCCCAGGCGTAGTTCAGCTAAGACAACCACACCTTCAATGTATCCTTATGAAGATGTTAAGACGAATTTAATATATCAAAACCGAAGATCGAAGTAGTTGCTGACCCTGCTACAATTTCTATACCAGCCATTTCTTCCACCTACCACGGAATCCTCACGTGTGAGAAATGTAGAAACTGGTAAGCTGGGATTTGGATAAAACGTTCTTCAGTAAAACATAAACCAGGCTTACAATATGAACAAAGTGTAACGAAGAATTTGTGCTTCGTTGTTTTTTAATGGAAACAAGAAAGAAATCAAAGAATGCTATTCTATCTATAGGCAAGTGAGAATCGATGCTAAATTCCTGATCTTGATCATCCAATTAGCGTCTAGCAGCTTGCCTGGGTGAGTCATCCTTCTTAACGGTCTCATACGTGAGGATGGGTTGGAAAATGTGTGCTGGCAGTGTAGGCGTGCCGGGGGAAATGGAGAAGCTTCTACCGAGAGTCATCAAATCCACGCTTATGAGGCATCCTTTCACCGGGTGATCCACGTTAGGATCCTCAACAACCACCCTCAAGCTTGTGGCCAATAAAAGTCTAAGACCCCAAGGTTAGAGAGAAGATGATAATGTTGACAAATGTTCAATGGTTTGACAATAACATCAGCCAATAGCAGCTTTCCATTGTGATTTTTACGGTGCATGCATAAACTAACTTAATAAATGAACTAGGAAAGAAATATCAATGAGAGTCATGTCCAGATAATTCAATTTGCCAGTGAAACTGTTAATAATTAAGAATATCTTCAAGAAGAGGATCATCAATATTAAGACAAACGAACAAACCTACTAATCATATTGAACAATGATAAGAAGCAAATTAGTTTCCATTGGATTCTCAACTTGTTTAACCCACCTCAAACACTAATTCTAATATATGCTTCATCTGACTAATATGCATATCATGTTTGTCTCTAAGAATCTTAATACCAAGAAAATATTTGAGTTCATTAAGGTCCTTGATATGAAAGATAGAATGTAAGTGAAGAATCAGTTCTAATAATGGTAGTGGAAAGAGATTAAACGATTGTGAGGGAAAATTGGTAATAGGAGGAGACGTAAGAGGGATTTGTGGTTGGAATCCGGCTGGGATTTACAGATAAATTGACTGATAACGTCGTCTTAGACGCAGAAACGTTCTAAACTCTAGCAGATATAGAAGCTCGATGGTCCAAGGCTAAGTGAAAAGTACTCGAAACAAAAAAAAGCAAGAAAAAGATAAAAAGAGAAGGTGGCCTCAGATCTTGTAACTTCAAAGATTGGTTTTCCAAATAAATCTTGATTTGTGAACATTTAGTTAAAATTTATGCGTCGTTCCAAATTATCTTGAGCTTTTACACTTTCATGTTTATCCATCAACTTTAATCTTTTACTGCAAATACGATCATTTTATCTACTTTGTTAGTCTAGTGCAATTGAATAAACCTATACTGAATGCTGAGTGAAATAAAAAAAATAAAAATCACAAGAAAATTGGAGGAACAATGTAATAGAATATACTATGATCAAGTATTTGGGAGTGTAAGATGATATTGAAATATGAATTGATTCATTTATATTGGGAAAAAAAAAGTTTCATATTAAAAAAATTAGAAATCTTTTTTTGTTTCTCTAATCAATGTCCTATGTTTGTCTCCATCTTTATCGCTTATTATTTGCTTTCTCTATTTTGGGATTCTAAATCATTGATTTCCCTCCTCTCTTTCTATGGATATTCCCACTTTTTCTTTTCTTATTTTACTATTATTTTTAATTTCCATTGTCTTTTGAGCTCTTAAGATCATTAAAATTCTTTTTCTTCATCCAAAATTTCTAAAATACATGCCATTGTAGTTCATACAACTGCTTAAAATGCTAATCATAAAGTTGAATCAAATAACTCAAAATTCATTGTAACAATATTTCTTACATCTAAGGAGTCTCAAGCTCCCACCGTTTTAGTGATAATCCTACAAGTGTCATGTTGCAAGGCCTCGGACAACACACAATCATTTGGCGGGGGTCAATTGTCTCACTTGAACCTTTCTAGTGAAGAAACTCTTGACTTTCATGTTGAGTAAAATATTTTCCAAAGTACTTTGATAGTTAACATTTTATTGTATGTGTATTAATGTTGATATATTTGCGCTAACATATTACATAAAGACAGAGAGAGTTGTTAAAACATCATATTCTCATTATAGTCCAACTCCACGTATGAACGAAGTACATAATCAGACCTTTTATTTTACTATTACCATAGTAGATATGAGATTTCCACGATAGATTTATAAACGTAGCATATATTAGAACTTCTTCTGAAGATCTTCAACAATCGTCTTGTCAAGTTGGAAGGCCTTGGCGAGAACGTTGGGATCAATGGGGGGATCAGATCCAAAAACAGCATCGGCAATAGTGATGACCCCAGCGTTTTGGCTGCTCAATCCAGCAAAGGCAACAGCATTGGTGTCTCCCACGTTGACTTGGAAGTGAATGAGACCGACTGGGAAGACAAAGACATCCCCCTTGTTTAGAACCTTCCTGAAAAGGCGGTTTTCTCCGTTTGCTAGGTTGGATGTGACAAAACCAACGTCGAGAGTACCCTCTGCGACCACTATAATCTCAGTTCCACCAGGGTGTGTGTGGGGAGGGTTCTGGCCATATGGTGCATAGTCGATACGGACTAGAGATATGCCGAGGGTGTTGAGACCTGGGATTCTATCTACGTCCACAGTAGTGACATTCGACCCAACTCGATTGCTCGTGTCTCCAGTGTTTTGGAGCCCTGAGGTGAAAAAGTCTTCTGCCTTGACAAGCTTAGGATCCTTGCAGAATTTGCCATTCACGAACACTGCAGCAAAGATATTGAGATATTCATAATAAGAAAGCAATTTATGAGGGTCTTGCTTTACTTAACTTGACAACCTTTGTTAAGCAGGAGCTTGATAAATGAATGAGTAAAATACAAGTGTATACCTCCATTCTTGGGCTTGTCAACTGCTACACAGAAGTCCTGAAGTGGGCTAGGATCGTAGGCAGAGACAAAGGAGGATGTCAGTGCCAGGAGGGCAACAGTTACAAGGAAACAGACTACTTTCGCCATTTCTTAAGTGTTTAACTTCTTTTCAATGATATTGTTTTGGTAATGGGTGAGAAAGTATCTCCAGGCACATCTCTATTTATAGTTAACAACCATTGAGTTGGTCCATGGTCAGTGTCAAGTTTAATAATTCAGTTCTTCGGCAGTTACATATTTCATACGGCACGGGCGAAGTTCTGCAACCACTACAGCAGACTTTCAACCTTTGTGTGGTTTTTCTTCTCGAGCTTTTCGTTATCTCCAGACGATTTCTTCTCTTATGCCTAACAAATTTTGACAAGCACCCTTTCTTTTTTCAGTTGGGCCTTGTCACTTCAGTAACGTGAAATTTGTAAAGGAGCTATGGTCTATCGACGATGCGAATATTGACATCTACATGCTGAAGCTGTCAAGTAGAGAAACGAAGATTGAGTAAAGAAAAGAAGAAACAAAAACTCTTTCGTTCCCTTCGCTCTTCCATTGCCACTTGATCACACCTAATGGTTGTTGGAATGCCGGCACGGTGGGTGACAATTGATATCTTTGCCCAAAAAAACAAAAAAAGAAAAGAAAAGAAAGAAACTAAGATATACATGCACGCTCTCATATAAAAAAGTTTATTTAGCAATTCGGAATATTCTATGCAATTATGGGACTCTTACTCTCTTTTAATCATTTCCTTTTTCCTTTCGCTTTTTACATATAGTTCTGGATGCATCTTGGTTAAGCATAATGGACAATAGAACGATGTAAAATATCCAAAGCCACGTTAGTTACGTCTACAAGTATTGGTCTCCGAATCAGAAAACAAATGTATTTGAAAAGTTCAAGTAATTGAAAATCGTTTAATGACTTCTGCTGGTACATCATAATCTTGTTGACTAATGGAATTAATATCAAGAATTTTAATGCTAGTGGTAATTAATGAAATTACCATCTTATTTAATCCACATATATGTTATTACCTTATCTATGCAGAACTTGTCTTGTAAGAAGTCTCCTCTTCTCTTTTTCTTTGTTTGAAATTCAACCGATGATCATCTTGATGGACTATGGTATGAACACATCTACCTTCCAATTGAGACAGTCCTAAGAGATTTGTAATATGACCCAGGAGAAATTTGAAAAAAAGAAGAAGAAGATAAAAACAAGCGTATGTTCCAAAAAATGATGATTGTTGAGTCATTGTCATAATGGAAGATGTCCATAGATACATCCCTATGTCCATCGTTGAATATGTTAAAAAAATTTAAAGTCCAATTAAAAAGTTAATTCATGAGTTGGAATGATATTTTGTGCATTTAAACTTCACCAAGGGGTATATATTTTGTATGTGAAACTTTTGTGTTTAATATTCTCTCGTATTTTGAATATACCTTAAACTTAATGTTGGTTGAAGTAGAATAGATGTTTTCCTACACATAGACCCTATTTCAAAGGCACAAAATTGAACAAAAGTTTAATGAGAGGAAAACATCAAATTGCTACTTGACATAGTCCCATGAGACTTCTAATGTCACCTAGAAGAAAGAACAAAGTATCTAGAAAGAGGCAACTGCTCCAAAAAAATTATAACTATTGATTGGTTGTCACGATGGAAGATGACTTTTTGATTTGCCACTTGATAACAAGGAGAGAGAAGCAATATAGGCAAAGTCCTAGGTGAAGTGTGACAATCTTTTGCAAGAAAACACTCTGTTTCATCTACCATTAAAGAGCTATTGCATGTGCTAAAATTTGACTTATGAAAGAACGGAGACTAGGATTGATATTGGAAAACTAGTTTCACTTGAAAAATGAAGAAAATGAAGAACAACAAAATTGTGATTTTTTTTGAAAATAACTAATTGATTTACAACAATTGAATTTATGCAATTTATATACAATTCAATGAATTAAATAGGAAACAATTAATCAAAATTTTTACAAAGAATTAAAAATAGATTTGGACAAAATTTGGTGACAATGACAACTTGATTCTTAGAGGCAAACAAATGGGTTCTTGTGTTAATGTGGGGGCTAAGGCTAATACGATTGTTGACAAGGAGAGAAAGGCAATATAGGCAAAATCCTAGGTGAAGCGTGACAATCTTTTGCAAGAAAACACTCAGTTTCATCTACCATTAAAAGGTTATTGCATGTGCTAAAATTTGACTTATGAAAGAATGGTGAAGAGGATCGAAATTGGAAAACTAGTTTCACTTGAAAAATGAAGAAAATGAAGAAAAGAAAATTGTGATTTTTTTTGAAAATTTTGCTAATTGATTTACAACAATTGAATTTATGCAATTTATATACAATTCAATGAATTAAGAAAGGAAAGAATTAATCAAACTTATTACAAAGAATTAAGAGTAGATTTCGACAAAATTTGGTGACAACGACAACTTGATTCTTAGAGGCAAACAAATGGGTTCTTGTGTTAATGTGGGGGCTAAGGCTAATACGATTGTTGACAAGGATAGAGAGGCAACATAGGCAAAATCCTAGGTGAAGCGTGACAATCTTTTGCAAGAAAACACTCAGTTTCATCTACCATTAAAAGGCTATTGCATGTGCTAAAATTTGACTTATGAAAGAATGGTGAAGAGGATCAAAATTGGAAAACTGGTTTCACTTGAAAAATGAAGAAAATGAAGAAAAGAAAATTGTGATTTTTTTTTGAAAATTTTGCTAATTGATTTGCAACAATTGAATTTATGCAATTTATATACAATTCAATGAATTAAGAAAGGAAAGAATTAATCAAACTTTTTACAAAGAGTAAGAGTAGATTTGGACAAAATTTGGTGACAACGGCAACTAGATTCCTAGAGGCAAACAAACAGGTTCTTGTGTTGACGTAAGGCTAGGGCTAACACAATTGTTGACACGGAGAGAGAGCAAATATACGCAAAATCCTATGTGAAGCGTGACAATCTTTTGCAAGAAAACACTCAGTTTCATCTACCATTAAAGAGCTATTGCATGTGCTAGGATTTGACTTATAAAAGAACGGAGAATAGGATTGATATTGGAAAACTAGTTTCACTTAAAAAATGAAGAAAATGAAGAACAATAAAATTGTGATTTTTTTTGAAAATTTTACTAATTGATTTACAACAATTGAATTTATGCAATTTATATACAATTCAATGAATTAAATAGGAAAGAATTAATCAAAATTTTTACAAAGAATTAAAAGTAGATTTGGACAAAATTTGGTGACAATGACAACTTGATTCTTAGAGGCAAACAAATGGGTTCTTGTGTTAATGTGGGGGCTAAGGCTAATACGATTGTTGACAAGGAGAGAGAGGCAATATAGGCAAAATCCTAGGTGAAGCATGACAATCTTTTGCAAGAAAACACTCAGTTTCATCTACCATTAAAAGGCTATTGCATGTGCTAAAATTTGACTTATGAAAGAATGGTGAAGAGGATCGAAATTGGAAAACTAGTTTCACTTGGAAAATGAAGAAAATGAAGAAAAGAAAATTGTGCTTTTTTTTTGAAAATTTTGCTAATTGATTTACAACAATTGAATTTATGCAATTTATATACAATTCAATGAATTAAGAAAGGAAAGAATTAATCAAACTTTTTACAAAGAATTAAGAGTAGATTTCGACAAAATTTGATGACAACAACAACTTGATTCTTAGAGGCAAACAAATGGGTTCTTGTGTTAATGTGGGGGCTAAGGCTAATACGATTGTTGACAAGGAGAGAGAGGCAATATAGGCAAAATCCTAGGTGAAGCGTGACAATCTTTTGCAAGAAAACACTCAGTTTTATCTACCATTAAAAGGCTATTGCATGTGCTAAAATTTGACTTATGAAAGAATGGTGAAGAGGATCAAAATTGGAAAACTAGTTTCACTTGAAAAGTGAAGAAAACGAAGAAAAGAAAATTTTGATTTTTTTTTTTTAAATTTTGCTAATTGATTTGCAACAATTGAATTTATGCAATTTATATACAATTCAATGAATTAAGAAAGGAAAGAATTAATCAAACTTTTTACAAAGAATTAAGAGTAGATTTGGACAAAATTTGGTGACAACGCAACTAGATTCCTAGAGGCAAACAAACGGGATCTTGTGTTGACGTAAGGCTAGGGCTAACACAATTGTTGACAAGGAGAGAGAGGCAATATAGGAAAAATCCTATGTGAAGCATGACAATCTTTTGCAAGAAAACACTCAGTCTCATCTACCATTAAAGAGCTATAGCATGTGCTAGAATTTGACTTATAAAACAATGGAGAATAGGATTGATATTGGAAAACTAGTTTCACCTAAAAAATGAAGAAAATGAAGAATAATAAAATTGTGATTTTTTTTGAAAATTTTACTAATTGATTTTCAACAATTGAATTTATGCAATTTATATACAATTCAATGAATTAAATAGGAAACAATTAATCAAAATTTTTACAAAGAATTAAAAGTAGATTTGGACAAAATTTGGTGACAATGACAACTTGATTCTTAGAGGCAAACAAATGGGTTCTTGTGTTAATGTGGGGCCAAAGGCTAATACAATTGTTGACAAGGAGAGAGAGGCAATATAGACAAAATCCTAGGTGAAGCATGACAATCTTTTGCAAGAAAGCACTTAGTTTCATCTACCATTAAAAGGCTATTTCATGTGATAAAATTTGACTTATGAAAGAATGGCGAAGTGGATCGAAATTGGAAAACTAGTTTCACTTGAAAAATGAAGAAAATGCAGAAAAGAAAATTGTGGTTTTTATTGAAAATTTTGCTAACTGATTTACAACAATTGAATTTATGCAATTTATATACAATTGCAATGAAATAAGAAAGGAAAGAATTAATCAAAACTTTTACAAAGAATTAAAAGTAGATGTGGACAAAATTTGGTGACAACGACAACTTGATTCTTAGAGGCAAACAAATGGGTTCTTGTGTTAATATGAGGGCTAAGGCTAATACGATTGTTAACAAGGAGAGAGAGGCAATATAGGCAAAATCCTAGGTGAAGCATGACAATCTTTTGCAAGAAAACACTCAGTTTCATCTACCATGAAAAAGTTATTGCATGTGCTAAAATTTGACTTATGAAAGAACGGTGAATAGGATCGACATTGGAAAACTAGTTTCACTCAAAAAATGAAGAAAATGAAGAACAATAAAATTGTGATTTTTTTTGAAAATTTTGCTAATTGATTTACAACAATTGAATTTTTGCAATTTATATACAATTGCAATGAAATAAGAAACGAAAGAATTAATCAAAATTTTTACAAAGAATTAAAAGTAGATTTTGACAAAATTTGTTGACAACGACAACTTGATTCTTAGAGGCAAACAAATGGGTTCTTGTGTTAATGTGGGGGCTAAGGCTAATATGATTGTTGACAAGGAGAGAGAGGCAATGAAGGCAAAATCCTAGGTGAAGCGTGACAATCTTTTGCAAGAAAACACTCAGTTTCATCTACCATTAAAAGGCTATTGCATGTGCTAAAATTTGACTTATGAAAGAATGGTGAAGAGGATCGAAATTGGAAAACTAGTTTCACTTGAAAAATGAAGAAAATGAAGAAAAGAAAATTGTGATTTTTTTTGAAAATTTTGCTAATTGATTTGCAACAATGGAATTTATGCAATTTATATACAATTCAATGAATTAAGATAGGAAAGAATTAATCAAACTTTTTACAAAGAATTAAGAGTAGATTTGGACAAAATTTGGTGACAACGACAACTTGATTCTTAGAGGCAAACAAATGGGTTCTTGTGTTAATGTGGGGGCTAAGGATAATATGATTGTTGACAAGGAGAGAGAGGCAATGAAGGCAAAATCCTAGGTGAAGCGTGACAATCTTTTGCAAGAAAACACTCAGTTTCATCTACCATTAAAAGGCTATTGCATGTGCTAAAATTTGACTTCTGAAAGAATGGTGAAGAAGATCAAAATTGGAAAACTAGTTTCACTTGAAAAATGAAGAAAACGAAGAAAAGAAAATTGTGATTTTTTTTTGAAAATTTTGCTAATTGATTTGCAACAATTGAATTTATGCAATTTATATACAATTCAATGAATTAAGAAAGGAAAGAACTAATCAAACTTTTTACAAAGATTAAGAGTAGATTTGGACAAAATTTGGTGACAACGGCAACTAGATTCCTAGAGGCAAACAAACGGGTTCTTGTGTTAACGTAAGGCTAGGCTAACACAATTGTTGACAAGGAGAGAGAGGAAATATACGCAAAATCCTATGTGAAGCATGACAATCTTTTGCAAGAAAACACTCAGTTTCATCTACCATTAAAGAGCTATTGCATGTGCTAGGATTTGACTTATAAAAGAACGGAGAATAGGATTGATATTGGAAAACTAGTTTCACTTAAAAAATGAAGAAAATGAAGAATAATAAAATTGTGATTTTTTTTGAAAATTTTACTAATTGATTTACAACAATTGAATTTATGCAATTTATATACAATTCAATGAATTAAATAGGAAAGCATTAATCAAAATTTTTACAAACAAATAAAAGTAGATTTGGACAAAATTTGGTGACAATGACAACTTGATTCTTAGAGGCAAACAAATGGGTTCTTGTGTTAATGTGGGGCCTAAGGCTAATACGATTGTTGACAAGGAGAGAGAGGCAATATAGGCAAAATCCTAGGTGAAGCATGACAATCCTTTGCAAGAAAGCACTTAGTTTCATCTACCATTAAAAGGCTATTGCATGTGATAAAATTTGACTTATGAAAGAATGGCGAAGTGGATCGAAATTGGAAAACTAGTTTCACTTGAAAAATGAAGAAAATGCAGAAAAGCAAATTGTGGTTTTTATTGAAAATTTTGCTAATTGATTTACGACAATTGAATTTATGCAATGTATATACAATTGCAATGAAATAAGAAAGGAAAGAATTAATCAAAACTTTTACAAAGAATTAAAAGTAGATTTGGACAAAATTTGGTGACAACGACAACTTGACTCTTAGAGGCAAACAAATGGGTTCTTGTGTTAATATGGGGGCTAAGGCTAATACGATTGTTAACAAGGAGAGAGAGGCAATATAGGCAAAATCCTAGGTGAAGCATGACAATCTTTTGCAAGAAAACACTCAGTTTCATCTACCATGAAAAAGTTATTGCATGTGCTAAAATTTGACTTATGAAAGAATGGTGAATAGGATCGACATTGGAAAACTAGTTTCACTCAAAAAATGAAGAAAATGAAGAACAATAAAATTGTGATTTTTTTTGAAAATTTTGCTAATTGATTTACAACAATTGAACTTTTGCAATTTATATACAATTGCAATGAAATAAGAAACGAAAGAATTAATCAAAATTTTTACAAAGAATTAAAAGTAGATTTTGACAAAATTTGTTGACAACGACAACTTGATTCTTAGAGGCAAACAAATGGGTTCTTGTGTTAATGTGGGGGCTAAGGCTAATACGATTGTTGACAAGGAGAGAGAGGCAATATAGGCAAAATCCTAGGTGAAGCGTGACAATCTTTTGCAAGAAAATACTCAGTTTCATCTACCATTAAAAGGCTATTGCATGTGCTAAAATTTAACTTATGAAAGAATGGTGAAGAGGATCAAAATTGGAAAACTAGTTTCACTTGAAAAATGAAGAAAATGAAGAAAAGAAAATTGTGATTTTTTTTTGAAAATTTTGCTAATTGATTTGCAACAATTGAATTTATGCAATTTATATACAATTCAATGAATTAAGAAAGGAAAGAATTAATCAAACTTTTTACAAAGAATTAAGAGTAGATTTGGACAAAATTTGGTGACAATGGCAAATAGATTCCTAGAGGCAAACAAACGGGTTCTTGTGTTGACGTAAGGCTAGGGCTAACACAATTGTTGACAAGGAGAGAGAGGCAATATAGGCAAAATCCTAGGTGAAGTGTGACAATCTTTTGCAAGAAAACACTCAGTTTCATCTACCATTAAAGAGTTATTGCATGTGCTAAAATTTGACTTATGAAAGAACGGAGAATAGGATCGACATTAGAAAACTAGTTTCGCTCAAAAAATGAAGAAAATGAAGAACAATAAAATTGTGATTTTTTTTTTGAAAATTTTGCTAATTGATTTACAACAATTGAAATTTTGCAATTTATATACAATTGCAATGAAATAAGAAACGAAAGAATTAATCAAAATTTTTACAAAGAATTAAAAGTAGATTTTGACAAAATTTGTTGACAACGACAACTTGATTCTTAGAGGCAAACAAATGGGTTCTTGTGTTAATGTGGGGGCTAAGGCTAATACGATTGTTGACAAGGAGAGAGAGGCAATATAGGCAAAATCCTAGGTGAAGCGTGACAATCTTTTGCAAGAAAATACTCCGTTTCATCTACCATTAAAAGGCTATTGCATGTGCTAAAATTTAACTTATGAAAGAATGGTGAAGAGGATCAAAATTGGAAAACTAGTTTCACTTGAAAAATGAAGAAAATGAAGAAAAGAAAATTGTGATTTTTTTTTGAAAATTTTGCTAATTGATTTGCAACAATTGAATTTATGCAATTTATATACAATTCAGTGAATTAAGAAAGGAAAGAATTAATCAAACTTTTTACAAAGAATTAAGAGTAGATTTGGACAAAATTTGGTGACAATGGCAACTAGATTCCTAGAGGCAAACAAACGGGTTCTTGTGTTGACGTAAGGCTAGGGCTAACACAATTGTTGACAAGGAGAGAGAGGCAATATAGGCAAAATCCTAGGTGAAGTGTGACAATCTTTTGCAAGAAAACACTCAGTTTCATCTACCATTAAAGAGTTATTGCATGTGCTAAAATTTGACTTATGAAAGAACGGAGAATAGGATCGACATTAGAAAACTAGTTTCGCTCAAAAAATGAAGAAAATGAAGAACAATAAAATTGTGATTTTTTTTTTGAAAATTTTGCTAATTGATTTACAACAATTGAATTTATGCAATTTATATACAATTGCAATGAATTAAGAAAGGAAAGAATTAATCAAAATTTTTACAAAGAATTAAAAGTAGACTTCTACAAAATTTGTTGACAACGACAACTTGATTCTTAGAGTCAAACAAATGGGTTCTTGTGTTAATGTGGGGGCTAAGGCTAATACGATTGTTGACAAGGAGAGAGAGGCAATATAGGCAAAATCCTAGGTGAAGCGTGACAATCTTTTGCAAGAAAACACTCAGTTTCATCTACCATTAAAGAGTTATTGCATGTGCTAAAATTTGAATTATGAAAGAACGGAGAATAGGATCAAGATTGGAAAACTAGTTTCACTCAAAAAATGAAGAAAATGGAGAACAATAAAATTGTGATTTTGTTTTGAAAATTTTGCTAATTGATTTACAACAATTGAATTGATGCAATTTATATACAATTGCAATGAAATAAGAAAGGAAAGAATTAATCAAAATTTTTACAAAGAATTAAGGGTAGATTTGGACAAAATTTGTTGACAACGGCAACTAGATTCTTAGAGGCAAACAAATAGGTTCTTGTGCTAACGTGGGGCTAGGCCTAACACGATTGTTGACAAGGAAAGAAAGGCAATATAGGCAAAATCCTAGGTGAAGCGTGACAATCTTTTGCAAGAAAACGCTTAGTTTCATCTACCAGTAAAGAGTTATTGCATGTGCTAAAATTTGACTTATGAAAGAACGGAGAATAGGATCGACATTAGAAAACTAGTTTCGCTCAAAAAATGAAGAAAATGAAGAACAATAAAATTGTGATTTTTTTTTTGAAAATTTTGCTAATTGATTTACAACAATTGAATTTATGCAATTTATATACAATTGCAATGAAATAAGAAAGGAAAGAATTAATCAAAATTTTTACAAAGAATTAAAAGTAGACTTCTACAAAATTTGTTGACAACGACAACTTGATTCTTAGAGGCAAACAAATGGGTTCTTGTGTTAATGTGGGGGCTAAGGCTAATACGATTGTTGACAAGGAGAGAGAGGCAATATAGGCAAAATCCTAGGTGAAGCGTGACAATCTTTTGCAAGAAAACACTCAGTTTCATCTACCATTAAAGAGTTATTGCATGTGCTAAAATTTGAATTATGAAAGAACGGAGAATAGGATCAAGATTGGAAAACTAGTTTCATTCAAAAAATGAAGAAAATGAAGAACAATAAAATTGTGATTTTGTTTGAAAATTTTGCTAATTGATTTAAAACAATTGAATTTATGCAATTTATATACAAGTGCAATGAAATAAGAAAGGAAAGAATTAATCAAAATTTTTACAAAGAATTAAGAGTAGATTTGGACAAAATTTGTTAACAACGGCAACTAGATTGTTAGAGGCAAACAAATAGGTTCTGGTGCTAACGTGGGGCTAGGGCTAACACGATTGTTGACAAGGAAAGAAAGTCAATATAGGCAAAATCCTATGTGAAGCTTGACAATCTTTTGCAAGAAAACACTCAGTTTGATCTACCATTAAAGAGCTATTGGATGTGCTAAAATTTGACTTATGAAGGAACAAAGAAAAGGATTGACATTGGAAAACTAGTTTCACTTAAAAAATGAAGAAAATGAAGAAAAATAAAATTGTGATTTTTATGGAAAATTTTGCTAATTGACTTACAACAATTGAATTTATGCAATTTATATACAATTGCAATGAATTAAGAAAGGAAAGAATTAATCAAAAATTTTACAAAGAATTAAAAGTAGATTTGGACAAAAATTGGTGGCAACAACAACTTGATTCTTAGAGGCAAACAAATGGGTTCTTGTGTTAATGTGGGGGCTAAGGCTAATACGATTGTTGACAAGGAGAGAGAGGCAATATAGGCAAAATCCTAGGTGAAACGTGACAATCTTTTGCAAGAAAACACTCAGTTTCATCTACCATTAAAGAGTTATTGCATGTGCTAAAATTTGACTTATGAAAGAAAGGAGAATAGGATCGACATTGGAAAACTAGTTTCACTCAAAAAATGAAGAAAATGGAGAACAATAAAATTGTGATTTTTTTTTGAAAATTTTGCTAATTGATTTACAACAATTGAATTGATGCAATTTATATACAATTGCAATGAAATAAGAAAGGAAAGAATTAATCAAAATTTTTACAAAGAATTAAGGGTAGATTTGGACAAAATTTGTTGACAACGGCAACTAGATTCTTAGAGGCAAACAAATAGGTTCTTGTGCTAACGTGGGGCTAGGCCTAACACGATTGTTGACAAGGAAAGAAAGGCAATATAGGCAAAATCCTATGTGAAGCGTGACAATCTTTTGCAAGAAAACGCTTAGTTTCATCTACCAGTAAAGAGTTATTGCATGTGCCAAAATTTGAATTATGAAAGAACGGAGAATAGGATCAACATTGGAAAACTAGTTTCACTCAAAAAATGAAGAAAATGAAGAACAATAAAATTGCAATTTTTTTTTTAAAATTTTGCTAATTGATTTACAACAACTGAATTTATGCAATTTATATAGAATTGCAATGAAATAAGAAAGGAAAGAATTAATCAAAATTTTTACAAAGAATTAAGAGTAGATTTGGACAAAGTTTGTTGACAATGGCTACTAGATTCTTAGAGGCAAACAAATAGGTTCTTGTGCTAACGTGGGGCTAGGGCTAACACGATTGTTGACAAGGAAAGAAAGTCAATATAGGCAAAATCCTATGTGAAGCATGACAATCTTTTGCAAGAAAACACTCAGTTTCATCTACGATTAAAGAGCTATTGCATGTGCTAAAATTTGACTTATGAAAGAACGGAGAATAGGATTGACATTGGAAAACTAGTTTCACTTAAAAAATAAAGAAAATGAAGAAAAATAAAATTGTGATTTTTATTGAAAATTTTGCTAATTGACTTACAACAATTGAATTTATACAATTTGTATACAATTCAATGAATTAAGAAGGGAAAGAATTAATCAAAAATTTTACAAAGAATTAAAAGTTGATTTGGACAAAATTTGGTGACAACAACAACTTGATTCTTAGAGGCAAACAAATGGGTTATTGTGTTAATGTGGGGGCTAAGGCTAATACAATTGTTGACAAGGAGAGAGAGGCAATATAGGCAAAATCCTAGGTGAAACGTGACAATCTTTTGCAAGAAAACACTCAGTTTCATCTACCATTAAAGAGTTATTGCATGTGCTAAAATTTGACTTATGAAAGAACGGAGAATAGGATCGACATTGGAAAACTAGTTTCACTCACAAAATGAAGAAAATGAAGAACAATAAAATTGTGATTTTTTTTTTGAAAATTTTGCTAATTGATTTACAACAATTGAATTTATGCAATTTATATACAATTGCAATGAAATAAGAAAGGAAAGAATTAATCAAAATTTTTACAAAGAATTAAGAGTAGATTTGGATAAAATTTGTTGACAACAGCAACTAGATTCTTAGAGGCAAACAAATGGGTTCTTGTGCTAATGTGGGGCTAGGGCTAACACGATTGTTGACAAGGAAAGAAAGGCAATATAGGCAAAATCCTATGTGAAGCATGACAATCTTTTGCAAGAAAACACTCAGTTTCATCTACGATTAAAGAGCTATTGCATGTTCTAAAATTTGACTTATGAAGGAACAAAGAAAAGGATTGACATTGGAAAACTAGTTTCACTTGAAAAATGAAGAAAATGAAGAAAAATAAAATTGTGATTTTTATTGAAAATTTTGCTAATTGACTTACAACAATTGAATTTATGCAATTTATATACAATTGCAATGAATTAAGAAAGGAAAGAATTAATTAAAATTTTTACAAAGAATTAAGACTAGATTTGGGCAAAATTTGGTGACAATAGTAACTAGATTCTTAGAGGCAAACAAACGAGTTCTTGTGCTAATGTAGGGCTAAGGCTAACACAATTGTTGACATGGCAAACATAATGGAAACACGTGTTGACATGGCAAGGCATGTGGATTACATGGTTTCTAACATTCCCTTGCAAATTGAAAGGAGTTTGTTTATCAACCTCTGGCATGAAAATAATTAGGATTTTCTTTAAAAGGAGTGGGTTGACGCGTGGGTGGCTCCCGTTTTTGTGAAGGTGAGGGATTTGCCTATAACTTGACTCGATGTTTCCTTGGGTGAAATTTGGCAATCAATTTCTTTTGCATGGTGACTTGGCCCAACAAGGGTCCTATAATGGCCCTTGGTTGAAAAACCCACAGTTTGGAACTAGATCAACATAGTAACCCGATAGGTTAAAGATATGCTTGCAACTTAACCTAACATTCTTACAATTGTTTTAGTCATATGACGACCTTAGGGTAACAAATTGATGTTGTCAAGGTCTTCTTTGGTGATAGACCTATGTGGCTTGCTTGGCATGCACTAGTTATGCACGGTGGAGGTTTTTAGTAGCCATAATGGATCTCCTTTTAAAAGCTACAATTTGCAATGTAACACTGACGATTGCTTTGCATGTCACTTGTGAGAAGGTTGGAATGGTGTTGCCTTTGGTCAACAATGATGGTGGTTGTTCTAGGTCAGTAGCAACTTCTTTGGCCTAGTGTAACTCATTCAACAAACAAAGGAGGTCAAAGGCTACAATGAATAAAGTAGGTAAGCTTGGAAGCATAAATGTTTTAAAAGTCTTACAATGAATGGAATGTTGGTTTTTTGGTATCTCTTGACAATAGGGAGAAATGCACAACTCGACAGAACCAAATGGTTTTATATTTTGTTATATTTAAATAAAAATTGAAATAGCAACACAAACAATTGAAAAACAACTCAAAGGCTCACAAACACAACAACTTGAATGCTCACAAACACGATAGCTCAAAGGCTTATAGACTCAATAGCTTCAAGGTAAAACAAGAACCTTACAGAGCAACTCTTCTACACAAAAAGCAACCACTTAAAAATAATGACTCATTGTAGACTTAGAAACATCCTACTACCTTACTTATATAACAAACTTGGCATTACTACCTTTGAAATGTTACCCATGAAAGACAATTTTTTTTTTCTTGCACACAATCTTCCATGTTTTGCTCTAACAATCACCATTCTTTTTCTAACCACTCTTCCATATTTTTCTCCATTCAATCACCCCTCTTCACATCTAACCATTCTTCCACATTTTTCTCCATTTAACTTTAATCACTCTTTCACATTTTTGTACTCCTTAGAGTGGTGACAATTCTAGCAACTTTTAACACCTTTCCTTGATGGGATTTATTGTCACTCCCACAAGTTCCTTCAATTGCTCACCGATGAGTTCCTTCAACAGCTCTTGTTGTGCATGTGGAAGATTCTTTGTAAACAAATCTACCACTTGATCATTTCTAAGATAAAATTTGAATAAAACCTTCTTAGATTCCATAAGCACCCTTACATAATGAACTTTGATTGCCACATGCTTTGTCCTAGAATGATGACTTGGGTTCTTCATCATAGATATTGTTGATTTGTTATCACTAAAATCCATAATTTCTTGCTTTTGCTAAAAGCCTATCTCCATTTGAGCCACTGGGTGGAAAGTTTCAGTAAAATCAATTCCAAGAATTTGATAATAACCTTTTGCCATGAGTCTTGCTTTGTGTCTCATGACTTCTCCTTGTGCATTTCTTAAGTTTATCACCAATTGCCAAGTTGTAGCTTTCATAAATCTCTTTAAGATATCTTATACTTATGGGAGACATATAAGAAAATTCTCTCTGTTTTTATTTCATGTGAACATGGAACCTCTATTAAAGGCAAGACATCATGACTACTGGACATGGGAGTTATTGGTTCAAGGGATCCATCACTTATTTCTTCATGTTAGATGTGCTAATCACTTATATCTCCATTAGATACATGTAAGTGGCCTTTTTTCCTTAACAAGTATGCCATGAGAACGTTGTTTTGTTCTCTTTGGGTTTTGCTCTAGTTCCATAAGGCATTCTTGTCTACTATCACATCCTTGCTTATGACAAGCTTTTTGCTAAAGAGATCATACACACGATAGGCTTTAGATATGCAACTATAGCCACTTAAAACACATGGTTCAACCTATTTTTTAAGCTTATGCTGATGTTGTTCTAGAACATGTGCAAAACATAAAGAGCCAAACACTTTAAAGTGTTCAACTGATGGCTTTCTCCTGCACCATGCTTTAAATGGAGTGACTTCATCTAGGTATTTTGTTGGGCCCATGTTAAGATTATACACCACATTATTCATAGCTTCTCCCCAAAAATCTTTGGGAAGATTTTTTTTCTCGAGCATGCTTCTAGCCATCTCAAGAATAGTCTTATTTTTTTGTTTTGCCACACCATTTTACTCTTTGTTCCCTTCCTTAGTATGAACTCTCATAAGTCCACAAAGGTTGGAATGAACTGATTCGAGTAGAACTATTCTGTTTACTTTTCCTTTCATTGGAAATGGTTGTCAAGTACTTTTTCCAAGCTGACATCTCTCACATATACTTTATGAATTATTAACTTATGGAAGACTAGTTACCATATCTCTGTTATGAAATTCTTCAAGAGATTTAAAGTTAAGATGACCATACCTTTGGTGCCATAACTAGCTCTTGTCTTCTAATGCAATAAGAATGGTGGCCACAACATATTGAAACTTAAGAGGAAAGTTTCTTGTACTTTGCATAAGACTTCTTGTATTGTTTTGGCACCATTTACAGTTTCCACCAAAACTTCACCTTTTCCAATTATTTCTACAAACTTATCATCACCTAGTTTCGTGTAAGACCTGAAAATCCTATCCAACTGATTGAAAATGCCTTCATGAGGAGTCATATGGTTGGTACACCCATTGTCTATACACTATAAGTTTGGATCGACACAGATAATAGACAAACTAGTGAAAAACAGTGTTGTTTCTCTTAGTTTTCCAAGTTTTTCATCTTGTTCTGCTACATTCACTTGTTGATCTAGTTTTAACCTATAATTTCTCTTTAGATGTCTGAATTTCCACTAGCTCCTACATTGAACCTTTTCTTTTGCCAACAAAACTTTTCAAGATGGTTAGTTTTCTTACAAATCCTACATGGTGGATATCTTCCCTTTGCTAAACCTAATTTATTATTCCCAATAGTTTCTTCATCACCCTTTTTGTTCTTACAAAAGCTTTACTCTTAAATGCCAACTCCAAGGGCTCTGTTCCTCTCCTCCTATCAAATCTCTTTTCAAATGCTTCTAATGTCCCCATAAGTTCATAAACCCACATGATAGCAAAATCTTTTATCTCTTCTATAATGGTCATAATGGCGTCAAACTTCTTAGTAAAACTAATGAGAATTTTTTTCACCACACGTGAATCTGGCCATGTTTCTCCTAAGTTATAAATCTGACTCATTATGGCATTGACTTTACCATAGTAAGTACCAATAGTTTCATCTTCATGCATGCATAGTAATTCAAAATCACATTTAAGAGATTTAAGCCTTATAGCTCGTACCTTTGGAGTTCCAAGATACTCATTCTTAAGCATAGTCCACACCTCCTGGGGAGTTTTTGCAAAAGAAATCCTAGGAACAATAGGCTCAGTTATTGACATTTGCAATACAAGAAGGGTTCTCATTTCCCTATCAATATTCTTTCAATACTTCTCCTTCTCCAATGGAGTAAGAATCCCACATTGTCTACTTTTGGAATGCCACACTCCACTATCTCCCACATTCCTTGACATTTCAAAAATGTTGTCATGTGAAGACTCTAGGATTAATAGTTGGCTCGTCAAAGATGGGTAGCGGAAGCTAAGAGTTAGGAATAAGTGGAGTTGGTTACACACTAGGACTAGTGGAAGAAAAACCTCTAGTTAGTGTAGATGCCATTTTTGGGAAAGTGCGTTAGAAAATGTTTGTCTTAAATTAGACTATATGCCAAAATCTAACATCAATCATAGATTGAAAATGGGTTATAAATATAAAAATAAAATAAGAATAGCGTACTTGATAGTGGTTGCATTTTTAGTATGATCTTGGCTAAGATCTTACCCTTTATTACTCAGTTGTGCTAGCTGATGAGAAGTAGGAAATCCACAATGGAATCAATTTCAAAAATGCTCAATGGTAGAGAGAAAATTGCAAAAGGGTGTTTACTTAATGAATGGATGCGATTATATGAATAAGTGTGATTCTATTTCATTAAATAGGGAAAAATAAATGATCGTTGTGAAATGACCTTTGTGCCCCTACCTTAAGCCTGATTCCATATACGGATCCCAATGCACATATTATGAGATAGAGGGGGGAGTTAGCCGATATAACAAAAAACATGCTAATAAAATAGTCCTGACTTATCACAGTTCTGTAAGGTGCACTAAGGCCCACATTGGCTAACACCATATTTGCAATCAAGGTTAAAATTTGTCTAAATAACTAGACTAATATTAATTACATTAATACACATTTATAAGAGAATTAGTTTATGTTTATTGATAAAGGCCACATTACATGAGCTTACAAAATAAGCTAACAATCTCCCACTTGGGCATATTAGTGTTCATAAAACAAATATAATACTAATATAAGTTATATATGAAAATAATTTCAAAAGAATTTTATATTGGTCCACCGATAGTTTCTCATTGCTAATCCGGTCCCTAAAACTTTAAAACTTTCAAATCATAGCAATAACTATGCCAACTAAAGACACAACACCAACTATAGTCATAAAGGCTATCCACTTTATTAACATGGAATTAATATGGTAGTGTGGCAAACAGACAACACTAGGTAAATAACCTTATGTGTTACCTTTCTTGTCAATCCCAGTTCTCCCAAAAATTGACATATATAGTATCGACATACAATCATCAGAGAACTATATTAAGGTTATAATGAACCAATATGTCTTTAATACCTTAAGGTTGCACCTCCCTTAAGTCTTTAATACCTGTCTCATACAAACATTCTCATGTTCTATGAAATCAACATATAACATGCAATATGAGCAAAACAAAGTTTACTACATAACAAAATATCATAGATATTGTTTTACAAATACAGTAGGAAAAATACAACAATAGCTCTCATTAAACAAAAGCATCCAAAGATGCTACTAAACCCATGTTTACAACATGTCTGTTAAACACTATAGGAGTAAGTCTTTTAATGAGTGGGTCAGCTAACATAGCATCTGTGCCAATAAGCTCTACTGTGATGTTACCATTCTTAACTTGCTCCTTAATAATCAGATACTTGATCTCAATGTGCTTGGCCCCTTTAATGCTTTTATTATTATTAATAAACAACACTACTAGACTATTGTCACAGTATAATGAAACTAGCCTATCAATGAAATCAAGTGAGATCAACTATCTTATGAGGTTCTTCATCTAGACAACTTGTATGGATGCTTCATAATAAGCTATAAACTCTACGTGCATAGTGGAAGACGTGATCATAGTTTGCTTAGAACTTCTCTATGAAACTGCACCACCAGCCATCATGAAAACATAACTAGATGTGGACTTCAAATCATCAGAATAGCCTGCGAAGTGTGAATATGAATAACCCACTAACTGTAAGTTGTCTACATGTTTGTATGTGAGCATATAATCTTTTGTCCTTTTCAAGTACCTCATAACATTCTTAGTAGCAACCCAATGATCATGACCTGGGTTTGACTGAATATGCCAAGAAGTCCTGTAGTAAAGGCAATATCAGGTCTTGTACAAACTTGTGCATACATAAAGCTACCAACTACAGAAGCATATGGTACATTTTTCATAAATTCTTTCTCAGCATCATTCTTAGGACATTGCATCAAGTGTAACTTTTCACCTTTAAGAACAAGGATAGCACTAGGTTTGCAGTCTTGCATATTAAATATGGCTAACACATGATCTATATATGTCCTCTAAGAAAGACCTAAAATACGACATGAGTGATCTCTAAAGATCTCAATGCCTAAGACAAAAGATGTTTCACCAAGGTCCTTCATATCAAACTCTAAAGACAAAAGTCTCTTAGTCTCTTAAAGTAACACCATATGTTTGCATGCAAGTAAGATATCATCCACATAAAGGATTAAGAAAATCGATGTACTCCCACTGACCTTAGATGATGTAATGAAAGTATCAAACTTCAAATACCACTATCTAGAAGCTTGTTTACGACCATAAATTGACTTCTTAAGTCTATAAATAAGTTTATCATAATTACCTTATGTAAAACTCTCTAGTTGAAGCATATAAACCTCTTCATCGAGATCTCCATTCAGAAAAGATGTCTTGACATCCATCTGGAGTAACTCCATGTCAAAATGCACTACTAAAGCCATTATCACCCTAAAAGAATCCTTAGATGAAACTGGTGAGAATGTCTCATTATAATCAATTCCATCTCTTTGAGTGAATCCCTTGATGACTAATCTAGCCTTAAACCTTTCTATCTTTCCTTTGGAATCTTTCTTAGTCTTGAACACCCACTTATAACCAATGGGCTTGCATTTCTTAGGCAACTTAACTAGATCCCAAATATGATTGTGCTTTATAGACTGCATATCATATTTCATGGCATCTTTCCAAAAGTTAGACTGAAGGGTAGAAACAGCTTGAGTATAAGTCACTGGATCCTTAACAACACCAATGTCATAGTCATGCTCTCCAAGATAAACTAGATAATCAGGATGAATAGCAGGTCTTTTCTCCCTGTTAAATCTCCTAAGTGGAGGAATCTCTATATCCTGATTTTGAATAAGTGGAACCTTTACAAAAGCTGCACCAATAACAGGTTCCTGCACAACTGCATCTAACTGAATAGATAGAGGAAACTGTATACTTATATCAACATTACTACTATTCTCTATAACTTGAGAATAAATTAACAATTCTAGTACCTCCAGTAAGGTTATAAAAACAATACCCTTTAGAATTCTCTAGATAAGACACAAAATAACATTTGATAGTTCTTGAATCTAACTTACCTAAGGTTGGATTATACAATTGAACCTTTGTAGGGCATCCACAAACCTTTAGATGATTTAGGCTAGGTTTGTGTCCCTTAAACAATTCAAAAGGAGTCAATGGCACAACCTTAGTAGGAACACGATTAAGAACATGCGTAGCAATCTTCAAAGCTTCTCCCTATAGAAAAAAAGGTAGGTTAGTTCTACTCATCATACATCTAACCATCTCCATGAGAGTACTGTTTTGCCTTTCAGCTACACCGTTCTATTCAAGTTTTCCAGGCATAGTAAATTGTCCAACTATCCCAAAATTCTGTAAGTATTGAGCAAATGGACCCATAATTTGGCCTACATCAGCATGTCTACCATAATACTCTCCACCCTGATCAGATCTAACAATCTTTATACTTTTTCCTAACTGCTTTTCAACCTCAGTTCTGAACACTTTGAATTTCTCAAGTGATTCAGATTTTTCCTTTATCAAATAAACATACCCAAAACGAGAGAAATCATCAATAAACATAATGAGATAAGCATTACCACACAAAGTTACTCAATAAAGACCATTGATGTCAGTGTGAATCACTTCTAACAACTCGGAACTATGAACTGTCATTTTCTTCTTTATCTTGGTCAGTTTACCTCTACAACAGTCTACATATATCTCTAGATTATCATTAAAAGTAGGTAAAATATTGGTTCTGATCAACTTGTCCACTCTATCTCTAGATATATGGCCAAGTCTCTTATGCCACAAAGTGTAAAAGAACTCCTTAATCAAAGGCCTTTTGGAAACACTCTTATCAACAATAAAAGCAACATAAATCTCATGTGAAGATAAAACCAATATGTATAAGCCATTCAACATAACACAATTTCCAATCATATTTGCATTATAAACCATTGTCACAACTCTGTTATTAAATTCAAACACATATTCACAACTGTCAAGTATAGAAAGGGAAACCAAATTTTGCCTAAACAATAGTACATTAAAGGTTCCACTTAAAATCATCCTAAAACCACTATCCAAAAGTAGGATGACATCTTCAACAAACTCCACTTCTACTTTCTGGTTGTTTCCAACATAGAGGTACTTTTCATCAATGTTTGGCTTCCTTCTGTTTATGAACCCTTGAATAGTAAATGCAACATGATTAGTTGCTCCACAATTTAACCACCAAAAGCTAGATGATACCTTAGATAAATTAGATTCACAAACATTACTCAAAGAACTTGTACCTTTACCCTGACACTTAGCTAACCATTTCTTAAACCTACGATAATCTTTCCTCATATGTCCCATTTTCTTGTAGAATAAAAAGTGAATATTTTTCATGTTCACTACCAACTTATTACCAAAAGACCTTGGTTCCTTATTACTCGGTCGAGTAACTTTTGACTCCCTCTGAGGCTAATTTGAGTGCTTCTTATCTTTACTAGAACTGGAAGCATGAGAAAAAAAAAATTGAATGTGACTTTTCAGTCTTCAACTTATTATCTTCAACTATAAGCTTTTCTATCAGGTCATCAACAATCCAATCTTGCAAACTGTTGTTATAGGATGTCTTGATAATTGTATAATTAGTAGGAAAACTAATTAAAGCTTGATGCATAATACTCTGCTCTGAAAACACCATACCTAAAGCCTTAAGCTTCATATGATACTGTACCATCCTCATAATATAATCCTTGATATTCTCAATTCCATTATACCTCATACTAAAAAAAGCTTGCATCAGTGAACTAATCTTAGCATGATTACGCTATGACACTACCTTAAAAAACTCTTTAGTTGTACATTCCTTAGGAAAATCACACTTAAGGTGTTCTTGGATAGTCCTCCTTATAGTTAGAAGGCAAAATCTATTACATCTTTCTCATTTAGCATATTGAAGCTTTTGCTCCTCAGTACTCTTTAGAGTCAAATCAGCAGGCTTATCCATTTTGAGAGCACTTCCAATCTCTATTGCTTCCACAACAAACAAAATATCTTTCTTCCATTTCTTATAAGTTACATCAATAAGAACCTCAACAATGACTTTAGCATTGTTTATAGAAAAAGTGACTAATACAAAACGATGCATATAATTAACATCTTGTGAATAAACCAAATGGGAGCTTACATCATCATACAAACACCTGTGGGTAGAATGAATGACATATAATAGTAACACTTTTAACATAGTAGTAGTCATAAGTCAATACCGCACCCACTTGTTGGTGCATAGACTACTTAGATAAGTGAAACTCACACATACAAACTATGTTACTCTTCAAATCCTAATACATAGTCACCTTCTATGGGAGTATAACCACGCAGCAAAACCAAAGATATCCTACTACAGCACAATATTGCAATCCCATAATTCAATCAAGCTACGCCACTATGACAGTTGCAACCCAACTAAATCACGAGGCCCATTTGTACTACATATTTTAAATATAAACATTACTCACAATAAAACATGTAATTCCAATCTTAATTGACGAGGGGCATTCGTCATTGAATTACACAAAGACAACACACAAGTGCTGCATAAATTACATACTATTTACGAAAATATTATGTGTAATTTAAATAGTGTGCATCTACATAGCCTAATTTATGCTAAATCAAAATGCATACAACAAATTACTCACAATAAAACATGTCATTCCAATCTTAATCGACGAGGGCCATTCGTCATTGAATTACACAAAGACAACACACAAGTGTTGCATAAATTACATACTATTTATGAAAAAATTATGTGTAATTTAAATAGTGTGCATCTACATAGCCTAATTTATGCTAAATCAAAATGCATACAACAAATTACCATATCCAAATGTGTGTCACAAAAATGCACATCACACACCAAAAATTGATTGCATAAAAACAATAAAATATTGCAAATATCAAACAAATTGATAAAAATTACAATCAAAAGTCAATAAAATGCAACATGGGGCACACCGCAACAATCTTCATCTAAAATTAAAGATTTTGATGAAAAGTAGAGTCACAATGGAGTCCCCATGTGCCTACACACACCGGTCAAAGACGCTGTCAGTTAGGGTCAACTGGATCGGATTGTTTCAGTTGATATTGGCCTGTTTCGGCTTGTTTCAACTGATATTAGGCCGATATCGCCGGTTCGACCATTGTCCAGTCGGTTCTCCAACCGAACTTGGTACTAAAATGATTGTTGAAAAATGGCAAACCTATGACGAACAAAAAATGGGTTAGTCAGCGCTGTCTCACTAAAAAACCTAATAGGGTCTTCTTGGATCGAATACAACTCGGTCGGAAATGCCATCGATGGTGGACAAAAAGCATATCTTCAAACTCCTTAGAGTCCAAGGATTACAAATTTGGTGTTAGTTTTGAAAAAGAGCCAACGGTTTGGTATGAATCAGAACTTGAAATTCTGAACTAAATGGGTTACAAAAAAATATTATTTTTAAACCAAAAACAATACAACGTATTTTCAAAATCTCATTTTTAACCCATTTTCAACCCAAATTCATGCCTAAACCTAGCTCTGATACCAAATGTAAGAAAATATTTGTCTCAAATGAGACTATATGCTAGAATCTAACATCAATCATAGGTTGAAAATGGGTTATAAATATAAAAATAAAATGAGAATAGTGTACTTGATAGTGGCTCCACTTTTAGTATGATCTTGGTTAAGATCTTACCCTTTATTACTTAGTTGTACTAACGGATGAGAAGTAGGGAATCTGTAATGGAATCAGTTTAAAAAATGCTCAATGGTAGAGAGAAAATTACGAAAGGGTGTCTACTTAACAAATGGATGGGAGTATATGAATAAGTGTGATTCTGTTTCATTAAATAGGGAAAAATAAATGATCATTATGAAATGAAATTTATGCCCCTACTATAAGCCTAATTCCATATATGGATCCCAATGCACATATTAAGAGTAAGAGGGGGGACTTAGTCGATATAATGAAAAACATGCTAACCAAATAGTCTTGACTCATCACAGTTCCATAAGGTGCACTAAGGCCCACACTAGCTAGCACCATATTCGCAATCAAGGTTAAAATCTGTCTAAATAACTAGACTAGTATTAATTATATTAATACACCTTTATAAAAGAATTAATTTATGCTTATTGATAAAGCCCACATTACATGAGCTTATAAAATAAGCTAACAACGTGTTGTATGGAAAGACAACTTGCAATGACTATCAAGAACCTGTGAAGGGTTCGATGCCATTGTTGGTTTTTTGGTAACTCTTAACAGTAGGGAGAAATGCACAACTTGACGAAACCAAGGGTGGTTCTATATTTTCTTATATTGAAATAACAATTGAAGTAGCAACACAAACAACAAAATAACAACTTAAAGGCTTACAAACACAACAACTCAAAGGCTTACAAATGCAATAGCTTAAAGGCTTATAGACTCAACAGCTCCAAGGAAAAAACAACCACTTAAAAATAATGACTCATTGCAGATTTAGAAACATCCTACTACCTTATATAACAAACTTACTATTATTACCCTCGAATAGTTACCCACGAAAGACATTTTTTTTTTCTTGCACATAATCCTCCACATTTTGCTTCAACAATCACCGTTCTTCTTCTAACCACTCTTCCACATTTTTCTCCATACAATGAACCCTTTCCACGTCTAACTACTCTTCCACATTTTTCTCCATTTAACTTTAATCACTCTTCCATGTTCTGTACTCATCAAAGTGGTGACAATTCCAACAACTCTCAAAATGGAGTAGTTTAGCTTAGGAAGCTTGAATTTTTTGATACTATATAAAGTGAGAATCAATCATGGCTTGATATTTTTCCTCCAAGGTTTCTAATCTCTCTTTATAATTTCCCATTACTTGCTCCATGTCTTGGTCTCATTTTTGATGTCTCTTGATACTATTGTTAGGACTACAGCCTTAATCACTCAATATAATCAATATAAGACAAGAATTCTAAATGAAGAATGTCTCATTTATTAAGCTTAAACTAATTCAGCAACAATAATAATCAAAAGTCCAATAATTCAATCCTAAACCCAATAATAGACAATAATCAAACCAACAACTCTATAATACTACAAGGATATAGCTAAACTATTATCACTCAACTATAAGAACAACGACAGCTAGAGTTATGGAAATTGTTGAAAGCTAAATTAAGTTTTCTCAAATGCGTGTCTTCTCCTAACGGCTGAGATTTTCTTGTATTTATTTCTAACTTTTTATCCTAGGTTATTTGAGTAGGCCTTTTTCTTAAGTTATATTTCGCCAGCCTAGGTCATAGCAGTGTGACACCAAGAGAGTATCGCTCTAGACATGGCTTTGAGAGGAACACAAGTCAAGCATTGCGAGCACAAGCAAACCCGATAGCACCCAACCGAGAACTAAAACTGAAAATTGTAGTAAAGTTCCAAAATACTACAACCAAAAAAAAAAAAAAAAACAAAAACATAAACCTTTCTCGGATGGAAATGGGCTGGAATTTAGGGATGGGTCAGGGAGGTAGAAAAGTTATCGGTAAAGTGTAAGGAGAGGTAGCATTATTCTTGTGAAGAGCATTGCATGGTGTGCAAGCATGCGTGGTGTTTGCGGCAAAGGCCAACACGGCAGGGTGCATTACGGTGGTGGAGGCACGATCAGCAAACTTGAAACATGTCTTTCTGTTATTTACGAAACACACTGCTCCCTATAATGTTCGTCCTATTTAAGGTGATGTAGCCTTATAAATCACTCCTTCTGAGCGTTGGACAAATGCTTTTGTTTGAGTCTTGAAAAATGCATTACAGTGGACGAAACTTTACCACTTCCTTTTTTTTTTCTTTTTTTTTGGCTCTATATTTTCTTCTCAATCGTGAAAAGTAATGGATTCAAAATATTATAGTACCAAGGGAATCACAAAGTGTATTCTTTTGGCATTTAGAGTATTAAAGAGAACACACTTCTTACAATCTAAATAATGTTTAAGAGTTTGAGTCAATTGGTCTAATGACATTTAGGAACTCTACCTCATGAGTGGCAGGTGTTTGTGCCTTTATTTTCAAATTAATTCCTTAAATCTCTCCACCCTGTTTTTGATATTTAAAAAAAAAAAAAGAGGAAAAGAATAAAAATTAATGTCTAAGGAAAGAAAAAAAATAGAAGAAGAAAGAAATTCTTAACGCGGGTTGTATCCCATGTTAAGTTTAAGGCTTGTAATTTGCACCATAAGTTTTAATGAATACCACTAGCTATGCTCGCAACTAATAACATGTACCAAATCTGTCTATGCTAATTCTCAAAATTTCTACAAGAATCATCATCATTGAGAAAATCAAGATTCTTTTATTGATGTAGGCAACTGTGGTTGCTTGCATGGTAAAACAGCGACCACAAGTTCCCTTAATCTTCATCCTCAATAAAAGCATAAGAAACACCAACACTGAGTAAGGAATCACCTCCTCGCCTTTTGTTCATAGTTCTCTAACAAGAAGCTAAAGAAGCAACCACCTTGCCAATTACACTAATTAACAACATATGACCAAGTTTTTTTTTAATCACAACACTCATAAGGTGTTATATCTAAATTTCAGCTCATAGCTAACAAATTTCAATATGTAATTGACATAACTAAATGGGAAAATTTGGCATCAAAGGAGGATTCAGAGAGTAGGTCTCCATTAACGCCTCAAGCTCTTATCCTAGCATCAGCCCTATCTTCTTTGAGCCTCATCAAAGTGTAGGTTGTTGACTCGGCTAAGGCCCCAAGAACTGGAACCACCATGGATGGATTGTCATACGTACCGCATAGGTATCAATTGCTATGGCGGTGATAACAAACAAGAGTGTGAAAGTTACAATGAACTCGATTGCAAAGGCCTACCAATCGCTTCCGGAAGGAACAGTAACTCCACTGCCCATGAATGGATGGAACACTATGTTAAGAGGAACAAAGAGACCTGATTGAGTGGAAACAATGAAACCACTTTGATTCATAATCAAGGTAACTACAAGATGTTCAAAGGAAAAAGTGAATGAAAAACAAAGTGTATATAGGTACACAATAAGGAGGGGCTATAATAGGCCCTGTGGTGTGTGAATGTACAAGAATGAAATGGGCTTAAGAATATAGAAGCCCAAACACAATATCATTTACAACAGGCTCCCTCAAACTAGTGATCGATACAAATCCAAGGCACCTAATTTGTCAAGAAGGAAATGATGTTGCTATATGCCTAGTGCCTTGGTTAACAAGTCAGAAGGCTGATCTCTCGTTGATATATGTGCAGTGTGGATGATGTGTGCGGCTATCTTTTCTCGAATAAAGTGGTGATCAATCTCAATGTGCTTAGTCTTCTCATGCAAGACAGGATTAGCCGCAATCTTCATGGCTGATTCATTATCACAATAAAGTGTAACTGGTCGGATCAAAGGTACCTGCAAATCTCGGAATAGTCTAAGTAACTAGATAATTTCACATGTAGTTGATGCCATAGCCTAATATTCAGATTCTGTGGATGATTAGGAAACATGAGATTGTTTCTTGCTTTTCCATGATATGAGAGAATCACCAAGCTTAATGTAGAAACTAGTAGTAGAGCGTTGACCTATAGGACAAGAACCATAAGTTGCATCACAATGAGCAACCAACTCTAACCGGCTATCACACTTCATCAATAAACTTTTACCAAGAGCTCGCTTAACGCACTTGATTATCCTAAGTGCAGCTTCAAGATGAGAAGCCTTTGGGGCATGCATGAATTGATTTAGGAGACGTACTACAAAAATGATATCAGGTCGAGTGACTATGAGGTATATCAATCGTCCAACAAGGCACTGGTAGTTTGTAATGTCCTCAATGGGGGTATCTCCTTCCTTTTGTAAGAACTCATCATACTCAGCACTAGTGAACTTGGTGTTTTGTTCCATGGGTGTATCTGCCAGTTTGCATCCAGAGAGTCCATAATCTAATATCAATTCTAATGCATATTTCCTTTCATTCATCACAATTCCATGTTTGGACCATGCCATTTCCACTCCAAGAAAATACTTAACAAGGCCTAAATCTTTCATGGAGAATGTGGAACAAAGATATTCCTTGAGTTTGAATATTGCCGTTCCATCTCCTCCTATAATGATCATATCATCAACATAAAGGAAGACAATCAAGATGCTTTATGGAGTACCTTGCTTAAGGAAAAGGGAGTAGTCATGCTATGAATGGCTGAAACCAACTCTGAGGAGGGCTTCTGTGAACTTTTGATACCATTGTCAAGATGCTTGCTTGAGACTGTAGAGAGACTTTCTTAATTTACATACTTTGTTCCCTTTAGTATGGTAGAGTCCCTCTGGAAGCTTCATGTAGATTTTAGTATCAAGGTCACCTTGAAGAAAGGCATTGCATACATCCATTTGGTGCATATCCCAATGTTGAATAGCAATAAGGCAATGAGGATACGAACTGTAACCAACTTCCTAATAGGTGCAAAAGTATCATCATAATCAACCCCTTCTCTCTGGCTGTATCCTTTGGCTACTAAGTGGGCTTTGTAGTGATTTATGGTGCCATCAACATTGTGCTTGATTTTATAGACCCATTTGTAACCAATAGCTCATCGACCTACAGGCAAAGAAACCAGATCCCATGTCTTGTTTGACTCTAATGCTCTAATTTCCTCAGTCATGGCATTCCGCCATTTAGGATCTAAGAGCTGACTCAAAAAGGACAAAAATGCATGAGACAAAGTGATTATGAGGATTAGAAAGGCGATGGTATGACATAACATCAAATATAGAGTGTGCAGTGGAGGAGGTGGAATGTGAACATATATAGTCGCGGGTCCAAATAGGGGGTTTTATGGTTCTATCTGGCTTGGAGGCAATGGAGGGAGGTGGCACCGTCTCAGGAATGGAGGTGTTAGGAACAATGTCAGAAATGGACCTAAGAGCTGGATCAATGTACGGGACAATGGCAAGTGAGTCAGGTCTTTACAAGTTAGTGTCTGAAGATGTAGATGGAAAAGAATCATATGGATCAGAACTATGATGTAAGGAGGGAGTGGAATGATTATAAAAGAAGTGGGACTCATGAAAAACAACATTTTGACTAACAAAGAACCAACCTGTGGCAATATAAAGCAAACGATATCCCTTCTGAGTGGAAAGATATCCCATAAAAGCAGAAGTAGTGGAACATGGACCAAACTTGTCCTTCTAAGTAAGATGTGCAGCATAGCAAAGACATCCAAAAACTCAAAGATGATGAAGGGATGGAGACTGACTATAAAGTTTCTCAAGGGGACTTTTCCCATGAAGAACATGAGAAGGAGTCCTATTGATCAAGTATGTGGCCATGAGGAGGCACTCACTCCAATACTACATGGGACAGTGTGCTTGAAAGTGAAGAGCCCATATAACATTGAATAAATGTCGATGTTTGCGTTCCACCACCCCATTCTATTAGGGGGTGTAAGGGCATGAACTTTGGTGAGTAATACCTTGAGAATCAAGGAAATTAACACATGTAGAGCTAAAGAAGTCTTAAGCATTGTCTGTTCGAATGCTCTTGACTAATGTCCCAAACTAAGTATGTACCATGGCAATGAAACACTTAAGGTGATTGAGTGTTTCGATTTTGTGGGTCATGAGATATAACCAAGTGCTATGAGTGTAGTCATCCACAATGGTGAGGGAGTATCGTGCATTTGAGTGAGAGGGGGATTTGTAAGGCCCTAAATATCTATGTGAATCAACTCAAAAGGTCTATGTGTGAGTAAGGTGCTAAGAGGAAATGGTGTGTGAGCATGAGCATGTTTAGCTAGAGGACAAATATTGCATGCTTTAACATCATGTAATGAAGACATATCAATATTAGGAAGAAATCTCATAGCATTAAAGGAGGAGAAAACGGCAGGTTGTTTAGGTGTGTGGGCTGCTGGAAGAGTGGGTGCCCATCGAGTGCATAACGGGGGTTCCCATCGGGTGCATAAAGGGGGTTCCCATCGGGTGCATAATAGCGGCTAAGCCCACTTGAGTAGAACACGCGCCTGAGTGGGTTGCCAAGTGTAGCACTCGAGCCAGGTAAGTGGGCACGCGAATGGGTAAGCTAGATAGGTGTGCGGGTTGCCAGGATCAAATCGGGTCGTGACAATCCAACATGACCCGATTCTGTAGAAGAGGAATTTCTAGTCAAGGAGAGACCACAAAAGCCTGATTGGAGCGCGAAAGCTGTAGATTCTGGCCAATTTTGCTCAAAAACTGGCCGTAGAGCTGATTCTTCATCCCTAATCATGGAAATAGCGTCTGAAAGGGAAGGGCTAGGCTTGGTGTTTTGAATTTGAGACTGAGCAGTGGTGTAAACCTCATCCAATTTGTTGAGAAAATCAATGATTTTTCCATCATTTTGGTAGCGACGGAAAGAAGGAATGGCAAGGAGCTCCGAGTAACAAATTGCAATGTAAGAATCCAAGTGGCGCCATAATCGTTCCAAACGGAAGACATAACAATCCAAAGATTCTCCTTTTGGGTGGCCACGGCAAGAGCACGCTTAACACTGGCAATTTCTTTCCCTCCTACTCTTCGGAATTTCTCTTTAAGATGGTTCCAGACTTCACGAGCATCATTCGACTATGTGAAGGCAGTGTATATGTCATAAGAAAGGGAAGTGAGCAGCTAAGAGAGAACAACTCCATTGCACCATTGCTAAGCTTCAAAGTAAGGGGAGAGAGATGTGGGTTAAGACACCGAAGGATCAACAATGCCATACTTATTCTTACCCAAAAGAGCATTCCTCATATCCTGGGTCCAACTGGCAAAATTTTCAGCACCTACCAGCTTTTCAGAGACAAAGAGCATGCCAGTTTGGTCTTGAGGGTAGAGGTGGAGAGGATCTCTAGGTTGGATGAAAGGTGGGAGAGGAGGGGTAGGAACAAAAACATGGGTAGAAGTCCAGTGACGCGACCATTTATGATGACAAGTTCGGTCTCTAGAATGATGCTGACGGGAACGACCCCAGGGGGAGTGGTTAGAATCGGAGCTATGAGCCATGAAGGGAGGTTAAGAAATGGCACACTAGGTGTTTGATAAAACGCTTGAGTGGATAAAAGAGCAATAGAAAGGTGCAATAATTGGGGGCAGCGGAAAAAATAAAGATCAGGAAAGAATTCTTGCTCTTGATACCATGTTAAAAGGAACAAAGAGACCTGATTGAGTGGAAACAATGAAATCACTTTGAATTATAATCAAGGTAACTACAAGATGTTCAAAGGAACAAGTGAATGAAAAACAAAGTGTATATAGATACATGGTAAGAAGGGGCTGTAATGGGCCCTGTGGTGTGTGAACGTACAAGAATGAAATGGGCTTAAGAATATAGAAGGCTAAACACAATATCATTTACAACACACTCTTTGAGTGTGAAACCAGCGCATATGCAAGTTGCAACTTGCAGAAATATGTAGGCCGACACTTGGGTCTAGGGGAAGTGACAAAGCACTGCGAATGATATGGTGGCACTTGGGTTGAAGTATGCTTTGCAGATGTGTTTGGTTGAGAGAATCATGGCCATCATCACTAGCCCTGCACAAGCCGTGTTGCCGATCAATGTCTCTACTCCTTGGTACTTCTTATTCACCATGGGTCCTGCAACCGATGAGAACATGACGGCGAATGTTCCAAGAAACTCCACTCCTAGCTACATGCACCTCCATGCCAACAAGTACCATTACAAAAAAACTGTCTTCAATTGAAAACGTTGGAGGAGAACTGCAGGTAGGTGAAGCTTGTAGTGTATCATTAAGGATCGTTATGATCTTGAAACACTTGTAATATGCTTTCTAAACTTAAACAACTAATATTTTCAGTAAGGCCTTTTAAAAAGAAGTGGAGCTAAACCTTTTACAATTCAAGTTAATTAGCTCATTCATATTCAATCTTGACAAAAGCTTTTTTTTTTCCTTTTTCTCGTATGTTGGTAGTAGGATTTAGATGGTGGCATCCACTTTATATTATATCATTATTTCTACTAAGGTAATTAATAAAATAATAATCATCATTTGACTGACATTCCACGATCACTTTCGCATTTCTTTTTTCGTTTACTCTTTGGCAGTTGGCAAGTGTCTACATTTTCTTTTAGATGTGACAACCATGATGAATATCTTGGCCAATTTGTGTTTGAACGTGATGAAACTTTACTCATTGCTTATGATAAGTTGTGTGCGGTTTTTCCCTACATTTTTTTCCGGAGAAGATCGAAAAGTGCTTTGCTTAGTGATCTGTACTTATGTTGACTGGGAAAGGTCTGGAAAAGAAAAGGTTAGAGATCCAGGAGCTTAATCCAACCCTAATATTTTACGAATAAGCTCGAACTTGACATCTGGGAAGCCATAGTTCTATTGTATAATGAAGAAAACAACAAAACAAAGAACATTTAAAAAAGAAGTTTAAAGAAAAGAAAAACACACATACACACAGACACACAGAGGAAAGGGAGAGGCAATCTAATGGGGCTTGGAGGTGACAACCGACAAATTACTTTCTTCAAAGGTTCCATTCAAATCGAGTGATAAAGCTTCCTTAGTAGCAGCCAGTTTTAAGAGAAGGGAAAAGAAGAGAGAGAAAGAGGTATATATTTATCTCAAGTGGGTTAAAGTCAAAACAATCCTAAAGATGAATTTCATATCCAAAGATCTAAGATAGAAATCAAAAAGCAATTCAGCACTTGGTTTAAGAGAAGAAAGACAGACCATTCTAGTTAGAGAAAAATTAGAAGCAGAAAGATTGCCAAAGCACTTGTAGCGTGGCATTGAATTGGATAGATGAAAGCAGAGGAACACCTGGTTTCCTTATGTTCCAAGGATGTAGTCTGCAAGAAGGAGAGGTAATAGGAGTTGAAAATGGATATACAACACTTGAATTGGCCGAGAGGGAGGTTAAAGGCAGGTAGCATTTGTGATTGTTGCACAATGCTCCCATGATAACACAAAAAGAGGCCATTAAAAGTTGACATTCTCATTCAACTAAAATATGTTGGAAAAAGACAAAACAAAGGAAAAAAGGTTGTATGTTATTTCATAGAAGAGAATAATTAGATGAACACCAATAGGCTTGCATGAATTGGCTAATGCAATTGGCAAGTCTTGTCAACCTTTTTCTTTTAAGTTGTTTGACCCGTGAATGGCATTAAGAGATAGAGATATCAATATAACAAAACGCATAAATGACGTTCAAGATATCAATTGGTTGATTGGTTACTCCACCTTAGGAAAAGTTAACTATATTTTGTACCAAAATAATTAAACCATCACGAGAGCATGGAAATATGAATTGATAAAATTAGAAATCCTTTTTGTTTGTGTAATCAACTTTCCAAATATTGACATTTGAATGAAAAAGTTAAAAGAAGTAACAAAGGTGTTTTAAGGGGATTCTATTTAGGCCACACAAGAATGAGATTAGTGATGATGAGAAGAAATATACATTTTAAACCTATAGAGAGACTTGTGTAGAACTTTACCTCCTTTATTTTATTGTTTGAATTCTCAAGCAAGTCAAGTCAAGTCAACATGCTTTAGGAATCTTCATCTTCATTGTTCCTTGTTCCCCATCCCTAGAACTTGTCAAAAATTAGTGATGCAACAGGCAATTTGGACCCTAAAGTTAGATAACTAGAAGAATTACAACATTCTATAAATCGAGATCTAGAGGGATTTATTTCTTGTTCACTACCATATATGAACATCCGAGTTAGCCAACTATTATGATATGGGCAATAAGTATTCATGGTTAAGAAATATGATGAACTAATTAAATAAATATAAATTTCTCCTTTTTCAAGTTACTTTTTTAGAAGAATTTAGACCTATTAGAGCACAAGTTCTTTTTTAGCACTTTTAGAGACTTTCATTGACTGAGTTTACACATTTTTCTACCATGATGGACTATGCCCAAATCTGGTCTCATGTAATGACACAGCATATTATAATATGGACAATGATCCCACATTATTGAAAAGTAAGATAAAATCTTAATTAAATAAAGGAAAGTTTTCCCCTTTTCTTAGTCATTTTCTGAAAAGGATTTGGACCTCTTTAACCAACCTTCTTCGTTTAGGACAATAGTTATGGTCATAGCTTTTATAAACATGTTTGTATTCATATCCTTAAGTAAACATCCTTATTTTCTTTTTCAGTTACTCTACTTGTTGTTAATCTATTTTAAAATAGTCTAAACGCAAGATGCTTATTACAAGAGATAAATTAGTGTCTTTCTACAAACAAGTTTTACTTTAACCATCCGACGTTTCAATTTTTAAATGCAGTTTCTTCAATAATTAGATTGGTCTACAATTTTGAGTTTTTCTGCAAGTGTAAAGATCTTCAATATGCTTCACCTGTGTAATAGAAACTTATTACAAATTTAAAATTATAGAAGAAAAAACATGAAATACTAGATAATAAGTGGTAAGAATAATTTTAAGAGAACCCCATTTTTTCTATTCTCCAACAAAAATAAAAATTCAAAAGAAAAAAACACCGACTCTACTCGCAACTTCCTCAGTTTCTCCTTCCTTGATTCAGGATACCGCTCTCCGGATCTGGCTAGGATACCGCTCTCCTGGTTCAGCTTTTGCGTTAGCGTTTCAGTTTCTTCTTTTTCCACCGACATGGAATTGGAGCATCACTGTCAGGCGTGGCCGCTAGACATTGTAATGCCCGAAGATGAAGCCTCCTCCGGTCTTGAGTTCGTCTTCGAGATGGAAGTTACACGTATCTGCGTTCATGACTTTGAAGGCCACAGCGGCAACTTGCAACTTGATACCGTGAACAGGGAGACATTCCGGAGAACATTCCGTGTGAAGCATGACGATCTTTCGAATGAAAGTACGGCGACGTCTACTGTATCCAACATGCTTTACGATTTGTCTTTCCATCCGGATATTCAAGTTTTCATGATAAGCAAAATCTTGGATTGTGCCAGTGACATGCTGAGACAGAAACACTATGCAGGTCGCAAGGTTCTGAGGATGTGCGTGGCTATTGAGGTCACGCACGAAGAACCTGATTCCGTGGACGCTTATGTTCTAGGGTTGCCCGTCGACGAACAGGTTTATGGGTTGGTACCGGCGAGCAAGTCTGCCATAGAAGCGTTGGAGAAGATGAAGATTGAAGACACCAATGAGGCATGTACCGTCTGTTTGGAAGACTTTCATGCTTCGGCCGCCGCTCGCATGCCCTGCTTGCACCTATTTCATCACAAGTGCATCGTTAACTGGCTGCAGACAAGTAATTTTTGCCCATTGTGTCGGTTAGAGTTGGCTGGCCGTGAATGAGCAACAAATTACAAACTTCGACAAGGCTTTCGGTGACTTCATTATAAATTTTTGTCTGGTTAAAAATCTTTCTTCTTCTTCTTTATTTATTTATTTATTTTAACTCATACAATTATTTATATATCTTTTGAGTATCAAACTTAAGTTTAAAAGGTTTTTCACCTACTCTTACATTTTTAAGACGTCAAATTTAGAATTAAGAAATCTCAAGCAATTCTTAAGTTGATAAAGATGTTTATCAACTGAATCTTTTTTCCTTGGGAATGGAAAACTTTGTACCTTCTTAAGTTCATAAATTGCAATGTTCTTTTGAGTAACTATCTCATTAACAATATAAGTTACAATGCTTCTACAGCCTATCCTTGTGAACAGAAAGCACAATGAATGGCAATCAGAGTTTGATGAGAACCAGGAGGCCTAGAGTGCTTCTATTTACGGTCGCTACAAATCAGTTCTACATAATGCTCTTAATATTTACATTCCCGAATTACATAAATCGAGAAAATAAAATAAAACAAAAGCATCAAATGGGCCCAAAACAATAGGTACATGGCCCCAATAAGATCAAACCTAGTCTACAATACTTAAATTAGAGCAAGAAAAACTACATCTAAATTGGCTGGGAGAGAGGTCAGAGGCAGGCAGTGTTTGTGATTGCTACACAACAACAACTGCCGCTATAACACAAAACGAGGCCATTAAATGTTGAGCTTTTCATTCAACAAAAATATATTAGAAAAATACAAAGGAAAGGAAAAAAGATTCAATGTTATTCCATAGAAGAGAATAATTCGATGGATAACAATAGAATTACACGAATATGCTAATACAATTTGTAAGTCTTGGAAACCTTTTTCTTTTAATTTCTTTGATTCGTGAATGTAATTGAGAGATCAATATAACTAAACCCACAACTGACGTTCAAAATATGAAACTAAGTTAAAATATTCAAAACTTTGTAAGGTTAGGAATCTAAAACCCAATCAATGTAGGAATATGAAACTTAGTCGTCTTAAAAATCCAAAACCTACTCGGATTGGGTTATCCAACAAAAATAAAAACACAAAAAACGAGGCCGAGCGCATCTTCGACTTTCTAAATTCCTCAGTTTCTCTTTCTTATGCCCGAGATACGGAGAGACGTATCTTGTTAGGTTCAGAGTTTCTTCTTGTTCCACCGACATGGAATTGGAGCACTACTGCCAAGCGTGGCCGATAGAAGGGGAAATGCCCGATGACGAAGCCTCCTCTGGCCATGAGTTCGTTGTCGAGATGGAAGTTACGCATTCTTACGTTCTTGAGGATGAAGACGACAGCGGGGACTTGCAACTTTATACCGGGGATACATTGACACTCCGGGAAACGTTCCAGGTGAAACGGGACAATCTTTTGAATGAAAGTACGGCGAGTTTTACCGTTTCCGACATGCTTTCCATATTGTCAGTGCCCCTGCACATTCAAGATTTCATGGTAAGCAGAATCTTGGATTGTGCCGGTGACATGGTGAGACGGAAACCCTACGCAGGTCGCAAGGTTCTGGGGATGTGCGTTGTTATTGAGGTCACGCACGAAGAATCTGATCCCCTGAACACTTATGTTCTGGGGTTGCCCGCCAGCGATCAGGTCTGTGGGTTGGTACCGGCGAGCAAGTCTGCCATAGAAGCGTTGGAGAAGGTGAAGATTGAAGAAACCGCGGAGGCGTGTACCATCTGTTTGGAAGATCTTCATGGGTCAGCCGCCGCTCGCATGCCCTGCTTACATCTATTTCATCATCAGTGCATCGTTAACTGGCTGGAGACAAGCAATTTTTGTCCGATGTGTAGGTTCGCGTTGCCTGGCCGTGAATGAGCAACAAATCACAAACTTTCTTCCTCGGGGATGGGAAATTTTTTACCTTTTGAGTAACTTTTCCGAGATGAAGTTATCATTGCTATGAAGTGTTGGCATAATTGATAAAGCATCCTTTTGGGTTAGCCTGAAGAGGCAAGTTTCTTGATGTTGATGTCCTCGACGAAGCTTTCCACTTAGTTCGACGGGCCTCGGAATATAATAGAACATATGGGAGATGTTCCTTATTCAGCATGATCCAGATGGTATGGAGCATCGTGATTCAGGCATCAATTGGAACTTTGTCCAGAAATAGTATTACTTTTCTTTGTCACCGATTCTTGAAATCCTTGTCCAATAGGGATCAGAAATCCTTCCCTGCAGTTATTTCATTAGTAGCTTGTATAGTTGTGCTATTTCCCAAGAAATAAAAGTGAGTTTTGGATTAAGAGTTCTTGATCATCTGATGTAATTTTACGAAAGTAAATGCACCAATATATACCGTTCACTGGATGTGGGGCTTGGGTCTACTATGTCTAACTACATTCTGTAAACAAGTAGAATCTTTTGCTATAGGAGTACAAGAGATTCCATTTACAGCCTCTGAAACATTGTTCTTGACGCTGTTAATTCAGAAGAAAACATATTCTATTGAAACATCAGTAATTTACTTCAGATGTGTCCCAACAAATTTTTGTGTTTCTGTGTCAATAGGCTTTCAATTCACGGATAAAGTAACTTCCAGAGCAAACTCTCACGCTAGACTAATTTTACCCCCAACCCAAAAACGAAAGAAAAAAGAAAAAAACCAGAAAAAAAAAAGAGAGTATTCCAACAGCTGAAGCACATGTAGGACACAGGAATCATAAACTCTAATCATGTATTTCACATAAGTTTAATGTCTTCCAGATTTCCAATATACAAGGACGATGTTTGGACCGACAAAACGTAGACACCAATATGGTGCTTCAACCTGACATTCATCTATTGATCAGATGCAGTCCCTTGCCCAGTGCCCTGGCTTACCGCACTTGTAAAAAGTGCCTGAGGAAGCAGAATCTCCCCCAAACTGAGCAGAAGAATTTGATGGAATGGAACAATCTTTTGCCCAGTGCCCAGGCTTTCCGCACTTGTAACAACTGACTAAGGAAGCATAATCTCCCCCAAACTGAGCAGAAGAATTTGATGGAATGGTGCAATCTTTTGCCCAGTGCCCTTCCTTGCCGCACGTAAAGCAGGAAGAACTGGTTCTTACTCCAGAACTGTTGTTGACTATGCTGTTCATTTCATTTAAACCTTGGAGACAGTGACTATGCGATCAGCTGCTACATTATGCTCATTGCACCACCTAAAGAAACCACAAGAACTTCCCTACACAAAAAGGAGATTATAACCGACTAAAGAAAGTTACTTGCAGAATGCATGTTTCACAAACGCATGTCTTAGACAATGTATTCAGTAGAAAGGAAGAAAGCAAAATGACAAATACCTGCAAAGGAAATTTTTTATAAGAAAGAACAAGAGAAGATGGATTACTATTCATGCTGAAAAAAGTTCTTCCTTATTGATAATGGTATCATCCAATTGTGGAATTGCAAACCGTAGACTGACATAACGTCAACCTTCAACTCAAACTGGTTGAATTAAACATGCTTCAGAAGTAGCTTTCACTAAACTTTCAAGCATATCTTTCCATAGTGCCATCTAATTCTCTATAGTTCAATGACATGATGTCTTGAAACTTCTATATACTAAACATAAGCTACACACTAAAAAAATTTCACTTTAAATGTTCTCGAATCAAACAAATCAATTATGAATTTTTTACCATAATTTATACATATAATCAAATAGCCCATCCTATATCCTACAATTTTGGCCATTTTTGAGCATAATTACTTCCATTTGACTTCTTTTCTTGTCTTCTAAGCACTATCTTTCCCTACTTCCTTTAAAAAGAAAAATGGGAAAAGAAAAGCAGAAAAGGAGGAATTGGAAGCTATAAAAAGAACAATTAAATGCACAAATTAAAAGGAATTCAAAAAGATTTCTTAGACTCTTAACTATAAGCTTGGCATCAGATGAACATCTTATAGACTCAAGAAGCCATACAAAAACTACAAAGAAGGCATAATAAATGCACATTATATTAAAAATCATCACAAGCAAACCAACCCTTAAACCCTGATGTTCCATAATTGAATATTTAAATCTAATCTACTTGAAGTTATCATACCAATATCAGCAAGCTTATGCAATAATGCCAATACATTACTTTTAAATGAAGTTACCAATGATCCACATCACAAAACTTGGGGCTAGAAATTTTTCCAGGCTTTGATGCATGCCAAGGATAAAATAAGGTGACATGAAAAATCAATTTACTGAAACTCAGACTTCTCTCTGAACATTTTAAGTATTTTCATCTATTATCAAGTTCCTAGTTTCAGTATGATCAATAAGCATAAGGATGTCACTGCTTCAATAGTGGAGACCAGCTATCACCCTGAAGCTATTGACCATAAAGTCATTTCCACATCAAATACCATATAATCAAACCTTCGTTTCTAACTACAAAGCAGGGGGAAGGTGTAATGTCCTCAAAAGTAACCTTCTAAAAGCACCAACTCAGTGTTTCAGGACATGAATTCCCTACTGATAAAAAACCCACGAGTGCAGCAAGGCATTTACTGCAGGCGATTCATTCACAATCAGAAGGCAAAACTGGGTCTTCGAAACCCCCTTATGATAAAAACCATAGCCCCCTAAGAAAATGTTGACACATTTTAGAACCAATCCTTGATATTCACATGGTTTGCCTCTATGAACAGGTCAAAGAAAGTATATTAATAATCTCAAAGTTATAAGTTCCATCATCAAGCAGGTGCTTTAAGAAGACTCAACTCAAGCGATTACTCATTAAAAAAAAAAAAAAGGAATAGAAGAAGTAACTTTAACTATCGTACAGTGAAAAAGAAAATCAACAGCCTCAATAATAAACACCTCAGTTCATGAAAACTCTAGTATTGAATTACATCTTCGAAGTATCCTGAAAGAGAAAAGTTTCGTTCTTGATAAGCAGCCTCCAGCAACCTGTTAGCTGCCTATAAACCAGAATCATGCTTGAGAACAAATTTGGCATACACAAGCAGCAAATTTTGACTCGGACAGACAGATACAACGGTATCTTTCTTCTTCTTTCTATGATATAACATGATCATCAGGGCTATAGAAGAAAATCCATCATGTCAGCTGGTTAAAAAGATATGTTTCAATGCAAGCAAAAATCGCACTTCTTACTTATATCAGGTCCAGAGAAAAATATAACAGCCAGGAAATTACAGCATAAGAGTGCGACAGTATTATTCCCAACTTAGACTAAAATGCTGAACAATATACATACGGTGCACCAGAAACTCGAAACTGCATAAAATCTCGTGTATAACCATTACCTGATTTGCAGGACAGCGATAGAATTGCTGGCCGACATTTTTCCCTGCTTTTGCTGTTAGAATCAAGCAAAAGCCAGCGCCACATGGACAAGGAAGATCGGGAAGCGAAGAATTAGACCAGCTATTTTCTTTCCCACCACCCATGGTTATGGTTCCAGAAGCATTGTCGCACCACTCAAAGAAACCACAGCCCCCATTTTCCTACGAAAAGAAAGAAATAATTAAAAAAAAAAAAACTTTAAAGCTTGCAAATTAATTTTTCCAATTGTTTGAACCTTGTTTCCAGTGGTTAGTTGGCAGCTAAACAGAGTAACCATGGCAAATCTGTTTACGAACCTGTCTGAGAGGGCATTTGTAGAACTTTCTGCCCGGATTTTTTTTGGGTATTTGCAGTGAGAACCAGACAAGGTCCGTTTCCGCAGGGGCATTGCTTCTCAGGAATCGACAAGTTGCTCCCGAAATTACTATTACAGCCTCCTCCTCCTCCTACCGCCACTTTGGCATCGCAATCGCGCGCCCAATGGCCAGATTTCCCGCATTTGAAGCACGAAGAAGAACCATAAACGTCGGCGTTTCTGGAAGCGACGGCTTGTCGAGAATCAACTGGCGCAGCGAGACCTTTCAGAGCGGCGGTGTACGCGCCCTCCGGATCCACCTTGCGCCGCTTGGCGGAGGAGATGGAGAGCGCATGGGCCTCAGCCGCCGCCACCTGGGAGAGGAAGTCCTCGTCTTCCTCCTCCTGGACTTCGATCCTATACTCACTCTTCGTCTCCACCTTCATCGCTCATCCCTTGCTTTCTTCGTTCTGCGATTCTAGCATTATTGATTTACCCCCTCCGTTTTCCCTCCTCTCCCTTTCCCTGGATCCCCTTTTCGTTTTCTTACTTCATTATTATTTTTAATTTCGATCTTCTTTTGGGCTCTTGAGATCGTTAAAATTCTTTTTTCTTCGTCAAAAGTTTCTAGAATTTGTCAAAATTTATGAAAACTTTAGTCATAAAGTTGAATTAGATAACTAAAAATGCTAATCAAATGAATATTAAATGTCCAAATATAAATCATTTAACTAGAAAAATTGTTTAATTTATTTTAACAAAACATTAATTATTATGTAGTCATTTTCGTTTTTCAAGGTATAATTGCAAGGACCCAAATACTACACAATCATTTGGTAGGGAAATTTTAACATTCATGTATTTAATTTTGATACTTTAAAGCTAAGGGATCACATAAAAATAGAGAAAGTTGCTAAAACATCATGTTCTTATTATGGTCCAACTCTACATAGAGAGAGGTACACAACCAAATCTTTTATTTTAGTATTATTACAATAAAATGAGATAAAATTTTGCACTCCCACTAGAACTTCTTCTGAAGATATTCAACAATATTTTTGTCAAGTTGGAAGGCCTTGGCAAGCACATTAGGATCAATGGGAGGATCAGATCCAAAAACAGCATTGGCAATAGTGATGACCCCAGCGTTTTGGCTGCTCAATCCGGCAAAGGCAACAGCATTGGTGTGTCCGACGTTGACCTGGAAGTGAATGAGACCGATTGGGAAGACAAAGACATCTCCCTTGTTTAGAACCTTGGTGAAAAGGCGGTTTTCTCCGTTTGCTAGGTTGGATGTGACAAAACCAACTTCAAGAGTACCCTCCACGACCACTAGAATCTCAGTTCCACGAGGGTGGGTGTGGGGAGGGTTCTGGCCATATGGTGCGTAGTCGATACGGACTAGAGATATGCCGAGGGTGTTGAGACCTGGGATTCTATCTACGTTCACAGTAGTGACATTCGACCCAACTCGACCGCTCGTGTCTCCGGCGTTTTGGAGCCCTGAGGTGAAAAAGTCTTCTGCCTTGACAAGCTCAGGATCCTTGCAGAATTTGCCATTCACGAACACTGAAGAGAAGACATTGAGATACTCATAATAAGAAAGCAATTTATGAGGGTGTTTCTTTTCTTGATACCATAGTTAAGCAGAAGCTTGATAAACGAACGAGTAAATACAAGTATATACCTCCATTCTTGGGCTCGTCAACTGCGACACAGAAGTCCTGAAGTGGGCTAGGATCGTAGGCAGAGACAAAGGAGGATGTCAGTGCCAAGACGGCTACAATTGCAAGGAAACAGACTCCTTTCGCCATGTCTAAGTGTTTAACTTCTGTTCAATGATCTTGTGTTGGTAATGGGTGAGGAAGTATGTCCCGGAACATCTATATTTATAGTTAACAGCCATTGAGCAGGTCTATGGCTCAGCCAAGGTTAACACAAGAAGTCTTTAGTGGTTACCTAATTAATATGACTAGGACGAAGTCCTCAACCACTAGGGCAGACTTTCAACATTGTCTGGTTTGTTATTCTCGAGCCTTTTCTTCTCTCCAGACGGACTTCTTCTTATGCTTAACAAATTTTGACAAATGCCCATGTTTTTATTTTTTTATTTTAATTGGGTTATGCCTCTTCAGTAACGCGACATATTTGTAAAGGAGATTTGGTCAGGCGACGACGGAAAGTTGACATCTAGATGCTGAAGCAGTCAAATGGTGCAATTTGAAATAAGAAAACTTAACTATCAAGAATAGAAACAAAGATCGAGTAAAAGAAGAAGAAAGAAAAACTCTTTCATTCCCACTTGATCACACTTGGTGGTTGTACGCAATGCAGTAGGTAATAAACAATAGAACAAATGTAAATAAATATCCAAAGCCAAGTCAGTTACGTGTACAATTATTGTCTCCAAGTTAAAAGAAACATATGTATTTGAAAAGGTCAAGTAATTGGAATTCGTTCAATGATTTCTGCATCTTTGTAACAAAGCTTTAAGCGGCAAGATAATTATATTTCTGGCGTTACATGATAATGGCATTTATTAATTGAATTCATGATGAATATGAATGGTGGTGGAAATTAATGAAGTGACCTTCTTATCTAATCCACTCAGATACTGTTACCTTACCTATCCAGAACTTCTCTAGTAAGAAGTCTCTTTCTCTATTTTTCTTTGGATGAAATTCAACTGATGATGATATTTTCCTTGCTGGCAACCACCAAGTGTGAAATTATACCACCCTGCAAATGAAAAGCACCCTATCAATTCGTGGTATTCATGGGGACCTAGGTTCTCTCCGTAACTAGATAAATCTTGATGGACTATGTGATTAACACATCTACCTTTAAATTTAGACAATCCCAAGAGACTTGTAATATAAATTGAGAGCAACCAAAAATAAGAAATAAAAAAAAAAAAAAAAAAGACACATTTGTTTAGAAAAATGATAATTGTTGAGTCATTCTCATAAAATCTACAATTTGATGAAAAAGTTAATTTACAAGTTGGAATGATATTTTTGACATTTAAACATCATTAAAAGATTATATATTCTTTTATGTAAAACTTCTATTCTACAATATTCCCTCATATATTAATCATACCTTACACTTAGGGTTGAGTGAAGTAGAATAGAAAATTCCCTATACGTAGAGCATATTCTAAGGACTCAAAAGTTGAATGGCACTTTAAATTAATGATCATAGACTTTAATATTATGTTAAATATATTCAAAGTTTTATCTAAGAATGATATATTTGGTTGAAAAGACATTTTTTACATTTACATATTGGATATGTTTCTAGTAGAATATGACTGTTTGTAATTTGCAACTTGTTAATCTAGAGAGGGAGGCATCTCAAGAGAATTCCCATGTGAAACATGACAATCTTTTGCATGAAAACACTCAATTTTATTTGTCATTAAACACCTACTATTTTTGCTGAAATTTGAGTTCATAGTTAATAATATGGACCAATCTAATTTTTCTTTAGGAGTGAAAGTTGTGCTTGCTTTGCATGGGGTTGTTGTTTCCACCAAGACATAATCAGCACGTGCTTGCATCAAAGTCAATGCCTTCCCCTATGGCCTTGGCATAAAGCTTTCTAGCTTGATAGTTAATCTTTTGCCAATTTCAACATCAACTTTTTTGAAGAGAAACATTCTCTTTCACTATATTAAAAAAAAAAGTCTTGGAGAATAAATTTTGGGTTTCATAAGGAAGAATGTGTTATTTTCAATCTAATAAAGGAAGTTCAACATCCTTATCATTTGTCAAAGGTAACTTTCTTAGATCACGAAACAACCTTCTTCATTTACTAAAATGTGTAGCCAACTCAAATAAGCTTCATTATGATGATTTTAAATACATGGCTTCAAGATCAAAGTAAATGCATTAAATAATCATATATATCTCAATTCAAGATGCATTCACAACAAATCATTCAAGGAATGTATTAAACAGTTTAGCAATAAGTTTCATTCCTTAAATCACAACAAAGATCTATTCTTCTTTCAACAATCATTGTTCAATTACTTATATTAAATGGGAAACATCATACTCGCAAGCTTTGTGATTTTCTTTTTCTCAGATTGTTTCTACAAAAAAAAAAAAGAAGAAAAACTTCAATGAAAAATTATAGAAGTAGCTACTAGCCATTTCCTAATGTTTTATTTGTTAGTGTCTCAAAAAGAAGAAAAAAAAAAACAAAGAACAAAGCTTGCTCGGAGGCATATAGGCTGGAATTCAAGAACAACTCAGGGAGGTAGAAAAAGGTATAGGTAGAGCACAATGAGAGGTAGTGTTATTTCGGTGAGGAACAATTCTCAGAACTAGAGCATGCATGGTGTCTTTGATGAAGGCCGACATGGTGGGGTGGGTCACAAGGGTGAAGGTGCAAGTAGCAAACTTGAACATATCTTTATATCATTTGGGAAAGGCTCTAAATTCCCATTAGCGTGTGTCCTATTTTAGGCAATGTAGCCTTATAAAATCTTTCACCTTCTTTTAATCGTTGGACAAAGGATTTTGGGGGAGTCTTTGAAAAATACATTGTGGTGGGTGAAACTTTTGTCATGAGCGGGGTGTTTTAGAAAGAGGAATTGTGTGGGCCTTTTACTAATACGATGCATTGAATAAAAGGGCAAAGGAGTCTTTTCTGACTTAGGGCAACAAGAGAAAAGACTCCTTTACAAGAAAGTCATGCTTGAATGGAAGCTTATGCCAATAAGAAAAGAATAGAATGTGAGTTTGCTATTGGCGATTCAATATATTCGAAGATTCAGCCTTACTGCCAGTAAGTTGCCCCTTACTATTACAGTCCTTTTATAATCACCCAAAGGATGGGGAAGGTAGCATATAAGTTAGCCTTACCACCTGATGCTACAATTCACCTTACCTTTCATGTGTCACAGTTGAAAAAGACTATTGGTAGAATTCATGAATGTTTTTTATACTTTTACTAATTTTCCTCCTTAGTGAGTGTTGGATCACCGCATTCCACTATAACCAAGGAATGACCCTGTCACTTTATGACCTCATCATTATCTGTTTGTGCAGAAAGGGGAGATAGAAAGGATAAAGAAGGAAATGTTGCTTGTTAGAATCATTTGCCCTAGCACTAGTCCTTTTACTTCACCAGTGTTGCTAGTTAGAAAATAGGATGGGTCATAATGCTTTTATGTAGATTATTAGGCATTGAATGAACTCACAAACAAAGATAAGTTTCCTATTCCAATTATTGATAAATTATTGGATAAACTACATGAAGCCACAAGGTTTTCTAAATTGGATCTAAGATTCGGTTATCATCAGGTGAAGGTGCACCTAGAAGATATGCAAAAGACAGCTTTTAGAACTCATCATGGTCATTTTGAATTCTTAGTTATGCCTTTTGGGTTAACTAATGCTCTAACAATATTCTAGGCATTTATGAATTCAACATTCCAAAAGTATTTGTTGAAGTTTGTTTTGAGCTTCTTTGATGACATATTAGTATATAGCCCTAATTTGGAAAGTCATGGTAATCATCTATGCATAGTACTGAGCATGTTAAGAGAACATCAGTTGTTTGCTAACCGTAGTAAATGTGCCTTTGCTTATAGACAAGTGGAGTATTTGGGGTATACTGTGTTAGTAAGGGATATAGAAGCAAATCCCCAAAAAATGGAGAGTATAATATCCTAGACATATCTCACCATAATTAAAGAGTTATGAAGGTTTCTTGGATTGACGAGGTATTATAGGAGATTTGTTAAGAATTATAGGTGGATCACTTGACCCCTAACGCAATTGTTAAAGAAATGCGAGTTCCAATGGACAGAGGAAGCTTAGAAAGCCTTTCAAGAGTTAAAGCATACCATGAGTTTGACACCAGTATTAGTTCTACCCAACTTCGATAAGCCATTTGACTAATGCATGTTATAGAGGTATAAGAGCGGTTTTGATGTAAGAAGGGAGACCTATTGCTTATTTAAGTAGAGCCCTATCATAAAAACATTTAGGGTTGTCTACATATGAGAAGGAACTCTTGGCCATTGTGTTAACAGTGTAGAAATGGAGATCTCATCTACTTGGTAATTGCTTCATTATAGGGACTGATCATTCCAATTTAAAATACTTACTGGAATAACAAGTTTCTACTCCGACACAACATAAATGGCTCACTAAGCTTTTAGGCTTCAATTATGAAATCCAGTATCAACAAGGAAATAAGAATAGGGCACCAAATGCACTTTCTAGGCTTCCTACAAAGGCTGAACAAGCAAAGCTTAATCATATTTCGGTGTTACTGTCATGTTGGATTCAAGAAGTAATCCAAAGTTATGAGGGGGATGATCAATTACAACCCATCTTAGCAAGTCTTGCTATGGATTTAGATAGTCAACTAGGGTATGCATTAAGCAATGGGGGTATTAAGATATAATGGTAAAATAATAGTGGGAAAACAAAGGGCCTTAAGGAAACAAATTGTTCAACACTTGCACTATTCAAGGGTAGGAGGACACTTAGGGATCTCAAGCACGCTTAAACACATTTAGGCAATAATTTTACTGGCCCATTTGAAATAAATGGTAACTACTTGTATTTCTAAATGTGATATCTAATTAGAGATATAAGTTAAGAAAAGTACCATACCCAAGATTGTTACAACCATTACCACTTCCTAAACAAGTGTGGCAAGAGGTTAGTTTGGATTTTGTTAAAGGATTATTAAGAAATGAAGGAAAAGATACCATTTTGGTAGTAGTGGATCGTTTCACCAAATATGCTCATTTCATGGGATTGAGTCACCATTTTCTTTACTTTTTAAGTAGCTATACTTTTCATGGATGGTATAGGGAAACTACATGGTATTCCTTCCATAATTGTGAGCGATTGAGATGCTTTATTTATTAGTAAATTTTGGGAAGAGTTATTCAGGATCTTGGGGGTTAAGCTCCATTGTAGCATAACTTACCATCCACAGACTAACAGCCAAACAAAAAGGGTTAATCCATGTTTGGAGCCATATCTAAGGTGTTTTAGTGGAAAGAGGCCAAAATAATGGCATTCTTGGCTAACGTTAGCAAAGTGGTGGTATAACACCAACTATCACTCTTTTCTATGAATGACCCCCTTTGAAGCCTTGTATGGGTATAAATCTAGCCAACCTCCTTATCACAATTTTGGGCATGCTCAGAATGATTCTGTCAGAAATTTTTTACAAGAGTGTGTTCAGAAGGTGCAATTAATCATGTCTCATTTATACGAAAGTCAGGCTTAAATGGAAGCTTATGCTAGCAAGAAGAGAATAGAATGTGAGTTTGCTATTGGTGATTTGGTATATTTGAAGATTCAGCCTTACCACCAATACTCTTTATACCAGAGAAGAGACTATAAGTTATCCCCTTACTATTATGGCTTATGATCACCCAAAAGGTAAGGAAGGTAGCATATAAGTTAGCCTACCACTTGATGCTACAATTCACCCTACCTTTCATGTGTCATAGTTGAAAAAGGTTATTGATAGAAAATGTAAGATGTATCCAGGAGTTCCATTGATTGATGGAGAAAGTAGATTACTACCATAACTAGTCAAAGTGATGGATTGTTATATCGTCAAAAGAGGAGATGAACTAGGCATAGATCTTTTGATTCAGTGGTTTGAGCATCCGGAGTGTAATCCTACTTAAGAAGATGTGGAATATATTCGAAGATAGTTTCCAACATTTAACATCAATCCTTGAGGGTAGGTATGGTCATGAACGAGATGTTTTAGAAAGGGTAGAAGAGGAATTGTGTGGGCCTTTTACTAATATGGTGCATTGAATAAAAGGGTAAAGGAGTCTTTTCAAACTTAAGGCAAGAAGAGAAAAGAGGCAGCTATAGTGTAGTTGGCATTTGGAGAATTCTATAGCTTGCGTTACTTTTCCAATAAGTCTAGTTTATGATCTAGTCTTGGAACATTTTCCTTGTTTTTGTGTTTTTATTGTTGATTGTGAACTTGTTGTGGGGTATAGAGGCTTTGGATGATTTTAGGCTGTTATGTTGCTGGATTTTTAAGAGAAATCCCAGTTATCTCTTCGTTGGAATTTCTTTGTTCTTACAACTTTCCCACTTTTTCTTTTTCTATTTTCTTCCCTTCCTCTTTTCTTCCTTAATCGTGAAAATTGTTGAACTCAAAATGGTGGATGTGACATAGAATATATATATATTAGAAAAAAGTAATACATAAAAGATGATTTCATTAATATAATGCTTTAAAATTTTAAGTTAAATTTGTGTCTTTTTTTCATGATATTAGAGCCAAAACCTTTTCTTAACATGCCAATAGATTTGGACAAACAAAATTCACATAGAAAATAACATCATAATGTTGATGTCCAAACTTACATTTTCATAAGGGTACATGTTGTGATATGAATGATTAATCTTATATTATTAAGAAATTCATTGGAAATTTTAGCTCAATCTTATGCTCCTCACATATTAATAAAAATTCTTGTAAGAAGTACTAACTCACACTATAGTAAGGGGGCATGTTAAGTACTACATAGAAAATATAAAAAGTATAGAGGTAATATATAAAAAAACAACTTTCTTGACTTAATATTTTAAGATTTTAAGTTAAATATAAATAGTTCTTTATGAAATTAAAAAATATAATACCAACTAACTCTCTAAGTATATTATTTTAGTATTGGAAGTATTAAGGAGGATAAAGTTCTTACTATTTAAGTAATGTCTCAAAAAGAGAAGGAACAAAAAAATGAAGGAGAAATTCTTAACATGGGTTATGGTCGCATGTTAAATTTAAGTTGGTATCATGCTTTTATACACAATTTTAATGAATACAAGTAGTTATGTTTCCATCCAATGACATGTACTAACTCCATCTATGCTCATTCTTAAATTGCCTCACCTTCTATGCATACATCTGTAAGAAGAAGCAAAATAAGCAAAAGAAGCAATCACATTATCAATTACGCTAATTAACAATCTAAGATCAAGTGTTTTTCATGTCACCACGTTTATAAGGTGTCATATCTAAATTTCAACTCTAGTATCAATAGTTAACATATTTCAAGTCATAATTGAAGATCTAAATGGGAAAGTATAGAGTTAAGAGGACTCATAGAGCAAGTAGAGACTAACGCCTTAACCTCTTGTCTTAGCATTAGCCCCATCTTCTTTGAGCTTCATTATGGTGTAGGTAGTTGACCTTGCTAAGCCCCTAAGGACAAGTGCCACCATGTATGTCCAAAATCCTTTCTAATTTCTTGATGCAGCGGCAAACACAATAGTCGGTATAGGATTCACTAATGCCCCAGGCATAGTCCAACTAAGACAACCACACCTTCCATGTATCCAAATGAAGAAGAAAGTAGTTGTTGACCTTGCCATAATTTCTATACCAGCCATTACTTCCACCTACCATAGAATCCTCACGTGTGAGAAATTTAGAAATTGATAAGCTGGGATTTGGATAAACCATTCTTCATTAAAACATAAACCAAGCTTACAATTTGAACAAAGGGTAACGAAGAATTTTTGCTTCATTGTTTTTTAATGGAAACAAGAAAGAAATCAAATAATGTTATTCTATTTATAGGAAAGTGAGAATTGATGATAAATTCTTGATCTTGATCATCCAATTAGTGTCTAGCAGCTTGCCTAGGCGAGTCATCCTCTTAACGGTCTCATACGTGAGGATGGGTTGGAAAATGTGTGCTAGCAATGTAAGTGTGTCGAGGGAAATGGAGAAGCTTATACCATGAGTCATTAAATCCATACTTATAAGGTATCCTTCCACTGGGTCTCATCCATGTCAAGATCCTCAACAACCACCCTTAAGCTTATGGCCAATAGAAGTCTAAGACCCCAAGGTTAGAGAGAAAATGATAATGTTGATGCATGTTCAATAGTTTGACAATAACATCAAGCAATAATAGCTTTCCAATGTGATTGTTACAATGCATGTGTAAATTAACTTAAGAAATGAACTAGGAAAGAAATATCAAGGAGAGTCATGTCTAGATAATTCAATTTGCCAATGAATTGCTAATAATTAAGAATATCTTCAAGAAGAGGATCATCAATATTAAGACAAACAAACAAACCTACTAATCATATTAGACAATGGTAAGAAGCAAATTAGTTTCCATTGGATTCTCAACTTTTTAACCTAGCTCAAAAAATAATTCTAATATATGCTTCCTTGGACTAATATACACACCATGGTTGTCTCTAAGAATCTTAATACCAATAAAATATTTGAGCTCTATAAGGTCCTTGATATGAAAGACATAATGTAAGTGAAGAATCAATTCTAATAGTGGTAGTGGAAAGAGATTAAACGATTGTGAGGAAAAATTGGTAATAGGAGGAAATGTAAGAGGGATTTGTGGTTGGAATCTGACTGGGTTTTACAAATAAATCGACTGATAACATTGTCTTAGACATAAAAATGTGCTAAACTGTAATAGATATAGATGCTTGATGGCTTGAGGCTAAGTGAAAAGTACTTGAAACAAAAAAAGCAAGAAAAAGAAAAAAGAGAAGGTGGCCTTAACTTCAAAGATTGTTTTTCCAAATAAATCTTGATTTGTAAACATTTAATTACAATGTATGTGTCATTCAAAATTATCTTGAGCTTTTACACTTTTATGTTTATCCTACAATTGTAATCTTTTACCTCAAATATGACCATTTTATCTTCTTTACAATTCCTTCATTATCCTGCATTCAATCAAAATATTAACCCAGAATTTGATAAATGCTTTGTTAGTGGTGAAAGAGCAACTATGTCAGCCCAAGCTCTTAGCCTAGCCCATATGTTAAGTTTGTCAATTCATACTTGTTTAGGGTACAACGTAATCCAGTGGGTCCAAGAAGGCTAAGGTTGAAGAGCAGCCCAAGAATATTTTGTAGCATCTCTGCAGTCTTTAATATGGGGGTTTCCTAAATAGTTATTGAGTCCTTAATTCCTTAGGTTTTCTTTATTGTTTGAGATTATTTCCTTTTGTTTGGTTTTCCTTAATTGTCTAGGTTTTTGATTTATCTAGGATTTCCATACTTGTCAAATCCCTGATTTGTCTAGAATTCCTTTATTTGTTAGAATCCAAATTTGTTAAAACTTCCTTAATTTTAAGAATTCTTGATTTACTAAGATCTTTCTAGAATTAGGTTTTAAGGATTCATGATTTACTAGGATTCTTCTAGGATCAAGTTTAGCTACCTATTTAAAGGGAGCATTGTTTCAGTATTAAGTTGACTTGTTTTCTAGAGAATAGAAACCTAAGTTGTGTGATCAACTTTTGCATCATTTATCCAATTCTTGCCAGAGATTGGTAGTTGAACACCTCTTTGACTAGTGGCGTTGCCTTTACGTCTTGGAGTTTATTAGCATCTATCTTTTATTTTTTTTCTTTATATTTTTTTTTATCTCTTTCTCCTTACCTAAACACTCATTTCTCTTGCAAAAAACCCTTAAAACACCAAAAAAACGATTTTTACATATCACCTATAATTCGAGCTTGCTCTAGCCCGCCACAAGAATCCATATCAAGTGGTATCAAAGCCCCTAAGCTTTGAGTGAGCTCTCCTAAAGATGTTTAATCCAAGCAGCAATCCTTCATCTCATCATAGTGGTCATTCTTCCTTAATTCTACCGTGAGAAGTTGTAAACAAAATGTTATCACTTAAGTTAGGCAAGGTAAAGGAGCAATTGTTTGACATCCTGCATATGAAAAGACAATTGTTTGACGTCCTTTAGATGTTGCAAAACTTCAGCCATGGTGCCCAAGGCAAACAAGATGAAGCTCATGTAGATTCTAGTAGTGATGAAAGTGAGCGAAGGAGGAGGCTAGATGATGATCGTAGCTTAGGTGTTGAAATCCCAAAATTCAAAGGTACTTTTGACCCCAATGATTTTGTTGATTGGCTACATCGTATTGAAGGGGTGTTTGAATTCAAGGGGTATGATGATCAGAAAAGGTATAAAGTTATTGTTCTTCATCTCAAAGAATGTGCTTCTTTGTGGTGGGAGAATGTTAAGAAACAATGAGATCGAGATAGGAAGGAAAAGGTCCATTCATAGGAGAAACTGAAGAAGCTACTCAAAAGGCGCTTTTTGCCCAATGATTACAAGCAAGATCATTATTTGAAAATACTTATGCTCAAGCAAGATGAGAGGAGTATGGAGGAGTACATTAGGGGAATTTGGGACTTTCACGATGAGATGTGAGGTATGAGAGCCTAAAGAGACCATCATAGCACAGTTTCTAAAGGGCTTAAAGCTTGAGATTTCTAACATTGTTGAATTGTAGTCCTGTTGCTTTTTTGATGATGTTTGCAAACTAGCTATCAAAGTGGAGAGGAAAAGAAAAACCCTTAAGAGCTTTGGATCTAAGCCTTTCAACGGGGAGGGTTCTAGGTCTTACATTAGAAAGACCACTTTTTATAGGGATCCCTTATCCCATAATAAGCTTGAGCCTACCAACAAGGAAAAAGGCAAAGAAAAGATTGGGGAAACCTCAAAGGGAACACTCAATTTTATAAAGCAAGATCCAAGGGAGAGAAAGTGCTTCAAGTGCCAAGGATTTGGCCATGTACAGGCTAACTGTCCAAATAGGAAGGTGATGACCATGAAAGACATTGAAGAGATTGAAGAAGGCTACTTTAAAGAAGAGTATGGTGATTATGAGCCCGTGGTTGATTCAGAGGAAGAGAATGAGATCATTGAGCAAGCTGATTCTGGCAGTATGCTTATTCTTCATAAAGCCTTTCATGCCCATGTTAGCCCTTTAAATAAGCAAAGGGAGAACATCTTTCAAACCCAATGCACAATTAATGGAAATGTGTGTTTTATTATCATTGATAGTAAGAGTTTTGCTAACACAGCTTCTACGACTCTTATGGAGAAGTTGAAATTGCCTAACTCATATCACCCCTATCCATACAACTTATAATGGCTGAACCAAGGGAGTCATCTTCAAGTTTCAAGTCAAGTCCTACTTACTTTTTCCATTGGAAAGCATTATGTAGATTAGATTACTTATGATGTTGTACCTATGGATGCTTGTCATTTGTTGTTGGGGAGACCGTGGCAATATGATAGGAGTGCTAAGCATGATGGTAAACAAAATACCTATTCCTTTAAAATTGGGGAGAAGCTTATAACCTTAGTGTTCGATGAAATACTACATGCAAGTATACATATCGAACAAGTAATATAATAATGAGATTAAGTATCATCCTACGAGGATTAATGTTATCAACTTGACTAATTACTAATAGTGAATTGGTCTTACAATTTATCTAGCAAATCATTATGGAAAGATGTTCTAAATTGAAATTACACTAAAGCAATCAACTTCCAAGAGTTAATTGAATATGACAAGTATGCTAGAGCTTCAAATTTCACCATAGTTAGAATATATGAATTCTAATAGTTTAATGCTTGCAAGAACAATAAGATTTATAAGATGGTGAAATTTTCTAATTTATTCACTATCCTATATCTAGGTATAGCGAATCTACTTAGTTCATTAATTCACTGTATGTCTACCCATGAATTAAATGAACTAAGAACATTAAAGTCAGTGAATATTCTAGTTAAGTCCACACAATCAACATAGAATATGTCTACCCATATTTAATTTATGGTTGTACATTATGAAATGCATTTACATATTTTCTCCTGTCGGTCTCAAATATGCTCATCATATTAATTAATTGATGATTAATCATTCAATCACATTGAAGGTAATAATGTACAACTCACATAAATATATTGTCTTGCATAACATGTCAACTAAGAAAATCATAACATCCTAACTAGGCTTTATCTTAGCTCTAACAAAAGTAATTTAGTTCATAATATTAGAACAAATAGAAACAATGTAACAAATTACACAAAACATCTAGATTAGAACAAACTAAAAAGCTGTAACCAATTGTTGTCCCTTTCAAGAAGTTTCTGTGCAACTCTACACATCAAGGAGAAGAAAGGAAGCCGTTTGAAAAGAGTGATAAAAATCACGCTCATGCGCCGCCACGTGCTGCCAGACGTGCCATCATACACCACCACATGTGTCACCGTCACTCTTGTACAGATGTTGGATTTGAACTTTAAGTACAGATCTATCCAAAGAATAAGTAAATCTACCAGAAATATGCCCAGAATCGTTGGAAATGGGCCTAGCTTTGCCGAAGATTGGCCATGCAAACCATTCGCCATCAATTCTTGTCGGAATGGAGATAGGTGGGGTCGAGAACAATATAGGCTTGCCAGATCTAGTCATATCTGATTCAATCTATCTAGAAGTGGTGTGTTTGGACTCTTTCTATTTAGGTTTTCACCCACTGTTAGATATAGCCTAAATTGCTAGAAACTTTGTTGGAAAAGGGAGCCCTAGACTACGTTCGCATGTTCCAAGTACTTCTATTTGCTAAGATGACCAGTTTTGCACACCAATGGAGGAGATCGGTCGGCTATCGCCTATTCGGTCCCTCTCCATCTTTTTCTATTTCTCCACATTCTTTGTTGTCCCCCGAATGCTCAACTATTTCCAGCCAAAAGGCCTTAGTTCCTGCTTCCACGTGAGTTTCACGTGTCCTTTAAGTTCTTTCATTTTCTTATTTTTTTCTTGCTTCTTTTTCTTCCTTTTAGTCTATTTTGGGATTTTTAGCATAAGCAAACAAAACTTCCATAAACACCACAAATATGAATAAAATTTAACAAATATTTAGTTATAGTTATCTAAAATAATAACAATAACTCTATATAAAATAGAGTTATCACTTAGCTCCACTTAGTCCTTCCTAAATACAACAAACACATGGGATAGAAGATAGGAAAAATAGCCTATTCCTTAGTGAAACCCAAATAGAGAAACCATCCAAAAATACAAACCCATCCTTGTATTACATGTTGCTGAAGGGAAAGAGAGTGAAAGGGTGAGTGAACCACATTTGCTTGTTTAACCACTCTTATCTGAGTTTGCGAATATATTTCCTAATGACCTTCCACCTGGTTTACCACCAATTAGAGGGATATAGCACCATATAAACCTAATTCTAGGGGTACTCTTACCCAATAAAGTAGCCTACAAATGCAATCCCAAAAAGGCTAAGGAGTTACAAAGGCAAGTAAATGAATTGGTGGCCTGAGGATTTATACAAGAAAGTATGAGTCCATGTTTGGTTCCAACCCTATGGGTGCCAAAGAGAGATGGATCATCTCAAATGTGTGTAAATAGTTGTTTGGTGAAATTCTACATACAAGTATACATGTCAAACAAGTAATATAATGATAAGTACAGATATCGTCCCACAAAGACTAGTGTTTACTAAATTAACTAATTATTAATGGTGAATAATTCCAAAAGTTTATCTAGCCAACAGAAATGATAAAACATGAACTGAATAACTAAATTTAATCTAAACTTGATAAACAAAGATGCTAAAGCATTCTATTTCACCTAATTACTAGATACAAATGTCAATCATCCATGCCAGCAAGATTAATTCTATTTATGTGATAAACGAAATTTCCTAATTTATTCACTATCCTATGTCTAGATATAACGAACCTACTTAACTCATTAATTCACTGTGAGTCTACATATGAATTAAATAAACTAAGTGCATTAAGATATGTGAATATTCCAATTTATACCTAAAGCCATACAAATCATATGGTATATGTTTATCCATATTAATCTATGGTTGCATATTACATGAAGCAACTGCATGCTATCTCTTATCGGTCTTAAACATGCAAATCATATCATTTAAGTGATAGCTAGTCACCCAAATGCATTAAGATCATTAACATGCAACTTCACATTCATAAAATATCTCACAAAACATAAATAATCATAACATTCATACTTCATAATTAAGTTACATCATAGCTCTAACAAACTAAACTAAAACAACATATTTACACAAACTAAATCAGTGCAAAAATGTGAACAAAACATTTTGGAATTTAAAAACATTAAAGTTGTCACCAAATGTCTTCAAATCATAAAATAAGTTGCACAATTCTGCACATTAGGGGGTGAAGAAGGATATGTCTGAAGACATAGAACAAAAAAGGGCTGAAATGCGCTTTCACGTGCCATCACCATGTGCCGCCATTGCTGTCACACGCCGGTGCCACATGCCGCCGTGAGCCACCGCTGTCCACCACCGGTCTTCACAGAAATCTTCAGAAATTACTCTAGACAAGCCCTGGGTCACCGATCTGCCAATAAATCCCTCTGGAAAGCCACAAAAGTGCGTAGATCTACCATAAAAACCCAAATGGCGTTCGTTGTTTTTCTTAGCCGGAAGCTCGTCGTAGATGAGTCTAGGGTGTAGATCGACCTTAAACTCGCGCAGATTGGCCGAATATTCTTTTGAATTAACCGAGAAGAGGTTAGTTTGGTCGGAAAATATTTGCACTATCGCTGGAAATGGGTCATGTTGTCGTGTGATCCCCTTTTCACACAAGCTCCGGTTGTCGGAGGAGACGAACACAGACTGCGTTCCGGTTGGCGGTCGTACAAACGTCCCACACCGGCGTTCATTCTCTCCTCCCTTTCTCTCTCTCACTAACTCGACAATGCCTCCCGCTGACCTGACCGTAGCCCGTCTTGTTTCTCTCTTTCTTTTCTCGTTCTCTCTCCACAAAAGCTCAATGGAAGGCCTGCTTTCTTTTTCTTCTTTGTCCTACCTTGCGGTCCACATAATTCACGACCCAAAAGCCCATCAATGCTTTCACACATACCTTATCTTTTACATCCAAAGCTCACCAAAATGGCCTCTGTCCAAGCCCACAAACTGAACCCAAAAGCCTCTTTTTAGCCTTTTTTTTACTCTCCTCCTCTTTTCTCATTTTCTTTTGGTTTTGTGCTTCTTTTATTCATTTTTCTTCTATTTTGGGTTTGCTGCATAAAATAACAAAGTATACATAAAAAAAATTAAATACAAAAATAATTTAATAAAAACTATATTAAATATTACCTAAAATACTTATAATAACTCTATAAAATATAGAGTTATCAATACCTCCAAACTTAACATTTTGCTCGTCCTCGAGCAAAAACTCTAAACAATATATTATGACAACATAAAAAAAATTTGCACCTAAAAATACACACAAAAAGCACAAGAAATTACAAACAAAAAGCACTAAACAAATATTCTAACACCACCATCACTCCATGATATTCTCTTAAACACCCCCAAACTTAAAATTTTGCTTGTGCTCGAGCAAAAGAACAAAACAATACATACAACCAATCCTTCCATGATATTTTCCCATAATTGCTCGACTTAACAATTCAAAGAAAAACATAACTTTCATCCAAACAATGCAATTCGTTTATAAGGTAAGATAGGCTCTTAACTATGTCAACCACGTGTGTGTGTGAGTGAGTCTGCATTTTTTCTCAATTGTATGCACTCCAAATAGATTTACATTAATATGCAAGCTCTCAAAATCTTTAACCAAATCTCATAGGTTTACTTTTCATTCCTCTCTCTACTAATGTAAGTCAATCATCTAACAAAAAATCAATAGGACTTTTATAAGCTTGTAATGTAAGGCTGGGCTAAGGGTAAGATGGAAGTCATTTAAGCTTAAATAACCCATGAACACATTACTTTCTAGGATCTCATCAAAACTCTAGCCTCTCTTTACCTTTTTACTCCATGAAGATGATTTTTTAACCACTTAGTCTCATTCTTTCTTGTCCAATCATACTTCAACAATATCCAGAAGTCATAATCATGTGTGCAACGACAAAGCAAAAACAAAAGCATTTACACATATAGCCACCTCAATCCTCTCTTATCAATGATATTCAATAATAATGCTCAAAGATCTCCTTTAGAGAACTATGTGGCTGGAATCTAACAAAAGAGAAAAAAATTATTTCATCTTAAAGTAAATGCTTTTTTTTTTCTTTGTTTTTTTCTTTTTCATTTGCATTTGCATTTACAAATTTTACCACACATAATCATTGCAATTAATTATACTACATCCTTCCCCTAAACTTCTCTTATACTTAAATAAACTTGTACACACCGGAAGTCAATATGTTCATGGGCATAGGACAATAGGATAAATTGATCAAAAGGCTTAGAGATATATGTGCAAGTGTCATTTAAAAAAATCAGGATAAGTACAAGGCTCAGCTGGGTGACTGGGATAAGTAAATAAGGTTAGCTTGAAAGGCTCAATCGATCCAAAGATAGCCTAAATCATTTTCTTAGTTAGATGCAACCTAGGATTTCACCTCAAGAGGAAATCAAGCAAATTCTAAGACTCAGGTGAGATCCAAGAAATCACACACTTCACATGAATGTTCTCTAAAGATACACACAATTTCAAGAAAATGCAAACTTTTAATGCTCAATAAGTGAATCAACATAATCAGAATCACACTTACATCATACCACAATTGCAAGTTTGAACAAAATCTACATCTCCCTAAGAATTGCAAAGAATTCACAATGAGGAATCCAATCATAGAGATCATGATCCATCACAAAAAAAATTTCACACCAAAACACACTTCTAACACAATAACTTCCAACACAAAACATACAATTTTCTCCACAACATATAATAACATTTCCAGCACTTCCAATACACTCCCAATGTAACAGCAACTTCCACAACACACAACTTCCAACATAACCCAACAAAACAGCACACTTCCAACAACAATAGTAGCACCCCCAAACTTAAATAAAGCATTCTCTTCAATGATAAAAGAAAATAAAGCAATAGTAAGGAACAAGGAAAACTCCCTTGATTATAGGTTGCCAAAATGGAGCTGTGATGAGTATATGGTGATAGCTTCCTAGCCAAAAGATTAACAAAATGATGCGTGGGTTGCCTCCCAAGAACTGCTTGCTTTATAGTTTTCAGCCAAACTATCCTCCACGTTGCTGCTTAAGGGGGATGAAACTCTAACAGTTTAGAAGACAGCTTGTGTTGTTTGATGGTTAAGCATTCTTCAATAAGCACAACTGTCCCATATATTTCCAGCTTTCTTTTGTTCTCCAATATCTCTTTCAACAATTCTACACAACTAGATATTTGAACTGGAGCATCTACAAAAGGAATGTTAAAGTGCAATTCTAAAGATATATCAAGGAAGTCCAAAAATTGCTTATCTTTTTCACGTTACTAGAATCTCAAGGGAGATGGAACTGGAGGCATAAAGGGCATAGGATTTTCTGGAACAAGCTTGCTCCTAGGTACCTCCTCAAGTTGCGTGCTGACATCTTTATCATTATCTTTGAGACTCTCCTTGTCAACATCAACTTCTCCTACTTGCTTGCCACATGTTGGGGTTATTGCCTCTACGGTATCTTCAAGACTTTTATCCACATCACAAGGCAAAGGACCCTCCTAATTCTCTGAAATCATGTTGATCAGCTGACTCATCTGCACCTCTAATTTTTGGATTGAAGCTTTTTGTCTCTAAAAGCTCGCTTCTTAATTATGAAATTTTGCTTCAGTCCCCTCCGTAAAATTCTGTGTGGTGCTGGCCAGCTCACTGATCATGTCCTCAAAGTTAGGTTTCACCTCTTCTATTTGCCTAAGTGTTGGTTGATGTCTCATCTCACTTAAGTTACTCCATGAAAAAGATTGATGGTTGTGCCATCCCGAATTATACGTGTTGTAGTAATAATCATTTTGTGACCTACTAGAAATCCCAACAAGATTAGCATAATCATTATATTGAACATAAGGATTACCTAATTGACATTCCATGCTCTCATGTGCTCCACCACAACATTCACATTCTCTGCTCTGAATTCCCACAATTGGAGTATTTAGGTTGTCTATCTTCTCATTGAGCACTTCCAATCATGCATACATTGTGGTGAAGATATCTACTTCATGGACTCCACTTGCTTGATGCATTGGTAGTCTCTCAGTAGACCATTGATAATTATCAAATGTCATCTCCTCTAGAAAGTTAAATGTCTCTTCTGGTGTTCTACTATGTAAGTCTCCTCCTACAGCTGTATCAATTACAAAATGAAGATTTCTACTACACCCATCATAGAAAGTTTGTACCTATAGCCATGTGGGTAGTCCATGATTTGGACATCTCATCAGAAGTTCCTTGAATCTCTCCCAAGCTTCATATAATAATTTATCATTTATCTGCTCAAAAGTGAAAATATCATTACGCATTTTTGTAGATCTTGCAAAAGGAAAGAAATTACCAAGAAATTTCTGAGCCAAATCCTCCCATGTAGTAATCAATCCTACAAGAAGTGAAGAGAACCAATTTTCAGTAGTATCTCTAAGAGAAAATGGAAATAGTCTAAACCTGATAACTCCTTCTGTAACTCCATGATCTCCAATCATGTCACAGAATTCAAGGAATGCTTCAATTTGAGCATTTGGATCCTTATTTGGTAGCCCACTATATTGCACAGATTTTTGAAGCATCTTGATGAGCACGGGCTTGATCTCAAAGTAGTTTGCCTGACTTGTAGGCCTCTGAAAGCTTGATGTGGCATTCCAAAATGATGGTGCATAATCTTTTAGTAGTCTACGTGTACCATCATTGTTCTCCATCTCAATCTTTTATCTACAACCAAAACACAAGATTAAAAGTAGAAATAAAATAAAAGAAACAAAAGCTAGATTAAACTAAGAAACTATTCAGTATTAATATTAATTAGTAGTAAAACAACTAATCCCCAGCAATGGTGCCAAAAACTTGTTCGGTGAAATTCTACATGCAAGTGTACATGTCAAACAAGTAATATAATGATATGTATAGATATCATCCCACAAAGACTGGTGTTTACTAAACTAACTAATTACTAATGGTGAATAATTCCTAAAGTTTATCTAGCCAACAGAAATGATAGAACATGAACTGAATAACTAAATTTAATCTAAACTTGATAAACAAAGATGCTAGAGCATCCGATTTCACCTAATTACTAGATACAAATGTCGATCATCCATGCTAGCAAGATTAATTCTACTTATGTGATGACAAAATTTCCTAATTTATTCACTATCTTATGTCTAGATATAGCGAACCTACTTAGCTCATTAATTCACTGTTAGTCTACATATGAATTAAATAAACTAAGTGCATTAAGATATGTGAATATTCTAGTTTATACCTAAAGCCACACAAATCATATGGTATATGTCTATCCATATTAATCTATGGTTGCATATTACATGAAGCAATTGCATGCTATCTCTTGTCGGTCTTAAACATGCAAATCATATCATTTAAGTGGTAGCTAGTCACCCAAATGCATTAAGATCAGTAACATGTAACTTCACATTCATAAAATATCTCACAAAATATAAATAATCATAACATTCCTACTTCATAATCAAGTTATATCGTAGCTCTAACAAACTGAACTAAAATAACATATTTACACAAACTAAATCAGTGCAAAAACGTGAACAAAACATTCTGGAATTTAAAAACATTAAAGTTGTCACCAAATGTCTTCAAATTACAAAATAGGTTGCACAATTCTGCACATTAGGGGGTGGAGAAGGATCTGTCTGAAGACACGGGACAAAAAGGGGTTGAAACGCACTTTCACGCGCCATCGCTACGCGCCGCCGTGAGCCACTGCCGTCCATCACCGGTCTTCACAAAAATCTTCAGAAGTTGCTCTAGACAAGCCCTGGGTCGCCGATCTGCTGATAAATCCCTCTAGAAAGCCACGAAAGTGCGTAGATCTACTGGAAAAACCCAAACGGCTTTTGCCATTTTTCTTCACTGGAAGCTCATTGCAAATGAGTCTAGGGTGTAGATCAGCCTTAAACTTGCACAGATCGGCCGAATATTCTTTCGAATCGAGCAAGAAGAGGTTAGTTTGGCCAGAAAATATTTGCACTATCGCCATAAATGGGTCACGTTGTCACGTGATCCCATTTTCACACAAGTTCAGGTTACCAGAGGAGACGAACACAAACTACGTTCTAGTTGGTGGTCGCATGACCGTCCTGTGCCGGCGTTTGTCCTCTCCTCTCTTTCTCTCTCTCACTGACTCGACAATGCCTCCTGCTGACCCGACCGTAGCCTGTCCTGTTTCTCTCTTTCTTCTTTCGTTCTCCCTCCACAAAAGCTCGATCGAAGGCCTGCTTTCTTTTTCTTCTTTCTCCTGCCTTGTGGTCCACATAATTCATGACCCAAAAGGCCATCAATGCTCTCGCACATACCTTCTCTTTTACATCCAAAGCTCACCAAAATGGCCTCTATCCAAGCCCACGAACTCAACCTAATAGCCTTTTTTTAGCTTATTTTTTGCTCTCCTCCTCTTTTCTCATTTTCTTTTGGTTTTATGCTTTTTTTCTTCATTAAATATAATTTAATAAAAACTATATTAAATATTACCTAAAATACTAATAATAACTCTATAAAATATAGAGTTATCAATCGTAAAGCATCAATAACATCACCATCAAATATAGGTATCTCATTCCACAGCTTGATGATATGCTTAGATGAATTACATAGAGTCACCATCTTGTCCAAGGTGGAGTTAAGGAGTGGCTACCATCAGATTCGGATGACAGAGGGAGATGAATGGAAGACAACCTTCAAAACCAAAGAGGGCCTGTATGAGTGGATGGTTATGCCATTCGGTCTTTCTAATGCCCCAAGTACATTTATAAGTTTGATGAATGAGGTACTATGCCCTTTTCTTGGTAAATTTGTTATGGTTTATTTTGATGACATCCTTATTGATAATAGATGTAAGGGAGATCACTTAGGTCATTTGAGGCAAGTATTTGATGCATTGAGGAGGCAAAGGTTTATGCCAAGTTATAGAAGTGTGAATTCTTCTCCCTTAGTGTTATGTTTCTTGGATATGTGGTTTCAAAAGATGGTATTATGGTTGATTAGTCCAGGGTTGAGGCTATTAAATCTTGGCCCCAGCTTAGTTCGTTTACTAAGGTAAAGAGTTTTCATGGCTTGGCTTCATTTAATCCCCAGTTTGTATTTAACTTTAGCACCATTATGGCTTCCATTATCAAATGTATGAAGAATAGTGTTTTTTAATGGAGTAAGGAAGCTGATGAAGCTTTAAGGGTGATTAAACAAAAATTGTGTAAAGCTTTAGTTCTTGCCTTACCAGACTTTGATAAGGTCTTTGAAGTGGAGTGTGATGCTAGTGGCATTGGAATAAGTGTTGTCCTAATTTAAGCCAAAAGGCCCTTAGCCAATTTTAGTGAGAAGCTTAATGAATGCAAAAGGAACCACTCTATTTATGATAAGGATTTTTATGCAATTGTAAGGGCTTTAGATCATTGGAGTCATTACTTAAGACTTAAGTCTACATTTGGATCATCAGGCTTTGAAGTTCTTGAATGGCCAGCATAAACTTAACCCAAGGCATGCAAAATGGGTAGAATTTCTCCAATCCTTCTCATTTATTTCACGTTATAAACTAGGTGTAGCTAATGTTGTTGTAGATGCATTGTCTAAAAGATACTCCTTGCTTGCTACTCTAGACACTAGAGTACTCAGTTTTCAACTTATGAAAGAACACTATCTTGAGGATGTGGATATGTCCTTACTCATGGTTGAATGTGCAAAGGGTAGTAATGGAGATTATATGGTTCATGAGGGCCCTTTTTTTCAAAGGGAACCAATTATGTGTTCTAAAAGGGTCCTTTCGAGAACTACTTGTAAAGGAAACACATGGAGGAGGATTGGGTGGTCATTTCGAGGTCCATAAGACTTTGGAGATTCTGAAGGAACACCTTTATTGGCCAAAGATGCTAGGAGAGGGCCAAGCGATCATTTTGAGAAGTGGTATGTGTCAGAGGGCAAACAGTCATTTCAAGCTAGGGCCTTATGTCCATTTGCCAGTACCAAACCAACCTTGGGATGATTTAAGCATGGATTTCATTGTGGTACTCCCAAGAACTCAAATAGGCAACGACTCCATCATGGTGGTAGTCGATTGGTTTATAAAATGGCACACTTCACCACATGCCATAAGACTGAAGATGCCTCTAATGTTGTTGATTTGTTCTTCAAGGAGATTGTGAAATTGCATGGAATAACTTTTAAAATTAAATTTAGGTAATTATTAAAGGTGAATAAATTTTAAAATTTATCTAACAAATCCAAATGATAGATGATAGATTAATTAAATAAATTTAAGAAAACTAAATACACAAAATATGTTAGAGCATCCAATTTCACCATAACTACTAGGTACTAATATTGATTATTTATACTTGCAAGAGGGATAATATCTATATGATGGCAAAAATTTTTAATTTACTTACTATCCTATGTTTAGGTATAGCAAATGTACTTAGTTCATTAATTTATTATATCTTTATATGTGAATTGAAACAAACCAAATGCATTAGGATCTATGAACATTCCTAATTTACTCCAAAAACCACACAAATAATATGGTAAATATCTATCCATATTTAATTTATGATTAAACATTACAAGAAGCAACTACATATCATCTCATGTTAGTCTTAAATATGCAAATCAAATCATTTAAGTAGTAGTTAATCACTTAAAATCATTAAACATAGTAATATGCAACTTCACATAAACAAAATATTTTACAAAACATAATAATCATAAGATTCATACCATCATAATTAGGTTACATCATAGATCTAACAAAAGTAAACTAAAGCATAAAGAAATAATAAAGAAGAACAATAATAGGAAATAAAGAAGGTATCTTGAATCCAAGAACAAGAAGTTTGTCACTCTTTTTATCTTCTTTTTAAGAAAACTTTGAATTCTTAGCCTCTCTCTTGAGTTGTGCTCAATTTCCTCTTCTCCCTTCTTTCACCTCTTCTTTTATTTTAAATAAGGTTTAGGTTTAAACTTATCTCCTATCCTAGTAGAAGTGGGTTTTAGATATCTAAAACAATTGGGTTTTGAACTCCTAATTTAATTAAGCTTTGAACTCCTAATATGATTAGGTTTTCTAATTATTTAGAAAACTCAATAACAATAAAAAATCTAATAACAATCATCCAAAGTCCTAGCCCATCTTGATTTTCTTGACCTTGATATTTTGACCATATTTTTTCATATAGTAAGCATTAGGTTCTCCATGCTTGTTCTTTTTCTCCATGCCGCCTTATTCTATAAAAACAAGGCAAATTTAAGTACATAATAGGAATTCAAATATTTTCTCATAAGCATTACATTATTTATTGTCTAAAAATAGGTAAAATATAAAAATAGAGTTATCAAAACCTCGAAACTTAATATTTTGCTAGTCCTCAAGCAAAAGCAATAAACAACATGTGTTTTAGACAAAACCCCTTCATGAAATTCTCTCTTAATTGTTCAACTTAACAATTCAAAAAAAAAAAATTTAACTTTCATCCAAACACCATAATTGTTTCATAAGATAAAATAGACTCTTAACTATGTTGATCATGTGTGTGTGTGAGTCATCATCTTTTTAACAATATGCACTCCAAATAGATCTACATTAATATGCAATCTCTCAAAATCTTTAACCAAAGCTCATAGGTTTGCTTTTCATTCCTCTCTCTACTAATGTAAGCCAATCATCTAACCAAGAATAAATAGGACTTTTATAAGCTTGTAACGTAAGGCTGGGCTAGGGGTAAGATGAAAGTCATTTAGGCTTAATTCACCCATGAACACATTGCTTTAGGACCTAATTTGAGCTTTTGTCACTTTCTACCTTTCTTTTCCTCATAAACAATCTTTCTATCACCATTTCTTTCATTTTTTTCAATCCATAAATGTTTGATTTCACTCAAATTTTGACACTCACAAAGGCCACAATCATGCTTGCATCAATAAAGCAAGTAAAAGTATTAGAAATGTAGCCACCACAATCTTATCTTACCAATAGCATTCAATTGCTATGCTTTGTAGCCTATTTCAGAAAATTGAGTGGCTTGAATCAAATAAACAATGATAAGATCCTCCCATTCTAAAGCAAATGATGTACTTTTTCTTTCTTTCTTTCTTTTCTTTCTTTTTCCTTTTTTCATTATTTTTTTGTATAGAAATAAGATATTATGCCCCATACAATCATTACAATCAATTTCTTTTCATGCTCTATCTTCCCCTCAACTTTTATTCAACTCAAATAAACTTGCATCCTAAAAATCAATATGTTCATAGGTGTGAGACAATAGGATAATTTTTCGAAGGCTCAAAGGTATATACGTGGGTGTCATAAAATAAATTGAATAAGAATCAAGGCTCAACGGGGTGATTGGTGATAAATAAATAGGGTTGGCTTGAAAGGTTCAAACAATCCAAAGATGACCTAAATCATTTTCTTAGTTAAATGCAGCCTAAGATTTCACCTCAAGAGAAAATCAAACAAATTCTAAGATTTGGGTGAGATCTAAGATAATTGCATACTTCACACGAATGTTCTTTAGAGATACACACAATTTAAAAATGAATTTTAGTACTCAATAGATGGATCAACATAATCAGAATCACATTTAACTCATATTACAATTGTAGGTTTAAACAAAATCTATATCTTTCTAAGAATTGCTAAGAATTCACAACAAGGGATTCAATCATATTTTAACATTAGATGTAGCACAAAGTTTCTTTCCCTACCTCCAAAATTGAATAAAGCATTGTCCTCAATGCAAAAAAAAAAAAAAAAGCAATAATAAAGAAGGAACAAGGAAACTCCCCTGATTGTAGGTTATGTTAATGTAAAGATGTGTGGAAATTGTGGTGACAAACTTCCAGCAAAAGACTAAAATGAAAATTCTTGGGTTGCCTCCCAAGAAGTTTTTTCTTTATAGTTTTCACCTAAACTATCCTAGATGTTGTTGCTCAAGAAGGATGGAATTCTAATAATTTAGGAGACAACTTGTGCTGTAGAATGGTTGAACACTCTTTAGCTAACCTCATTGTCTCATATACTTCTAGCTTCCTTTTTCTTTCTAATATCTCTTTCAAAAATTCTACACAACTAGGTATTTGAATTGAAGCATCTACAAAATGAATGTTAATGTGTAGTTTTGAAGATATATCAAAGAATTCCAAAAATTGTTTATCATTTTCATATTGTTGGAGCCTCTTGGGAGATGGAGTTGGAAGCATAAAAGGCTTAGGATTGTCAATAAATAGTTTGCTCCTGATGACTCCTTAAGTTGTATGCTAACATTCTTATTCGTTTCATTGAAAATGTCCTTGTCAGCATCATCTTCTCTCATTTGGTTGCCACTTGTTAGGGTTATTGTCTTTGCGGTATTGGTAGGGTTTTTCTCCATATTGCTAGGCAAAGGACACTTCTCTCTCTTTAAGATCATATTGATCAACTGACTCATTTGCACCTCCAAACTTCTAATTGAAGCTTTTTGGTTTTGAAATCTTGTTTCATTGTTCTACATTATCTTAGTGAACATGTCCTCTAAATTAGGCTTCACCTCTTATATTGTGCTTAATATCAATATCACTTCAGTGCTCTTCATAAAGTGCTTTGTTGTGGTGGCCATCTTGTTGATCATGTCCTCTAAGTTAGGCTTTACTTTTTCTCTTTTTCTCGAATGTTGGTGGTAGTTGCATTTCATTTGGGTTACTCTATGAAAATTTTTTATGGTTATCCCATCTTAGATTGTAAAAGTTGGAGTAAGGATCATTATGTGACCTGCACGAAATCCCAACAAAAGTAGCATATTTATTATCTTAAGCATAAGGTTTACCTATTGTACATTCCATGCTCCCATGTCCTCCACCACAAATTTCACATTCTCTACTCTGAATCCTCACAATTGGAGTACTTAGGTTATCAATCTTTTTATTGAGCACTTCCAATTGTGCACACATTATGGTAAAGATATCTACTTCATAGGCTCCACTTGCTTGCTACATTTGTAGCCTCTTAGTAGACCATTGATAGCTATTAAATGTCATTTCCTCTAGAACATCATATGCCTTTTCTACTATTTTGCTATGCAAGGATCCCTTTGTAGTTGCATCAATTATAAAACAAAGATTTGTACTAGACTCATCTTAAAAAGTTTGTACCTGTAACCATATGGGTAGTCCATGATCTTGACATCTCTTTATAAGTTTTTTAAATCTTTCCTAAGCTTCATATAGTAATTCATTCTAAATTTGTGCAAAAGTGATAATATCTCTATGCATTTTTGCAAATTTTGTAAAAGGAAAGAACTTATGAAGAAATTTTTAAATCAAATCATCCCATGTAATAATCAATCTTGTACGAAGAGAAAAGAGCCAATTTTTAGTTGTATCTGTAAGAGAAAATGGAAATAGGCTTAACTTGATAGCATCATCTGTGACTCCATCATATCTAATCATATCACATAATTCAAGGAAGGCTTCAATGTAAGCATTTGGACCCTTATTTGGTAGCCCATTAAATTGCACGTAGTTTTGAAGCATCTAGATGAGAATTGACTTGATCTCAAAGTAGTTTGCTTATTTATAGTCCTAATGCTTGATGTGGCATTTCAAAATGTTGGTACAATAATCTTTTAAAAGTCTATGTGTACCATCATATTTCTCCATCATTATTACTTAATCTTTCTACAATAACAACTTAACAAATAATTTTTTTCTCTCTTTTTTTAAAGAAAAAAAATAATAAAGCAGAATAAAAATAAAACCAGAAAAAAAAATTCTTTTTTTTTTGATAATTAAAAAAAATTCTTTTTTAAGAAAATGAAAGCTAGATTAAACATAAAAATTATTCGATATTAATATTAATTAGCAATAAACAACCAATCCCTAACAATGGCACCAAAAACTTATTTGGTGAAATTCTAAAGGCAAGTGAATATGACGAATAAGTAATATAATGATAAAAAAGATATCGTTTTACAAAGATTGGTGATTATTAAGCCAACTAATTACTAATGATGAACAACTCCTAGAATTTATCTAGCAAACCAAATTGATAGAGAATAAACTAACCAACTAAATTTAATAAAACTAAATACATAATACATGTTAGAGCTTCTGATTTCACCATAACTACGAGGTACTAATGTAGATTATGTATGCTTGCAAAAAGAATAATATCTATGTGATGGCAGAATCTCCTAATTTATTCACTATCTTATCTCTAGGTATAGTAAACATATTTAGTTCGTTAGCTCACTCTATATCTATACATGAATTGAAACAAATCAAATGCATTAGGATCTATGAACATTCTCATTTTACACCAAAAGCCACACAAACAATATGGTATATGTATATCCATATTTAGTTTATGGTTACATATTAAAGAAGCAACTGCATATCTCCTATTGATCTCAAATATGCAAATTAGATCATTTAAATGGTAGTTAATCACTAAAAGCATTAAATATAGTAATATGCAACTTCACATAAATAAAATATCTTGTAAAATATAACAATCATAAGATTCATACCATTATAATTAGGTTACATCATAGCTTTAACAAAAGTAAATAAAAACATAAAGAAATAATAAGGAAGAACAATAATAGGAATTAAAGAAGGCATCTTGAATCCAAGAATAAGAAGTTTGTCACCCTTTTGTCTTATCTTCAATGAATTCTTAGCCTCTCTTTTGAGTTGTGCTTAATTTCCTCCTCCCCTTTCTTTTGCCTATTCTCTTCTTTTAAATAGGGTTTAGGTTTAAACCTATCTCTTATTATAGTAAAAGTGGGTTTTGGATATCTAAAACAATTGGGTTTTGAACTCCTAATTTAATTAGGCTTTGAACTCTTAATATGATTAGGTTTTTTAATTATTTAGAAAACCCAATAACAATAAAAAATAAAATTAAAATCATCCAAAACCCAAGCCCATCTTGATTTTCTTGACCTTGATATCTTGACCATATTTTGTCATATAATAAGCATTAGGTTCTCCATGCTTGTTCTTTTTCTCCATGCCTCCTTATTCTATAAAAATAAGGCAGATTTAAGTACATAAATAGGAATTCAAATATTTTCTTATAAGCATTGCATTATTTATTGTCTAAAAATAGGTAAAATAACTCTATAAAAATAGAGTTATCAGGATACTAAGTTTTTGAATCATTTTTGGAGAACTCTATGGACAAAACTTGGCACCAAGCTCCTATTCAATGCTTCTCATCATTTCCAAGTTGATGGCTAGATTGAGGTTACCAATTGCACGTTCAGAACTCTCTTGCACACTATGACCAACCTGAGTTTAAATAATTGGGACATGAAGCTTGCCCATGCAAAGTTCACATAAAATCGAGCTCCAAGTTCTACAACCAGGGTATTTTCCATTTGAGGTAGTGTATGACATCAATCCTATTGAGTCCTATTAAACTAACCTCTCTGCCTCTTGATACCCAAATTAGTTTGGACACAAATGAGAGGGGCCAAAGCCATGAAAAAGCTTCATGAGAGCATTTGTTCTTAAATAGAAAAAGGTCAATGAAACATACAAAAGGAAGGCCAATAAGCATCAGAAACCTTCTCAATTTCATCCACGGGACTTAGTTTGAGTGCATCTATGAAAGGACAATTTCCATCCAAGAGAAAGAACAAGTTAGCCCCTCGAGCTGATGTCACTTTTGAAGTGATTTCTAAAGTTGGGGATAAATTGATTTGCTAAGTGAATACGAAGTTTCTACCACATTCAATGTTGGTGACTCTTCCCCCTATTTGGAAGATGTTGATCTTAAGGATTTGAGGGCAAATCCTAATCAACCTAGGGAGATTGATAAGGGAGTAACTATGTCAGCCTAAGCTTCTAGCCCAGCCTATATGTTGAGTTTGTCAATTCATACTTACTTGGTCCACAACATAATCTAGTGGGTCTTAGAAGGCTGAGGTTGAAGAGTAACCCAAGAATATTTTGTAGCATCTCTGCAGTCTTTAATATAAGGGTTTCCTAAATAGTTATTGAGTCCTTAATTCCTTAGGTTTTCTTTATAGTCTAAGATTATTTTCTTTTGTTTAGTTTTCCTTAATTGTCTGGGTTATTGATTTATCTAGAGTTTCCATATTTGTTAGATCCCTTATTTATCTAGAATTCCCTTATTTATCAGAATCTAGATTTGTTAAGACTTTCTTAATTTACCAAGATCCTTCTAGAATTAGGTTTTAAGGATTCCTAATTTACTAGGATCCTTCTAGGGTTAGGTTTAGCTAGATATTTAAATGAAGCATTATTTCAGTTGTAAGCATACTCGTTTCAAGAGAATAGAAGCCCCTAAGTTGTGTGATCAACTTTTGCATCCTTTATCCAATTCTTGCCAGAGATTGGTGGTGGAGCACCTCCTTGATTGGTGGCGTTGCCTTTATGTCTTGAAGTTTATTGGCATCTATCTTTTGTTTTTGTTCTTTATATTTTAATCTTTATCCATTTCTCCCTACCTCAACACTCATTTTTCTCGCAAAAAATTCCAAAACACCAAAAAAAATGATTTTTACATATCAACTATAATCCGAGCTTACTCAAGCTTGCCAAAAGAATTCGTATCAGTTAATCTAGAGCAATTGAATCAAACCTATACTAGATGTTGATTTATATAAAAAAAATAAAAATCACAAGAAAATTGGAGGGAAAATGTTGCAGATGAGGGAGCTTAATCCAACCCTAATATTTCATGAATAAGCTCGAACTCCACGTCAAGGAAATGATAGTTTCTGACATATATTGAAGAAAACAACAAAAGAAAGCATATAACAAACATAGGAAAGGAAGAACCAATCTAATGGGATGGAGGTGACATCCGACAAATTACTTTCTTCAATGATTCCATTCAAGTCGAGCGATAAGCTTCCTTAGCCGCAGCCAGTTTTAACAGATGATGATGCAGGCGCATCGACGTTTAAGTGTTACCCATTCCTACGTTAAAGAGCAGTGGTCATAATGTTTTCTATTGGGTTCAAGAAGTCCAGATTGAAGAGAATTTCTGAAATTACTTGAGATTTCTAAATTATTTAAAAATAATAATTGTTTAAGATTTCTTAATTGTTTGTAATTTTTTAAATTGTATGAGATTTATTAATTATCTAATATTTTTTGAGAAATTTCTTTGTGAGGAGCATCTCCCGAATTATATAAGATTCTTTTGTGGAGAATATCTCATATTCCATAGATTTTCTATAATTCCTTTAGTATTAAGTTTCAGTTTTCTATTTATAGAGTTGGTCTTTTCAATTGTAATTAATCTAGTCCAGTCTAGTCCTGAATGAAATATAAAACTTGAATTATTTGTTCAACTTGATTTCTTTATTCAACTTTTACTAGAAATTGATGGTAGATCACGTCCTTAATCCGTGGCCTAACCTTTATGTCCTAGAGCCATTTTTTAACATGTCTTTAAGTTTTTTTTTTTTTTTTTGAAGCTTTCATTTTTAACCTTTTCCTTTCCTATCAACACCGTCCGTTTTCTCACAAAAATACATAAAAGCTACCATAACATACAAACCCCAAACTGAGTTCGCTCAATCCCACCAGATCTGCATCAAAAGAGAAAAGGAAAGAGAGGGGGAGATACGTATATATTTCAAGATCTTAAAGTCAACCCAATACTAAAGATGAATTTCAGGTCGAATAATATAAGCAGAAAGAGACAAAGCAACCTAGCAACTGGTTTTAGAGAAGTAAGACACCTTTCAGGTAAGGGAAACATCAGGTGCAGAAAGATTGCCAAAGCACTTGCAGCGCGGCATTAAATTGGACTGCGAAAGCAGAGGAGCACCTTGTTTCCCCGATGTTGCCAACGACGTAGTCTGCAAGGAGAGGCAAGAGGAGCTGAAAATGGATGTACAACGCCTGAATGGGCCGGGAGGTCAGTCAGAGGCAGGCAGTGTGTGTGATTGCTGCATAACCATATTACCACTATAACACAAAACGAGGCCATTAAAAGTTAACCTTCTCATTCAACTAAAATATGTTAGGAAATGACAAAACAAAGGAAAAAAGGTTTTATATTATTCCATAGAAGAGAATAATTGCATGACCAGCAATAAACTTACATGAATCGGCTAATACAATTTGCAAGTCTTGGGAACCTTTTTCTTTTAATTTCGTTGACTTGCGAATAGGATTGAAAGAGAAAGAGATTGATATAACTAAAGCATAATTGACGTTCAAGATATAAATTGGTTGGTTGAACTACTCCACCTTGTAAAAAGTCAGCTGTATTTTGTACCGAAATAATTAAACAACGTGAAAGTAGGAGTGCAGAAGTACGTATTGATAAAATTAAAAAACTTTTTTGTTTCTCTAATCAATATCCTCTGTTTGTCCCCATCTTCATCACTTAATATTTGCTTTCTTCATTTTGGAATTTTGAATCAATGATTTCCCTCCTCTCTTTCTATGGATATTCCCGCCTTTTCTTTTTCTTTTTTTTTTTTTAATTTTGATCATCTTTTGAGCTCTTAAGATCATTAAAATTATTTTTCTTCATCCAAATTTTCTAAAATTCATGCAGTTTAGTCCATACAACTGCTTAAAATGCTAATCATAAAGTTGAATTAAATAACTAAAAATTCATTCTAGCAATATTTCTTACATCTAGGGAGTCTCAAGCCCCTACCATTTAAGTGATAACCCTACAAGTGTCATGTTGCAAGGCCTTGTACAACACACAATCATTTGGCGGGGCTCAATTGTCTCACTCGGACCTTTCTAGTAAAGAAACTCTTGACTTTCATGTTGAGTAAAATATTCTTCAAATTACTTTTATAGTTAACACTTTATTGTATGTGTATTTAATTTTGATATATTTGCACTAATAGATTACATAAAGACAAAAGGAGTTGTTAAAACATCATATTCTCATTATGGTCCAACTCTACATATGGACGAAGTACACAATTAGACCTTTTATTTTACTACTACTATAGTAGAAATGAGATAGATTTTCACAATAGATTTATAGATGTAGCATATACGTCATTAGAACTTCTTTTGAAGATCTTCAACAGTCTTCTTGTCAAGTTGGAAGGCCTTGGCGAGAACGTTGGGATCAATGGGAGGATCAGATCCAAAAACAGCATCGGCAATAGTGATGACCCCAGCGTTTTGGCTGCTCAATCCAGCAAAGGCAACAGCATTGGTGTGTCCCACGTTGAACTGGAAGTGAATGAGACCAATTGGGAAGACAAAGACATCTCCCTTGTTTAGAATGTTGGAATATTTGTAAAATTAGTAACCATGTGTATGATGCCTTAGAACTCACGTGTATTAGTGACTAGGTGTTGCTGTCTTGAGGTGTCAAGTGCACCGTCAGAAGTGTAAAAAAGGCAACACCGTGAGTAAGAGAGAGGTGTGCCTGAGAGTGAAAACCAACAGAGAGAGAGGGTGCGCATGCATCGCACGTGCGAGAGGCGTGTGAAGCCCACGCGCAGACAGAGAATTTGGCGCGTGATTTCCATGCACGGGAGAGAAATTCTCAAGTATTTTTGGCCAATCTTGAGCAGTTTTTCAAGTAGTGTTTGATGGTATTTTTGGATTTAAATTTCGATTTATGGAGATTCAAAAATAGAGGAAATATTGCGTATTTGGATTGGCTAGTTTGTTTATAGTTGGCTGAGTGAGACTACTTGTGACATGGACACTTGGAGTTAGTGTTAGTTGAGGGGGAGCTGATTGAGAAGCTGAAATACCTCAAGGTTTGACATAAGCAATGGATTCAGTTCAAGTTTATTGCTCTACAAAATGTTTACCGAAGAAAAGTTTTTCCTGGAATGAGTTCATATTGAGGGGGAGCTTAGAATGGTGTGGTACCTGATGTTAGAGGATACGCCATGAGATGTGGACAGTGGTGGAGTGATGTCTTCTCCTTTTGGTGACTCAATTGTGGCTGCTTGTTCAGTTTATGATGCCTATGGTGCAGGGTTGTTGCACTAATTTTACAAATAGGGGGAGATTTGTTGGAATATTTGTAAAATTAGTAACCACGTGTATGATGCCTTAGAACTCACGTGTATTAGTGACTAGGTGTTGCTGTCTTGAGGTGTCAAGTGCACCGTTAGGAGTGTAAAAAAGGCAACACCGTGAGTAAGAGAGAGGTGTGCCTGAGAGTGAAAACCAACAGAGAGAGAGGGTGCAGTAGAGAGTGCAGAGAGCTCTCTTGGCCGGTTTCACTGTAGCTCGGTGAGTTAGCAGCCTTGTAACTTGATTCCCAGTTTAATAAAAGGAGAAGGGGCCGCAACCTCCTCCGGTGACAGTGGACGTAGGCGGTTTGCCGAACCACTCTAAACAAATGGCTCATTCTTACCTCTGTTCTTGTTCTTAGCTCATTGTTCAGTGTTTATATCCGTGATGGGTAGCTTCTTGTCCCAACATAGAACCTTGGTAAAAAGGCGGTTTTCTCCATTTGCTAGGTTGGATGTGACAAAACCAACTTCGAGAGTACCCTCTGCGACCACTAAAATATCAGTTCCACGAGGGTGGGTGTGGGGAGGGTTCTGGCCATATGGTGCATAGTCGATACGGACTAGAGATATGCCGAGGGTGTTGAGACCTGGGATTCTATCTACGTTCACAGCAGTGACATTCGACCCAACTGGATTGCTCGTGTCTCCAGCGTTTTGGAGCCCTGAGGTGAAAAAGTCTTCTGCCTTGACAAGCTTAGGATCCTTGCAGAATTTGCCATTCACGAACACTGCAGGAAAGAAATTGACATATTCATAATAAGAAAGCAATTTATGAGGGTCTTTCTTTACTTAACTTGACAACCTTTCTTAAGCAGGAGCTTGATAAATGAATGAGTAAGATACAAGTGTATACCTCCATTCTTGGGCTCGTCAATTGTTACACAGAAGTCCTGAAGTGGGCTAGGATCGTAGGCAGAGACAAAGGAGGATGTCAGTGCCAAGAGGGCAACAGTTACAAGGAAACAGACTACTTTCGCCATTTCTAAGTGTTTAACTTCTTTTGAATGATCTTGTTTTGGTAATGGGTAAGAAAGTATCTCCCAGAACATCTCTATTTATAGTTACAACCATTGAACTGGTCCATGGTTAGTGTCAAGTTTAATAGCTCAGGTCTTCAGTAGTTACCTATTTAATACGGCAACGGCGAAGTTCTTCAACCACTACAGCAGGCTTTCAACCTTGTGTAGTTTTTCTTCTCGAGCTTTTCGTTATCTCCAGACGATTTCTTCTTTTATGCCTAACAATTTTTGACAAGTGCCCTTTCTTTTTTCAGTTGGGCCTTGTCACTTCAGTAACGTGAAATTTGTAAAGGAGCTATGGTCTATCGACGATGCGAATATTGATATCTAGATGCTGAAGCTGTCAAGTAGAGAAACGAAGATTAAGTAATGAAAAAAAGAAAGAAATACCCTTTCACTTCCTTCGCTCTTCCATTGCCTCTTGATCACATCTAATGGTTGTTGGAATGCCGGCACGGTGCCAACAAAAAAAAAAAGAAGAAGAAGAAACTAAGATATACTTACACGCTCTCATATAAAAAAGTTTATTTTGCAGTTCGGAATATTCTATGCAATTAGTTACGTCTACAATTATTGGTCTCCAAGTCAGAAAACAAATGTATTTGAAAAGTTCAACTAATTGAAAATCGTTTAATGCCTTCTGCTTCTCTGTAACAAAGCCTTGAGCGGCAAGATCAATATATTTCTGGTGGTACATCATAATCTTGTTGACTAATTGAATTAATATCAAGAATTTTAATGCTAGTGGTAATTAATGAAATTACCATCTTATCTAATCCACATATATGTTATTACCTTATCTATGCGGAGGTTGTCTTGTAAGAAGTCTCCTCTTCTCTTTCTCTTTGTTTGAAATTCAACCGATGATCATCTTGGTGGACTATGTGATGAACACATCTACCTTCCAATTGAGACAGTCCCAAGAGATTTGTAATATAACCCGGGAGAAACCAGAAAAAAAAAAAGAAGAAGAAGATAAAAACAAGTGTATGTTCCAAAAAATGATGATTGTTTAGTCATTGTCATTGTGGAAGATGTCCATAGATACGTCCTCGTGTCCATCGTTGAATATATTAAAAAAATTAAGTCCAAGTAAAAAGTTAATTCATGAGTTGGAATGATATTTTGTGCATTTAAACTTCACCAAGGGGTATACATTTTGTATCTGAAACTTTTGTCATTAATATTCTCTTATATTCTGAATATACATTAAAATTAAGGTTGATTGAAGTGGAATAGATGTTTTCCTACACATAGACCCTATTTTAAAGGCTTAAAATTGAACAAAAGTTTAATGAGAGGAAAACATCAAATTGCTACTTGACATAGTCCCAAGAGACTTCTAACGTCACCCAGAAGAAAGAACAAAATATCTAGAAAGAAGCAACTGCTTCAAAAAAAATTATAACTATTGATTGGTTGTCATGATGGAAGATACGTTTTTGATTTGCAACTTGATAACGAGGAGGGAGAAGCAATATAGGCAAAGCCCTAGGTAAGCGTGACAATCTTTTGCAAGACAACACTCAATTTTATTTACCATTAAAAAGCTACTGCATGTGCTAAGATCTTATGAAAGAATGGAGAATAAGATTGACATTGGAAAACTAGTTTCACTCAAAAAATGAAAAAAAAATGAAGAAAAAAATAAAATTGTGATTTTTATTGAAAATTTTGCTAATTGATTTACAACAATTGAATTTATGCAACTTATATACAATTGAAATGAATTAAGAAAGGAAAGAATTAATCAAAATTTTTACAAAGAATTAAGACTAGATTTGGACAAAATTTGGTGACAACGGCAACTAGATTCTTAGAGGCAAACAAACAGGTTCTTGGGCTGACGTGGGGCTAGGGCTAACATGATTGTTGACATGGCAAACATAGTGGAAACATGTGCTGACATGGTAGGGCATGTGGATTACATGGTTTCTAACATTCCCTTGCAAATTGAAAGGAGTTTGTCTATCAAACTCTAGCTAGAAAATATAGGAGTTTCTCTAAAAGGAGTGGGTTGACACGTGGGTGGTTTTATTTTTGTGAGGGTGAGGGAATTGCCCATAACTTGACGTTTCCTTGGGTGAAATTTGGCCATCAATTGCTTTTGCATGGTGAGTTGGCCCAACAAGGGTCCTATAGTGGTCCTTGGTTGTAAAACCCACGGTTTGGAACTAGGTCAGCACAGTAACCTGATAGGTTAAAGATTTGCTTGCAACAACCTGACATTTTTGCGATTGTTTTAGGTCATATAATGGCCTTAGGGCAACGGATTGATGTCGTCAAGGTCTTCTATTGTGACAGACCTATGTGGTTTGCTCTGCATGCATTAGCTATGCACGGTGGAGGTCTGCAGCGGCCACAATGGATCTCCTCTTAAAAGCTACAATTTGCAATGTAGCACTAACGATTGCTTTGCATGTCACTTGTGAAAAGGTTGGAATGGTATTGCCTTTGGTCAACAATGATGGTGGTTAGTTTCAGGTCAGTAGCAACTTCTTTGGCCAAGTGTAACTCATTCAACAAACAAAGGAGGTCATCTCAGTTTTCATGAGTTATTTTGAAACTACTTCAATGAGTAGAGTAGGTCAGCTTGAAAGTCTAAATTTTTTAAAAGTCCTATAATGAATGGAGTAGTTTAGCTTAGGAAGCTTGAATTTTTTGATACTCTATAGAGTGAGAATGAATCATGGCTTGATATTTTTCCTCCAAGCTTTCTAATCTCTCTTCATTCTTTGCCATTACTTACACCATGTCTTGGTCCCACTTTCGGTCATCAAATTGATGTCTCTTGATACTATTGTTAGGACTAAAGGCTTAATCACTCAATATAATCAAAATAATACAAGAATTCCAAATGAAGAATGTCTCATTTATTAAGCTCAAACTAATTCAACAACAATAATAATCAAAAGTCCAATAATTCAATCCCAAACCCAATAATTGACAATAATCAAACCAACAACTCTAATACTACAAGGCTATAGCTAAACTATTATCACTAAACTATAAGAACAACTCCGGCTAGAGTTAGGGAAATTGTTGAAAGCTAAATTAAGTTTTCTCAAATGCGTGTCTTCTCCTAACGACTGAGATTTTCTTGTATTTATTTCTAATCTGTTATCCTAGGTTATTTGAGTAGGCCTTTTTCTTAAGTTATATTTCGCCAGCCTAGGTCGTAGCAGTGTGGCACCGAGAGAGTATCCATCCAGACATGGCTCTGAGAGGGCCACAGGTCAAGCGTTGCGAGCACAAGCGAACCCGATAGCACCCAGTTGAGAACGGAAACAGAAAATTGTAGTGAAGTTCCAAAATACTACAACCAAGAAAAAAAAAAAACACAAACCTTTCTCGGTGGAAATGAACTGGAATTCAGGGATGGCTCGGGGAGGTAGAAAAGGTACCGGTAGAGTACAGGGAGAGGTAGCGTTATTCCTGTGAATAGCGTTGCACGGTGCGCGAGCATGCATGGTGTCTACGGCGAAGGCAGGCACGGCGGGGTGCGTTACGGTGGTGGAGGCGCGAACAGCAGACCTGAAACATGTCTTTCCGTTGTTTGCGAAACGCACTGCTCCGTATTATGTCCGTCCTATATAAGGTGATGTAGCTTTATAAATTACACCTTCTGAGCGTTGGGGAAATGCTTTTGTCTGAGTCTTGAAAAATGCATTACAGTGGACGAAACTTTCCCAGTTCCTTTTTTTTATTTTTTATTTTTTGCTCCATTTTTTCTTCCTCAATCGTGAAAAGTGATGGATTCAAAATATTATAGTACCAAGGGACTCACAAAGTGTATTCTTTTGGCATTTAGAGTATTAAGAACACACTTCTTACAATCTAAATAATGTTTAAGAGTTCGAGTCAAGCGGCCTAATGACATCTGGGAACTCTACCTCATGAGCGGTGGGTGTTTGAGCCCTTATTTCCAAATTAATTCCTTAAATCTCTCCACCCTGTGTTCCTGATATTTAAAAAAAGGAAAATAATAAAAAAGTAATTTCAAAGAAAAGAAAAAAATAAAAGAAGAAAGAAATTCTTAACATGGTTGTCTCCCATGTTAAGTTTAAGGCTTGTAATTTGCACCGTAAGTTTTAATGAATACCATCTCATCCAATGATATGTACCAAATTCGTCTATGCTCATTCTCAAAATTTCTACAAGAATCATCATCATTGAGAAAATCAGGATTCTTTTATTGATGTAGGCAATTGTGGATGCTTCATGGTAAACCAGCAACCACAAGGTCCCTTGATCTTCATCCTCAGTAAAAGCACAAGAAACTCCAACACTGAGTGAGGAATCACCTCCTTGCCTTCTGTTCATAGTTCTCTAACAAGAAGCTAAAGAAGCAAGCACCTTGCCAATTACACTAATTAACAACATATGACCAAGTTTTTTTCGAATCACAACACTCATAAGGTGTTATATATAAATTTCATCTCATAGCTAACAAATTTCAATCTGTAATGGGAAAATTTGGCGTCAAAGGAGGATTCAGAGAGTAGGTCTCCATTAACGCCTCAAGCTCCTATCCTAACATCAGCCCCATCTTCTTTGAGCCTCACCAAAGTGTAGGTTGTTGACCCGGCTAAGGCCCCAAGAACGGGTGCCACCATGTATATCCAAAATCCTTTGTAATTTCCCGATGCAAGGGCAGGCCCAATAGTTCGTACGGGATTCATTGATGCACCAGACGTTCCTGCTAAGAGGGAACTATATCTTCACTGTATCCTTATGAAAATGTTAACCTGAATTAACCGTACAAGAATGGAATATCGAAGAAGAAAGTAGCTGCTGACCCTGCCACAAGAATGTCGAGCATAACAGTGCCTCCAATTGCTATACCTGCCATGGAACCCTCACTAGTGAGAATATTGAAACAAGTTCTTGGATTGTAATAGGATTGGATGGATGTCATATGTACCGCGCAGGTATCAGTTGCTACGGCGGTGATAACAAAAAAGAGAGTGAAAGTTGCAATGAACTCGATTGCAAAGGCCTGCCAATCGCTTCCGGAAGGAACAGTAACTCCACCGCCCATGAATGGATGGAACACTCCCTTGAGTGTGAAACCAGCGCATACGGAAGCTGCAACCTGCACAAATATGTAGGCCGGCACTCGGGTCCAGGGGAAGTGACGAAGCACCGCGAATGATATGGTGACACCTGGGTTGAAGTGCGCTCCGCAGATGTGTCCGGTAGAGAGAATCATAGCCATCACCGCAAGCCCTGCACAAGCCGCGTTGCCGATCAGTGTCCCTGCTCCTTGGTACTTCTCGTTCACCATGGGTCCTGCAGCCGATGAGAACACGACGACGAATGTTCCAAGAAACGCCGCTCCTAGCTGCATGCACCACCATGCCCACAAGTAACATTACAACAAAACTGTCTTCAGTTGAAAACGCTGGAGGACAACCGCAGGTAGGTGAAGCTTGTAGTGTATTATTAAGGACTATTATGATCTTGAAATATCTTTGTTTATCTTTGGGCAATTTGCGATGTATTTTAATAGATAAAAAGTTCAAAATTTTAAATTAAAAGCTAACTAATGATTTTGGATTATAAATGTACACTTAGATATGTCACAGGACGTGAAAGAAAAAGGGAAAAGGGGAAAGGGAAAAGATACCAACAAGTGAGAGAATTTAAATATACTAAATTTGTAATAATAACGAATCATATATATACAATATTAAACCTAGTTTACCTTACATGGTAATAAATTATATAAGGAAACAAACATTCTAAGTAAAATAAAAATATACTAAAATAATCATGAGGATCAAGTGTCAATTTTAGCAATACCGTAATTGGGACATTTTCATTAACAAAATAAGTTTAATAATTTTATCTCTACAATGTAAAGATGAAAATCTTCAACACCTTCTATACATTGAGATGATTCAAGATAGTAAGATTTGAAGTAAATTTTATCGTTAATTTTAATATCATATTAAAAATTTTAAAAATTAGACCATAAGTTGGAAAAATAATTTTTATTTTATCCAAAACCCTAACTATCTTATCTTTCTAGTAACAAAAAAGTATTACTTTATATAGCTTATGAAAAAAAAAAAGAGTTTCTTTTAGTTTTAAAAAATATATGAATATTGGCAAAGGATTAGGCATATCTAATTAATCATCAAGCGGGTACTAGATGCCTAGAAAAAGAGACAAAATAATCGAAGATAGAAAAAGCGGGTACTAGATGCCTAGAAAAAGAGACAAAATAATCGAAGATAGAAAAAACTATCATCTCCATTAGGTCCTTCATTTCTCTTTGAAAGAAATATTGTTATTCAGAATCATTCAACAAATGACATTGTGCAGAAGGTTCCAATAAATTACATTATTATTTAGGTGAGGGAAAAAAAATTAAACGAAAAAGCCTTAATTTTTTCTTCTCCATGATGATATATAACTCCTAAGTGATTAAAAAACTTGCACTTTTGGGCAGCCCATCCTCTTGGTTCTTCCCCCTGCCACAGGTGCTCTAGTAGTTGTGGAAGATCAATAGTAAAGAACTCAAAACAGAAAAAAGGAAGAAAAAAAAACCATTAATTAAATGTTTGGCATTGAAATATACTATCAAAAGACTTTTACATTCATTCATATTAGACAAAAGACTTTTACATTGAAAAAAACATATTTGTAATGTGTCTTATATAATTTTTTTTTTCTTAATAAAGCCTTTTGAGGAAAAGTGGACCTAGGTTTTTTTACATAGTATCAATGCTAATCTTTCTTCCGGGTAATTCAATGACATCTCAAAAATTGATCAGTCCTTCATGAAAAGAAAAAATTAAACTTGAACTATAGTAAAGATTCTAGCTATAGAATCTTATATTGGAGAGAAAAACACTTGTAATATGCTTTGTAAACTTAGACAACTAATGTTTTAAATATGACCTTTTAAAAAGAAGTGGAACTAAACCTTTTACAATTCAAGTTAATTAGCTCATTCATGTTCAATCTTGACAAAAGTTTTTTTTTTTTTGTCCTTTTTTTCGGATGTTGGCAATAGGATTTAGATGGTGACATCCACTCTATATTATATAATTATTTCTACTAAGGTAATTAATACAATAATCATCATCATTCGACTGGCATTCCACGATCACTTTCACATTTCTTTTTTCGTTTACTCTTTGCCGGTTGGCAAGTGTCTACATTTTCTTTTAGACGTGACAACCATGATGAATATCTTGGCCAACTTGTGTTCGAACATTATGAAACGTTACTCATTGCTTATGATAACTTGATGCGAATCTTATGGTGGGCTTGAGCGAGCTCCAAATAAAAAAATATATAAAAATCGTTTTTTTGGTGTTTTAGGGTTTTTTTGTGGGAAAAGTGAGTGTTTGGTAGGGAGGAAGGGAGGAAAAACGAAAATAAGAATAATAAAAATAAAAGATAGATGCCAATAAACTCCAAGACGTAAAGGCAACACCACCAGTCAAGGACCACCACCAATCCCTGGCAAGAATTGGATAAAGGATGCAAAAGTTGATCACACAACTTTGGGGTTTCTATTCTCTGGAAAACAACTCTGCTTACAACTAAAACAATGCTCCTTTTAAATAGGCAGCTAAACCTAATTCTAGAAGGATCCTGGTAAATTAGGAATCCTTAAAACCTAATTCTAGAAGGATCCTGATAAATCAAGAATCCCTATAATTAAGAAAGTCTTAACAAATTTGGATTCTGACAAATAAGGAATCCTAAACAAATCAAAAATTTGACAAGTATGGAAACCCAGATAAATCAGGAACCTAGACAATTATGGAAAACCAAACAAAAGGAAATATTCTTAGACAATAAATTAAACCTAAGAAATTTAGGACTCAACAACTACTTAGGAAACCCCCCATATTAAAGCCTGCAGAGATGCTATGGAATATTCTTGGGCTACTTCTTCAACCTTGGCCTTCTTGGACCCATTGGATTATGTTGTGACCCAAGCAAGTATGAATTGTCAAACTTAACATATGGGCTGGGCTAAGAGCTTGGGCTGATGTAGTTGCTCCTGCATCAATCTCCCCGGGTTGATTAGGATTTGCCCTCAAATCCTCAAGATCAGCGTCTTCCAAATAAGGGGATAAGTCACCAACATTGAATGTGGCAGAAACTGCTCCATATTCACTTGGTAAATCAATTTTGTATGCATTATCCCCAACTCTGGAAATCACTTCGAAAGGGCCATCAGCTTGAGGGGCTAACTTGTTCTTTCTCTTGGATGGAAATCGCTCCTTTCGCAGATGCACCCAAACTAAGTCTCCTGGATGAAATTGAGAAGGCTTCCGATGCTTATTGGCCTTCCTTTGGTATGCTTCATTAGCCTTTTCGATTTGAGAACGAACACTCTCATGAAGCCTTTTCATGGCTTTGGCCTTCTCATTTGCGTCCAAACTAACTTGGGTATTAAGAGGCAAAGAGGTTAGGTCAATAGGAGTAATGGGATTGATGCCATACACTACCTCAAATGGTGAATGCCCAGTTCTAGAACTTGGAGCTCGATTGTAAGCGAACTCTGCATGGGCAAGCTTCATGTCTCAATTCTTTAGACTTTGGTTGACCATGGTGCGCAAGAGAGTTCCCAATGTGCGATTGGTCACCTCAGTTTGGCCATCGGTTTGAGGATGATGAAAAGTGCTGAATAGGAGCTTGGTGCCAAGTTTTGCCCATAGAGTTCTCTAAAAATGACTCAGAAATTTGGTATCCCGATTAGACACAATAATCCTTGGGATTCCGTGCAGTCTCACAATCTCCTTGAAGAACAAATCAGCAACATTAAAGGCATCTTCAGTCTTATGGCATGCAGTGAAGTGTGCCATTTTTGAAAACGATCGACTACCACCATGATTGAATCCTTGCCTCGTTGAGTTCTTGGCAGTGCTACAATGAAATCCATGCTTAAATCTTCCCAAGGTTGGTCTGGCACTGGCAAAGGGACATAAGGCCCTAGCTTGAAATGACTTTTTGCCCTCTGACATGTACCACATCTTGAGATGATAGCTTGGACATCTCCTAGCATCTTTGGTCAATAAAAGTATTCCTTCAGAATCTCCAAAGCCTTGTTGACCCCGAAATGACCAGCCAACCCTCCTCCATGTGTTTCCCTTACAAGCAATTCGCAAAAGGACCCCTTTGGGACACACAACTGATTCCCTTTGAAAAGAAAGCCCTCATGAACCATATAATCTCCATTAGTACCCTTTGCACATTCAGCCATGAGTAAGGACATATCTGCATCCTCAAGATAGTGTTCTTTCATAAGTTGAAAACCAAGTACTCTAGCATCTAGAGTAGCAAGTAGGGAGTATCTTCTAGACAATGCATCTGCAACAACATTAGCTACACCCAGTTTATAACGTGAAACAAATGAGAAGGATTGGAGAAATTCTACCCATTTTGCATCCCTCGAGTTGAGTTTATGCTGGCCATTCAAGAACTTCAAAGCTTGATGATCCGAATGCAAAACAAATTGCTTAGGCCTTAAGTAATGGCTCCAATGATCTAAAGCCCTCACAATTGCATAAAACTCCTTATCATAAGTGGAGTAGTTCCTTTTGCATTCATTAAGCTTCTCGCTAAAATAAGCTAAAGGCCTCTTGGCTTGAATAAGGACAACACCTATTCCAATGCCACTAGCATCACACTCCACTTCAAAGACCTTATCAAAGTTTGGTAAGGCAAGAACTGGAGCTTCACATAACTTTTGTTTGATCACCCTTAAAGCTTCATCAGCTTCCTTACTCCATTCAAAAACATTCTTCTTCATACATTCAGTAATGGGAGCCATAATTGTGCTAAAGTTAAATACAAACCGACGGTAAAATGAAGCTAATCCATGAAAACTCCTAACCTCAGTAATGGAACTAGGCCGAGGCCAAGACTTAATAGCATCAACCTTGGACTGATCAACCATAATACCATCCTTAGAAACCACATATCCAAGAAACACAACACTAGGAGAAAAGAATTCACACTTTTGTAACTTGGCATAAAGCTTTTGCCTCCTCAATGCATCAAATACTTGCCGCAAATGATCTAAGTGATCTCCTTCACAGCTACTATAAATAAGGATATCATCAAAATAAACCACAACAAATTTACCAAGAAAGGGGCTTAGTACCTCATTCATCAAACGCATAAAGGTACTTGGGGCATTAGAAAGATTGAATGGCATGACCATCCATTCATACAAGCCCCCTTTGGTTTTGAAGGCTGTCTTCCATTCATCTCCCTCTCTCATCCGGATCTGATGATAACCACTCCTTAAATCCACCTTGGAGAAGATGGTGGCTCCATGTAATTCATCTAGCATATCATCAAGCCTTGGAATGGGATACCTGTATTTGATGGTGATATTGTTGATTGCGCTACTATCCACACACATTCGAAATGATCCATCTTTCTTTGGCACCAATAGGGCTGGAACTGAACATGGGCTCATACTTTCCCGTATAAATCCTCGGGCCACCAACTCATCTACCTGCCTTTGTAACTCCCTAGCCTCCTCGGGATTGCATCTATAGGCTACTTTATTGGGTAAGGGTGCTCTTGGAAGTAGGTCTATATGGTGTTCTATCCCTCTAATTGGTGGTAAACCGGGTGGAAGGTCATTAGGAAATACATCAGCAAACTCAGATAAGAGTGGTTGAACAAGTGGATGTGGTTCACTCACCCCTTCACTCTCTTTCCCTTCAGCAACATGTAATACAAGGATGGGTTTGTGTTTCTGGATGGCTTTCTCTACTTGGGTTTCACTAAGGAATAGGCTCTTTTTTCTATCTTCTACCCCATGTGTTTGGTGTATTTAGGAGGGACTAAGTGGAGCTAAGGTTATAAGCTTTTCCCTAATTTTGAAGGAATAGGTATTCTGTTTACCATCGTGCTTAGCATCCCTATCATACTACCACGGCCTCCCCAACAACAAATGGCAAGCTTCCATAGGTATAACATCACAAGTAATCTGATCTACATAATGCTTTCCAATGGAAAAAGTAAGTAAGACTTGCCTTGAAACTTGAAGATGACTCCCTTGGCTCATCCATTGGAGGTTGTATGGATGGGGGTGATTTGAGGTAGGCAATTTCAACTTCTCCACAAGAATCGTAGAAGCTACGTTGGCATAACTCCCACTATCGACGATAACAGAACACACCTTTCCATTAATTGTGCATCGAGTTTGAAAGATGTTCTCCCGTTGCTTATCTGGAGGGCTAACATGGGCACGTAAGGCTCTGTGAAGAATAAGCATACTGCCAGAATCAGCTTGCTCAACAATCTCATTCTCTTCCTCTAAATCAACCACGGGCTCATAATCACCATACTCCTCTTTAAATTAGCCTTCTTCAATCTCTTCAATATCTCTCATGGTCATCACCCTCCTATTTGGACAATTAGCCTGCACATGGCCAAATCCTTGGCACTTGAAGCACTTTCTCTCCCTTGGATCTTGCTTTATAAAATTCGGTGTTGGCTTTGAGGCTTCCCCAACCTTTTGTTTAACCTTTTCCTTATTGGCAGGCTCAGGCTTGTTGTAGGATGAGGGATCCCTATAGAAAGTGGTCCCTCTGGTGTAAGACCTAGAACCCTCCCCGCTAAAAGGCTTAGATCCAGAATTCTTGAGGGTCCTTCTTTGCCTCTCCACTTTGATAGTTAGTTTGCAAACATCATCAAAAGAGCAATAGGACTGCAATTCAACAGTTTTAGAAATCTCAGGCTTTAAGCCCCTTAGGAACCAGGCTATAATGGTCTCTTTGGGCTCTGGTACCTCACATCTCATCATAAGGGTTTCAAATTCCCTTATATACTCCTCCACACTCCTCTCATCTTGCCTGAGCGCATGTATTTTTAAATAAAGATCTTACTTGTAATCATTGGGCAAGAAGTGCCTTTTGAGCAACTTCTTTAGTTTCTCCCATGAATGGACCTTTTCCTTCCCATCTCGATATCGCTGTTTCTTAACGTTCTCCCACCACAAAGAAGCATATTCTTTGAGATGAAGAACAGTAACTTTATACCTTTTCCGATCATCATACCCTTTGAATTCAAATACCCCTTCAATACGACGTAGCCAGTCAACAAAATCATTAGGGTCGAGAGTACCTTTGAATTCTAGGACTTCAACACGTAAGCTTCGATCATCATCTAGTCTCCTCCTCCTCTCGCTTTCATCACTACTAGAATCTGCATGAGATTCATCTTTGTTGCCTTGGGCGTCAAGGTGGAAGTTTTGCAACATCTGGAGGACATCAGACAATTGCCCTTTCAACTAGACGACATTAGATAATTGCTCTTTTACCTTGCCTAGCTCAACTGATAACATTCTATTTGCAGCCTCCCATGGTGGAATTGGGGAAGAATCACCACTATGATCAGACAAAGAATGACTATTACGATGAGATGAAGGATTGCCGCTTGGATTGAACATCTTGAAAAGAGCTCACTCGAAAGAATAACCTAGGCTCTGATTACCACTTGATGAGAATCTTATGGTGGGCTTGAGCAAGCTCCGAATAAAAAAATATATAAAAATCATTTTTTTGATGTTTTAGGGTTTTTTTGTGGGAAAAGTGAGTGTTTGGTAGGGAGGAAGGGAGGAAAAACGAAAATAAAAATAATAAAAATAAAAGATAGATGCCAATAAACTCCAAGACGTAAAGGCAACGCCACCAGTCAAGGACCACCACCAATGCCTGGCAAGAATTGGATAAAGGATGCAAAAGTTGATCACACAACTTTGGGGTTTCTATTCTCTGGAAAACAACTCTGCTTACAACTGAAACAATGCTCCCTTTAAATAGGCAACTAAACCTAATTCTAGAAGGATCCTGGTAAATCATGAATCCTTAAAACCTAATTCTAGAAGGATCCTGGTAAATCAGGAATCCTTAAAACCTAATTCTAGAAGGATCCTGGTAAATCAGGAATCCTTAAAACCTAATTCTGATAAATCAAGAATCCCTATAATTAAGGAAGTCTTAACAAATTTGGATTCTGACAAATAAGGAATCCTAAACAAATCAAAAATCTGACAAATATGGAAACCCAAATAAATCAGGAACCTGAACAATTATGGAAAACCAAACAAAAGGAAATATTCTCAGACAATAAATTAAACCTAAGAAATTTAGGACTCAACAACTACTTAGGAAACCCCCCATATTAAAGCCTACAGAGATGCTATGGAATATTCTTGGGCTACTTCTTCAACCTTGGCCTTCTTGGACCCATTGGATTATGTTGTGACCCAAGCAAGTATGAATTGTCAAAGGGCTGGGCTAAGAGCTTGGGCTGACATAGTTGCTCCCGCATCAAGTTGTGTGCGGTTTTTCCCTACGTTTTCTTTCCGGAGAAGATCGGAAAGTGCTTTGCTTAGTGGTTTGTACTCATACTGATTGGGAAGGGTCTGGAAAAGAAAGGGTTAGAGATCCGGGAGCATAATCCAACCCTAATATTTTACGAATAAGCTCGAACTCGACATCTGGGAAGCCATAGTTCTGTCGTATAATGAAGAAAACAACAAAAGAAAGAACATTTAAAAAAATTAAAGAAAATAAAAACACACACTCACACAAATTACTTTCTTCAACGATTCTATTCAAATCGAGCGATAAAGCTTCCTTAGTGGCAGCCAGTTTTAAGAGAAGGGAAAAGAAGAGAGAGAGAGAGAGGTACGTATTTATCTTAAGTGGGTTAAAGTCAAAAAAATCCTAAAGATGAATTTTATATCCAAAGATCTAAGACAGAAATCAAAAGGCAATTCAGCAACTGGTTTAAGAGAAGAAAGACATACCTTTATGGTGAGAGAAAAATCAGAAGCATAAAGATTGCCAAAGCACTTGCAGCGTGGCATTGAATTGGATGGATGAAAGTAGAGGAGCACCTGGTTTCCATGATGTTCCAAGGACGTAGTCTGCAAGAAGGAAAGGTAATAGGAGCTGAAAATGGATATACAACGCCTGAATTGGCCGGGAGGGAGGTCAGAGGCAGGCAGCGTTTGTGATTGCTGCACAACGGCTCCCATGATAACACAAAAAGAGGCCATTAAAAGTTGACATTCTCATTCAACTAAAATATGTTGGAAAAAGACAAAACAAAGGAAAAAGGTTGTATGTTATTCCATAGAAGAGAATAATTAGATGAACACCAATAGACTTGCACGAATCGCCTAGTGCAATTTGCAAGTCTTGGGAACCTTTTTCTTTGAAGTTGTTTGACCCGTGAATAGCATTCAGAGATAGAGATATTAATATAACTAAACGTATAATTGACGTTCAAGATATCAACTGGTTGGTTTTTTACTCCACCTTAGGAAAATTCAACTGTATTTTGTACCGAAATAATTAAACCATCATGAGCATGGAAATATAAATTGATAAAACTAGAAATCCTTTTTGTATGTGCAATCAACTTGCCAATAGTGACATTTGAATGAAAAAGTTAAAAGATGTAACAAAGGGGTTTTAAGGGGATCCTATTTAGGCCACACAAGAATAAGATTAGTGGTGATGAGAAGAAATGTTTATTCTAAACCCTAATAGAGACTTGTTAGAACTTTGCCTCCTTTATTTTATTGTTTGAATTCTCAAGCAAGTCAAGTCAACATGGTTTAGCGATCTTCATCTTCATCTTCATCTTCATTGTTCCTTGTTCCCCATCCTTAAAACTTGTCAAAAATTAGTGATGCAACAGGCATTTTGGACCTTAAAGTTAGATAACCAGAAGAATTATAACATTCTATAAATTGAGATTTAGAGGGATTTATTTCTTGTTCATTACCATAAAATGGTAGAGAGAGCAAGCATATATGAACATCTAAGTATGGACAATTGTTATGATATGGGCAATAAATATTCATGGTTAAGAAATATGATGAACTAATTAAATAAATATAAATTTCCTTTTTTTTTCAAGTTATTTTTTTAGACGAATTTAGACCTGTTAGAACACAAGTTCTTTTTAGCACTTTTATAGACTTTGATTGATTGAGTTTACACATTGTTCCACCATGTTGGACTATGCCAAAATCTGGTCTCATGTAATGACAAGGCATATTATAATGTGGACAATGATCTCACATTATTGAAAAATATGATGAAAATCTTAATTAAATAAAGGGAAGTTTTCCCCTTTTCTTTAGTCAATTTCTGAAAAGGATTTGGACCTCTTTAACTAGCCTACTTTGTTTAGGACAATAGTTAAGGTCATAGCTTTTACAAACATATTTGTATTCATATCCCCAAGTAAACATCCTCATTTTCTTTTCGGTTACTCTACCTGTTGTTAATCTCTTTTAAAATAATCTAAATGCAAGATGCTTATTACAATAGATAAATCGGTGTCTTTCTACAAGCAAGTTTTACTTTAACCATCCAATGTTTCAATTTTTAAATGCAGTTTCTTCGATAATTAGATTGATTTACGATTTTGAGTTTTTCTGAAAGTGTAAAGGTCTTCAACATGCTTCACCTGTGTAATAGAAATTTGTTACAAATTTAAAATTATAGAAGAAAAAACATAAAATAATAGATAATAAGTGATAAGAATAATTATAACCCCATTTTTCCTATTCTCCAAGAAAAATAAAAATTCAAAAAATAACACCGACTCTACTCGCAACTTCCTCAGTTTCTCCTTCCTTGATTCAAGATACCGCTCTGCGGATCTGGCTAAGATTTCGAGACTACATAAACAAACAGGCTTTCCTTCCTGGTTCAGCTTTTGTGTTAGCGTTTCAGTTTCTTCCTTTTCCACCGACATGGAATTGGAGCATCACTGTCAGGCGTGGCCGCTAGACATTGTAATGCCCGAAGATGAAGCCTCCTCTGGTCTTGAGTTCGTCTTCGAGATGGAAGTCACACGTATCTGCCTTCATGACTTTGAAGGCCACAGCGGCAACTTGCAACTTGATACCGTGAACAGGGAGACATTCCGGAGAACATTCCGTGTGAAGCATGACGATCTTTCGAATGAAAGTACGGCGAGGTCTACTGTATCCAACATGCTTCACGATTTGTCTTTCCATCCGGATATTCAAGTTTTCATGATAAGCAAAATCTTGGATTGTGCCGGTGACATGGTGAGACAGAAACACTATGCCGGTCGCAAGGTTCTGAGGATGTGCGTGGCTATTGAGGTCACGCACGAAGAACCTGATTCCGTGGACGCTTATGTTCTAGGGTTGCCCGTCGACGAACAGGTTTATGGGTTGGTACCGGCGAGCAAGTCTGCCGGAGAAGGTGAAGATTGAAGAAACGACGGAGGCGTGTACTATCTGTTTGGAAGATCTTCATGGGTCAGCCGCCGCTCGCATGCCCTGCTTGCACCTATTTCATCACAAGTGCATCGTTAACTGGCTGCAGACAAGTAATTTGGCTGGCCGTGAATAAGCAACAAATTACAAACTTCGACAAGGCTTTCGGTGACTTCATTATAAATTTTTGTTTAGAAGGAAGAGAACTGGTTAAAAATCTTTCTTCTTCTTCTTCTTCTTTGTTTATTTATTTATTTTAACTCATACAATTATTTATATATCTTTTGAGTATCAAATTTTAAATTAAAAGGTTTTTCACCTACTCTTGCATTTTTAAAATGTCAAATTTAGAACTAAGAAATCTCAAGCAATTCTTAAATTTGATGTTTATCAACTGAATCTTTCTTCTTCGGGAATGGGAAATTTTGTACCTTCTTAAGTCCATAAATTACAATGTTCTTTAGAGTAACTATTAAATCATTAACAATATAAGTTACAATGCTTCTACAGCCTATCCTCGTGAACGGAAAGCACAATGAATGGCAAGCAGAGTTTGATGAGAACCAGGAGGCCTAGAGTGCTTCTATTTACGGTCGCTATAAATCAGTTCTATACAATGCTCTTAATATTTACATTCCCGAATGTCATAAACCGAGAAAATAAAATAAAACAAAAGCATCAAATGGGCCCAAAACAGGAAATTGGAGCAGGAAAAACCTAGTCTACAATACTTAAATTAGAGCAGGAAAAACTACATGGATATACAACACTTGAATTGACCGGGAGAGAGGTCAGAGGCAGGTAGTGTTTATGATTGCTGCACAACAACAACTGCCGCTATAACACAAAACGAGGCCATTAAAAGTTAACCTTTTCATTCAACAAAAATATATTAGAAAAATACAAAGCAAAGGAAAAGGGTTCAATGTTATTCCATAGAAGAGAATAATTCGATGAACAACAATTGAATTACACGAATCTGTTAATGCAATTTGCAAGTCTTGGAAATCTTTTTCTTTTAATTTCTTTAACTCGTGAATGTGATTGAGAGATAAATATAACTAAACCCACAATTGATGTTCAAAATATCAATTGGTTGGTTGATCACTCCACGTTATGAAAAGTCAACTATAACTTTTACCGAAATAGTTAAACCAGCATGCGGTTCCAGAAGCACCAGGCCGATTCTCTTCAAGTCAGACGAAACCATAAATCAGTTTTGTTCTGTAATCAACAAGCCAGCGAGATATTTGAATGAAAAATTTTAAAGAAATAGACCACACTAAGAATGAGATCATTGATAATAAGAAGAAATAAACATTTTAAACCCACAGCGAGATTTGTGTAGGACTTTACCCTTTTATTTTGTTCATTGAACTCCCCTGCAAGACAACAGAGTTCAGCGATCTTCGTCTTCATTGTTCCTTGTTCTTCATCCCTGAAACATGTCAAGTCAGGATGTAACTGTCATAAGCTTTTTTGTGTTAACAAGTAATGTATCTCCTAAATTGTGTAAGGAATGATCTTTGTATCAGGTTTAAACATGAAAAATGGCTCTCTAGCTCTTATGCTGGTTCTTTAAATAGAGAAATACAATTTTTAACATGGTATCAAAGCAGGTTTTCTCTTAGGATCTATGAGATATGGCAACTTACACAAGTATATCATGGTAAAAAGGCATGTTAACAAGTATTATTCAAAAATAATTATTGGATGGAGTTTATTCTACCATAGTATTAGAGTTTTTAATGAGTATACATGTCATATTACTAATAAATGATCATTGAGTAAAGTTTAAATATAAAACAATATTTCTTAATTCTTGAACCAACTTTAAGGTTAGAAAATTAAACCTTTTAATAATTTCAACCCCACCTTTTGAGATATTGAGGAGCATTGGATTTTCAGGCCCTAACCTCATATTGGAAAGAATCATAATTTATGACTTAATTAGAAGATGCTTCAATATAGAGTTATAAAAATTTATAAAGTTTAAGTTACAAAAATGGGAGAAGCACAATATGCTATAGATCAAGGCCAAAATGGATTTATTTCTTCTCTTCCCTTGCAGATATATGTTACAAATGATAGGGAAAGCAAGCAAACTATACTTTATTTTTGTTTGTTTATTTATTTATTTATTTTTACACTCACCCAAACTCACATACCTAGATGTCAAATTTTAAAATAATAGAAGTTAAAACAAAAATGTCTATAAAATATTGGAGAAATTTGTATATAAGAATAACAATGCAACAAGATAAAAGGACAAAGAACACAACGAAGGACCATGAGAGAAAAGTTTGTATATTTGATAATTTTGGAGTACCCATTTAGAGTGATCAAAATATTATATAAATTCTCTTTTAAAACTGTCAAGTTTTTTAATATTTTGTAACCTTCATGTCTTTTAACATTTGGTGTCTTTTGACATTTAGTAACCAACATATCTTTTGATATTTTGTAATCAATTAAGTAAATTATTATTTTGCTTTTATTGATTGATTATTATTTTAGCAACAGGTTTTAAAAAATACTTATTTTCAATTGAGCCAAAACAATAATTACAATTATAGCTTTTACTTATATGTTCATGCTCATGTTATCTACATAAACGTCCTCTTTTTATTCAATTACTCTCTCCTGTGGTTAGTCTCTTTTAAAGTACTCTAAACACTAGATGCTTATTAAAAGAGATAAATCGGTGTCTTTTTATCGGCAAGTTTTACTTTTAACCACCGACTCTTAATAAGATAAATTTAGGATTTGGGGTTTTTCTGAAAGCGTGCAGGTTGTCAAGAATTGTCAAAAACTTTGAACATGATCAGGTCTATCCCACTCTCTGAGGACAAGATAGTCAAGTTGGGTTTGTGCTTTTAGTGCTTCATAATACGTCTTGTATTATTGTTAGGATTTTAGATAATTAGATTTTATTTTATTATTTATTTTAAATAAAATCTAAGTTTAAAATATTCAAAACTTTGTAAAGTTAAGAATTTAAAATCCAATCAATGTAGGAATACGAAACTTAGTCGTTTTAAAAATCCAAAACCTACTCGGATTGGGTTATCCAACAAAAATAAAGACACAAGAAACGACGCCGAGCGCACCTTCGACTTTCTAAATTCCTCAGTTTCTCTTTCTTATTCCCAAGATACGGAGAGACGTATCTTGTTAGGTTCAGAGTTTCTTCTTGTTCCACCGACATGGAATTGGAGCACTACTGCCAAGCGTGGCCGATAGAAGGGGAAATGCCCGATGACGAAGCCTCCTCTGGCCATGAGTTCGTTGTCGAGATGGAAGTTACGCATTCTTACGTTCTTGAGGATGAAGACGACAGCGGGGACTTGCAACTTTATACCGGGGATACATTGACACTCCGGGAAACGTTCCAGGTGAAACGGGACAATCTTTTGAATGAAAGTACGGCGAGTTTTACCGTTTCCAACATGCTTTCCACATTGTCAGTGCCCCTGCACATTCAAGATTTCATGGTAAGCAGAATCTTGGATTGTGCCGGTGACATGGTGAAACGGAAACCCTACGCAGGTCGCAAGGTTCTGGGGATGTGCGTTGTTATTGAGGTCACGGACGAAGAATCTGATCCCCTGAACACTTATGTTCTGGGGTTGCCCGCCGGCGATCAGGTCTGTGGGTTGGTACCGGCGAGCAAGTCTGCCATAGAAGCGTTGGAGAAGGTGAAGATTGAAGAAACCACGGAGGCGTGTACCATCTGTTTGGAAGATCTTCATGGGTCAGCCGCCGCTCGCATGCCCTGCTTACATCTATTTCATCATCAGTGCATCGTTAACTGGCTGGAGACAAGCAATTTTTGTCCGATGTGTAGGTTCACGTTGCCTGGCCGTGAATGAGCAACAAATCACAAACTTTCTTCCTCGGGTATGGGAAATTTTTACCTTTTAAGTAACTTTTCAGAGATGAAGTTATCATTGCTATGAAGTATTGGCATAATTGATAAAGCATCCTCTAGGGTTAGCCTTAAGAGGCAAGTTTCTTGATGTTGATGTCCTCGACGAAGCTTTCCACTTAGTTCGACGGGCCTCGGAAGATGGTATGGAGCATCGTGATTCAGGCATCAATTGGAACTTTGTCCAGAAATAGTATTACTTTTCTTTGTCACCGATTCTTGAAATCCTTGTTCAATAGGGATCAGAAATTCTTCCCTGCAGTTATTTCATTAGTAGTTTGTATAGTTGTGCCATTTCCCAAGAAATAAAAGTGAGTTTTGGATTAAGAGCTCTTGATCATCTGAGAAAGTAAATGTGCCAATATACACTGTTCACTGGATGTAGGGCTTGGGTCTACTATGTCTAGCTACATTCTGTAAACAAGTAGAATCTTTTGCTATAGGAGTACAAGAGATTCCATTTACAGCCTCTGAAACATTGTTCTTGACACTGTTAATTCAAAAGAGAACATATTCTATTGAACATCAGTAATTTACCTCAGATGCGTCCCAGCAAATTTTTGTGTTTCTGTATCAATAGGCTTCAATTCACGGATAGAGCAACTTCCAGAGAAAACTCTCAAGCCAGACTAATTTTACCCCCAACCAAAAAAAAAAAACCAAAAAAAAGAGAGTATTCCAACAGCTGAAGCACGAGTAGGACACAGGAATCATAAACTCCAATCATGTATTTCACATAAGTTTGATGTCTTCCAGATTTCCAATATACAAGGACGATGTTTGGACCGACAAAACGTAGACACCAATATGGTGCTTCAACCTGAAATTCATCTATTGATCAGATGCAGTCCCTTGCCCAGTGCCCAGGCTTACCACACTTGTAACAGGTGCCTAAGTAAGCAGAATCTCCCCCAAACTGAGCAGAAGAATTTGATGGAATGGAACAATCTTTTGCCCAGTGCCCAGGCTTTCCGCACTTGTAACAACTGACTGAGGAAGCATAATCTCCCCCAAACTGAGCAGAAGAATTTGATGGGATGGTGCAATCTTTTGCCCAGTGCCCTTCCTTGCCGCACTTAAAGCAGGAAGAACTGGTTCTTACTCCAGAAGTGTTGTTGACTATGCTGTTCATTTCATTTAAAACCTTGGAGACAGTGACTATGCGATCAGCTGCTACATTATGCTCATTGCACCACCTAAAGAAACCAGAATAACTTCCCTACACAAAAAGGAGATTATAAACGACTAAAGAAAGTTACTTGCAGAATGCATGTTTCACAACGCATGTCTTAGACAATGTATTCAGTAGAAAGGAAGAAAGCAAAATGACAAATACCTGCAAAGGAAAATTTTATAAGACAGACCAAGAGAAGATGGATTACTATTCATGGTGAAAAAAGTTCTTCCTTATTGATAATGGTATCATCCAATTGTGGAATTGCAAACTGTAGACTGACATAATGTCAACCGACAACTCAAATTGGTTGAATTAAAAATGCTTCAGAAGTAGTTTTCACTAAACTTTCAGGCATATCTTTCCATAGTGCCATCTAATTCTCTATAGTTCAATGACATGATATCTTGAAACTTTTACACACTAAACATAAGCTACACAGTAAAAAAATTTCACTTTAAATGTTCCCGAATCAAACAAATCAATTATGGATTTTTTACTATAATTTATACATATAATCAAATAAACCATCCTATATCCTACAATTTTGGCCATTTTTTAGCATAATCACTTCCATTCTACTTCTTTTCTTGTCTTCTAAGCACCATCTTTCCCCACTCCCTTTAAAAAGAAAAATGGGAAAAGAAAAGCAAAAAAGGAGGAATTGGAAGATATAAAAGAACAATTAAATGCACAGATTAAAAGGAATTCAAAAAGATTTCATGGACTCTTAACTATAAGCTTTTGCCTCAAATGAACATCTTATAGACTCAAGAAACCATACAAAAACTACAAAGAAGGCATAGTAAATGCACATTATATTAAAAATCATCACAAGCAAACCAACCCTTAAACCCTAATGTTCCATAATTGAATATTTATATCTAATCTAGTGGAAGTTATCATACCAATATCAGCAAGCTTATGCAAGAATGCCAATACATTACTTTTAAATGAAGTTACCAATGACCCACATCATAAAACTTGGGGCTACAAATTTTTCCAGGCTTTGATGCATGCCAAGGATAAAATAAGGTGACATGAAAAATCAATTTACTGAAACTCAGACTTCTCTCTGAACATTTTAAGTATTTTCATCTATTATCAAGTTCCTAGTTTCAGTATGATCAATAAGCATAAGGATGTCACTGGTTCAATAGTGGAGACCAGCTATCACCCTGAAGCTATTGACCATAAAGTCATTTCCACATCAAATACCATATAATCAAACCTTCGTTTCTAACTACAAAGCAGGGGGAAGCTGTAATGTCCTCAAAAGTAACCTTCTAAAAGCACCAACTCAGTGTTTCAGGACATGAATTCCCTACTGATAAAAAACCCACGAGTGCAGCAAGGCATTTACTGCAGGCGATTCATTCACAATCAGAAGGCAAAACTGGGTCTTCGAAACCCCCTTATGATAAAAACCATAGCCCCCTAAGAAAATGTTGACACATTTTAGAACCAATCCTTGATATTCACATGGTTTGCCTCTATGAACAGGTCAAAGAAAGTATATTAATAATCTCAAAGTTATAAGTTCCATCATCAAGCAGGTGCTTTAAGAAGACTCAACTCAGGCGATTACTCATTAAAAAAAAAAAAAAAAAGGAATAGAAGAAGTAACTTTAACTATCGTACAGTGAAAAAGAAAATCAATAGCCTCAATAATAAACACCTCAGTTCATGAAAACTCTAGTATTGAATTACATCTTCGAAGTATCCTGAAAGAGAAAAGTTTCGTTCTTGATAAGCAGCCTCCAGCAACCTGTTAGCTGCCTATAAACCAGAATCATGCTTGAGAACAAATTTGGCATACACAAGCAGCAAATTTTGACTCGGACAGACAGATACAACGGTATCTTTCTTCTTCTTTCTATGATATAACATGATCATCAGGGCTATAGAAGAAAATCCATCATGTCAGCTGGTTAAAAAGATATGTTTCAATGCAAGCAAAAATCGCACTTCTTACTTATATCAGGTCCAGAGAAAAATATAACAGCCAGGAAATTACAGCATAAGAGTGCGACAGTATTATTCCCAACTTAGACTAAAATGCTGAACAATATACATACGGTGCACCAGAAACTCGAAACTGCATAAAATCTCGTGTATAACCATTACCTGATTTGCAGGACAGCGATAGAATTGCTGGCCGACATTTTTCCCTGCTTTTGCTGTTAGAATCAAGCAAAAGCCAGCGCCACATGGACAAGGAAGATCGGGAAGCGAAGAATTAGACCAGCTATTTTCTTTCCCACCACCCATGGTTATGGTTCCAGAAGCATTGTCGCACCACTCAAAGAAACCACAGCCCCCATTTTCCTACGAAAAGAAAGAAATAATTAAAAAAAAAAAAAAACTTTAAAGCTTGCAAATTAATTTTTCCAATTGTTTGAACCTCGTTTCCAGTGGTTAGTTGGCAGCTAAACAGAGTAACCATGGCAAATCTGTTTACGAACCTGTCTGAGAAGGCATTTGTAGAACTTTCTGCCCGGATTTTTTTTGGGTATTTGCAGTGAGAACCAGACAAGGTCCGTTTCCGCAGGGGCATTGCTTCTCAGGAATCGACAAGTTGCTCCCGAAATTACTATTACAGCCTCCTCCTCCTCCTCCTCCTCCTCCTCCTCCTACCGCCACTTTGGCATCGCAATCGCGCGCCCAATGGCCAGATTTCCCGCATTTGAAGCACGAAGAAGAACCATAAACGTCGGCGTTTCTGGAAGCGACGGCTTGTCGAGAATCAACTGGCGCAGCGAGACCTTTCATAGCGGCGGTGTACGCGCCCTCCGGATCCACCTTGCGCCGCTTGGCGGAGGAGATGGAGAGCGCATGGGCCTCAGCCGCCGCCACCTGGGAGAGGAAGTCCTCGTCTTCCTCCTCTTCGTCTCCACCTTCATCGCTCATCCCTTGCTTTCTTCGTTCTGCAATTCTAGCATTATTGATTTACCCCCTCCGTTTTCCCTCCTCTCTCTTTCCATGGATATTCCCGCCTTTTCGTTTTCTTACTTCATTATTATTATTAATTTCGATCCTCTTTTGGGCTCTTGAGATCGTTAAAATTCTTTTTTCTTCGTCAAAATTTTCTAGAATACGTGAAGTTGTCGTTCATACAATTGTTTAAAACGTTAATCATAAAGTTGAATTAGATAACTAAAAACGCTAATCAAATGAATATTAAATGTCCAAATATAAATCATTTAACAAAAACATAATAATTTTTTTATCATTTTCGTTTTTCAAGGTATAATTGTAAGGACCCAAACACTACACAATCATTTGGTAGGAAATAATTGTCTCATTCGGACTTATCTTGTAAATAGACTCTCTACATCTATATTAGTACATAACACCCATTCTAAATAAAAAAAAATATTCTCTAAAGTGTTTTTATAATTAAAATTTTAACATTCATATATTTAATTTTGATACTTTAAATCTAAGAAATCACATAAAAATAGAGAAAGTTGCTAAAACATCATATTCTTATTATGGTCCAACTCTACATAGAGAGAGGCACATAACCAAATCTTTTATTTTAATATTATTACAATAAAATGAGATAAAATTTTGCACTCCCACTAGAACTTCTTCTGAAGATATTCAACAATATTTTTGTCAAGTTGGAAGGCCTTGGCAAGCACATTAGGATCAATGGGAGGATCAGATCCAAAAACAGCATTGGCAATAGTGATGACCCCAGCGTTTTGGCTGCTCAATCCGGCAAAGGCAACAGCATTGGTGTGTCCCACGTTGACCTGGAAGTGAATGAGACCGATTGGGAAGACAAAGACATCTCCCTTGTTTAGAACCTTGGTGAAAAGGCGGTTTTCTCCGTTTGCTAGGTTGGATGTGACAAAACCAACTTCAAGAGTGCCCTCTACGACCACTAGAATCTCAGTTCCACGAGGGTGGGTGTGGGGAGGGTTCTGGCCATATGGTGCATAGTCGATACGGACTAGAGATATGCCGAGGGTGTTGAGACCTGGGATTCTATCTACGTTCACAGTAGTGACATTCGACCCAACTCGACCGCTCGTGTCTCCGGCGTTTTGGAGCCCTGAGGTGAAAAAGTCTTCTGCCTTGACAAGCTCAGGATCCTTGCAGAATTTGCCATTCACGAACACTGAAGAGAAGACATTGAGATACTCATAATAAGAAAGCAATTTATGAGGGTGTTTCTTTTCTTGATACCATAGTTAAGCAGAAGCTTGATAAATGAACGAGTAAATACAAGTATATACCTCCATTCTTGGGCTCGTCAACTGCGACACAGAAGTCCTGAAGTGGGCTAGGATCGTAGGCAGAGACAAAGGAGGATGTCAGTGCCAAGACGGCTACAATTGCAAGGAAACAGACTCCTTTCGCCATGTCTAAGTGTTTAACTTCTGTTCAATGATCTTGTGTTGGTAATGGGTGAGGAAGTATGTCCCGGAACATCTATATTTATAGTTAACAGCCATTGAGCAGGTCTATGGCTCAGCCAAGGTTAACACAAGAAGTCTTTAGTGGTTACCTATTTGATATGACAAGGACGAAGTCCTCAACCACTAGGGCAGACTTTCAACATTGTCTGGTTTGTTATTCTCGAGCCTTTTCTTCTCTCCAGACGGACTTCTTCTTCTTATGCTTAACAAATTTTGACAAATGCCCATGTTTTTATTTTTTTATTTTAATTGGGTTATGCCTCTTCAGTAACGCGACATATTTGTAAAGGAGATTTGGTCAGGCGACGACGGAAAGTTGACATCTAGATGCTGAAGCAGTCAAATGGTGCAATTTGAAATAAGAAAACTTAACTATCAAGAATAGAAACAAAGATCGAGTAAAAGAAGAAGAAAGAAAAACTCTTTCATTCCCACTTGATCGCACTTGGTGGTTGTACGCAATGCAGTAGGTAATAAACAATAGAACAAATGTAAATAAATATCTAAAGCCACGTCAGTTACGTGTACAATTATTGTCTCCAAGTTAAAAGAAACATATGTATTTGAAAAGGTCAAGTAATTGGAAATCGTTCAATGATTTCTGCATCTCGGTAACAAAGCTTTAAGCGGCAAGATAATTATATTTCTGGCGTTACATGATAATGGCATTTATTAATTGAATTCATATGATGAATATGAATGGTGGTGGAAATTAATGAAGTGACCTTCTTATCTAATCCACTCAGATACCGTTACCTTATCTATTGTTCGGTGAATTTTATATGCAAGTGAACATGTCGAACAAGTAATATAATGATAAGAAAGATATCGTCCCACAAAGATTGGTGATTACTAGACTGATTAATTACCAACGGTTAATAACTCCTAGAATTTATCTAGCAAACCAAATTGATAGATTAACTAACTAAGTCTAAGAAAACTAAATACAAGAAATATGTTAGAGCATCCAATTTCACCATAATTACTATGTATTAATATTGATTATTTATGCTTGCAAGAGAGACAATATCTATGTGATGGCGGAACTTCCTAATTTATTTACTATCCTATGTCTAGGTATAGCAAACCTACTTAGTTCATTAATTCACTATATCTCTATATGTGAATTGAAACAAATCAAATGCATTAGGATCTATGAACATTCCCAGTTTACACTGAAAGCCACACAAACAATATGGTATATGTCTATCCATATTTAATCTATGGTTGCATATTACAAGAAGCAACTGCATGCTATTTCCTGTCGATCTCTAACATGCAAATCAAGTCATCTAAGTAGTAGCTAATCACCTAAAAGCATTAAACTCTATAATATGTAACTTTACATAAATAAAATATCTTGCAAAACATAATAATCATAAGATTCGTACCATCATAATTAGGTTACATCGTAACTCTAACAAAAATAAACTAAAACATAAAGAAATAATGAGGAAGAATGGTAATAAGAAATAAAGAATGCATCTTGAATCCAAGAACAAGAAGTATGTCACCCTTTTTGTCTTCTCTTTAAGAAAACCTTGAATTCTTGGCCTCTTTCTTGAGTTATGCTCAATTTCCTCCACTTTCTTTCTTTTGCCTCTTCTCTTCTCTTAAATAGGATTTGGGTTTAGACCTACCTCCTATCTTATTAGAATTGGGTTTTAGAGATCTAAAACAATTAGGTTTTGAACTCTTAATTTAATTAGGTTTTGAACTCCTAATTTAATTAGGCTTTGAACTCCTAATATGATTAGGTTTTCTAATTATTTAGAAAACCCAATAACAATAAAATCTAAATACAATTATCCAAAACCCAAGCCCATCTTGACTCTCTTGATCTTGATATTACAATTTTGCCACACAATAAGCATCAGGTTCTCCATGTTCATTCCTTTTCTCCTTGCCTCCTTGTGCTATATAAACAAGATAAATTTAAGTAAATAAAGAGGAATTCAAATGTTTTCTCATAATTATTAAAGTTATTTATTGCCTAAAATAGGTAAAATAACTCTATAAAAATAGAGTTATCATCTATCCAGAACTTCTCTAGTGAGAAGTCTCTTTCTCTATTTTTCTTTGGATGAAATTCAACTGATGATCATATTTTCCTTGCTGGCAAACACCAAGTGTGAAATTATACCACCCTGCAAATGAAAAGCACCCTATCAATTCGTGGTCTTCATGGGGACCTAGGTTCTCTCCGCAACTAGATAAATCTTGACGGACTATGTGATTAACACATCTACCTTTAAATTTAGACAATCCCAAGAGACTTGTAATATAAATTGAGAGCAACCAAAAATAAGAAATAAGAAATAAAAATAATAACAATAACAAAAAGACACATTTGTTCAAAAAAATGATAATTGTTGAGTCATTGTCATAAAATCTACAATTTGATGAAAAAGTTAATTTACAAGTTAGAATGATATTTTTGCATTTAAAAATCATTAAAAGATTATATATATTTTTATGTAAAACTTATGTTCTACAATATTCCCTCATATATTAATCATACCTTACACTTAGAGTTGAGTGAAGTAGAATAGAAAATTCCCTATATGTAGAGCATATTCTAAGGACTCAAAGTTGAATGGCACTTTAAATTAATGATCATAGACATTAATATTATGTTAAATATATTCAAAGTTTTATATAAGAATCATATATTTGGTTAAAGAGACATTTTTTACATTTACATATTGGATATGTTTCTAATAGAATATGACTATTTGTAATTTGCAACTTGATAATCTAGAGAGGGAGGCATCTCAAGAGAATTCCCACGTGAAACACGACAATCTTTTGCATGAAAATAATCAATTTTATCTGTTATTAAACACCTACTATTTTTGCTGAAATTTGAGTTCATAGTTAATAATATGGACTAGTCTAATTTTTCTTTAGGGGTGAAAGTTGTGCTTGCTTTGCATGGGGTTGTTGTTTCCACCAATACATAATCAGCATGTGCTTGCATCAAAGTCAATGCCTTCCCTTATGGCCTTGGCATAAAGCTTTCTAGCTTGATAGTTAATCTTTTGCCAATTTCAACATTAACTTTTTTTTGAAGAGAAACATTCTCTTTCACTATATTAAAAAAAAAAAGAGTCTTGGAGAATAATTTTAGGTTTCATAAGAAAGAATGTGTTATTTTCAATCTAATAAAGGAAGTTCAACATCCTTATCATTTGTCAAAGGTAGCTTTCTTAGATCACGAAACAACCTTCCTCATTAACTAAAATGTGTAGCCAACTCAAATAAGCTTCATTATGATGATTTTAAATACATGGCCTTCAAGATCAAAGTAAATGCATTAAATAATCATATATATCTCAATCCAAGATGCATTCACAACAAATCATTCAAGGAATGTATTAAACAGTTTAGCAATAAGTTTCATTCCTTGAATCACAACAAAGATCTATTCTTCTTTCAACAATCATTGTTCAATTACTTATATTAAATGGGAAACATCGTACTGGCAAGCTTTGTGATTTTCTTTTTCTCAGATTGTTTCTAAAAAAAAAAAAAATCAATGAAAAATTATAGAAGTAGCTACTAGCCATTTCCCAACGTTTTATTCGTTAGTGTGTCAAAAAAAAAAAAAAACAAAGAACAAAGCTTGCTCGGAGGCATATAGTCTGGAATTCAGGAACAACTCATGGAGGTAGAAAAAGGTACCGGTAAAGTGCAATGAGAGGTAGTGTTATTTCGGTGAAGAGTGGTGCTCGGTGCTAGAGCATGCGTGGTGTCTTTGATGAAAGCCGATGCAGTGGGGGGGTGAAGGTGCAATCAACAAACTTGAACATATCTTTCTATCATTTAGGAAAGGCTCTAAATTCCCATTAGCGTGTGTCCTATTTTAGGCAATGTAGCCTTATAAAATCTTTCACCTTCTTCTGATCCCTGGACAAAGGCTTTTAGGGGAGTCTTTGAAAAATGCATTTTGGTGGATGAAACTTTTGTCATGAGCGGGGTGTTTTAGAAAGAGGAATTGTATGGGCCTTTTACTAATACAATGCATTGAATAGAAGGGCAAAGGAGTCTTTTCTGACTTAGGGCAACAAGAGTAAAGACTCCTTTACAAGAAAGTCAGACTCAAATGGAAGCTTATGCCAACAAGAAAAGAATAGAACGTGAGTTTGCTATTGGTGATTTGGTATATTTGAAGAGTCAGCCCTATCGTCAGTACTCTTTATCCTAGAAAAGAGATTATAAGTTGTCCTCTCGCTATTATGGTCCTTTTATGATCACCCAAAGGGTAGGAAATGTAGTATATAAGTTTGCCTTACCTCCTGATGCTACAATTCGCTCTACCTTTCATGTGTCATAGCTGAAAAAGGCTATTGGTAGAATTCATGAATGTTTTTGATACTCCTACTAAGTTGCCTCCTTAATGAGTGTTTGATCACCACATTCCACTATGTCTAGGGAGTGAGCGTGTCACTTTACGACCTCATCGTTATCCATTTGTGCAAAAAGGGGAGATAGAAAGGATAACGGAGGAAATGTTGCTTGTTGGAATCATTCGCCCTAGCACTAGTCTTTTTGCTTCACCAATGTTGATTGTCAGAAAATGGGATAAGTCATGGTGCTTTTATGTAGATTATTAGGCATTGAATGAACTCACAATCAAAGATAAGTTTTCTATTCTGGTTATTGATGAGCTGTTAGATGAACTACATAGAGCCACATGATTTTCTAAATTGGATCAAGATCTAGTTATCATCATGTAAAGTTGCACCTAGAGGATATTCACAAGATAGCTTAAATATCGAGGATATTGAAATAGGTAATGAACAATAAGAACATGTAAATAAATATCCAAAACCACGTCAGTTACGTGTACAATTATTGTCTCCAAGTCAAAAAAACATGTATTTGAAAAGGTCAAGTGATTGGAAACGTTCAATGATTTCTACATCTTTGGCGTTACCAAAAGCTTTAATCGGCAAGATAACTATATTTATGGTGTTACATGATAATGGAATTCTCTTTCACTATATTAAAAAAAAAAGAAAAAGTCTTGGAGAATAAATTTTGGGTTTCATAAGAAAGAATGTGTTATTTTTAATCTATTAAAAGAAGTTAACCATCCTTATCATTTGTCAAAGGTAGCTTTCTTAGATCACGAAACAACCTTCTTCATTAACTAAAATGTGAAGCCAACTCAAATAAGCTTCATTATGATGATTTTAAATACATGGGCTTCAAGATCAAAGTAAATGCATTAAATAATCATATATATCTCAATCCAAGATGAATTCACAACAAATCATTCAAGGAATGTATTAAACAGTTTAGCAATAAGTTTCATTCCTTGAATCACAAAGATCTATTCTCCTTTCAACAATCATTATTCAATTACTTATATTAAATGGGAAACATCATACTAGCAAGCTTTGTGATTTTCTTTTTCTCAGATTGTTTATGCGTTTTTGCTCTCAAACTCCATTATCAACACTTTTCTACAAAAAAAAAAAAAAAAGTAAAGAAAGAAACTTCAATGAAAAATTATAGAAGTAGCTACTAGCCATTTCCTAATGTTTTATTCGTTAGTGTGTCAAAACTATAGGCATTTTCTAACATTTTATTTGTTAACGTGTCAAAAAAAAAACACAAAGAACAAAGCTTGCTCAGAGGCATATAGCCTGGAATTCAAGAACAACTTGGGGAGGTAGAAAAAAGTACCGGTAGATCACAGTGAGAGGTAGCGTTATTTCGGTGAGAGCAATGCCCAGTGCGAGAGCATGCGCGGTGTCTACGATGAAGGCTAACGCGGCAGGGTGGGTCATAGGGGTGGAGACGCAAGCAGCAAACCTAAACATATATTCCTATCATTTGGGAAAGGCTTTGATTCCCGTTAGCGTCTGTCCTATTTTAGGCAATGTAGCCTTATAAAATCTTTCACCTTCTTCTGATCACTGGACAAAGGCTTTTGGGGGAGTTTTTGAAAAATGCATTGTGGTGGATGAAACTTTTCTCATGAGCGAGGTGTTTTAGAAAAAGGAATTGTGTAGGCCTTTTACTAATATGGTGTGTTAAATAAAAAGGCAAAGGAGTCTTTTTTAACTTAGGGCAATAGGAGAAAAGACTCATCTACAAGAAAGTTAGGCTCGAATGGAAGCTTATGCCAACATGAAAAGAATAAAATGTGAGTTTGTTGTTGGCAATTTGGTATATTTGAAAAGTCAACCCTACCGCCAATACTCTTTATCCCAAAGAAGAGATCATAAGTTGTTCCCTCGCTATTATGGTCCTTTTATGATTACCAAAAGGTGGGGAAGGCAACATATAAGTTAGCCTTACCACTTGATGCTACAATGCACCCTACCTATCATGTGTTATAGCTGAAAAAGGCTATTGGTAGAATTCACGAATGTTTTTTATACTCTTACTAAGTTGCCTCCTTAGTGAGTGTTTAAATATCGCATTCCACTATGACTAGGGAGTGAGCCTATCACTTACGACCTCATTGTTATCTATTTGTGTAAAAAAGGGAGATAGAAAGGATGATAGAGGAAATATTGCTTACTAGAATCATTCACCTTAGCATTAGTCCTTTTGTTTCACTAATGTTGCTTGTCAAAAAATAGGATAGGTCATAGTGCTTTTGTGTAGATTATCAGGCATTAAATGAACCCACGATCAAAGACAAGTTTCCTATTTCGGTTATTGATGATTTGTTGGATGAACTACACGGAGCCACATGGTTTTCTAAATTGGATCTAAGATCTAGTTATCATCAGGTGAGGGTGCACCAAGAGAATATTCACAAGACAACTTTTAGAACTCATCAAGGTCATTTTGAATTCTTAGTTATGCCTTTTGGGTTGACTAACACTTCAGCAACATTCCAGACACTTATGAATTCCACATTCACAAAGTATTTGCAGAAGTTTTTTTTTAATCTTCTTTAATGACATATTAGTATACAACCTTAATTTGGAAAGTCATGGTAATCATCAACGCATAGTACTGAGTGTGTTAAGAGAACATTAGTTGTTTGCTAAATGTAGTAAATGTGCCTTTACTTAGATACAAGTGGAGTATTTGGGGCATATTGTGTTAAAAAGGGGTATAGAAGCAAATCCCCAAAAAGTGGAGAGTATAATGTCCTAGCCACATCCCACCACAATTAAAGAGTTACTAGGGTTTCTTGGATTGACGGGGTATTATAGGAGGTTTGTTAAGAATTATGGGCAAAACACTCAACCCTTAACACGATTGTTAAGGAAAAGAAGGTTCCAATGGACAAAGGAAGCTTAGAAAGCCTTTCAAGAGTTAAAGCATACCATGAGTTCGACATCAGTGTTGGCTCTACTCAACTTTGATAAGCCATTTATGGTAGAGATTAATGCATGCTATAGAGGTATAGGAGCGGTTTTAATGCAAGAAAGGAGACCTATTGCTTATTTAAGTAGAGCCTTATCACAAAAATATTTGGGGTTGTCTACATATGAGAAGGAACTCTTAGCCATTGTGTTAGTAGTGTAGAAATGGAAATCTTATCTACTTGGTAATTGCTTCATTATAAGGATTGATCATTCTAGTTTGAAATACTTACTAGAACAACGAATTTCTACTTTGGCACAACATAAGTGGCTCCCTAAGCTTTTAGGCTTCAATTATGAAATCTCGTATCGGTAAGAAAATGCGAATAAGGCAACATATGCACTTTCTAAGCTTCCTCTAGAGGCTGAACAAGTAAAGCTTAATCATATTTCGGTGTTACTGCCACGTTGGATTCAAAAAGTTATCTAGAGTTATAAGGGGGATGATTAGTTACAACCCATCTTAGTAAATCTTACTGTAGATTCAGATAGTCAGCCAGGGTATGCATTAAGCAATGGGGTATTAAGATATAATGGCATAATAGTAGTGGTAAAACAAAGGGCCTTAAGGGAACAAATTGTTCAACACTTGCATGATTCGGGGGTAGGAGGCACTTAGGGATCTCATGCATGCTTGAACGCATCCAACAACAATTTTATTGGCCTATTATGAAATATATGGTAACTACCTGTGTTTCCAAATGTAATATCTATCAGAGATATAAGTCAAGAAAAGTACCATAACCATGATTGTTACAGCCATTACCAGTTCCTGAACAAGCATGGCAAGAGGTTAGTGTGAATTTTATTGAAGGATTACTGATAAGTGAAAGGAAAGATACCATTTTCGTAATAGTGGATTGTTTCACCAAATATGCTCATTTCATGGGATTGATTCACCCTTTTTATGCTTCTCAAGTGGTCATACTTTTCATGAATGGCGTAGGGAAACTACATGGTATCCCTTCCATAATTGTGAACGATCGAGATGCTTTATTTATTAGTAAATTTTGGGAAGAGTTATTAAGGATCCTAGGGGTTAAGCTCCATCATAGCATAACTTACTATCCACAGACTGACAACCAAACAGAAAGGGCCAATTAGTGTTTCAAACAATATCTGAGGTGTTCCAATGGGGAGAGACCAAAATAATGGCATTCCTAGCTAGTGTTAATGGAGTGGTGGTATAACACTAACTATCACTTTTTCTACAAATGACCCATTTTGAAGCCTTGTATGGGTATAAACTACGCCAGCCTCGTTATCACAATTTTAGGCATGCTCAGGATGATTATGTTAGAGATTTTTTATAAAAGCATGTTTAGAGGGTACAATTGATCAAGTCTTGTCTACAAGAAAGACAGGCTCAAATGGAAGCTTATGCTAGCAAGAAGAGAATAGAACGTGAGTTTGCTATTGGTGATTTAGTATATTTGAAGATTTAGCCCTACTGCCAATACTCTTTATCCCAGAGAAGAGGTTATAAGTTGTCTCCTTGCTATTATGGTCCTTTTATGATCACCTAAAAGGTGGGGAAGGTAGCATATAAGTTAGCCTTACCACTTGATTCTACAATTCACCCTACCTTTCATGTGTCATAGTTGAAAAAAACTATTGATAGAAAATGTAAGATGCATTTAGGAGTTCCGTTGATTGATGGAGAAGGCATATTGCTACCAGAACCAGTCAAAGTGTTGGATCATCACATTGTCAAAAAAGGAGATGAACCAAGCATAGATCTTTTGATTCAGTGATTCAAGCATCCAAAGTGTAATCCTACTTAGGAAGATTTGGAATATATTTGAAGATAGTTTCCAACATTCAACATTAATCCTTGAGGGCAAGGATTATGTGATCACCTAAAAGGTGGGGAAGGTAGCATATAAGTTAGCCTTACCACTTGATTCTACAATTCACCCTACCTTTCATGTGTCATAGTTGAAAAAAACTATTGATAGAAAATGTAAGATGCATTTAGGAGTTCCGTTGATTGATGGAGAAGGCATATTGCTACCAGAACCAGTCAAAGTGTTGGATCATCACATTGTCAAAAAAGGAGATGAACCAAGCATAGATCTTTTGATTCAGTGATTCAAGCATCCAAAGTGTAATCCTACTTAGGAAGATTTGGAATATATTTGAAGATAGTTTCCAACATTCAACATTAATCCTTGAGGGCAAGGATTATGTGGAGGGGTAGGTATTGTCATGAGCAGGGTGTTTTAAAAAGGGTAGAAGAGGAATTGTGTGGGCCTTTTACTAATATGGTGCATTGAATAAAAGGGCATAGGAGTCTTTTTTGACTTAGGGTAATAAGAGAAAAGAGGCAGCTATAGTGTAGCTGACATCTGGAGAATTCTGCAACTTGCATTACTATTTTGGTGAGTTCAGTTTATGATCTAGTCTTGGAACGTTTTCCTTGTTCTTGTGTTTTGTATTGTCAATTGTGAACTTGGTTGTGGGGTATTTAGGTTTTGGATGATTTTAGGCTATTATTCTATTGGATTTTTAGGAGAAATCCCAATTATCTCTTTGTTGGAAATTCTTTGTTCTTACAACTTTCCCACTTCTTCTTTTTTATTTTCTTCCATTCTTCTTTTCTTCCTAAATCATGAAAATTGATGGACTTAAAATGGTGGATGTGACATAGAATATATATTACAAAAAAGTAATACATAAAAGACAATTTCATTAATTTAATGCTTTAAAATTTTAAGTTAAATGTGTCTTTTTTCTCATGATATACACATTTATAAGAGAATTAGTTTATGCTTATTCATAAAGCCCACATTACATGAGATTATAAAATAAGCTAACAATCTCCTACTTGGGCATATCAATGTTCATAAAACAAATATAATACTAATATAAGTTATATATGAAAATAATTTTGAAAGAATTTTATATTCGTCCAACAATAGTTTCTCATTGCTAATTCGATCCATAAAGCTTTAAAACTCTCAAATCATAGCAATAACTATGCCAACTAAAGACACAACACCAACTATAGTCATAAAGGCTATCCACTTTACTAACATGGATTTAATATGGTAGTGTGGCAAACAAACAATAATAGGTAAATAACCTTATGTGTTACCTTTCTTGTTAATCCCAGTTCTCCTAAAAATTGACATATATAATATCGACATACAATCATCAAAGAACTATATTAAGGTTATAATGAACCAATATGTCTTGTTTGTAATACTCAAGTATAAATTTAACTTCTACAAGATATCAAAATATGGCCTATTAATAAATGCCCCAGCCAAATGCTTAAGGTTGCACCTCCCTTAAGTCTTTAATACCTGTCTTATACAGACATTCTCATGTTCTATGAAATCAACATATAACAAGCAATATGAGCAAAACAAAGTTTGCTACATAACAAAATATCACAGATATTATTTTACAAATACAATAGAAAAAAATACAACAATAGCTATCACTAAACAAAAGCATCCAAAGACACTACTAAACCCATGTTTACAACATGTATGTTAAACACTATAGGAGTAAGTCTTTTAGTGAGTGGGTCAGTTAACATAGCATCTGTGCCAATAAGCTCTACTGTGATGTTACCATTCTTAACTTGCTCCTTAATAATCAGATACTTGATCTCAATGTGCTTGGCCCCTTTAATGCTTTTATTATTAATAATAAACAACACTATTAGATTATTGTCACAGTATAATGAAATTAGCCTATCAATGAAATCAAATGAGATCAATTGTCTTATGAGGTTCTTCATCCAGACAACTTGTATGGATGCTTCATAATAAGCTATAAACTCTATGTGCATAGTGGAAGACGTGATCATAGTTTGCTTAGAACTTCTCTATGAAATTGCACCACCAACCATTATGAAAACATAACTAGATGTAGACTCCAAATCATCAAAATAGCCTACAAAATGTGAATTTGAATAACCCACTAACTGTAAGTTGTCTACATGTTTGTATGTGAGCATATAATTTTTTGTCCTTTTCAAGTACCTCATAACCTTCTTAGTAGCAACCCAATGATCATGACCTGGTTTTGACTGAAATATGCGAAGAAGTCTTGTAAAAAAAGGCAATATCAAGTCTTGTACAAACTTGTGCATACATAAAGCTACCAACTGTAGAAGCATACGATACATTTTTCATAAATTCTTTCTCAGCATCATTCTTAGGACATTGCATCAAGTATAACTTTTCACCTTTAAGAATAGGGACAGCACCAGGTTTACAATCTTGCATATTAAATCTGGCTAACACATGATCTATATATGTCCTCTAAGAAAGACCCAAAATACGGCATGAGCGATCTCTATCATGCTTCACCAAGGTCCTTCATATCAAACTCTGAAGACAAAAGTCTCTTAGTCTCTTGAAGTAACGCCATATCTTTGCATGCAAGCAAGATATCATCCACATAAAGGATTAAGAAAATCGACGTACTCCCACTAACCTTAGATGATGTAATCAAAGTATCAAACTTCAAATACCATTATCTAGAAGCCTATTTACGACCATAAATTGACTTCTTAAGTCTACAAATAAGTTTATCAGAATTACCTTATGCAAAACTCTCTAGTTGAAGCATATAGACCTCTTCATCGAGATCCCCATTCAGAAAAGCTGTCTTGACATCCATCTAGAGTAACTCCATGTCAAAATGCGCCACTAAAGCCATTACCATCCTAAAAGAATCCTTAGATGAAAACTGGTGAGAATGTCTCATTATAATCAATTCCATCTCTTTGAGTGAATCCCTTAGTGACTAATCTGGCCTTAAACGTTTCTATCTTTCCTTTGGAATCTTTTTTAGTCTTGAACACCCACTTATAACCAATGGGCTTGCATTTCTTAGGCAACTCAACTAGATCCCAAATATGATTGTGCTTCATAGACTGCATATCATCTTTCATGGCATCTTTCCAAAAGTTAAACTGAAGGGTAGAAACAACTTGAGTATAAGTCACTGGATCCTTAACAACACCAATGTCATAGTCATGCTTTTTAGGATAAACTAGATAATCAGGATGAATAGTAGGTCTTTTCTCCCTATTAGATCTCCTAAGTGGACGAATTTTTGTATCTTGATTTTGAACAAGTGGAACCCCTACAAAAGCTGCATCAACAGCAAGTTCCTACACAACTGCATCTAACTGAATAGATACAGAAAACTGTATACTTATATCAACATCACTATTATTCTCTATAACTTGAGAACTAGTACCACTTTTTGCAACATCAAGTTTTAGAAAATTAACTGTTAATAAATTAACAATTCTAGTACCTCTAGTAAGGTTATAAAAATGATACCCTTTAGAATTCTTTGGATAAGACACAAAATAACATTTGATAGTTATTGAATCCAACTTACCTAAGGTTAGATTATACAATCGGACCTCTGCAGGGCATCCCCAAACCTTTAGATGATTTAGGTTAGGTTTATGTCCTTTAAACAATTCAAAAGGAGTCAATGGCACAACCTTAGTAGGAACACAATTAAGAACATACATAGTAGTCTTCAAAGCTTCTCCCTATAGAAAAAAAGGTACGTTAGTTCTACTCATCATACATCTAACCATCTCCATGAGAGTACAGTTTTGCCTTTCAGCTACACCGTTCTATTCAAGGTTTCTAGGCATAGTAAATTGTCCAACTATCCCAGAATTTTGTAAATATTAAGCAAATGGACCCATAATTTGGCCTACATCACCATGTCTACCATAATACTCTCCACGCCGATCAAATCTAACAATCTTTATACTTTTCCCTAACTGCTTTTCAACCTCAGTTTTGAACACTTTGAATTTCTCAAGTGATTTAGATTTTTCCTTAATCAGATAAACACACCCAAAACAAGACAAATCATTAATAAACATAATGCGATAAGCATTACCACATAAAGTTACTCAATAGGGACCATTGATGTCAGTGTGAATCACTTCTAATAACTCGGAACTATGAACTGCCATTTTCTTCTTTGTCTTGGTCAGTTTACCTCTACAACAGTCTACACATATCTCTAGATTATCATTAAGAATAGGTAAAATATTGGTTCCAATCAACTTGTCCACTCTATGCTACAAAGTGTAATATAAATCTCATGTGAAGATAAAACCAATCTATATAAGCCATTTAACATAACAAATTTCCAATTATATTTGCATTATAAAACATTGTCACAATAGGTTCTTAAATTCAAACACATATCCACAATTGTCAAGTATGGAAAGGGAAACCAAATTCTGCCTAAACAACGGTACATTAAAAGTTCCACTCAAAATCATTCTAAAACCACTATCCAAAGTAGTAGGATGACATCTTCAACAAACTCCACTTCTACTTTCTAGTTGTTTCCAACATAGAGGAACTTTTCATCAAGGTTTGGCTTCCTCTTATTTATGAACCCATGAATAGTAAATGCAACATGATTAGTTGCCCCACAATTTAACTACCAAGATCTAGATGATACCTCAGATAAATTAGATTCATAAACATTAATCAAAGAACTTGTACCTTTACCCTGACACTTAAATAACCATTTCTTAAACCTACGATAATCTTTCCTTATATGTCCCATTTTCTTGCAGAATAAACACTGAATATTTTTCATGTTCACTGCCAACTTGTTACCAGAAGACCCTAGTTCCTTATTACTAGGCTGAGTAACTTTTGGCTCCCTCTGAGGCTAATTTGAGTGCCTCTTATCTTTACCAGAACTAGAAGCATGAGGAAAAAAAAACTAAATGTGACTTTCAGTCTTCAACTTATTATCTTTAACTATAAGCTTTTCTATCAGGTTATCAACAGTTCAATCTTGCAAACTGTTGTTATAGGATGTCTTGATAATTGTATAATTAGTAGGAAAACTAATTAAAGCTTGATGCACAATTCTCTGCTCTGAAAACACCATACCTAAAGCCTTAAGCTTCATATGATACTGTAAAATTCTTATAATATAATCCCTAATATTCTTAGTTCCATTATACCTCATACTAAAAAAAGCTTGCATCAGCGAACTAATCTCAGCATGATTACGCTATGACACTACCTTAAAAAACTCTTTAGTTGTACATTCCTTAGGAAAATCACACTTAAGGTGTTCTTGGATAGTCCTCCTCATAGTCAGAAGGCAAAATCTATTACATCTTTCCCATTTAGCATATTGAAGCTTTTGCTCCTCAGTACTCTCTAGAGTCAAATCAGTAGGCTTATCCATTTTGAGAGCACTTCCAATCTCTGTTGCTTCCACAACAAACAAATATCTTCCTTCCATTTCTTATAATTTGCATCAGTAAGAACCTCAATAATGACTTGAGCATTGTTTATAGAAAAAGTGATTGATACAAAACAATGCATATAATTAGCATCTTGTGAGTAAACCAAATGAGAGCTTACATCATCATACAAACACCTATGGGTAGAATGAATGACATATAATAGTAACACTCTCAACATAGTAGTAGTCATGAGCCAATACCACACCCTCATAGTCCACCACCTATTGGTGTATAGACTACTTAGATAAATGAAACTCACGCATACAAACTATGTTACTCTTCAAATCCTAATACATAGTCACCTTTTGTGGGAGTATAACCACGCACCAAAACCAAAGATATCCTACTACAACACAACATTGCAATCTCATAATTCAATCAAGCTGTGCCACTGTGGTAGTTGCAACCTAACTAAAACACGAGACCCACGTGTACCACATATTTAAATAAAAACATTACTCACAATAAAACATGTAATTCCAATCTTAATCGATGAGGAGCATTCGTCATTGAATTACACAAAGATAACACACAAGTGCTACATAAATTACATACTACTTATTAAAATATTATGTGTAATTTAAATAGTGTGCATCTATATAGCCTAATTTATACTAAATCAAAATGCACACAACAAATTACCATATCCAAATGTGTGTAACAAAAATGCACATCACACACCATAAATTGATTGCATAAAAATAATAAAATATTGCAAAGATCAAACAAATTGATAAAAATTACAATCAAAAGTCAATAAAATGCAACATAGGGCACACCGCAACAATCTTCATCTAAAATTAAAGATTTCAATGAAAAGTAAAGTCACATAAAAGTCTCCACGTGCCTACACACACCGTTCAAAGACATTGCCATTCTGGGTTAACCAGATTGGATTGTTTTGGTTGATTTTGGCATGTTTCGATTTGTTTCGGCCGATATGGCTGGTTAGACCACTGTCTGGTCAGTTCTCCGACCGAACTTGGTACCAAAATGATCGCTGAAAAATAGCGAACATACAACGAATAAAAAATGGGTTAGTCGGGGCTGTCTCGACAAAAAACCTAATTAGGTCTTCTTCGGTCGAATACGACTCGGTCAGAAACGCCATCGACAGTGGACGAAAAGCATATCTTCAAACTCCTTAGAGCCTAAAGATTACAAATCCAATGTTAGTTTTGAAAAAGAGCCACCGGTTTGGTATGAATCAGAACTTGAAATTTTGAACTAAATGGGTTACGAAAAAATATTATTTTTAAACCAAAAACAATACAATGTATTTTCAAAAGCTCGTTTTCAACCCATTTTTTAACCCAAATTGATGCCTAAACCTAGCTCCGATACCAAATGTTAGAAAATGTTTGTCTCAAATGAGACTATATGCTAAAACCTAACATCAATCATAAATTGAAAATGGGTTATAAATATAAAAATAAAATGAGAATAACGTACCTAATAATGGCTGCATTTTTAGTATAATCTTGGCTAAGATCTTATCCGTAATGGAATCAATTTAAAAAATGCTCAATGGTAGAGAGAAAATTGTGAAAGGGTGTCTACTTAACGAACGAATGAGAGTATATGAATAAGTGTGATTCCGTTTCATTAAATAGGGAAAAATAAATGATCATTGTGAAATGACCTTTATGCTCCTACCATAAGCCTAATTCCATTTATGGATCCCAATGCACATGTTATGAGCAAGAAGGGGGACTTAGCCGATATAATGAAAAACGTGCTAACCAAATAGTCATGACTCATCACAATTCCATAAGGTGCACTAAGGCCCACACTAGCTAGCACTATATTCGCAATCAAGGTCAAAATCTATCTAAATAACTAGACCAATATTAATTACATTAATACACCTTTATAAAAAAATTAATTTATACTCATTGATAAAGCCCACATTACATGAGCTTATAAAATAAGCTAACAACATGTTGTATGGAAAGACAACTTGCAATGACTATCAAGAACCTGTGAAGGGTTCGATGCCATTGTTGGTTTTTTGGTAGCTCTTAATAGTAGGGAGAAATGCGCAACCTAACGGAACCAAATGGTTTCATATTTTCTTATATTGAAATAACAATTGAAATAGCAACATAAACAACAGAATAACAACTCAAAGGCTTACAAACACAACAACTCAAAGGCTCACCAACACAACAACTTAAAGGCTTATAAATGCAACAGCTTAAAGGCTTATAGACTCAACAGCTCCAAGGTAAAAAAAAAAAAAATTTATAGAGCAACTCTTCTACACAAAAAGCAATCACTTAAAAATAATGACTCATTGCACATTTAGAAACATCCTACTACCTTACTTATATAACAAACTTACCATTATTACCCTTGAATAGTTACCCACGAAAGACAATTTTTTTTTTTCTTGCACATAATCCTCCACATTTTGCTTTAACAATCACCACTCTTCGTCTAACCACTCTTCCACATTTTTCTCCATACAATGACCCCTCTCCACGTCTAACTACTCTTCCACATTTTTCTCCATTTAGCTTTAATCACTCTTCCATGTTATGTACTCATCAAAGTGGTGACAATTCCAACAACTCTTAAAATGGAGTAGTTTAGCTTGGGAAGCTTGAATTTTTTGATACTCTATAAAGTGAGAATCAATCATGGCTTGATATTTTTCCTCCAAGCTTTCTAATCTCTCTTCATAATTTGCCATTACTTGCACCATGTCTTGGTCTCATTTTCAGTCGTCAAATTGATGTCTCTTGATACTATTGTTAGGACTAAAGCCTTAATCACTCAATATAATCAATATAAGACAAGAATTCCAAATGAAGAATGTCTCATTTATTAAGCTTAAACTAATTCAGCAACAATAATAATCAAAAGTCCAATAATTCAATCCCAAACCCAATAATTGACAATAAAATACTACAAGGCTATGGCTAAACTATAAGAACAACAACGGCTAAAGTTAGGGAAATTGTTGAAAGCTAAATTAAGTTTTCTCAAATGCGTGTCTTCTCCTAACGACTGAGATTTTCTTGTATTTATTTCTAACTTTTTATCCTAGGTTATTTGAGTAGGCCTTTTTCTTAAGTTATATTTTGCCAACCTAGGTCATAGCAGTGTGGCACCGAGAGAGTATTGCTCCAAACATGGCTTTAAGAGGAACACAGGTCAAGCGTTGCGAGCACAAGCGAACCCGATATCACCCAATCGAGAACTAAAGCTAAAAATTGTAATGAAGTTCCAAAATACTACAACCAAAAAAAAAAACAAAAACACAAACCTTTCTCAAATGGAAATGGGCTGGAATTTAGGGATGGCTTGGAGAGCTAGAAAAGTTACCGGTAGAGTGCAGGGAGAGGTAGCATTATTCTTGTGAAGAACATTGCATGGTGTGCGAGCATGCGTGGTGTCTGCAGCAAAGGCTGGCACGACGGGGTGCATTAGGGTGGTGGAGTGATAACTCTATATTTTATAGAGTTATTAATAGTATTTTAGGTAATGTTTAATATAGTTTTTATTAAATTATATTTATATTTAATTATATTTAATTATATTTTGTTATTTTATACATCAAACCCAAAAGAGAAGAAAAAGAAGCAATAAATCATGAAATATGTTCACCATTTATCACATCACTTATCTATGAAGCACGTGAGATCCTTGACAAAGAAAAAGAAGGAAAAGAGAGGAAACATGTGGGACCTATGTAGAAGAATTGATGAAGGTGAACGTGAATTACAAAAAATGGACAAAGAAAAGTCAAAGAAGAAAGAGAAAGGAGGATAGCTGGACACGTGAGGAAAGAGAAAAGGCTTTTGTCAAGTAGCTTTTATTGGGACCACAGGACGGATGAAGGGAGAAGGCTGGACAGGAGAGAAACGAAATAGAAAACAGACCGCAAAGAGAGAGGAGAGATTCCAGAGATTAGAAGCTCGCCGGAAAAGCAGAGGCCACGCGCAATAGCGCGGGACTCTAAAGACACCGAACGGTCGGGTGAAAGCCGACCATCGCGTCATTTTCCGGTGAAGGCACCCTTTTCGCCTGACACATTTCCGGTGCTCAAGAACCCTTTTTCTGGCCATTTTAGGGTGTTTTCGGGTGAGGAAGGAACGAATATGCTAAATTGGTGTGATTTCTAGCGGTTCTGGAGCAATCTTGCAGCGGTTTCTGTCAGTTTTCAGCGGAGAACGGCGAATGCCATCCGAGCCTTCTTTGCTAGATCTATGCCATTTTGCTGCATATTTGGGCGATTTCTCAGCAGATCGGCAGTCCAAGGATCGTGACCGGCAATTTCTAGAGGTTTCCGTGAAGAATGGTGGCGGCGTACGGCGACTCGTGACCGGCGACTGGCCCGCGCGTGGCGGTGGCACGTGAAGGCGCGTGGCAGCTTAGTTTCACCCCATTTTTCAAACAGAATCTTCTTCTCCCCCTGATGTGCAGATTTGTGCAATCCTTTTTGTGATTTGAAGACATTTTTGGTGACAGCTTAATGTTTTTAATTTACAGAATGTGTTGTTTAATTTCCTACATTGTTCTTGTTTGTGTAAATATGATGTTTTAGTTTATTATGTTAGAGCTACGATGGAACCTAATTATAACGTATGAATGTTATGATTATTTATGTTTTGTGAGATATTTTATGAATGTGAAGTTGCATGTTATTGATCTTAATGCATTTAGGTGACTAGCTACCACTTAAATGATATGATTTGCATGTTTGAGACCGACAGGAGATAGCATGCAGTTGCTTCATGTAATATGCAACCATAAATTAATATGGATAGAAATATACCATATGATTTGTGTGGCTTTAGGTGTAAACTGGAATATTCATAAATCTTAATGCATTTAGCTTATTTAATTCATATGCAAACTCACAGTGAGTTAATGAGCTAAGTAGGTTCACTATACCTAGACATAGGATAGTGAATAAGTTAGGAGATTCCGCCATCACATAAGTAGAATTAATCTTGCTAGCATGGATGATCGACATTTGTACTTAGTAATTAGGTGAAATCGGACGCTCTAGCATCTTTGTTAATCAAGTTAGGTTAAATTTAGTTCTTTAATCAATGTTTTACCATTTCGATTTGCTAGATAAGCTCTAGAGACTATTCACCGTTAGTAATTAATTAGTTTAGTAATCATCAGTCCCTGTAGGACGATATTTGTACTCATCATTATATTACTTGTTCAACATATACACTTGCATGTTAAAATTTCACCGAACATGGAGGCGTGATCAGCAATCTTGAAACATGTCTTTCTGTTGTTTGCAAAACGCACTACTCCCTATTATGTCCGTCCCATTTAAGGTGATGTAGCCTTATAAATCACTCCTTCTGAGTGTTGGACAAATGCTTTTGTTTGAGTCTTGAAAAATGCATTATAGTGGACGAAACTTTACCACTTCCTTTTTTTTTTAGCTCTATCTTTTCTTCCTCAATCATGAAAAGTGATGGATTCAAAATATTATAGTACTAAGGGAATCACAAAGTGTATTCTTTTGGCATTTAGAGTATTAAGGAGAACACACTTCTTATAATCTAAATAATGTTTAAGAGTTTGAGTCAAGTGGCCCAATGACATCTGGGAACTCTACCTTATAAGCAATAGGTGTTTGAGCCCTTATTTCCAAATTAATTCCTTAAATCTCTCCACCATGTTTTTTATATTTAAAAAAAAAGGAAAAGAATAAAAAATTAATGTCTAAGGAAAGAAAAAAAAAATAGAAGAAGAAAGAAATTCTTAACGCGGGTTGTCTCCCATGTTAAGTTTAAGGCTTGTAATTTGCACTGTAAGTTTTGATGAATACCAATAGCTGTGCTCTCATCCAATAACATGTACCAAATTCGTCTATGCTCATTCTTAAAATTTCTACAAGAATCATCATCATTGAGAAAATCAAGATTCTTTTATTGATGTAGGCAACTGTGGTTGCTTGCATGGTAAAACAACAACCACAAGTTCCCTTGATCTTCATCCTCAGTAAAAGCATAAGAAACACCAACACTAAGTGAGGAATCACCTCCTCGCCTTCTATTCATAGTTCTCTAACAAGAAGCTAAAGAAGCAACCACCTTGCCAATTACACTAATTAACAACATATGACAAAGTTTTTTTTGAATCACAACACTCATTAAGTGTTATATCTAAATTTTAGCTCATAGCTAACAAATTTCAATCTGTAATTGACATAACTGAATGGGAAAATTTGGCATCAAAGGAGGATTCAAAGAGTAGGTCTCCATTAACGCCTGAAGTTCTTATCCTAGCATTAACCCTATCTTCTTTGAGCCTCACCAAAGTGTAGGTTGTTGACCGGCTAAGGCCCCAAGAACGGGAACCACCATGGATGGATTGTCATATGTACCACACATGTATCAGTTGCTACGGTGGTGATAACAAACAAAAGTGTGAAAGTTGTAATGAACTCGATTGCAAAGGCCTACCAATCGCTTCCAGAAGGAACAGTAACTCCACCACCCATGAATGGATGGAACACTCTGTTAAGAGGAACAAAGAGACCTGATTGAGTGGAAATGATGAAACCACTTTGATTCATAATCAAGGTAACTACAAGATGTTCAAAGGAAAAAGTGAATGAAAAAATAAGTGCATATAGGTACACAGTAAGGAAGGGCTATAGTGGGCCCTGTGGTGTGTGAACATACAAGAATGAAATGGGCTTAAGATTATAAAAGCCCAAACACAATATCATTTACAACAGGCTCCCTCAAACTAGTGGTAGATACAAATCGAAGGCACCTAGTTTTTCAAGAAGGAAATGATGTTGTTGTATGCCTAGTGCCTTGGTTAACAAGTCAGTAGGCTAATCTCTCGTTGATATATGCGCAGTGTGGATGATGCATGCAGCTATCTTCTCTCAAATGAAGTGGTGATCAATCTCAATGTGCTTAGTCTTCTCATGCAAGACAGGATTAGCTGAAATCTTCATGGCTGATTCATTATCACAATAAAGTGTAACTGTTCAACGCAAGGGTACCTGCAAATCTCGGAATAGTCCAAGTAACTAGATAATTTCACATGTAGTTGATGCCATAGCCCGATATTCAGATTTTGTGGATGATCGGGAAACATGAGATTGTTTTTTGCTTTTCCATGATATGAGAGAATCACCAAGCTTAATGCAAAAACCAGTAGTAGAGTGTCCACCCATAAGACAAAAACCATAAGTTGCATCAAAATAAGCAACCAACTCTAATCGACTGCCACACTTCATTAATAAACCTTGACCAAGAGCTCGCTTAACGTACCTGATTATCCTAGGTGCAGCTTCAAGATGAGAAGCCTTTGGGGCATGCATGAATTGACTTAGGAGACGTACTGCAAAGCTGATATCAGGTTAAGTGACTATGAGGTATATCAATCGTCCAACAAGGCCCTGATAGTTTGTAATGTCCTCAATAAGGGTATCTCCTTCCTTTTGTAAGAACTCATCATACTCAGCACTAGTGAATTTGGTATTTTGTTCCATAGGAGTATCTGTGGATTTGCATCCAGAGAGTCCATAATCTGATATCAATTCTAGTGCATATTTCCTTTGATTCATCACAATTTCATGTTTGGACCGTGCCATTTCCACTCCAAGAAAATACTTAACAAGGCCTAAATCTTTCATGAAGATTATAATGTCCTCAATGGGGGTATCTCCTTCCTTTTGTAAGAACTCATCATACTCAACACTAGTGAATTTGGTGTTTTGTTCCATGGGAGTATCTGTGGGTTTGCATCCAGACAGTCCATAATCTGATATCAATTCTAGTGCATATTTCCTTTGATTCATCACAATTTCATGTTTGGACCGTGCCATTTCCACTCCAAGAAAATACTTAACAAGGCCTAAATCTTTCATGAAGATTGTAATGTCCTCAATAAGGGTATCTCCTTCCTTTTGTAAGAACTCATCATACTCAGAACTAGTGAATTTGGTGTTTTGTTCCATGGGAGTATCTGTGGGTTTGCATCCAAAGAGTCCATAATCTGATATCAATTCTAGTGCATATTTCCTTTAATTCATCACAATTTCATGTTTGGACCGTGCCATTTCCACTCCAAGAAAATACTTAACAAGGCCTAAATCTTTCATGAAGAATGTGGAACAAAGATATTCCTTGAGTTTGGATATTGCTGCTTCATCTCCTTATGTAATGATCATATCATCAACATAAAGGAAAACAATCAAGATGCCATGAGTACCTTGCTTAAGGAAAATGGAGTAGTCATCCTGTGAATGACTGAAACCAGCTCTAAGGAGGGCTTTTGTAAACTTTTGGTACCATTGTCGAGATGCTTACTTGAGACCGTAGAGAGAATTTCTAATTTATATACTTTGTTCCCTTTAGTATGGTGGAGTCCCTTTGGAAGCTTTGTGTAGATTTTAGTGTCAAGGTTACCCTGAAGAAAGGCATTGAATACATCCATTTGGTGCATATCCCAATGTCGAATAGCAGCAAAGGTAGTGAGGATACGAACTGTAACCAATATCCCAACAGGTGTAAAAATATCTTCATAATCAACCCTTTCTCACTAGCTATATCCTTTGGCTATTAAGCAGGCCTTGTAGTGATCTATGGTGCCATCAGCATTGTGCTTGATTTTGTAGACTCATTTGCAACCAATAGCTCGTTGACCTGCAAGCAAAGAAACCAAATCCCATGTCTTGTTTGACTCTAATGCTCTAATTTCCTCAATCATGGCATTCTGCCATTTAGGATCTAAGACAACCTCTTGGTAGGAGGCTGGCTCAACAAGGGCAGAAATGCATGAGATAAAGTGATTATGAGGATTGGAAAGGCGATGGTATGACATGACATCAGATATAAAGTGTGTAGTGGAGGAGGTAGAATGTGAACATATATAGTCGCGAGTCCAAATAAGGGGTTTTAAGGTTCTACTTAGCCTGGAGGCAATGGAAGGAGGTGGCACCGTCTCAAGAATGGAGGTGTCAGGAGCAATGTTAGAAGTGGACCCAAGAGCTGGATCAGTGTACGAGACAATGGCAAGTGAGTAGGGTCTCTGCAAGTTAGTGTCTGAAGATGTAGATGGAAAAGAATCATATGGATCAAAACTATGATGTAAGGAGGGAGTGGAATGATTATAAAGGAAGTGGGACTCGTGAAAAACAACATCCCGACTAACAAAGAACTAACTTGTGGCAATATCAAGTAAACAATATCCCTTCTGAGTGGAGGGATATCCTATAAAAACAAAAGTAGTGGAACATGGACCAAACTTGTTCTTCTAAGTAAGATGTGCAGTATAGCAAAAACATCCAAAAACTTGAAAATGATAAAGAGATGGAGACTTACCATAAAGTTTCTCAAGGGGACTTTTCTCATGAAGAATATGAAAAGGAGTTCTATTGATCAAGTATGTGCCCATGAGGAGGCACTCACTCCAATACCGAATGGGACAGTGTGCTTGAAAGCGAAGAGCCCATGCAACATTGAATAAATGTCGATGTTTGCGTTCCACCACCCCATTCTATTGAGGGGTGTAAGGGCATGAACTTTGGTGAGTAATACCTTGAGAATTAAGGAAATTAACACATGTAAAGCTAAAGAAGTCTTGAGCATTGTCTGTTTGAATGCTCTTGACTAGTGTCCCAAACTGAGTGTGTATCATGGCAATGAAACACTTAAGGTGATTGAGTGTTTTGGTTTTGAGGGTCATGAGATATAACCAAGTGCTACAAGTGTAGTCATCCATAATGGTGAGGGGGTATTGTGCACCTGAGTGAAAGGGGGATTTGTAAGGCCTCTAAATATCTACGTGAATCAACTCAAAAGGTGTATGTGTGAGTGAGGTGGTAAGAGGAAATGGTGTGCGAGCATGTTTAGCTAGAGGACAAATATTGCATGCTTTAATATCATGTAATGAAGACATATCAATATCAGCAAGAAATCTCATAGCATTAAAGGAGGAGAAAATGACTGCAGTTTAGCCATTGCATAGGCTTGCATAGCAAACAGTAGGTAGTTTGCGTGCGCAGGTTGCTGGAAGAGTGGGCGCCCATCGGGCGTATAAAAGGGGCGCCCATCAGGTGCGTAATAGGGGCCAGGCCTACTTGAGTAGAATGCGCGCCCGAGTGGGTTGCCAAGTGCAACACGCGGGCCAGGTAAGTGGGCGCACGAATTGCATGCGCGCGGGTTGGCTAGATAAGCGTGCAAGTCACTCGAGCATGGGTCGCCCAGGATCAAATCGGGTCGCGACAATCCAACGTGACCGGTTTTGTAGGAGAGGAATTTTTGGTCAAGGAGAGACCAAAAAAGCTCGATTGGAGCACGAAAGCTATAGATTCTGGCCGATTTTGCTAAAAAACTAGCCATAGAGCTAATTCTTCATCCCTAGCCATGGAAATAGCATCTAAAAGGTAAGGGCTAGGCTTTGTGTTTTGAATTTGAGACTGAGTAGTGGTGTAAACCTCATCCAATCCGTTGAGAAAATCAACAATTTTTCCATTATCCTGGTAGCGACAAAAAGAAGGAATGGCAAGGAGCTCCGGGTAACAAATTGCAATGTAAGAATCCAAGCAGCACCATAATTGTTCCAAACAGAAGACATAACAATCCAAAGATTCTCCCTTTTGGGTGGCCACAACAAGAGCACACTTAACACTGGCAATTTCTTTCCCTCCTACTCTTTGGAATTTCTCTTGAAGATGGTTTCAGACTTCACGAGCATCATCTGAATATGTGAAGGTAGTGTATATGTCATGAGAAAGGGAAGTGAGTAGCTAAGAGAGAACAACTCCATTGTACCATTGCCAAGCTTCAAAGTAAGGGGAGAGGGCTATGGGTTGAGGCACCGAAAGATCAACAATGCCATACTTATTCTTACCCAAAATAGCATTCCTCATATCCCGGGTCCAACTGGCAAAATTTTCAGCACCTATAAGCTTTTCAGAGACAAGGAGCATGCCGCTTTGGTCTTGAGGGTAGAGGTAGAGAGGATCTCCAGGTTGGATGAAAGGTGGGAGAGAAGGGGGAGGAACAGAAACATGGGTAGAAGTTTGGTGACGTGACCATCTATGACGATGAGTTCGGTCTCTAGAATGATGCTGACAGGAACGACCCCAGGGGGATTGGTCAGAATCAAAGCTATGAGCCATAAAGAGAGGTTGAGAAATGGCACACCAAGTGTTTGATAAAACGCTTGAGTGGATAAAAGGGCAACATAAAGGTGCAGTAATTGGGGGCAACGGAAAAAATAAATATCAAGAAAGAATTCATGCTCTTGATACCATGTTAAGAAGAACAAAGAGACCTGATTGAGTGAAAACGATGAAACCACTTTGATTCATGATCAATGTAACTACAAGATGTTCAAAGGAACAAGTGAATGAAAAACAAAGTGTATATAGGTACATGGTAAGGAGGGGTAGTAATGGGCCTTGTGGTGTGTGAATGTACAAGAATGAAATGGGCTTAAGAATATAGAAGCCTGAACACAATATTATTTACAACACATTCCTTTGAGTGTGAAACCAGCGTATAAGGAAGCTAGAACCTGCACAAATATGTAGGCCGGCACTTGGGTCCAGGGGAAGTGACGAAGCAACGCGAATGATATGGTGGCACCTAGGTTGAAGTGTGCTCTATAGATGTCTGGTTGAGAGAATCATGGCCATCACCGCCAGCCCTACACAAGCCGCATTGCCGATCAATGCCTCTGCTCCTTGGTACTTCTTGTTTAGTATAGGTCTTGTAGCTGATGAGAACACGACAACAAATGTTCTGAGAAACTCCGCTCCTAGCTGCGTGCACCTTCATGCCCACAAGTACCATTACAACAAACTGTCTTCAGTTGAAAATGCTGGAGGACAACCGTAGGTAGGTGAAGCTTGTAGTGTATCATTAAGGACTGTTATGATCTTGAAACACTTGTAATATGCTTTCTAAACTTAAAGAACTAATATTTTTGGTAAAGCCTTTTAAAAAGAAGTGGAGCTAAACCTTTTACAATTCAAGTTAATTAGCTCATTCATATTCAATCTTGACAATTTTTTTTTTTTTTTCCTTTTTCTCGTATGTTGGCAGTAGGATTTAGACAGTGGCATCCACTCTATATTATATCATTATTTCTACTAAGGTAATTAATAAAATAATAATCATCATTTGACTGACATTCCACAATCACTTTCGAATTTCTTTTTCCGTTTACTCTTTGGCGGTTGGCAAGTGTCTACATTTTCTTTTAAACGTGACAACCATGATGAATATCTTGGCCAATTTGTGTTCGAACGTGACGAAACGTTACTCATTGCTTATGATAAGTTGTGTGCAGTTTTTTTCCCTACGTTTTCCTTCCCTGTTGTTGACTATGCTGTTCATTTCATTTAAAACCTTGGAGACAGTGACTATGCGATCAGCTGCTACATTATGCTCATTGCACCACCTAAAGAAACCATAAGAACTTCCCTACACAAAAAGGAGATTCTAACCGACTAAAGAAAGTTACTTGCAGAATGACCATAAAGTCATTATGTTTCACAACGCATGTCTTAGACAATGTATTCAGTAGAAAGGAAGAAAGCAAAATGACAAATACCTGCAAAGGAAAATTTTTATAAGACAGACCAAGAGAAGATGGATTACTATTCATGGTGAAAAAAGTTCTTCCTTATTGATAATGGTATCATCCAATTGTGGAATTGCAAACTGTAGACTGACATAATGTCAACTGACAACTCAAATTGGTTGAATTAAAAATGCTTCAGAAGTAGTTTTCACTAAACTTTCAGGCATATCTTTCCATAGTACCATCTAATTCTCTATAGTTCAATGACATGATATCTTGAAACTTTTACACACTAAACATAAGCTACATAGTAAAAAAATTTCACTTTAAATGTTCCCGAATCAAACAAATCAATTACGGATTTTTTACCATAATTTATACATATAATCAAATAGCCCATCCTATATCCTACAATTTTGGCCATTTTTTAGCATAATCACTTCCATTCTACCTCTTTTCTTGTCTTCTAAGCACCATCTTTCCCCACTCCCTTTAAAAAGAAAAATGGGAAAAGAAAAGCAAAAAAGGAGGGATTGGAAGATATAAAAGAACAATTAAATGCACAGATTAAAAGAAATTCAAAAAGATTTCATGGACTCTTAACTATAAGCTTTTGCCTCAAATGAACATCTTATAGACTCAAGAAACCATACAAAAACTACAAAGAAGGCATAGTAAATGCACATTATATTAAAAATCATCACAAGCAAACCAACCCTTAAACCCTAATGTTCCATAATTGAATATTTATATCTAATCTAGTGGAAGTTATCATACCAATATCAGCAAGCTTATGCAAGAATGCCAATACATTACTTTTAAATGAAGTTACCAATGACCCACATCACAAAACTTGGGGCTACAAATTTTTCCAGGCTTTGATGCATGCCAAGGATAAAATAAGGTGACATGAAAAATCAATTTACTGAAACTCAGACTTCTCTCTGAACATTTTAAGTATTTTCATCTATTATCAAGTTCCTAGTTTCAGTATGATCAATAAGCATAAGGATGTCACTGCTTCAATAGTGGAGACCAGCTATCACCCTGAAGCTATTGACCATAAAGTCATTTCCACATCAAATACCATATAATCAAACCTTCGTTTCTAACTACAAAGCAGGGGGAAGGTGTAATGCGCTCAAAAGTAACCTTCTAAAAGCACCAACTCAGTGTTTTGAATTCCCTACTGATAAACGACCCACGAGTGCGGCAAGGCATTTACTGCAGGCTATTCATTCACAATCAGAAGGCAAAATTGGGTCTTCGAAACCCCTTATGATAAAAACCATAGCCCCCTAAGAAAATGTTGACACATTTTAGAACCAATCCTTGATATTCACATGGTTTGCCTCTATGAACAGGTCAAAGAAAGTATATTAATAATCTCAAAGTTATAAGTTCCATCATCAAGCAGGTGCTTTAAGAAGACTCAACTCAGGCGATTACTCATTAAAAAAAAAAAAAAAAGGAATAGAAGAAGTAACTTTAACTATCGTACAGTGAAAAAGAAAATCAACAGCCTCAATAATAAACACCTCACGTTCATGAAAACTCTAGTATTGAATTACATCTTCGAAGTATCCTGAAAGAGAAAAGTTTCGTTCTTGATAAGCAGCCTCCAGCAACCTGTTAGCTGCCTATAAATCAGAATCATGCTTGAGAACAAATCTGGCATACACAAGCAGCAAATTTTGACTCGGACAGACAGATACAACGGTATCTTTCTTCTTCTTTCTATGATATAACATGATCATCAGGGCTATAGAAGAAAATCCATCATGTCAGCTGGTTAAAAAGATATGTTTCAATGCAAGCAAAAAGTGCACTTCTTACTTATATCAGGTCCAGAGAAAAATATAACAGCCAGGAAATTACAGCATAAGAGTGCGACAGTATTATTCCCAACTTAGACTAAAATGCTGAACAATATACATACGGCGCACCAGAAACTCGAAACTGCATAAAATCTCGTGTATAACCATTACCTGATTTGCAGGACAGCGATAGAATTGCTGGCCGACATTTTTCCCTGCTTTTGCTGTTAGAATCAAGCAAAAGCCAGCGCCACATGGACAAGGAAGATCGGGAAGCGAAGAATTAGACCAGCTATTTTCTTTCCCACCACCCATGGTTATGGTTCCAGAAGCATTGTCGCACCACTCAAAGAAACCACAGCCCCCATTTTCCTACGAAAAGAAAGAAATAATTAAAAAAAAAAAAAAACTTTAAAGCTTGCAAATTAATTTTTCCAATTGTTTGAACCTCGTTTCCAGTGGTTAGTTGGCAGCTAAACAGAGTAACCATGGCAAATCTGTTTACGAACCTGTCTGAGAGGGCATTTGTAGAACTTTCTGCCCGGATTTTTTTTTGGGTATTTGCAGTGAGAACCAGACAAGGTCCGTTTCCGCAGGGGCATTGCTTCTCAGGAATCGACAAGTTGCTCCCGAAATTACTATTACAGCCTCCTCCTCCTCCTCCTCCTCCTACCGCCACTTTGGCATCGCAATCGCGCGCCCAATGGCCAGATTTCCCGCATTTGAAGCACGAAGAAGAACCATAAACGTCGGCGTTTCTGGAAGAGACGGCTTGTCGAGAATCAACTGGAGCAGCGAGACCTTTCAGAGCGGCGGTGTACTCGCCCTCCGGATCCACCTTGCGCCGCTTGGCGGAGGAGATGGAGAGCGCATGGGCCTCAGCCGCCGCCACCTGGGAGAGGAAGTCCACGTCTTCCTCCTCCTGAACTTCGATCCTATACTCACTCTTCGTCTCCACCTTATCGCTCATCCCTTGCTTTCTTCGTTCTGCGATTCTAGCATTATTGATTTACCCCCTCCGTTTTCCCTCCTCTCCCTTTCCCTGGATATTCCCGCCTTTTCGTTTTCTTACTTCATTATTATTTTTAATTTCGATCTTCTTTTGGGCTCTTGAGATCGTTAAAATTCTTTTTTCTTCGTCAAAAGTTTCTAGAATTTGTCAAAATTTATGAAAACTTTAGTCATAAAGTTGAATTAGATAACTAAAAATGCTAATCAAATGAATATTAAATGTCCAAATATAAATCATTTAACTAGAAAAATTGTTTAATTTATTTTAACAAAACATTAATTATTATGTAATCATTTTCGTTTTTCAAGGTATAATTGCAAGGACCCAAATACTACACAATCATTTGGTAGGGAAATTTTAACATTCATGTATTTAATTTTGATACTTTAAAACTAAGGGATCACATAAAAATAGAGAAAGTTGCTAAAACATCATGTTCTTATTATGGTCCAACTCTACATAGAGAGAGGTACACAACCAAATCTTTTATTTTAATATTATTACAATAAAATGGGATAAAATTTTGCACTCCCACTAGAACTTCTTCTGAAGATATTCAACAATATTTTTGTCAAGTTGGAAGGCCTTGGCAAGCACATTAGGATCAATGGGAGGATCAGATCCAAAAACAGCATTGGCAATAGTGATGACCCCAGCGTTTTGGCTGCTCAATCCGGCAAAGGCAACAGCATTGGTGTGTCCGACGTTGACCTGGAAGTGAATGAGACCGATTGGGAAGACAAAGACATCTCCCTTGTTTAGAACCTTGGTGAAAAGGCGGTTTTCTCCGTTTGCTAGGTTGGATGTGACAAAACCAACTTCAAGAGTACCCTCTACGACCACTAGAATCTCAGTTCCACGAGGGTGGGTGTGGGGAGGGTTCTGGCCATATGGTGCATAGTCGATACGGACTAGAGATATGCCGAGGGTGTTGAGACCTGGGATTCTATCTACGTTCACAGTAGTGACATTCGACCCAACTCGACCGCTCGTGTCTCCGGCGTTTTGGAGCCCTGAGGTGAAAAAGTCTTCTGCCTTGACAAGCTCAGGATCCTTGCAGAATTTGCCATTCACGAACACTGAAGAGAAGACATTGAGATACTCATAATAAGAAAGCAATTTATGAGGGTGTTTCTTTTCTTGATACCATAGTTAAGCAGAAGCTTGATAAATGAACGAGTAAATACAAGTATATACCTCCATTCTTGGGCTCGTCAACTGCGACACAGAAGTCCTGAAGTGGGCTAGGATCGTAGGCAGAGACAAAGGAGGATGTCAGTGCCAAGACGGCTACAATTGCAAGGAAACAGACTCCTTTCGCCATGTCTAAGTGTTTAACTTCTGTTCAATGATCTTGTGTTGGTAATGGGTGAGGAAGTATGTCCCGGAACATCTATATTTATAGTTAACAGCCATTGAGCAGGTCTATGGCTCAGCCAAGGTTAACACAAGAAGTCTTTAGTGGTTACCTATTTAATATGACAAGGACGAAGTCCTCAACCACTAGGGCAGACTTTCAACATTGTCTGGTTTGTTATTCTCGAGCCTTTTCTTCTCTCCAGACGGACTTCTTCTTCTTATGCTTAACAAATTTTGACAAATGCCCATGTTTTTATTTTTTTTATTTTAATTGGGTTATGCCTCTTCAGTAACGCGACATATTTGTAAAGGAGATTTGTCAGGCGACGACGGAATGTTGACATCTAGATGCTGAAGCAGTCAAATGGTGCAATTTGAAATAAGAAAACTTAACTATCAAGAATAGAAACAAAGATCGAGTAAAAGAAGAAGAAATAAAAACTCTTTCATTCCCACTTGATCGCACTTGGTGGTTGTACGCAATGCAGTAGTTAATAAACAATAGAACAAATGTAAATAAATATCTAAAGCCACGTCAGTTACGTGTACAATTATTGTCTCCAAGTTAAAAGAAACATATGTATTTGAAAAGGTCATGTAATTGGAAATCGTTCAATGATTTCTGCATCTCGGTAACAAAGCTTTAAGCGGCAAGATAATTATATTTCTGGCGTTGCATGTTAATGGCATTTATTAATTGAATTCATATGATGAATATGAATGGTGGTGGAAATTAATGAAGTGACCTTCTTATCTAATCTACTCTGATACCGTTACCTTATCTATCCAGAACTTCTCTGGTAAGAAGTCTCTTTCTCTATTTTTCTTTGGATGAAATTCAACTGATGATCATATTTTCCTTGCTGGCAACCACCAAGTGTGAAATTATACCACCCTGCAAATGAAAAGCACCCTATCAATTCGTGGTATTCATGGGACCTAGGTCCTCTCCGCAACTAGATAAATCTTGATGGACTATGTGATTAACACATCTACCTTTAAATTTAGACAATCCCAAAAGACTTGTAATATAATTTGAGAGCAACCAAAAATAAGAAATAAGAAATAAAAATAATAATAATAACAAAAAGACACATTTGTTCAAAAAAATGATAATTGTTGAGTCATTGTCATAAAATCTACAATTTGATGAAAAAGTTAATTTACAAGTTGGAATGATATTTTTGACATTTAAACATCATTAAAAGATTATAATTTTTTTATGTAAAACTTTTGTTCTACAATATTCCCTCATATATTAATCATACCTTACACTTAGGGTTAAGTGAAGTAGAATAGAAAATTTCCTATACGTAGAGCATATTCTAAGGACTCAAAGTTGAATGGCACTTTAAATTAATGATCATAGACATTAATATTATGTTAAATATATTCAAAGTTTTATATAAGAATCATATATTTGGTTGAAAAGACATTTTTTACATTTACATATTGGATATGTTTCTAATAGAATATGACTATTTGTAATTTGCAACTTGATAATCTAGAGAGGGAGGCATCTCAAGAGAATTCCCACGTGAAACATGACAATCTTTTGCATGAAAACAATCAATTTTATCTGTTATTAAACACCTACTATTTTTGCTGAAATTTGAGTTCATAGTTAATAATATGGACTAGTCTATTTTTTCTTTAGGGGTGAAAGTTATGCTTGCTTTGCATGGGGTTGTTGTTTCCACCAAGACATAATCAGCACGTGCTTGCATCAAAGTCAATGCCTTCCCCTATGGCCTTGGCATAAAGCTTTCTAGCTTGATAGTTAATCTTTTGCCAATTTCAACATCAACTTTTTTGAAGAGAAACATTCTCTTTCACTATATTAAAAAAAAAAAAAAAAGAGTCTTGGAGAATAAATTTTGGGTTTCATAAGAAAGAATGTGTTATTTTCAATCTAATAAAGGAAGTTCAACATCCTTATCATTTGTCAAAGGTAGCTTTCTTAGATCACGAAACAACCTTCCTCATTAACTAAAATGTGTAGCCAACTCAAATAAGCTTCATTATGATGATTTTAAATACATGGCCTTCAAGATCAAAGTAAATGCATTAAATAATCATATATATCTCAATCCAAGATGCATTCACAGCAAATCATTCAAGGAATGTATTAAACAGTTTAGCAATAAGTTTCATTCCTTGAATCACAACAAAGATCTATTCTTCTTTCAACAATCATTGTTCAATTACTTATATTAAATGGGAAACATCATACTAGCAAGCTTTGTGATTTTCCTTTTCTCATATTGTTTCTACAAAAAAAAAAAAATCAATGAAAAATTATAGAAGTAGCTACTAGCCATTTCCTAATGTTTTATTCGTTAGTGTGTCAAAAAAAAAAAAAACAAAGAACAAAGCTTGCTTGGAGGCATATAGGCTGGAATTCAGGAACAACTCAGGGAGGTAGAAAAAGGTACCGGTAGAGCATAGTGAGAGGTAGTGTCATTTTGGTGAAGAGTGGTGCTCAGTGCTAGAGCATGCGTGGTGTCTCTAAAAAGGCCGACGCGGTGGGGTAGGTCACGGGGGTGAAGGTGCAAGTAGCAAACTTGAACATATCTTTCTATCATTTGGGAAAGGCTCTAAATTCCCATTAGTGTGTGTCCTATTTTAGGCAATGTAGCCTTATAAAATCTTTCACCTTCTTCTGATCATTGGACAAAGGGTTTTTAAGGAGTCTTTGAAAAATGCATTGTGGTGGATGAAACTTTTGTCATGAGCAAGGTGTTTTAGAAAGAGGAATTGTGTGGGCCTTTTACTAATACGGTGCATTGAATAAAAGGGCAAAGGAGTCTTTTCTGACTTAGGGCAACAAGAGAAAAGACTCATTTACAAGAAAGTCAGGCTTGAATGGAAGCTTATGCCAATAAGAAAAGAATATAATGTGAGTTTGCTATTGGTGATTCCATATATTTGAAGATTTAGCCTTACCGCTAATACTCTTTATCCTAGAGAAGAGATTATAAGTCATCCCCTCGCTATTATGGTCCTTTTATGATCACTCAAAAGGTAGGGAAGGTAGCATATAAGTTAGCCTTACCACCTAATGCTACAATTCACCTTACCTTTCATGTGTCACAGTTGAAAAAGACTATTGGTAGAATTCGTGAATGTTTTTTATACTTCTACTAATTTTCCTCCTCAGTGAGTGTTGGATCACCGCATTCCACTACAACCAAGGAGTGACCCTGTCACTTTACAACCTCATCATTATCCGTTTGTGTAGAAAGGAGAGATAGAAAGGATAACGAAGGAAATGTTGCTTGTTGGAATCATTCGTCCTAGCACTAGTCCTTTTGCTTCACCTATGTTACTAGTCAGAAAATAGGATGGGTCATGATGCTTTTGTGTAGATTATTAGGCATTGAATGAACTTACAATCAAAGATAAGTTTCCTATTCTAACTATTGATAAGTTATTGGATAAACTACATGAAGCCACATGGTTTTCTAAACTGGATCTAAGATTCGGTTATCATCAAGTAAGGGTGCATCTAGAAGATATTCAAAAGACAGCTTTTAGAACTCATCATAGTCATTTTGAATTCTTAGTTATGCCTTTTGGGTTGACTGATGCTCTAACAACATTCCAGGCACTTATGAATTCCACATTCCAAAAGTATTTGTAGAAGTTTGTTTTTATCTTCTTTGATGACATATTAGTATCCAACCTTGATTTGGAAAGTCATGGTAATCATCTACTTATAGTACTAAGCATGTTAAGAGAACATCAATTGTTTGCTAACTATAGTAAATGTGTCTTTGCTTAGAGACGAGTGGAGTATTTGGGGTATATTGTGTTAGTTGGGGATATAGAAGCAAATCCCCAAAAAATGGAGAGTATAATGTCCTAGCCACATCCCACCATAGTTAAAGAGTTATGAGGGTTTCTTAGATTGATGGGGTATTATAGGAGGTTTGTTAGGAATTATAGGTAGATCACTCGACCCCTAACGCAATTGTTAAGGGAATGTGGGTTCTAATGGACAAAGGAAGCTCAGAAAGCCTTTCAAAAGTTAAAGCATACCATGAGTTTGACACTATTATTAGTTCTACCTAACTTCAATAAGCCATTTGTGGTAGAGACTAATGCATGTTATGGAGGTATAGGAGCGGTTTTGATGCAAAAAGGGAGACCTATTACATTTGAGGTTGTCTACATATGAGAAAGAACTCTTGGCCATTGTGTTAATAGTGTAGAAATGGAGATCTTATCTACTTGGTAATTGCTTCATTATAAGGACTGATCATTCTAGTTTGAAATACTTACTAGAACAACAAGTTTCTACTCCGACACAACATAAATGGCTTAACTAAGCTTTTAGGCTTCAATTATGAAATCTAGTATCAACAAGGAAATAAGAATAGGGCACCAGATGCACTTTCTTGGCTTCCTCCAAAGGTTGAACAAGCAAAGCTTAATCATATTTTGGTGTTATTGCCATGTTGGATTCAAGAAGTAATCCAGAGTTATGAGGGGGATGATTAGTTACAACCTATCTTAGCAAGTCTTGCTGTGGATTTAGATAGTTAGCTAGGGTATGCATTGAGCGATGGGGTATTAAGATATAATGGTAGAATAATAGTGGGAAAACAAAGGGTTTTAAATTGTTTAGCACTTGCACAATTCGAGGGTAAGAGGACACTTAGAGATCTCAAGGACACTTAAACACATCCAGTGATAATTTTATTGGCTCACTTGAAATAAATGGTAACTACTTGTGTTCCTAAATGTGATATCTAATCAAAGATATAAGTCAAGAAAAGTACCATACCCAAGATTGTTACAGCCTTTACTACTTCTTGAACAAGCGTGGCAAGAGGTTAGTATGGATTTTATTAAAGGATTACTAAGAAGTGAAGGAAAAGATACCATTTTGGTAGTAGTGAATCATTTCACCAAATATGCTTATTTCATGGGATTGAGTTACCCTTTTTTTTGCTTCTTAAGTACCTATACTTTTCATGGATGGCATAAGGAAACTACATGGTATTCCTTCCATAATTGTGAGTGATTAAGATGCTTTATTTATTAGTAAATTTTGGGAAGAGTTATTCAGGATCTTAGGGGTTAAGCTCCATCATAACACAACTTACCATCCATAGACTAATAGCCAAACAAAAAGGGTTAATCCATGTTTGGAGCAATATCTAAGATGTTTCAGTGGGGAGAGGCCAAAATAATGGCATTCTTGGCTAATGTTAGCAAAGTGGTGGTATAACACAAATAATTACTCTTTTCTACGAATGACCCCCTTTAAAGCCTTGTATGGGTATAAACCGAGCCAACCTCCTTATCACAATTTTAGGCATGCTTAAACTGATTCTATTAGAAATTTTTTCCAAGAGTGTGTTCAGAGGGTGCAATTAATGAGTTCTCATTTATAGGAAAGTCAAGCTCAAATGGAAGCTTATGCCAACAAGAAGAGAATAGAATGTGAGTTTGCTGTTGGTGATTTGGTATATTTGAAGATTCAGCCTTACCGCCAATACTCTTTATACTAGAGAAGAGACTATAATTTATCCTCTTACTATTATGGTCTTCTTATGATCACCCAAAGGGTGGGGAAGGTAGCATATAAGTTAGCCTTACCACTTGATGCTACAATTCACCCTACCTTTCATGTGTCACAGTTGAAAAAGGCTATTGATAGAAAATGTAAGATGTATCCAAGAGTTCTATTGATTGATGGAGAAGGCAGATTGCTACCAAAACTGGTCAAAGTGATGGATTGTTATATCGTCAAAAGAGGAGATGAACTAAGCAAAGATCTTTTGATTTAGTGGTTTAAGCATCTAGAGTGTAATCCTACTTAATAAGATGTGGAATATATTTGAAGATAGTTTCCAACATTTAACATCAATCCTTGAGGGCAAGGATTTTATGGAGGGGTAGGTATTGTCATGAGTGAGGTGTTTTAGAAAGGGCAGAAGAGGAATTGTGTGGGCCTTTTACTAATGTGGTGCATTGAATAAAAGGGCAAAGGAGTCTTTTCTAACTTAAGGCAATAGGAGAAAAGAGGCAACTATAGTGTAGCTGGCATTTAGAGAATTCTATAGCTTGTGTTACTATTCCAGCGAGTCTAGCTTATGATCTAGTATTGGAACATTTTCCTTGTTCTTGTGTTTTTATTGTTGATTGTGAACTTGTTGTGGGGTATTAAGGCTTTGGATGATTTTAGGCTATTATGTTGCTGGAGTTTTAGGAGAAATCCCAGTTATCTCTTCATTGGAATTTCTTTGTTCTTACAACTTTCCCGTTTCTTCTTTTTTTATTTTCTTCCCTTCCTTTTTTCTTCCTTAATCGTGAAAATTGATGGACTCAAAATGGTGGATGTGACATAGAATATTTATATATATATATATTAGAAAAAAGTAATACATAAAAGATGATTTTGTTAATTTAATGCTTTAAAATTTTAAGTTAAATTTGTGTCTTTTTTTCATGATATTAAAGTTAAAACCTTTTGTTAACATGCCAATATATTTGGATAAAGAAAATTCAAATAGAAAATAGCATCATAGTGTTGATGTCCAAACTTACATTTTCACAAGGGTACATGTTGTGAAATGAATGATTAATCTTATATTATTAAGAAATTCATTGAAAATTTCAGTTCAATCTTATGCTTCTCACTTATGAATAAAAATTCTTGTAAGAAGTACTAACTCACACTATAGTAAGGGGACATGTTAAGTACTACATAGAAAATATAAAAAGTATAAAGGTAATATATAAAAAAACAACTTTTTTGACTTAATATTTTAAGATTTTAAGTTAAATATAAATAGTTCTTTATGAAATTAAAAAATATAATACCAACCAACTCACTAAGTATATTATTTTAGTATTGGAAGTATTAAGGAGGATAAAGTTCATACTATTTAAGTAATGTCTCAAAAAGAGAAGGAACAAAAAAATGAAGGAGAAATTCATAACATGGGTTATGGTCCCATGTTAAGTTTAAGTTGGTATTTTTCTCTTATACACAATTTTTAATGAATACAAGTAGTTATGTTTCCATCCAATGACATGTAGTAACTCCGTCTATGCTCATTCTCAAACTGCCTCACCTTCTATGCATACATTTGTAAGAAGAAACAAAAGAAGCAATCACATTATCAATTACGCTAATTAACAATCTAAGATCAAGTGTTTTTCATGTCACCACGTTTATAAGGTGTCATATCTAAATTTCAACTCTAGTATCAATAGTTAACATATTTCAAGTCATAATTGAAGAGTTGAATGGGAAAGTATAGAGTTAAGAGGATTCATAGAGCAAGTAGAGACTAACGCCTTAACCTCCTATCTTAGTGTTAGCCCTATCTTCTTTGAGCTTCATTATAGTGTAGGTATTTGACCCTGCTAAGGCTCCAAGAACAATTGCCACCATGTATGTCCAAAATCCTCTCTAATTTCTTGATGCAGTGGCAAACCCAATAGTTGGTACAGGATTCATTGATGCCCTAGGCGTAGTCTAACTAAGACAACCACACCTTCAATGTATCCTAGTCAAGAAGAAAGTAGTTGTTGACCTTGCCATAATTTCTATACCAACCATTTCTTCCACCTACCACAAAATCCTCACATGTGAGAAATGTAGAAACTGATAAGCTGGGATTTGGATAAACTGTTCTTCATTAAAACATAAACCAAGCTTACAATATGAACAAAGAGTAACGAAGAATTTGTGCTTCATTGTTTTTTAATGGAAACAAGAAAGAAATCAAATAATGCTATTCTATCTATAGGAAAGTGAGAATTGATGCTTAATTCTTGATCTTGATCATCCAATTAGTGTCTAGCAGCTTGCCTAGGTGAGTCATCCTCCTAACGGTCTCATACGTAAGGATGGGTTGGAAAATGTGTGCTAGCAGTGTAAGTGTGTCAAGGGAAATGGAGAAACTTATACCGCAAGTCATAAAATCCATACTTATGAGGTATCCTTCCACTAGGTCTCATCCATGTCAGGATCCTCAACAACCACCCTCAAGCTTGTGGCCAATAGAAGTCTAAGACCCCAAGGTTAGAAAGAAAATGATAATGTTGATGCATGTTCAATGGTTTGACAATAACATCAGCCAATAGTAGCTTTCCAATGTGATTATTACAATGCATGCATAAATTAACTAAGAAAGAAATATCAACGAGAGTCTGTTGGAAAATAAGGATTTTGTTATGACAAAATCTATTGTGAATTATTTATTGAAAAATATTTTTCATATGTACAAAAGAAAATTATAGGAAGTAAAAGGTGTGCAAATTCTAATATCAATCAATGATATTATAAAGTAGCCGGGTTCCTACATTCTTTCATAAAACATTTTCTTAAAGTGTTCTTAAGAAATCTATTTGTGAATGATGTTAAAAATATATTTGAATATATTTTAAGAAAAATGATACTTGGCTTTATGCACTTATAGGAATAAGGAGCTTTTATTCAAGCTTGATCTTAATTCAAGTGAGGTTATATGTTACATTAAATGTGAGCTTGCTAAATGCTTATATTGTTGGACCATGCTTATATTACTGAACCGTGCTTATACTACTGGACCGTACTTATATTGATGGATCGTGCTTATACTACTGGACTGTGCTTATATTATTGGACTGTGCTTATATTGCTGGATTGAGCTTGTTAAAAGCTAGCTCGTGTTCTGTTCTTATAAGAGACTTGGCCCATGTTCTATTCTTATAAGAAACTTAGCCCGTGATCTGCACTTACAAGTGACTTGGCCCATAATCTGCTCTTAGCCTGTGTTTTGACATTTGCCGTTCAAATCACAAGACGGTGCCATTCAAAAGACACACAAAAGCCTTAGCTTCTATTTGAAACACTAATTCCCTCTTTCTGTCTCTCTCACCGTAGTCACATCTCTGCTTCTCTAACAAGAAGATTTACAGAAGTTTTTAAGAGAATGTTAGAATCTGAAGCTCAGTTTGATGAAGAAGCTTATGTGGAATTAAAAAAGGTACAAGCTACATTCTCTCAATGGGAAGAAACCTATGATATGATGGGTATGGCAAAAATGATCTCTCGGTTCTTTATTTTCATATCATATATAAGAGAAAGCCATTCTATGTTTTGAGATGACATTTTTGAAGTGAATATCTTTGAGTTGTTATTCAAGAGAAGTTGTTCTTGAGCTCATTCCCCGTCCACTGTGAAGAAGCTTCGGTGATATCTTTGATACTCAGCTTATTATCACTTCTGTGTGACTATTCTTTATGATATATCTTTGTTTATGTACTAATCAAACATATATTATCATTTGCATATAAACTAAGTTGTAACTCCAAAACCCTAATATGAAAATACTTTGGGGGTTTTGGGACTAGAGCTTATAATTACATTCAATATCTTGTATAAGCTCTTGTATTACCATTATACCTCATTATATTTACATCTTTAAGGGATTTTTTATTTGAACTAAGGTTGATTAACCTTATATTGTATTCGGACTTGAGAATTCCTTTGAGAAGGAATTATTTGGATTAGAGAGAACGTTTTCTCCTAATCTAGTTTGAGTAAAGGAGACTTCAATCGGTTGGATTAAAGGAGAAGAAGGTGGACGTAGGACTCAAGGATTGAATGCCAAACCACCATGGTAAATATGGTGTTTCTTCCTTTTCCCTCTATTGACTTGAATGTTGCTTGCTATTTATTGCTAATTGATTTATCATTTACTTGATACTATCCGGCTATTATACTTGCTAAATAGTTGTGAAATATTTGATGATAATTTGCTATCTTATTGTTAAGTAACGTGTTACTTGCTTAGAATGTGCTTGCTTGATGCTTGCCTAATTTGTGTGACTTGTATAAGCACTCAAAATATTTTAGATAAAAAAAATTATTGTTAAGTCTTGGTTTAAACAATTCAACCCCCCTTCTTGTTAAGCCATAAAACCCAACAATTGGCATCTAGAGCCAGGTTCTCTGATTAAGAGGATTAACATCCTAGAGTAGATCCATAAAATGGCTTCTGACAAAGTTTAGCTATTACGGGGTTTAATAAACCTCCTCTGTTTGATGGCATTAATTTTAGGCATTAGAAACAATTAATGCAAGTTTTTGTAATAGGCCAAGATCCATAAGCTTGGCAAGTAATTAGGAAGGGTATTACATTACCCATGACTGATGAGTGGACTAAAAATGAAGCTAAACTAATGGGGTTAAATGCTAAGTCTATGAATATGATCTATAGTGGTCTTAGAGCACATGAGTTTAACAAAGTGTCCTCTTGCCTCACCGGTAAAGAGGTTTGGGATAAATTAGAAGTCATTTATGAAGGAACCAAAAAGGTAAAGTCTTCTAAAGTTACTATGCTTACACATGATTATGAATTGTTTGTTATGAAAGATTCTAAAACTATTAGTGACATATTTGGTAAATTTACCGAGATCATTTTTGAACTTAAATTGTTAGGAAAAACTTACACAAATGAGAAAATGCTGAGAAAAATGTTAGTGTCCCTACCCAAAAGTTAGGATCCTAAGAAGATGGCCATAGAATAAGCTCATGACCTAGATGTGCTGACCTTAGATGACTTTCTACGTTCTTTTAAAACTCATGAAATGCAACTTATGAGAAGAGAGAAAGAAAAGGAAAATAGAAGATCAATTGCACTTAAAGTGGAAGTTGAAAAGGTTGAAGCGGAAGAATTAGAAAATGATGAAGTAGCTCTTATAGCTAGGAGATTTAGGACATTTCTAAGAAAATGATTAAGTAGAAATATAGGACAAACTAGGAGGAAAAAAAAACAAATGAACCTAGGGAAAATGTGTGTTATGAATGTAGAAAACCAGGACACATCAAGGTTGATTGTCCAGTGATCAAGAAGAGAAACAACAAGAACAAAAAGAAAGCTATACTTGTTGCCTGGGAAGATGAAAACTCTTCATCCGATGAAGAAACTCAAGAAAAAGTTGCACATCTACGCCTAACCGCAATAGCAACTCTTGAAAGAGAAAATATTGAGGTAAGTGATTCTTGTAAGGTTTTATGGCTATCCAAGAAGGGGGGTTGAATTGGATATTTAGAATCTTAGCTAATTTAAATAATTTTTCCTTTTGATTTCTTGCTTACCAATCACAACAAGATTAAATGTCACAGTAATGTCAAAGCATAAGAAAATAAATCAGATCAGAAAATTCACACTCAAGAATTTCACGGTGGTTTGGCACTTTTCACCTATTTCCACCTTCTTCTCCTTTAACTTAAACCAAGTTGAAGTTTGCTTTACTTCAAACAAGGAGAGCACCTCTCCTTCACCCCGCAACTCCTCAAAAGGAGTTATACAGCTCACGGTTACAGAGTTAGGTTTATAAAAACCTTAATACATCAAGCTCATTCCTCAAATATATGATATGGGTGAGGATTTAAGCTTATCAGAAAGCTAATCGAATGTATACAGAGTCAATTCAAGCTCTAATCTCGAAAGCCCCAATTTTACAAATCTAGGGTTTCAGATTTACATTAATCTTTATGTGCAAATAATATTATAAATAATCTAGCACATACAAAGATCAATCTATCAAATGATATTCACAAGATAACGAGTGTAAGGAATATCACTGAAGATTTTTTTTTCCTTCAAATATTAACGAACACGGTAGCAAAAGCAAATCAATGAGGGCTTTTATCTCTTTTGATCAAATCAGCAAGAATATGTCTCAACAACTCCAAAATATTCATTTGAATCTCCCTTTTATAGTAGATATTCAAATGTTGAACACATTAGGGTTTCGGTTCAAACCTTTTTGAACTCCTTCCGTTGAGATTTGATAGACATGACATCATACTGCTGCAGATGGTGATTTTCCAGCAAAATAGCCTTTCTGACACTTAGTTGCCTCAACATTCTTCCCGTTGGAGTCGGCGTTGCGAGAGAGAGAGAGATCGAGAGGAGGAAGGCAGCTTTAGTCGAATGTGCTGCTAGGGCTTCAGATGGGTTCAATCATAAGAGCTTAAGCTCTTATCTGCTCAAGACACTGCCGTTTTGCATAAGTGACAGGTGCTGGGCTTCAGTTCTCACAAGCTTGCCTCACTTCTCACGGCTGGGCTTCAATCTTCACGGGCTCGCCTCACTTTTCACAGCTGGGCTTCAACCTTCACGGGCTCGCCTCACTTCTCACCGGCCTTATCTTTATGGATATATATATATATACATATATATATGTTTCATGTACCCATATATATAGATATATGGTCAGTCCAATGAAGATGTATACTCCAATGTAATGAGCCTTTGCTTTTCAAATGTACCTATAAGCACACCAATTCCAAGTATCAAATTTCTTTAAAATAACCAATAATATGAGTTAAGCTATTAATTAAGATATTCAAGGGGTGAATCAAATTGGCTTCATATTTGATGTTTGATAATGAAATGTAGGAACCCGGCTACTTTATAATATCATTAATTGATATTATAATTTGCACACCTTTTACTTCCTTTGATTTTTAATATGTGCACACAATTTCATATATTCAACATATATTCAAATATAATTTTATATTCAGCATATATTCAAATATAATAAAAAATTTCTCAATCAAAACATACAAGCACATGATTTTCAACAATCTCCCTCTTTTTGTTGATGACAAAATTTTCATATTGAATCCAACCAACTAGCACATGTTACTACTCGGTAAGCATAATCATGTATCCCAGCAATGTATATGCATAGCTACGATAAGCATATTCATGTTTACACAGATATTCATCAAGGTAAGTTCATTGATCACAACAAGTATGTTTATGCACACAATAAGGTGTAAGAGAGTTTATCCCACGTTCTGCACTGAAAGTCAGAAATGGTACATACATGTGCTATAATGTCTACAATGTACTCTCTCCCCCTTTTTAACATTAGCAAAAAGAACAGCACAGTGGAAGATAAGTAAGAAAGATGGATAAAAATGAAGAGTATAGTAGCAGAGGTCTGACCTAGTTCGGATATATAGATGGTGCTCCCCTTCAGGATAGGAACCGAATAAAGAACACATAAGCAAGGGGTAGAAAAAAAATTGCTCACAGATTTTAAGCAATATCATTAAGCAGACACATACCAAGCTCTCTTTGGAGAGTGGAGAACTTTTCATTATTCAATGGTTTAGTAAAAATATCAGCAAGTTGCTGGTCAGTCCTAACAAATTCAATAGAAATATAAGATTTTTCAACATGGTCACGAATGAAGTGATGTCTTATTTCTATATGTTTGGTTTTAGAGTGTTGTATCGGATTTTTAGTTAGATTTATTGCACTGGTATTATCAGACTTCAATGGAATCTTAGTAAAAGAAAGACCATAATCTTCTAATTACTGTTTCATCCATAGAATCTAAGTACAACAGCTAGTCGCAGCTATGTATTCTACCTCAGTGGAAGAAAGAGCAATGCTATTTTGTTTCTTGGGAGTGCTAAGAAACCAGCATATGTCCTAGAAATTGACATGTACCACTTGTACTTTTTCTATCTATTTTACAACCAGCATAGTCAGAATCACTAAATGCATGTAAATCAAACATAGTGTCTCTTGAATACCAAATGCCTAATGTGATTGTATCTTTTGGATACCGAAAGATCCTTTTAACAGCCTTTAAATGTTGTTCTTTGGGATTAGATTGAAACCGTGCACATAAATAAACACTAAACATAATGTCTGGCTGAGAGGCAGTTAAATATAGTAAGGAACCAATCATGCCTCTATACATTTTAGAATTAATACTAACTCCAACATTATCATATGACAAAGATGTAGATGTGCTCATGGGAGTATTTATTGGTTTAGAATCATGCATGTTGTATTTCTTGAGTAATTCCTTGGTATATTTAGTTTGACTTATGAATATTCCTTTAGGTGTTTGTTTAATTTGGAGTCCAAGAAAATAATTTAATTCAACCATCATACTCATCTCAAACTCATGTTTCATAGAATCTGCAAATTGTTCACACATAACAGAATTTGTAGAACTGAACACAATATCATCAACAAAGATTTGGACAATCAAAATCTTTTTCCCTTGTGTCTTAATAAACAACGTATTATCTACCTTCCTTTTTCTAAAATTTGTATTTAATAGAAAGGTACTCAGCTTTTCATACCAAGCCCGTGGGGCTTGTTTCAACCCATATAAAGCTTTAGAAAGCTTAAATACATGATCTAGACATGTGGGATCTTTAAATCTAGGTGGTTGTTCTACATAAACCTCCTCCTTGACAACACCATTTAAGAATGCACTTTTTACATCCATTTGAAAAAGTGTAAAGTTCATATAGAAAGCAAAAGCAAGCAACATTCGAATGGCTTCTAATCTAGCTACAAGAGCAAACGTTTCATCATAGTCAATTCCTTCTTCTTGACTATATCCTTGTGCAACTAATCTGGCTTTGTTTTTGGTAATGGTCCTACACTCATCTAATTTGTTTCTAAACACCCATTTGGTTCCTATGACCGAGTGGTTTTATGGTCTTGGAACTAATTTCCAGACTTTGCTCCTTTCAAACTGATTTAGTTCTTCTTGCATAGCAAGAAACCAGCTTTCATCTTCAAAATCTTCATCTACTTTCTTTGGCTCTATTTGAGATAAGAAAGCTTGATGTTCACATGCGTTGTGATATCTAGACCGTGTACTTACATTATTTACAGGATTTTCTAGAATATGTTGTTGATCTATTTCATTTCTTACTCTAGGAAAAGTAAATTCTCTTGAGTCTAACTCCCCCTTAATAGATACATACTTATCATTTGCATTTTATTCAGTGAAGTTCAGATCAGAATCATCCTTAAATTTTACATGAATAGACTCTTCAACGACTAGAGTTCTCTTATTGAAAACTCTATATGCTCTGCTAGTTTGAGAGTAACCGAGAAATATGGCCTCATCACTCTTAGAGTCAAGTTTTCTAAGTGACTCTTTTCCATGGTTTAAAACAAAGCATTTACTTCCAAACACATGAAAGTAGGATATATTAGGTTTTCTACAAAATAGTAACTCAAACGGAGTCTTTTTCAAGATTGTTCTTAAGAATGCTCTATTCGAGATGTAGCAAGCTGTACTTATAGCTTCTCCCCAAAAATGTTTAGGAAGATTGTATTCACACATCATGGTTCTAGCCATTTCTTGGAGTGTCCTATTTTTCCTTTCTACAACACCATTTTGTTGTGGTGTCCTAGGTGCTGAAAAATTGTGAGATATGCCATTTTTAGAACAGAATTTCTCAAAAAGGTAATTTTCGAACTCACCACCATGATCTGTCCAAATCTTAACTATGGTAAGATCTTTTTCATTTTGAACCATTTTAGAGAAATCAACAAATTTCTCGAATGCTTAATCTTTCCTAGCAAGTAGATATACCTAGGTATATCTAGTATAATCATCTATTATGACTAAGGCATAATATTTTCCATTCATAGTAGCTGTTCTTAAAGGACCAAATAGATCCATATGTATCAGTTCTAACGGTCTTGAGGTAGACACCATTAAATTTGGCTTAAAACTACTTTGGGTATGCTTCCCTTTCACACAAGCATCACATAGCTAATCTTTATCAAATGTGAGCTCGGGTAGTCCTCTAACTAAGCCATTCTTAGATAATTTCTCTAGTAGTCCTAGACTAGCATGACTAGGTTTTCTATGCCACAACCAAGCATCAACACTTTTATTGACAATCAAGCATGTTTGTTCATTTGTTAACTTACTAAGATGAAGTACATAAATATTATCTTTTCTTTTCCTAATGATTCTCACATTATTTTCTAGATTTTAAACAAGGCAAAGTTCTTTTCCAAATCTGATTTTGAAGTTATTATCACACAATTGACTTATACTCAATAAATTAAATTTCAATTCATCAACATACAACACATCAGATATGAGAAGGGATTTCGGGTTACCTATGGTACCTATACCCTTAATTCTTCCTTTGGAGTTATCTCCAAAAGATACAGTACCTCTGGACTTCAACTTAAGTGTTGAGAAGAGCTCCATCATCCCAGTCATATGACGGGAGCATCCACTGTCTAGAATCCACAGTTCTTTGTGCTTTTTCTTGTCTATGTTCATGCTCATATCCTGTAGAAACAAAAATTTGTGTTGGAGATCTTGGTACCCTTTTTTCTTTGGGTCCGTGAGTTTAGTTTCTATTGCATTTTTATCTTCTTAGGCATCCATACTTTTCTGATCTTTTATGCTCTTTTAAATCTAACTGGACATGTATCGAATGAATGATCAATATATTTACAGTAAGAACATTTATGATGCAGCAAAAATTCACAATCCTTATTATCAAAGAAATTTGTAGATGTTTTTGTGTTTTTCAAAGAATTGTATCCTATACCAGCTTTATTATATACACCTCTTTGTGATTTTAACATACTATTTAACAAGTTACTACCTTTTGTAAACTTGTGTAATAATATATTAGTTTCATCCAGTTTTATTTGAATCTTAGATTTTTCTTTTTTTAACTCCAGAATTTTCATGTTGAGTCTGATTATGTCTCGGTTTTCATATACTATTTTTGATGCATCATCATGCTTATTTTCTAAATGAGAGTAAGTATTAATCATGGAGCATTTATCAGTCTTAACAGAAATATTCTTAGAAGTATTTTCATGCATGCAAGTCATAGATAATGCCATGGCAGGTTTATGATTTTCAGTTTTAACTTTTGCAGATTTATATTTAGCCTTCATCTTCTTATATTTTTCTTTCATTTTTGTTGCATATTCAACCATATCAAAAAAGGCAGTCTCAATGTCACCACTAAGATTTGTTTCGGGTTTAGAATCACTTACCTCGAGTTCTTCTTCTATTGTTGCATTTGGGGTTAAGTAAAGGTGGGCAACTTCTTCTTGTTCTTCTTCATCTGATGAGGAGCTCTCATCATCCCAGGCAGCAATCATTGCCTTTTTCTTTCCTTTATTACTCTTCTTCTTGAGTGAGGGGGAATCAGCCTTGATATGTCCAGGTTTTCTACACTTATAACATAAGTTATCCCTAGATTCATATGTTTCATTTCTTCTAGGTTGTCTATTTCTTCCTAGACCCTTTTTAAGATATTTTCTAAATCTTCTAGCTATAAAAGCAATCTCATCATTTTCGGACTCAACTTCTTCAGTCTTTTCTATTTCTACTTTTAGAGCAAGTGACCTTTTATTCTCTTTTTCTTTTACCCTCTTAATTAATTGCATTTCTTGAGTCTTTAGTGATCCTAGTAGATCATCTAGGGTTAGACTATGTAGATCATGTGCCTTTTCCATGGCCATTTTCTTTGGATCCCAGCTCTTGGGTAGAGATACTAGCATTTTTCTAACCATTTCTTCATTTGTGTAGGTCTTACCTAGCAACTTAAGTTCAGATATTATTTCTGTAAATCTACCAAACATGTCACTAATAGTTTCAGATTCAAGCATAGTAAACAGTTCATAGTCGTGAGTGAGCATGGTTACCTTAGATGACTTAACCTTTTTTGTACCTTCGAATATGACTTCTAATTTATCCCATATTTCCTTGCCCGTGAGGCAGAATGACACCTTATTAAATTCATGAGCTTTCAACCCATTATAAATCATGTTCATAGCCTTAGCATTTATTCCCATGATTTTAGCTTCATTTTTACTCCATTCATCAATTTCGGGTAAAGTAGTACCTTTTCTGATTATCTGCCAAGCTTTAGGATCTTGACTGACAATGAAGACTTGCATAAGTTGCTTCCAATGTCTATAATTTATCCCATCAAACAAAGGTGGTTTATTATACCCTATAACAGTTACTCCTTTCTCCATAGCCATGTAAGTGGATCTACTCTAGGATATTAAGCCTTTAAATCAAAGAACCTGGCTTTGATACCAATTGTAAGGTTTTATGGCTATCCAAGAAGCGGGGTTGAATTGGATATTTAGAATCTTAGCTAATTTAAATAATTTTTTCTTTTGATTTCTTGCTTACCAATCACAACAAGATTAAATGTCACAGTAATATCAAAGCATAAGAAAATAAATCAGATTAGAAAATTCACACTCAAGAATTTCACGGTGGTTCGACACTTTTCACCTACTTCCTTCCACCCTTTTCTCCTTCAACTTAAACCAAGTTGAAGTCTACTTTACTTCAAATAAGGAGAGCACCTCTTCTTCACCCCACAACTCCTCAAAAGGAGTTATACAGCTCACGGTTATAGAGTTAGGTTTATAAAAACCTTAATACATCAAGCTCATTCCTCAAATATATGATATGGGTGATGATTTAAGCTTATCAGAGAGATAATTGAATGTATACAGAGTCAATTCAAGCTCTAATCTCGAAAGCCCCAATTTCACAAATCTAGGTTTCGGATTTACAGTAATCTTTATGTGCAAATAATGTTATAAATAATCTAGCACATACAAAGATCAATCTATCAAATGATATTCACAAGATAACAAGTTTAGGGAATATCATCGAAGATTTTCTTTTCCTTCAAATATTAATGAACACAGTAGCAAGAGCAAATCAATGAGGGCTTTTATCTCTTTTGATCAAATCAGCAAGAATATGTCTCAACAACTCCAAAATATTCATCCAAAGCTCCTTTTTATAGTAGATATTCAAACGTTGAACATATTAGGGTTTCGGTTCAAACCTTTTTGAACTCCTTCCGTTGAGATTTGATAGACACGACATCATACTACTATAAATGGTGATTTTCCAGCAGAATAGTCATTCTGACACTCAATCGCCTCAACATTCTTCCCGTTGGAGTCAGCGTCACGAGAGAAAGAGAGATATCGAGAAGAGGAGGGCAACTTTAGTCGAATGTGCAGCTAGGGCTTCAGACGAGTTTGATCATAAGAGCTTAAGCTCTTATCTACTCAAGATGCTGCCGTTTTGCATAAGTGACAGGCCCTGGGCTTCAGTTTTCACGAGCTCACCTCACTTCTCACAGCTGGGCTTTAATCTTCATAGGCTCGCCTCACTTCTCACAGTTGGGCTTCAACCTTCACGGGCTCACCTCACTTCTCACCGGCCTTATCTTTATGGATATATATATACATATATATATGTTTCATGTACCCATATATATAGATATATGGTCGGTCCAACGAAAATGTATACTTCAATGTAATGAGCCTTTGCTTTTCAAATGTACCTATAAGCACACCAATTCCAAGTATCAAATTTCTTTAAAATAACCAATAATATGAGTTAAGCCATTAATTAAGATATTCAAGGAGTGAATCAAATTGGCTTCATATTTGATGTTTGATAATGAAATGTAGGAACCTGGCTACTTTATAATATCATTAATTGATATTATAATTTGCACACCTTTTACTTTCTTTGATTTTTAATATGTGCACACAATTTCATATATTCAACATATATTCAAATATAATTTTATATTAAGCATATATTCAAATATAATAAAATTTTTCTCAATCAAAACATACAAACACATGATTTTCAACAATTCTAAACTACTTCTTCATATAAACACTGGTTTAGAAACTGTCTTTTCTGACTTAGTTGAGTATGAAATCAAATTAAAAAATAAATACAAAGAGCTAAAAGCTAAAAATAAATTTGAAAAATAGAAAATCTTGACTTCTGTACATACTGATCAAAATGCTCTAACTACTGATCATGAAAGTCAAAATGTATTAGCTGCTGCATGTAGAAATGAAATTGAATAGAAAAATATTGTTGGAAAATAAGGGTTTTGTTTATGACCAAATGTATTTATGAATATATTTGTTAAAATATGTTTTTCATAAGTGCAAAATAAAATTATAGGAAATAAAAGGTGTATAAATTATAATATCAATTAATGATATTATAAAGTAACTGGGTTCCTACATTTCTTTATATAATGTCACTATATAGTGACATTAAGAAAGGATTTATTTAATTTCACTATTTAATGACTTGAAAACAAGGCTTACCAAATTGAAATTAAATATGTCATACATTGTGATTAAGAAAAAATGATGCTTGCTTGTGCTTTGATGAAGGTTGAAGTATATGGCTCTATTTTTGGAACAAACCTTAGTTCTATCAAGAACTTATATTATATCATTCTTGGATTGATATCATGTTCTTAGCCTAGATATTATGCTTTTGGCCTGGTTATGTTCTTGGCCTAGTTGTGTTCTCAGCTTGGATATTATGCTCTTGGCCTAGTTATGTTCTCGGCCGGGATATTATATTCTTGGTTTGCTCTTGGCCCGGTTATACTTGGCCTGGCAGTGTTCTCGGTCCATGACCCACTTATCTATCAAGTGGATAAGCAAGCCCGACTGGTGATGAAACTCACCATTTCATTAACGCTCGCTCTCACTTAATCACCTGATGCCTTAAAGAGTGTATTATCGACGACTGTTGAAATGAGAGAGTAAGATAGATGGAGGAATGATAACTTTATTTTATATAGAGTTATTTTGATTATCTTAGGTAATATTTAATATTATTTGTATTAGATTATATTTGTATTTAAGTGTATTTATGTATATTTTGTTATTTATGTATTTGCAGCAAACTCAAAATAGAAGAAAAAGAAGAAAAAGAAGTAGAAAATCATGAAAAAAGAATAGAAAAGAAAACAAGTAATGCATGTGAGGAAAGAGGAAGGAGTAGATTACGATGAAGAAGAAGAAGTTTGAATGAATTATCAAAGACAAAAGAAGAAAAGTCAAACAAAGAACGGTGGGTCGCATGAATGGAAAACATGTGGGACCGTGAAAAGAAAAAAAAAGAGAGAATTATCGTGGGGGACCAAAGAAGATCATTGAACAAAAGAGAAGAGAGTGTGTGGGACCAAAAAGTGAGAAGAAAGTTGGAGAAACAAGGAAAAAAGGAAACCGGTCATGTGACAGCTGACCGATTCTCCCTAGTGGTGGAACCCAAAAGTCTATCCAAGAATTTGGGTGCTTGGAACGTGCGAATGCCGTCCAACTCCCTTTCTCCAGTCAAGCTTTGAGCAACATCACCATTCGGCATTATTTCCGACAAAGAAACACCATTTTCTAGCCAAATCTGAGACTAGGTCAGCAAGGAAGGACCATATCTAGCCATTAATAGAGATTTCTGATCAGTCTGCAGCTGATTTGAGGTGATTCGTGCGGCAGTTTCTGGCGAGATGCGGTGGGGGCCGAGTGGAGATTTTGTCAGATCTATGCCGTTTGACAGCGAATCAGCTCAAGATCTTGGCAGATCAGTACTCAGAGCATCATAGTTGGTGATTCTGGAGGTTTTCGTGAAGACCGGCGGCAGTGTGTGGTGGCGTACGGCGGCGCGTGTGGCAGCATGTGAACGCGTGTGACGGCGGCGCGTGGCGGCGCGTGAGCGTGAATTTCATCACTCTTTTTAGATGGCTTCTTTTCTTCTCCTTGAAGTGTAGAGTTGCACAAAAATTTCTTGAAAGGGACAGCAATTGGTGACAGCTTTTTAGTTTGTTCTAATCTAGATGTTTAGTGTAATTTATTGTATTATTTTTGTTTATTCTAATATTATGAACTAAACTACTTTTGCTAGAGCTAAGATGTAGCCTAGTTAGGATGTTATGAGTTCCTTAGTTGACATGTTATGCAAGATAATATATTTATGTGAGTTGTACGTTATTATCTTCAATGTGATTGAGTGATTAATCATCAATTAATCAATCTAATGTGCATATTTGAGACCGACAGGAGAAAATATGCAAATGCATCTTATAATGTATAACCATAAATTAAATGTGGGTAGACATATGCTTTGTTGATTGTGTGGCTCTAGTTGGAATATTCATTGACTTTAATGCTCTTAGCTTATTTAATTCATATGCAAACTTACAGTGAATTAATGAGCTAAGTAGGTTCGCTATACCTAGACATAAGGTAGTGAATAAATTAGGAAATTCCGCCATCTCATAAATATTATTGTTCTTGCAAGCATTAAATTATTGGAATTCATATCTACTAACTATGGTGAAATTAGATGCTCTAGCATACTTATCATATTTTATTAACTCTTTGGAAGTCAATTGCTTTAGTGTAACTTCAATTTAGAACATCTTTTCATGATAATTTGCTAGATAAAGTGTAGGACCAATTCACTGTTAGTAATTAATCAAGTTGATAACATTAATCCCTGTAGAGCGATACTCTTATTCATTATTATATTACTTTTTTGACATGTATACTTGCATGTAGAATTTCACCGAACAAGTTTTTGGCAACGTTGCCGGGGATTAATATTTTATTGTTGATTAATATTAACACTGAATTGATATTACGTTTAATCTAGCCTTTATTTTTATTTGTTACTTTCCTTATATTATTTTCTTTCTTGCAAAGAGAAAAGAATATTTTTGCTAAACTGATTCTATTCTAGAGTGCGTAGACATGTATGACCCGTAATCATGGGGGACAACTTGTTAATCCTAATCCAGAAATTGAACGCACCCTTAGAAGGCAGCGGAAGCAGTTACGAGAGCAAAAAAGTGAAGTTAGAAGAATGACAGACAATGATGATACACGTAAACTTCTAAAGGACTATGTTGCACCAACAGTTCAGGGTGCCGCATCAAGCATCAAAAGGCCTACTGTTCAAGCAAATAACTTTGAAATCAAGCCTGCACTCATTCAGATGCTTCAAAACTCAGCATAATTTAGTGGGCTACCAAATGATGATCCTAATGCCCATATAGAAGCTTTCCTTGAAATTTGTGACATGGTCAAATACAATGGAGTCACAAATGATGCAATCAAGTTAAGGTTATTCCCATTTTCTCTTAGGGACAAGGCTAAAAGTTGGCTTTCTTCTCTTCTTGCAGGATCAATCAAGACATGGTATGACTTGGTTCAAAAGTTTTTAGGTAAGTATTTTCCCCCTGCAAAGTCTGCTAAAATGTGTAACGATATCTCTAATTTTGCGCAGATGGACAATGAATCACTTTATGAAGCTTAGGACAGATTTAAAGATCTATTGAGGAGATGTCTGCATCATGGAGTACCCATATGGTCATAGGTACAAACTTTTTATAATGGGGCTAACATGAATCTACGTTGTATGCTTGATGTAGCTGTAGGAGGTGCATAGCATAACAAAACACTAGAAGAAGCATTTGAGCTTGTGGAGGAAATGGCATCGAACACTTATCAGTGGCCTATTGAGAGGTTATTAGTAGGGAAGAAAGGTAGTGGAGTTCTTGAAGTGGATACTTTTACCGCAATGAATGCATAGTTTGATAGACTCAATAAGAAGATAGACAATCTGAGTAGTCCAGTCATGAGGGTTTAGGATGTAACATGTGATTATTGTAGTGGAGGACATGCAAGCACAGAGTGTCAGATATTATCAACTTAAAACAGTGAAGATGCTAATTTTGTTGGAAGTTCAAATAGAGCACAGAATAATCCATACTCCAACACTTATAATCTGGGATGGTGCAATCACCCAAATTTTTCATAGAGTAGCTCAAGTTCAACGAGAGCACCACCAGGATTCAAACAACCAGAGGTAGTGAAGCCTAGTGTTGAGGACATGATTACCAAGATGTACACCACCATGTAGAGTCAAGACACTAGATATGAAACCATATTTCAGAACTAAGAAACAATATCTCAGAATCAAGAGGCTTCTTTTAGGAATTTGGAAGTGTAGATGGGTCAATTAGCAAATATGGTTTTAGGAAGACAACAAGGTGCATTACCTAGCAACACAGAGAAGAATCCTAGAGAAGATGCAAAGGCAATAAGTTTAAGAAGTGGCAAACAAGTAGGAAAAGATGAGGTTGATAAAGAAAGTGTTGGGGATAAGGATGAAGATGTTAACACACAGCAGGAGGAAGTAACCAAGAGAATGTTGTTTCCTGATAATCCCAAGCCTTATGTACCTCCAGTTCCATTCCCTTAGAGGCTCCAGCAACATAAGATAGATAAACAGTTTTCTAAATTCCTTGATGTATTCAAGAAATTGCATATTAATATTCCTTTTGCAGATGCATTGGCTCAAATGCCCAGTTATGCCAAGTTTCTTAAGGAAATATTGAAGAACAAAAGGAAGTTACAGGAATATGAAACAGTGAATCTAATTGAGGAGTGCTCAGCCATCTTACAAAACAAGCTTCCTCCAAAATTGAAAGATCCAGGGAGTTTCATAATCCCATGCACTATTGGGGATCTCACTTTGAAAAGGCATTGTGTGATTTAGGAGCAAGTATCAATTTAATGCCTTTCTCTGTCTACAGTAAATTGGGATTAGGTGAGGTAAAGGGAACCACAATGTCCTTGCAATTGGCTGATCGATCAATCAAGTATCCAAGGGGCATCGTAGAAGATGTATTAGTGAAAGTTGACAAATTCATCTTTCTTGCAGATTTTATAGTATTGGATATGGAGGAAGACTATGAGGTACCACTCATCTTGGGTTGACCTTTTCTAGCAACAGGAAGAGCGTTGATTGATGTACAACAAGGAAAGTTGATTTTAAGAGTTCAAGATGATGCAGTTACCTTCAATGTTTTTACAGCCATGAAATATCCTTCTGATGATAGTTCTTGTTTTAGAGTTAAGACAGTTGATACAATGGTGAGCAATGTTTTTCAAGAAGAAGTTTTCAAAGATCCATTGGAAACATGTTTGGTTCATTCTAGGGATAAGGAAATTGGAAGTGAGGAGATAAAGGAGCAAGTGAAGTTCATGGATGTAGTTCCACCATGTTCACGGAAAGAGGCAATAAGATGTGAGGAGTTGGGAGAACATATGACAAAGCCTAAGCCATCAGTTGAAGAACCTCTAACTCTTGAACTTAAACCCTTACCTCTTCATTTGAAATATGTCTATTTGGATGCAGATGCTAAGTTGCCAGTAATTATATCATCCTCTTTAATAGAATTGAGGGAAGAGAAATTGCTCAGGGTGTTGAGAGAGCATAAAGGGGTAATTGGGTGGAAGACAGCCGACACAAAGGGAATTAGCCCTTCAATTTGCATGCATAAGATTTTAATGGAGGAGCATCACAAGACCACTATTCAACCTCAGAGGTGCTTGAACCCAAAGATGCAAGAAGTAGTGAAAGCTGAGGTAATTAAATTACTTGATGTAGGGATCATCTACCCCATTTCAAACAATTGTTGGGTAAGTCTAGTGCAAGTTGTGCCAAAGAAAGGAGGTATGACTGTTCAGAGAAATGATAACAATGAATTGATTCCAATTAGAAAAGTTACTGGATGGCGTGTATGTATGGATTATAGAAAGTTGAATGATGCCACTAGAAAAGATCACTTTCCTTTACCATTAATTAATTAAATGTTGGAAAGACTTGCAGGACATGAATATTATTGCTTTCTTAATGGGTATTCAGGGTATAATCAGATCCCTATTGCACAAGAGGATTAAGAGAAAACCACTTTCACTTGTCCTTATGGTACTTTTGCTTTTAGAAGATGCCCTTTGGTCTTTGTAATGCACCAGCAACCTTTTAGAGATGCATGATGGCTATTTTTTTTGACATGATTGAAAAGTTCATTGAGGTTTTTATGGATGATTTTTCTATCTTTGGTGCACCATTTGATAGTTGTTTGAAAATTTTGGCCTTGGTTTTAGAAAGATGTGAGGAGACAAATATGATGTTGAATTGGGAGAAGTGTCACTTCATGGTTCAGGAGGGAATAGTGCTTGGGCACAAGATATCTAGAAAGGGATTAGAGGTTGATAGAGCCAAAGTAGAAGCCATCGCAAAACTACCTCCACCAACATCAGTGAAGCTTGTCAGAGGATTTTTGGGGCATGCAGGGTTCTATAGGTGATTTATAAAAGATTTTTCAAGGATTACAAGACCCCTTTCAGGTTTATTAGAGAAAGATGTTAAGTTTAACTTTTCTGACGAATGCTTGCAGGCTTTTAACACTCCTTTATTGCTGATATCCTAACCAAACCTTTATCTAAGGAAAGGTTTTATGCTCTTAGAAGAGAACTTGGAATGTTAGTCCCTGAAAATATTTGAACTCTCTATTAATGTCATTTCTATGCTTTTTTACTGTTATACAAATTGCTCGGTTTGAGGGGGAGCGGCTTTAATTACACTCCAACAGCATCTGGTTCGTACCCTAATCTTATCCTTGCTAGCTTACTTGATGCTCATTTTTTATATTCTGTCCTGATTACTTGCATGTTCATCTTTTTGCTTATGACAAAAAGGGGGAGAGAATAGTGCACATGTGTATAAGTCTCATTTCTGACTCTATTAGTGCAAAATGTGGGATATCTCTCTAACACCCCTGCTTGGAAACCTACATGTTTTATGATGTTCGAAATCTATTACATACATGCATAGGACTTGCTTGCTAATTAGAATCATATGAGTAGTAAATATCGTGAATCTAATTGTGTGATGATCAACTTTTCCAATGCCCAGTTATGTTCTCATGAAAAACATGATTAATATTTGATGACATGTGCCATACTATTGAAATATTTTGTCATCATCAAAAAGGGGGAGATTGTTGGAAAATAAGGATTTTGTTTGTGACAAAATGTATTTATAAATATATTTGTTAAAATATGTTTTTCATAAGTGCAAAAGAAAATTATAGGAAGTAAAAGGTGTACAAATTATAATATCAATTAATGATATCATAAAGTAATCGGGTTCCTACATTTCTTAATATAATGTCACTATATAGTGACATTAAGAAAGGATTTATTTAATTTCACTATTTAATGTCTTGAGAACAAGGCTTACCAAATTGAATTAAATATGCCATACATTGTGATTAAGAAAAAATGATGCTTGCTTGTGCTTTGATGAAGGTTGAAGTATATGGCTCTATTTTTGGAACAAACCTTAGTTCTATCAAGAACTTATTTTATATCATTCTTGGATTGATATCATGTTCTCGGCTTGGATATTATGCTCTCGGCCTGGTTATGTTCTCGGCCTGGAGATTATGCTCTCGGCCTGGTTATGTTCTCGGCTTGGATATTATACTCTGGGCCTGTTTATGTTCTCGGCTTGGATATCATGTTCTTTGCTTGGATATTATGTTCTCGGCCTGGATATTATATTCTCAGTTTGCTCTTGGCTCGGTTATACTCGGCTTGGCAGTGTTCTCGGTCCATGACCTGCTTATCTATCAAGTGGATAAGCAAGCCTAGCTGGTGATGAAACTCACCGTTTCATTAACGCTCACTCTCACTTATTTACCTGATGCCCTAAAGAGTGTATTATCGACGACTACTAAAATGAGAGAGTGAGAGAGATGGAGGAACGGCACTGCTGGTGACCAAATCATCAACGGGAGGATTTATGATGAGACCGATGTCAGAACAGTTTGATCTGAGCTGGAGAAGGAAGATTTAAAGGCCAATCTATTGTTCCAACGAGAAGATAGCTTCATTATCGAGGTTTGAAGTGTCCGAAACCCTAGCCCTAATTTTTCTATATAAGAGGAGCTATTCTACGGAGAAGGGTTTGACAACTTACAATATTCTGAAGTTCTCCTTGAGTAAAGATTCTATTATTGAGCTCATTCTTTGATCATTCAATCTTCATGACTTTCGGTGAAGTTCAAGCCTATGGTGATATTATGATTAAATACCTATTTGTTTGTTTATATCATCGATTGGACCTTGTATAACTTTGTTTATGTGTTAATTTCATTAAAAAATAATTATTGCACATAAACATTGAAAGGAATCCGAAACCCTAATTTATTTCAATTTAGGGTTTTCGTGATAGGAGCTTAGAATTTTTATAACTACATCAGATCAGCTCCTATAGGTTACAGAATCCCATAATTTGTTATATTATTTGGGATTTGTAATTGATTTATGATCTTTTGATCATATTGTATAACCTTGTACAAGAAATTCCTTGAAGAGGAATTGTTTGAGTTAGGGAGAACATTTTCTCCTAACTTGGTTGAGTAAAGGAGACTTCAATTGGTTTGATTGAAGAAGAAGAGGGTGGACGTAGGACTCAAGGTGTGAATGCCGAACCACTGTGGTAAATTTGGTGTCAATATCTTTTCTTACTATTGCTCTAACCTTCTTATAATATTTGTTGCCTTATTATTTGTTCTTAACCTATAAGAATATTTGAAACATATAAGTGTGATAATATTCTTGATAAAGTGTTGTTTGACTTGGAAGAAGAGCATCATATGTTTGAAATCTGTTTACTTTATATTGAGATAATTTGTGTGTTTTGTCCAGGAAATTGAATTGTATTATTGTTAATATAATACTTTGTTTTTAAAATACTTGGGTATAACAATTCAACCCCCCTTCTTGTTAAGCCATAAAAACCAACAAATACTTCAATTTTAGTGCATGATAACATTAGTATTCCTGCTAATGTATATGTGAAGTATGATGCATATATGAGTGATATACATGAAAAATACAACAAATCTAAATATATGAGTATAGAAACAGAAACTTCTTGTGATAATAGCTTATGTTATGATGTTGAAATACATGTTGATGATAACTCATATGTACATGTTGATAATCTTAAAAGAAGAGTTCTTGAGCTAGAAAAAGAAAATGGTGATTTGAAATCAAGACTTAATGCTAATAACTTGCTGTTAGAAAAATTCTCAAAAGGAAGTGTTATATTAGATAAGATTTTAAATTCTCAAAGAGGTATATATGATAAAGCGGGACTAGGATATAGATCAAATGACAAATTAAAATCATTTACTCATTTCTTTAAAGAAAAAGAATGTTCAATTCCGTTGCATTATAGTAAATGCTCTTTTTGCAATTATATTGATCATATATTTGATAAATGTCCCATCAAACTTAGAAAGGCTTACAAAGTAAAGAAACTTTGGTTGCCTAAGAATGCTAAAAATCTAAATCCAACTAACACTCACAGACCCAAAATAAAAAAGGTACTAAGCACTTTAACGATCAAATTTGTTTTTGCAGGCTTTGAGTGCACAAGTGGAAAACAAAAAGCTAAAAAATGTGTGGATTCTGGACAGTGGCTGCTCTTGGCACATGACTGGGATGAAGAAGCTCTTCTCAACATTTGAGTTGATAAATGGAGGTACGGTGTCTTTTGGAGATAACTCCAAAGGAAGGATAAAAGGAATGGGAAAAATAGGTAACCCTAATACCCTACTTATATCTAAGGTTTTGTTTGTAGATGAGCTGAAATTTAATTTACTTAGTATAAGTCAATTATGTGATAAAGGATTCAAGATAAAATTTGGAAAAGAAAATTGTCTTATTGAGCATTTTGAGCATAAAATGAAGATTGTTGGAAATAGAAAAGATAACATCTATGTGCTTGATTTGAGTGAATTGAATGTTGAATAAACGTGCTTTGTTGTGAATAAAAATGTGGATGCTTGGTTGTGGCATAGAAAGCTAGGACATGCGGGTCCAGGCTTAATAGAAAGGTTATATAAGTATATCCTAGTTAAAGGTCTTCCATCTCTAGAGTTTAATCATGATAAATTATGTGAAGCATGCATTAAGGGGAAACATACACAAAACAACTTCAAATTGAAGCTTGTAGTGAGTACATCTAGACCATTAAAGATACTACACATGAATCTTTTTGATCCTATGAGAACAACAACTCTAAATGGTAAATATTAGGTCTTAGTCATTATAGATGACTATTCTAGATTTACATGGACACATTTACTTGCTAGAAAGGATAAGGCATTTGAGAAGTTTTCTAAATTTTGTAAAATGATTCAAAATGAAAAAGATTTTTCAATTGTAAAAATAAGAACCGCTTATAGTGGTGAATTTGAAAACCAACTCTCTAAAAAATTTTATTTAGAAAATGGCATTTCATATAATTTTTCAACCCCTAGAACACCACAACAAAATGGTGTTGTTGAAAGGAAAAATAGAACTCCAAGAAATGGCTAGGACCATGATGTGTGAATATAACCTTCCTAAGCATTTTTGGGGAAAAGCTATAAATACAACTTGTTATATTTCAAATTGTGCTTTATAAGACCGATTTTGAAAAAGACACCTTTTGAAATATTCTTTGAAAGAAAACCAAACATTTCATATTTCCATGTTTTTGGTAGTAAATGTTTTGTTTTAAATCATGGAAAAGAATCACTTGGAAAGTTTGATTCCAAAAGTGATGAAGCAATCTTTCTTAGATACTCTCATATAAGTAAGGCATATAGGGTGTTCAAAAAATGAACCCTGGTTATAGAAGAGTCAATCCATGTTAAGTTTGAAGATGATTGTCAAAGTATTCCAAAAATCGAAGAGAACATTAGCTCTAAAAGTATTCCAAATAGGGCTGAAGTTGAAGGGGACTCTGATACTAGGGATCCTTCCTTTCCTAGAGTAAGAGGTGAAGTAGATCAGGATCATATCATAGGAGATCCTAATGTTAGAGTTAGTACAAGGTCTTGGGTTCATAACACTTGTGAACATCAAGCCTTTCTATCCCAAGTAACCAGTTTTCATCCTCAAGAGTCTCATATACTTTTTTTGGCTCTACTTGGGGATGAAAACTATATGAGACTCTTGAGGATGAAAACTGGTTTCTTGCTATGTAGGAAGAATTAAACCAATTTGAGAGAAGTAAGATTTGGAATCTAGTTCCTAGACCTAATGATCATTCGATTATAGGCATAAAAATGGGTGTTTAGAAATAAACTAGATGAGAATGGTACCATTACTAGGAACAAGGCTAGATTAGTAGCACAAGGATATAGTGAAGAAGAAAGAATTAACTATGATGAAACATTTGTACCAGTAACTAGGTTAGAAGCAATTAGAATTTTACTTGCCTTTGCTTGTTGTATGAACTTTACCTTGTTTAAAATGGATGTGAAAAGTGCATTTTTAAATGGGATTGTAAAGGAAGAGGTGTATGTTGAACAACCACAGGATTTGAGGATCCAATTCATCCAAATCATGTTTTTAAACTCTCAAAACCTTTAAATGGCTTGAAACAAGCTCCACGGCCATGGTATGATAAACTAAGTACTTTCTTAATTGATAATGGCTTTGGGAAAGGAAAAGTGGATAACTCTTTATTTATAAAGAAAAAAGAAAAAGAAATTTTAATTGTTCAAATATATGTTGATGACATTGTGTTTGGTTCTACAAACTCTATGCTACATGAAGAATTTGCTGCATGCATGCAAAGTGAATTTGAAATGAGTATAATGGGTGAATTAACATACTTTCTTGATTTGCAAATCAAACAAACAAACAAACAAACAAAGTAACATTCATAAGTCAAACAAAATATACAAATGAATTGCTAAAGAAATATAAAATGCATAATTTTAAACCAATGAACACATCTATGAGCACTTATTTATCACTATCAAATGATGAAAAGGGAATTAGTGTAGACACTAAATCATATCATGGAAGGATTGGTTCCTTACTATATTTGACTGCATCCTGACTTGATATCATGTTTAGTCTGTGCTTGTGTGCTCAGTATTAGTGTAACCCTAAAGAATAGCACTTAGCAGCTGTTAAAAGAATCTTTAGATACCTTATAGACACGGTTTCTTTAGGAATTTGGTATCCTAGAGATACAACCTTGAACTTGCATGCCTTTAGTGATTTAGCTTATGCTGGTTGCAAATTAGATAGGAAGAGTACGAGTGGTGGATGTCACTATCTCAAAAATATGTTTGTCTCTTGGCACTCTAAGAAACAAAATTGTGTAGCTCTTTCCTCCACTGAAGCCGAATACATAGCTATAGCTAGTAGTTGTGCTCAAATCTTATGGATAAAACAATAATTAGAAGATTATGGTATATCATCACAGAAAGTTCCATTGAAATGTGACAACACTAATGCCGTTAATCTTACTAAGAATCCTATACATCACTCTAAAACTAAGCATATAGAAATTAGATATCATTTCATTAGGGATTATGTTCAAAAAATCTTGTGCTTGAATTTGTATGCACTGATCAACAAATTACTGATATCCTGACTAAACCTTTACACAAAGAAAGGTTTTATGCTCTCCGACGGGAGCTTGGAATGTCAGTGCTTGAAAATGTTTGAACCTTCTATTCTCCTTTATTGCAATATTTCTATTCTTTTATTGTTCAAACCACCTGCTAAGTTTGAAGGGGAACTTCTCTTGTTAATATCCAAACACATCTGGTTAGTTTCTCTAACTTTAATCCTTCTATTGTTTCATTTTTTATTTTTTTACTCTCTATGCCTACTTACTTGCCTCTGTCTGTTAGACTTTTTGGTTATCATAAAAAAAGGGGAGAGAATAATAATAGTGCACATGTTTAATCCCATTTCTGACGTAGAAGTGCAAAATGTGGGATATCTCTCTAACACCTTTTTTTAAAAAAATGTGATTTATGGTGTTAGAACATGCATAGGACTTGTTTGTTGATCATATGATATGAGTACTGAGTAGTCGAAGTATAATGCATACCGAATGGTGAATATCACGAATCTAACTAAGCTATGATCAACTTTTGCAAACTTGGTTACATACATTTTCATGAAAAACATGTTCATGTTATATTTTATTCACATTTCTTGAGTAAAATATTGAGATAATTTTGATAATTTTGTTGGAAAATAAGATGTGTTATACTATTGAGATAATTTTGTCATCATAAAAAAGGAGGAGATTGTTGAAAAATAAGGGTTTTATTGTGACAAAATCTATTGTGAATTATTTATTGAAATTTTTTTTTCATATATGCAGAAGAAAATCATAGGAAGTAAAAGGTGTTCAAATTCTATATCAATCAATGATATTATAAAGTAGCCGGGTTCCTACATTCTTTCATAAAACATCTTCTTAAAGTGTTCTTGAGAAATCTATTTGTGAATGATGTTAAAAATATATTTGAATATATTTTAAGAAAAATGATACTTGGCTTTATGCACTTGTAGGAATAAAGAGCTTTTATTCAAGCTTGATCTTAATTCAAGTGAGGTAATATGTTACATTAAATGTGAGCTTGCTAAATGCTTATATTGTTAGACTGTGCTTATATTATTGGATCGTGCTTATACTATTGGACCATACTTATATTGATGAACCATGCTTATATTACTGGATTGTGCTTATATTACTAGATTGTGCTTATATTGCTGGATTGAGCTCGCTAAAAGCTGGCTCGTGTTCTGTTCTTATAAGAGACTTGGCCCGTGTTCTATTCTTATAAGAAACCTGGCCCGTGATCTGCACTTTCAAGTGACTTGGCCTGTAATTTGCTCTTAGCCCATGTTTTGACATTTGCGGTTCAGCTCACAAGATGGTGCTGTTTAGAAGACACACTTAAGTGTCTCGATCATTTTAAAAGCCCTAGCTTCTATTTGAAACATCGACGCGCTTTTTTTGTCTCTCTCATTGTAGTCACATCTCTACTTCTCTAACGGGAAGATTTGTAGAAGTTTTTAAGAGAATGTCAAAATCTAAAGCTCGGTTTGATGAAGAAGTTGATGTGGAATCGAAAAAGGTACAACCTACATTTTCTCAATGGGAAGAAACCTATGATATGATGGGTATGGTAGAAATCATCTCTCGGTTCTTTATTTTCATATCATATATAACAGAAAGCCATTCCTTGTTTTGAGACAATGGTTTTGAAGTGAATATCTTTGAGTTATTATTCAAGAGAAGTTGTTCTTGAGCTCATTCTCCGTCCATTGTGAAAAAGCTTCGGTGATATCTTTGATACTCAACTTATTAAAATCATTTTTGTGTGATTATTCTTTGTGATATATCTTTGTTTATGTACTAATCGAACATATAGTATCATTTACACATAAACTGAGTTGTAAATCTGAAACCCTAATTTGAAAATACTTTAGGGATTTTAGGATCAGAGCTTATAATTAAATTCAATATCTTTTATAAGCTCTTGTATTAGCATTATCCCTCATTATATTTACATCTTTAAGGGATTTGCTATTTGAACTAAGGTTAATTAACCTTATATTGTATTCGGACTTGAGAATTCCTTCGAGAAGGAATTATTTGGATTAGGGAGAATATTTTCTCCTAATCTAGTTTGAGTAAAGGAGACTTCAATCGGTTAGATTGAAAAAGAAGAGGGTGGACATAGGACTCAAGGATTGAATGCTAAACCACCGTGGTAAATATGGTGTTTCTTCCTTTTCCCTCTATTGACTTGATTTACTTGCTAAATTAATTGATTTACTTGCTAAATAGTTATGAAATATTTGATGATAATTTGCTATCTTATTGTTAAGTAACATGTCACTTGCTTAGAATTTGCTTGCTTGATGCTTGCCTAATTTATGTGACTTGTATAAGCACTCAAAATGTTTTAGATAAAAAAGAAAATTATTGTTAAGTCTTGGCTTAAACAATTTAACTCCCCTTCTTGTTAAGCCATAAAACCCAATAGAGTCATGTCCAGATAATTCAATTTGCCAATGAATTGCTAATGATTAAGAATATCTTCAAGAAGAGGATCATCAATATTAAGACAAACAAACAAACCTACTAATTATACTAGCCAATGGTAAGTGTTTGGTGAAATTCTAGATGCAAGTGAACATGTCGAACAAGTAATATAATAATAAGAAAGATATCGTCCCACAAAGATTGGTGATTACTAGACTAACTAATTACTAACGGTGAATAACTCTTAGAATTTATCTAACAAATCTAAATGATAAATAATAGATTTACTAACTAAATTTAAGAAAACTAAATACATGAAATATGTTAGAGCATATGATTTCACCATAATTACTAGGTACTAATGTTGATTATTTGTGCTTGCAAGAGGGATAATATTTATGTGATGGCAAAACTTCCTAATTTATTTACTATCCTATGTTTAGGTGTAGCAAACCTACTTAGTTCATTAATTCACTACATCTCTATATGTGAATTGAAACAAACCAAATGCATTAGAATCTATAAACATTCCTAGTTTACACCAAAAGCCACACAAACAATATGGTATATGTCTATCCATATTTAATTTATGGTTACATATTACAAGAAGCAACTGCATATTATCTCCTATCAGTCTCAAACATGCAAATCATATCATTTAAGTGATAGCTAATTACTTAAAAGCATTAAACACAATAACATGTAACTTCACATAAATAAAATATCTTACAAAACATAACAATCATAAGATTCATACAATCATAATTAGGTTACATCATAGCTTTAACAAAAGTAAACTAAAGCATAAAGAACTAATGAGGAAGAATAATAATAGGAAATAAAGAAGGCATCTTAAATCCAAGAACAAGAAGTCTGTTACCCTTTTTGTTTTCTCTTCAAGAGAACCTTGAATTCTTGCCTTCTCTCTTAAGTTGTGCTTAATTTCCTCCCCCCCCTCTTCTTTCACTTCTTTTCTTTTCTTAAATAAAGTTTTGGGTTTAGACCTTATCCCAATAGAACTAGGTTTTGGATACCTAAAACAATTGGGTTTTAAACTCCTAAATTAATTGGAATTTGAATTCCTAACATGACTAGGTTTTCTTTTTATTTAGAAAATCAAACAATAACAGAAAATCTAATAATAATCATCTAAAGCCTAAGCCTATCTTGACTCTCTTGATCTTGATATTATAATTTTGCCATATAATATGCATCAAGTTCTTCTTGTTCATCCTTTTTCTTCATGCCTCATTATGCTACATAAACAAGACAAATTTAGGTAAATAAAAAGGAGTTCAAATGTTTTCTCACAATTATTAAAGTTATTTATTACCTAAAATAGGTAAAATAACTCTATTTTTATAGAGTTATTAGTACGAAGCAAATTAGTTTCCATTGGATTCTCAACTTGTTTAACCTACTTCAAAAAATAGTTCTAATATATGCTTCCTTGGACTAATATACACACCATGGTTGTCTCTAAAAATCTTAATACCAATAAAATATTTAAGCTCATTAAGGTCCTTGATATGAAAGACATAATGTAAGTGAAGAATCAGTTCTAATAGTGGTAGTGGAAAGAGATTAAACGATTGTGAGGAAAAATTGGTAATAGGAGGAAATGTAAAAAGGATTTGTGGTTGGAATCTTACTGGGTTTTTACAAATAAATAAACTGATAATGTTGTCTTGGACATAAAAACGTGCTAAACTGTAATAGATATAGAAGCTTGATGGTCTAAGGCTAAGTGAAAAGTACTTGAAACAAAAAAAGCAAGAAAAAAAGAAAAGAAAAGGTGGCCTCAGATCTTGTAACTTCAAAGATTTTTTTTCCAAATAAATCTTGATTTGTGAACATTTAGTTAAAATGTATGTGTCATTCCAAATTATCTTGAGCTTTTACACTTTTATGTTTATCCTGCAATTGTAATCTTTTATTGCAAATATGACCATTTTATCTTCTTTACAATGCCTTCATTATCCTACATTCAATCAAAATATTAACCTAGAATTTGATAAATGCTTTGTTAGTGGTGCGGGAGCAACTATGTCAGCCGAAGCTTTTAGCCTAGCCATATGTTAAGTTTGTCAATTCATACTTGTCCAAGCTTCTAGTGGGTCTAAAAAGGCTAAGGTTGAAGAGCAACCCAAGAATATTTTGTAGAATCTCTACAATCTTTAATATGGGATTTCCTAAATAGTTATTGCGTCCTTAATTCCTTAGGTCTTCTTTATTGTCTAAGATTATTTCCTTTTGTTCAGTTTTCCTTAATTGTTTAGGTTTTTTATTTATCTGGGGTTTTCATACTTGTCAGATCCCTGATTTGTCTAGAATTCCTTTATTTGTTAGAATCCAAATTTGTTAAGACTTTCTTAATTTTAAGGATTCTTGATTTACTAGGATCCTTTTAAAATTAGGTTTTAAGGATTCTTGATTTGCTAGAATTCTTCTAGGATTAGGTTTAACTACCTATTTAAAGGGAGCATTGGTTCAGTTGTAAGCTTACTTGTTTTTCAGAGAAAAGAAACCCCTAAGTTGTGTGATCAACTTTTGCAACCTTTATCCAATTCTTGCCAGAGATTAGTGGTTGAGCATCTCCTTGACTAGTAATGTTGCCTTTATGTCTTGGAGTTTATTAGCATCTATCTTTTGTTTTTGTTCTTTATATGTTTTTTTATCTCTTTCTCCTTACCTAAACACTCATTTCTCTTAAAAAAAAAAAACCCCTAAAAACACCAAAAAAACGATTTTTACATATCACCTATAATTTGAGCTTGCTCTAGCCCGCCACAAGAATCCATATTGAGTGGTATCAAAGTCCTTAAGCTTTGAATGAGCTTTCCTTAAGATGTTTAATCCAAGCGGTAATCCTTCATCTCATCATAGTGGTCATTCTTCCCCAATTCCACCATGGGAAGTTGCCAACAAAATGTTGTTAGGTTTTATAGCTTAACAAGAAGGGGGGTTGAATTGTTAGAACCAACAATAGGATGCTATTATTTTTGGTAAATGCTCAATCCAATTTTATAGACAAGTCACACAAATATCACCAATATAAAGTGAACAAATTTCAACCAAATGATGCTTTACTTCTAAATAAAACAACAAGTTATCTAGAATACTTTCACACTTATATATATCAAATGAGCTGGTCAGTTAGCATCAAATAATTGGTAGAATAAGAAGTAGTAAATATTAGAAGATATTTAAGTCAATAATAAGCAAAGAAACTAACACCAAATTTATCACGGTGGTTTGGCACTTAATCCTTGAGTCCTATGTCCACCATTTTCTCCTTTAATCAAACCGATTGAAGTCTCCTTTACTTAACCGAATTAGGAGAAAACGTTCTCCCTAATTCAAACAATTCCTTCTCAAGGAATTCTTGAACAATGTTACACAATATGATCAAAAGATCAATTCAAGTACAAATCCCAAATAACATAACAAGTTGTGGGATTTTGTAACCTAAAGAAGCTGTTTTGATATGAATATAATAACTTAAAGCTCCTATCATGGAAACCCTAAATTGAAATAAATTAGGGTTTCGGATTCCTTCCAATGTTTATGTGCAATAAATATTTTTAATGAAATCAGCACATAAACAGAGTTATACAAGATATAATTGATGATATATCCAAATGAAAAACTATTTAATCACAATATCACTGTAATCTTGTATTTCACTAAAAGTGAATAAGGTTGAATGATCAAACAGATGAGCTTAATAATCGATTCTTCACTCAAAGAGAACTTCAGATAATTTTCCGTGTCCACCCCTTCTCCATAGATTAGCTCTTCTTAAATAGAAAAAATAGAGCTAGGGTTTCAAACGTTCAAACCTCAGTAATGAAGCTTTCTTCCCATTAGAACAGTAAATCAACCTTCAAATCAGCTTCACATCTTCCTTCTAAGTCACAAATCTGAGCGTTCTGGCACCGGTCTTCCTAGAAATCCTCCCATTGAGGATTTGGTCACCAGCGGCACCGTTCCTGCATCTCTCTCTCTCTCTCATTTCTTTAGTCGTCGTTTGTATGCTCTTAGGGCATTACGTTTGAATAAGTGAGATGGTGTCTAAGTGAAACGGTGTGTTTCATTTGACACAAGCTGGGCTCACTTATCTGATGGGTAGATAAGCAGGCCGGGAAATGGGTCAATAGTATACAAGGCCAAGAACATTAACATGCCGAGAATGATAGCAGGCCAAGAGCAATACCAAGCTGAGAGTAATACCAGGCCCAAAACATTAATAGGCTGAGAATGATAGCAAGCCAAGAGCAATACCAGGCCGAGAGTAATATCAAGCTGAGAACATTAACATGCTGAGAATGATAACTTATAAGTTCTTGGTAGAACTAAGATTTGCTCCAAAAATATAACCAAATACTTCATACCTTCATCCAAGCAAGAGCAAGTATCATGTTTTCTTAACCATGATATATGACATATTTAACTTCAATTTAGATGAAATTAAATAAATCATTTCTTAAGAGCACTATATAGTAACATTATATTAAGAAATGTAGGAACCCGGTTATTTATAATATCATTGATTGATATTATAATTTGTACATCTTTTACTTCCTATGATTTTCTTTTGCACTTATGAAAAACATATTTTAAGAAATATTCATAAATACATTTTGTCACAACAAAATCTTTATTTTCCAACAATCTCCCTCTTTTTGATGATGACAAAGATCTTAATAGTATGGCACATGTCACTAATCAACTTTTTCATGAAGATGCACACAACTATCATTGCAAAAGTTGATCATAGCTTAATTACACAATTATCATGTGATCAAAATTGATATGATCAGCAACAAGCAAGTGCTATGCATGTTTCTAACATTTCAAGTTTGCAAACAGGATGCTGGAGAGATATCCCATGTTCTGCACTTGTAAAGTCAGAAATAAGACTAATTATGTGCACACTATTCTCTCCCCCCTTTTTGTCACAAGCAAAAAGATAATCATGCAAGGAATCAGGAAAAAAAAAATGACTAGAGAAAGAATAAAGTTAGGACACTAACTAAATGTGGCTAGAGTAGAGCAGTTCCCCTTTAAACCGAGCAATTTGTGTAACTGTAAAAGAGCATAAATATGGCAGTAACAAAGAATAGAGAATTCAAATATTTTTGAGGACTAACATTCCAAGCTTGCTTCCAAGGGCATAAAAATTTCTTTAGATAAAGGTTTGGTTAGGATATCAGCAATCTGTTGATCAGTGCACACAAATTCAAGCACAACATCTCCTTTTTGAACATGGTCTCTAATGAAATGATGTCTAATTTCTATATATTTAGTTTTAAAGTCCTGTATAGGATTCTTAGTGAAATTAATGGCACTAGTGTTGTCACATTTTAATGGAACTTTCTGTGATGAGATACCATAATCTTCTAATTGTTGTTTCATCCATAAGATTTGAGCACAACTACTAACAACAACTATGTATTCGGCTTCAGTGGAGGAAAGAGCTACACAATTTTGTTTCTTTGAGTGCCAAGAAATAAGCATGTTCCCAAGATAGTGACATCCACCACTCATACTCTTCCTATTTAATTTGCACCCAGCATAATCTAAGTCACTAAATGCATGCAAGTTCAAGGTTGTATCTCTAGGATACCAGATTCCTAAAGAAACCGTGTCTTTAAGGTATTTAAAGATTCTTTTTATAGCAACTAGGTGCTGTTCTTTGGGATTAAATTGATACCTAGCACACAAGCACACACTAAACATAACATTAGGTCTAGATGCAGTCAAATATAGCAAAGAGCCAATCATTCCACGATATGATTTAGAGTCTATGCTAATTCCATCTTCATCATTGGATAATGATAGAGAGGTGCTCATAGGTGTGTTCATTAGTTTAGTGTCATGCATCTTAGACTTCTTGAGCAATTCATTTGCATATTTTGTTTGATTTATAAAGGTTCCTTTGTTTGGTTGTTTGTTTGATTTGCAACCTAAGAAAGTAGGTTAGCTCACCCATCATACTCATTTCAAATTCACTTTGCATGCATGTAGCAAATTCTTTAGATAGTATAGAATTTGTAGAACCAAACACAATGTCATCAACATATATTTGAACAATTAAAATTTCCTTTTCTTTATTCTTTATGAATAAAGTATTGTCCACTTTCCCTTTCCTAAAACCATTATCAATCAAGAAAGAACTCAGTTTATAATACCATGCCCGTGGGGCTTGTTTCAAGCCATATAAGGCCTTTAAGAGTTTAAAGACATGATTTAAATAGATCGGATCCTCAAATCCAGGTGGTTGTTCAACATATACTTCTTCTTTTATAATACCAATTAAAAATGCACTTTTGACATCCATTTGAAACAAGGTAAAGTTCATATAGCAAGCAAAGGCAAGTAGAATTCTAATTGCTTCTAACCTAGCCATTAGTGCAAATGTTTCATCACAGTCAATTCCTTCTTCTTGACTATATCTTTGTGCTACTAATCTAGCCTTATTTCTAGTGATAATGCCATTTTCATCTAATTTATTTCTAAATACCCACTTTGTACCTATAACCGGATGATCCTTTGGTCTTGGAACTAAATTCTAAACCTTACTTCTTTCAAACTGATTTAATTCTTCTTGCATAGCAAAGAACCAGTTTTCATCTTCAAGAGCCTTATCTACTTTCTTTGGCTCTACTTGGGATAGAAAGGCTTGATGTTCACAAGTGTTGTGAACCCGAGACCTTGTGCGTACTCTAACATTTAGATCTCCTATGATGTGATCCTGATCGACTTCACTTCTTACTCTAGGAAAGGAAGGATCCCTAGTTTCAGACTCCCCTCAACTTCAACCCTATTTGGAACATTCCTGGAAATAATGTTCTCTTTAGTTTATGATGAAACTTGACAATCATCCTCAAACTTAACATGAATTGACTCTTCTACAACTAGAGTTCATTTATTGAACACCCTATATGCTTTGCTTGTATGAGAATATCCAAGAAAAATTGCTTCATGACTTTTGGAGTCAAACTTTCCAAGTGATTCTTTTCCATGATTTAAGACAAAACATTTACTACTAAAAACACGGAAATATGAAATGTTTGGTTTTCTTTCAAAGAATAGTTCAAATGGTGTCTTTTTCAAAATTGGTCTCAATAGAGCATGACTTGAAATATAACAAGTTGTATTTACAGCTTCTCCCCAAAAATGCTTAGGAAGGTTATATTGGTCCTAGCCATTTTTTGAAGAGTTCTATTTTTCCTTTCAACAATACCATTTTGTTGTAGTGTTCTAGGAGTTGAAAAGTTATGTGAAATCCCACTTTCTAAATAGAATTTTTCAAAAAGTTGGCTTTCAAATTCACCACCATGATCGGTTCTTATTTTTATGATTGAAAGATCTTTTTCATTTTGAACCATTTTACAAAATTCAGCAAACTTCTCAAATGCCTCATCCTTTCTAGCAAGTAAATATGTCCATGTGAATCTAGATTGATCATCTACAATGACTAAGACATAATATTTTTCATTTAAAGTTGTTCTCATAGAACCAAAAAGATCCATGTGTAGTATCTCTAATGGTCTGGATGTACTTACCACAAGCTTCGATTTGAAGCTACTTTGTGTATGCTTACCTTTAATGCATGCTTCACATAGTCTATCATGGTTAAACTCTAGAGAAGGAAGTCCTTTCATAAGGTTATGCCTATATAATCTTTCTATTAAGCCTAGACCCGCATGTCCTAGCTTTCTGTGCCATAACTAAGCATCAACATTTTTATTCACAACAAAGCATGTTTGTTCAACATTGAATTCACTCAAATCAAGCACATAAATGTTATCTTTTCTATTTCCAATAATCTTCATTTTATGTTCAACATGCTCAACAAGTAGATTAAATTTCAGCTCATCTACAAACAAAAGCTTAGATATAAGTAGGGTTTTAGGATTACCTATTGTTCCCATTCCTTTTATCCTACCTTTGAAGTTATCTCCAAAAGATACCGTACCTCCATTTTTCAACTCAAGTGTTAAGAAAAGCTCCTTCATCCTAGTCATGTGCCAAGAGCAGCCATTGTCAAGAATCCACATGTTTTTTAGCTTTCTGTTTTTCACTTGTGCACTCATAATTTGTAGAAACAAATTTGATCGTTGAAGTGCTTGGTACCTTTTTTATTTGGGTCCATGAGTGTTAGTTGGACTTAGATTTTTGTCATCTTTAAGCAACCAAAGTTCTTTTACTTTGTAAGCCTTTCTAATTCTGATGGGACATTTATCAAACATATGACCAATATAATTGCAAAATGAACATTTACTATCATGCAGCAGAATTGAGCATTCTGTTTCTTTGAAGAAATGAGTAAATTATTTTGATTTGTCATTCAATTTATATCCTAGTCCCGCTTTATCATATATTCCTCTTTGAGAATTTAAAATCTTATCTAACATGCCACTTCCTTTTGTAAATTTCTTTAACAGTAAGTTAGTTGCATCAAGTTTTGACTTCAATTCACAATTTTCTTTCTCTAACTCAAGGACTCTATTTTTGAGATTTTTAAAATGTGCATATGAGTTATTGTCAACATGTATTTCAACATCAGAACATACATTGTTATTGTTGGAAAATAGGGTTTTGCTGTGACTGAAAATATTTTCTTGTAAATATCAATTCTCAAATTATGTTTTTCTAAATGTGCAAAAAGAAAAACTATAAGAAGTAAAGGTGTACAAATTATAATATCAATTAATGATATGATAAAGTAACTGGGTTCCTACATTTCCTCATAAAATATATTCCTAAAGCCTTTGTGACATATATTCAAATATATGTTGATTATTTGAATATATTGATTATTTAAATATTTCTTCAAGAAATATAAAATATATTTGAATATATTTTATTTTAGGAATATGATACTTGGTTTGATGAAATTGCAGGAACAATATATTAGCTCAAAATCAATGTATGCAATACATTATAAATGTATTGATATTGGACCGTGTATTGATACTAGACCTTGTTGATATTGGACCATATATACATGCTAAATATATTATTACTATACTGGACTTTTGTTGCTGGACTATGAGAATATAGGTGTGGCCCAAGTTCACGTCAACCCGATCCCGTTCCTTGTTACGGTGTCGTCTTGATCATATCAGAGGCTTCCTTGTTACAGTGTCATCTTGATCAAGATTGAGGCTTCCTTGCTACGCTTGCTGGCTACGACGTCGTCTCACTTAAGGGCACATAAGAGGCACTTATTCTTCGATGGGTTATGCCCTAGCCGCTTCACTTCTCCCCGACGCTGCCTTCGCTTCTCTCAAGCACCGAAACTTCAACGGGATGAATCTAGAGGAGACGGGCTGTCAGAACGGTCGGATTTCGGATCAGAAGGTTGAAATGAGGCTGATTTGATAGATAGCCTACTATTCCTAACGGGAAGAAGGCTATGGCTCAGGTTTGATTCAAAGAAAAGCCCTAGATCTACTTCTTTTTATAGGAGATGTGTGCATGAAGGTTCTCTCTTGATGATTTACATCTTTTGAAGCGTTCTTTTTGTGAAGATAATCTACTCAGCTTACTTACCATCTAATTCGAGATTGTTTATCATTTGGTGGTTCATAAGCATTCGGTGATATTCGATTATCCGGCTTAATCTTTGATTATATTCTCAATCATAGCTTGTATAACATTATTTATATGCTGATCTCACTTATAAACACTTTTTGCACATAAATCTTAAGGAAAATCTGAAACCCTAATTTCTTCAAATTGGGGATTTCATAATAGGAGCTTTGTATCTTGATATATTTGTTTGAATAGCTCTTCTGATCGGCAATATCCCATAAACTAACACATTATTTGGGGATTTGCTATTGTATATGATCTTTTTATCATTATTTGTATTCAAACTTGATAATTCCTTTGAGAAGGGATTATTTGGATTAGGGAGAACATATTCTCCTAATCAGGTTGAGTAAAGGTGACTTCAATCGGTTGGATTGAAGGAGAAGAGGGTGGACGTAGGACTCTAAGATAGAGTGCCGAACCACTGTGGTAAATTGGGTGTTGATTCTTTTACTCTCTATTTGATTAAATATTTCTGTCTGATTGCATATTATCATATAAATTGCTAAAGTGATTGATTAAACTATTTGAGAAGAACAAAAGCATAGTTTTTGGTACAAGAACAATTCAACCCCCCTTCTTGTTAAGCCATAAAACCCAACAGTTATCATGGGAAGTTTTTGTTTTTGTGTTCATGTATTCAAATTTATTATATTTCTCATATATATCATTCATACATGCATCATACTTCACATATGCATTTACAGGAATACTAATGTTACCATGTACCAGGATTGAAGTATTTTTCTGTTCAGTTTCATCTTTACATGTAGCAGTTTGAGCATTTTGATTTGCATGTACAGAAGTTAACATTTTCTGTTTTTCAGATTTATTCTTTGCTTTTAACTTTTTGTATTTATCTTTTAATTTGTTTGCATACTCAACTAAATCAGAGAAGGCAGTTTCTAAACTAGTATTTATTTGAAGAAACAATTCAGAGTCGTTTACCTCGCTGTTTTCTTCCTCAAGAGTTATTGTTACGGTTAGACATAGGTGTGCAACTTCTTCCTGAGTTTCTTCATCAGATGAGGAGTTCTCATCATCCTAGGTAGCAATCATAGCTTTCTTTTTGTTCTTGTTGTTTCTCTTCTTGATCACCGGACAATTAATCTTAATGTGTCCCGGTTTTTTACATTCATAACACACATTTTCCCTAGGTTCATTTGATTTTTTTCTCTTAGTTTGCCCTATATTCTTACTCAATCCTCTTCTTAGAAATTTTCTAAATCTCCTAGCTATAAAAGCTACTTCATCATTTTCTGATTCTTCCTCTTCAACCTTTTCAACTTCCATTTTAAGTGCAAGTGATCTTCTATTTTCCTTCTCTATTTCTCTTCTCATAAGTTGCATTTCATAAGTTTTAAGAGAACCTAGCAAGTCATCTAAGGTTAGCACATCTAGGTCATGAGCTTCTTCTATGGCCATCTTCTTAGGATCCCAACTTTCGGGTAGGGATACTAACATTTTTCTTACCATTTCATCATTTGTGTAGGTTTTTCCTAACAATTTAAGTTCATAAATAATTTCGGTGAATCTACCAAACATGTCACTAATAGCTTCAGAATCTTTCATAACAAACAATTCATAATCATGTGTAAGCATAGTGACTTTAGAAGACTTTACCTTTTTGGTTCCTTCATAGATGACTTCTAATTTATCCCAAATCTCTTTACCGGTGAGGCAAGAGGATACTTTGTTAAACTCATTAGTCACGGGTAATGTAATACCCTTTCTGATTACTTGCCAAGTTTCTGGATCTTGGCCTATTACAAAGACTTGCATTAATTGTTTCCAATACCTAAAATTAATGCCATCAAACAGCGGAGGTTTATTAAACCCCATAACAGCTAAACCTTTGTTAGAAGCCATAGTATGGATCTACTCTAGGATGTTAATCCTTTTAATCAAAGAACCAGGCCCTAGATGCCAATTGTTAGGTTTTATGGCTTAACAAGAAGGGGGGTTGAATTGTTAAACCGAATTTATCATGGTGGTTTGGCACTCAATCCTTGAGTCCTACGTCTACCCTCTTCTCCTTCAATCAAACCGATTGAAGTCTCCTTTACTCAACCGAATTAGGAGAAAACGTTTTCCCTAATTCAAACAATTCCCTCCTAAGAAATTCTTGAACAATGTTACACAATATGATCAAAATATCACAATTCAATTACAAATCCTAGATAATATAACAAGTTGTGGGATTTTGTAACCTAAAGGAGCTGTTTTGATATGAATATAATAACTCAAAGCTCCTATCACAAAAACCCTAAATTGAAATAAATTAGTGTTTCAGATTCCTTCCAATGTTTATGTGCAATAAATATTTTTAATGAAATTAGCACATAAACAGAGTTATACAAGATACAATTGATGATATATCCGAATGAAAAACTATTTAATCACAATATCACCGTAATCTTGTATTTCACTAAAAGTGAATAAGGTTGAATGATCAAACAAATGAGCTCAATAATGGATTCTTCACTCAAAGAGAACTTTAGATAATCATCCGTGTCCAATCTTTCTCCATAGATTAGCTCTTCTTAAATAGAAAAAATAGAGCTAGGGTTTCAAATGTTCAAACCTCAGTAATGAAGCTTTCTTCCCATTAGAACAGTAAATCAACCTTCAAATCAACTTCACATCTTCCTTCTAAGTCACAAATCTGAGCATTCCGACTCCGGTCTTCTCAGAAATCCTCTCGTTGAGGATTCGATCACCAGCGGCACCGTTCCTCCATCTCTCTCCCTCTCATTTCTTTAGTCATCTTTCGTATGCTCTTAATGCATCATGTTTGAATAAGTGAGACGGTGTCTAAGTGAAATGGTGAGTTTCATTTGACACAAGTCAGGCTCACTTATCTGATGGGTAGATAAGCAGGCCGTGAAACGGGCTGAGAGTAATACTAGGCCGAGAACATTAACAGGCCGAGAATGATAGCAGGCCAAGAGCAATACTAGGCCAAGAGTAATATCAGGCCGAGAACATTAACATGCCGAGAATGATAGCTTATAAGTTCTTGGTAGAACTAAGATTTGCTCCAAAAATAGAACCAAATACTTCATACCTTCATCCAAGCAAGAGAAAGTATCATTTTTTCTTAACCATGATATATGACATATTTAACTTCAATTTAGATGAAATTAAATAAATCATTTCTTAAGAGCACTATATAGTAACATTATATCAAGAAATGTAGGAACCTGGTTACTTTATAATATCATTGATTGATATTATAATTTGTACACCTTTTACTTCCTATGATTTTCTTTTACACTTATGAAAAACATATTTTAAGAAATATTCATAAATACATTTTTTTACAACAAAACCTTTATTTTCCAACAAATGTTATCACTTAAGTTAGGCAAGGTAAAGGAGAAATTGTCTAACATCTTGCATATGAAAAGACAACTGTTTGACATCCTTCAGATGTTACAAAACTTCCACCATGGTGCCTAAGCCAACCAAGATGAAGCTCGTGTAGATTCTAGCAGTGTTGAAAATGAGTGAAGGAGGAGGCTAGATGATAATCGTAGCTTACGTGTTGAAATCCCCAAATTCAAAGGTACTCTTGACCCTAATGATTTTGTTGATTGGCTACATCGTATTGAAGGGTTGTTTGAATTCAAAGGGTATGATGATCATAAAAGGTATAAGTTGTTGTTCTTCATCTCAAAGAATATGCTTCTTTGTGGTGGGAGATTGTTAAGAAACAATGAGATCGAGATAGGAAGGAAAAGGTCTGTTCATAGGAGAAACTGAATAAGCTACTCAAAAGGTGCTTTTTGCCCAATGATTACAATACTTATGCTTAAGCGAGATGAAAGAAGTGTGGAGGAGTACATTAGGGAATTTAAGACTCTCATGATGAGATGTGAGGTACGAAAGCCCAAAGAGACCATCATAGCACGGTTTCTAAAAGGCTTAAAGTCTGAGATTTCTAACATTATTGAATTGTAGTGCTATTGCTCTTTTGATGATGTTTGCAAACTAGTTATCAAAGTGGAGAGGAAAAGAAAGACCCTTAAGAGCTTTGGATCTAAGCTTTTCAACAGGGAGGGTTCTAGGTCTTACATCAGAGGGACCACTTCTTATAGGGATCCCTCATCTTATAACAAGCTTGAGCCTGCCAACAAGGAAAAGGGCAAAGAAAATGTTAGGGAAGCCTCAAAGGCAACACTCAATTTTATAAAGCAAGATCCAAGGGAGAGAAAGTGCTTCAAGTGCCAAGGATTTGGCCATGTACAGGCTAACTGTCCAAATAGGAGGGTGATTACCATGAAAGACATTGAAGAGATTGAAGAAGGCTACCCTAAAGAGGAGTATGGTGATTATGAGCCCATGGTTGATTCAAAGGAAGAGAATGAGATCATTGAGCAAGCTGATTCTTCATAGAGCCTTACATGCCCATGTTAGCCCTTTAAATGAGCAAAGGGAGAACATCTTTCAAACTCAATGCACAATTAATGGAAATGTGTGTTCTATTATTATTGATAGTAAGAGTTTTGCTAACATAGCTTTTACGACTCTTATGGAGAAGTTGAAATTGCCTGCCTCATATCACCCCCATCCATACAACTTACAATGGCTAAACTAAAGGAGTCATCTTCAAGTTTCAAGGCAAGTCCTACTTACTTTTTCCATTGGAAAGCATTATGTAGATTAGATTATTTGTGATGTTATAGCTATGGATGCTTGTCATTTGTTGTTGGGGATACCATTGCAATATGATAGGGGTGCTAAGCATGATGGTAAACAAAATACCTATTCCATTAAAATTGAGGAGAAGCTTATAACCTTAGCTCCACTTAGTCCTTCCTAAATACAACAAACACATGGGGTAAAAGATAGGAAAAATAGCCTATTCCTTAGTGAAACCCAAATACAGAAATCCATCCAAAACCACAAACCCATCCTTGTATTACATGTTACTAAAGGGAAAAAGAGTGAGAGGGTGAGTGAACCATATTCACTTGTTCAACCACTCTTATATGAGTTTGCTAATGTATTTTCCAATGACCTTCCACCTGGTTTACCACCAATTAGAGGGATATAGCACCATGTAGACCTACTTGCAAGGGCACTCTTACCTAATAAGGCAACCTATAGATGCAATCCCAAAGAGGCTAAGGAGTTACAAAGGCAGGTAGATGAATTGGTGGCCTGAGGATTTATACAAGAAAGTATGAGCCTATGTTTGGTTCCAGCCCTATTGGTGCCAAAGAAAGATGGATCATCTCAAATGTGTGTAGATAGTAGAGCATCAACAACATCACCATTAAATATAGGTATCCCTTCCATGGCTTAATGATATGCTTAGATGAATTACATGGAGCCACCATCTTCTCCAAGGTGGAGTTAAGGAGTGGCTACCATCAGATCCAGATGACCGAGGGAGATGAATGGAAGACAACCTTCAAAACCAAAGGGGGCCTATATGAATAGATGGTTATGCCATTCGGTCTTTCTAATGCCCCAAGTACCTTTGTGAGTTTGATGAATGAGGTATTACACCCCTTTCTTGGTAAATTTGTTATGGTTTATTTTGATGACATCCTTATTTATAATAGATGTGAGGGAGATCACTAGGTCATTTAAGGCAAGTATTTGATGCATTGAGGAGGCAAAGGTTTATGCCAAGTTATAGAAGTGTGAATTCTTCTCCCCGAGTGTTATGGTTCTTGGATATGTGGTTTCCAAAGATGGTATTATGGTTGATTAGTCCAAGGTTAAAGCTATGAATCTTGGCCCCAGCTTAGTTCCTTTACTGAGGTAGTGAGTTTTAATGGCTTGGCTTCATTTAATCCTCGATTTGAATTTAATTTCAACACCATTATGGCTTCCATTACTGAATGTATGAAGAAGAGTGTTTTTGAACGGAGTAAGGAAGCTGATGAAGCTTTAAGGGTGATTAAACAAAAATTGTGTGAAGCTTCAATTCTTGCCTTACCAGACTTTGATAAGTTCTTTGAAGTGGAGTGTGATGCTAGTGGCCTTGGAATAAGTGTTGTCCTCATTCAAGCCAAGAGGCCCTTAGCTTAGTTTAGTGAGAAGATTAATGAATGAAAAAGGAACCACTCCACTTATGATAAGGAATTTTATGCAATTGTAAGGGCTTTAGATCATTGGAGTCATTACTTAAGGCTTAAGCAATTTGTTCTGCATTTGGATCATTAGGCTTTGAAGTTCTTGAATGGCCAGCATAAACTCAACCCAAGTCATGCAAAATGGGTAGAATTTCTCTAATCCTTCTCATTTGTTTCACATGATAAACTAGATGTAGCTAATGTTGTTGCAGATGCATTGTCTAGAAGATACTCCTTGCTTGCTCTTCTAGACATTAGAGTACTCAGTTTTCAACTTAACAAAGAACACTATCTTGAGGATGTGGATATGTCCTTACTCATGGTTGAATGTGCAAAGGGAACTAATGGAGATTATATGGTTCATGAGGGCTTTCTTTTCAAAAGGAACCAATTATGTGTTCCAAAGAGGTCATTTCGAGAATTACTTGTAAGGGAAACACATAGAGGAGGATTGGCTGGTCATTTTGGGGTCCACAAGACTTTGGAGATTCTAAAGGAACACCTTTATTGGCCAAAGATGCTAGGAGATGGCCAAGCTATCACTTTGAGAAGTGGTATGTGTTAGAGGGCAAAGAGTCATTTCAAGCTAGGGCCTTATGTCCATTTACCAGTACCAAACCAACCTGGGGAAGATTTAAGCATGGATTTCATTGTGGTACTCCTAGGAACTCAAATAGGCAAGGACTCCATCATGGTGGTAGTCGATTAGTTTCTAAAATGGCACACTTCACCACATTCCATAAGACTGAAGATGCCTCTAATGTTGCTGATTTGTTCTTCAAGGAGATTGTGAAATTGCATGGAATAACTTTTAAAATTAAATTTAGTTAATTACTAACGCTGAATAACTTTTAAAATTTATCTAACAAATCCAAATGATAGATGATAGATTAATTAACTAAATTTAAGAAAACTAAATACATGAAATATGTTAGGGCATCCAATTTCACTATAACTACTAGGTACTAATATTAATTATTTATGCTTGCAAGAAGGATAATATTTATATGATGGCAAAACTTTCTAATTTGCTTACTATCCTATGTTTAGGTATAGTAAACGTACTTAATTCATTAATTCACTATATTTCTATATGTGAATTGAAACAAACCAAATACATTAGGATCTATGAACATTCCTAATTTACACCAAAAACCATACAAATAATATGGTATATGTCTATCCATATTTAATTTATGATTGCACATTACAAGAAACAACTACATATCATCTCTTGTTAGTCTCAAATATGCAAATCAAATTATTTAAGTGGTAACTAATCACTTAAAATCATTAAACATGTAGTATGCAACTTCGTATAAACAAAATATTTTACAAAACATAATAATTATGATATTCATACCATCATAATTAGGTTATATTGTAGATCTAACAAAAGTAAACTAAAATATAAAGAAATAATAAGGAAGAACAATAATAGGAAATAAAGAAGGTATCTTGAATCCAAGAACAAGAAGTTTATCACCCTTTTTGTCTTCTTTTCAAGAAAACCTTGAATTCTTAGCCTTTCTCTTCAATTGTGCTTAATTTCCTCCTCCCCCTTCTTTTGCCTCTTCTTTTATTTTAAATAGGGTTTAGGTTTAAACCTATCTCTTATCCTAGTAGAAATGGGTTTTAGATATTTAAAACAATTGGGTTTTGAACTTCTAATTTAATTAGGCTTTGAACTCCTAATATGATTAGGTTTTCTAAATAATTGGAAAACCTAATAACAATAAAAAATATAATTAAAATCATTCAAAGCCCAAGCCCATCTTGATTTTCTTGACCTTGATATTTTGACCATATTTTGCCATATAATAAGCATTAGGTTCTCCACGCTTGTTCTTTTTCTCCATGTCTCCTTATTCTACAAAAACAAGGAAAATTTAAGTACATAAATAGGAATTCAAATATTTTCTCATAAGCATTGCATTATTTATTGCCTAAAAATAGGTAAAATAACTCTATAAAAATAGAGTTATCAAAACCTCCAAACTTAACATTTTGCTAGTCCTCAAGCAAAAACAATAAACAACATGTGCTTTAGACAAAATCCCTTGATGAAATTCTCCCCTAATTATTTAACTTAACAATTCAAAGAGAAATATAACTTTCATCCAAACACCACAATTGTTTCATAAGATAAAATAGACTCTTAACTATGTTAATCATGTGTGTGTGTGTGTGTGTGTGGGTGTGAGTCCTCATCTTTTCAACTATATGCACTCCAAATAGATCCACATTAATATGCAATCTCTCAAAATCTTTAACTAAACCTCATAGGTTTGCTTTTCATTCCTCTCTCCACTAATTTAAGCCAATCATCTATGTTGGAAAATAAGAGTTTTGTTTGTGACAAAATGTATTTATGAATATATTTGTTGAAATATGTTTTTCATAAGTGCAAAAGAAAATTATAGAAAGTAAAAGGTGTACAAATTATAATATCAATTAATGATATTATAAAGTAACCGGGTCCCTACATTTCTTAATATAAAATCACTATATAGTGACATTAAGAAATGATTAATTTAATTTCATTATATAATGTCTTGAGAACAAGGCTTATCAAATTGAAATTAAATATGTCATACATTGTGATTAAGAAAAAATGATGCTTGCTTGTGCTTTGATGAAGGTTGAAGTATATGGCTCTATTTTTGGAACAAACCTTAGTTCTATCAAGAACTTATATTATATCATTCTTGGATTGATATTATGTTTTCGGCTTGATGTTATGCTCTTGGCCTGATATTATGTTCTCGGCCTGGTTATGTTCTCGGCCTGGTGGTTATACTAAGCCTGGCTGTGTTCTTGGTCCATTACCCGCTTATTTGTTAAGTAGATAAGCAAGCCCGATCGGTGATGAAACTCACCATTTCATTAACGTTCGTTCTCACTTGTTCACCTGATGCCCTAAAGAGTGTATTATCGACGACTGCCGAAATGAGAGAGTGAGAGGGATGGAGGAACGGCACCACTGGTGACCAAATCCTCAACAGGAGGATTTCTGGTGAGATTGATGTCAGAACGGTCTAATCTGAACTGGAGAAGGAAGATTTGAAGGTTGATTTACTGTTCCAACGGGAAGATGGCTTCGGCATTGAGGTTTGAAATGCCGAAACCCTAGCTCTAATTTTTCTATTTAAGAAGAGCTATTCTATGGAGAAGGGTTTGACACTTACAACAATCTGAAGTTCTCTTTGAGTGAAGATTCGATTATTGAGCTCATCTTTTGATCATTCAATATTTGTGACTTTTGGTGAAGTTCAAGCCTACAGTGATATTATGATTAAATACTTATTCGATTGTTTATATCAACGATTGGATCTTGTATAACTCTGTTTATGTGCTTATTTCATTAAAAATACTTATTGCACATAAACATTGAAAGGAATCCGAAACCCTAATTTATTTCAATTTAGGGTTTTCGTGATAGGAGCTTAGAATTATTATAATTACATCAAGTTAGCTCCTATAGGTTACATAATCCCACAACTTGTCATATCATTTGGGATTTGTAATTGATTTATGATCTTTTGATCATATTGTATAACATTGTACAAGAAATTCCTTGAAGAGGAATTGTTTGAGTTAGGGAGAATGTTTTCTCCTAACTTGGTTGAGTAAAGGAGACTTCAATCGGTTTGATTGAAGGAGAAGAGGGTGGACGTAGGACTTAAGGTGTGAGTGCCGAACCACCGTGGTAAATTTGGTGTCAATCTCTTTGCTTACTATTGTTCTAACCTTCTTATAATATTTGCTGCCTTATTATTTGTTCTTAACCTATAAGGATATTAGAAACATATATGTGTGATAATATTCTTGATGAAGTGTTGTTTGACTTGAAAGAAGAGCATCATATGTTTGAAATCTGTTCACTTTATATTATTTGTGTGATTTTTCCAGCAAATTGAATTGAGCATTTGTTATCACAATAATTGTTTTAATTGCTGGGTATACTAATTCAACTCCCATTTTTGTTAAGCCATAAAACCCAACAATCTAACCAAGAATAAATAGGACTTTTATAAGCTTTTAATGTAAGGCTAGGCTAGGGGTAAGATAAAAGTCATTTAGGCTTAATTTACCCATGAACACATTGCTTTAGGATCTAATTTGAGCTTTTGCACTTTCTACCTTTTTTTTCTCACAAACAATCTTTCTATCACCACTTCTTTCATTTTTTTCAATCAAAAAATGTTTGATTTCACTCAAATTTTGACACTCATAAAGGCCACAATCATGCTTGCATCAATAAAGCAAGTAAAAGCACTAGAAATGTAGCCACCACAATCTTATCTTACCAATAGCATTCAATTGCTATGCTTTGTAGCCTATTTCAGAAAATTAAGTGGCTTCAATTAGATAAACAATTATAAGATCATCCCATTCTAAAGCAAATGATGTATTTCCTTTTTTCTTTCTTTTTCCTTTTTTTTTGTGCAGAAATGAGATATTATGCCCCATACAATCATTACAATTAATTTCTTCTCATGCTCTACCTTCCCCTAAACTTTTATTCAACTCAAATAAACTTGCATCTTAAAAATCAACATGTTCATAGGTGTGAGACGATATGATAATTTGTCAAAGGCTTTAAGGGTATATATGTGGGGTGTCATAAAAAAAATTGAATAAGAATCAAGGCTCAATGGGGTGACTGGTGATAAATAAATAAGGTTGGCTTAAAAGGTTCAAACGATCCAAAGATAGCCTAAATCATTTTCTTAGTTAGATGTAGCCTAGGATTTCGCCTTAAGAGAAAATCAAACAAATTCTAAGATCTAGGTGAGACCTAAGATAATTGCATACTTCACACGAATGTTCTTTAGAGATACACACAATTTAAAAAATAAAGGACTTTTAGTACTTAATAGATGGATCAACATAATCAAAATCACACTTAACTCACATTACAATTATAGGTTTGAACAAAATCTATATCTTTCTAAGAATTACTAAGAATTTACAACAAGCGATTCAATCATGATATAAGAAAAATTTTAACATTAGATGTAGCACAAAGTTTCTTTCCCTACCCCTAAACTTGAATGAAGCATTGTCCTCAATGCAAAAAGAAAAGAAAGCAATAATAAAGAAGGAACAAGGAAACTCCCCTGATTGTATGTATGGAAAATTGTTGGAAAATAAGGGTTTTGTTGTGACAAAAAATATATTTGTGAATATAATTCTTGAAATATGTTTTTCATAGGTGCAAAATAAAATCATAGGAAGTAAAAGGTGTACAAATTATAATATCAATAAATGATATTATAAAGTAACCGGGTTCCTACATTCCTTCATAGAACATCTTCTTAAAAGTGTTTTTAAGAAATATATTTGTGAATGATGTCAAAAATATATTAGAACATATTTTTATGAAAAAATGATACTTTGCTTTATGCATTTGTAGGAATATAATGAGCTTTGATTCTAGCTTGATTTTAATTTAAGCTAAGATATACATTACACTAAAATGTGAACTTACTAAAAGCTCATATTATTGGACAGTGCTTACATTTGTGGACCATCCTCATATTGCTGGACCTTGCTGATAGTACTAGACCGTAGTTATGTTTTAGACTTCACACACTATTGGACTAGGCCAGATTCGAGATTGATCTGTGACAAGGCCCACATCTGATGTAGAAGCCCTACCCGCTTCTCACTTGATCAGTTGATGCTATAGCATCGTCCAACTTATTAGAGGCACATTTGATCACTTATGCTACGGTGTTGTCCAACTTATCAGAGGTGCACATAAGAGAGGCTTTCGATTTTGTGCCCTAGCCGCTGCCCTTCAAAGAGAAATAAGCCTCCGGTGACACCTTTGTTCTCTCTAGCACCGAATCCTCAATGGGAGGATCTTGAAGGACACTGGATGTCAGAACGGTCGGATTGAAGCTTTGAGAAGTGATATGAGGTTGATTTGATAGATGGTTCATTGTGCCTAACGGGAAGAAGGCTACGGCTCAGGTTTGATCTAAAAAGCCCTAGATTTGTTTTTATTTAAAAGAATGCATGCATGAAGAGATTGATTGATGATCTACAACCATTTGAAGTGTTCTCTTTACAACGAAACAATCTTTTGAGCTCACTTATTACTTGATTCAAGTTTGCTCATCTTTTAGTGACTCACAAGGGTTCTCTAATATTTGGTTATTCGGCTTATCCTTTGATTATCTAATTGATTGTACCATGTATAACATTATTTATGTGTTGATTACATTTGAAAATATTTATTGCACATAAATATTGGGAGAAATCTGAAACCTTAATTTACTAAAATTGGGGATTTTGTGATAGGAGCTTTGAACTTTGTTATTTATACTTGAATAGCTCCTCTGATTAGCAATATCCCTTAAACTACCATAGTATTTAGGGATTTGCATTTGTACATGATCTTCTTATCATAATTTGTAACTGTGCTTAAGAATTCCTTGAGAGGGAATTATTTGGATTAGGAAGAACATTTTCTCCTAATCTGGTTGAGTAAAGAAGACTTCAATCGGTTGGATTGAAGGAGAATAGGGTGGACGTAGGACTCAAGGATTGAGTGTTGAACCACCGTGGTAAATCTGGTGTTTTTTTCCTTGCTCTTTATTGATTTAAATATCTCTTAATATTTGCTGCTTATTAGTTTATTAATTATTTGATACTAACCAATCAGCTCATGTGATATATATATGTGTGTGAAAATATTCTAGATAACTTGCTTCCTAATCTAGAAATAAAGCATCATTTGGTTAAAATTTGCTTACTTAATACTAGTGTTACTTGTGTGACTTGTCTATATAATTGGATTGAATTTTTATTGCTAACAATAGCATAATATTGTCGGTTTAACAATTCAACCCCCTTTTTTGTTAAGCCATAAAACCCAACAATTGGCATCTAGAGCCAGGTTCTCTGATTAAAAGGATTAACATCCTAGAGTAGATCCATACTATGGCTTCTGACAAAGGTTTAGTTGTTACAGGGTTTAATAAACCTCATCTGTTTGATGGCATTAATTTTAGGCATTGTAAACAATTAATGCAAGTCTTTGTAATAGGCTAAGATCTAGAAGCTTGGTAAGTAATCAAGAAAGGTATTATATTACCTGTGACTGATGAATGGACAAAAAATGAAACTAAACTAATGGGATTAAATGCTAAGTCCATGAATATGATCTATAGTGGTCTTAGAGCACATAAATTAGAAGTCATCTATGAAGGAACCAAAAAGGTAAAGTCTTTTAAAGTCATTATGCTTACACATGACTATGAATTGTTTGTTATGAAAGATTCTGAAACTATTAGTGACATGTTTGGTAGATTCACCAAAATTATTTATGAACTTAAATTGTTAGGAAAAACCTATACAAATGAGGAAATGATAAGAAAAATGTTAGTATCCCTACCCGAAAGTTGGGATCCTAACAAGATGGCCATAGAAGAAGCTTATGACCTAGATGTGCTGGCCTTAGATGACTTTCTAGGTTCTTTTAAAACTCATGAAATGCAACTTATGAGAAAAGAAAGAGAAAAGGAAAATAGAAGATCACTTGCACTAAGTGGAAGTTGAAAAGGTTGAATAGGAAGAATAAAAAAAATGATGAAGTAACTCTTATAGCTAGGAGATTTAGAAAATTTCTAAGAAGAGGATTGAGTAAAAATATAGGGCAAACTAAGAGAAAAGAATCAAATATGTGTTATGAATGTAGAAAATCGGGACACATCAAGGTTGATTGTCCAATGATTAAGAAGAGAAACAGCAAGAACAAAAAGAAAGCTATGGTTACTGCCTGGGGTGATGAGAACTCCTCATCTGATGAAAAAACTCAAGAAGAAGTTACACACCTATGCCTAACTGCAACAGCAACTCTTGAGAAAGAAAATAGTGAGGTAAGTGATTATGAATTGTTTCTTCATATAAACACTGGTTTAGAAACTGCATTTTCTGATTTAGTTGAGTATGCAAATAGACTAAAAGATAAATACAAAAAGTTAAGAGAAAAAAATAAATATGAAAAACAGAAAATGTTGACTTCTGCACATGCTAATCAAAATGTTTTAACTAATGTACATAATAAACAAAGCATAGCAACCACTACATGTAGAGATGAAACTGAACAGAAAAATACTTTAATTTTAGTGCATGATAACATTAGTATCCCTGCTAATGCATATGTGAAGTATGATGCATGTATGAATGATATATATGAGAAACAAAATAAATTTGAACACATGAACATAGAAATAAAAACTTCCTGTGATAACAGTGCATGTTTTGATGTTGAAATATATGTTGAAAATAGCTCATATGTATGTGTTGAAAATCTTAAAAGTAAAGTCCTAAAGCTAGAAAAAGAAAATGGTGATTTGAAGTCAAAACTTGATGTAACTAATTTGTTGTTAAAGAAATTCACAAAAGGAAGTGGCATGTTAGATAAGATTTTAAATTCTCAAAGAGGTATATATGATAAAGTTGGACTAGGATATAAGTTAAATGACAAATCGAAATCATTTACTCATTTCTTTAAAAAAAAAAAAAGAATGTTCAATTCCACTGCATGATAGTAAATGTTCTTTTTGCAATTATATTGGTCATATGTTTGATAAATGTCCCATAAGACTTAAAAAGGCTTACAAAGTAAAGAAACTTTGGTTGCCTAAGAATGACAAAAATCTAAGTCCAACTAACACTCATGGACCCAAAATAAAAAGGGTACCAAGCACTTCAACAATCAAATGTTTCTGCAAGTTATGAGTGCACAAGTGAAAAACAAAAAGCTCAAAAACATGTGGATTCTGGACAGTGGTTGTTCTCGGCACATGATTGGGATGAAGGAGCTCTTCTCAACACTTGAGTTGAAAAATGGAGATACGATGTCTTTTGGAGATAACTCCAAAGGAAGAATAAAAGGAATGGGAACAATAGGTAATATTAATATCCTACTTATATCTGAAGTTTTGTTTGTAGATGAGCTAAAATTTAATTCACTTAGCATAAGTCAGTTATGTGATAAAGGATTCAAGATAAAATTTGGAAAAGAAAATTGTCTTGTTGAGCATGCTGAACATAAAATGAAGATTGTTGGAAATAGAAAAGATAACATCTATGTGCTTGATTTGAGCGAATTAAATGTTGAACAAACATGCTTGGTTGTGAATAAAAATGTTGATGCTTGGTTATGGCATAGAAAGCTAGGACATGCGGGTCTAGGCTTAATAGAAAGATTGTATAAGCATAACCTAATGAAAGGTCTTCCATCTCTAGAGTTTAACAATGATAGATTATGTGAAGCATGCATTAAGGGTAAACATACACAAAGTAGCTTCAAATCGAAGCTTGTGGTGAGTACATCTACACCATTAGAGACATTGCACATGGACCTTTTCGGTCCTATGAGAACAACAACACTAAGTGGTAAATATTATGTCTTAGTCATTATAGATGATTATTCTAGATTTACATGAACATACTTACTTGCTAGAAAGGATGAGGCATTTGAGAAGTTTGCTGAATTTTGTAAAATGGTTCAAAATGAAAAAGATCTTTCAATCATGAAATAAGAACTGATCATGGTGGTGAGTTTGAAAACCAACTTTTTGAAAAATTCTGTTTAGAAAATGGCATTTCACACAACTTTTTAGCTCCTAGAACACCACAACAAAATGGTGTTGTTGAAAGGAAAAATAGAACTCTTCAAGAAATGGCTAAGACCATGATGTGTGAATATAAAATTCTTAAAATTTTTTGGGGCAAAGCTGTAAACACAACTTGTTATATTTCAAATCGTGCTCTATTAAGACCGATTTTGAAAAAGACACCTTTTGAACTATTTTTTGAAAGAAAACCAAACATTTCATATTTCCATGTTTTTGGTAGTAAATGTTTTGTTTTAAATTATGGAAAAGAATCACTTGGAAAGTTTGATTCTAAAAGTGATAAAGCAATCTTTCTTGGATATTCTCATACAAGTAAGGCATATAGAGTGTTCAATAAACGAACCTTAGTTGTAGAAAAGTCAATCCATGTTAAGTTTGAGGATGATTGTCATGATATTCAAGAAACCGAAGAGAACATTAGATCTAAAAGTGTTCCAAATAGGGCTGAAGTTTAGAGGGAGTCTAAAACTAGGGATCCTTCCTTTCCTAGAGTAAGAAGTGAAGTAGATTAGGATCACATCATAGGAAATCCTACTGTTAGAGTGAGTACAAGGTCTTGGGTTCACAACACTTGTGAACATCAAGCCTTTCTATCCCAAGTGGAGCCAAAGAAAGAAGATGAGGCTCTTGAAGATGAAAATTGGTTCCTTGCTATGCAAGAAAAATTAAACCAGTTTGAAAGAAGCAAGGTTTGGAATCTAGTGCATAAACCAAATGATCATTTGGTTATAGGCACAAAATAAGTATTTAGAAATAAACTAGATGAAAATGGTATTATCACTAGAAATAAGGCTAGATTAGTAGCACAAGGATATAGTCAAGAAGAAGGAATTGGCTATGATGAAACATTTGCACCAGTGGCTAGGTTAAAAGCAATTAGGATCTTACTTGCCTTTGCTTGCTATATGAACTTTACCTTATTTCAAATGGATGCCAAAAGTGCATTTTTAAATGGTATTGTAAAGGAAGAGGTATATGTTGAACAACCACCTGGATTTAAGGATCTGATTCATTCAAATCATGTTTTTAAACTTTCAAAAACTTTATATGGTTTGAAACAAGTTCCATGGGTATGGTATGATAAACTAAGCTCCTTCTTGATCGATAATGGTTTTAGAAAAGAGAAAGTGGATAACACTTTATTTATAAAGAACAAAGAAAAAGAAATTTTAATTGTTCAAATATATGTTGATGACATTGTGTTTGGTTCTACAAATTTTACACTATGTGAAGAATTTGCTACATGCATGCAAAGTGAATTTGAAATGAGCATGATGGGTGAGTTAACATACTTTCTTAGGTTGCAAATCAAACAAACAAACAAAGGAACCTTTATAAGTCAAACAAAATACACAAATGAACTGCTCAAGAAATATAAGATGCATGACTCTGAACCAATGAATACACCTATGAGCATTTCTTTATCATTATCCAATGATGAAAATGGAATTAGCGTAGACACTAAATCATATCGTGGAATGATTGGTTCTTTACTATATTTGATTGCATCTAGACCTAATATTATGTTTAGTGTGTGCTTGTGTGCTAGGTATCAATCCAATCCTAAAGAACAACACCTAGTCACTGTTAAAAGAATCTTTAGATCCTTAGAGACACGATTTCCTTAGGAATCTGGTATCTTAGAGATACAACTCTGAACTTGCATGTTTTTAGTGATTCAGATTATGTTGGGTGCAAATTAGATAGGAAGAGTATGAGTGGTGGATATCACTATCTCGGAAACATGCTTATTTCTTGGCATTCCAAGAAACAAAATTGTGTAGCTCTTTCCTCCACTGAAGCCGAATATATAGCTGCTGCTAGTAGTTGTGCTCAAATCTTGTGGATGAAACAACAATTAAAGGATTATGGCATATTATCACATAAAGTTCCATTAAAATGTGACAATACCAGTGTAATTAATCTCACTAAGAATCCTATATAGCACTCTAAAACTAAGCACATAGAAATTAGACATCATTTCATTATAGATCATGTTCAAAAAGGAGATTTTGTGCTTGAATTTATGTGCACTGATCAGCAAATTGCTGATATCCTAACCAAACCTTTATCTAAAGAAAGGTTTTATGCTCTTAGAAGAGAGCTTGGAATGTTAGTCCCTAAAAGTATTTGAATTCTCTATTCTCTGTTACTGCCATTTTTTTGCTCTTTTACTATTACACAAATTGCTCGGTTTGAGGGGGAGCTACTCTACTCCAGCCACATTCGGTTAGTGCTCTAACCTTATCCTTCTGCTGATCATTTTTTTAATCCTGATTACTTGCATGTTCATCCTTTTTTGCTTATGACAAAAAAGGGGAGAGAATAGTATGCACATGTTAAGTCTCATTGCTGACTTTATAAGTGCAGAATGTGGGATATCTCTCTAATACCCTACTTGCAAACTTATATGTTCTATGGTGTTTGAAATATATTAGAACCATGCATAGGACTTGCTTGGTGCTTCTGATCACATGAATAGTAAATATCGTGAACCTAGTTCTGTGATGATCAACTTTTGCAATGCCTAGTTATGTTCACATGAAAAACTTGATTAGTTATTTGGTGACATGTGTCATATTATTAAGATATTTTGTCATCATCAAAAAAAGGGAGATTATTGGAAAATAAGGGTTTTGTTGTGACAAAAAATATAATTGTGAATATAATTCTTGAAATATGTTTTTCATAGATGCAAACTAAAATTATAGGAAATAAAAGGTGTACAAATTATAATATCAATTAATGATATTATAAAGTAACCAGGTTCCTACATTCCTTCATAGAACATCTTTTTAAAAGTGTTTTTGAGAAATATATTTGTAAATGATGTCAAAAATATATTAGGACATATTTTTATGAAAAAATGATACTTTGCTTTATGCACTTGTAGGAATATAAGGAGCTTTGATTCTAGCTTGATTTTAATTCAAGCTAAGATATATATTACACCAAAATGTGAACTTACTAAAAGCTCATATTGTTGGACCATGCTTATATTATTGGACCATACCCATATTGCTGGACCTTGCTGATAGTACTGGACCGTAGTTATGTGTTAGACTTCACATGCTACTGGACCAGGCCAAATTCGAGACTGATTCGTGACAAGGCCCACATTTGATGTAGAAGCCCTACCCACTTCTCACTTGATCACTTGATGCTATGGTGTCGTCCAACTTATCAGAGGCACGCATAACATAGGCTTTCAATTATGTGCCCTAGCCGCTACCCTTTAAAGAGAAATAAGCCTCTGGTGACACCTTTGTTCTCTCTAGCACTAAATCCTCAACGGGAGGATCTTGGAGGAGATTGGATGTCAGAACGGTCAGATTGAAGCTTTGAGAAGTGATATGAGGTCGATTTGATAGATGATTCACTGTTCCTAACGAGAAGAAGGCTACGGCTCAGGTTTGATATAAAAAGCCCTAGATTTGTTCTCTATTGAAAGGGATGCATGCGTGAAGAGATTGATTGATGATCTACAACCATTTGAAGTGTTCTCTTTACAATGAAACAATCTTTTGAGCTCACTCATTACTTGATTCAAGTTTGCTCATCTCTCGGTGACTCATAAGGGTTCGGTGATATTTGGTTTTTCGGCTTGTCCTTCGATTATCTAATTGATTGTACCGTGTATAACATTATTTATGTGTTGATTACATTTGAAAATATTTATTGCACATCAATATTAGGAGAAATTCGAAACCTTAATTTACTAAAATTGGGGATTTCGTGATAGGAGGTTTGAACTTTGTTATTTATACTTGAATAGCTCCTCTGATTAGCAATATCCCTCAAACTTCCATATTATTTAGGTATTTGCATCTGTACATGATCTTTTGATCATAATTTGTAACTGTGCTTGAGAATTCCTTGAGAGGGAATTATTTGGATTAGTGATAACTCTATTTTTATAGAGTTGTTTTACCTATTTTAGGCAATAAATAACTTTAATAATTGTGAAAAAACATTTAAACTCCTCTTTATTTACCTAAATTTATCTTGTTTATGTAGCATAAGGAGGCAAGGAGAAAAGGAATGAACATGGAGAACTTGATGCTTATTGTGTGGAAAAATTGTAATATCAAGATCAAGAGAGTCAAAATGGGCTTGAGCTTTGGATGATTGTTATTAGATTTTCTGTTGTTATTGGGTTTTCTAAATAAATAGAAAACCCAGTCATGTTAGGAATTCAAATCCTAATTAATTTAGGAGTTCAAAGCCCAATTGTTTTAGGTCTCTAAAACCCAGTTCTACCAGGATAGGAGATAGGTTAAACCTAAACCCTATTTAAGAGAAGAGAAGAGGCAAAAGGAGGAGTAGGAGGAAATTGAGCACAAATCAAGAGAGGCCAAGAATTTAAGGTTTCTTTAAAGAGAAGACAAAAAGGGTGACAGACTTCTTGTTCTTGGATTCAAGATGCCTTCTTTATTTCCTTTTATTGTTCTTCCTCATTATTTCTTTATGTTTTAGTTTACTTTTGTTAGAGCTACGATGTAACCTAATTAGGATGGTATGAATCTTATGATTGTTATGTTTTGCAAGATATTTTGTTTATGTTAAGTTACATATTACTATGTTTAACGCTTTTAAGTGATTAGATACCACTTGAATGATTTGATTTGTATGTTTAAGACTGACAAAAGATTATATGTAGTTGCTTCTTGTAATGTGTAACCATGAATTAAATATGGATAGACATATACCATATTGTTTGTGTGGCTTTCGGTGTAAACTGGGAATGTTCATAGATCCTAATGCATTTGGTTTGTTTAAATTCACATATAGAGATATAGTGAATTAATGAACTAAGTAGGTTTGCTATACCTAGACATAAGATAGTAAATAAATTAAGAAGTTTCGCCATCACATAGATATTATCTCTCTTACAAGCATAAATAATCAATATTAATACCTAGTAATTATGATGAAATCATATGCTCTAACATATTTCCTTTATTAAGTTTTCTTATATTTAGTTAATTAATCTACCATTTATCATTGGATTTGTTAGATAAATTCTAGGAGTTATTCACCGTTAGTAATTAGTTGGTCTAGTAATCACCAATATCTGTGAGACGATATCTGTCTTATCATTATATTACTTGTTCGACATGTTCACTTGCATTTAAATTTCACCTAATAATTAGGAAGAACATTTTCTCCTAATCTGGTTGAGTAAAGGAGATTTCAATCGATTGGATTGAAGGAGAAGAGGGTGGACATAAGACTCAAGGATTGAGTGCCGAACCATTGTGGTAAATCTGGTGTTTGTTTCCTTACTCTCTATTGATTTAAATATCTCCTAATATTTGTTGCTTATTACTTTATTAATTATTTGAGACTAACCAATCAGCTCATTTGATATATATATGTGTGTGTGAAAATATTCTAGATAACTTGCTGCCTAATCTAGAAATAAAGCATCATTTGGTTGAAATTTGCTTACTTAATACTAGTGTTACTTGTGTGACTTATCTATATAATTGGATTGAATTTTTACTACTAACAATAGCATAATATTGTTGGTTTAACAATTCAATCCCCCTTCTTGTTAAGCCATAAAACCTAAGAAAAATGTGGTGACAAACTTCCAGCAAAAGACTAAAATGAAAATGCTTGGATTGCCTCCTAAGAAGTTTTTGCTTTATAGTTTTTAGCCAAACTATCCTAGATGTTATTGCTCAAGGAGGATGGAATTCTAATAATTTAGGAGACAACTTGTGTTGTAGAACAGTTGAACACTCTTCAACTAACCTCATTGTCTCATATACTTCTAGCTTCCTTTTGTTTTGTATTATCTCTTTCAAAAGTTCTACACAACTGGGTATTTGAATTGAAGCATTTGCAAAATAAATGTTAATGTGTAGTTTTGAAGATATATTAAAGAATTCCAAAAATTGTTTATCTCTTTCATATTGCTGGAGCTTCTTGAGAGATGGAGTTGGAAGCATAAAAGGCTTAGGATTGTCGAGAAATAGTTTGCTCCTGGATGACTTCTTGGGTTGTATGTTGACATTCTTATTTGTTTCATTGAAAATGTCCTTGTCAACATCATCTTCTCCCATTTGGTTGCCACTTGTTAGGGTTATTGTCTTTGTAGTATTTGTAGGGCTTTTCTCCATATTGCTAGGCAAGGGACACTTCTTTCTTTTTAAGATCATATTGATCAACTGACTCATTTGCACCTCTAAACTTCTGATTAAAGCTTCCTGGTTTTGAAATCTTGTTTCATTATTCTACATTATCTTAGTGAACATGTCCTCTAAATTAGGCTTCACCTCTTATGTTGTGCTCAATATCAATATCACTTCAATGCTCTTCATAAAGTGCTTTGTGGTGGTGGTCATCTCGTTGATCATGTCTTCTAAGTTAGGATTTACTTTTTCTCTTTACTCGAATGTTGGTGGTAGTTGCATTTCATTTGGGTTACTCCATGAAATTTTTTGATGCGTTCCGGTTTGTCCGACGCCGGTCTTTTTCTCCTTTTCTCGGTTTCTCTCTTTCCTTTCCTTTTTCTGCCTGATAATCTCCACGTTTTCCATCTCCCTTTGGTTAATCGGCCCTCTTTTTCTCTCATGTGGTCCCACGTGTTTTCCACTCACGCAACCCATCTTTCTTTGTTTGACTTTTCTTCTTTTGTCTTTGATAATTCATTCAAACTTCTTCACTCTTTCCTCACGTGGATTCCATATGCATTGCTTGTTTTCTTTTCTATTCTTTTTTCATGATTTTCTACTTCTTTTTCTTCTTTTTCTTCTATTTTGGGTTTTCTGCATAAAATAACACAAAATCTATAAATACAATTAAATACAAATATAATCTAATAAAAATAATATTAAATATTATCTAAAATAATCAAAATAACTCTATATAAAATAGAGTTATCATTCATTCTCCATTTGTGCAAAAGTGATAATATCTTTATGCATTTTTGTAAATTTTGTAAAAGGAAAAAACTTATGAAGAAATTTTTAAGCCAAATCATCCCATGTAGTAATCAATCCTACAGAAAGAGAAAAAAGCCAATTTTTAGCTGTATCTGTAAGAGAAAATGGAAATAGCCTTAACTTGATAGAATCATCTGTGACTCCATTATATCTAATCATATTAAATAATTCAAGGAAGGCTTCAATGTGAGCATTTCGATCCTTGTTTGGTAGCCCACTAAATTGCACATAGTTTTGAAGCATTTGGATGAGAATTCATTTGATCTCAAAGTAGTTTGCCTAATTTGTAGGCCTAATGCTTGATGTGGCATTCCAAAATGTTGGTACAACATAGTCTTTTTTTAAAAGTCTATGTGTACCATCATATTTCTCCATCATTATTGCTTAATCTTTTTATAATAGCAACTTAACAAAATTTTTTTCTTCTTTTTTTTGAAAGAAAAAAATAATAAAGCAAAATAAAAAAAATTAGAAAAAAAATTCTTTTCTTTTTTTGATAATTAAAAAACAATTATTTTTTAAGAAAATGAAAGCTAGATTAAACATAAAAATTATTTGATATTAATATTAATTAGCAATAAACAACCAATCCCCAACAATAGCACCAAAAACTTATTCGGTGAAATTCTAAATGCAAGTGAACATGACAAACAAATAATATAATGATAAGAAAGATATCGTCCTACAAAGATTGGTGATTATTAAGCCAACTAATTACTAACGATGAACCACTCCTAGAATTTATCTAGCAAACCAAATTAATAGAGAATAAACTAACCAACTAAATTTAATAAAACTAAATACACAATACATATTAGAGCTTCTAATTTCACCATAACTATGAGGTATTAATATAGATTATGTATGCTTGTAAAAGGGATAATATCTATGTGATGACAGAATCTCCTAATTTATTCACTATTCTATCTCTAAGTATAGTAAACCTATTTAGTTTATTAATTCACTATATATCTATACATGAATTGAAACAAATTAAATGCATTAGGATCTATAAACATTCCTAGTTTATGCTGAAAGCCACATAAACAATATAGTATATATCTATTCATATTTAGTTTATGGTTACATATTAAGAAGCAACTGCATATCATTTCTTTTCGGTCTCAAATATGCAAATTAAATCATTTAAATCGTAGTTAATCACTTAAAAGCATTAAACATAGTAATATGTAACTTCACATAAATAAAATATCTTGCAATACATAACAATCGTAAGACTCATACCATTATAATTAGGTTACATCATAGCTTTAACAAAAGTAAACTAAAACATAAAGAAATAATAAGGAAGAACAATAATAGGAATTAAAGAAGGTATCTTGAATCCAAGAATAAGAAGTTTGTCACCCTTTTGTCTTCTCTTCAAGAAAACCTTGAACTTTTAGCCTTTCTTTTGAGTTGTGGTTAATTTTCTCCTCTCCTTTCTTTTGTCTCTTCTCTTCTTTTAAATAGGGTTTAGGTTTAAACCTATCTCTTATCCTAGTAGAAGTGGGTTTTGGATATCTAAAATAATTGGGTTTTGAACTCCTATGATTAGGTTTTTTAATTATTTAGAAAACTCAATAACAATAAAAAATATAATTAAAATCAACCAAAGCCCAAGCCCATCTTGATTTTCTTGACCTTGATATTTTAACCATATTTTGCCATATAATAGGCATTAGGTTCTCCATGCTTGTTTTTTTTCTCCATGCCTCATGCTACAAAAACAAGGCAAATTTAACTACATAAATAGGAATTAAAATATTTTCTCATAAGCATTGCATTATTTATTACCTAAAAATAGGTAAAATAACTCTATAAAAATAGAGTTATCAGGATACCAAGTTTTTGAATCATTTTTGGAGAACTCTATGGACAAAACTTGGCACCAAGCTCCTATTCAACACTTCTCATCATTTCCATGTTGATGGCTAGATTTAGGTTACCAATTGCACGTTCAGAACTCTCTTGCACACTATGATCAACCAAAGTTTGAATAATTGGGACATGAAAAATGACCATGCAAAGTTCACATAAAATTGAGCTCCAAGTTCTAAAACTGGGGTATTTGCCATTTGAGGTAGTGTATGGCATCCACCCCATTGAGTCCTATTAAACTAACCTTTTTGCCTCTTGATACCCAAGTTAGTTTGGACGCAAATGAGAAGGCCAAAGCCAAGAAAAAGCTTCATGAGAGCGTTCATTATCAAATAGAAAAGGTTAATGAAACATACAAAAGGAAGGCCAATAAGCATCATAAGCCTTCTCAATTTCATCCAAGGGACTTAGTTTGGGTGCATCTATGAAAGGACGATTTCCATCAAAGAGAAAGAACAAGTTAACCCCTCGCGTTGATGTCCCTTTTGAAGTGATTTCTAAAGTTGGGGATAATGCATGCAAAATTGATTTGCCAAGTAAATACGGAGGAGTTTCTACCACATTCAATGTTAGTGACTTATCTCCCTATTTGAAAAATGTTGATATTGAGGATTTGAGTGCAAATCCTAATCAACCTAGGGAGATTGATGTGAGAGCAATTATGTTAACCCAAGTTCTTAGCCCAACCCATATGTTAATTTTGTCAATTCATACTTGCTTGGGCTACAACGTAATCCAGTGGATCCAAGAAGGCGAAGGTTGAAGAGCAACCTAAGAATATTCTATAGCATCTCTACATTCTTTAATATGGGGGTTTCCTAAATAATTATTGAGTCATTAATTCCTTAGGTTTTCTTTATTATTTAAGATTATTTTCTTTTGTTTAGTTTTCCTTAATTGTCTAGGTTATTGATTTATCTAGGATTTCTATACTTGTCAGATCCCTTATTTATTAGAATCTAGATTTGTTAAGACTTCCTTAATTTTAAGAATTCTTGACTTACTAAGATCGTTCTGGAATTAGGTTCTAAGGTTTTCTAATTTACTAGGATCCTTCTAGGATTAGGTTTAGCTACCTATTTAAAAGGTGCATTATTTCAATTGTAAGCATACTTGTTTCTAGAGAATAGAAACCCCTAAGTTGTGTGATTAACTTTTACATCCTTTATTCAATTCTTGCTAGAGATTGGTGGTGAAGCACATCCTTGACTGGTGGCATTACCTTTACATCTTGGAATTTATTTGCATTTATCTTTTTTTTTTTGTTCTTTGTATTTTCATTTTTATCCATTTCTCTCCACCTAAACACTCACTTTTCTCGCAAAAAATCCCAAAACACTAAAAAAATGATTTTTACATATCACCTATAATCTGAGCTTACTCAAGCCTACCACAAGAATCCATATCAGTTAGTCTAGCGCAATTGAATCAAACCTATACTAAATGTTGATTGATATCGAAAAAATAAAAATCACAAGAAAATTGGAGGGAAAATATTGCAGATGAGGGAGCTTAATTCAACCCTAATATTTTATGAATAAGCTCGAACTCCACGTCAAGGAAATGATAGTTTCCGACATATATTGAAGACAACAAAAGAAAGCATATAAAAAACACAGGAAAAGTAGAGGCAATCTAATGGGATGGAGGTGACATCCGACAAATTACCTTCTTCGATGATTCCGTTCAAGTCGATCGATAAGCTTCCTTAGCCGCAGCCAGTTTTAAGAAAAGATGATGCAGGCGCATCGACGTTTAAGTGTTACCCATTCCTACGTTAAAGAGCAGTGGTCATAATGTTTTCGATTGGGTTCAAGAAGTCCAGATTGACGAGAATTTCTGAAATTACTTGAGATTTCTAAATTATTTTAAAAAAATTAATTGTTTAAGATTTCTTAATTGTTTGTAATTTTTTAAATTGTATGAGATTTATTAATTATCTAACATTTTTTTGAGAAATTTCTTTGTGAGGAGCATCTCCCGAATTATATAAGATTCTTTTTTGGAGAACATCTTATATCTCATAGATTTTCTATGGTTCCTTTAGTATTAAGTTTCAGTTTTCTATTTATACAGTTGGTCTTTTCAATTGTAATTAGTCTAGTCTAGTCTAGTCCTAAATGAAATATAAAACTTGAATTATTTGTTCAACTTGATTCCTTTATTCAACTTTTACTAGAAAATGATGGTAGATCACGTCCTTAATCCGTTGCCTAACCTTTATGTCCTAGATCCATTTTTTAACATGTCTTTAAGTTTTTTTTTTTTTTTTTTTAAGCTTTCATTTTTAACCTTTTCCTTTCCTATCAACACCGTCCGTTTTCTCACAAAAATACATAAAAGCTACCATAACATACAAACCCCAAACTGAGTTCGCTCAATCCCACCAGATCTGCATCAAAAGAGAAAAGTAAAGAGAGGAGGAAATACGTATATATTTCAAGATCTTAAAGTCAACCCAATACTAAAGATGAATTTCAGGCCCAATAATATAAGCAGAAAGAGACAAAGCAACCTAGCAACTGGTTTTAGAGAAGACACCTTTCAGGTAAGGGGAAAATCAGGAGCAGAAAGATTGCCAAAGCACTTGCAGCGCGGCATTAAATTGGACGGACGAAAGCGGAGGAGCACCTTGTTTCCCCGATGTTGCCAGCGATGTAGTCTGCAAGGAGAGGCAAAAGGAGCAGAAAATGGATGTACTACACCTGAATGGGCCGGGAGGTCAGTCAGAGGCAGGCAGTGTGTGTGATTGCTGCATAACCATACTACCACTATAACACAGAACGAGGCCATTAAAAGTTGACCTTTTTACCAAGGTTCCATAGAAGAGAATAATTGCATGATCAGCAATAAACTTGCATGAATCGGCTAATGCAATTTGCAAGTCTTGGGAACCTTTTTCTTTTAATTTTGTTGACTTGCGAATGGGATTGAAAGATAAAGAGATTGATATAACTAAATTGGTTGGTTGAACTACTCCACCTTGTGAAAAGTCAGCTGTATTTTGTACCGAAATAATTAAACAACGTGAAAGTAGGAACGCAGAAGTATGTATTGAAAAAATTAGAATCTTTTTTGTTTCTCTAATCAATATCCTCTGTTTATCTAATCTTTTTTGTTTCTCTAATCAATATCCTCTGTTTGTCTCCTTCTTCATTGCTTATTATTTGCTTTCTTCATTTTGGAATTTTGAATCAATGATTTCCCTCCTCTTTTTCTTTTTTTCTTTTTTTTTTTTTTGAATTTTGATCATCTTTTGAGCACTTAAGATCATTAAAATTCTTTTTCTTCATCCAAATTTCTAAAATTTATGGAGTTGTAGTTCATACAATTGCTTAAAATGCCAATCATAAAGTTGAATTAAATAACTCAAAATTCATTCTAGCAGTATTTCTTACATCTAAGGAGTCTCAAGCCCCCACCATTAAGTGATAATCCTACAAGTGTCATGTTGCAAGGCCTCGTACAACATACAATCATTTGCCGGGGGTCAATTGTCTCACTCAAACCTTTCTAGTAAAAAAATGCTTGACTTTCATGTTGAGTAAAATATTCTTCAAAGTACTTTTATAGTTAACACTTTATTGTATGTGTATTTAATTTTGGTATATTTGCACTAATAGATTACATAAAGACAAAAAAGAGTTGTTAAAACATCATATTCTCGTCATGGTCCAACTCCACATATGAACGAAGTACACAATCAGACCTTTTATTTTACTATTACTATAGTAGAAATGAGATAAATTTTCACAATAGATTTATAGATGTAGTATATACGTCTTTAACTTTTGCCCCATTAGAACTTCTTTTGAAGATCTTCAACAATCTTCTTGTCAAGTTGGAAGGCCTTGGCCAGAACGTTGGGATCAATGGGAGGATCAGATCCAAAAACAGCATCGGCAATAGTGATGACCCCAGCGTTTTGGCTGCTCAATCCAGCAAAGGCAACAGCATTGGTGTGTCCCACGTTGAACTGGAAGTGAATGAGACCGATTGGAAAGACAAAGACATCCCCCTTGTTTAGAACCTTGGTAAAAAGGCGGTTTTCTCCATTTGCTAGGTTGGATGTGACAAAACCAACGTAGAGAGTACCCTCTGCAACCACTAAAATCTCAGTTCCACGAGGGTGGGTGTGGGGAGGGTTCTGGCCATATGGTGCATAGTCGATACGGACTAGAGATATGCCGAGGGTGTTGAGACCTGGGATTCTATCTACGTTCACCGTAGTGACATTCGACCCAACTGGATTGCCCGTGTCTCCAGCGTTTTGGAGCCCTGAGGTGAAAAAGTCTTCTGCCTTGACAAGCTTAGGATCCTTGCAGAATTTGCCATTCACGAACACTACAGGAAAGAAATTGACGTATTCATAATAAGAAAGCAATTTATGAGGGTCTTGCTTTACTTAACTTGACAACCTTTGTTAAGCAGGAGCTTAATAAATGAATGAGTAAAATACAAGTGTATACCTCCATTCTTGGGCTCGTCAATTGCTACACAGAAGTCCTGAAGTGGGCTAGGATCGTAGGCAGAGACAAAGGAGGATGTCAGTGCCAAGAGGGCAACGGTTACAAGGAAACAGACTACTTTCGCCATTTCTAAGTGTTTAACTTCTTTTGAATGATCTTGTTTTGGTAATGGGTGACAAAGTGTCTCCCAGAACATCTCTATTTATAGTTAACAACCATTGAACTGGTCCATGGTTAGTGTCAAGTTTAATAGCTCAGGTCTTCAGCAGTTACCCATTTAATACGGCAACGGCGAAGTTCTTCAACCACTACAGCAGAGTTTCAACCTTGTGTAGTTTTTCTTCTCGAGCTTTTCGTTACCTCCAGACGATTTCTTCTTTTATGCCTAACAATTTTTGACAAGTACCCTTTCTTTTTTCAATTGGGCCTTGTCACTTCAGTAACGTGAAATTTGTAAAGGAGGTATGGTCTATCGACGATGCGAATATTGAGATCTAGATGCTGAAGCTGTCAAGTAGAGAAACGAAGACTGAGTAATGAAAAGAAGACAGAAAAACCCTTTCACTCCCTTGGCTCTTCCATTGCCACTTGATCACATCTAATGGTTGTTGGAATGCCGGCACGGTGGGTGACAATTGATACCTTTGCTAACAGAAAAAAAAAAAAAAAAAAAAAAAAACTAAGATATACTTACACGCTCTCATATAAAAAAGCTCATTTTGCAGTTCGGAATATTGTATGCAATTAGTTACGTCTAAAATTATTGGTCTCCAAGTCAGAAAACAAATGTATTTGAAAAGTTCAACTAATTGAAAGTCGTTTAATGACCTCTGCTTCTCTGTAACAAAGCCTTGAGCGGCAAGATCAATATATTTCTGGTGGTACGTCGTAATCTTGTTGACTAATGGAATTAATATCAAGAATTTTAATGCTAGTGGTAATTAATGAAATTACCATCTTATCTAATCCACATATATGTTATTACCTTATCTATGCGGAGCTTGTCTTGTAAGAAGTCTCCTCTTCTCTTTCTTTTTGTTTGAAATTCAACCAATGATCATCTTGATGGACTATGTGATGAACACATCTACCTTCCAATTGAGATAGTCCCAAGAGATTTGTAATATAACCCAGGAGAAACCAGAAAAAAAGAAGAAGATAAAAACAAGTGTATGTTCAAAAAGTGATGATTGTTGAGTCATTGTCATTATGGAAGATATCCATAGATACATCCTTGCGTCCATCGTTGAATATATTAAAAAAAAATAAAGTCCAATTAAAAAGTAAATTCATGAGTTGGAATGATAGTTTGTGCATTTAAACTTCACCAATGATATATATTTTGTATCTGAAACTTTTGTCTTTAATATTCTCTTGTATTCTGAATATGCATTAAACTTAAGGTTAATTGAAGTGGAATAAATGTTTTCCTACAAATAGACCCTATTTTAAAGGCTCAAAATTGAGCAAAATTTTTATGAGAGGAAAACATCAAATTGCTACTTGACATAGTCCCAAGAGACTTCTAATGTCACCTAGAAGAAAGAACAAAATATCTAGAAAGAAGCAACTGCTCCAAAAAAATTATAATTGCTGATTGGTTGTCATGATGGAAGATGCATTTTTGATTTGCAAATTGATAACAAGGAAAGAGAGGCAATATAGGCAAACCCCTAGGAGCGTGACAATCTTTTGCAAGAAAACACTCAATTTCATCTACCATTAAAAAGCTACTGCATGTGCTAAAATTTGACTTGTCAAAGAATAGAGAATAAGATCAACATTGGAAAACTAGTTTCAATCAAAAAATGAAAAAAAACAAAGAAGAAAAAAATAAAATTGTGATTTTTATTGAAAATTTTGCTAATTGATTTACAAAAATTGAATTTATGCAATTTATATACAATTGCAATTAATTAAGAAACAAAAGAATTAATCAAAATTTTTACAAAGAATTAAGACTAGATTTGGACAAAATTTGGTGACAACGGCAACTAGATTCTTAAAGACAAACAAATGGGTTCTTGGGCTGAAGTGGGGCTAGGGCTAACATGATTGTTGACATGGCAAAAATAATGGAAACACGTGCTGACATGGCAGGGCATGTGGATTACATGGTTTCTAACATTCCCTTGCAAATTGAAAGGAGTTTGTCTATCAACCTCTAGCTAGAAAATATAGGAGTTTCTCTAAAAGGAGTGGGTTGACACATGGGTGGCTCCCATTTTTGTGAGGGTGAGGGATTTGCCCATAACTTGACTTGATGTTTCCTTGGTTGAAATTTGGCAATCAATTGCTTTTGCATGGTGAGTTGGCCCAACAAGGGTCCTATAGTGGTCCTTGGTTGGAAAACCCACAGTTTGGAACTAGGTCGGCATAGTAACCCGATAGGTTAAAGATCTGCTCGCAACTCAACTCGACATTTTTGTGATTGTTTTAGGTCATATGACGGCCTTAGGGCAACAAATTGATGTCGTCGAGGTCTTCTATTGTGACAGACCTATGTGGTTTGCTCTGCATGCATTAGCTATGCACGGTGGAGGGCTCCAGCAGGCACAATGGATATCCTTTTAAAAGCTACAATTTGCAATGTAGCACTGATGATTGCTTTGCATGTCACTTGTGAGAAGGTTGGAATGGTATTGCCTTTGGTCAACAATGATGGTGGTTGTTTCAGGTTAGTAGCAACTTCTTTGGCCAAGTGTAACTCATTCAACAAACAAAGGAGGTCATCTCAGTTTTCATGAGTTATTTTGAAACTACTACAGTGAATTAGGTCAGCTTGGAAGTCTAAATTTTTTAAAAGTTCTATAATGAATGGAGTAGTTTAGCTTAGGAAGCTTGAATTTTTTTGATACTCTATAAAGTGAGAATCAATCATGGCTTGATATTTTTCCTTCAAGCTTTCTAATCTCTCTTCATTCTTTGCCATTACTTGGGCCATGTCTTGGTCCCACTTTCAGTCATCAAATTGATGTGTCTTGATACTATTGTTAGGACTAAAGCCTTAATCACTCAATATAATCAATATAATACAAGAATTCCAAATGAAGAATGTCTCATTTATTAAGCTCAAACTAATTCAACAACAATAATAAACAAAAGTTCAATAATTCAATCCCAAACCCAATAATTGACAATAATCAAACCAACAACTCTATAATACTACGAGGTTATAGCTAACTATTATCACTAAACTATAAGAACAACTCTGGCTAGAGTTAGGGAAATTGTTGAAAGCTAAATTAAGTTTTCTCAAATGCGTGTCTTCTCCTAATGACTGAGATTTTCTTGTATTTATTTCTAATTTGTTATCCTAGGTTATTTGAGTAGGCCTTTTTCTTAAGTTATATTTCGCCAGCCTAGGTTGTAGCAGTTTGGCACCGAGAGAGTATCCATCCAGACATGGCTTTGAGAGGGCCACAAGTCAAGCGTTGTGAGCACAAGCGAACCCGATAGCACCCAATCGAGAACTGAAACAGAAAATTGTAGTGAAGTTCCAAAATACTACAACCAAAAAAAAAAAAAAAACCTTTCTCGGATGGAAATGGGCTGGAATTCAGGGATGGCTGGGGGAGGTAGAAAATGTACCGGTAGAGTGCAGGGAGAGGTAGCTTTCTTCCTGTGAAGAGCGTTGTACGGTGCGCGAGCATGCGTGGTGTCTACGGCGAAGGCCGGCGCGGCGGGGTGCGTTACGGTGGTGGAGGCGCGATCAGTAAACCTGACACATGTCTTTCCGTTTGCGAAACGCACTGCTCCGTGTTATGTCCGTCCTATTTAAGGTGATGTAGCCTTATAATTACACCTTCTGAGCGTTGGACAAATGCTTTTTGTCTGAGTCTTGGAAAATGCATTACAGTGGACGAAACTTTCCCACTTCCTTTTTTTTATTTTTTATTTTTTGCTCCATCTTTTCTTCCTCAATCGTGAAAAGTGATGGATTTAAAATATTACAGTACCAAGGGACTCACAAAGTGTATTCTTTTGGCATTTAGAGTATTAAGGAGAACACAGTTCTTACAATCTAAATAATGTTTAAGAGTTCGAGTCAGGATGACAGCTGGGAACTCTACCTCATGAGCGGTGGGTGTTTGAGCCCTTATTTCCAAATTAATCCCTTAAGTCTCTCCACCTTGTTCCTGATATTATAAAAAAAAAAGAAGGAAAATAATAAAAAAGTAATGTCTAAGAAAAGAAGAAAATAGAAGAAGAAAGAAATTCTTAACATGGGTTGTCTCCCATGTTAAGTTTAAGGCTTGTAATTTGCACCGTAAGTTTTAATGAATACCAGTAGCTGTGCTCTCATCCAATAACATGTACCAAATCCGTCTATACTTATTCTCAAAATTTCTACAAGAATCATCATCATTGAAAAAATCAGGATTCACTTATTGATGCAGGCAATTGTGGTTGCTTGCATGGTAAACCAGCAACCACAAGTTCCCTTGATCTTCATCCTCGGTAAGAGCACAAGAAACTCCCACACTTGAGTGAGGAATCACCTCCTCGCCTTCTTTTCATAGTTCTCTAACAAGAAGCGAAAGAAGCAACCACCTTGCCAATTACACTAATTAACAACATATGACCAAGTTTTTTTCGAATCACAACACTCATAAGGTGTTATATCTAAATTTCATCTCATAGCTAACAAATTTCAATCTGTAATTGACATAACTGAATGGGAAAATTTGGAGTCAAAGGAGGATTCAGAGAGTAGGTCTCCATTAACGCCCCAAGCTCCTATCCTAGCATCAGCCCCATCTTCTTTGAGCCTTACCAAAGTGTAGGTTGTTGACCCGGCTAAGGCCCCAAGAACGGGTGCCACCATGAATATCCAAAATCCTTTGTAATCTTCCGATGCAAGGGCAGGCCCAATAGTTCGTACGGGATTCATTGATGCACCAGACGTGTTCCTGCTAAGAGAGAACTATATCTTCACTGTATCCTTATGAAAATGTTTACCTGAATTAACCGTACAAGAATGGAAGATCGAGGAAGAAAGTAGCTGCTGACCCTGCCACAAGAATGTCGAGCATAACAGTGCCTCCAATTGCTATACCTGCAATGGAACCCTCACCAGTGAGAATATTGGAACAAGTTCTTCGATTGTAATAGGATTGGATGGATGTCAAACGTACCGCACAGGTATCAGTTGCTACGGCGGTGATAACAAACAAGAGAGTGAAAGTTGCAATGAACTCGATTGCAAAGGCCTGCCAATCGCTTCCGGAAGGAACAGTAACTCCACTGCCCATGAATGGATGGAACACTCCCTTGAGTGTGAAACCAGCGCATACGGAAGCTGCAACCTGCACAAATATGTAGGCTGGAACTCGGGTCCAGGGGAAGTGACGAAGCACCGCGAATGATATGGTGAAACCTGGGTTGAAGTGTGGTCCGCAGATGTGTCCGGTAGAGAGAATCATGGCCATCACCGCAAGCCCTGCACAAGCCGCGTTGCCGATCAGTGTCCCTGCCCCTTGGTACTTCTCGTTCACTATGGGTCCTGCAGCGGATGAGAACACGACGACGAATGTTCCAAGAAACGCCGCTCCTAGCTGCATGCACCACCATGCCCACAAGTACCATTACAACAAAACTGTCTTCAGTTGAAAACGCTGGAGGACAACCGCAGGTAGGTGAAGCCTGTAGTGTATCATTAAGGACTATTATGATCTTGAAATATCTTTGTTTATCTTTGGGCAATTTGCGATGTATTTTAATAGATAAAAAGTTCGAAATTTTAAATTAAAAGCTAACTAATGATTTTGGATTATAAATGTACACTTAGATATGTCACAAGACGTGAAAGGAAAAGGGGAAAGGGAAAAGATACCAACAAGTGAGAGAATTTAAATATACTAAATTTGTAATAATAACGAATTATATATATACAATACTAAACCTAGTTTACCTTACATGGTAATAAATTATATAAGAAAACAAACATTCTGAGTATAATAAAAATATACCAATATAATCACGAGAATCAAGTATCAATTTTAGCAATACCGTAATTGGGACATTTTCGTTAACAAAATAAGTTTAATAATTTTATCGCTACAATGTAAAGATGACAATCTTCAACACCTTCTATACATTGAGATAATTCAAGATAGTAAGATTTGAAGTAAATTTTATCATTAATTTTAATATCATATTGAAAATTTTAAAAATTAGATCATAAGTTGGAAAAATAAATTTTTATTTTATCCAAAACCCTAACTATCTTATCTTTCCAGTAACAAAAAAGTATTACTTTATATAGCTTATGAAAAAAAAATAAAGAGTTTCTTTTAGTTTTAACAAATATATGAATATTGTCAAAAGATTAGACATATCTAATCAATCATCAAGCGGGTACTAGATGCCTAGAAAAAGAGACAAAATAATCGAAGACAGAAAAAACTATCATCTCCATTAGGTCCTTCATTTCGCTTTCAAAGAAATGTTGTTATTCAGAATCATTCAATAAATGACATTGTGTAGAAGGTTCCAATAAATTACATTATTATTTAGGCGAGGGAAAAAAAATTAAACGAAAAAGCCTTAATTTTTTCTTTTCCATGATGATATATAACTCCTAAGTGATTAAAAACCTCGCACTTTTGGGCAGCCCATCCTCTTAGTTCTGCCCCTTGCCACAAGTGCTCTAGTAGCTGTGGAAGATCAATAGTAAAGAACTCAAAACTGAAAAAAGTAAGAAAAAGAAAGCATCAATTAAATGTACTATCAAAAGACTTTTACGCATTGAAATATACTATTAAAAGACTTTTACACTCATTCATAATGGACAAAAGACTTTTACATTGAAAAAAAAAATATTTGTAATGTGTCTTATATAATTTTTTTTCTTAATAAAGCCTTTTGAGCAAAAGTGGACCTACATTTTTTCACATAGTATTAAAGCTAATCTTTCTTCTGTATAATTCAATGACATCTCAAAAATTGATCAGTCCTTCATGGAAAGAAAAAATTAAAATTGAAATATAGTAAAGTTTCTAGCTATAGAATCTTATATTGGAGAGAGAAACACTTGTAATATGCTTTGTAAACTTAGACAACTAATGTTTTAAATATGACCTTTTAAAAAGAAGTGGAACTAAACCTTTTACAATTCAAGTTAATTAGCTCATTCATGTTCAATCTTGACAAAAGTTCTTTTTTTTTTTTTTCATTTTTTCGGATGTTGGCAGTAGGATTTAGACGGTGACGTCCACTCTATATTATATCATTATTTCTACTAAGGTAATTAATAAAATAATCATCATTCGACTGGCATTCGACCATCACTTTCACATTTCTTTTAGACGTGACAACTATGATGAATATCTTGGCCAATTGTGTTCGAACGTGATGAAACGTTACTCATTGCTTATGATTTGTGTGCGGTTTTTCCCTAGGTTTTCTTTCCGGAGAAGATCGGAAAGTGCTTTGCTTATTGGTCTGTACTCATACTGACTGGGAAGGGTCTGGAAAAGAAAGGGTTAGAGATCCGGGAGCTTAATCCAACCCTAATATTTTACGAATAAGCTCGAACTCGACATCTGGGAAGCCATAGTTATGTCATATAATGAAGAAAACAACAAAAGAAAGAACATTTAAAAAAAATTAAAGAAAAGAAAATCACACACTCACACAAATTACTTTCTTCAACGATTCTATTCAAATCGAGCGATAAAGCTTCCTTAGTGGCAGCCAGTTTTATGAGAAGGGAAAAGAAGAGAGAGAGAGAGGTACGTATTTATCTCAAGTGGGTTAAAGTCAAAACAATCCTAAAGATGAATTTTATATCCAAAGATCTAAGACAGAAATCAAAAGGCAATTCAACAACTGGTTTAAGAGAAGAAAGACATACCTTTCTGGTGAGAGAACAATCAGAAGCAGAAAGATTGCCAAAGCACTTGCAGCGTGGCATTGAATTGGATGGATGAAAGCAGAGGAGCACCTGGTTTCCCTGATATTCCAAGGACGTAGTCTGCAAGAAGGAGGGGTAATAGGAGCTGAAAATGGATATGCAAGACCTGAATTGGCCGGGAGGGAGGTCAGAGGCAGGTAGCGTTTGTGATTGCTGCACAACGGCTCCCATGATAACACAAAAAGAGGCGATTAAAAGTTGACATTCTCATTCATCTAAAATATGTTGGAAAAAGACAAAATAAAGGAAAAAGGTTGTATGTTATTCCATAGAAGAGAATAATTAGATGAACACCAATAGACTTGCACGAATTGGCTAATGCAATTTGCAAGTCTTGGGAACCTTTTTCTTTTAAGTTGTTTGACCCGTGAATAGCATTAAGAGATAGAGATATTAATATAACTAAACGTATAATTGCCGTTCAACATATCAACTGGTTGGTTGGTTACTCCACCTTAGGAAAATTCAACTGTATTTTGTACCTAAATAATCAAACCATCATGAGCATAGAAATATAAATTGATAAAACTAGAAATCTTTTTTGTATGTGCAATCAACTTGCCAATAGTGACATTTGAATGAAAAAAGTTAAAAGCAATAACAAAGGTGTTTTAAGGGGATTTTGTTTAGGCCACACAAGAATAAGATTAGTGGTAATGAGAAGAAATGTTTATTCCAAACCCTAATAGAGACTTGTGTAGAACTTTGCCTCCTTTATTTTATTGTTTGAATTCTCAGGAAGTCAAGTCAACATGGTTTAGTGATCTTCATCTTCATTGTTCCTTGTTCCCCATCCCTAAAACTTGTCAAAAATTAGTGATGCAACGGGTAATTTGGACCCTAAAGTTAGATAACTAGAAGAATTACAACATTCTATAAATTGAGATTTAAAGGGATTTATTTCTTGTTCACTACCATACAAATGGTAGAGAAAGCAAGCATATATGAACATGTAAGTTTGGACAACTATTATGATATGGGCAATAAGTATTCATGGTTAAGAAATATGATGAACTAATTAAATAAATATAATTTTTTTTCAAGTTATTTTTTTAGACAAATTTAGACCTATTAGAACACAAGTTCTTTTTAGCACTTTTATAGACTTTCATTGATTGAGTTTACACATTGTTCCACCATGTTGGACTATGCCAAAATCTGGTCTCATGTAATGACAGGGCATGTTATAATGTGAACAATGATCTCACATTATTGAAAAATAAGATGAAAATCTTAATTAAATAAAGGGAAGTTTTCCCCTTTTCTTTAGTCAATTTCTGAAAAGGATTTGGACCTCTTTAACTAGCCTTCTTCGTTTAGGACAATAGTTAAGGTTGTAACTTTTACAAACATGTTTGTATTCATATCCCCAAGTAAACATCCTCATTTTCTTTTTGGTTACTCTACCTATTGTTAATCTCTTTTAAAATAATCTAAACGCAAGATGCTTATTACAAGAGATAAATCGGTGTCTTTCTACAAGCAAGTTTTACTTTAACCACCCAATGTTTCGATTTTTAAATGCAGTTTCTTCGATAATTAGATTGATTTATGATTTTGAGTTTTTTTGAAAGTGTAAAGGTCTTCAACATGCTTCACCTGTGTAATAGAAATTTGTTGCAAATTTAAAATTATAGAAGAAAAAACATAAAATAATAGATAATAAGTGATACGAATAATTTTAAAAGAACCCCATTTTTCCTATTCTCCAATAAAAATAAAAATTCAAAAAATAACACCGACTCTACTCGCTACTTCCTCAGTTTCTCCTTCCTTGATTCAAGATACCGCTCTCCGGATCTGGCTAGGATTTCGAGACTACATATACAAACAGGCTTTCCTTCCTGGTTCAGCTTTTGTGTTAGCGTTTCAGTTTCTTCTTTTTCCACCGACATGGAATTGGAGCATCACTGTCAGGCGTGGCCGCTAGACATTGTAATGCCCGAAGATGAAGCCTCCTCTGGTCTTGAGTTCGTCTTCGAGATGGAAGTCACACGTATCTGCGTTCATGACTTTGAAGGCCACAGCGGCAACTTGCAACTTGATACGGAGAACAGGGAGACATTCCGGAGAACATTCCGTGTGAAGCATGACGATCTTTCGAATGAAAGTACGGCGAGGTCTACTGTATCCAACATGCTTTACAATTTGTCTTTCCATCCGGATATTCAAGATTTCATGATAAGCAAAATCTTGGATTGTGCCGGTGACATGGTGAGACACATGTAGGATCGGTATCTCACTCAATACGCAGCGGAATAAGATGAAACTTGTTTCTAACATAAACTACACAAGACAAGGAAGAGATCTGGGCAAGAAACACGAAACTTCACTAAGTAGGGAGAAAGTTACAAGCTATCAAAGTGGACACAAAACAATACTCTGTTTTTCAGTTTCTGCAGAAACTGGTTTTCTCTCTAGGAGTTCTCTTTTGCTCTCTTGCTCTCTCTTGCTCTCACTTTCTTACGGTTTCTAACACAAACCTCTAATATATAGACATACTAATTCATCTTCGAGAGATTTCCAGGTTGTTCCATGGTCTTTTTCGTATAGAAAACATCAATCCAAGACAGCTAAGAGTTTGTTGTCAAAAACTGTTGGAAAAAGCTGATGCTGCCTTTGTTGACTCCAAGTTTCAATATTTGCTGTTGCAACTCCGACTTTCAATCTTCTTTTGACAAGGATGGATTACCAACATACTCCTCCTCCATCCTTATCATACCGAGCAAGCTTCTGAACTTCTCAAAATCTCTAACTTGAAGAGGTTTTGTGAACACATCTGCTAATTGTTCACCACTTTTGTAGAAAACTAATTTGATTGTTCCTTTCTCCATCTGTTCTCGAATAAAATGATACCTTAATTCAATATGCTTACTCTTTCCATGACTGATGGAATTCTTGGCTAAAGCAAGAGCAAATTTAATATCAACATACACCACGGTTGCTTCATTTTGTTTGAAATTCAGCTCCTCCAACAAGTTTCTTAACCACACAGTTTGACAAGTAGCTTCAGATGCAGCAACATATTCAGCTTCACAAGTAGATAATGTCACAATTTGCTGCTTCTTTGAACTCCATAAAAAAACACTTGAACCCACATCAAATCCATATCTAGAAGTGCTCTTCCTTCCATCTAAATCTCCTGCAAAGTCAGAGTCAGAAAAACCTTCTAACTTCATCTCTCTTCCTTTCAAGTATAGCAATCCATAATCCAATGTCCCTTTCACATATCTCATGATTCTTTTCACTGCCTTCATGTGTATTTCACTTGGTTCTTCCATAAACCTACTGACCAAACCAATACCAAACATTATATCAGGTCGAGTGTAGGTTAGATACCTCAAAGATCCCACCATACTCTTGAAACAATGAGCATCAACTAGTTTGCTTTTAGAATCCTTTTTCAGCCTATGATTCATCTCAATGGGTGTAGCAATTGGTTTAGAGTTCTCCATTCTAAACCTTTTAAGAACATCTCTTGCATACTTCTTTTGGGATATACAAATTCCTTCATCCTTTTGCAGCACTTCCATTCCTAGAAAATAAGTCATCTCTCCCAAATCTGTCATTTCAAACTCTTTGTGCATAGCAGCTCGAAATTCATCAAACAAGCTTGGATTATTGCTTGTAAAGATCATATCATCTACATACAGACACACCACAACCATGTCTCCATTCTTCTTAACCTTTGTATAAAGAGAGTATTCATAAGGACTCTTCTTAAAACCATTACTTTGCAAGTAACTATCAATTATTGCATTCCAACATCTTGGTGCTTGTTTCAAACCATATAAAGCTTTCTTCAACTTATAAACCTTATTTTCCTCCCCCTTTCTTTCATAACCACGTGGTTGCTCAACATAAACTTCTTCTTCCAAGTATCCATTTAGAAAGGCTGACTTAACATCCATTTGATGTACTTTCCATCCCTTAGCAGCAGCTATAGCTAGAATGAGTCTTATTATATCAATCCTAGCCACTGGTGCATACACTTCTTCATAATCAATTCCATATTTTTGCTTGTAACCCTTGGCCACCAACCTAGCTTTATATTTCTCAACTTCTCCAGCTTAATTAGTTTTGGTTTTATACACCCATTTCAATCCAATAGCACTATGACCTTTAGGCAATTCTACAAGCTTCCAAGTGTCATTCTTCTCTATTGCTGCTAGCTCTTCTTCCATAGCTTTTCTCCAATGCTTCTCCTCTACAGCCTCTTCAAAGCTTTTAGGATCACATGCAGCCATCAAACAAAACATGGAATACTCACTCAGCTCAATTGGAACTGAATCTCCATAGATATCATCTATACTTCTCAATCTTGTAGGTGATGCTGTCGAATCTGTTGGATTGCTTCTATCACTACTTGTTTCACCTTCTGAGCTATCTGATCTTGACTCATTTCTTACCCCAGCATCCTCAACACCTTCTCCTCTATCTTCATTCACAAAATCTTCATAAAACATGCCCTTTTGACTCTTCTCTTCTTCACTCCAATTCCAACTTGTATTCTTATCAAATTCTACATCTCTAGAAACTATAAGTTTCTTCTTTACTGGATTGTACAACCTATAGCCCTTTGTTCTCTCATCATACCCCACAAAAATATACTTAACTCCTCTATCATCTAGCTTTTTTTTCCCTTGATCAGGTACTCTTGCATAAGTAACACAACCAAATACTTTCAAATGACTAACTCCTGGTTTCCTTCCAATCCATGCCTCATTTGGGGTTATGTTCTTCACACTTTTGGTAGGGCTTCGGTTTAGGAGATAAATAGCACATCTTACTGCTTCTCCCCAGTAACTTTTAGGCAAATTCATCCCTCTAAGCATACTCCTCACAAGATCCAAAATAGTTCTATTTTTCCTTTCAGCAACTCCATTTTGCTGTGGGGTGTAGGCTGCTGTAAATTGGTGTCTAATGCCTTCCTTTTTGCAAAAATTCTCAAATTCTCTTGATGTATACTCTCCTCCGCTATCTGATCTTAGAACCTTAATCTTCTCTCCACTTTCTTTCTCTACTAAAGCCTTAAATTCCTTAAACTTCTCAAACGTGCCAGATTTTTCTCTAAGGAGGTACACCCATGACTTTCTACTGAAATCATCAATGAATGTCACATAATATCAATTTTCTCCTAATGATTCAATATCAAAAGGTCCTGCCAAATCAGTATGAACAAGTTGAAGGGGTTTTTGAGCCCTCCAAGACTTTCCAACTTCAAACTTTTTCCTAGTCATCTTTCCTTTCACACAAGATTCACACAACCCCTTTTGTTTGTCTATTTTTGGTAGTCCTCTCACCATATCTTTTCTGGACAAGACACTCAAGCCTTCAAATCCTAAATGGCCATATCTTAGATGCCACAACCAACAATCATCTTTTACAACAGATTTAAGACATCTTATAAACTCAATTTTTAGATTTAGAGCAAACAATCTATTTTTTTGCATCCTTGATTTGACTATAAGCTCTCCATATTGATTCCTCACAAACATGACACCACCTTTCATACTAATCATATACCCCTTTTCCAGTAGCTGACCTAAACTTAAGAGATTAGTTTTAAGGGCTGGAACATAGTAAACATCCTTAATAAAACTTTGTTTACCTTCTTGAGTTGTGAGAGCTATATCACCCAAGCCTTCAACCTTAATTTTGGATAAATCTCCAAAAGCAACATCACCTGTAAACCTCAAATTTAGCCTACAGAACAACTCCTTTTTACCACACATATGGTTGCTTGCACCGGTATCTAAATACCAAATAATTTCAGCCCTATCTATTGTACCTTCCTTAACAGCCAGCAAAACAGGTTTTTCATCACCTTCTTCTTCTTCCTTCTTCTTTTCAACATGATAGTTTCTGTCATCCCTTCTTGGCTCTACTCTACAATCTCTGGCCATGTGACCAAATCTTTGATACTTAAAGCATTGAACTCTCCCATTCCTTGAATTAAACCTACCTCTAAAGCTCCCCCTAGCACCACGAGTTGAATTATTTTGATGGTATTGATTTTCTGCTCTAGAGAAGGTTTCTCCTTGCTCTCTCCTCCTATTGCTATAGTTATTATGTGCACCTCTTCCTCCTTGTCTTCCTCCTCTTCCATAACTATTTCTCCCTCTAGACCATGAGTTTCCTCCTCTATTTCTCCCTTGACTACTTTCTGCACTCTCTCTCATTTCTAGCTTACTTTGGAAAGCATGTTCTAGTTTTTGCTTCCTCTCCTTCTTTTGTCTTATCTTAATCTCATGTGCATGCAAGGTTCCTAAAATATCATCTAATGACAGCTTTGGATAGTCTTTAGATTCTTCTATGACAGCCACAATAAAATCAAAATCATCCACCAAAGTTCTCAACAATTTTTCAATCACCTTTCTCTCATCTACCTCCTCATCACATCTTTGCATTTCATTCACTACATCTTGAATTCTACACACATAGCTATCAATGGTTTCATTCTCTAACATTTCTAATAGCTCAAAATCACGTCTAAGAGATTGAAGCTTTACCCGTTTTGATTTTGCCTCTTCTTGGAACATCTTTCTAAGACTGTCCTATGTGGCTTTTGATGTAGGTAGTGCATAAATCTTCTTTCTAAGACTGTCCATGCCTTGCATGATCACAAGAAAAGCTTTCTGATCCTTTTGCCTATTCTCCTCCAAGGTAGCTCTCCTGGCATCTGACAGGACTTCCTTAGCTCTCCTTGTTGTAGGTGCTTCATAACCTTCTTCAACAAATTTCAGCAAACCATGAGAACCAAGTATGACTCTCATTTGCATGCTCCAATCACCATAATTTGTTTCATTGAGAAGGGGAGTCTTGTAATGGATGGAATCTGACATCTTTCAAGGCTTGGGGGTTTTAGAAAAACGGTTGATTTCAAAGGAAACTCCGAGGTAACAATAAAACAGATTCTGCAGAAATTCTGGGTAACAGCGTGGCTCCGATACCACTTTGTAGGATCGGTATCTCACTCAATACGTGGCGGAATAAGATGAAACTTGCTTCTAACATAAACTACACAAGACAAGGAAGAGATCTGGGCAAGAAACACGAAATTTCACTAAGTAGGGAGAAAGTTACAAGCTATCAAAGTGGACACAAAACAATACTCTGTTTTTCAGTTTCTGCAGAAACTGGTTTTCTCTCTAGGAGTTCTCTTTTGCTCTCTTGCTCTCTCTTGCTCTCACTTTCTTACGGTTTCTAACACAAACCTCTAATATATAGACATACTAATTCATCTTCGAGAGATTTCCAGGTTGTTCCATGGTCTTTTTCGTGTAGAAAACATCAATCCAAGACAGCTAAGAGTTTGCTGTCAAAAACTGTTGGAAAAAGCTGCTGCTGACTTTGTTGACTCCAAGTTTCAATATTTGCTGCTGCAACTCCGACTTTCAATCTTCTTTTGACAAGGATGGATTACCAACAACACAAACACTATGCAGGTCGCAAGGTCCAGAGGATGTGCGTGGCTATTGAGGTCACGCACGAAGAACCTGATTCCGTGGACGCTTTTGTTCTAGGGTTGCCCGTCGACGAACAGGTTTATGGGTTGGTACCAGCGAGCAAGTCTGCCATAGAAGCGTTGGAGAAGATGAAGATTGAAGACACCACTGAGGCATGTACCATCTGTTTGGAAGACTTTCATGGTTCGGCCGCCGCTCGCATGCCCTGCTTGCACCTATTTCATCACAAGTGCATCGTTAACTAGCTGCAGACAGGTAATTTTTGCCCGTTGTGTCGGTTAGAGTTGGCTGGCCGTGAATAAGCAACAAATTACAAACTTCGACAAGGCTTTCCGTGACTTCACTATAAATTTTTGTTTAGAAGGAAGAGAACTGGTTAAAAATCTTTCTTCTTCTTATTTATTTATTTATTTATTTATTTTAACTCATACAATTATTTATATATCTTTTGAGTATCAAACTTAAGTCATCAAAAGGTTTTTCACCTACTCTTGCATTTTTAAGTCATCAAATTTAAAATTAAGAAATCTCAAGCAATTCTTAAGTTTGATGTTTATCAATTGAATCTTTTGTCCTTGGGAATGGGAAATTTTGTACCTTCTGAAGTCCATAAATTGCAATGTTCTGTGGAGTAACTATTAAATCATTAACAATATAAGTTACAATGCTTCTACAGCCTATCCTCGTGAACAGAAAGCACAATGAATGACAAGCAGAGTTTGATGAGAACCAGGAGGCCTAGAGTGCTTCTATTTACGGTCGCTACAAATCAGTTCTATACAATGCTCTTAGTATTTACATTCCCGAATGGCATAAACGGAGAAAATAAAATAAACAAAAGCATCAAATGGGCCCAAAACAGGAAGTTAGAGCAGGAAAAACCTAGTCTACAATACTTAAATTAGAGCAGGAAAAACTACATAGGGATATACATCTGAATTGGCTGGAAGAGAGGTCAGAGGCAGGCAGTGTTTGTGATTGCTAAACAACAACAGCTGCCGCTATAACACAAAACGAGGCCATTAAAAGTTGACCTTTTCATTCAACAAAAATATATTAGAAAAACACAAAGCAAAGGAAAAAGATTCAATGTTATTCCATAGAAGAGAATAAATCGATGAACAACAATAGAATTACACGAATCTGCTAATGCAATTTGCAAGTCTTAGAAACCTTTTTCTTTTAATTTCTTTGATTCGTGAATGTGATTGAGAGATCAATATAACTAAACTCACAACTGACGTTCAAAATATGAAATTAAGTTTAAAATATTTAAAACTTTGTAAGGTTAGGAATCTATAACCCAATCAATGTAGGAATATGAAACTTAGTTGTTTTAAAAATCCAAAACCTACTCGGATTGGGTTATCCAACTAAAAATAAAAACACAAGAAACGACGCCGCGCGCATCTTCGACTTTCTAAATTCCTCAGTTTCTCGTTCTTATTCCCGAGATACGGAGAGACGTATCTTGTTAGGTTCAGAGTTTCTTCTTGTTCCACCGACATGGAATTGGAGCACTACTGTCAAGCGTGGCCGAAAGAAGGGGAAATGCCCGACGACGAAGCCTCCTCTGGCCATGAGTTCGTTGTCGAGATGGAAGTTACGCATTCTTACGTTCTTGAGGATGAAGGCGACAGCGGGGACTTGCAACTTTATACCGGGGATACATTGACACTCCGGGAAACGTTCCAGGTGAAACGGGACAATCTTTTGAATGAATGTACGGCGAGTTTTACCGTTTCCGACATGCTTTCCACATTGTCAGTGCCCCTGCACATTCAAGATTTCATGGTAAGCAGAATCTTGGATTGTGCCGGTGACATGGTGAGACGGAAACCCTACGCAGGTCGCAAGGTTCTGGGGATGTGCGTTGTTATTGAGGTCACGCACGAAGAATCTGATCCCCTGAACACTTATGTTCTGGGATTGCCCGCCGGCGATCAGGTCTGTGGGTTGGTACCGGCGAGCAAGTCTGCCATAGAAGCGTTGGAGAAGGTGAAGATTGAAGAAACCACGGAGGCGTGTACTATCTGTTTGGAAGATCTTCATGGGTCAGCCACCGCTCGCATGCCCTGCTTGCATCTATTTCATCATCAGTGCATCGTTAACTGGCTGGAGACAAGCAATTTTTGTCCGATGTGTAGGTTCAAGTTGCCTGCCCGTGAATAAGCAACAAATCACAAACTTTCTTCCTCGGGGATGGGAAATTTTTACCTTTTAAGTAACTTTTCCGAGATGGAAGTTGTCATTGCTATGAAGTATTAGGATAATTGATAAAGCATCCTTTCGGGATAGCCTTAAGAGGCAAGTTTCTTGATGTTGATGTCCTCGACGAAGCTTTCCACTTAGTTCGACCGGCGTCGGAAGATGGTATGGTTCATCGTGATTCAGGCATCAATTGAAACTTTGTCCAGAAATAGTATTACTTTTCTTTGTCACCGATTCTTGAAATCCTTGTTCAATAGGGATTAGAAATTCTTCCCTGCAGCTATTTCATTAGTAGTTTGTATAGTTGTGCCATTTCCCAAGAAATAAAAGTGAGTTTTGGATTAAGAGCTCTTGATCATCTGAGAAAGTAAATGCGCCAATATACACTGTTCACTGGATGTGGGGCTTGGGTCTACCATATCTAGCTACATTCTCTAAACAAGTAGAATCTTTTGCTATAGGAGTACAAGAGATTCCATTTACAGCCTCTGAAACATTGTTCTTGACACTGTTAATTCAAAAGAGAACATATTCTATTGAAACATCAGTAATTTACCTCAGATGCGTCCCAGCAAATTTTTGTGTTTCTGTATCAACAGGCTTCAATTCACGGATAGAGCAACTTCCAGAGAAAACTCTCAAGCCAGACTAATTTTACCCCCAACAAAAAAAAAAAAGAAGAAGAAGACAGAAAAAAGAGAGTATTCCAACAGCTGAAGCACATGTAGGACACAGGAATCGTAAACTCCAATCATGTATTTCACATAAGTTTGATGTCTTCCAGATTTCCAATATACAAGGACGATGTTTGGACCGACAAAACGTAGACACCAATATGGTGCTTCAACCTGACACTCATCTATTGATCAGATGCAGTCCCTTGCCCAGTGCCCAGGCTTACCGCACTTGTAACAAGTGCCTGAGGAAGCAGAATCTCCCCCAAACTGAGCAGAAGAATTTGATGGAATGGAACAATCTTTTGCCCAGTGCCCAGGCTTTCCGCACTTGTAACAACTGACTGAGGAAGCATAATCTCCCCCAAACTGAGCAGAACAATTTGATGGAATGGTGCAATCTTTTGCCCAGTGCCCTTCCTTGCCGCACTTAAAGCAAGAAGAACTGGTTCTTACTCCAGAACTGTTGTTGACTATGCTGTTCATGTCATTTAAAACCTTGGAGACAGTGACTATGCGATCAGCTGCTACATTATCCCCATTGCACCACCTAAAGAAACCACAAGAACTTGCCTGCACAAAAAGGAGATTATAACCGAGTAAAGAAAGTTACTCGCAGAATGCATGTTTCACAAACGCATGTCTTAGACAATGTATTCAGTAGAAAGAAAGAAAGCAAAATGACAAATACCTGCAAAGGAAATTTTTTATAAGACAGAACAAGAGAAGATGGATTACTATTCATGCTGAAAAAAGTTCTTCCTTATTGATAATGGTATCATCCAATTGTGGAATTGCAAACCGTAGACTGACATAATGTCAACCTTCAACTCAAACTGGTTGAATTAAACATGCTTCAGAAGTAGTTTTCACTAAACTTTCAGGCATATCTTTCCATAGTGCCATCTAATTTTCTATAGTTCAATGATATGATGTTTTGAAACTTTTACATGCTAAACATATGCTACACAGTAAAAAAAATTCACTTTAAATGTTCCCGAATGAAACAAATCAATTATGAATTTTTTACCATAATTTATACATATAATCAAATAGCCCATCCTATATCCTACAATTTTGGCCATTTTTTAGCATAATTACTTCCATTCCGCTTGTTTTCTTGTCTTTTGAGCACCATCTTTCCCACTCCCTTTAAAAAGAAAAATGGGAAAAGAAAAGTAGAAAACGAGGAATTGGAAGATATAAAAAAAAAACAATTAAATACACAAATTAAAAGGAATTCAAAAAGATTCCCTAGACTCTTAACTATAAGCTTTTGCCTCAAATAAACATCTTATAGACTCAAGAAACCATACAAAAACTACAAAGGCATAATAAATGCACATTATATTAAAGATCATGACAAGCAAACCAACCTTAAACCCTGATGATCCATAATTGAATATTTATATCTAATCTAGTGGAAGTTATCATACCAATATCAGCAAGCTTATGCAAAATGCCAATACATTACTTTTAAATGAAGTTACCAATGACCCACATCACAAAACTTGGGGCTACAAATTTTTCCAGGCTTTGATGCATGCCAAGGATAAGGATGTCACTGCTTCAATAGTGGAGACCAGCTATCACCCTGAAGCTATTGACCATAAAGTCATTTCCACATCAAATACCATATAATCAAACCTTCGTTTCTAACTACAAAGCAGGGGGAAGCTGTAATGTCCTCAAAAGTAACCTTCTAAAAGCACCGAGTGTTTCAGGACATGAATTCCCTACTGATAAAAAAACCCACAAGTGCAGCAAGGCATTTACTGCAGGCGATTCATTCACAATCAGAAGGCAAAACTGGGTCTTCGAAACCCCCTTATGATAAAAACCATAGCCCCCTAAGAAAATGTTGACACATTTTAGAACCAATCCTTGATATTCACATGGTTTGCCTCTATGAACAGGTCAAAGAAAGTATATTAATAATCTCAAAGTTATAAGTACCATCATCAAGCAGGTGCTTTAAGAAGACTCAACTCAGGCGATTACTCATTAAAAAATAAAAAAGAAAAAAGAAAAGAAAAGAAAAGAAAAGAAAAGAAGAAGAAGTAACTTTAACTATCGTACAGTGAAAAAGAGAATCAACAGCCTCAATAATAAACACCTCACGTTCATGAAAACTTTAGTATTGAATTACATCTTCGAAGTATCCTGAAAGAGAAAATTTTCGTTCTTGATAAGCAGCCTCCAACAACCTGTTAGCTGCCTGTAAACCAGAATCATGCTTGAGAACAAATTTGACATACACAAGCAGCAAATTTTGACTCGGACAGACAGATACAACGGTATCTTTCTTCTTCTTTCTATGATATAACATGATCATCAGGGCTATAGAAGAAAATCCATCATGTCAGCTGGTTAAAAAGATATGCTTCAATGCAAGCAAAAAGTGCACTTCTTACTTATATCAGGTCCAGAGAAAAATATAACAGCCAGGAAATTACAGCATAAAAGTGCGACAGTATTATTCCCAACTAAGACTAAAATGCTGAACAATATACATACGGTGCACCAGAAACTCGAAACTGCATAAAATCACGTGTATAACCATTACCTGATTTGCAGGACAGCGATAGAATTGCTGGCCGACATTTTTCCCTGCTTTTGCTGTTAGGATCAAGCAAAAGCCAGCGCCACATGGACAAGGAAGATCGGGAAGCGAAGAATTAGACCAGCTATTTTCTTTCCCACCACCCATAGTTATGGTTCCAGAAGCATTGTCGCACCACTCAAAGACACCACAGCCCCCATTTTCCTACGAAAAGAAAGAAATAATTAAAAAAAAAAAAAAAAAACCTTAAAGCTTGCATATTAATTTTTCCAATTGTTTGAACCTCGTTTCCAGTGGTTTGTTGGCAGCTAAACAGAGTAACCATGGCAAATCTGTTTACGAACCTGTTTGAGAGGGCATTTGTAGAACTTTCTGCCCGGATTATTTTGGGTATTTGCAGTGAGAACCAGACAGGGTCCGTTTCCGCAGGGGCATTGCTTCTCAGGAATCGACAAGTTGCTCCCGAAATTACTATTACAGCCTCGTCCTCGTCCTCGTCCTCCTCCACCTTCCGCCACTTTGGCATCGCAATTGCGCGCCCAATGGCCAGATTTCCCACATTTGAAGCACGAAGAAGAACCATAAACGTCACCGTTTCTGGAAGCGACGGCTTGCCGAGAATCAACTGGCGCAGCGAGACCTTTCAGAGCGGCGGTGTACGCGCCCTCCGGATCGACCTTGCGCCGCTTGGCGGAGGAGATGGAGAGCGCATGGGCCTCAGCCGCCGCCACCTGGGAGAGGAAGTCCTCGTCTTCCTCCTCCTGGACTTCGATCCTATACTCTCTCTTCGTCTCCACCTTCATCGCTCATCCCATGCTTTCTTTGTTCTGCGATTCTAGCATTATTGATTTACCCCCTCCGTTTTCCCTCCTCTCTCTTTCCATGGATATTCCCGCCTTTTCGTTTTCTTACTTTATTATTATTTTTAATTTCGATCTTCTTTTGGGCTCTCAAGATCCTTAAAATTCTTTTTTCTTCGTCGAAATTTTCTAGCATTCGTGAAGTTGTCGTTCATACAATTGTTTAAAACGTTAATCATAAAAGTTGAATTAGATAACTAAAAACGCTAATCAAATGAATACTAAATGTCCAAATATAAATCATTTGTTTAATTTATTTTAACAAAAACATAGTTATTATGTAATCATTTTCGTTTTTTAAGGTATAATTGCGAGAACCCAAACACCACACAATCATTTGGAAGGGAATAATTGTCTCATTCGAACCTCTCTTGTAAATAGTACATAACACCCTTTCTAGATAAAAATATTCTCTAAAGTGTTTTTATAATTAAAATTTTAACATTCATGTATTTAATTTTGATACTTTAAAGCTAAGGGATCACATAAAAATAGAGAAAGTTGCTAAAACATCATGTTCTTATTATGGTCCAACTCTACATAGAGAGAGGTACATAACCAAATCTTTTATTTTAATATTATTACAATAAAATGAGATAAAATTTTGCACTCCCACTAGAACTTCTTCTGAAGATATTCAACAATATTTTTGTCAAGTTGGAAGGCCTTGACAAGCACATTAGGATCAATGGGAGGATCAGATCCAAAAACAGCATTGGCAATAGTGATGACCCCAGCGTTTTGGCTGCTCAATCCGGCAAAGGCAACAGCATTGGTGTGTCCCACGTTGACCTGGAAGTGAATGAGACCGATTGGGAAGACAAAGACATCTCCCTTGTTTAGAACCTTGGTGAAAAGGCGGTTTTCTCCGTTTGCTAGGTTGGATGTGACAAAACCAACTTCAAGAGTGCCCTCTACGACCACTAGAATCTCAGTTCCACGAGGGTGGGTGTGGGGAGGGTTCTGGCCATATGGTGCATAGTCGATACGGACTAGAGATATGCCGAGGGTATTGAGACCTGGGATTCTATCTACGTTCACAGTAGTGACATTCGACCCAACTCGACCGCTCGTGTCTCCGGCGTTTTGGAGCCCTGAGGTGAAAAAGTCTTCTGCCTTGACAAGCTCAGGATCCTTGCAGAATTTGCCATTCACGAACACTGAAGAGAAGACATTGAGATACTCATAATAAGAGAGCAATTTATGAGGGTATTGCTTTTCTTAACTCGACAACCTTAGTTAAGCAGGAGCTTGATAAATGAAAGAGTAAATACAAGTATATACCTCCATTCTTGGGCTCGTCAACTGCGACACAGAAGTCCTGAAGTGGGCTAGGATCGTAGGCAGAGACAAAGGAGGATGTCAGTGCCAGGACGACTACAATTGCAAGGAAACAGACTCCTTTCGCCATTTCTAAGTGTTTAACTTCTGCTCAATGATCTTGTTTTGGTAACGGGTGAGGAAGTATCTCCCGGCACATCTATATTTATAGTTAACAGCCATTGAGCAGGTCAATGGTTCAGCCACGGTTAACGCAAGAAGTCTTTAGTGGTTACCTATTTAATATGACAAGGACAAAGTCCTCAACCACTAGGGCAGACTTTCAACATTGTCTGGTTTGCTCTTCTCGACCCTTTTCTTCTCTCCCGACGGATTTCTTCTTCTTATGCTTAACGAATTTTGACAACTGCCCACGTTTTTATTTTTTTATTTTAATTGGGCTATGCCTCTTCAGTAACGCAACATATTTGTAAAGGAGATTTGGTCAGTCGACGACGGAAAGTTGACATCTAGATGCTGAAGCAGTCAAATGGCGCAATTTGAAATCAGAAAACTTAACTATCAAGAATAGAAACAAAGATCGAGTAAAAGAAGAAGAAATAAAAACTCTTTCATTCCCACTTGATCACACTTGGTGGTTGTACGCAATGCAGTAGGTAATAAACAATAGAACAAATGTAAATAAATATCCAAAGCCACGTCAGTTACGTGTACAATTATTGTCTCCAAGATAAAAGAAACATATGTATTTGAAAAGGTCAAGTAATTGGAAATCGTTCAATGATTTGTAACAAAGCTTTAAGCGGCAAGATAATTATATTTCTGGCGTTACATGATAATGGCATTTATTAATGGAATTCATATGATGAATATGAATGGTGGTGGAAATTAAAGAAGTGACCTTCTTATCTAATCCACTCAGATACCGTTACCTTATCTATCCAGAACTTCTCTAGTAAGAAGTCTCTTTCTCTATTTTTCTTTGGATGAAATTCAACTGATGATCATATTTTCCTTGCTGGCAACCACCAAGTGTGAAATTATACCACCCTGCAAATGAAAAGCACCCTATCAATTCGTGGTATTCATGGGGACCTAGGTTCTCTCCGCAACTAGATAAATCTTGATGGACTATGTGATTAACACATCTTCCTTTAAATTTAGACAATCCAAGAGACTTGTAATATAAATTGAGAGCAACCAAAAATAAGAAATAAGAAATAAAAATAATAACAATAACAAAAAGACACATTTGTTCAAAAAAATGATAATTGTTGAGTCATTGTCATAAAATCTACAATTTGATGAAAAAGTTAATTTACAAGTTGGAATGATATTTTTGACATTTAAACATCATTAAAAGATTATATATTTTTTTATGTAAAACTTATGTTCTACAATATTCCCTCATATATTAATCATACCTTACACTTAGAGTTGAGTGAAGTAGAATAGAAAATTCCCTATACGTAGAGCATATTCTAAGGACTCAAAGTTGAATGGCACTTTAAATTAATGATCATAGACATTAATATTATGTTAAATATATTCAAAGTTTTATATAAGAATCATATATTTGGTTGAAGAGACATTTTTTACATTTACATATTGGATATGTTTCTAATAGAATATGATTGTTTGTAATTTGCAACTTGATAATCTAGAGAGGGAGGTATCTTTAGAGAATTCCCACGTGAAACATGACAATCTTTTGCATGAAAACACTCAATTTTATCTGTCATTAAACACCTACTATTTTTGCTGAAATTTGAGTTCATAGTTAATAATATGGACTAGTCTAATTTTTCTTTAGGGGTGAAAGTTGTGCTTGTTTTGCATGGGGTTGTTGTTTCCACCCAGACATAATCAGCACGTGCTTGCATCAAAGTCAATGCCTTCCCCTATGGCCTTGTCATAAAGCTTTCTAGCTTGATAGTTAATCTTTTGCCAATTTCAACATCAACTTTTTTGAACAGAAACATTCTCTTTCACTATATTAAAAAAAAAAAAAAAAGTCTTGGAGAATAAATGTTGGGTTTCATAAGAAAGAATGTGTTATTTTCAGTCTAATAAAGGAAGTTCAACATCCTTATCATTTGTCAAAGGTAGCTTTCTTAGATCACGAAACAACCTTCCTCATTAACTAAAATGTGTAGCCAACTCAAATAAGCTTCATTATGATGATTTTAAATACATGGCCTTCAAGATCAAAGTAAATGCATTAAATAATCATATATATCTCAATCCAAGATGCATTCACAACAAATCATTCAAGAAATGTATTAAACAGTTTAGCAATAAGTTTCGTTCCTTGAATCACAACAAAGATCTATTCTTCTTTCAAAAATCATTGTTTAATTACTTATATTAAATGGGAAACATCATACTAGCAAGCTTTGTGATTTTCTTTTTCTCAGATTGTTTCTAAAAATAAAAAATAAATATATAATTCAATGAAAAATTATAGAACTAGCTACTAGCCATTTCCTAACGTTTTATTCATTAGTGTGTCAAAAAAAAAAACAAAGAACAAAGCTTGCTCGGAGGCATATAGGCTGGAATTCAGGAACAACTCAGGGAGGTAGAAAAAGGTACTGGTAGAGCACAGTGAGAGGTAGTGTTAGTGAAGAGCAATGCTCAGTGCTAGAGCATGTGTGGTGTCTTTAATGAAGGCCGACGCAGTAGGGTGGGTCACGGGGGTGAAGGTGCAAGCAGCAAACTTAAACATATCTTTCTATCATTTGGGAAAGGCTCTAAATTCCCATTAGTGTGTGTCCTATTTTAGGCAATGTAGCCTTATAAAATCCTTCACCTTCTTCTGATCATTGGACAAAGGCTTTTGGGGGAGTCTTTGAAAAATGCATTGTGGTGGATGAAACTTTTGTCATGAGTGGGGTGTTTTAGAAAGAGGAATTGTATGGGCCTTTTACTAATATGGTGCGTTGAATAAAAGGCAAAGGAGTCTTTTCTGACTTAGGGCAACAGGAGAAAAGACTCATTTACAAGAAAGTCATACTCGAATGGAAGCTTATGCCAACAAAAAAAGAATAGAACATGAGTTTGCTATTGGTGATTTGGTATATTTGAAGAGTCAGCCCTATCATCAGTACTCTTTATCCTAGAAAAGAGATTATAAGTTGTCCCCTCGCTATTATGGTCCTTTTATGATCGCCTAAAGGGTAGGAAAGGTAGCATATAAGTTAGCCTTACCGCCTAATGCTACAATTCACTCTACCTTTCATGTGTCATAGCTGAAAAAGGCTATTGGTAGAATTCATTAATGTTTTTGATACTCCTACTAAGTTGCCTCCTTAGTGAGTGTTTGATCACCACATTCCACTGTGGCTAGGGAGTGAGCCTATCACTTTACGACCTCATCGTTATCCATTTGTGCAAAAAGGGGAGATAGAAAGGATAATGGAGGAAATGTTGCTTGTTGGAATCATTCACCCTAGCACTAGTCTTTTTGTTTCACCAATGTTGCTTGTCAGAAAATGGGATAAGTCATGGCGCTTTTATGTAGATTATTAGGCATTGAATGAACTCACAATCAAAGATAAGTTTTCTATCCTGGTTATTGATGAGTTGTTAGATGAACTACATAGAGCTACATGATTTTCTAAATTGGATCTAAGATTTAGTTATCATCATGTAAAGTTGCACCTAGAGGATATTCACAAGATAGCTTTTAGAACTCATCAAGGTGATTTTGAATTCTTAGTTATGCCTTTTGGGTTGACTAACACTTCGGTGACATTCCAAACACTTATGAATTCCACATTCCAAAAGTATTTGCAGAAGTTTGCTTTAATCTTCTTTAATGACATATTAGTATACAACCTTGATTTTGAAAGTCATGGTAATCATCTATGCATAGTACTAAGTGTGTTAAGAGGACATCAGTTGTTTGCTAAGTGTAGCAAATGTGTCTTTGTTTAAAGATAGGTGGAGTATTTGGGGCATATTGTGTTAATAAAGGGTATAGAAGCAAATCCTTAAAAAGTGGAAAGTATAATGTCCTAGCCACATCCCACCACAGTTAAAGAGTTACTAGGGTTTCTTGGATTGATGGGGTATTATAGGAGATAAAGGGTATAGAAGCAAATCCTTAAAAAGTGGAAAGTATAATGTCCTAGCCACATCCCACCACAGTTAAAGAGTTACTAGGGTTTCTTGGATTGACGGGGTATTATAGGAGATTTGTTAAGAATTATGGCTAGATCACTTAGCCCTTCACACAATTGTTAAGGAAAAAGAGGTTCCAATGGATAGAGGAAGCTTAGAAATCCTTTCAAGAATTAAAGCATACCATGAGTTTGACACAAGTATTAGCTTTGCCTAACTTTGCTAAGCCATTATGGTAGAGACTGATGCATGTTATGGAGGTAGAGAAGTAGTTTTGATGCAAGAAGGGAGACTTATTGCTTATTTATGTAGAGCCTTATCACAAAAACATTTGGGGTTGTCTACATATGAAAAGGAACTTGTTGGATCCTATAGCAACCTAAGAAAGGGGGTGAATTAGGTTTATAAAAAATCTTTTGGTGTTTTTCATTTTTCTTATGTTAAGCAATCAAGGTAGCAAACAAGATTATTACACAAGACAAAGACACTAATTTTTGGAAGGTGGTTCGGCCCAAGCCACCTCGGCACCTACTCCACCCCACTCTAGCAACAATTTGCTAGAGTCACTCTCCAATCAATTCATAATTTGATTACAAGGGAGAACCACTCCTTAAATCCCAATTATAAGAGAGAACTACTCTTTCAATCCTAGTTACAAATTCTCTCCCCAAGAATTTCAACAAAAAGTATCAATTAGGTATAATTTCAAATTAAGCTTTTGTAAGATATGAATTCAAGTTAATAAATTTCAAACAAGTGCTAGAGATTTAATACAACATGATATGGACAAAAGCCCTAAATTTACATGAACCCTAGCATTGTTCACTCATATGAAATTAGCTCAAATAAGATATGAAATGAAAAGCAATATGATTTTGTAACAAGTATATCAAAGTAGTAATGAGCTCAGAGTAAAATCACCGAAATGTAGAACAAATTTCATGAGCTTGAAGAAGCTTGAGTGAAGAGTATAAGTTTCTATGAACAAGCTTGCTTTCTTTGTAATTTTCGGACCAACCAATAACAATGAGTAAAAAGCACTTACATAGCTTAAAGATAACTCACATTTTACTTCAAAGAGCCGTTCTAACACCTCTGAAGTAAGTCAGCTCTTTTTCCCGTTGGAGCCCTAAATTTTCATCTTATCTCTCTCATTTTTAAGATGTTAAGAAAGGAAGGAGAAGAGCTGGTCATTCTGTCTCTAAGTCATTCAAAATTAAGCTTTAAAACGCCATTGTTTGGTCTAGATTTTAAGTTACACAATTTAGAGCTTCACAGACCAAAAACAAGTTACTAGGTTGAGTTTTAGGTCTTTCTTGAATCCTTCTTAATTTTCTTCAATCTTGAATCAAATTGTTATGGGTGCTTCACAGATTTATAAAACATCTTCTTGCTTACCAAAACCCAATGAAATCGTCTTCAGAAACTTTCTAAGCTACTTGTAATTTCTTTTTTGAGCAATTAGGGCACAAACTCGAAGAACTCCTCAATTTCTTCAAATTAATCCTCTATGAGCAGTGGGTCTTCAATTTTCTACATAGAATTGTTTCCTTCTTTGTTAGCTTTTGAACAAGCCATTTTGCAGCTTGATCGGAGTTGAAATCGATGTCCAAATTTGATGGCAAAGTCATGGCGTTGCTAGTCGCGGGTTACTAGGTCGAGCTGGGTCATGAGTCACGAATGCAGTCACAAGTCACGCACGTGGGTTGCGCAGTGCTTTTGGGCCATGCCTTTGGATCGTGGGTCATAGGCTGGACTGGTTCTAGGTTGCGCCTTTCTAGATTGGGTCGCACACTCACGTGGGCTGGGCTTTGCCAATTCAGGCTTCCATTGATTGAGCTTTTGTAGGTCTACTTTTAAATAGTCAATTTTCCTACAGAATATTTTCAGCATTATTTTTCTAATAAAACTAATAAATAAGCAACTAATATATCAAGTAATTGCTATTTATATTTCATCATCAAAATATATTCCAATAAAACTCTTGGCCATTGTGTTAATAGTGCATAAATGAATATCTTATCTACTTGGTAATCAATTCATTATAAGGACTAATCGTTCTAGTTTGAAATATTTATTGAAACAATGCAATAGGTGCACTTTCTAGGCTTCCTTCAGAGGCTAAAGAAGTAGAGCTTAATCATATTTCGATGTTACTGCCACATTGGATTTAAGAAGTAATCTAGATTTATGAGGGGGGATGCCCATCTTAACAAGTCTTGTTATGGATTTAGATAGTTAGCCAGGGTGTGCATTGAGGAATGGGGTATTAAGATATAATGATAGAATAGTAGTAGGAAAACAAAAGGCCTTAAGGAAACAAATTGTTCAACACTTGCACGATTTAAGGGTAGGAGGACACTTAGGGATCTCAAGCACGCTTAAACACATCCAACAATAATTTTATTGGCCTGCTATGAAATAGATGGTAACTATTTGTGTTTCTAAATGTGATATCTAATCAGAGATATAAGTCAAGAAAAGTACCATACCTAAGATTGTTACAACCATTACCACTTCCTTAACAAGCGTGGCAAGAGGTTAACATGGAGTTTATTAAAGGATTACTAAGAAATGAAGGAAACGATACCATTTTGGTAGTAGTGGATCGTTTCACCAAATATGCTCATTTCATGGGATTGAGTCACATTTTTTCTACTTCTCAAGTGGTCGTACTTTTCATGGATGGTGTAAGGAAACTACATGGTATTCCTTCTATAATTGTGAGCGATCAAGATGCTTTATTTATTAGTAAATTTTAAGAAGAGTTATTAAGGATCTTAGGGGTTAATCTCCATCGTAGCACAACTTACCATCCACAGACTAATGGCTAAACAAAAAGGGTTAATAAGTGTTTTGAGCAATATCTGAGGTGTTCTAGTGGGGAGAGGCCAAAATAATGGCATTCCTAGCTAGGATTAGCAAAGTGGTGGTATAATAACAACTATCACTTTTTCCTACAAATGACCCCCTTTGAAGGCTTGTATGGGTATAAATTGCGCCAACATTTTTATCACAATTTTGGGCATGCTTAGGATGATTATGTTAGAGATTTTTTATATGAATGTGTTCAGAGGGTGAAATTGATCAGGTCTCATCTACAGGAAAGTCAAGCTTAAATGGAAGCTTATGCCAACTAGAAGAGAATAGAACATGAGTTTTCTATTGGCGATTTAGTACATTTGAAGATTTAGCCTTACCGCCAATACTCGTTATCCCAGAGAAGAGATTATAAGATGTCTCCTTACTATTATGAGTTCTTTTATGATCACCCAAAAGGTGGGGAAGGTAGCATATAAGTTAGCCTTACCTTTTGATGCTACAATTCACCCTACCTTTCATGTGTCATAGTTGAAAAAGGCTATTGATAGAAAATGTAAGATGTTTCTAAGAGTTCCATTGATTGATAGAGAAGGCAAATTCCTACCAAAATTGGTCAAAGTGTTGGATCGTCACATTGTTAGAAGAGAAGATGAACCAAGCATAGATCTTTTGATTCAGTGGTTCGACCATCCAAAGTATAATCCTACTTAGGAAGATTTGGAATATATTTGAAGACAATTTCTAACATTTAACATCAATCCTTGAGGGCAAGGATTTTGTGGAGGGGTGGGTATTGTCATGAGCAAGGTGTTTTAGAAAGGGCAAAAGAGGAATTGTGTGGGCCTTTTACTAAAACGGTGTGTTGAATAAAAGGGCAAAGGAGTCTTTTCTGACTTAGGGTAAGAGGAGAAAAGAGCAAAGGAGACTTACTAAAATTGATGATCCTTTTCTTGAAGATATCCTTAATTATTAGCAGTTCATTAGCAAATTGAATTATCTAGACATGACTCTCCTTGATATTTCTTTCCTAGTTCATTTATTAAGTTAGTTTATGCATGCACCGTAACAATCACAATGGAAAGCTGCTATTGGCTAATGTTATTGTCAAACCATTGAACATTTATCAACATTATCATCTTCTCACTAACCTTGGGGTCTTAGACTTCTATTGGCCACAAGCTTGAGGTTGGTTGTTGAGGATCCTGACGTGGATGACCTGGTGAAAGGATACCCCATAAGTGTGGATTTGATGACTCACGGTAGAAGCTTCTTTGCACGCCTACACTGCCAGCACACATATTCCAACCTATCAAATCCACGCTTCTACCGTGGGTCATCAAATCCACGCTTATAAGGTATCCTTCCGCCAGGTCATCCTCGTTAGGATCCTTAACAACTACCCTCAAGCTTGTGGCCAACCGAAGTCTAAGACCCTAAGGTTAGAGAGAAGATGATAATGTTGATAAATGTTTAATGGTTTGACAATAACATCAGCCAATAGCAGCTTTCCATTGTGATTGTTATGGTGCATGCATAAACTAACTTAATAAATGAACTAGGAAAGAAATATCAAGGAGCGTCATGTCTAGAAAATTCAATTTGCTAATGAACTGCTAATAATTAAGAATATCTTCAAGAAGAGGATCATCAATATTAAGACAAACGAACAAACCTACTAATCGTACTAAACAATGGTAAGAAGCAAATTAGTTTCCATTGGATTCTCAACTTGTTTAACCCACCTCAAAAACTAATTCTAATATATGTTTCCTTGACTAATATGCATGTCATGGTTGTCTCTAAGAATCTTCATACCAAGAAAATATTTGAGTTCATTAAGGTCCTTGATATGAAAGATAGAATGTAAGTGAAGAATTAGTTCTAATAATGGTAGTGGAAAGAGATTAAACGATTGTGATGGAAAATTGGTAATAGGAGGAAACGTAAAAAGGATTTATGGTTGGAATATGACTGGGTTTTACAAATAAATTGACTGATAACATCGTCTTAGACGAAGAAACTTGCTAAACTCTAATAAATATAGAAGCTCGATGGTCCAAGGCTAAGTGAAAAGTACTCGAAACAAAAAAAACAAGAAAAAGAAAAAAAGAGAAGGTGGCCTCAGATCTTATAACTTCAAAGATTGCTTTTCCAAATAAATCTTGATTTGTGAACATTTAATTAAAATGTATACATCGTTCCAAATTATCTTGAGCTTTTACACTTTCATGTTTATCCAGCAACTGTAATCTTTTACTGCAAATATGATCATTTTATCTACTTTACAATGTCTTTATTATCCTACATTCAATTAACACATTAACCCAAAATTTGATAAATGCTTTGTTAGTCTAGTGCAATTGAATCAAACCTATACTGAATGTTGAGTGATATCAAAAAAATAAAAATCACAAGAAAATTGGAGGAAAAATGTAATAGAATATACTATGATCAAGTATTTGGGATTGTAAGATGATATCAAAATATGAGTTCATTCATTTATAATGGGAAAAAAAGTTTCATATTAAAAAAAATATATTTATAATGTGTCTTATAAATTTAGAATTTTTGATTCATAATAAGACCTTTTGAATAGGTGAATCTAGATTTACCCTCTTGAACACAAGCAGAGCCAAATCTGAAAATGAAAATGTTGAAGATGAGGGAGCTTAATCCAACCCTAATATTTTATGAATAAGCTCAAACTCCAGGTCAAGGAAATGATAGTTTCTGACATATATTGAAGAAAACAACAAAAGAAAGCATATAACAAACATAGGAAAGGAAGAGGCAATCTAATGGGATGGAGGTGACATCCGACAAATTACTTTCTTCAATGATTCCATTCAAGTCGAGTGATAAGCTTCCTTAGCTAAGAGAAGATGATGCAGGCGCATCAACGTTTAAGTGTTACCCATTCCTATGTTAAAGCTATTGATAACTCTATATTTTATAGAGTTATTAATAGTATTTTAGGTAATATTTAATATAGTTTTTATTAAATTATAGTTGTATTTAATTGCATTCATGTATATTTTGTAATTTTATGCAGCAAACTCAAAATAGGTGAAAAACAAGAGAAATGATGCAAAAGATAGAGAGAAAAGAGTAGAAAAGAAAACAAGCAAAGTGTATGCACATGTGAGGAAAGAGAAAGAGACAAAAAGAACCAAATCGGGTGAATTATGAAAGAAAAAGACAAGGAAAAGAGAAGAAAACACGTGGGACCGTGAAAAGGAAAAAAGAGAATTATCATGCGGGATCGCAGTAGAGGACAGGGAGAGAATTATCGTGTAGAGAAACCAAAAGAGGGAAGAGAGAGAAAAGAGAGACCCGTCGAGAGAGGCCAGCGGGGAAGCAACGCCGGCGCGAGTCGGTCGTGCGACCGCTGACCGGAGTGGATTTGAACCTTTTCCGTTAGATCTACACGTTTCTGGAGTGGATTTGAAAGATTTCTCGGCAGATTGGCACTCTAGACATCCCAATCTACCTTTCTGGAAGTTTCTGTGAAGACCGGCGGCGCGTGCGAAAGCGCGTGACGGCGCGTTTCAGCTTGTTTTTCTTCCATTCTTCAAATAGCTTCTTCTTCTCCTCTTGATGTGTAGATTTGTGCAACCTATTTCTTCAAACAGCTTGTGCAAACAACTTTAATGTTTTTAAATTCCAGAATGTTTTGTTCATGTTTTTGCACTGATTTAGTTTGTGTAAATATGTTGTTTTAGTTCAGTTTGTTAGAGCTACGATGTAACTTGATTATGAAGTAGGAATGTTATGATTATTTATGTTTTGTGAGATATTTTATGAATGTGAAGTTGCATGTTACTGATCTTAATGCATTTTGGTGACTAGCTACCACTTAAATGATATGATTTACATGTTTGAGACCGACAGGAGATAGCATGTAGTTGCTTCATGTAATATGCAACCATAGATTATTATGGATAGACATATACCATATGATTTGTGTAGCTTTAGGTGTAAACTGAAATATTCACAAATCTTAATACACTTAGTTCATTTAATTCATATGCAGACTCATAGTGAATTAATGAGCTAAGTAGGTTCGCTATACCTAGACATAGGATAGTGAATAAGTTAGGAAATTCCACCAGCACATAAGTAGAATTAATCTTGCTAGCATGGATGATCGACGTTTGTATCTAATAATTAGGTGAAATCGGACGCTCTAGCATCTTTGGTTAATCAAGTTTAGGTTAAATTTAGTTGTTTAGTCCATGTTTTACCACTTTGAGTTGCTAGATAAATCCTAGATTCTATTTATCATTAGTACTTAATTAGTTTAGTAAATACCAGTCTTCGTGGAACGATACTCATACTTATCATTATATTACTTGTTCGAAATGTATACTTGCATGTAGAATTTCACTGAATAGCAACCATAATATACAAACCCTAAACTGAATTCGCTCAGGCCCACCAGATCTGCATCTAAAGAGAAAAGAAAAGAGAGGGAGAGGTACGCATATATTTCAACATCTTAAAGTCAACCCAATACTAAAGATGAATTTCAGATCCAATAATATAAGCAGAAAGAGACAAAGCAACCCAGCAACTGGTTTTAGGGAAGTAAGACACCTTTCACGTAAGGGAAAAATCACGAGCAGAAAGATTGCCAAAGCACTTGCAATGCGACATTAAATTGGATGGATGAAAGATGACATATTGTATTAAATTGATCGGCTTGTCTAGTGGGTTTCTATCGATCAACTTGTCCGTTCGGGGAGGCGATTGTGAGAAAAGTTGTGAATAAGGCAGTGTCGCGGAACCCTGGCTATGCCATTGGCCTCATTCGAATGCATTTCCACGACTGTTTTGTTAGGGTACGTTTCTTCTATCTAACCTTGTTTCCCCGATGTTGCGAATGATGTAGTCTGCAAGGAAAGGCAAAAAGAGCTGAAAATGGATGTACAACACCTGAATGGGCCGGGAGGCAGGTAGTGTGTGTGATTACTACACGACCATACTACCACTATAACACAAAACGAGGACATTAAAAGTTGACCTTCTCATTCAACTAAAATATGTTAGGAAATGACAAAACAAAGGAAAAAGGTACTATATTATTCCATAGAAGAGAATAATTGGATGACCAACAACAAACTTGCATGAATCGGCTGATGCAATTTGCAAGTCTTGGAAACCTTTTTCCTTTAATTTCGTTGACTTGCAAATGGGATTGAAAGATAAAGAGATTGATATAACTAAAGCCATAATTGACATTCAAGATATAAATTGGTTGGTTGAACTTCCACCTTGTGAAAAGTCAGTTGTATTTTGTACTGATATAATTAAACAACGTGAAAGTAGGAGCACAGAAGTACGTATTGATAAAATTAGAAATCTTTTTTGTTTATTGATAAATTTAGAAATATTTTTTGTTTATTGATAAATTTAGAAATCTTTTTTGTTTATCTCATCAATATCATCTGTTTGTCTCCATCTTCATCGCTTATTACTTGCTTTCTCTGTTTTGGAATTCTGAATTATTGGTTTCCCTCCTCTCTTTCTATAGATATTTTGGCCATTTCTTTTCTTACTTTATTATTATTATTTTTAATTTTGATCATTTTTTAAGCTCTTGAGACCGTTAAAATTCCTTTTCTTCATCTAGATTTTCTAGAATTCATGAAGTTGTAGTTCGTGCAATTACTTAAAGTGAAAATCATAAAGCTGAGTTAAATAACTCAAAATTCATTCTAGCAGTATTTCTTACATCGTAGGAGTCTCAAGCCCTCATCGTTCAAGTCATAATCCTACAAGTGTCATGTTGCAAGGCCTAGATAACACACAATCATTTGGCGGGGTCAATTGTCTCACTTGGACCCTTCTAGTAAATAAATTCTTGACTTTCATGTGTAGTAAAATATTCTCCAAAGTACTTTTATAGTTAACATTTTATTGTATGTGTATTTAATTTTGATATATTTACACTAACAGATTACATAAAGGCAGAGAGAGTTATTAAAACATCATATTCTCATTATTGTCCAACTCCACGTATGAATGAAGTACATAATTAGACTTTTATTTTAATATTGCCATAGTGGAAATGGGATAAATTTTTGCAATAGATTTATGGACGTAGCATATACTTCTCTAACTTTTGCCCCATTAGAACTTCTTTTGAAGATCTTCAACAATCTTCTTGTCAAGTTGGAAGGCCTTGGCGAGAACATTGGGATCAATGGGAGGATCAGATCCGAAATCAGCATTGGCAATAGTGATGACCCCAAGGTTTTGGCTGCTCAATCCAGCAAAGGCAACAACATTGGTGTGTCCCACGTTGAATTGGAAGTGAATGAGACCGATTGGGAAGACAAAGACATCTCCCTTGTTTAGAACCTTGGTAAAAAGGCAGTTTTCTCCGTTAGCTAGGTTGGATGTGACAAAACCAACGTAGAGAGTGCCCTCTGTGACCACTAGAATCTCAGTTCCACAAGGGTGGGTGTGGGGAGGGTTCTGGCCATATAGTGCATAGTCGATACGGACTAGAGATATGCTGAGGGTGTTGAGACCTGGGATTCTATCTACGTTCACAGTAGTGACATTCGACCTAACTCGATTGCCCGTGTCTCCAGCGTTTTGGAGCCCTGAGGTGAAAAAGTCTTCTACCTTGACAAGCTTAGGATCCTTGCAGAATTTGCCATTCACGAACACTACAAGAGAGACGTTGACATATTCATAATAAAAAAGCAATTTATGAGGGTTTTGCTTTACTTAACTTGACAACCTTTGTTAAGCAGGAGCTTGATAAATGAATGAGTAAAATACAAGTGTATACCTCCATTCCTGGGCTCGTCAATTGCTATACAAAAGTCCTGAAGTTGCTCTCAAAATTACTATTACAGCCTCCTACTCCTCCTCCTACCGCCACTTTGGCATTGCAATCGTGCGCCCAATGGCCAGATTTCCCGCATTTGAAGCACGAAGAAGAACCATAAACGTCGCCGTTTCTGGAAGCGACGGTTTGTCGAGAATCAACTGGCGCAGCGAGACCTTTCAGAAAGGGGGAGAGAGAGAGGGAGCGCTTTTGACCCCACTTCGTCCCTATAACCCTCTATATGGGATCTCCTCGCATCGTCATCACCGAGCACATTGATTATGACTTGGGACATGTTAAAGGTTGCTTTTAAATTGTCCTCACTTTTGTAATTAATGTTCTATTGTACAGATCCATCAGCAACAGTTCCATTAGATTGGCGACATTGATTTTATTTCTCCTGTTTTTTATCTTTCTTTTCTTTTCTCCCGAACATGAGAATGGAAAATATCGCCTGAAAGTCCCTGCTATACTGTAAAACAATGGAGGTTGAAAGGGGTATATTGTCATGGTCTTAGTAGATCCGTGCGGCACCGAGGTCTCAACAGAGATCTGGGTCAGCCTTCTACGCTTTCAATATACTACTAAAAGCCATAATGGGACAATTTGGTTAGTCCTGAGACAAGTTAGTTGGGAGGTTGTTACGAAACAAAGCGTACACACAAACACAAGTCTGAATATACATCTTTATTGAATGAAAGAATCATCCAAGTTACAAGCAGATTATGCAAACAAGCTACAAGCAACTAAACAAGACTTCCCACGCCCAACAGAGTTACATTCTATATACGGGTCAATTTAGTTTACATCGCAGTGAAAATACATAGTAAAGTAAAAAACATAACATTTACAATAGTAGTTACAAAACAAGGCACCACCTAAGTGGATGGCCCAATACAGGGAAACCACAGGGGGCCGAATGCCTAGCCGCCCGGTTTGTACCACGGGCAAGCCGCATCCCGTACCACCTAGACTAGAGAATAGACGAGCCACATCCTTGGTCGTCTGGGTACTGTGTACATATAATTAAACACGTACAAGAAACGTGCAGAGCTAACATGCGACCCAAATGCAGCCTCTATTTTTTTTTTTTCCGGGGAAGATATCTGCCCTTGACGACGAATATTTTCTATTTTTACCATCTTTGATTCGGACTCTAGGTCATCCGTTGATGATGAGCAATCCATGAAATGTATGTTTGTAATCAGTTAAGGAATGGAAAGATGGAGACTTTACACTGGCCAGTCCAATGTAATGTCTTTTGTTTTTCTCTTCTGGATGAATCTGATAGCCCACAGGCTTGTCTGACGTAAAAGATGGAGACTTCAAGGGCAGCGATCAAGAGCTTTGTGACATGGGGAAGATAGAGCTTTGACATTGTCAAAGAATGGGCATCAATGGTGAAAAAGACCAAAGATGGGGCTGGTGTCACGACGCTGTCATTTGTCATAGATGTCAAAGCATACTGTCCCGTACTAACAAAAAGACACATTTGTTAAAAAACAATGATAATTGTTGAGTCATTGTCATAAAATCTACAATTTGATGAAAAAGTTAATTTACAAGTTGGAATGATATTTTTGACATTTAACCATCATTAAAAGATTATATTTTTTTTTTATGTAAAACTTCTCTTCTACAATATTCGCTCATATATTAATCATACCTTACACTTAGGGTTGAGTGAAGTAGAATAGAAAATTCCCTATACGTAAAGCATATTCTAAGGACTCAAAGTTGAATGGCATTTTAATTAATGATCATTGACTTTAATATTATGTTAAATATATTCAAAATAATTTTAGCCATTTCCTAACATTTTATTCGTTAGTGTGTCAAAACTATAGGCATTTCCTAATGTTTTATTTGTTAGTGTGTCAAAAAAAAAAAAAAAAAAGAACAAAGTTTGCTCAGAGGCATATAGGCTGGAATTCAGGAACAACTCGGGAGGTAGAAAAAGGTACCGGTAGAGCGCAGTGAGAGGTAGCATTATTTTAGTGAAGAGCGGTGCTTGGTGCGAGAGCATGCGTGGTGTCTCCGATGAAGGCCAATGCAATGGGGTGGGTCACGAGGGTGGAGGTGCAAGCAGCAAACCTGAACATATCTTTCTATCATTTGGGAAAGGCTCTAATTCCCATTAGCATGTGTCCTATTTTAGGCCATGTAGCCTTATAAAATCTTTCACCTTTTTCTGATAGCTGGACAAAGGCTTTTGGGGGAGTCTTTGAAAAATGCATTATGGTGGATGAAACTTTTGTCATGAGTTGGGTGTTTTAGAAAGAGGAATTATGTGGGCCTTTTACTAATATGGTGCCTTGACTAAAAGGGCAAAGGAATCTTTTCTAACTTAGGGCAACAAGAGAAAAGACTCCTTTGCAAAAAAGTCAGGCTCGAATCGAAGCTTATGTCAATAAGGAAAGAATAGAATGTGAGTTTGTTGTTGGCAATTCAATATATTTGAAGATTCAGCCCTACTGTTAGTACTTTTTATCCCATAAAAAAGATTATAAGTTGTCCCCTCAGTATTATGGTCCTTTTTATGATCACCCAAAGGGTGGGGAAGGTGGCATATAAGTTAGCCTTACCGCCTGATGCTATAATTCACCTTACCTTTCATATGTCATAGTTGAAAAACGCTATTGGTAGAATTCATTAATGTTTTTGATACTCCTACTAATTTTCCTCCTCAGTGAGTGTTGGATCACCACATTCCACTATAGCCAAGGAGTGAGCCTGTCACTTTACGACCTCTTCATTATCCATTTATGCAGAAAGGGTAGATAGAAAGGATGACAAAGGAAATGTTGCTTGCTAGAATCATTTGTCCTAGCACTAGTCCTTTTGCTTCACTAGTGTTTCTAGTCAGAAAATAGGATGGGTCATGATGCTTTTATGTAGATTATCAAGCATTGAATGAACTCATAATCAAATATAAGTTTTCTATTTCAAATATTGATGAGTTGTTGGATGAATTACATGAAGCCACATGGTTTTCTAAATTGGATCGAAGATCTGGTTATCATCAGGTGAGGGTGCACCTAAAAGATACTCACAAGACAACTTTTGAAATCATCAAGGTCATTTTGAATTCTTAGTTATGCCTTTTGGGTTGACTAATGCTCTAACAACATTCTAGGCACTTATGAATTCCACATTCCAAAAGTATTTGTAGAAGTTTGTTTTGATCTTCTTTGATGACATATTAGTATACAGCCCTAATTTGGAAAGTCATGGTAATCATCTACGCATAGTATTGAGCATGTTAAGAGAACATCAGTTGTTTGCTAAGCATAGTAAATGTGTCTTTGCTTAAAGACAGGTGGAGTATTTGGGGTATATTATGTCAATAAGGGGTATAGAAGCAAATCCCTAGAAAGTGGAGGGTATAATGTCCTAGCCACATCCCACCACAGTTAAAGAGTTACGAGGGTTTCTTGGATCAATAGGGTATTATAAGAGGTTTGTTAAGAATTATAGGCAGATCACTTGACCCATAACGCAATTGTTAAGGAAAAGGGGGTTTCAATGGACAAAAGAAGCTCAGAAAGCCTTTCAAGAGTTGAAGCATACCATGAGTTTGACACTAGTATTAGTTCTACCTAACTTTGATAAGCCAGGAATGGTAGAGACTGATGCATATTATAGAGGTATAGAAATGGTTTTGATGCAAGAAGGGAAACCTATTGCTTATTTAAGTAGAGCCCTATCACAAAAACATTTAGGGTTGTTTACATATGAAAAGGAACTCTTGACCATTGTGTTAGCAGTGCAGAAATGGAGATCTTATCTACTTAGTAATTGCTTTATTATAAGGATTGATCATTCTAGTTTGAAATACTTATTGGAACAACAAATTTCTACTCTAACACAACATAAATGACTCACTAAGCTTTTAGGCTTCGATTAGGAAATCCAGTATCAATAAGGAAATGAGAATAGGGCACCAAATGCACTTTCTAGGCTTCCTCCAAAGGTTGAACAAGCAAAGCTTAATCATATTTTGGTGTTATTGCCATGTTGGATTCAAGAAGTAATCCAGAGTTACGAGGGGGATGATTAGTTACAACCCATCTTAGCAAGTCTTGCTGTGGATTCAGATAGTCAGCTAGGGTATGCATTAAGTAATGGGGTATTAAGATATAATGGTAGAATAATAGTGGGAAAACAAGGGGCCTTAAGGAGACAAATTGTTATGCATTTGCACAATTTTGAGGTAGGAGGACACTTAGGGATCTCAAGCATGCTTAAATACATCCAGCAATAATTTTATTGGCCCGTTATGAAATAGATGGTAATTACTTGTGTTTCTAAGTGTGATATCTAATCTGAGATATAAGTCAAGAAAAGTACCATACCCAAGATTGTTACAGCCATTACCAATTCCTAAACAAGCGTGGCAAGAGGTTAGTATGGATTTTATTTAAGAATTACTGAGAAGTGAAGGAAAAGATACCATTTTGGTAGTAGTGGATCGTTTCACCAAATATGCTCATTTCATGGGATTTAGTCACCCTTTTTCTACTTTTTAAGTAGCCGTACTTTTCATGGATGGCATAGGGAAACTACATGGTATTCCTTCCATAATTGTGAGCAATTGAGATGCTTTATTTGTTAGTAAATTCTAGGAAAAGTTATTCAGGATCTTAGGGATTAAGCTCCATCATAGCATAACTTACCATCCATAGACTAACAACCAAAGAGAAAGGGTTAATCTGTGTTTGGAGCAATATCTAAGGTGTTTCAATGGGGAGAGGCTAAAATAATGGCATTCTTGGCTAGCATTAGCAAAGTGGTGGTATAACACCAACTATCACTTTTTTCTACAAATGACCCCTTTTGAAGCCTTGTATAGGTATAAACTGAGCCAACCTCTTTATCATAATTTTGGGCATGCTCATAATGATTCTATTAGAAATGTTTTACAAGAGTATGTTCAGAGGGTGCAATTAATCAAGTCTCATTTACAAGAAAGTTAGGCTCAAATGGAAGCTATGCTAGCAAGAAAAGAATAGAATGTGAGTTTGTTGTTGGTGATTTGGTATATTTGAAGATTTAGCCCTACCGCCAATTCTCTTTATACTAGAGAAGAGACTATAAGTTGTCCCCTTACTATTATGGTCCTTTTATGATCACCCAAAAGGTGTGGAAGGTTGCATATAAGTTAGCCTTACCATTTGATGCTTCAATTCACCCTACCTTTTGTGTGTCACAATTGTAAAAGGCTATTGATAGAAAATGTAAGATATATCTAGGAGTTCCATTGATTGATTGAGAAGGCAGATTGCTACCATAACCGGTCAAAGTGATGGATCATTATACCGTCAAAAAAGGAGATGAACTAGGCATAGATCTTTTGATTTAGTAGTTTGAGCATCTGGAGTGTAATCGTACTTAGGAAGATGTGAAATATATTCGAAGATAGTTTCCAACATTTTACATCAATCCTTAAGGGCAAGGATTTTATGGAAGGGTAGGTATTGTCATGAGTGAGGTGTTTTAGAAAGGGCAGAAGAGGAATTGTGTGGGCCTTTTACTAATATGGTGCATTGAATAAAAAGGCAAAGGAGTCTTTTCCAACTTAACGCAACAGGAGAAAAGAGGCAACTATAGTGTAGCTGGCATTTGGAGAATTCTACAGCTTGCGTTACTATTCCAGTGAGTCTAGTTTATGATGTAGTCTTGGAACATTTTCCTTGTTCTTATGTTTTTATTGTTGATTGTGAACTTGGTTGTGGGGTTTTGAGGCTTTGGATGATTTTAGGCTATTATTCTACTGGAATTTTAGGAGAAATCCCAATTATCTCTTTGTTGGAATTTCTTTATTCTTACAACTTTCTTGCTTCTTCTTTTTTATTTTCTTCCTTTCTTTTTTTCTTCCTCAATCGTGAAAATTGATGGACTCAAAATGGTGGATGTGACATAGAATATATATATATATTAGAAAAAAGTAATACATAAAAGATGATTTTGTTAATTTAATGCTTTAAAATTTTAAGTTAAATTTGTCTCTTTTTTTTTCATGATATTAGAGTCAAAACCTTTTCTTAACATGCCAACAAATTTGGATAAACAAAATTCACATAGAAAATAACATCACAGTGTTGATGTCCAAACTTACATTTCCATGAGGGTACATGTTGTGATATGAATGATTAGTCTTATATTATTAAGAAATTCATTGAAAATTTTAGTTCAATCTTTTGCTCCTTACTTATGAATAAAAAATCTTGTGGGAAGTACTAACTCACACTATAGTAAGGGGACATGTTAAGTACTACATAGAAAATATAAAAAGGTATAAAGGAAATATATATAAAAGAATTGACTTAATATTTTAAGATTTTAAGTTAAATATAAATAGTTCTTTATGAAATTAAAAAATATAATACTAACCAACTCACTAAGTATATTATTTTAGTATTTGAAGTATTAAGAAGGATAGAGTTCTTACTATTTAAGTAATGTCTTAAAAAGAGAAGGAACAAAAAAATGAAAGAGAAATTCTTAACATGGGTTATGGTCCCATGTTAAGTTTAAGTTGGTATTTTGCATCTTATACACAGTTTTAATGAATACAAGTAGTTGTGTTTCCATCCCATGACATGTACCAATTTCTTCTATGCTCATTCTCAAACTACCTTACCTTCTATGCATACATCAGTAAGAAGAAGCAAAAGAAGCAATCACCTTATCAATTATGCTTATTAACAATCGGAGATCAAGTGTTTTTCATGTCACAACGTTCATAAGGTGTCATATCTAAATTTCAACTCTAGTATCAATAGTTAACATGTTTCAAGTCGTAATTGACAGAGTTAAATGGGAAAGTATAGAGTTAAGAGGATTCAGAGAGCAAGTCTCTGCTAACGCCTTAACCTCTTATCCTAGCATTAGCCCCATCTTCTTTGAGCTTTATCATAGTGTAGGTAGTTGACCCTAATAAGGCCCTAAGGACAAGTGCCACCATGTATGTCCAAAATCCTTTTTGATTTCTTGATGTAGTGGCAAACCTAATAAGTGGTATAGGATTCATTGATGCCCTAGGCGTAGTCCAGCTAAGACAACCACACCTTCAATGTATCCTAATGAAGAAGAAAGTAGTTGTTGACCTTGCTATAATTTCTATACCAGCCATTTCTTCCACCTACCATGGAATCCTCACGTGTGAGAAATGTAGAAACTGATAAGCTGGGATTTGGATAAAACATTCTTCATTAAAACATATACCAAGCTTACAATATGAACAAAGAGTAACGAAGAATTTATGCTTTGTTGTTTTTTAATGGAAATAAGAAAGAAATCAAAGAATGCTATTCTATCTATAGGCAAGTGAGAATCGATGCTAAATTCTTGATCTTGATCATCCAATTAGCGTCTAGTAGCTTGCCTGGGTTAGTCATCCTCCTAATGATCTCATATGTGAGGATGGGTTGGAAAATGTATGCTGGTAATGTAAGTAGGTCGAGAGAAATGGAGAAGCTTATATTGCGAGTCATCAAATCCATGCTTATGAGGTATCCTTCCATTGGGTCTCATCCACGTTGGGATCCTCAACAACCACCCTCAAGCTTATGGCCAATAGAAGTCTAAGACCCCAAGGTTAGAGAGAAAATGATAATGTTGATGCATGTTCAATGGTTTGACAATAACATCAGCCAATAACAGCTTTCTAATGTGATTGTTATGGTGCATGCGTAAATTAACTTAAGAAATGAACTAGGAAAGAAATATCAAGGAGATTCATGTCCAAATAATTCAATTCCCAATGAACTACTAATAATTAAGAATATCTTCAAGAAGAGGATCATCAATATTAAGAAAAACAAACAAACCTACTAATCATACTCAATAATAGTAAGAAGCAAATTAATTTCCATTGGATTCTCAACTTGTTTAACCCACCTCAAAAACTAATTCTAATATATGCTTCCTTGGACTAATATGCACACCATGGTTGTCTCTAAGAATCTTAATACCAAAAAAATATTTAAGCTTATTAAGGTCCTTGATATGAAAGACATAATGTAAGTGAAGAATCAGTTCTAATAATGGTAATGGAAAAAGATTAAATGATTATGGGGGAAAATTGGTAATAGGAGGAAACGTTAGAGGGATTTGTGGTTGGAATCTGATTGCGTTTTACAAATAAATTGACTGATAATGTTGTCTTAGACATAAAAACGTGCTAAACTCTAATAGATATAGAAGCTCAATGGTCTAAGGCTAAGTGAAAAGTACTTGCAACAAAAAAAATCAAGAAAAAGAAAAAGGAGAAGGTGGCCTCAGATATTTTAACTTTAAAGATTTTTTTTCCAAATAAATCTTGATTTGTGAACATTTAATTAAAATGTATGCGTCATTCCAAATTATCTTGAGCTTGTACACTTTTATGTTTATCCAGCAACTGTAATCTTGTTTTGCAAATATGAACATTTTATCTACTTTACAATGCCTTCATTATACTGCATTCAATCAAAATATTAACCCAAAATTTGATAAATGCTTTGTTAGTGATGCAGGAGTAACTATGTCAGTCCAAGCTCTTACCCCAACCTATATGTTAAGTTTGTCAATTCATACTTGCTTAGGGCACAACGTAATCCAATGGGTCCAAGAAAGCAAAGGTTGAAGAGCAACCCAAGAATATCTATAGCATCTCTGCAGTCTTTAATATGAGGGTTTCCTAAATAGTTATTGAATCCTTAATTTCTTAGGTTTTCTTTATTGTTTGAGATTATTTCCTTTTATCTGGTTTTCCTTAATTGTCAGGGTTCTCGATTTATCTGGGTTTTCCATACTTGTCAAATCCCTAATTTGTCTAGAATTCTTTTATTTGTCATAATCCAGATTTGTTAAGACTTTCTTAATTTTAAGGATTCTTGATTTACTAGGATCCTTCTAGAATTAGGTTTTAAAGATTCTTGATTTACTATGATTCTTTTGGGATTAGGTTTAGCTACCTATTTAAAGGGAACATTGTTTTAGTTGTAAGCAAACTTATTTTCTAGAGAATAGAAACCCCTAAGTTGTGTGATTAACTTTTGCATCCTTTATCCAATTCTTGCCAAAGATTGGTGGTTGAGCGCTTCCTTGACTAGTGGCATTGCCTTTATGTCTTGGATTTTATTAGCATTTATCTTTTATTTTTGTTCTTTATATTTTTGTTTTTATCTTTGTCTCCCTACCTAAACAGTCATTTTTCTTGCAAAAAGCCCCAAAACACCAAAAAAAAAACAATTTTTGCATATCACCTATAATCTGAGGTTGCTCTAGCTCGTCACAAGAATCCATATCAAGTGGTATCAAAGCCCCTAAGCTTTGAGTGAGCTCTCCTTAAGATGTTTGATCCTAGTGGCAATCCTTCATCCCATGATAGTGGTCATTCTTCCCCAATTCCACCATGGGAAGTTGCAAACAAAATGTTATCACTTGAGTTAGTCAAGGTAAATGAGCAATTGTCTGACATCCTACATATGAAAAGACAATTGTTTGACGTCCTTCAAATATTGCAAAACTTTTGCCATGGTGCCCAAGGTAACCAAGATGAAGCTTATGCAAATTCTAGTAGTGATGAAAGTGAGTGGAGGAGGAGGTTAGATGATGATCGTAGATTACATGTTGACATCCCAAAATTCAAAGGTACTCTTGACCTTAATGATTTTGTTAATTGGCTACATTGTATTGAAAAGGTGTTTGAATTCAAGAGGTATGGTGATCGAAAAAGGTTTAAAGTTGTTGTTCTTCATCTTAAAGAATATGCTTTTTTGTGGTGGAAGAATGTTAAGAAACAACGAGATCCAAATGGGAAGGAAAAGGTCCATTCATGGGAGAAACTGAAAAAGCTACTTAAAAGATGTTTTTTGCCCAATGATAACAAGCAAGATCTTTATCTGAAAATACATGTGCTCAAGCAAGATAAGAGGAATGTGGAGGAGTACATCAGGGAATTTGGGACCCTCTTGATGAGATGTGAGGTACCAAAGCCCAAGGAGACCATTATAGCACGGTTTCTAAGGGGCTTAAAGCCTGAGATTTCTTACATTGTTGAATTATAGTCCTATTGCTCTTTTGATGATGTTTGAAAACTAGTTATCAAAGTGGAAAGGCAAAGAAAAAGCCTTAAAACCTTTAGATCTAAGCCTTTCAATAGCAAGGGTTCTAGGTCTTACATCAAAGTGAACATTTTCTACAAGGATCCCTCATCCTACAAGAAGCCTAAGCTTGCCAACAAGGAAAAAGGTAAAGAAAAGGTTGGGGAAGCCTTAAAGGCAACACTCAATTTTATAAAGCAAGATCCAAGGGAGAGAAAGTGCTTCAGGTGCTAAGGATTTGGCCATGTATAGGCTAATTGTCCAAACAGAAGAGTGATGACCATGAAAGACATTGAAGAGATTGAAGAAGGCTACTCTAAAGAGGAGTATGGTGATTATAAGCCTGTGGTTGATTCAGAGGAAGAGAATGAGATCATTGAGCAAGCTAATTCTAGCAGGATACTTATTCTTTGAAGAGCCTTACAAGCCCATGTTAGCCCTCTAAATGAGCAAAGGGAGAACATCTTTCAAACTTGATGCACAATTAATGGAAAGGTATGTTTTGTTATTTTTTATAATGGGAGTTTTGCTAACATAGGTTCTACGACTCTCGTGGAAAAGTTGAAATTGCCTACCTCATATCACCCCAATCCATACAACTTACAATGGCTAAGCCAAGGGAGTCATCTTCAAGTTTCAAGGCAAGTCTTACTTATTTTTTTCATTGGAAAGCATTATGTAAATTAGATTACTTTTGATGTTATACTTATGGATGCTTGCCATTTGTTGTTGGGGAGACCATGGCAATATGATACGGGTGCCAAACATAATGGTAAACAAAATACGTATTCCTTCAAAATTAAAGAGAAGCTTATAACTTTAGCTCCACTTAGTCCTTCCTAAATACAACAAATACAATGGTAGAAGATAGAAAAATAGCCTATTCCTTAGTGAAACCCAAGTAGAGAAAGCCATCCAAAAACACAAACTCATCCTTGTATTACATGTTGCTGAAGGGGAAGAGAATGAGAGGGTGAGCGAACTACATTCGCTTGTTCAACCACTCTTATTTGAGTTTGCTAATGTAGTTCCTAATGACCTTCCACCTAGTTTACCACCAATTAGAAGGATAGATCACCATATAAACCTACTTCCAGGGGCACTGTTACCCAATAAGGCAACCTACATATGCAATCCCAAAGAGGCTAAGGAGTTATAAAGGCAGGTAGATGAATTGGTGGCTCAAGGATTTATACAAGAAAGTATGAGCCCATGTTGGTTCCAGCCTTATTAGTGCCAAAGAAAGATGGATCATCTCAAATGTGTGTAGATAATAAAGCATCAACAACATCACCATCTTCTCCAAGGTGAATTAGGTATCCTATTCCATGGCTTGATGATATGCTAGATGAATTACACAGAGCCACCATCTTCTCCAAGGTGGAGTTAAGGAGTGGTTACCATCAGATCCAGATGAGAAAGGGAAATGAATGGAAGAAAACCTTCAAAACGGTTATGTCAATTGGTCTTTTTAATGCCTCAAGTACCTTTATACATTTGATGAATGAGCTACTATGCCCTTTTCTTGGTAAATTTGTTATGGTTTATTTTAATGATATCCTTATTTATAGTAGATGTGAAGGAGACCACTTACATCATCTATGGCAAGTATTTCACACATTGAGGAGGCAAAAGCTTTATGCCAAGTTACAGAAGTGTGAATTATTTTTCCCTAGTGTTACGTTTCTTGGATATGTGGTTTCCAGAGATGGTATTATGGTTGATTAGTCCAAGGTTGAGGTTATTAAATCTTGGCCCCAACTTAGTTCCATTACTGAGGTAAGGAGTTTTCATGGCTTGGCTTCATTTTATCCTTGGTTTGTATTTAACTTTAACACCATTATGGCTTCCATTATCGAATGTATGAAGAAAAATGTTTTTGAATGAAGTAAGGAAGTTGATGAAGCTTTAAGGGTGATTAAACAAAATTTGTGTGAAGCTTCAGTTCTTGCCTTACTAGACTTTGATAAGTCTTTGAAGTGGAGTGTGATGCTAGTGGCATTGGAATAAGTGTTGTCCTTATTCAACCCAAGAGACCCTTAGCTTATTTTAGTGAGAAGCTTAATGAATGTAAAAGGAACCACTCCACTTATGATAAGGATTTTTCTACAATTGTGAGGGCTTTAGATCATTGGAGTCATTACTTAAGGCTTAAGTAATTTGTTCTACATTCGGATCATCAGGCATTAAAGTTCTTCAATGGCTAGCATAAACTTAACCTAAGGCATGCAAAATGAGTAGAATTTCTCCAATCCTTCTCATTTGTTTCACATTATAAACTAGGTGTAGCTAATGTTGTTGTAGATGTATTATCTAGAAGATACTCCTTGCTTGCTACTCTAGATGCTAGAGTACTCAATTTTCAACTTATGAAAGAACACTATCTTGAGGATGTGGATATGTCCTTACTCATGGTTGAATGTGCAAAGGGTACTAATGGAGATTATATGATTCATGAGGGCTTTCTTTTCAAAAAGAACCAGTTATGTGTTCCAAAGGGGTCCTTTTGAGAATTACTTGTAAAGGAAACACATGGAGGAGGACTAGCTGGTCATTTCAAGGTCCACAAGACTTTGGAGATTCTGAAGGAATACCTTTATTCACCAAAGATGCTAGGAGATGGCCAAGCTATCATCTCGAGAATGGTACGTGTTAAAGGGCAAAGAGTCATTTCAAACTAGGGCATTATGTCCCTTTGCCAGTACCAAACCAACCTTGGGAAGATTTAAGCATGGATTTGATTGTGGCATTCCCAGGAACTCAAATAGGCAAAGACTCCATCATGGTGGTAGTCAATCAGTTTCTAAAATGGCACACTTCACCGCATGCCATAAGACTAAAGATGCCTCTAATGTTGCTGATTTGTTCTTTAAGAAGATTGTGAAATTGCGTGAATCCCAAATGCAAATGAACATGTTAAACAAATAATATAATGATAAGAAAGATATCGTCCTACAAAGATTGTTGATTACTAAACTAATTAATTAGTAACGGTGAATAACTTCTAAAATTTAAGCATGGATTTGATTGTGGCATTCCCAAGAACTCAAATAGGGAAAGACTCCATCATGGTGGTAGTCAATCAGTTTCTAAAATGGAACACTTCACCGCATGCCATAAGACTAAAGATGCCTCTAATGTTGCTGATTTGTTCTTTAAGAAGATTGTGAAATTGCATGAATCCCAAATGCAAGTGAACATGTTAAACAAATAATATAATGATAAGAAAGATATCATTCCACAAAGATTGTTGATTACTAAACTAATTAATTACTAATGGTGAATAACTTCTAAACTTTATCTAACAAATCCAAATGATAGATGATAGATGATAGATTAATTAACTAAATTTAAGAAAACTAAATACATGAAATATGTTAAAGCATCCAATTTCACCATAACAACTAGGTACTAATATTGGTTATTTATGCTTGCAAGAGGGATAATATCTATGAGATGGTAGAACTTCCTAATTTACTTACTATCCTATGTCTAAGTATAGCAAATGTACTTAGTTCATTAATTCACTATATCTCTATATGTGAATTGAAACAAGCCAAATGCATTAGAATTTATAAACATTTCTAATTTACACCGAAAACTACATAAACAATATGGTATATGTTTATCTATATTTAATTTATAACAACAAATCACAAGAAGCAACGGTATATCATCTCCTATTGGTCTCAAATATGCAAATCAAATCATTTAAGTGGTAGCTAATCACTTAAAAGCATTAAACATAATAATATGAAACTTTACATAAACAAAATATTTTACAAAGCATAATAATCATAAGTTTCATACCATTATAATTAGGTTACATCATAGTTCTAACAAAAGTAAACTAAAGCATAAAAAATAATAAGGAGGAACAATAATAGGAAATAAAGAAGACATCTTGAATCCAAAAACAAGAAGTTTGTCACCCTTTTTATCTTCTTTTCAAAAAAACCTTGAATTCCTAGCCTCTCTTTTGAGTTGTGCTCAATTTTCTCCTCTATCCTCTTTTGCCTCTTCTCTTCTTTTAAATAGGGTTTAGGTTTAAACCTATCTCTTATCTTAGTAGAAGTGGGTTTTAGATATCTAAAACAATTGGGTTTTGAACTCTTAATATGATTAGGTTTTCTAATTACTTAGAAAACCCAATAAGAATAAAAAATCTAATAATAATCATCCAAAGCTCAAGCCCATCTTGATTTTCTTAACCTTGATATTTTGACAATATTTTTCTATATAATAGACATCAAGTTCTCCATGCTTGTTTTTTTTTCTCCAAGCCTCCTTATTTTACATAAACAAAGCAAATTTAAGTACATAAATAGGAATTCAAATATTTTCTCATAAACATTGCATTATTTATTGCCTAAAAATAGGGAAAATAACTCTATAAAAATAAAGTTATCAAAACCTCCAAACTTAACATTTTGCTAATCCTCAAGCAAAAGCAATAAACAACATGTTCTTTAGAAAAAAACTCATTCATGAAATCCTCTCCTAATTGTTTAACTTAACAATTCGAAGAAAAATATAAGTTTCATCCAAATACCACAATTGTTTCATAAGATAAGATAGACTGTTTATTATGTTGATCACATGTGTGTGTGTGTGTGAGAGTCCTCATCTTTTCAACTTATGCATTCCAAATAAATCCACATTAATATGCAATCTCTCAAAATCTTTAACCAAACCTCATAGGTTTGCTTTTCATTCCTCTCTCCATTAATATAAGCCAATCATTTAACCAAGAGTCAATAGGATTTTTATAAGCTTGTAATGTAAGGTTGGGCTAAGGGTAAGATGAAAGTCATTTAGGCTTAATTCACCCATGAACACATTGATTTAGGATCTAATTTGAGCTTTTGTCACTTTCTACCTTATTTTTCCTCACAAACAATCTTTCTATCACCATTTTTTTCATTTTTTCCATCCAAAAATGCTTGATTTCACTTAAATTTTGACACTCACAAAGGCCACAATCATGCTTGCATCGATAGAGTAAGTAAAAGTACTAGAAATGTAGCCACCACAATCTTATCTTACCAATAGCATTCAATTGCTATGCTTCATAGCCTATTTCATAAAATTGAGTGGCTTGAATAAGATAAAGAATGATAAGATCATTCCATTCTAAAGTAAATGATTTACTTCCTTCTTTCTTTCTCTTTTCTCTTTCTTTCTTTTTCCTTTTTTTTTTTGGTGCAGAAATGAGATATTATGCTCCATACAATCATTACAATCAATTTCTTCTCATGCTCCACCTTCCCCTAAACTTTTATTCAACTCAAATGAACTTACATCCTAAAAATCAACATGTTCATAGGTTTAGGATGATAGGATAATTTGTCAGAGGTTCAAGGGTATATATATAGGTGTCATAAAAAAAATTGAATAAGAATCAAGGCTCAACGGGGTGATTGGTAATAAATAAATAAGGTTGGCTTAAAATGCTCAAATGATCCAAAGATGGCCTAAATCATTTTCCTAGTTAGATGCAGCCTAGGATTTTGCCTAAAGAGAAAATCAAACAAATTCTAAGATTTAGGTGATATCTAAGATAATTGCATACTTTACACGAATGTTCTCTAAAGATACATACAATTTAAAAAATGAGGGACTTTTAGTGTTCAATAGATGGATCAACATAATCAGAATCACACTTAACTCACATTATAATTGCAAGTTTGAACAAAATCTATATCTCTCTAAGAATTGATAAGAATTCACAACAAGGGATTCATTCATGATATAAGAAAAATTTTAACATTAGATGTAGCATAAAGTTTCTTTCCTTACCCCCAAACTTGAATGAAACATTGTCCTCAATACAAAAAGAAAAGAAAGCAATAGTAAAACATAAAAAGTATTTGATATTAATATTAATTAGCAGTAAACAACCAATCCCCTGGCAACGGTGCCAAAAACTTGTTCGGTGAAATTCTAAATGTAAGTGAACATGTCAAACAAGTAATATAATGATAAGAAAGATATTGTCCTACAAAGATTGGTGATTACTAAGCTCACTAATTACTAACAATGAACAACTCCTAGAATTTATCTAGTAAACCAAATTGATAGAGAATAAACTAACCAACTAAATATACAAAACATGTTAGCGCTTTTGATTTCACCATAACCATGAAGTACTAATGTAGATTATGTATGCTTGCAAAAGGGATAATTTCTATATGATGGCAGAATCTCCTAATTTATTCATTATCCTATGTCTAGGTATAGTGCACCTATTTGGTTCATTAATTCATTATATCTCTATATATGAATTGAAACAAACCAAATGCTTTAGGATCTATGAACATTCTCAGTTTACACCGAAAGCCACACAAACAATTTGGTATATGTCTATCCATATTTAATTGATGGTCACATATTAAAGAAGTAACTGCATATTATCTCTTATCGGTCTCAAATATGCAAATTAGATTATTTAAGTGGTAGTTAATCACTTAAAAGCATTAAACATAGTAATATGCAACTCCGTATAAACAAAATATCTTGCAAAACATAACAATCATAAAGAATCAAACACCAAGCTCTCTCTCCTCTCTAGGTTGTCACCGAGACAGATCTGAGCGTGACGGCGGGTAAAGGTCGGCGCAAGGCAGATCTAAGTCCTATCGGCGGCCGTGGGTTTTGGGCGAGTGCTGGGTGTTTGTTGGCAGTGTCGTCTGGGCATTTTGGAAAAGAGCGAATCCTTGGTCACCAAATTTCCTAGGCTCTGGAGGTAAGGGACAAAAAAAAAAAACAAAAAAAAAAGAAAAGAAAAGAAGAAGAAGGGTAAATTTAGATTATGCCTATTAGATTATAATTGGAATAGACTCTGTTGTAGTGATTGTAGGTAGGGAATTTATTGCTGTTGTGTGTTTTTTTTTTAATTTTATTTTATTATGGATTTGCAATTTGGAAGTAGAAGCTAGTGTAGTGATTGTTAGGTGGGAATTTTGTTATGGCGTGCTGTTTCTTGGATGTTTTGAATTATTGGTTGCTTAGTTAAGATATTTGTTTTGGATTGGTAAGAGAAGAATATACCTACCAAAAGCCATGTTTCTATTAAGTTAAGTTAAAGGGATTGAAGAGTGAATTTTAAGTAGATTGTCGGTAGAAGAAGGCAGAATCTATCAAGTTTGTATATTGAGTAGATCATGAGCATTTGGTACATGTTACCAAAATCCTGCCTATCAAATTAGTTAATTACTAAGTTGGTAACCTGCTAATGGTCAACTTGTTCCAAAGAATAAACCCAGATAGTGCAGAGTTTGAGATAAGAGAGAAAAGAAAACAAAGGAAACTTGAAGATTGTTGGAAATCTTTAGGAGAAAATAATGATACAGAAGTTAAAATAATGAAATCTGGACGAACAACCCTTGCAAATAGAGACATGGCTAAAGGAAGTATGACTAAGGATAATGTAGCTTAACAGGACAAGGTGAGAATTGAAAAAGAAATCCAAGAAAGTTTATTCCAAGTGATTCCAAGAAATAAGGAGCAAAAGGAAAGGCTAGAAAAGACAAACAACATTATCTTTAAGGAGAGCTTTGAACATAAAGGAAAGCATGAATCTTGGAGTAAGGTTGTAGTAGGAGGATTAGCACAAAGAGCTCATATGAAAAACCAGCCACTGGTATTAAATGATGGGAAAATTAGAGTTGCTCCTCCTAAGGAAGTTATTGAAGAAGGTAGTAAATTCTATGAAAATTGTGTTGTAGGATTCTTTTTGGGATCAAAATTACCATTCTCTGTAGTAAAAGGAATTGTGGAAAAGCAATGGGGAAAACAAAGTTTAGTAGATATTTCTGTAATAGATAGTGGTTTCTTCTTCTTTAGATTTTCTGATAAACAAAAGATGGAGGAAGTATTAAAAGCTGGAGTATGTGATGTGGTAGGAAAACCAATGTATCTATAAAAATGGCATAATACTATTAGATTGCAAAAAGAAAAAATCACTTCAATACCAATTTGGATAAAGTTGCATAATGTCCCACATGCTCTATGGGATGAGATTGGTATGAGCTATGTAGCTAGTGCTATTGTAAAGCCACTATACATGGATAAGACTACTAAACATAGGCAAAGGATATCATATGCAAAAGTATGTGTTGAAATAGATACAAAGTGTTCTCTACCAACTTCATTTGAAATTGACATGGGAAATGGTGTTATTTTTGAGGTAGGAATGGAGTATTGTTGGTTGCCTGAAATATGCAAGAAATGTAATTGCTTTGGACATAAGGAGTGTGTTACAAAGAAAAAAGAGATATGGGTTCTAGTGCAAAAGCCATTAAGTCAGATGGAGAACTATGATGAAGGACGTAGGGATAAAGAACATGTGGATAAAGGTAATGAAGATCAAGTTCATGAGGACCAAGGACATGAGGATATAAGAGATAAGATTGCAAATTCAATAACACATGAAGTTGAATTCACCACAAGTCCAAAGGTCAAATTAGAACAAAGCAATAAAGCAAGTGTAAATGGAAGGGGAAACATAAGGAGCCCTAAAAGGAATACAGGTGAGGAGGACAACACTAGTAATAGGTTTAGTGTGTTGATGAAATAATCATCAGGAACCAAATGAAGCAAGATACAATGATATTGTAGGTTTTAAAGCTGTTGAAGGAGAAAACACTATACCTCTAGACAAATGATTATATTCTCATGGAATGTTAGGGGCATGAATAAAAGCCCTAAAAAAAAGGAGGTACATGAAGTTATCAAGAATGCTAAAGTTGATATTGTCATTTTATTATAACACAAAATAAAAAAAGATAAAGCACAATGAGTGAATAGATTCTCTTTTTCCCCAATGGGGTTTTGTCCACAATTATAGAGATAATGAAAATGGAAGGATTTGGATTGTATGGAAGAAGCCACAGCTCAACATCACAGTGCTGAGTAGTTCTAAATAGGTAGTGAATTGTAAAGTTGAAGAGGGGTATGACGTATGGTACTTATCTACTATCTATGCAGCAAATGCAGCAAATGCAGCAAATGCAGCAAATGAACGAAAGGATCTTTGGAGCAACCTCACGCAATGTTATAACAATTATGGAAAGGACACTCAATGGCTACTGGTAGAAGATTTTAATATAGTGAGGAATCTAAATGAAAGGGTTAGTGTAGCTAGCAAATGGGTAGAAGGAATAGAAGATTTCAACAAGTTCATAAGTGATGCAGAACTTATAGAACCAAACTTTGTAGGACCTCTTCTATCATGGACAAACAAAGGTAAGGGAATAGGGTTCAAAGGCAGTAAATTAGATAGATGTTTGGTAAACCCTAAATGGCTGCAAAGTAATGTGGATTTCTCCATTAAATTCAGTACTCTTGGATTGTCAGATCATAGTCCTTGCATTATCAAGGTGGGCAATAATAGACCAAGACAGAAAAGTGCCTTTAGATTTTTTAACTTCTGGCAAGATAACCCCCAATTTAGGACAATAGTGAAGAATATTTAGCAGAAAAGGGTTTAGGGCACTACAATGTATAGAATAATGATAAAGTTGAAGGAAATGAAAAAAGAGTTGAGAAAGCTAAATAGAGAGGAATTTGCAGAACTACCAAGGAAAATAGAGATAGTAAGGAAGCAGCTACAAATAGCACAAGGAAAGCTTTTTGATGACCCTTCAAATACCCAATTGTGCAATAAACAAAAGGAGTGGTTAGAAAAGTTACTAATACATAGCAAGCATGAAGAAATACTTCTGAAGCAAAAATCAAGGAATACTTGGCTGAAAGAGGGAGACTGTAATAGTAAAGTCTTTTTTAGAAGCATGATGAAGAGGAGAGCAAAAAACCACATGGTCAAGCTAGAAATAGATGATGGACAGCTTACTGAAGATCCTAAAATGATAAAAAACAAAATTCTAAGTTACTATCAAAACTTGCTAGGGAGGGCAAACCAACTTCAACCATCAGAAACAAAATTAAAAGAGTTATTTCTCACTGAAATTCTAGAAGAGACAAAGAGAAGCCTTATAGTAGATGTTTAAAGAGAAAATATACAAAAGGTCCTTAATTTTATTGGTGATTATAAAGCTCCAGGTCCTTATGGATATAATAGCTTCTTCTTCAAGAAAGCTTGGAGTATTATAAGGAGTGACATAGAAGACGCAGTTATAGCTTTCTTTCAAAAGCGACAGCTACTATGAAGCATAAATTCAATGGTAATCTCCCTTGTCCCTAAGAAAGTTAATGCCACTAATATGAAAGATTTTAGACCTATCTCCTGTTGCAATGTGTTATACAAGATCACATCTAAAATTGTGGCAGGAAGATTAAGTAAAGCTTTGCCTCATTTCATACATCTTTGTCAGATAGCTTTTGTGCCAGGAAGGAACATTAAAAAAAATATTTTGTTATGTCAAGAGTTAATCCACAATTATCACAAAGGTATTCATGGGAAAAGGATGGCAATTAAGGTTGATATTATGAAAGCATATGATTTAGTAGATTTGAATGCAATCCTAAATACTCTAAAGGTCTTGAAGTTCCCAGACAAATTCAGATTGCTGATTGAAAGCTGCATCACTACTGTTGGATATTCTATGAACATCAATGGCTCTCATACAAGTTTTTTTAAGGGGGCTAAGGGACTTAGACAAGGAGACCTTCTTTCTCCTTTTCTCTTTGTTATTGTGATGGAGATTCTTAATAGAATTATACAAAAGAAAGTATCTTCTGGAAGGTTCAAATTTCACTGGAAATGCTCTAAAGAGAAGATCACTCATCTATGCTTTGTTGATGATTTCTTTTTGTTTGCTCATGGAGATATTGAGTCTATATTGTGTTTACTAAATGCTATGTAAGAGTTTGAAGATATCACAAGTATGAAGATGCATCCATAAAAGTGTCAAATTTTCTTTTCAGGCTTGTCTGAACAGGAAAATGCTCTAATACTTGATCATATTCCTATCTAAGAAGGCCAACTTCCCATAAAATACTTGGGAGTTCCATTGATCACTAAAAGACTCTCCAACCTTGATTGTACTATCCTGACAGAAAAGATATTGAGGATAATTGAAGGTTGGGAGTCTAAGCATATTAGTTATGGAGGGAGACTGCTAGCTAGCAAAAAGTGTTCTGTTCTCATTGCAAACATATTAGATGCAAATTTTTCTATTGCCAAAACAGACTGTTTATGAAATTGAAAAAAGGATTAGAACTTTTCTTTGGGCAGGTAAATCTAATGGACAATGTGTAGCAAAAGTGGCATGACAAGAAGTTTGTTGGCCTAAAATTTCTGGAGAACTAGGTTTAATAGACATTCATACTTGGAATAAGGCGGCAATTGGAAAACTCTTATGGTCTCTTATGCACCCTAACTCAAACTCTTTATGGGTTAAATGGATGATAACAGAAAATTTGAAGGGAATGAATGTATTAGAAGTTGGGATGAAAGGATCACTAGCTTGGAGTTTTAGAATATTATACAAGTAAGAAGTGAACTCACACTACTAGTGACGGACTTAGAATACAATATTGCCAAAAGTTATGTAGCACTAAGAGAGAATAAAGAAGATACTAAATGGGCAATACTTGTATGGAAAGAAGGATTACCAAAGCATAATTTTATCTGCTGGATCACTTTGATAGACAAACTATTCACAACAGATCGGGTGGCTAAATGGAATAGTTCAGTGGATCTATAGTGCAACCTCTGCCAACAAGAAGAAGAATCACAAGAACATTTATTTTTTAAATGCAAGTTCACAAACTACATCTGGAAGGCTTTGTTAGGCATGAATGGATTAACTCAAAGGATTGAACATTGGAGAGTTGAAATATGTTGGATGATCAAGACTGTCAAGAGGAAGAGTTTTGTAGCAACTTTGCTTAGTATATCTTTCAAGGCCGTATTATATCACATTTGGAGAGAAAGGAATAAAAGAAGATTCAGCGATACAAGTCTAGATAACTCAACCATTATTGCTAAAATCAAGAAGGATATGAGAAGGAAGATTTCATCTACTAGAGGAGTCAAGCTTACAAATTGTAATAAATTTTTACAAGAGCTTTGAAATTTACCAAGCGCAATATTTGAGCTTAAATGATGATATTTTGTAACCAAACAATCTTGTAAATTTTTTATGATGATATATAATTTGACCTTTCACAAAAAAAAAATAACAATCATAAAGAAATAATAAGGAAGAACAATAATAGGAATAAAGAAAACATCTTGAATCCAAGAACAAGAAGTTTGTCACCCTTTTTGTCTTTTCTTGAAGAAAACCGTGAATTCCTAGCCTCTCTTTTGAGTTGTGCTCAATTTCCTCCTCCCCCTTCTTTTGCCTCTTCTCTTCTTTTAAATAGGGTTTAGATTTAAACTTATCTCTTATCTTAGTAGAAGTGGGTTTTGGATATCCAAAACAATTGGGTTTTGAACTCCTAATATGATTAGGTTTTTTAATTATTTAGAAAACCCAATAACAATAAAAAATCTAATAACAATCATCCAAAGCCCAAGCCCATCTTGATTTTCTTGAGCTTGATATTTTGACCATATTTTGCCATATAATAAGCATTATGTTCTCTATGCTTCCTTATTCTACAAAATCAAGGCAAATTTAAGTACATAAATAGGAATTCAAATATTTTCTCATAAGCATTGTATTATTTATTGCCTAAAAATAGGTAAAATAACTCTATAAAAATAGAGTTATCAGGATACCAAGTTTTTGAATCATTTTTGTAGAACTCTATGGACAACACTTGGCACCAAGCGCCTATTCAACACTTCTAATTGTTTCCAAACCGATGACCAGATTAAGATGACCAATCGCATGTTGAGAACTCTCTTGCACATCATGATCAACTGGAGTTTGAAGAATTGGGACATGAAGCTTGCCCATGCAAAGTTCGCATAAAATCGAGCTCTAAGCTTTACAACTGGGTATTTGCCATTTGAGGTAGTGTATGGCATCAATCCCATTACTCCTATTAAAGTAACCTCTCTGCCTCTTGATACCCAAGTTAGTTTGGAGACAAATGAGATGGGCAAAGCCATGAAAAAGCTTCATGAAAGCATTCATTCTCAAATAGAAAAGGCTGATGAAACATACAAAAGGAAGGCCAATAAGCATTGGAAGCCTTCTCAATTTCATCCAGCAAACTTAGTTTGGGTGCATCTACGAAAGGAGCACCTTCCATCCAAGAGAAAGAACAAGTTAGCCCTTTAAGCTGATGGCCCTTTTGAAATGAATTCTAAAGTTGGGGATAATACATACAAAATTGATTTGCCAAGTGAATACAGAGGAGTTTCTACCACATTCCATATTGGTGACTTATCCCCCTATTTGGAAGATGCTAATCTTGAGGATTTAAGGGCAAATCCTAATCAACTTAGAGAGATTAATGAGGGAGCAACTATGTCAGCGCAAGCTTTTAGCCTAGCCCATATGTTAAGTTTGTCAATTCATACTTGCTTGGGCCACAACATAATCTAGTGGGTCTAAGAAGGCTAAGGTTGAAGAGCAACTCAAGAATATTTTGTAGCATTTCTACAGTCTTTAATATTAATTTATCTGGGGTTTCCATATTTTTCAGATCCCTTATTTGTCTAGAATTCCCTTATTTGTCAGAATCTAGATTTGTTAAGACTTTCTTAATTTTAAGGATTCTTGATTTACTAGGATCTTTTTAGAATTAGGTTTTAAGGATTCCTGATTTACTAGGATCATTCTAGGATTAGGTTTAGCTGGATATTTAAAGGGAGTATTGTTTCAGTTGTAAGCATACCTGTTTCAAGAGAATAGAAACTCCTAAGTTGTGTGATCAACTTTTGCATCTTTTATCCAATTCTTGCCAAAGATTGGTGTTGGAGCACCTCCTTGATTGGTGGCATTGCCTTTTACATCTTGAAGTTTATTGGCATCTATCTCTTTTTTTTTTGTTCTTTGTATTTTAATTTTTATCCTTTTCTCCTTACCTAAACACTCATTTTTCTCGCAAAAAATTCCAAAACACCAAAAATTTTTTTTTTATATATCACCTATAATTTGAGCTTACTCAAGCCCGCCACAAGAATTCGTATCATTTCGTCTAGCGCAATTGAATCAAACCTATACTAAATGTTGATTGATATCAAAAAAATAAAATCACAAGAAAATTGGAGGGAAAATGTTGCAGATGAGGGAGCTTAATCCAACCCTAATATTTCATGAATAAGCTCAAACTCCACGTCAAGGAAATGATAGTTTCTGACATATATTGAAGAAAACAACAAAAGAAAGCATATAACAAACACAGGAAAGGAAGAGGCATTCTAATGGGATGGAGCGGTCCGACAAATTACTTTCTTCAATGATTCCATTCAAGTCGAGCGATAAGTTTCCTTAGCCGCAGCCAGTTTTAAGAGATGATGATGCACGCGCATCGACGTTTAAGTGTTACCCATTCCTACGTTAAAGAGCAGTGGTCATAATGTTTTCTATTGGGTTCAAGAAGTCCAGATTGAAGAGAATTTCTGAAATTACTTGAGATTTCTAAATTATTTTAAAAAATTTAATTGTTTAAGATTTTTTAATTGTTTGTAATTTTTTAAATTGTATGAGATTTATTAATTATCTAATATTTTTTGAGAAATTTTTTTGTGTGGAGCATCTCCCGAATTATATAAGATTCTTTTATGGAGAATATCTCATATCTCATAGATTTTCTATGATTCCTTTAGTATTAAGTTTCAGTTTTCTATTTATAGAGTTGGTCTTTTCAGTTGTAATTAATCTAGTCCAGTCTAGTCCTGAATGAAATATAAAACTTGAATTATTTGTTCAACTTGATTTCTTTATTCAACTTTTACTAGAAATTGATGGTAGATCACGTCCTTAATCCGTGGCCTAACCTTTATGATTTTTTAACATGCCTTTAGGTTTTTTTTTTTTTTTTTTTGAAGCTTTCATTTTCAACCTTTTCCTTTTCTATCAACACCATCCGTTTTCTCACAAAAATACATAAAATCTACCATAACATACAAACCCTAAACTGAGTTCGCTCAATCCCACCAGATCTGCATCGAAAGAGAAGAAAAGAGAGGGGGAGATACGTATATATTTCAAGATCTTAAAGTCAACGCAATACTAAAGATGAATTTTAGGTCCAATAATATAAGCAGAAGGAGACAAAGCAACCTAGCAACTGGTTTTAGAGAAGTAAGACACCTTTAAGGTAAGCGAAAAATCAGGAGCAGAAAGATTGCCAAAGCTCTTGCAGCGCGGCATTAAATTGGACGGACGAAAGCAGAGGAGCACCTTGTTTCCCCGATGTTGCCAACGATGTAGCCTGCAAGGAGAGGCAAAAGGAGCTGAAAATGGATGTACAACACCTGAATGGGCCGGGAGGTCAGTCAGAGGCAGGCAGTTTGTGTGATTGCTGCATAACCATACTACCACTATAACACAAAACGAGGCCATTAAAAGTTGACCTTCTCATTCAACTAAAATATGTTAGGAAATGACAAAACAAAGGAAAAAGGTTCTATATTATTCCATAGAAGAGAATAATTGCATGACCAGCAATAAACTTGAATGAATCGGCTAATGCAATTTGCAAGTCTTGGGAATCTTTTTCTTTTTATTTCGTTGACTTGCAAATGGGATTGAAAGATAAAAGATTGATATAACTAAAACAATAATTGACGTTCAAGATATAAATTGGTTGGTTGAACTACTCCACCTTGTGAAGAGTCAGCTATATTTGTACTGAAATAATTAAACAATGTGAAAGTAGGAGTGCGGAAGTATGTATTGATAAAATTAAAAATCTTTTTTGTTTCACTAATCAATACCCTCTGTTTGTCTCCATCTTCATCCTTATTATTTGCTTTCTTCATTTTCGAATTTTGAATCATTGATTTCCCTCCTCTCTTTCTATGGATATTCCTGCCTTTTCTTTTCTTAATTTTTTTTTTTTTAATTTTGATCATCTTTTGAGCTCTTAAGATCATTAAAATTCTTTTTCTTCATCCAAATTTTCTAAAATTCATGTAGTTGTAGTTCATACAATTGCTTAAAATGCTATTCATAAAGATGAAGTAAATAACTCAAAATTCATTCTAGCAGTATTTCTTACATTTAAGTAGTCTCAAGCCCCCACCATTTAAGTGATAATCCTACAACTGTCATGTTGCAAGGCCTCGTACAAGGCACAATCATTTGGCGGAGGTCAATTGTCTCACTCTGACCTTTCTGGTAAAGAAACTCTTGTCTTTCATGTTGAGTAAGATATTCTTCGAAGTACTTTTATAGTTAACACTTTATTTTATGTCTATCTAATTTTGATATATTTGCACTAATAGATTACATAAAGACAAAAGGAGTTGTTAAAACATCATATTCTCATTATGATCCAACTCCACATATGAACGAAGTACACAATCAGACCTTTTATTTTACTACTACTATAGTAGAAATGAGATAAATTTTCACAATAGATTTATAGATGTAGCATATACGTCTCTAACTTTTGCCCCATTAGAACTTCTTCTGAAGATCTTCAACAATCTTCTTGTCAAGTTGGAAGGCCTTGGCGAGCACGTTGGGATCAATGGGAGGATCAGATCCAAAAACAGCATTGGCAATAGTGATGACCCCAGCGTTTTGGCTACTCAGTCCAGCAAAGGCAACAGCGTTGGTGTGTCCCACGTTGAACTGGAAGTGAATGAGACCGATTGGAAAGACAAAGACATCTCCCTTGTTTAGAACCTTGGTAAAAAGGCGGTTTTCTCCGTTTGCTAAGTTGGATGTGATAAAACCAACGTAGAGAGTACCCTCTGCGACTAATAGAATCTCAGTTCCACGAGGGTGGGTGTGGGGAGGGTTCTGGCCATATGTTGCATAGTCGATACGGACTAGAGATATGCCGAGGGTGTTGAGACCTGGGATTCTATCTACGTTCACAGTAGTGACATTCGACCCAACTCGATTGCCCGTGTCTCCAGCCTTTTGGAGCCCTGAGGTGAAAAAGTCTTCTGCCTTGACAAGCTTAGGATCCTTGCAGAATTTGCCATTCACGAAAACTGCAGGAAAGAAATTGACATATTCATAATAAGAAAGCAATTTATGAGGGTCTTGCTTTACTTAACTTGACAACCTTTGTTAAGCAGGAGCTTGATAAATGAATGAGTAAAATACCAGTGTATACCTTCATTCTTGGGCTCGTCAATTGCTACACAGAAGTCCTGAAGTGGACTAGGATCCTAGGCAGAGACAAAGGATGATGTCAGTGCCAAGAGGGCAACTGTTACAAGGAAACAGACTCCTTTCGCCATTTCTAAGTGTTTAACTTCTTTTGAATGATCTTGTTTTGGTAATGGGTGAGAAAGTATCTCCCAGAAAATCTCTATTTATAGTTAACAACCATTGAACTAGTCTATGGTTAGTGTCAAGTTTAATAGCTCAGGTCTTCAGTAGTTACCTATTTAATACGGCAAGGGCGAAGTTCTTCAACCACTACAGCAGACTTTCAACCTTGTGTAGTTTTTCTTCTCGAGCTTTTCGTTATCTCCAGACGATTTCTTCTTTTATGCCTAATAATTTTTGACAAGTGACCTTTCTTTTTTCAGTTGGGCCTTTTCACTTCAGTAACGTGAAATTTGTAAAGGAGCTATGGTCTATCGACGATGCGAATCCTGAGATCTAGATGCTGAAGCTGTCAAGTAGAGAAACGAAGACTGAGTAATGAAAAGAAGAAAGAAAAACCCTTTCACTCCCTTCACTCTTCCATTGCCACTTGATCACATCTAATGGTTGTTGGAATGCCGGCACGGTGGGTGACAATTGATATCTTTGCCAACAAAAAAAAAAAAAAACTAAGATATACTTACACGCTCTCATAGAAAAAAGTTTATTTTGCAGTTCGGAATATTCTATGCAATTAGTTACGTCTACAATTATTGGTCTCCAAGTCAGAAAACAAATGTATTTGAAAAGTTCAACTAATTGAAAATCGTTTAATGACTTCTGCTTCTCTGTAACAAAGCCTTGAGCGGCAAGATCAATATATTTCTGGTGGTACACCATAATCTTGTTGACTAATGGAATTAATATCAAGAATTTTAATGCTAGTGGTAATTAATGAAATTACCATCTTATCTAATCCACATATATGTTATTACCTTATCTATGCGGAGCTTGTCTTGTAAGAAGTCTCCTCTTCTCTTTCTTTTTGTTTGAAATTCGACCGATGATCATCTTGATGGACTATGTGATGAACACATCTACCTTCCAATTGAGATAGTCCCAAGAGATTTGTAATATAACCCAGGAGAAACCAAAAAAAAAGAAGATAAAAACAAGTGTATGTTCCAAAAAAAATTAATAGTTGAGTCATTGTCATTATGGAAGATATCCATAGAAATGTCCTTGCATCCATCGTTGAATATATTAAAAAAATAAAGTCCAATTAAAAAGTCAATTCATGAGTTTGAATGATAGTTTGTGCATTTAAACTTCACCAAGGGTATATATTTTGTATCTAAAACTTTTATCTTTAAAAATCTCTTGTATTTTAAATATACATTAAACTTTAAAGGCTCAAAATTGAAGTGGAATAGATGCTTTCCTACACATAAACCCTATTTTAAAGGCTTAAAATTGAACAAAAGTTTAATAAGAGGAAAACATCAAATTGCTATTTGACATAATCCCGAGACTTCTAATGTCACCCGGAAGAAAGAACAAAATATCTAGAAAGAAGCAACTACTCCAAAAAAATTATAACTGTTGATTGGTTGTCATGATGGAAGATGCATTTTTGATTTGCAACTTGATAACAAGGAGAGAGAGGCAATATAGGCAAAGTCCTAGGTAAGCGTGATAATCTTTTGCAAGCAAACACTCAATTTCATTTACCATTAAAACGCTACTACACATGCTAAAATTTGAATTATGAAAGAACATAGAATAAAATTGACATTGGAAAACTAGTTTCACTCAGAAAATGAAAAAAAATGAAGAAAAATAAAATTGTGATTTTTATTGAAAATTTTGCTAATTGATTTACAACAATTGTATTTATGCAATTTATATACAATTGCAATGAATTAAGAAAGGAAAGAATTAGACAAAAATTTTACAAAGAATTAAGACTAGATTTGGACAAAATTTATGGACAACAGCAACTAGATTCTTAGAGGCAAACAAATGGGTTCTTAAGCTAACATGGGGCTAGGGTTAACATGATTGTTGACATGGCAAACATAGTGGAAACACATGCTGAGATGGCAGGGCATGTGGATTACATGGTTTCTAACATTCCCTTGCAAATTGAAAGGAGTTTGTCTATCAACCTTTAGCTAGAAAATATAAGGGTTTCTCTAAAAGGAGTGGGTTGACACATGGGTGGCTCCCATTTTTGTGAGGGTAAGGGATTTGCCCATAACTTGACTTGATGTTTCCTTCGGTGACATTTGGCAATCAATTGCTTTTGCATGGTGAGTTGGCCCAACAAGGGTCCTTGGTTGGAAAACCCACGATTTGGAACTAGGACAACATAGTAACCCAATAGGTTAAAGATTTGCTTGCAACTCAACCCGACATTTGCGATTGTTTTAGGTCATATGATGGCCTTAGGGCAATAGATTGATGTCATCAAGGTCTTCTATTGTGACAAACCTATGTGGTTTGCTTTGCATGCATTTAGCTATGCATGGTGGAGGTTTGCAACGGCCATAATGGATCTCTTCTTTTTTCTTTTTGGTTGAAATGTAAGTTTACATTAATAAAAAGTAGTATACAAAAGCATATGAGCATACCCCAACATTACAAATTTCAACAGCTATGAAAATGTTGAAGTTGGAAGCCTCTAAATCTCACTCAAAATGACATTTCCCTATGAGAATTTTACATTGTGAAACAAAGAAGCTCTTCCTCATATAGTTTTTCTTACTTTAGCCAATAGGATGGGAATGTCAACTATCCTATTTTGAAATCATCTTCTATTTCGTTTTGTCCATATGTAATAAATACAAGCTAAAAAAGATATTTTAAGAAACTTTGCAGCCAAATCTTTTTCTTTAGTTATTCTAATAATCTATTGCAATTCTTCATTCCATCCTCAAATATGATGTCAAATTCTATTTTGAGTAAGGATAGTCTTCCAAACTATCATTGTTTATGGACATTCAAAAAAGAGATGACTCCTATTTTCAACATGGGATTAACAAAAGTCACAGTATAATTTAACTAAAGGAAGCCATCGTACCATTCTTTCTGCTATAGAGAGTTGAGCTTGACAAACTAGCCATCTAATAAAATTATGTTTGCAAATGCCCCTTGTCCAAATTAAATCATACCAAACCACTTTTTCAGTAACTGGTTGAAGGTCCTGATAAATTTCTTTGCAGCAATAGGTAGACGTATAAAGAACTCAAGTAAGTGTAGGCCTTAATTTAAGAAGGCCTCTCCAACTCCATGCCATGGTGCCTTTGATATCAAGTTGCATTACTAAAGTTCTTTTACATTTTGTAATATGGATCCACTTACTCCATAATGAAATGTCTGGAAGATTGATGACTTTCCAAAGCAAACATCCCAAAAGGACTTTATTCCAAAATTTGAGATTTAGTAACCTTAATCTCCCTTTCTTCTTTGGTGAGCAAACTGTTTGCCAAACAACTTTATTGGAGTGTTGTGTATCTATAGTACTTGCCCATAGAAAGTACCTATCCATAGTATCTATGGATCTCTTCTTAAAAGCTACAATTTGCAATGTAGCATTGACAATTGTTTTGCGTGTCACTTATGAGAAGGTTGGAATGGTATTGCCTTTGGTTAACAATGATGGTGGTTGTTTCAAGTCAGTAGCAACTTCTTTGACCAAGTGTAACTCATTCAACAAACAAAGGAGGTCATTTCAGTTTTCATGAGTTATTTTGAAACTACTACAATGAATAGAGTAGGTCAGCTTGGATGAATGGAGTAGTTTAACTAAATTTTTAAATTTTTTTAAATATTCAGTTTAACTAATATTCAGTTTCCCTAAATTTTTTAAAAGTCCTATTATGAATGGAGTAGTTTAACTTGGGAAGCTTGAATTTTTTGATATTCTATAGAGTGAGAATCAATCATGGCTTGATATTTTTCCTCCAACCTTCCTAATCTCTCTTCATTCTTTGCCATTACTTGCACTATGTCTTGGTCCCACTTTCAGTCATCAAATTGATGTCTCTTGATACTATTGTTAGGACTAAAGCCTTAATCACTCAATATAATCAATATAATACAAGAATTCCAAATGAAGAATGACTCATTTATTAAGGTCAAACTAATTCAACAACAATAATAATCAAAAGTCCAATAATTCAATCCCAAACCCAATAATTGACAATAATCAAACCAACAACTCTATAATACTACTAGGCTATAGCTAAACTATTATCACTAAACTAAAAACTCCGGCTAGAGTTAGGGAAATTGTTGAAAGCTAAATTAAGTTTTCTCAAATGCGTGTCTTCTCCTAAAGACTGAGGTTTTCTTGTATTTGTTTCTAATTTGTTATCCTAGGTTATTTGAGTAGGCCTTTTTCTTAAGTTGGCACCGAGAGAGTATCCATCCAGACATGGCTTTGAGAGGGCCACAGGTCAAGCGTTGCGAGCACAAGCGAACCCGATAGCACCCAATCGAGAACTGAATAGTGAAGTTCCAAAATACAACCAAAAAAAAAAAAAAAGAAAGAACACAAACCTTTCTCGGATGGAAATGGGCTGGAATTCAGGGATGGCTCGGGGAGGTAGAAAAGGTAGCGGTAGAGTGCAGGGAGAGGTAGCGTTATTCCTGTGAGGAGCGTTGCACGGTGCACGAGCATGCGTGGTGTCTACGGCGAAGCCCGGCGCGGCGGGGTGCGTTATGGTGGTGGAGGCGCGATCAGCAAACCTGACACATGTCTTTCCGTTGTTTGCAAGACGCACTGCTCCGTATTATGTCCGTCCTAGTTAAGGTGATGTAGCCTTATAAATTACACCTTCTGAGTGTTGGACAAATGCTTTTGTCTGAGTCTTGAAAAATGCATTACAGTGGATGAAACTTCCCCACTTCCCTTTTTTTATTTTTTATTTTTTGTTCCATCTTTTCTTCCTCAATCGTGAAAAGTGATGGATTCAAAATATTATAGTACCAAGGGACTCACAAAGTGTATTCTTTTGGCATTTAGAGTATTAAGGAGAACACACTTCGTACAATCAAAATAATGTTTAAGAGTTCGAGTCAGGCAGCCCAATGACATCTGGGAACTCTACCTCATGAGCGGTGGGTGTTTGAGCCCTTATTTCCAAATTAATCCCTTAAATCTCTCCACCCTGTTCCTGGTATTATTAAAGAAAAAGGAAAATAATAAAAAAGTAATGTCTAAGAAAAGAAGAAAATAGAAGAAGAAAGAAATTCTTAACATGGGTTGTCTCCCATGTTAAGTTTAAGGCTTGTAATTTGCACCATAAGTTTTAATGAATACCAGTAGCTGTGCTCTCATCCAATAACATGTACCAAATCCGTCTATACTAATTCTCAAAATTTCTACAAGAATCATCATCATTGAGAAAATCAGGATTCATTTATTGATGTAGGCAACTGTGGTTGCTTGCATGGTAAACCAGCAACCACAAGTTCCCTTGATCTTCATCCTCGGTAAGAGCACAAGAAACTTTAACACTTGAGTGAGGAATCACCTCCTCGCCTTCTGTTCATAGTTCTCTAGCAAGAAGCGAAAGAAGCAACCACCTTGCCAATTACACTAGTTAACAACATATGACCAAGTTTTTTTCGAATCACAACACTCATAAGGTGTTATATCTAAATTTCATCTCATAGCTAACAAATTTCAATCTGTAATTGACATAACTGAATGGGAAAATTTGGAGTCAAAGGAGGATTCAGAGAGTAGGTCTCCATTAACGCCTCAACCTCCTATCCTAGCATCAGCCCCATCTTCTTTGAGCCTCACCAAAGTGTAGGTTGTTGACCCGGCTAAGGCCCCAAGAACGGGTGCCACCATGTATATCCAAAATCCTTTGTAATTTCCCGAAGCAAGGGCAGGCCCAATAGTTCGTACCGGACTCATTGATGCACCAGACGTGTTCCTGCTAAGAGAGAACTATATCTTCACTGTATCCTTATGAAAATGTTAACCTGAATTAACCGTACAAGAATGGAAGATCGAGGAAGAAAGTAGCTGCTGACCCTGCCACAAGAATGTCGAGCATAACAGTGCCTCCAATTGCTATACCTGCCATGGAACCCTCACTAGTGAGAATATTGAAACAAGTTCTTGGATTGTAATAGGATTGGATGGATGTCATACGTACCGCGCAGGTATCAGTTGCTACGGCGGTGATAACAAAAAAGAGAGTGAAAGTTGCAATGAACTCGATTGCAAAGGCCTGCCAATCGCTTCCGGAAGGAACAGTAACTCCACCGCCCATGAATGGATGGAACACTCCCTTGAGTGTGAAACCAGCGCATACGGAAGCTGCAACCTGCACAAATATGTAGGCCGGCACTCGGGTCCAGGGGAAGTGACGAAGCACCGCGAATGATATGGTGACACCTGGGTTGAAGTGCGCTCCGCAGATGTGTCCGGTAGAGAGAATCATAGCCATCACCGCAAGCCCTGCACAAGCCGCGTTGCCGATCAGTGTCCCTGCTCCTTGGTACTTCTCGTTCACTATGGGTCCTGCAGCCGATGGGAACACGACGACGAATGTTCCAAGAAACTCCGCTCCTAGCTGCATGCACCACCATGCCCACAAGTACCATTACAACAAAACTGTCTTCAGTTGAAAACGCTGGAGGACAACCGCAGGTAGGTGAAGCTTGTAGTGTATCATTAAGGACTATTATGATCTTGAAATATCTTTGTTTATCTTTGGGCAATTTGCGATGTATTTTAATAGATAAAAAGTTCAAAATTTTAAATTAAAAGTGTTCGGTGAAATTTATATGCAAGTGAACATGTCGAACAAGTAATATAATGATGAGAAAGATATCATCCCACAGAGATTGGTGATTACTAGACCAACTAATTACTAACGGTGAACAACTCCTAGAATTTATCTAGCAAACCAAATTGATAGATGATAAACTAACCAACTAAATCTAAGAAAACTAAATACGCAAAATATGTTAGAGTGTCCGATTTCACCATAACTATGAGGTACTAATATTAATTATTTATGCTTGCAAGAGGGATAATATCTATGTGATGGCGGAATTTCCTAATTTATTTACTATCCTATGTCTAGGTATAGCAAACCTACTTAGTTCATTAACTCACTATATCTCTATATGTGAATTGAAACAAACCAAATGCATTAGGATCTGTGAATATTCCTGGTTTACAATAAATCTTTCGATCATCTTATCACCAAAAGCCACACAAATAACATGGTATATGTCTATCCACATTTAATCTATGGTTGCATATTACAAGAAGCAACTGCATGCTATTTCCTGTCGGTCTTTAACATGCAAATCAAGTCATTCAAGTGGTAGCTAATCACCTAAAAGCATTAAACACAGTAATATGTAACTTCACATAAATAAAATATCTTGCAAAACATAATAATCATAAGATTCATACCATCATAATTAGGTTACATCGTAGCTCTAACAAAAATAAACTAAAACATAAAGAAATAATGAGGAAGAACAATAATAAGAAATAAAGAAGGCATCTTGAATCAAAGAACAAGAAGTCTATCACCCTTTTTGTCTTCTCTTCAAGAAAACCTTGAATTCTTGGCCTCTTTCTTGAGTTGTGCTCAATTTCCTCCTCCTCCTTCTTTTGCCTCTTCTATTCTCTTAAATAGGGTTTAGGTTTAGACCTACCTCCTATCCTAGTAGAATTGGGTTTTAGAGATCTAAAACAATTGGGTTTTGAACTTCTAAATTAATTAGGATTTGAATTCCTAACATGATTGGGTTTTCTAAATAAATAGAAAACCTAATACAATGAAAAATCTAAAGTCCAAGCCCATCATGACTCTCTTGATCTTGATATTACAATTTTGCCACACAATAAGCATCAGGTTCTCCTTATTCATCATTTTTCTTCATGCCTCCTTACGCTACATAAACAAGACAAATTTAGGTAAATAAAGAGGAATTCAAATATTTTCTCATAAGCATTGCATTGTTTATTGCCTAAAAATAGGTCAAATAACTCTATAAAAATAGAGTTATCAAAACCCCCAAACTTAACATTTTGCTAGTCCTCTAGCAAAAGCAATAAACAATATACGTATTAGACAAGACCCCTTCATGATATTCTCGCATAATTGCTCAACTTAACAATTCAAAGAAAAATATAGCTTTCATCCAAACACCACAATTGTTTCATGAGATAAGATAAACTCTTAACTATGTTAACCACATGTGTGTGTGTGTGTGTGTGAGTCCTTATCTTTTCAACTATATGCACTCTAAATAAATCCACATTAATATGCAATCTCTCAAAATCTTTAACCAAACCTTATAGGTTTGCTTTTCATTCCTCTCTCCACTAATGTAGGCCAATCATCTAACCAAGAATCAATAGGACTTTATAAGCTTGTAATGTAAGGCTGGGCTAGAGGTAAGATGAAAGTCATTTAGGCTTAATTCACCCATGAACACATTGCTTTCTAGGATCTAATCTGAGCTTTTCTCACTTTCTTTCTTTTTTTTTTTCGCAAATGATCTTTCTATCACCACTTCTCTCATTCTTTTCGTCCCAAAAATACTTGATTTCACTTGGATTTTGACACTCACAAAAGTCACAATCATGCTTGCAATAATAAAGCAAGTAGTAGGACTAGAAATGTAACCATTATAATATTATCTTGCTGATGATATCCAACTACTATGCAAAAGCCAATTTTTGAACCTTGAGTGGCTTGATTTGACAATAATCAATAAGAAAATTCCAATCTTGGACAGATGTTGCATTTCCCTTTTCTTTTCTTTTCTTTTTTTTTTTTTTTTTTTTTTTTTTTTGCATTCACAAAAGCAACATATTATGCTACATAATCATTGCAATCAACATCCTTCCCCTCAACTTCTCTTCACTTAAATAGACTTATATCCTAAAAATCAATTTGTTCAAGGGTGCGGGACGAAAAGATAATTTGTCAAAGGCTCATGACTATATATATATGGGTGTCATAAAAAAAAAGGATAAGAATCAAGGCTCAGCGGGGTGACTGGTGATAAATAAATAGGGTTGGCTTGAAAGGCTCAAACGATCCAAAGAATGGCCTAAATCATTTTCTCAATTAGATGCAGCCTAGGATTTCGCCTCAAGAGAAAATCAAACAAATTCTAAGATTTAGGTGAGATCTAAGAAAATCACATACTTCACATGAATGTTCTCTAGAGATACACACAATTTCAAAAATGAAGGACTTTTAGTGCTCAATAGGTGGATCAACATAATCAAAATCACACTTAACTCACACCACAATTGCAGGTTTGAACAAAATCTATATCTTCCAAAGAATCACCAAGAATTCACAACATGGGATGTAATCATGACATAAAAAAAATTTCAATCAAATTTAGCACAAAGGTTCTTTCCCTACCCCCAAACTTGAATGAAGCATTGTCCTCAATGCAAAAAGAAAAGAAAGCAATAATAATGAAGGAATAAGAATGAGAAAACTCCCTTGATTGTAGGTCATATCCACATAGAGCTCTGAGGAGATGGTGGTGACAAAACTTCTAATGAAAAGACTAAAACAAAATTGCTTGGGTTGCCTCCCAAGAAGCGCTTGCTTTATAGTTTTCAGCCAAACTATCCTAGATGTTGTTGCTCAAGGAGGATGAAACTGCAATAGTTTAGGAGATAGCTTGTGTTGCATAATGGTTGAGCATTCTGCAATCAACGCTACTGTCTCATATATTTCCAGCTTCCTTTTGTTCTCTAGTATCTCTTTCAAAAGTTCTGCATAATTGATCAATTGAACTGGAGCATCTGCAAAAGGAGTGTTAATGTGTAATTTTAAAGATATATCAAGGAATTCCAAAAATTGCTTATCTCTTTCATGTTGCTGGAATCTCAGGGGAGATGGAGCTAGAGGCATAAAGGGTATCAGATTTTCTAGAACAAGCTTGCTCCTAGGTGCCTCCTCAAGTTGTATGCTGACATCTTTATCATTATCTTTGAGACTCTCCTTGTCAACATCAACTTCTCCCATTTGCTTGCCACATGTTACAGTTATTGCCTCTGTGGTATCTATAGGGCTTTTCTCCACATCGTTAGGCAAAAGACCTTCCTGTCTCTCTGAGATCATGCTAATCAATTGACCCATTTGTGCCTCTAATCTTTTGATTGATGCTTCTTGTTTTTGGAATCTCTCTTCATCATTTTGCATCATCTTAGTGAACATGTCCTCTAAATTAGGCTTCACCTCTTCTGTTTGTCCAAATGTTGGTTGCGGTTTCCTCTCTTTTGGGTTACTCCATGAAAACGTTTGATGGTTGTGCCATCCCGGATTGTATGTGTTGGAGTAATAATCATTTTGTGACCTGTTAGAAATCCCAACAAAATTAGCATAATCATTATAATGAGGATAAGGGTTACCTACTTGACATTTCGTGCTCTCATGTTCTCCACCATAAAATTCACATGATCTACTTTGATGTCTCACAACTGGAGTATTTAGGTTGTCTATCTTCTCATTGAGCACTTCCAATTGTGCAGACATTATGGTGAAGATATCTACTTCATGGACTCCACTTGCTTGATGCGTTGGTAGTCTTTCAGTAGACCATTGATAGCTATTGAATGCCATCTCCTCTAAAAGCTCATATGCCTCTTCTGGCGTTTTGTTGTGTAAGGACCCTCCTGCAGTTGCATCAATTATGAAACGGAGATTTGTATTAGATCCATCATAAAAAATTTGTACCTGTAACCATATGGGTAGTCCATGATGTGGACATCTCCTCAAAAGTTCCTTGAATCTTTCCCAAGCTTCATATAGTGATTCGTTATCCATTTGTGTAAAAGTGATAATATCTTTGCGCATTTTTGCAGATTTTGCAAAAGGAAAGAACTTACGAAGAAATTTCTGAGCCAAATCATTCCATGTAGTAATTGATCCTGTAGGAAGAGAATAAAGCCAACTTTTGGCTTTGTCCCTAAGAGAAAATGGAAATAGTCTTAACCTGATAGCATCATCTGTGACTCCATTGTATTTGATTAGGTCACAGATTTCAAGGAAGGCTTCAATGTGAGCATTTGGATCATCATTTGGTAGCCCACTAAATTGCAAGGAGTTTTGAAGCATCTGGATGAGTGATGGCTTGATCTCAAAGTTACTTGCTTGAATTTCAGGCCTTTTAATGCTTGATGTAGCATTCCAAAATGTTGGTGCACCATAGTCTTTTAAAAGTCTGTGTATACCATCATTTTTCTCCATCCTTGTTTCTTAATCTTTCAACAATAACAACTTAACAAGGAACTTTTTGTTTTTTTCAAAATAAAAATAATGAAGCAAAATAAAAATAAAACAAAAAATGATTTTTTTTTTATTTCAACAACTAGAAAAAAAAAAGAATTTTTTTTTTCAAGAATTAAAAAAAAAAAACGATTTTTTGGTTTTTCAAGAATTAAAAGAAACGATTTTTTTGTTTTTCAAGAATTAAAAGAAAAAAAATGATTTTTTCTTAAAAGAAAATAAAAGCTAGATTAAACCTAAAAATTATTCGGTATTAATATTAATTAGCAGTAAAACAACCAATCCCCGGCAACGGCGCCAAAAACTTGTTCGGTGAAATTTATATGCAAGTGAACATGTCGAACAAGTAATATAATGATGAGAAAGATATCATCCCACAGAGATTGGTGATTACTAGACCAACTAATTACTAACGGTGAACAACTCCTAGAATTTATCTAGCAAACCAAATTGATAGATGATAAACTAACCAACTAAATCTAAGAAAACTAAATACGCAAAATATGTTAGAGTGTCCGATTTCACCATAACTATGAGGTACTAATATTAATTATTTATGCTTGCAAGAGGGATAATATCTATGTGATGGCGGAATTTCCTAATTTATTTACTATCCTATGTCTAGGTATAGCAAACCTACTTAGTTCATTAACTCACTATATCTCTATATGTGAATTGAAACAAACCAAATGCATTAGGATCTGTGAATATTCCTGGTTTACAATAAATCTTTCGATCATCTTATCACCAAAAGCCACACAAATAACATGGTATATGTCTATCCACATTTAATCTATGGTTGCATATTACAAGAAGCAACTGCATGCTATTTCCTGTCGGTCTTTAACATGCAAATCAAGTCATTCAAGTGGTAGCTAATCACCTAAAAGCATTAAACACAGTAATATGTAACTTCACATAAATAAAATATCTTGCAAAACATAATAATCATAAGATTCATACCATCATAATTAGGTTACATCGTAGCTCTAACAAAAATAAACTAAAACATAAAGAAATAATGAGGAAGAACAATAATAAGAAATAAAGAAGGCATCTTGAATCAAAGAACAAGAAGTCTATCACCCTTTTTGTCTTCTCTTCAAGAAAACCTTGAATTCTTGGCCTCTTTCTTGAGTTGTGCTCAATTTCCTCCTCCTCCTTCTTTTGCCTCTTCTATTCTCTTAAATAGGGTTTAGGTTTAGACCTACCTCCTATCCTAGTAGAATTGGGTTTTAGAGATCTAAAACAATTGGGTTTTGAACTTCTAAATTAATTAGGATTTGAATTCCTAACATGATTGGGTTTTCTAAATAAATAGAAAACCTAATACAATGAAAAATCTAAAGTCCAAGCCCATCATGACTCTCTTGATCTTGATATTACAATTTTGCCACACAATAAGCATCAGGTTCTCCTTATTCATCATTTTTCTTCATGCCTCCTTACGCTACATAAACAAGACAAATTTAGGTAAATAAAGAGGAATTCAAATATTTTCTCATAAGCATTGCATTGTTTATTGCCTAAAAATAGGTCAAATAACTCTATAAAAATAGAGTTATCAAAAAGCTAACTAATGATTTTGGATTATAAATGTACACTTAGATATGTCACAAGACGTGAAAGAAAAAGGGGAAAAGGAAAAGATACCAACAAGTGAGAGAATTTAAATATACTAAATTTGTAATAATAATGAATCATATATATACAGTACTAAACCTAGTTTATCTTACATGGTAATAAACTATATAAGGAAACAAACATTTTGAGTATAATAAAAATATACTAATATAATCACGAGAATCAAGTAAGAGTGCGGAATTGGGACATTTTCATTAACAAAATAAGTTTAATAATTTTATCTCTACAATGTAAAGATGACAATCTTCATCACCTTCTATACATTGAGATGATTCAAGATAGTAAGATTTGAAGTAAATTTTATCATTAATTTTAATATCATATTAAAAATTTTAAAAATTAGATCATAAATTGGAAAAATAAATTTTTATTTTATCCAAAACCCTAACTACCTTATCTTTCTAGTAACAAAAAGGTATTACTTTATATAGCTTATGAAAAAAAATAAAGATTTTCTTTTAGTTTTTAAAAATATATGAATATTGGCAAAGGATTAGACATATCTAATTAATCATCAAGCGGGTACTAGATGCCTAGAAAAAGAGACAAAATAGTCGAAGACAGAAAAAACTATCATCTCCATTAGGTCCTTCATTTTGCTTTGAAAGAAATGTTGTTATTCAGAATCATTCAATAAATGACATTGTGCATAAGGTTCCAATAAATTACATTATCATTTAGGCGAGGGAAAAAAAAATTAAACGAAAAAGCCTTAATTTTTTCTTTTCCATGATGATATATAACTCCTAAGTGATTAAAAAACTTGCACAGCCCATCCTCTTGGTTCTACCCCCTGCCACAATTGCTCTAGTTGCTGTGGAAGATCAATAGTAAAGAACTCAAAACAGAAAAAAAAAAAAAAAGGAAGAAAAAGAAACCATCAATTAAATGTTTGGCATTGAAATATACTATCAAAAGACTTCTACATTCATTCATATTAGACAAAAAACTTTTACATTGAAAAAAAAAATTTGTAATGTGTCTTATATAATTTGTTTTTCTTCATAAAGCCTTTTGAGCAAAAGTGGACCTAGATTTTTTCACATAGTATCAAAGCTAATCTTTCTTCCGGGTAATTCAATGACATCTCAAAAATTGATCAGTCCTTCATGGAAAGAAAAAATTAAAATTGAAATATAGTAAAGTTTCTAGCTATAGAATCTTATATTGGAGAGAAAAACACTTGTAATATGTTTTGTAAACTTAGACAATTAATGTTTTAAATATGACCTTTTAAAAAGAAGAGGAACTGAACCTTTTACAATTCAAGTTAATTAGCTCATTCATGTTCAATCTTGACAAAAGTTTTTTTTTTTTTTTTTTTTTTTCGGATGTTGGCAGTAGGATTTAGACGGTGACATCCACTCTATATTATATCATTATTTCTACTAAGGTAATTAATAAAATCATCATCATCATTCGACTGGCATTCCACGATCACTTTCACATTTCTTTTTTCGTTTACTCTTTGGCGGTTGGCAAGTGTCTACATTTTCTTTTAGACGTGACAACCATGATGAATATCTTGGCCAATTTGTGTTCGAACGTGATGAAACGTTACTCATTGCTTATGATAAGTTGTGCTCGGTTTTTCCTACATTTTCTTTCCGGAGAAGATCGGAAAGTGCTTTGCTTAGTGGTCTGTACTCATACTGACTGGGAAGGGTCTGGAAAAGAAAGGGTTAGAGATCCGGGAGCTTAATCCAACCCTAATATTTTACGAATAAGTTCGAACTCGACATCTGGGAAGCCATAGTTCTGTCGTATAATGAAGAAAACAACAAAAGAAAGTACATTTAAAAAAAATTAAAGAAAAGAAAAACACACACTCACACAAATTACTTTCTTTAACGATTCTATTCAAATCGGGCGATAAAGCTTCCTTAGTGGCAGCCAGTTTTAAGAGAAGGGAAAAGAAGAGAGAGAGAGAGGTACGTATTTATCTCAAGTGGGTTAAAGTCAAAACAATCCTAAAGATGAATTTTATATCCAAAGACCTAAGACAAATCAAAAGGCAATTCAGGAACTGGTTTAAGAGAAGAAAGACATACCTTTCTGGTGAGAGAAAAATCAGAAGCAGAAAGATTGCCAAAGCACTTGCAGCGTGGCATTGAATTGGATGGATGAAAGCAGAGGAGCACCTGGTTTCCCTGATGTTCCAAGGACGTAGTCTGCAAGAAGGAGAGGTAATAGGAGCTGAAAATGGATATACAACACCTAAATTGGCCGGGAGGGAGGTCAGAGGCAGGCAGTGTTCGTGATTGCTGCACAGCGGCTCCCACGATAACACAAAACGAGGCCATTCAAAGTTGACATTCTCATTCAACTAAAATATGTTGGAAAAAGACAAAACAAAGGAAAAGGGTTGAAGTTATTCCATAGAAGAGAATAATTAGATGAACACCAATAGACTTGCACAAATCGGCTAATGCAATTTGCAAGTCTTGGGAACCTTTTTCTTTTAAGTTGTTTGACCCGTGAATAGCATTAAGAGATAGAGATGTTAATATAACTAAACGTATAATTGACATTCAAGATATCAACTGGTTGGTTGGTTACTCCACCTTAGGAAAATTCAACTGTATTTTGTACCGAAATAATTAAACCATCATGAGCATGGAAATATAAATTGATAAAACTAGAAATCCTTTTTGTATGTGCAATCAACTTGCCAATGTGACATTTGAATGAAAAAGTTAAAAGAAGTAACAAAGGTGTTTTAAGGGGATTCTGTTTAGGCAACACAAGAATAAGATTAATGATGATGAGAAGAAATGTTTATTCCAAACCCTAATAGAGACTTCTGTAGAACTTTGCCTCCTTTATTTTATTGTTTGAATTCTCAAGCAAGTCAAGTCAACATGGTTTAGCGATCTTCATCTTCATTGTTCCTTGTTCCTTGTTCCCCATCTCTAAAACTTGTCAAAAATTAGTGATGCAACGGGCAATTTGGACCCTAAAGTTAGATAACCAGAAGAATTACAACATTCTATAAATCGAGATTTAGAGGGATTTATTTCTTATTCACTACCATACAGATGGTAGAGAAAGCAAGCATATATGAACATCTAAGTTTGGACAACTGTTATGATATGGGCAATAAGTATTCATGGTTAAGAAATATGATGAACTAATTAAATAAATATAATTTTTTTTTCAAGTTATTTTTTTAGACGAATTTAGACCTATTAGAACACAAGTTCTTTTTAGCACTTTTTTAGACTTTCATTGATTGAGTTTACACATTGTTCCACCATGTTGGACTATGCCAAAATCTGGTCTCATGTAATGACAGGGCATGTTATAATGTGGACAATGATCTCACATTATTGAAAAATAAGATGAAAATCTTAATTAAATAAAGGGAAGTTTTCCCCTTTTCTTCGGTCAATTTCTGAAAAGGATTTGGACCTCTTTAACTAGCCTTCTTCATTTAGGACAATAGTTAAGGTTGTAACTTTTACAAACATGTTTGTATTCATATCCCGAAGTAAACATCCTCATTTTCTTTTCGGTTACTCTACCTGTTGTTAATCTCTTTTAAAATAATCTAAACGCAAGATGCTTATTACAAGAGATAAATCGGTGTCTTTTTACAAGCAAGTTTTACTTTAACCACCCAATGTTTCAATTTTTAAATGCAGTTTCTTCAATAATTAGATTGATTTACAATTTTGAGTTTTTCTGAAAGTGTAAAGGTCTTCAACATGCTTCACCTGTGTAATAGAAATTTGTTACAAATTTAAAATTATAGAATAAAAAACATAAAATAATAGATAATAAGTGATAAGAATATTTTTAAAAGAACCGCATTTTTCCTATTCTCCAACAAAAATAAAAATTCAAAAAATAACACCGACTCTGCTAGCAACTTCCTCAGTTTCTCCTTCCTTGATTCAAGATACCGCTCTCCGGATCTGGCTAGGATTTCGAGACTACATATACAAACAGGCTTTCCTTCCTGGTTCAGCTTTTGTGTTAGCGTTTCAGTTTCTTCTTTTTCCACCGACATGGAATTGGAGCATCACTGTCAGGCGTGGCCGCTCGACATTGTAATGCCCGAAGATGAAGCCTCCTCTGGTCTTGAGTTCGTCTTCGAGATGGAAGTCACACGTATCTGCGTTCATGACTTTGAAGGCCACAGCGGCAACTTGCAACTTGATACGGAGAACAGGGAGACATTCCGGAGAACATTCCGTGTGAAGCATGACGATCTTTCGAATGAGAGTACGGCGAGGTCTACTGTATCCAACATGCTTTACAATTTGTCTTTCCATCCGGATATTCAAGATTTCATGATAAGCAAAATCTTGGATTGTGCCGGTGACATGGTGAGACAGAAACACTATGCAGGTCGCAAGGTCCTGAGGATGTGCGTGGCTATTGAGGCCACGCACGAAGAACCTGATTCCGTGGACGCTTATGTTCTAGGGTTGCCCGTCGACGAACAGGTTTGTGGGTTGGTACCGGCGAGCAAGTCTGCCATAGAAGCGTTGGAGAAGATGAAGATTGAAGACACCACTGAGGCATGTACCATCTGTTTGGAAGACTTTCATGGTTCGGCCGCCGCTCGCATGCCCTGCTTGCCCCTATTTCATCACAAGTGCATCGTTAACTGGCTGCAGACAAGTAATTTTTGCCCGTTGTGTCGGTTAGAGTTGGCTGGCCGTGAATGAGCAACAAATTACAAACTTCGACAAGGCTTTCGGTGACTTCATTATAAATTTTTGTTTAGAAGGAAGAGAACTGGTTAAAAATCTTTCTTCTTCTTCTTCTTTATTTATTTATTTATTTATTTTAACTCATATAATTATTTATATATCTTTTGAGTATCAAACTTAAAATTAAAAGGTTTTTCACCTACTCTTGCATTTTTAAGACGTCAAATTTAAAATTAAGAAATCTCAAGCAATTTTTAAGTTTGATGTTTATCAACTGAATCTTTCTTCCTTAGGAATGGAAAATTTTGTACCTTCTTAAGTCCATAAATTGCAATGTTCTGTGGAGTAACTATTAAATCATTAACAGTATAAGTTACAATGCTTCTACAAACTATCCTCGTGAACAAAAAGCACAATGAATGGCAAGTAGAGTTTGATGAGAACCAGGAGGCCTAGAGTGCTTCTATTTACGGTCGCTACAAATCAGTTCTATATAATGCTCTTAACATTTACATTCCCGAATGGCATAAACCGAGAAAATAAAATAAAACAAAAGCATCAAATGGGCCCAAAACAGGAAATTAGAGCAGGAAAAACCTAGTCTACAATACTTAAATTAGAGCAGGAAAAACTACATGGGAATTGGCCGGGAGAGAGGTCAGAGGCAGGCAGTGTTTGTGATTGCTGCACAACAACAGCTGCCGCTATAACACAAAACGAGGCCATTAAAAGTTGACCTTTTCATTCAACAAAAATATATTAGAAAAACACAAAGCAAAGGAAAAAAATTCAATGTTATTCCATAGAAGAGAATAATTCGATGAACAACAATAGAATTACACGAATCTGCTAATGCAATTTGCAAGTCTTGGAAACCTTTTTCTTTTAATTTCTTTGATTCGTGAATGTGATTGAGAGATCAATATAACTAAACCCACAACTGACGTTCAAAATATGAAACTAAGTTTAAAATATTTAAAACTTTGTAAGGTTAGGAATCTATAACCCAATCAATGTAGGAATATGAAACTTAGTTGTTTTGAAAATCCAAAACCTACTCGGATTGGGTTATCCAACTAAAAATAAAAACACAAGAAACGACGCCGCGCGCATCTTCGACTTTCTAAATTCCTCAGTTCCTCGTTCTTATTCCCGAGATACGGAGAGACGTATCTTGTTAGGTTCAGAGTTTCTTCTTGTTCCACCGACATGGAATTGGAGCACTACTGTCAAGCGTGGCCGAAAGAAGGGGAAATGCCCGACGACGAAGCCTCCTCTGGCCATGAGTTCGTTGTCGAGATGGAAGTTACGCATTCTTACGTTCTTGAGGATGAAGACGACAGCGGGGACTTGCAACTTTATACCGGGGATACATTGACACTCCGGGAAACGTTCCAGGTGAAACGGGACAATCTTTTGAATGAAAGTACGGCGAGTTTTACCGTTTCCGACATGCTTTCCACATTGTCAGTGCCCCTGCACATTCAAGATTTCATGGTAAGCAGAATCTTGGATTGTGCCGGTGACATGGTGAGACGGAAACCCTACGCAGGTCGCAAGGTTCTGGGGATGTGCGTTGTTATTGAGGTCACGCACGAAGAATCTGATCCCCTGAACACTTATGTTCTGGGATTGCCCGCCGGCGATCAGGTCTGTGGGTTGGTACCGGCGAGCAAGTCTGCCATAGAAGCGTTGGAGAAGGTGAAGATTGAAGAAACCACGGAGGCGTGTACTATCTGTTTGGAAGATCTTCATGGATCAGCCGCCGCTCGCATGCCCTGCTTGCATCTATTTCATCATCAGTGCATCGTTAACTGGCTGGAGACAAGCAATTTTTGTCCGATGTGTAGGTTCAAGTTGCCTGGCCGTGAATGAGCAACAAATCACAAACTTTCTTCCTCGGGGATGGGAAATTTTTACCTTTTAAGTAACTTTTCCGAGATGGAGTTCTCATTGCTATGAAGTATTGGGATAATTGATAAAGCATCCTTTCGGGTTAGCCTTAAGAGGCAAGTATCTTGATGTTGACGTCCTCGACGAAGCTTTCCACTTAGTTCGACGGGCCTCGGAAGATGGTATGGAGCATCGTGATTCAGGCATAAATTGGAACTTTGTCCAGAAATAGTATTACTTTTCTTTGTCACCGATCCTTGAAATCCTTGTTCAATAGGGATTAGAAATTCTTCCCTGCAGTTCTTTCATTAGTAGTTTGTATAGTTGTGCCTTTTCCCAAGAAATAAAAATGAGTTTTGAATTAAGAGCTCTTGATCATCTGAGAAAGTAAATGCCCCAATATACACTGTTCACTGGATGTGGGGCTTGGGTCTACTATATCTAGCTACATTCTGTAAACAAGTAGAATCTTTTGCTATAGGAGTACAAGAGATTCCATTTACAGCCTCTGAAACATTGTTCTTGACACTACTTAATTCAAAAGAGAACATATTTTATTTAAACATCAGTAATTTACTTCGGATGCGTCCCAACAAATTTTTGTGTTTCTGTATCAATAGGCTTCAATTCATGGATAGAGCAACTTCCAGAGAAAACTCTCAAGCCAGACTAATTTTACCCCCAACCAAAAAAAAAAAAAAGAAAAAAGAAAAAAACCAGAAAAAAGAGAGTATTCCAACAGCTGAAGCACATGTAGGACACAGGAATCATAAACTCCAATCATGTATTTCACATAAGTTTGATGTCTTCCAGATTTACAATATACAAGGACCATGTTTGGACCGACAAAACGTAGACACCAATATGGTGCTTCAACCTGACATTCACCTATTGATCAGATGCAGTCCCTTGCCCAGTGCCCAGGCTTACCGCACTTGTAACAAGTGCCTGAGGAAGCAGAATCTCCCCCAAACTGAGCAGAAGAATTTGATGGAATGGAACAATCTTTTGCCCAGTGCCCAGGCTTTCCGCATTTGTAACAACTGACTGAGGAAGCATAATCTCCCCCAAACTGAGCAGAACAATTTGATGGAATGGTGCAATCTTTTGCCCAGTGCCCTTCCTTGCCGCACTTAAAGCAGGAAGAACTGGTTCTTACTCCAGAACTGTTGTTGACTATGCTGTTCATGTCATTTAAAACCTTGGAGACAGTGACTGTGCGATCAGCTGCTACATTATGCTCATTGCACCACCTAAAGAAACCACAAGAACTTCCCTACACAAAAAGGAGATTATAACCGACTAAAGAAAGCTACTTGCAGAATGTATGTTTCACAAACGCATGTCTTAGACAATGTATTCAGTAGAAAGGAAGAAAGCAAAATGACAAATACCTGCAAAGGAAATTTTTGATAAGACAGAACAAGAGAAGATGGATTACTATTCATGCTGAAAAAAGTTCTTCCTTATTGATAATGGTATCATCCAATTGTGGAATTGCAAACCGTAGACTGACATAATGTCAACCTTCAACTCAAACTGGTTGAATTAAACATGCTTCAGAAGCAGCTTTCACTAAACTTTCAGGCATATCTTTCCATAGTGCCATCTAATTTTCTATAGTTCAATGATATGATGTTTTGAAACTTTTACATGCTAAACATAAGCTACACAGTAAAAAAAATTCACTTTAAATGTTCCCAAATGAAACAAATCAATTATGAATTTTTTACTATAATTTATACATATAATCAAATAGTCCATCCTATATCCTACAATTTTGGCCATTTTTTAGCATAATTACTTCCATTCCGGTTGTTTTCTTGTCTTCTGAGCACCATCTTTCCCACTCCCTTTAAAAAGAAAAATGGGAAAAAAAAAGTAGAAAACGAGGAATTGGAAAATATAAATAAATAATAATAATTAAATGCACAAATTAAAAGGAATTCAAAAAGATTCCCTAGACTCTTAACTATAAGCTTTTGCCTCAAATAAACATCTTATAGACTCAAGAAACCATACAAAAACTACAAAGAAGGCATAATAAATGCACATTATATTAAAGATCATGACAAGCAAACCAACCCTTAAACCCTAATGATCCATAATTGAATATTTATATCTAATCTAGTGGAAGTTATCATACCAATATTAGCAAGCTTATGCAAAATGCCAATACAGTACTTTTAAATGAAGTTACCAATGACCCACATCACAAAACTTGGGGCTACAAATTTTTCCAGGCTTTGATGCATGCCAAGGATAAAATAAGGTGACATGAAAAATCAATTTACTGAAACTCAGACTTCTCTCTGAACATTTTAAGTATTTTCATCTATTATCAAGTTCCTAGTTTCAATATGATCAATAAGCATAAGGATGTCACTGCTTCAATAGTGGAGACCAGCTATCACCCTGAAGCTATTGACCATAAAGTCATTTCCACATCAAATACCATATAATCAAACCTTCGTTTCTAACTACAAAGCAGGGGGAAGCTGTAATGTCCTCAAAAGTAACCTTCTAAAAGCACCGAGTGTTTCAGGACATGAATTCCCTACTGATAAAAAAACCCACGAGTGCAGCAAGGCATTTACTGCAGGCGATTCATTCACAATCAGAAGGCAAAACTGGGTCTTCGAAACCCCCTTATGATAAAAACCATAGCCCCTAAGAAAATGTTGACACATTTTAGAACCAATCCTTGATATTCACATGGTTTGCCTCTATGAACAGGTCAAAGAAAGTATATTAATAATCTCAAAGTTATAAGTTCCATCATCAAGCAGGTGCTTTAAGAAGACTCAACTCAGGCGATTACTCATTAAAAAATAAAAAAGAAAAAAGAAAAGAAAAGAAAAGAAGAATAAGTAACTTTAACTATCGTACAGTGAAAAAGAGAATCAACAGCCTCAATAATAAACACCTCACGTTCATGAAAACTTTAGTATTGAATTACATCTTCGAAGTATCCTGAAAGAGAAAATTTTCGTTCTTGATAAGCAGCCTCCAACAACCTGTTAGCTGCCTATAAACCAGAATCATGCTTGAGAACAAATTTGACATACACAAGCAGCAAATTTTGACTCGGACAGACAGATACAACGGTATCTTTCTTCTTCTTTCTATGATATAACATGATCATCAGGGCTATAGAAGAAAATCCATCATGTCAGCTGGTTAAAAAGATATGCTTCAATGCAAGCAAAAAGTGCACTTCTTACTTATATCAGGTCCAGAGAAAAATATAACAGCCAGGAAATTACAGCATAAAAGTGCGACAGTATTATTCCCAACTAAGACTAAAATGCTGAACAATATACATACGGTGCACCAGAAACTCGAAACTGCATAAAATCACGTGTATAACCATTACCTGATTTGCAGGACAGCGATAGAATTGCTGGCCGACATTTTTCCCTGCTTTTGCTGTTAGGATCAAGCAAAAGCCAGCGCCACATGGACAAGGAAGATCGGGAAGCGAAGAATTAGACCAGCTATTTTCTTTCCCACCACCCATGGTTATGGTTCCAGAAGCATTGTCGCACCACTCAAAGAAACCACAGCCCCCATTTTCCTACGAAAAGAAAGAAATAATTAAAAGAAAAAAAAAAAAAAACCTTAAAGCTTGCATATTAATTTTTCCAATTGTTTGAACCTCGTTTCCAGTGGTTTGTTGGCAGCTAAACAGAGTAACCATGGCAAATCTGTTTACGAACCTGTTTGAGAGGGCATTTGTAGAACTTTCTGCCCGGATTATTTTGGGTATTTGCAGTGAGAACCAGACAGGGTCCGTTTCCGCAGGGGCATTGCTTCTCAGGAATCGACAAGTTGCTCCCGAAATTACTATTACAGCCTCGTCCTCGTCCTCGTCCTCCTCCACCTTCCGCCACTTTGGCATCGCAATTGCGCGCCCAATGGCCAGATTTCCCACATTTGAAGCACGAAGAAGAACCATAAACGTCACCGTTTCTGGAAGCGACGGCTTGCCGAGAATCAACTGGCGCAGCGAGACCTTTCAGAGCGGCGGTGTACGCGCCCTCCGGATCGACCTTGCGCCGCTTGGCGGAGGAGATGGAGAGCGCATGGGCCTCAGCCGCCGCCACCTGGGAGAGGAAGTCCTCGTCTTCCTCCTCCTGGACTTCGATCCTATACTCTCTCTTCGTCTCCACCTTCATCGCTCATCCCATGCTTTCTTTGTTCTGCGATTCTAGCATTATTGATTTACCCCCTCCGTTTTCCCTCCTCTCTCTTTCCATGGATATTCCCGCCTTTTCGTTTTCTTACTTTATTATTATTTTTAATTTCGATCTTCTTTTGGGCTCTCGAGATCCTTAAAATTCTTTTTTCTTCGTCAAAATTTTCTAGCATTCGTGAAGTTGTCGTTCATACAATTGTTTAAAACGTTAATCATAAAAGTTGAATTAGATAACTAAAAACGCTAATCAAATGAATACTAAATGTCCAAATATAAATCATTTGTTTAATTTATTTTAACAAAAACATAGTTATTATGTAATCATTTTCGTTTTTTAAGGTATAATTGCGAGAACCCAAACACCACACAATCATTTGGAAGGGAATAATTGTCTCATTCGAACCTCTCTTGTAAATAGTACATAACTCCCTTTCTAGATAAAAATATTCTCTAAAGTGTTTTTATAATTAAAATTTTAACATTCATGTATTTAATTTTGATACTTTAAAGCTAAGGGATCACATAAAAATAAAGAAAGTTGCTAAAACATCATGTTCTTATTATGGTCCAACTCTACATAGAGAGAGGTACATAACCAAATCTTTTATTTTAATATTATTACAATAAAATGAGATAAAATTTTGCACTCCCACTAGAACTTCTTCTGAAGATATTCAACAATATTTTTGTCAAGTTGGAAGGCCTTGGCAAGCACATTAGGATCAATGGGAGGATCAGATCCAAAAACAGCATTGGCAATAGTGATGACCCCAGCGTTTTGGCTGCTCAATCCGGCAAAGGCAACAGCATTGGTGTGTCCCACGTTGACCTGGAAGTGAATGAGACCGATTGGGAAGACAAAGACATCTCCCTTGTTTAGAACCTTGGTGAAAAGGCGGTTTTCTCCGTTTGCTAGGTTGGATGTGACAAAACCAACTTCAAGAGTGCCCTCTACGACCACTAGAATCTCAGTTCCACGAGGGTGGGTGTGGGGAGGGTTCTGGCCATATGGTGCATAGTCGATACGGACTAGAGATATGCCGAGGGTATTGAGACCTGGGATTCTATCTACGTTCACAGTAGTGACATTCGACCCAACTCGACCGCTCGTGTCTCCGGCGTTTTGGAGCCCTGAGGTGAAAAAGTCTTCTGCCTTGACAAGCTCAGGATCCTTGCAGAATTTGCCATTCACGAACACTGAAGAGAAGACATTGAGATACTCATAATAAGAGAGCAATTTATGAGGGTATTGCTTTTCTTAACTCGACAACCTTAGTTAAGCAGGAGCTTGATAAATGAAAGAGTAAATACAAGTATATACCTCCATTCTTGGGCTCGTCAACTGCGACACAGAAGTCCTGAAGTGGGCTAGGATCGTAGGCAGAGACAAAGGAGGATGTCAGTGCCAGGACGACTACAATTGCAAGGAAACAGACTCCTTTCGCCATTTCTAAGTGTTTAACTTCTGCTCAATGATCTTGTTTTGGTAACGGGTGAGGAAGTATCTCCCGGCACATCTATATTTATAGTTAACAGCCATTGAGCAGGTCAATGGTTCAGCCACGGTTAACGCAAGAAGTCTTTAGTGGTTACCTATTTAATATGACAAGGACAAAGTCCTCAACCACTAGGGCAGACTTTCAACATTGTCTGGTTTGCTCTTCTCGACCCTTTTCTTCTCTCCCGACGGATTTCTTCTTCTTATGCTTAACGAATTTTGACAACTGCCCACGTTTTTATTTTTTTATTTTAATTGGGCTATGCCTCTTCAGTAACGCAACATATTTGTAAAGGAGATTTGGTCAGTCGACGACGGAAAGTTGACATCTAGATGCTGAAGCAGTCAAATGGCGCAATTTGAAATCAGAAAACTTAACTATCAAGAATAGAAACAAAGATCGAGTAAAAGAAGAAGAAATAAAAACTCTTTCATTCCCACTTGATCACACTTGGTGGTTGTACGCAATGCAGTAGGTAATAAACAATAGAACAAATGTAAATAAATATCCAAAGCCACGTCAGTTACGTGTACAATTATTGTCTCCAAGATAAAAGAAACATATGTATTTGAAAAGGTCAAGTAATTGGAAATCGTTCAATGATTTCTGCATCTCGGTAACAAAGCTTTAAGCGGCAAGATAATTATATTTCTGGCGTTACATGATAATGGCATTTATTAATGGAATTCATATGATGAATATGAATGGTGGTGGAAATTAATGAAGTGACCTTCTTATCTAATCCACTCAGATACCGTTACCTTATCTATCCAGAACTTCTCTAGTAAGAAGTCTCTTTCTCTATTTTTCTTTGGATGAAATTCAACTGATGATCATATTTTCCTTGCTGGCAACCACCAAGTGTGAAATTATACCACCCTGCAAATGAAAAGCACCCTATCAATTCGTGGTATTCATGGGGACCTAGGTTCTCTCCGCAACTAGATAAATCTTGATGGACTATGTGATTAACACATCTACCTTTAAATTTAGACAATCCAAGAGACTTGTAATATAAATTGAGAGCAACCAAAAATAAGAAATAAGAAATAAAAATAATAACAATAACAAAAAGACACATTTGTTCAAAAAAATGATAATTGTTGAGTCATTGTCATAAAATCTACAATTTGATGAAAAAGTTAATTTACAAGTTGGAATGATATTTTTGACATTTAAACATCATTAAAAGATTATATATTTTTTTATGTAAAACTTATGTTCTACAATATTCCCTCATATATTAATCATACCTTACACTTAGAGTTGAGTGAAGTAGAATAGAAAATTCCCTATACGTAGAGCATATTCTAAGGACTCAAAGTTGAATGGCACTTTAAATTAATGATCATAGACATTAATATTATGTTAAATATATTCAAAGTTTTATATAAGAATCATATATTTGGTTGAAGAGACATTTTTTACATTTACATATTGGATATGTTTCTAATAGAATATGATTGTTTGTAATTTGCAACTTGATAATCTAGAGAGGGAGGTATCTTTAGAGAATTCCCACGTGAAACATGACAATCTTTTGCATGAAAATACTCAATTTTATCTGTCATTAAACACCTATTATTTTTGCTGAAATTTAAGTTCATAGTTAATAATATGGACTAGTCTAATTTTTCTTTAGGGGTGAAAGTTGTGCTTGCTTTGCATGGGGTTGTTGTTTCCACCAAGACATAATCAGCACGTGCTTGCATCAAAGTCAATGCCTTCCCCTATGGCCTTGGCATAAAGCTTTCTAGCTTGATAGTTAATCTTTTGCCAATTTCAACATTAACTTTTTTTTGAAGAGAAACATTCTCTTTCACTATATTAAAAAAAAAAGTCTTGGAGAATAAATGTTGGGTTTCATAAGAAAGAATGTGTTATTTTCAATCTAATAAAGGAAGTTCAACTTCCTTATCATTTGTCAAAGGTAGCTTTCTTAGATCACGAAACAACCTTACTCATTAACTAAAATGTGTAGCCAACTCAAATAAGCTTCATTATGATGATTTTAAATACATGGCCTTCAAGATCAAAGTAAATGCATTAAATAATCATATATATCTCAATCCAAGATGCATTCACAACAAATCATTCAAGGAATGTATTAAACAATTTAGCAATAAGTTTCATTCCTTGAATCACAACAAAGATCTATTCTTCTTTCAACAATCATTGTTCAATTACTTATATTAAATGGGAAACATCATACTAGCAAGCTTTGTGATTTTCTTTTTCTCAGATTGTTTCTACAAAAAAAAAAATCAATGAAAAATTATAGAACTCAGGGAGGTAGAAAAAGGTACCGGTAGAGCGCAGTGAGAGGTAGTGTTAGTGAAGAGCAGTGCTCAGTGCTAGAGCATGTTTGGTGTCTCTTATGAAGGCTGACACGGTGGGGTGGGTCACGAGGGTGAAGGTGCAAGCAGCAAACTTAAACATATCTTTCTATCATTTGGGAAAGGCTCTAAATTCCCATTAGCGTGTGTCCTATTTTAGGCAATGTAGCCTTATAGAATCCTTCACCTTGTTCTGATCATTGGACGAAGGCTTTTGGGGGAGTCTTTGAAAAATGCACTGTGGTGGATGAAACTTTTGTCATGAGCAGGGTGTTTTAGAAAAAGGAATTGTGTGGGCCTTTTACTAATACGATGCGTTGAATAAAAGGGCAAAGGGGTCTTTTCTGACTTAGGGCAATAGGAGAAAAGACTCTTTTACAAGAAAGTCAAACTCGAATGGAAGCTTATGCCAACAAGAAAAGAATAGAACGTGAGTTTGCTATTGGCAATTCAGTATGTTTGAAGAGTCAGCCCTACCGTCAGTACTCTTTATCCCAAAGAAAAGATTATAAGTTGTCCCCTAGCTATTATGGTCCTTTTATGATCACCCAAAGGGTAGGAAAGGTAGCATATAAGTTAGCCTTCAGAAGTTTCAAACAAGTGCTAGAGATTTAATACAGCATGATATGGACAAAAGCCCTAAATTTACATGAACCTAGCACTATTCACTCATATGAAATTAGCTCAAATAAGATATGAAATGAAGTGCAATATGATTTCGTAACAAGTATATCAAAGTAGTAATGAGTTCAGAGTAAAATCACTGAAATGTAGAAAAAATTTCGTGAGCTTGAAGAAGCTTAAGTGAAAAGTATAATTTTCTGTGAACAAGCTTGCTTTCTTTATAATTTTTGGACCAACCAATAACAATGAGTAAAAAGCACTTAAATAGCTTGAAGATAACTCACATTTTACTTCAAAGAGCCATTCTGACACCTCTGAAGCAAGTCAGCTCTTTTTCTTGTTGGAGCCTTAAATTTTCATCTTATCTCTCTCATTTTCAAGATGTTAAGAAAGGAAGGAGAAGAGCTGGTCATTCTGTCTCTAAGTCATTCAAAATCAAGCCTCAAAACGCCATCATTTGGTTTATATTTTAAGTTACATAATTCAGAGCCTCATAGACCAAAAACAGGTTACTGGGTTGAGTTCTAGGTCTTTCTTGAATCCTTATTAATTCTCTTCGATCTTAAATCAAATCATTGTGGGTACTTCATAAAATTGTCTTCAGAAACTTTTTGATCTATTTTCAATTTCTCTTTTGAGTAGTTAGGGCACAAACTCGAAGAATTCCTCAATTTCTTCAAATTAATCTTTTATGAGTAGTGGGTCTTCAATTTTTCTTCATAGAATTGTTCCTTTCTTTGTTAGCTTTTGAACGATCCATTTTGCAACTTGATTGGAGTTGAAATCAGTGTCCAAATTTGATGGCGAAGTCATGGCGTTGCTGGTCGTGGGTTACTGGGTCAAGTTGGGTCACGAGTCACGCACGCAGGTTGTGCAATCTTCTGGGCCGCGCCTTTGGATCATGGGTCATAGGCTGGACTGGTTCTGGGTTGTGCCTTTCTAGACTGGCTTGCACGCTCACGTAGGCTAGGCTTCGCCAATTTAGGCTTCCATTGACTGGGCTTTTACGGGTCTGCTTTTAAATAGTCCATTTTCTTGCAGAATATTTTCAGCATTATTTTTCTAATAAAACTAATAAATAAGCAACCAATATATCAAGTAATTGCTATTTATATTTCATCATCAAAATGTATTCCAACAAAGCTCTTGGCCATTGTGTTAATAGTGCAGAAATGAATATCTTATCTACTTGGTAATCACTTCATTATAAGGACTGATCATTCTAGTTTGAAATATTTATTGGAACAATGTAACAGATGCACTTTCTAGGCTTCCTTCAGAGGCTGAAGAAGTAAAGCTTAATCATATTTCGATGTTACTACCACGTTGGATTGAAAAAGTAATCTAGATTTATGAGGGGGATGATCAATTACAACCCATCTTAACAAGTCTTGTTATGGATTCAAATAGTCAGCCAGGGTGTGCATTGAGCAATGGGGTATTAAGATATAATGGTAGAATAGTAGTGGGAAAACAAGGGGCCTTAAGGAAACAAATTGTTCAGCACTTGCACGATCCAAGGGTAGGAGGACACTTAGGGATCTCAAACACACTTAAACACATCCAACGATAATTTTATTAGCCCGCTATGAAATAGATGGTAACTACTTGTGTTTCTAAATGTGATATCTAATTAGAGATATAAGTCAAGAAAAGTACCATACCCAAGATTGTTATAGCCATTACCATTTCCTGGACAAGCGTGGCAAGAGGTTAGTATGGATTTTATTAAAGGATTACTAAGAAGTGAAGGAAAAGATACCCTTTTGGTAGTAGTGGATCGTTTCACCAAATATGCTCATTTCATGGGATTGAGTCACCTTTTTTCTACTTCTCAAGTGGTCGTACTTTTCATGGATGGTGTAAGGAAACTACATGGTAATCCTTCCATAATTATGAGCGATCGAGATGCTTTATTTATTAGTAAATTTTGGAAAGAGTTATTAAGGATCTTAGGGATTAATCTCCATCGTAGCACAACTTACCATCCATAAACTGACGGTCAAACAAAAAGGGTTAATCAATGTTTTGAGTAATATCTGAGGTGTTCTAGTAGGGAGAGGCCAAAATAATGGCATTCCTGGCTAGCATTAGCGGAGTGGTGGTATAATAACAACTATCACTTTTTTCAATGACCCCCTTTGAAGCCTTGTATGGGTATAAACTGTGCCAGCCTTGTTATCACAATTTTGGGCATGCTCAAGATAATTATGTTAGAGATTTTTTATATGAATGTGTTCAGAGGGTGAAATTGATCAAGTCTCATCTACAAGAAAGTCAAGCTTAAATGGAAGCTTATGCCAACTAGAAGAGAATAGAACATGAGTTTGCTATTGGCAATTTAGTATATTTGAAGATTTAGGCTTACCGTCAATACTCATTATCCCAGATAAGAGATCATAAGATGTCTCCTTGCTATTATGGTTCTTTTATGATCACGCAAAGGGTGGGGAAGGTAGCATATAAGTTAACCTTACCTCTTGATGCTACAATTCACCCTACCTTTCATGTGTCATAGTTGAAAAAGGCTATTGATAGAAAATGTAAGATGTATCTAGGAGTTCCATTGATTGATGGAGAAGGCAGATTCCTACCAAAACCGATCGAAGTGTTGGATCATCACATTGTTAGAAAAGAAGATGAACCAAGCATAGATCTTTTGATTTAGTGGTTCGACCATCCAAAGTGTAATCCTACTTAGGAAGATTTGGAATATATCTAAAGACAATTTCCAATATTTACATCAATCCTTGAGGCCAAGGATTTTGTGGAGGGGTAGGTATTGTCATGAGCAAGGTGTTTAAGAAAGGGCAAAAGAGGAATTGTGTGGGCCTTTTACTAATACGTTGCGTTGAATAAAAGGGCAAAGGAGTCTTTTTTGACTTAGGGTAACAGGAGAAAAGAGGCAGTTACAATGTAGCCAGCATCTAGAGAATTCTACAGCTTGCATTACTATTATGGTGAGTCTGGTTTATGATCTAGTCTTGGAACGTTTTCTTGTTCTTGTGTTTGTATTTTTGATTGTGAACTTGGTTGTGGGGTATTGAGGCTTTGGATGATTTTAGGCTATTATTCTATTGGATTTTTAGGAGAAATCCTAGTTATCTCTTCATTAGAATTTCTTTGTTCTTACAACTTTCCTGCTTTTTCTTTTTTATTTTCTTCCCTTCCTATTTTCTTCCTGAATCATGAAATTGATGGACTCAATATATATATATATTGCAAAAAGTATTACATAAAAGATGATTTCGTTAATTTAATGCTTTAAAATTTTAAGTTAAATTTGTGTCTTCTTTTTTCATGATATTAGAGTCAAAACCTTTTCTTAACATCCTAATAGATTTGGATAAACAAAATTCACCTACAAAATAGCATTACAATGTGGATCTCCAAACTTACATTGCCATGAGGGTACATGTTGTGATATGAATGATTAGTTTTATATTATTAAGAAATTCATTGAAAATTTTGGTTCAGTCTTCTGCTCCTCACTTATGAATAAAAGTTCTTGCAGGAAGTACTAACTTACACTATAGTAAGGGGACATGTTAAGTACTACATAGAAAATATAAAAATTATAAAGGTAATATATAAAAAACAACTTTTTTGACTGAATATTTTAAGATTTTAAGTTAAATATAAATAGTTCTTTATGAAATTATAAAATATAATACCAACCGACTCACTAAGTATGTTATTTTAGCATTTGAAGTATTAAAGAATATAGAGTTCTTACTATTTCAGTAATGTCTCAAAAGAGAAGGAACAAAAAAAAAAGAGGGGAAATTCTTAACATGAGTTATGCTCCCATGTTAAGTTTAAGCAGGTATTTTGCGTCTTATACACAGTTTTAATGAATACAAGTAGTTGTGTCCATCCAGTGACATGTACCAAATCCGTCTATGCTCATTCTCAAACTCCCTCACATTTTGTGCATACATCTATAAGAAGAAGCAAAAGCAATCACCTTACCAATTACGCTAATTAACAACCTGAGATTAAGTGTTTTTCATGTCACAACATTCATAAGGTTGTTAAAGAAAGACCACTTGCACACATAAGATAGCTACAAGTCCTAAAAAGCACTCAACCATGTAGAGAGAAGTGACAAGAGCATCCCATGTTTCTGCAAAGAGAGACCTTTCTTCAAGCGTGGGACCTCACTGACCAAGCTTGCTTGCAACTGATCAAGTATTTAATGTTTACATGTAATCTTTGTCTAACCAGATTTGCTTCCATGTACTTGGCCAAGGCTGTTATAAAACCATATACTCAACCAAAACATTGTAATGGAAAGAAACCCTTTGTAGGATAGTTGAAGCAATGTTATGTTCTATGTAGTGTTGTAGCAACACTCTTGGCCCTACGATTATAGTTTCTTAAACTAATTTTGCTGTTCTTATTTTAATTTAATGTAAATCTTGTTTGTTAGTGTTTATGTCTATGTTAATGTGTTTATTACCTTTAGCCGTGTTTGGTTTCTTCCTTTTATAGATTTCTTTCAAAGGTCATATCTAAATTTCAACTCTAGTATCAATAGTTAACAAATTTCAAGTCGTAATTTTACAAGCTGACTGGGAAAGTTTGGAGTTAGGGGGTTGAAAGAGCAAGTCTCCGTTAACGCCTCAAGCTCCTACCCTAGCGTTAGGCCCATCTTCTCTGAGCTTCAACATAGTGTAGGTAGTTGACCCCGCTAAGGCCCCAAGGACAAGTGCCACCATGTATATTCAAAATCCCTTCTGATTTCCTGATGCAGTGGCAGAACCCAATAGTTGGTACGGGATTCATTGATGCCCCAGGCGTAGTCCAGCTAAAAGAACCACACCTTCAATGTATCCTAATTAAGAAGAAAGTAGTTGCTGACCCTGCTACAATTTCTATACCAGCCATTTCTTCCACCTACCAAGGAATCCTCACGTGTGAGAAATGTAGAAACTGATAAGCTGGGATTTGGATAAAACGTTCTTCACTAAAACATAAACCAAGCTTACAATATCAACAAAGAGTAACGAAGAATTTGTGCTTCATTGTTTTTAATGGATACAAGAAAGAAATCAAAGAATGCTATTCTATCTATAGGCAAGTGAGAATGGATGCTAAATTCCTGATCTTGATCATCCAATTAGCGTCTTGCAGCTTGCCTGGGTGAGTCATCCTCCTTAACGGTCTCATACGTGAGGATGGGTTGGAAAATGTGTTCTGGTAGTGTAGGCGTGCCGGGGGAAATGGAGAAGCTTCTACCGTGAGTCATTATCATCTTCTCACTAACCTTGGGGTCTTAGACTTCTATTGGCCACAAGCTTGAGGTTGGTTGTTGAGGATCCTGACGTGGATGACCCGGTGAAAAGATAACTCGTAAGCATGGATTTGATGACTCACGGTAGAAGCTTCTCCGTACGCCTACACTGCCAGCACACATATTCCAACCCATCAAATCCACGCTTCTACCGTGAGTCATCAAATCCACGCTTATGCGGTATCCTTCCACCGGTTCATCCACGTCTGGATCCTCAACAACTACCCTCAAGCTTGTGGCCAATAGAAGTCTAAGACCCCAAGTTTAGAGAGAAGATGATAATGTTGATAAATGTTCAATGGTTTGACAATAACATCAGCCAATAGCAGCTTTCTATTGTGGTTGTTACGGTGCATGCCTAAACTAACTTAATAAATGAACTAGGAAAGAAATATCATGGAGAGTCATGTCCAAATAATTCAATTTGCCAATGAATTGCTAATAATTAAGAATATCTCCAAGAAGAGGATCATCAATATTAAGACAAACGAACAAACCTACTAATCATATTGAACAATGGTAAGAAGCAAATTAGTTTCCATTGGATTCTCAAGTTGTTTAACCCACCTCAAAAACTAATTCTAATATATGCTTTTTCTGACTAATATGAATACCATGGTTGTCTCTAAGAATCTTAATACCAAGAAAATATTTGAGCTCATTAAGTTCTTTGATATGAAAGAGAGAATGTAAGTGATGAATCAGTTCTAATATGTGTATTTAATTTTGATATATTTGCACTAACAGATTACATAAAGACAGAGAGAGTTATTAAAACATCATATTCTCATTATGGTCCAACTCCACGTATGAATGAAGTACATAATCAGACCTTTTGTTTTAATATTGCCATAGTCGAAATGAGATAAATTTTCACAATAGATTTATAGACGTAGCATATACTTCTTTAACTTTTGCCCCATTAGAACTTCTTTTGAAGATCTTTAACAATCTTCTTGTCAAGTTGGAAGGCCTTGGCGAGAACATTGGGATCAATGGGAGGATCAGATCCAAAAACAGCATTGGCAATAGTGATGACCCCAGCGTTTTGGCTGCTCAATCCAGCAAAGGCAACAGCATTGGTGTGTCCCACGTTGAACTGGAAGTGAATGAGACCGATTGGGAAGACAAAGACATCTCCCTTGTTTAGAACCTTGGTAAAAAGGCGGTTTTCTCCGTTTGCTAGGTTGGATGTGACAAAACCAACTTCGAGAGTACCCTCTGCGACCAGTAGAATCTCAGTTCCACGGGGGTGGGTGTGGGGAGGGTTCTGGCCATATGGTGCATAGTCGATACGGACTAGAGATATGCCAAGGGTGTTGAGACCTGCGATTCTATCTACGTTCACAGTAGTGACATTCGACCCAACTCGATTGCCCGTGTCTCCGGCGTTTTGGAGCCCTGAGGTGAAAAAGTCTTCTGCCTTGACAAGCTCAGGATCCTTACAGAATTTGCCATTCACGAACACTGCATGAAAGACATTGACATATTCATAATAAGAAAGCAATTTATGAGGGTCTTGCTTTACTTAACTTGACAACCTTTGTTAAGCAGGATCTTGATAAATGAATGATAAAATACAAGTGTATACCTCCATTCTTGGGCTCGTCAATTGCTACACAAAAGTCCTGAAGTGGGCTAGGATCATAGGCAGAGACAAAGGAGGATGTCAGTGCCGAGAGGGCAACAGTTACAAGGAAACAGACTACTTTCGCCATTTCTAAGTGTTTAACTTCTTTTGAATGATCTTGTTTTGGTAATGGGTGAGAAATTATCTCCCAGAACATCTGTATTTATAGTTAACAACCATTGAATTGGTCCATGGTTAGTGTCAAGTTTAATAGCTCAGGTCTTGAGTAGTTACCTATTTAATACGGCAAGGGCGAAGCTCTTCAACCACTACAGCAGACTTTCAACCTTGTGTGGTTTTTCTTCTCGAGCTTTTCGTTATCTCCAGACGATTTCTTCTCTGATGCCCAACAAATTTTCACAAGCGCCCTTTCTTTTTTCAGTTGGGCCTTGTCACTTCAGTAACGTGAAATTTGTAAAGGAGCTATGGTCTATCGACGATGCGAATATTGAGATCTAGATGCTGAAGCTGTCAAGTAGAGAAACGAAGATTGAGTAAAGAAAAGAAGAAAGAAAAACTCTTTCGTTCCCTTCGCTCTTCCATTGCCACTTGATCACACCTAATTGTTGTTGGAATGCCGGCACGGTGGGTGACAATTGATATCTTTGCCAAAAAAAAAGAAAGAAAGAAAAGAAAATAAGATATACTAACACGCTCTCATATAAAAAAGTTTATTTAGCAGTTCGGAATATTAATGCAATTATGGGACTCTTACTTTCTTTTAATCATTTCCTTTTTCCTTTCTCTTTTTACATATAGTTCTGGAGGCATCTTGCTTGAGCATAATGGGCTATGTAAAATATCCAAAGCCACGTTAGTTACGTCTACAATTATTGGTCTCCAAGTCAGAAAACAAATGTATTGGAAAAGTTCAAGTAATTGAAAATCGTTTATGACTTCTGCTTCTCTGTAACAAAGCTTTGAGCGCAAGATCAATATATTTCTGGTGGTACATCATAATCTTGTTGACTAATGGAATTAATATCAAGAATTTTAATGCTAGTGGTAATTAATGAAATTACCATCTTATGTAATCCACATATATGTTATCACCTTATCTATGCAGAAATTGTCCTGTAAGAAGTCTCCTCTTCTCTTTTTCTTTGTTTGAAATTCAACCGATGATCATCTTGGTGGACTATGTGATGAACACATCTAGCTTCCAATCGAGACAGTCCCAAGAGATTTGTAATATAACCCACGAGAAACCAGAAAAAAGAAAAAGACAGAAGGAAGAAGATAAAAACAAGTGTATGTTCCAAAAAATGATGATTGTTGAGTCATTGTCATTATGGAAGATGTTCACAGATACGTCCTTGCATCCATCGTTGAATATATTAAAAAAAAATTAAAGTCCAACTAAAAAGTTAATTCATGAGTTGGAATGAGATTTGTGCATTTAAACTTCACCAAGGGGTATATATTTTGTATGTGAAACTTTTGTCTTTTTTATTCTTGTATTCTAAATATACATTAAACTTAAGGTTGATTGAAGTGGAATAGATGTTTTCCTACACATAGACCCTATTTTAAAGGCTCAAAATTGAACCAAAGTTTAATGAGAGGAAAACATCAAACTGCTACTTGACATAGTCTCGATAGACTTCTAATGTCACCCAAAAGAAAGAACAAAATATTTAGAAAGAAGCAACTACTCCAAAAAAATTATAACTGGTGATTGGTTGTCATGATGGAAGATGATTTTTGATTTGCAACTTAATAACGAGGAGAGAGAGGCAATATAGGCAAAGTTCTAGGTGAAGCATGGCAACCTTTTAAAACACTCAATTTCATCTACCATTAAAGAGCTATTGCATGTGCTAAAATTTGACTTATGAAAGAACGGAGAAGAGGATCGACAATGGAAAACTAGTTTCACTTGAAAAAAAGAAGAAAATGAAGAAAAAATAAAATTGTGATTTTTATTGAAAATTTTTCTAATTGATTTACAACAATTGAATTTATGCAATTTATATACAATTGCAATGAATAAAGAAAGGAAAGAATTAATCAAAAATTTTACAAAGAATTAAGACTAGATTTGGACAAAATTTGGTGACAACGGCAACTAAATTCTTAGAGGCAAACAAACAGGTTCGTGTGGTGACGTGGGCTTGGGGCTAACATGATTGTTGACATGGCGAACATAATGGAAACACATAGGGCATGAGGATTACATGGTTTCTAACATTCCCTTGCAAATTGAAAGGAGTTTGTCTATCAACTTCTAGCTCGAAAATATAGGAATTTCTCTAAAAGAAGTGGGTTGACACGTGGGTGGCTCCCATTTTTGTGAGGGGGAGGGATTTGCCCATAACTTGACTCGATGTTTCCTTGGGTGAAATTTGGCAATCAATTGCTTTGCATGGTGCGTTAGCGTTTCAGTTTCTTCTTTTTCCACCGACATGGAATTGGAGCATCACTGTCAGGCGTGGCCGCTAGACATTGTAATGCCCGAAGATGAAGCCTCCTCTGGTCTTGAGTTCGTCTTTGAGATGGAAGTTACACTTATCTGCGTTCATGACTTTGGAGGCCACAGCGGCAACTTGCAACTTGATACCGTGAACAGGGAGACATTCCGGAGAACGTTCCGTGTGAAGCATGACGATCTTTCGAATGAAAGTACGGCGAGGTCTACTGTATCCAACATGCTTTACGATTTGTCTTTCCATCCGGACATTCAAGTTTTCATGATAAGCAAAATCTTGGATTGTGCCGGTGACATGCTGAGACAGAAATACTATGCAGGTCGCAAGGTTCTGAGGATGTGCGTGGCTATTGAGGTCACGCACGAAGAACCTGATTCCTTGGACGCTTATGCTCTAGGGTTGCCCGTCGACGAACAGGTTTACGGGTTGGTACCGGCGAGCAAGTCTGCCATAGAAGCGTTGGAGAAGATGAAGATTGAAGACACCACTGAGGCATGTACCATCTGTTTGGAAGACTTTCATGGTTCGGCCGCCGCTCGCATGCCCTGCTTGCTCCTATTTCATCACAAGTGCATCGTTAACTGGCTGCAGACAAGTAATTTTTGCCCGTTGTGTCGGCTAGAGTTGGCTGGCCGTGAATGAGCAACAAATTACAAACTTCGACAAGGCTTTCCGTGACTTCATTATAAATTTTTGTTCAGAGGGAAGAGAACTGGTTTATTTATTTATTTTAGCTCATACAATCATTTATATATCTTTTGAGTATCAAACTCAAGATTAAAAGGTTTTTCACCTATTCTTACATTTTTAAGATGTCAAATTTAGAACTAAGAAGTGTTAAGCAATTCTTAAGTTTGATGTTTATCAACTGAATCTTTCTTCTTTCGGAATGGGAAATTTTGTACTTCTTAAGTCCATAAATTGCAATGTTCTGCGGAGTAACTATTAAGTCATTAACAATATAAGTTACAATACTTCTACAACCTATCCTCGTGAATAGAAAGCACAATAAATGGCAAGCAGAGTTTGATGAGAACCAGGAGGCCTGGAGTGCTTCTATTTACAGTCGGTACAAATCAGTTCTATACAATGTTCTTAATATTTACATTCCTGAATTACATAAACCGAGAAAATAAATAAAACAAAAGCATCAAATGGGCCCAAAACAACAAGTACATGGCCCCAATAAAATCAAACCTAGTCTACAATACTTAAATTAGAGCAGGAAAAACTACATGGGATATGCAACATCTGAATTGGCCGGGAGAGAGGTCAATGTTATTCCATAGAAGAGAATAATTCGATGAACAACAATAGAATTACACTAATCTGCTAATGCAATTTGCAAGTCTCCGAAACCTTTTTTTTTTTAATTTCTTTGATTTGTGAATGTCATTGAGAGATCAATATAACTAAACCCACAACTGACATTCAAAATATCTTGGTTGATCACTCCAAGTTATGAAAAGTCAACTATAACTTTTACCGTAATAGTTAAACCAGCATGCGGTTCCAGAGGCACCAGGCCGATTCTCTTCGAGTCACACGAAACCATAAATCAGTTTTGTTCTGTAATCAACAAGCCAGCGTGATATTTGAATGAAATTTTTTAAGAAATAGACCACACAAAGATTGAGATCCTTGATAATGAGAAGAAATAAACATTTTAAACCCACAGCGAGATTTGTGTAGGACTTTACCTCCTTTATTTTGTTCATTGAACTCCCCTGCAAGTCATTGAGTTCAGCGAGTTCAACGATCTTTATTTTGTTCACTGAAACATGTCAAATCAGGATGTAACTGTAATAGGCTTTTTTGTGTTAACAAGTAATGTATCTCCTATATTGTGTAAGGAATGATCTTTGTATCAGGTTTAAACATGAAATATGGCTCTCCAGCTCTTAGGCTGGTTTTTTAAATGGAGAAATACAATTTTTAACATGGTGTCAAAGCAGTTTTTCTCTTAGGATCTATGAGATATGGCAACCTACACAAGTATATATTATGGTAAGAAGGCATGTTAACAAGTATCATTAAAAAATAATTATTGGATGGAGTTTATTCTAACATAGTATTAGAGTTGTTAATGAGTATGCATGTCATATATTACTAATAAATGATCATTGAGTAAAGTTTAAATATAAAAAATATTTCTCAATTCTTGAACCAACTTTAAGGTTAGAAAATTGAACCTTTTAATAATTTCAACCCTACCTTTGAGATATTGAGGAGCATTGAGTTTTCAGGCCCTAACCTCATATTGGGAAGAATCATAATTTATGACTTAATTAGAAGATGCTTCTATATAGATTTATAAAAATTTATAAAGTTTAAGTTACAAAAATGGGGGAAGTACAATATGATATAGATCGAGGCCAAAATGTATTTATTTCTTCTCTTCCCTTGCAGATATATCTTACAAATGGTAGACAAAGCAAGCAAACTATAATTTGTTATTTATTTTTACATGCACCCAAACTCACATATCTGGATGTCAAATTTTAAAATAATAGAAATTAAAACAAAAATGTCTACAAAATATTGGAGAAATTTGTATATAAGAATAACAATACAACAAAATAAAAGGACAAAGAACACAGTGAAGGACTATGAGAGAAAAGTTTGTATATTTGATAATTTTGAAGTACCTATTTATAGTGATCAAAAGATGATATAAATTCTCTTTTAAAACTGTCATATTTTTTAATATTTTGTAACCTTCATATCTTTTAACATTTGGTGTCTTTTGACATTTAGTAACCAACATATCTTTTGACATTTTGTAACCAATTAAGTAAATTATTAGTTTTCTTTTATTGATTGATTCTTATTATAGCAATAGGTTTTAAACAATACTTATTTTCTATTCAGCCAAAACAATAATTACAATTATAGCTTTTACTTATATGTTTATGCTCATGTTATCCAAGTAAATGTCCCATTTTTATTCAATTACTCTCTCCTGTTGTTAGTCTCTTTTAAAGCGGTCTAAACACTAAATGCTTATTAAAAAAGATAAATCGGTGTCTTTCTACAAGGAAGTTTTACTTTTAACCACTTAATAAGATAGATTTCAGATTTGGGGTTTTTCTGCGTTTAGGTTGTCAAGAACTGTCAAAAAATTTGAACATGATAAGGTCTATCCCATTATCCGAGGACTAGATAGTCAAGATGGGCTTGTGCTTTTGGTGTTTCTTAATACATCTTCTATTATTGTTAGGATTTTTAGATAATTAGATTTTATTTTATTATTTATTTTAAATAAAACCCAGGTTTAAAATATTCAAAACTTTGTAAGGTTAGGAATCTAAAACTCAATCAATGTAGGAATATGAAACTCAAACGTTTTAAAAATCCAAAACCTACTCGGATTGGATTATCCAACAAAAGTAAAAAACATAAGAAATGACGCCGAGCGCAACTTCAACTTTCTAAATTCCTTAGTTTCCCTTTCTTATTCCTAAGATACGGAAAGACATATCTTGTTAGGTTCAGAGTTTCTTCTTGTTCCACCGACATGGAATTGGAGCACTACTGTTATGCGTGGCCGATAGAAGGGGAAATGCCCGACCAAGAAGCCTCCTCTGGCCATGAGTTCATTGTCAAGATGGAAGTTACGCATTCTTATGTTCTTAAGGATGAAGACGACAGGGGGGACTTGCAACTTTATACCGGGGATACATTGACACTCCAGGAAATGTTCCAGGTGAAGTAGGACAATCTTTTGAATGAAAGTACGGCGAGTTTTACCATTTCTGACATGCTTTCCACATTGTCAGTGCCCTTGCACATTCAAGATTTTATGGTAAGCAAAATCTTGGATTGCGCCGGTGACATGGTGAGACGAAAACATTGCGTAGGTGACATGGTTCTAGGGATGTGTGTTGTTATTGAGGTCACGCATGAAGAATCTGATCCCTTAAACACTTATGTTCTAGGGTTGCCTGTCGGCGATTAGGTCTGTGGGTTGGTACTGGCGAGCAAGTCTGCCATAGAAGCATTAGAGAAGGTGAAGATTGAAGAAACCATGGAGGTGTGTACCATCTGTTTAGAAGATCTTCAAGGGTTAGCCGCCGCTTGCATGCCTTATGTTCGAACATGAGTTGCTGCCACATCAAATGCCACATCACCATCCCTGACAACGGGGTTAGAGACGGCTTTACACAACCTCCCCTACAGCCTTAGCACTAAACACAACTGCACAGAAGCTACACACACGACAGGGACATCCCATTCCAGCTCCCATTTGAACTCTATTTAGAGAACATAATACCTTCATTGTAAATCATCACGAGAATAATTTCTCCTAGAAAACCTTTGTATTTGGTTTACTTGTTAATGAGAATAGCAAGATTCACCCATTTTATGTGTTGAGCTTTACATCTTTACATGGTATTAGAGCCAAGTTGTGAGAAGTTGCGATTTTCTCTACAAAATCACACTCCATACCTTTTGGTTTTTTTATCCACCTCCAAACACACTTTTGCACTTCATAAATGTTTTGCTTTCGGCCTTTTCTGTGCTGCTTTTCATCATTTTCGGCCACAGAATCATACTTTCCATTTTATTTCTCTTCTTTGGCATACGCAAAACCACTCTACAACAGTTTCCAACTCCTTGCTCAATATGATGCCCTTTTCCTTCATAAATGGTGTTTGCAAGCAAGACAACATCGTCATACCTTGTGTCCTAAATTGCCCCAAACAAAATAGCTTCGTCACACTTTGTGCCCTAACTTGAGCAATATGACATTGTTTGACTTTCTTGCCCTAATTCACCCAAGTAGAAATGACTTCGTTGGAATTCTATGCCTTGACTTACCTGAACAGAAAAATGACGTTTGAACGTTATGCCCTAACCCATGGTTAACGATTGTTCCATTCGCACCGGCAGCCAGTCCAGTGGCATTCTGCCCTATGTGCTGCCACACCAAAGCTACATGAGACAAAATGCTCCTTCCTTTGAGCTGCCTTCAACCCACCAAACTCCGCCACGAGTTACCATTCCTCCGAGTTTGAATGAGTAAGAAATAAAAACCCGGGTTTGGGTTGAACCTGACTTCGTTGACCCACTCTATTTACCCACTAGAGACATTAATTCTCTCACCCTAATGACCCTAAAATTGACTGGAAGCTCAAATCACGTTGTCTGGTATGAAACTATGGTGATTTCCCTGTCCATCAAGAACAAACTTGTCTTCATTGATGGATCCTACTTAAAATTGAAGGTTGGGTCACCTCTTTTGCCGTTTTAAAAGCACTGCAATCAAGTCTGTTGAGGTTGGATTTTGAACTCCATCTTCGAGGAGCTTCACGATGGGTTGATTTACACCCGTTCCGTCGTGAAATTGTGGGCAAAGCTCTATGCCCATTACAATCAGGTGGATCCAAGTTAGATCTATGACTTGATTACCTAATTCTAGCACATTCGGCAAGGGGGAAACTCCATTTCTATCTACTTTGGCCACCTCCAACAACTTTGGGAGGAATACGAGTCCATTATGGAGCTTGATTCACCGAAGATGCTCACATTCCCACCATGGATTCGCCACTAAGAAACCTTAAAATTCTAACAATTTATGCACAACCTTGATTTTGTCTATTTGGCCATCTAAGACCAAATTTTCATGATGCATCCACTTCTCGACGTGCTTAAGGCCTATTCCATTCCAAACAAGGCCAAGTATCACTAGATAGTAGGGAAGATGACCGCTAATTTCAGCTTTATTGTAATGAAATCCTCGTTTGACACAACAAACTTGGCTCCCCGCTCAGGACTTGTTGCAGTAGGGCAAACTATTGGGATGACTTACGTTTAGTCAGCGCTGATCAAGAGCAATGCATTGTTCTCACTTAAAGTTGTGTAGAACGACCAGTCATTTTGGCATTACAACAACAACAAGTCATTTAGGGCAAACGATACGTCATTTAGGGTGGCTAAAAACTACCAAATTTGTGGGATGATAAACCACACCTGGGAAAATTGTTATCACCTTACTCGTCCTTAGTGTGATTATTGTAAGAATTATAGGCATGAGCACAAAGAACGCTACAAATTGAACAGAGTTCCTCCAAGGCATAAGAACTACAAAGAAGAGGCAAAGGCCTGATGATTCGGATTAAGTCTTCATCACGAAGACAGACTACCAGCAATTCATGAAATTTGTCAAAGATTGGGTGGAATGAGAAATGAGTTTTATTTCTTTGTTGCAGAATCCACTAGAAAAGCCCTAGCCATATCTAGAACTTCAAGTCCACATTTTTTAAACTCTTTATTGAGTTGTACTACTTTTGATTTCAAACTTTGGCGTTGTCATTTTGGACACATGTCAGATGCAAAATTTAAATTTATTAAAGAACTTCCTTTTCAAAGTTCCTCTCTTGATGAATGTTGTGACATTTGCCCATTTACGAAACAAACTTACAATCCTTTTCCAACGCACAATCACACAACGCAACAACTCATTGACCTGATACACGTTGATGTTTAAGGACCATATCGGACTCCCAATCATAATGGATCAAGGTATTTTCTCACCATTGTGGATGATTTTTCATGAGGAACATGGATGTTCCTTATGAAAGCAAAGGACAAAACTTTTCTAAAAATAGAAAAGTTTCTAAATCTTGTCAAGAATTAGTTTTACACTGAAGTTAAACACATCTCAACTGACAATACCCTCGATTTTTTCAATCATAATACTAGACAACTTTTTTCATCTAGGAGCATCACACATGATAGCTTGTGTGTGCATACTCCTCAACAAAATGGTATTGTAGAGCGCAAACATCGTCATGTCTTGGATGTTGCATGAGCGCTAAAGTTCTAGAGTCACCTTCCCATCAAATTTTGGGGAAAATGTTTCTCACCGCCACATATCTCATCAATAAAATGCCATCATCTGTTTTAGATGGGGTCAAACCCTATAAGACATTATTTGGGAAATCACCCAAAATCTCTTATCTTAGGGTTTTTGGATGTCTATACTATTCCACCATTATTAGGCCCAAAGACAAATTCATTCCATGAGCGACACTTTGGATTTTCATGGGATATGCATCCAGTCAAAAAGGTTATTGACTTTATAACCTTGAAACTCATCATTTCTTTGTTAGTAGGGATGTTAAGTTCCATAAGGACACCTTTCCTCTTTCACACAATAGACCGATATCACAGTTTGTTTCCCTTGTCCCATTGACAGATCACGTTGTAAAGGATCTATGATTACATCAACCATTAGCGCCAATTGGCGAATGTTCTGCTTCATCCCCCACTACGGATGAACACATATTTGCTCAATCTAAGCCACTTCCCATACTTTTTCCACATCGTACACTCATACCTCCACCACCATTAACTGAGCCATATGATTTCTTTTCTGATGAGGATGAACCAGAATCTTTACAACCAATAGAGTCATCTGAGCCTTCAGCCACTATAATCCTGAGATGATCCACTAGAGTCTCTCGACCCCTATTTTGGTCAAATGTTTATGTATGCCCTACCATCAATGCTCTTGAAAGCATGTCATCTGAGTATCCACTTTTAGCTTTCATTTCATATGATCACCTCCCATCCATTACCCAAGCCTTTATTGCCTCCATTTCAATTGAAACTGAACTTATCTATCACCATAAGGCAATTTGCGATCCTAGATGTCAAGATGCCATGACACAAGAGATCAAAGCATTAGAGGCAAACAACACTTGGGAAATTGTGAACCTTCCATTTGAGAGAAAAGTTATCAAATGTAAATGAGTTTAAAAGATCAAGTACAATGCTGATGGAATAGTGGAGAAATACAAAGCCTGTCTTATGACTAAGGGTTTCAACCAACAAGAAGGAGTTCACTATCATGATATTTTTGCACTAGTGGTAAAGCATATTACAATACAATGTGCTCTCTCATTAATGGCTCAAAACCATTGGGACATCTACCAGATGGACATTAGCAATGCTTTCCTGTAAGGGGACTTATATGATGAAGTTTACATACGCCCCCCGCCTGGTGATCCATATGAACATAGTGGGAAGGTATGCAAGCTCAAAAGAATTATCTATAAACTTAAGTAAGTTGCTCAACAATGGTATGACAAATTCACCATAACACTATTAATAGCTGGTTTCTATCAATGCATGACACTTTCCTCTTTGTCAAGAAATGAAGTAATCCCATTGTCCTCATAATTTATGTTGATGATATCCTCATTACTAGTAGGGGAATTAATGACATAAAGGAATTAAAGGCACACTTGTATTCCTCCTTCAACATCAAGGACTTGGGAGATCTCAAGTATTTTTTGGGGTTAAGGTCCTGAGAGATGAGAAGGGTCTTCACTTGAGCTAAAGGAAACATATCCTTGAACTGATAGATGAGATGGGGCTTGGTGGTACCAAACTAGTAGACAACCCCATGGACACAAATTTATCCTTAATAACAACTAAGCATGATCAAGGAGCTTGTGTCTTGAGAGATGGTAATATGCTTTTACTAGATCCTTTTAAGTATCAATAACTTATAGGAAAATTGAACTACCTCATAGTCACACACCCAAATATCTCCTATACAGTTCATAATTTAGCTCAGTTCATGCACAAGCCTAAGAAATCCCATTGCGAAGCAATTGTTCGGCTAGTGAGATACTTGAAGAGTTGCCCAGGTATAAGATTACTCATCCCTTTTTCAGGTGGTTATTAGATGCAAGCCTATTGTGACTCCGACTATGCCACATGTAAGGTGGGTCAGAAGTCCTTCACAAGTTTTTGCATCATGCTTAGTGATGCTCTCATTTCTTGGAAAAGTAAAAGGCAAGGGCAGTCTCTAGATCATTTACAAATGCTGAATATCAAGCAATGATATTCACATCATGTGAAATATTGTGGTTACTTGGACTTCTTGAAGACATGGGGATCAACATCCCTCGCCTAATAAACATATTTTGTGACAACAAAGCTACCATGGAACTTGTAGCTAATCCCATGGTACATCAACATACCAAGCATATAGATGTAGACTGTTACTTCATTCATTAGAAGATATGCTAATGAATCATCAAGATCGATCATGTTAGCACCAAGGATCAACTAGCTGACCTTCTAACCAAGGCTTTAGGAGTAAATCAGCATGCTCATCTTCTTTCCAGGCTAGGTGTTATTAATACAAACTAGCCTCCCCTATAGCCTTAGCACTAGATACACCTATAAAAAAGCTACACACGCAATAGGGACACCCCATTCTAAGTCCCATTTGAACTCTATTTAGAGAACATAATACCTTCGTTGTAAATCATCACAGGAACATTTCTCCTAGAAAACCTTTGTATTTGGTTTGCTTGTTAATGAGAATAGCAAGATTCACCCATTTTATGTGCTGAGCTTTTCATCTTTACACACTACTTGCATCTATTTCATCATCAGTGCATCGTTAACTAGCTGGACACAAGCAATTTTTGTCCGATGCGTATGTTCAAGTTGCCTGGCTATGAATGAGCAACGAATCACAAACTTTCTTCCTCAGGGATGGGAAATTTTTACCTTTTGAGTAACTTTTCCGAGATGAAGTTATCATTGCTATGAAGTATTGGCATAATTGATAAAGCATCCTTTCGGGTTAGCCTTAAGAGGCAAGTTTCTTGATGTTGATGTCCTCGACGAAGCTTTCCACTTAGTTCGACGGGCCTCGAAAGATAATAGAACATATAGGAGATGTTCCTTATTCAGCATGATCCAGATGGTATGGAGCACCGTGATTCGGGCGTCAATTGGAACTTTGTCCAAAAATAGTATTACTTTTCTTTGTCACCGATTCTTGAAATCCTTGTCCAGAAGGGATTAGAAATCCTTCCCTGCAATTATTTAATTAGTAGCTTGTATAGTTATGCTATTTCCCTAGAAATAAAAGTGAGTTTTGGATTAAGAGCTCTTGATCATATGATGTAATGGGTCTACTATGTCTAGCTACATTCTATAAACAAGTAGAATCTTTTGCTATAGGAGGACAAGAGATTCCATTTACAACCTCTGAAACATTGTTCTTGACACTGTTAATTCAAAAAAGAACATATTCTATTGAAACATCAATAATTTACTTCAGATGCGTCCCAAAATTTTTTTGTGTTTCTGTATCAATAGGCTTCAATTCACAAATAGAGCAACTTCCAGAGAAAACTCTCAAGCCAGACTAATTTTACCCCCAACCAAAAAAGAAAAAAGAAAAAAGAAAAAAACCAGAAAAAAGAGAGTATTCCAACAGCTGAAGCACATGTAGGACACAGGAATCACAAACTCCAATCATGTATTTCACATAAGTTTGATGTCTTCCAGATTCCCAATATACAAGGACGATGTTTGGACCGACAAAACGTAGACACCAATAAGGTGCTTCAACCTGACATTCATCTATTGATCAGATGCAGTCCCTTGCCCAGTGCCCAGGCTTACCGCACTTGCAACAAGTGCCTGAGGAAGCAGAATCTCCCCCAAACTGAGCAGAAGGATTTGATGAAATGGAACAATTTTTTGCCTAGTGCCCAGGCTTTCCGCACTTGTAACAACTGATTGAGGAAGCATAATCTTCCCCAAACTGAGCAGAAGAATTTGATGGAATGGTGCAATCTTTTGCCCAATGCCCTTCCTTGCCGCACTTAAAGCAGGAAGAACTAGTTCTTACTCCAGAACTGTTGTTGACTATGCTATTCATGTCATTTAAAACCTTGGAGACAGTGACTGTGCGATCAGCTACTACATTATGCTCATTGCACCACCTAAAGAAACCACAAGAACTTCCCTACACAAAAAGGAGATTCTAACCGACTAAAGAAAGTTACTTGCAGAATGTATGTTTCACAAACGCATGTCTTAGAAAATGTATTCAGTAGAAAGGAAGAAAGCAAAATGACAAATACCTGCAAAGGCAAATTTTTATAAGATAGAACCAGAGAAGATGGATTACTATTCATGGTGAAAAAAGTTCATCCTTATTGATAATGGTATCATCCAATTGTGGAATTGCAAACTGTAGACTGACATAATGTTGAACTTCAACTCAAATTGGTTGAATTAAACATGCTTCGGAAGTAGCTTTCACTAAACTTTCAAGCATATCTTTCCATAGTGCCATCTAATTCTCTATCATTAAATGACATGATGTCTTGAAACTTTTACATATTAAACATAAGCTACACAGTAAAAAAATTTCAATTTAAATGTTCCCGAACCAAACAAATCAATTATGGATTTTTTTACCATAATTTATACATATAATCAAATAGCCCATCCGATATCCTACAATTTTGGCCATTTTTTTAGCATAATTAAAAAAAAAAGGAATAGAAGAAGTAACTTTAACTATCATACAGTGAAAAAGAAAATCAATAGCCTCAATAATAAACACCTTATGTTCATGAAAACTCTAGTATTGAATTACATCTTCGAAGTATCCTGAAAAAGAAAATTTTCGTTCTTGATAAGCAGCCTCCAACAACCTGTTAGCTGCATATAATCCAGAATCATGCTTGAGAACAAATTTGACATACACAAGCAGCAAATTTTGACTCGGACAGACAGATACAACGGTATCTTTCTTCTTCTTTCTACGATATAACATGATCATCAGGGCTATAGAAGAAAATCCATCATGTCAGCTGGTTAAAAAGATATGTTTCAATGCAAGCAAAAAGTGCACTTCTTACTATATCAGGTCCAGAGAAAAATATAACAACCAGGAAATTACAGCATAAGAGTGCGACAGCATTATTCCCAACTTAGACTAAAATGCTGAACAATATACATACGGTGCACCAGAAACTCAAAACTGCATAAAATCACGTGTATAACCATTACCTGATTTGCAGGACAGCGATAGAATTGCTGGCCCACATTTTTCCCTGCTTTTGCTGTTAGAATCAAGCAAAAGCCAGCGCCACATGGACAAGGAAGATCGGGAAGCGAAGAATTAGACCAGTAATTTTCTTTCCCACCACCCGTGGTTATGGTTCCAGAAGCATTGTCGCACCACTCAAAGAAACCACAGCCCCCATTTTCCTACGAAAAGAAAGAAATAATTAAAAAAAAAAAACTTTAAAGCTTGCATATTAATTTTGCCAATTGTTTGAACCTCGTTTCCAGTGGTTTGTTGGCAGCTAAACAGAGTAACCATGGCAAATCTGTTTACGAACCTGTCTGAGAGGGCATTTGTAGAACTTTCTGCTCGGATTTTTTTGGGTATTTGCTGTGAGAACCAGACAAGGTCCGTTTCCGCAGGGGCATTGCTTCTTAGGAATCGACAAGTTGCTCTCAAAATTGCTATTACAGCCTCCTCCTCCTCCTCCTCCTACCGCCACTTTGGCATCGCAATCGCGCGCCCAATGGCCAGATTTCTCGCATTTGAAGCACGAAGAAGAACCATAAACGTCGCCGTTTCTGGAAGCGACGGCTTGTCGAGATAGAGGGAGCGCTTTTGACCCCACTTCGTCCCTATAACCCTCTATATGGGATCTCCTCGCAATGTCATCACCGAGCACATTGATTATGACCTGGGACACGTTAAAGGTTGCTTTTAAATTGTCCTCACTTTTGTAATTAATGTTCTATTGTACAGATCCATTAGCAACAGTTCCATTAGATTGGCGACATTGATTTTATTTCTCCTGTTTTTGATCTTTCTTTTCTTTTCTCCCGAACATGAGAATGGAGAATATCGCCTGAAAGGGGGTATATGCTTTGACATCTACGACAAATGACAGCGTTGTGACACCAGCCCCATCTTTGGTTTTTTTCACCATTGATGCCCATTCTTTGACAATGTCAAAGCTCTATCTTCCCCATGTCACAAAGCTCTTGATCGCTGCCCTTGAAGTCTCCATCTTTTACGTCAGACAAGCCTATGGGCTATCAGATTCATCCAGAAGAGAAAAACAAAAGACATTACATTGGACTGGCCAGTGTAAAGTCTGCATCTTTCCATTTCTTAATTGATTAGAAACACACATTTCATGGTTTGTTCATCATCAACGGACGACCTAGAGTCCGAATCAAAGATGGTAAAAATAGAAAATATTCGTCAACAAAAGCAGATATCTTCCCCGGAAAAAAAATAAAAAAATAGAGGCTGCATTTCGGTCGCATGTCAGCTCTGCACGTTTCTTGTACATGTTTAATTATATGTACACAGATAAGCTAGCCAACAAATTCCGCAAGTGGTTTCGGGGCTGACGTATCTAGGTACATCAAGTAAACAACTCCCGACACTCTTCTTTAAATGTCAATAAACGTCGCCTTCATATATTTAATTTTGATACTTCTAAGGTAGAAGATCACATAAAAACAGAGAAAGTTCCTAAACATCATGTTCTTATTATGGTCCAACTCTACATAGAGAGAGGTTCATAACCAAATCTTTTATTTTAATAGTAGTTTTGCACTCCCACTAGAACTTCTTCTGAAGATATTCAACGATATTTTTGTCAAGTTGGAAGGCCTTGGCGAGCACATTAGGATCAATGGGAGGATCAGATCCAAAAACAGCATTGGCAATGGTGATAACCCCAAAGTTTTGGCTGCTCAATCCAGCAAAGGCAACAGCATTAGTGTGTCCGACGTTGACCTGGAAGTGAATGAGACCGATTGGGAAGACAAAGACATCTCCCTTGTTTAGAACCTTGGTGAAAAGGCGGTTTTCTCCGTTTGCTAGGTTGGATGTGACAAAACCAACTTCCAGAGTACCCTCTGCGACTACTAGAATCTCAGTTCCACGAGGGTGGGTGTGGGGAGGGTTTTGGCCATATGGTGCATAGTCGATGCGGACAAGAGATATGCCGAGGGTGTTGAGACCTGCGATTCTATCTACGTTAACAGCAGTGACATTTGACCCAACTGGATTGCCCGTGTCTCCGGCGTTTTGGAGCCCTGAGGTGAAAAAGTCTTCTGCCTTGACAAGCTCAGGATCCTTGCAGAATTTGCCATTCACGAACACTGAAGGGAAGACATTGAGATATTCATTATAAGAAGGTAATTTATGAGGGTGTTGCTTTTCTTAACTCGACAACCTTAGTTAAGCAGGAGCTTGATAAATGAACGAGTAAATACAAGTATATACCTCCATTCTTGGGCTCGTCAACTGCGACACAGAAGTCCTGAAGTGGGCTAGGATCGTAGGCAGAGACAAAGGAGGATGTCAGTGCCAAGACGGCTACAATTGCTAGGAAACAGACTCCTTTCGCCATTTCTAAGTGTTTAACTTCTGTTCAATGATCTTGTGTTGGTAATGGGTGAGGAAGTATGTCCCGGAACATCTATATTTATAGTTAACAGCCATTGAGCAGGTCTATGGCTCAGCCAAGGTTAACACAAGAAGTCTTTAGTGGTTACCCATTTAATATGACAAGGAAGAAGTCCTCAACCACTAGGGCAGACTTTCAACATTGTCTGGTTTGTTCTTCTCGAGCCTTTTCTTCTCTCCAGACGGACTTCTTCTTCTTATGCTTAACAAATTTTGACAAATGCCCATGTTTTTGTTTTTTTATTTTAATTGGGTTATGCCTCTTCAGTAACGCGACATATTTGTAAAGGAGATTTGGTCAGGCGACGACGGAAAGTTGACATCTAGATGCTGAAGCTGTCTAATGGTGCAATTTGGAATAAGAAAACTTAACTATCAAGAATAGAAACAAAGATCGAGTAAAAGAAAAGAAGAAAGAAAAACTCTTCCATTCTCACTTGATCACACTTGGTGGTTGTACGCATTGCAGTAGGTAATGAACAATAAGAACAAATGTAAATAAATATCCAAAGCCACGTCAGTTACGTGTACAATTATTGTCTCCAAGTCAAAAAAACATATGTATTTGAAAAGGTCGAGTGATTGGAAATCGTTCAATGGTTTCTGCATCTCGGTAACAAAGCTTTAAGCGGCAAGATATCTATATTTCTGACGTTACATGATAATGGCATTTACTAATTGAATTCATGTGATCAATATGAATGGTGGTGGAAATTAATGAAGTGACCTTCTTGTGTAATCCACTCAGATAATCTATCCAGAACTTCTCTAGTAAGAAGTCTCTTTTTCTATTTTTCTTTGGATGAAATTCAACTGATGATCATATTTACTTTGCTGACAACCACTAAGTGTGAAATTATACCACCCCGTGAATGAAAAGCACCCTATCAATTCGTGGTATTCATGGGGACCTAGGTTCTCTCCGCAACTAGATAAATCTTGATGGACTATGTGATTAACACATCTACCTTCAAATTTAGACAATCCCAAGAGACTTGTAATATAAACTAGAAGAAACCAAAAATAAAAAATAATAATAATAACAAAAAGACACATTTGTTCAAAAAAATGATAATTGTTGAGTCATTGTCATAAAATCTAAAATTTGATGAAAAAAATAATTTACAAGTTGGAATGATATTTTTGACATTTAAACATCATTAAAGGATTATATATTTTTTATGTAAAACTTCTATCCTACAATATTCTCTCATATATTAATCATACCTTATGCTTAGGGTTAAGTGAAGTAGAATAGAAAATTCCCTATATGTAGAGAATATTCTACGGACTCAAAGTTGAATGGCTCTTTAATTAATGATCTTAGACTTTAATATTATATTAAAGATATTCAAATTTTTGTATAAGAATCATATATCTAATTGAAGAGATATTTTTTACATTTAAATATTGGATATGTTTCTAATAGAATATGATTGTTTGTAATCTGTAACTTGATAATCCAAAGAGGGAGGCATCTCAAGAGAATTCCCACGTGAAACATGACAATCTTTTGAATGAAAACACTTAATTTTATTTGTCATTAAACACCTACTATTTTCACTGAAATTTGACTTCATAGTTAATAATATGGACCATTTTAATTTTTCCTTAGGGGTGAAAGTTGTGCTTGCTTTGCATGGGGTTGTTGTTTCCACCAAGACATAATCAACACGTGCTTGCATCAAAGTCAATGCCTTCCCCTATGGCCTTGGCATAAAGCTTTCTAGCTTGATAGTTAATCCTTTGCCAATTTCACTCTCCAATATTACTTTCTTGGTCACACCGATCAGTTTAGCCAGAGAACAAGCTCTCTCAAGCTAGTGTTCTACTCCAACTCCATAAATGCCAAAGTTGTGGAGCTTATAGAAAATTACCTTAGAAAATCATTTGTTGATCTATGCATAATTTTGTTATATGTATAACCATGTGTAAAAAAAATTATTTTTGAATTACTTTACACACAAATGATGACACCAAAACCATTTCCTTTTTGTGTTTCTAGGTATTGTAGTAAATATTAGTTATGGTGTGGTGATGAATGATTGTAATATACACTTTTGCATATATCTACTCCACTAAATGGTTTAAGGCTTATAGAAAAATATTTGAAGCAAATTATTTCATTGATTTTTTTAGAAAGAAAATAATCAAAATGTTGAGATTGATTCGTAAAGATAAGATGTAGAGACAAATAAAGAAAATATTTTGTTTGGAAGTATCTCTTTATCCAAATGGCGTCATTATGGAGAATAAAACGGGCATAAGTGAAAGCAAGGAGAAGAGAGGACTCCTCGACTCGTTCGTGAAGAATCATGGAGAAAACTGAAGAAGCGGTGTCATTTTGTAGAGGTAAATTTATTAGGTGGAAATAAAGCGAGTGCGAGTCTAGCCATGAATAAGAAGAAGAAGGAGGAGGAGGGAAAATAAGAAGGGCAGAAGCCCGAGCAGTAGGAAGAGAGGACTCGTTAACTTGTTTGCATAGGATGACAGAGAAAACACAAGAAGCGGTGTCGTTTAGTAAAATAAATCTACTAGCCAAAGACTCAGTGAGTGCAAGTATGGCCATGAAGAAAGCCAAATATTAATATTTTCCTCTCTCTACCCTTCCAATTGCCCTTCCTTCATGGCTAGACTCGCCCTCGCTCTATCTTCACCTAGTACATTCCCTTCAACAAACGGCGCCACTTTTTTGGTTTTCTCCATGATTATTTGTGAACAAGTTGACGAGTCCTCTCTTTCCTTACTCTTGCTTCTACCCTTTTTATTTTCCTCTTTTTTCCCTTTCAACACTAACTTTTTTTGAAAAAAAAAAAAGACGTTCTCTTTCACTTTTTTTAAAAGAAAGTCTTGGAGACTAAATTTTGGGTTTCATAAGAAAGAATGTGTTATTTTTAATCTAATAAAGGAAATTAACCATCCTTATCATCTGTCAAAGGTAGCTCTCTTAGATCACAAAACAACCTTCTTCATTAACTAAAATGTGTAACCAACTCAAATAAGCTTCATTATGATGATTTTAAATACATGGCCTCCAAGATCAAAGTAAATGTATTAAATAATCATATATATCTCAATCCAAGATGAATTCACAACAAATCATTCAAGGAATGTATTAAGTAGTTTAACAATAAGTTTCATTCCTTGAATCACAACAAAGACCTATTCTTCTTTCAACAATCATTGTTCAATTATTTATATTAAATGGAAAACATCATACTAGCAAGATTTGTGATTTTCTTTTTTTCAGATTGTTTATGCGTTTTTGCTCTCAAACTCCACTATCAACACGTTTCTATGAAAAAGAAAAAGAAGAAAAAAAGGAAAGAAAGAAACTTCAACGAAAAATTGTAGAAGTACCTACTAGCCATTTCCTAACGTTTTATTCGTTAGTGTGTCAAAACTATAGTCTCAGAGATCAGTCAACGTCAGGTTCCAAAACAAAGGTAAAAGTGGCTACTCCTTTGGGTCGCTTCGTGTTTTTGCCCAGGAAATTACAACAAAAGGAGATATCCAGAGTGAAAGCTCAGTTTACTTAACTTCGGCCTTGGCATCGGGCCTGGGAAGGACAAGAAGAGAACTTTCAGCCCAATTAGATAAAGAATCGAATAAAATAATGGGCCAAACTAAAAATAATCTGTACAACTTCCAGCCCAATTGGATTGAGAACCGAATTGGAAAATGAGCTGAATTAAAAATAGGCTTTTTCTCATCATAGTCCAACTAGATAAAAGAAGCAATAAAAAGTTTATTCCCAATGTTAATATAAGGCGTCAATACAATATTTAATGTAAATATTATATTAAATTATACCTTCTATTAATTGCTTTTTGGCACATTTTTCTAATTTTAAAAAGCATTTTTAAAGCTCTCTCTTTATCATCATCAAAATAACCAAGCAATTCCCATATTCATAGCACTATGTCTTGCAGAAGTTAGCCCCATGGTCTCACCACTATATGTTCTTGCTGCATCCTCCTAGCTACAAAGGTTATCACTCCATCGATCCTTTGACTCAAAAAATGTACATTGTTGTTAATGCTACATTTGATGATTCATCACTTCCATTTTAGCAATGATCCTTTTCTACAAAGCCTTCTTCTTTTATTTTATTTTTTTGGTGAAAATACAAGTCTACACTAATAAGACTTATAAAGGGTAACATTATAAAAGCTATGAAAATGTGATGGTTAAAAGCCTTTAAATCTTACTCAAAATCACGTTTTCTTAAAAGGATTTTATATTTTAAAATAAAAGGTCTAATTCAAACAATTTTTCTTACTTTTGCCAATAGGATAAAGCTGTTAATTGTTTTGTTTGAAATTATCTTCCATTGTGTTTAGCCCATATACAGTAAATGCAAGTTAAAAAATATATCTTGAGTCGCTTTGTAGTCAAATCTCTTTCTTTAGTTACTTTGACCATTTACTACAGTTCTTCATTTTATCCTCCCATATAATAAGTAATTCCATTGTAAGTAAAGATAGTCGGAATCATCTTGATCCATGTACATTCAAAAAGGAAATGACTTTTGTTTTTAACCTGGGATTGACAAAAACCACATATAAGTTAATTAAATGGAGTCATCTACAAATTCTTCTACTGTAAAAAATTGATTTTGACAAATAAACTATCTAATGAAATTATGTTTAGTAATGCCACCAATCCAAATTATATCATACCATTCCACTTTTTCATTAATTAGTTAAGGCCTACTTCTTTCACTCTACCATATATTAGTTTGGGATCCCCACAACTATATGCTCTAGCTTCCATGAAGTTTTCATCCCATGCCTTACCTTGTTATTTTTCTCCTAGGGAATCTTTATAGATTCATCATTGGTGGCTAACTCCTGTTTAGCTCTTGGATCTTTAACTTTTGTAGGACGGACTTCATCTACTCCATCATCAGCATTTGCTCCACCCCCACATCCTACAATAACCGAACTACGAGATGGCACCATCCAGTGCCACACCATTACATGTCAACACACATTCACTTTGTTTGCTACTAAACAATCATATTATGAGCTTACCACTCTTGCGTAAGCCATCAAGTGTCCTTACTGGTATGTCACTATGGATGAAGAATTTTTAGTATTGGTTCATAATTACACCTAGAATCTTGTTACACCACCAAGACAATCATTGCTTATTGCTTGCTTTCTCTGTTTTGGGTTTTTGAAATTATTGTTTTGCCTCCTCCCTTGTCCCTTCTTTCTTTCCCCGGGTATTCTTGCCTTTTCTTTTGTTATTTTATTATCATTTTTAATTTTGATCTTCTCTTAGGCTCCTATGATTGTTAAAACTATTTTTTCATCAAAATTTTCTATAATTCATAAATTTGTAGTTTATACAATCGCTTAAAACATTAATCATAAAAGTGAATTTGATAACTCAAAATTCATTCTAACAATATTTCTTACATCTAATGGATATTAAATGTCCAAATATAAACAATTTAATAGGAGAAATTATATAATTTGTCTAACAAAAATATAATTATCATGCAATCCCTCCCTTTTTTGTTTTTGTTTTTAGGGGTGGGATATAGGAATTTTAGAAAATTTATTTGGGAAGGGGATGTCTAAAACCCATCGCTAGTGATAATCAGGCAAGTGCTATTGAGCTTTAAGGACTCGAACATCATACAATCATTAGTAAATAAATTCTTGACTTTTCTGTTCACTACCTAGCACCATTCTCGAATATTTAACAATTTAATGTATGAGTATTTAATTTTGATATTTTGATCTAAGACATTATATAAAGACAGATTTCTCAAAATATCATATTTTTATCATGTCCAACCCTACATAGAAAAAAGTACATAATCAAATCTTATATTTTGAGTGTCCGTTTCTGCAGGGGCATTGCTTCACAAGAATCGACAATCTGCTCTCGAAATTGCCATTAGACGCTCCTCCTCCTACTGCCACTTTGGCATCGCAATCGCGCACCCTAGGGCCAGATTTCCCGCATTTGAAGCATGAAGAAGAACCATAAACGTCGCCGTTTCTAGAGGCGACGCCTTGCCGAGAATCAACTGGCGCAATGAGACCTTTCAGAGTGGCGGTGTACACCCCATCCTGATCGACCTTGCGGCACTTGGCGGAGGAGATGAGTGCATGGGCCTCAGCCGCCACCACCTGGGAGAGGAACTCCCCATCTTCCTTCACTTGGACTTCGATCCTATCTCTTCGTGTCCATCTTCATCACGTATCCCTTGCTTTTTTTGTGTCAGGCCTATGGTATGCTAAATAAGATATTTAATCCTAATTAGTTTTGTTATGTTTTAGATTGTTTTAATTAAAAAGATTAAGTACTTTTGGGGAATGTCCAAAAATTAGTTAATTTAGAACTCTGAAACTTAGTTGTTCTGGGAATCTAAAATCCAATCATATTGGGTTAAGAATTAGGGTATAAATAAGGAGTTAAGGCAAAGGTAGAAGAAGCGTTTATTAAAGAGATTGAAACCTTGGCTTGACCTTCATAATTGAGGAAGCTTTAGGTTTTCAATCTTGATAAGTTGCATATTGCTTCCGTCTTACAAGTTATTTTGTTTGAGTTTTCAATATAATTTGGTATTTTGTTTTTCATTGGTGTTATTTTGGTTCTAAGAGCATGATCCTAGATCTAGGGTCGTGACATTTTACTTAGGATTCTGAAATTCTTGACTTCTGCCCTCCATTCTGCTTCCTCTCTTTCCCAGCATATCTCCACCTTTTTTCTTCTTACTTTATTATTATTTTTAATTCGATCTTCTTTTGGGCTCAAATCGATAAAATTCTCTTTTTCTTCATCAAAATTTTCTATAATCCATAAACTTGTAGCTTATTCAATTGTTTAAATAGCTAATCATAAACTTAAATTAGATAACTCAAAATTCATTTTAATAATAATTTTTACTACTAGTGAATATTATTTACTTAATTCATATTAACAAAAATGTAATCACCATGAAAATATTTTTTAATTAGTGGTAGTGGAGAGATTTTAAGAGATTTCTTTGGGGAGGAGATGTCTCTAACTCTCACTAGATGGTAATCGCTGGAAGCCACAAAGCTGCAAGGGCTTAGGCATCAAATAATTATTGGTAGAGTTAAAAATAAACTCTTGACTTCTTTGTTTAGTGGGTAACACCCTTCTTAGATAAAACATTCTTCAAAATACTTTTATAGTTTAAATTTCAAAATATTATATTTAATTTTTATACTTTCAAGCTAGAAGATCACATAAAGACAGAGAATTGTCGAAACATCATATTTTTATTGTGGTCCAACTCCACATAGAGAGAGGTACAAAACCAATTTTTTTTTTTTTAATATTATTACAGTAGAATGAGATAAAATTTTGCACTTCCACTAGAACTTCTTCTGAAGATATTCAACGATATTTTTGTCAAGTTGGAAGGCCTTGGCGAGCACATTAGGATCAATGGGAGGATCAGATCCAAAAACAGCATCGGCAATGGTGATGACCCCAGCGTTTTGGCTGCTCAATCCAGCAAAGGCAACAGCATTGGTGTGTCCCACATTGACCTGGAAGTGAATAAGACCGATTGGGAAGACAAAGACATCTCCCTTGTTTAGAACCTTGGTGAAAAGGCGGTTTTCTCCGTTTGCTAGGTTGGATGTGACAAAACCAACGTGGAGAGTACCCTCCACGACCACTAGAATCTCAGTTCCACGAGGGTGGGTGTGGGGAGGGTTTTGGCCATATGGTGCATAGTCGATGCGGACAAGAGATATGCCGAGGGTGTTGAGACCTGGAAGTGTATCTACGTTTATAGTAGTGACATTTGACCCAACTGGATTGCCCGTGTCTCCAGCATTTTGGAGCCCTGAGGCGAAAAAGTCTTCTGCCTTGACAAGCTCAGGATCCTTGCAGAATTTGCCATTCACGAACACTGCAGGAAAGACATTGACATATTCATAATAAGAAAGCAATTTACGAGGGTCTAGCTTTTTTTAACTCGACAACCTTAGTTAGGCAGGAGCTTGATAAACGAATGAGTAAAATACAAGTATATACCTCCATTCTTGGGTTCATCAACTGCCACACAAAAGTCCTGAAGTGGGCTAGGATCGTAGGCAGAGACAAAGGAGGATGTCAGTGCCAAGACGGCTACAATTGCAAGGAAACAGACTCCTTTCGCCATTTCTAAGTGATTAACTTCTGTTCAGTGATCTTCTTGTTTTGGTAACGGGTGAGGAAGTATCTCCCGGAACATATATATTTATAGTTAACAGCCATTGAGCAGGTCAATGGTTCAGCCAAGGTTAACACAAGAAGTCTTTAGTGGTTACCTGTTTAATATGACAAGGAAGAAGTCCTCAACCACTAGGGCAGACTTTCAACATTGTCTGGTTTGTTCTTCTCGAGCCTTTTCTTCTCTCACGACGGATTTCTTCTTCTTATGCTTAGCAAATTTTAACAAGTGCCCATGTTTTTATTTATTTATTTTAATTCGGCTATGCCTCTTCAGTAACGCGACATCTTTGTAAAGGAGATTTGGTCAGTCGACGATGGAAAGTTGACATCTAGATGCTGAAGCTGTCAAATGGTGCAATTTGGAATAAGAAAACTTAACTATCAAGAATAGAAACAAAGATCGAGTAAAAGAAAAGAAGAAATAAAAACTCTTCCATTCCCACTTGATCACACCTGGTGGGTGTACGAATTGCAGTAGGTAATGAACAATATAACAAATGTCAATAAATATCCAAAGCCACGTCAGCTACGTGTACAATTGTCGTCTCCAAGTCAAAAAATATATGTATTTGAAAAGGTCAAGTGATCGAAAATCGTTCAATGACTTCTGCATCTCTGTAACAAAGGTTAAGCGGCAAGATAACTACATTTCTAGGTTTACATGATAATGGCATTTATTTATTGAATGCATATGATGAATATGAATGGTGGTGGAAATGAATGAAGTGGCTTTCTTGTTACCACACAGATCCCGTTACCTTATCTATCCAGAACTTCTCTAGAAAGAAGTCTCTTTTTCTATTTTTCTTTGGATGAAATTCAACTGATGATCATATTTTCCTTGCTGGCAACCACCAAGTGAAACTATAGCACCCCGCAAATGAAAAGCAGCCTATCAATTCGTGGTATTCGTGGGGACCTAGGTTCTTTCCGCAACTAGATAAATCTTGATGGACTATGTGATTAACAATCTACCTTCAAATTTAGACAGTCCTGCGAGATTGTAATATAACCCGGGAGAAACCAAAAAAAAACAAAAACAGAAAACAAAAAGAAGCATTTGTTCAAAAAAATGATAATTGTTGAGTCATTGTCATAAAATCTAAAATTTGATGAAAAAGTTAATTCAGAAGTTGGAATGATATTTTTGACATTTAAACATCACTAAAGGACTATATATTGTTTATGTAATTTTTTTTCTTTATGAATATGTGAGTTTATTGATCCTAAAATAAGAGAATATAAAAGCTTAAAAGCATACCCCAGTATTATAATTTATCTAAGAGAAAATTGAATTTGAAATTTTCCAACTGTGACATAACAAAACATTTGTTTGAGAAGGTTTAATGTTCTTAAATAGAAATACTTTTCCAAGTACTACTTTCTTGATTCTAGCCAATAAAATTAGTATTTCACAATCTTATTTTGAAAATGTTTATGATTATATTCAGACCATATATAATAGATATATGTTAAGAAAGAAAGTTTAAGAAGCTTTGCAGCCAAATCCTTTAAGGTACAATGGCCAACCAAGAAAAGGGGGGAGGGGGGTTGAATTGGTTGTTTAACTCAAATTCTATTAATTTGACTTCTTCAAACATAACAAACTCAATCACCACACTAAGTAGCAATACAAACAACAAATTTAAACAATAATGGACAACAAGCACAAACAGAAGATTTACCATGTGGTTCCGCACTCATACTTACATCCACTCTCTTCTTCCTTAAACTCAACCAGTTAAAATCCACTTTACTCACTAATTAGGAGAAATTTTCTCCTAATCCTTCCAATTCCTCTTCAAAGGAATCACAAAACTTTAGGGTTACAATCAAAGGTTATCTCAACCTTGTTACAAGAGCAAATCCCTAACTAATATATAGTTTATGAGAGATGTTGCTAATTAGAGAGCTAATTAAAGATATAAAGTGCTAATCCAAACTCAAATCACAAAACCCCTAAATCTTAGTAAATTAGGGTATTGAATTTACAATAGAGTTTATGTGCAAATAGTAATTAAAGTTCAATTAGCACATAAATAAATGTATATAAGAGTATATAGTCACAAGAATATGATCTTTAAAGAATATCATTGAAGCTCTTCACAGAATCGCAATATGAGGATCAATCTTGATTTCTTCTTTCGATTTCTCAACAATCTCATGCAAAAACTTCTTTGAACCATATAACAAAACCTTTTATATGAGATTCAAACAATAGAAGCTGATTTAAGGTTTCTGTCAAACTTAACAACATCATAAGCTTATTACCATTGAGAGAGTAAGATGATTCCATCATTTAGGGTTTCAAATAAAACCCTTAATCATCACACGGTCATTCCAAGCAGCTTTTCTAACAAACGATCAACTCTTCTGCAAATCTTCTTCTTGGGAGAGTAGACGTTCGGCTACAAAGAGAGGACATCTTCTCTCGCTGGCCCAATAGAATATAAGTTAGGGCTTCTATTTGCACAAAATGAATTTGGGGACTTAGGCCTTAGTTGAATGACACCATTTTAGCTCATAGCATGCCTTCACTTAAGAGCTTTGTTGGGCTCAGGTAATGTGGGTTTGGGTCAGCTTGTGTCTTGTAGGCTTACATCAACCTGCTCTTTACAGGCCTGGACTAGCTTGTTTCTTGTGGGCTCGGACTAGCCTACTTCTTGCGAGTTGTTCATATAAAACTTATAATATAAGCTTTTGCATACACCTTTCTCCTACAATAACATAAAAACCAGATCACATTCTTTTTAATATGAATACCATGCAACTTATATATTCTGTTTTCCCTTTTATTGTTCAAGAAGTATTCTTTTAGAATTTGAATAACGCTGCGATATATTAGAATGTAGGAACTCAACTATTTTATAATATCATTGATTGATATTATAATTTGCACACCTTTTACTTCCTTTAATTCTATTTTGCACATTAACATATGAAAAACATTTATATACATTTAATAACAAAATTTATCACAACAAAAGATATCTTTTTCCAACATCCTTTCCCTTAGATTTTTTTCCCCTTTTAATGTAAAACTTTTGTCCTACAACACTCTCTCATATTTTGATCATACCTTACGCTTAGGCTTGAGTGAAGTATAATAGCAAATTCCCTGTATGTAGAGCATATTCTAAGGACTCAAAGTTGAATGACACTTTAAATTAATGATCTTAGACTTTAATATTATATTAAATATTTTCAAAGTCTTATATAAGAATGATATGTGTAGTTAAAGAGACATTTTTTATATTTACATATTGGATATGTTTCTAATAGAATATGATCATTCGTAATTTACAACTTGATAATCTAGAGAGGGAGGCATTTCAAGAGAATTCCCACATGAAACATGACAATCTTTTGTATGAAAACACTTAGTTTTATCTGTGATTAAAGATCAACTATTTGTGCTGAATTTGAGTTCATAGTTAATAATATGGACCATTTTAATTTTTCCTTAGGGGTGAAAGTTATGCTTGCTTTGCATGGGGTTTATGTTCTCACTAAGACATAATCAACATGTGCTTGCATCAAAGTCAATGTCTTCCCATGTGGCCTTGGCATAAGACTTTCTAGCTCGTTAACCTTTGAATATTTAATACTTCCTAGTAATTGCAGTTTCACTCTGCAATATTATTTTCTTGCTCACAACAATCAGTTTAGCTAGAGAACAAGCTCTCTCAAGCTTGTGTTCTACTTCAATTCCACACATGCCAAAGTTGTGGAGCTTATAGAAAATTATCTTAAAAATCATTTGTTAATCATGCATAATTTCATTATACATATATCTATGTATAAAAAAAATTATTCTTAAGTTACCTTATATTCAAATGATGATACCAAAATCATTCCCCTTTTTGTGTTCTTAGGTATTTTAGTAAATCTTAGTTATGGTGTGGTGATGAATGATTGTAATATACACTTTCGCATATATCTACACCATTAAATGCTTTAAGGGTTGTAGAGAAATATTTTAAGCAAATTATTTCATTGACTTTCTAAGAAAGAAAATAATCAAATATTGAGATTGATTGTTAAAGATAAGATATAGAGGTAAATAAAGAAAATATTTTGTTTGGAAGAATCTCTTTATTCAAACGATGTCATTATGGCTTTAGGTATTTAGTGGGAAGGGCAATTGGAAGGGCAAAGAGAGGAAAATAAAATGAGCAGAAGCGAGAGCAAGGAGAAGAGAGGACTTCTCGACTTGTTCGTGGAGAATCATGGAGAAAACTGAAGAAGCAACATCATTTTGTAGAGGGACATTTATTAGGTGGAAACAGATGAGTGCGAGTTTGGCCATGAAAAAGAAGAAGAAGAAAAAGAAAAAGAAGGAAAAATAAGAAGGGTAGAAGCTAGAGTAGCAAGAAGAGAGGACTCCTTAACTTTTTTGCATAGGATGATAGAGGAAACAAAAGAAGCGGTATTGTTTTGTAATATAAATCTATTGGCTACATAATGAGTGCGAATATGGCCATGAAAAAAGTCAAATATTAATATTTTCCTCTCTTTACCCTTCCTTTTTTGCAAATCTGGCAAGTGACTGGTGGTCAATGGTTCTTACCAAAATAGATGTGCCTACTAGAGCCTAGGATGGCACCAAGTGGTGCTCATCTACGTTGACTTAAAGGGATGAATTGGTGTCGAGGGTTATTGTTATGAATAAGCGATGTAACAACATGGTAGTTGGTGGGATTTCCCAGTGGTGAAAGTGGCTTTTGAGTTGCTTTGTTCAGCATATTCCAGTTGCATCTTGTGGGTAAGGAGCAAGTTGCAGATGTTGTTTCGAGTCAAGGTTGACATTCAAGAATGGACTAAAATGGAGGTAGCAAGCGGTGCATAGAGAGTTCCCAAATTGCAAAAAATATGAGTCAAATACTCATTATTGGACATGAGTTTTCCAGCATTGTTGAGTTGGTTGGTGATGAAGTTGACTTCAAGGAGGAATTTGGTCATTGTTCGATGACCCTTTGTGGTAGCATAGAGCCGTAGTCATAAAGTAAAGGTGAATGTTGAGTTTTTGGACTGAAATTTGGCTTGAAAGGTTGCCCAAAGTTGTGTTGAAGTCTTGTGTTTTAGCATCCACATCATAATCTAATTGTTGCTGGAGTTTAGAAGCTAACCACAAGCAAATTGGTCTTGGATTTTTCAATCCTAATACATAAGACTAGAGGTCCGATTGATGCGCCATGTTCATTTGTTTTGGTGATGAACACCAGTGGGCTTGCTAAGGATCCATCCATGACCTAAGAAGCATATTTGCCTCAAGATAAGGCTCAATACAAGCCCTTTAGTGGTAATTGGTCCCGTCAAGTAGAACTTTAATAGTAGGAATGGAGGGGCTTGTAGGTATGGGTGGTGGGAGCGCATGAGTTGTAGCATGAATGTTGGTGCTGATGGAAGGCATGGTGGGATTGGAAAAAAGAAAAAAAGAAAAAAGGAAAAAAAAAACAAAAAGGGAGGCTTTTGCTGATGGCTCATTGATATGAAGTTAGAAAATAAAGAGAGATATAGGAATATTCTATGTTTTACAATGCTTCTCAATACAATTGTATAAGGAGACTACAAGATATCATTTAATGTACAATCAGGGAAAGTATTTATCTTGATGTTTCTCGAATTCTACTTAATGATTGAGATATAAAAAATTCTAAATTAAAATATTTTTAACTCCATTCTAAGAAGATTTGGTTCATTTTCCTTTCTTTGGAAATTCTTGTTATTCTAAATCATTCTACATTGATGCTTTACTTTCTCATTTTCTTGATTGATGGCGATGAATTGACGCTTAGATAGAGAATTAACTTCTATTGATTATAGGGTTGGTGACAGAATATGTGTGTTGTATATATGTTGACATGGCATGGGCTTCTCTTGTAGTACACATGGTGTCAACTTGATGTCATAGTCTAATACCAATCTTGCTTTATATTTTTTTTCTTGCTCACACTAATCAGTTTAGCTAGAGATCAAAAGCTCTCAAGCTTTTGTTCTAGCCCCAACTCCACAACACCAAAGTTGTGGAGCTTGTAAAAAATTATCTTAGAAAATCATATGTTAATCATGCATAATTTCATTAAATGTATATCTATGTACTAAAAAAAAGAAAATTATTTTTAAGTTACCTGTATATACAAATGATGATACCAAAATCATTCCTTTTTTGTGTTCCTAGGTGTTTAAGTATAGTAAATCTTAGTTATGGTGTAGTGATGAATGGTTGGAATATACACTTTCGCTTATATCTACACCATTAAATGGTTTAAGGATTATATAAAAATGTTAGATGAAAATTTATTTCATTTACTTTCTAAGAAAGAAAATAATCAATTTCGCATTGAGATTGATTCCTAAAGATAAGATATAGAGATAAATAAAGAAAATATTTTGTTTGAAAGAATCTCTTTATTCAAACAACGTCATTATGGCTTTAGATATTTAGTGGGAATGGTAATTGGAAAGGTAGAGAGAGGAAAATAAAAACGACAAAAGTAGGAGTAAAGGGAATGAGTTCAAGAGCCCCCTCTTCCATTGCTCTGGCTTTTGCTCTTCCAATACTTATTTTTTAAAGAAAAAACTTATCTCTCACTAAAAAATAATGCTTTGGAGAATAAATTTTGGGTTTCATAAGAACGGATGAGTTGTTTTTAAGATAATAAAGGAAGTCAACCATCTCACCATTTTCCAAAGTTATCTCTCTTAGATCATGAAAGAGTCATCTTCATTAACTAAAATGTCTAACCATCTCTTTTTTTACTTTCAAAAAATTTGTGCACCATAACTCGAAAGCTGTGGAGAATTCAACAAGATGTCTAAATAGTCATTATCTTTCAATTTGCAAGTCCAACAGTCACTCTTTGTGAGCTTAATGGTTAAGAATTTGACAAGATGTCTAAATGGTTGATAAGTATTAAAGAAATTAGTCTTACACAAAAAAGAATATATATGATTTTTAAGCAACATCAAACTGTAAGTTAATTTTTTAAATTCAAGAGTTAGTTTATAGATTGAATTTAGAGCTTTATGTATTATCACAGCTTATAATGAAATCTTGAAGAATGTAATTTGGTATTAAGAGAAAATTTTGGTGTAATGTTAAATATTAAATTTATTTAATATGCTTTAGTTTCCATAGAGTCATTATTATCTTATGCCTTACCTTGTTCCCTTTCCCTATAAAGAATCTCTATTGATTTATCACCGATGGCCGACTTCACTCCATTTCTTGGATCTCTCACTTGTGTAGGAGGGACTTCATCTACTCCATCATCACCGTTTGCTCCACTCCCTCATCCTATGGTCACCAAACTATGAGATGGCACCGTTGAATGCCACACCATTACACACCAACACACATTCACGCCCTTTGCTACTAAGCAAACATATTCTAAGCCTACCACCTTTGCTCAAGCCATTAAGTGTCCTCATTGGTATGTCACTATGGATGAAGAATTTTTAGCATTAGTTCATAGTCACATTTCGGATCTTGTTAAGTTGCTAAGCCACAATACTCCAATTGGTTGCAAATGGATTTTGACTTAAGCTCTAGTTTGATGGCTCTTAGAAGAGCTCTAAAACAAGACTAGTTGCCAAGGATTGTCATCAAGCAACAAGCATCAATTATCATAAAAACTTTAGTCTCATTGCCAAAGTTGTCATTATTTGCATTGTTTTTGCACTTTTCTACTCTTGTGGTTGGACTTTAAGATAGTTTGATGTTAAAAATACTTTTCTTCATGGCTGTTTCATTATGGTAGTTGTTATGCAATAGCCCTTGGGATTTGTGATGCCTTTTGATCACATTATATATGTCATCCCAAGAAATTTATCTATGGCCTTAAATAAGAACCCATTTGTGCATAGTATCAACATCTCAACTCTTTACTTCATATTGAGTTCATCTTCTTCAAAGTTCACTTATCTTAGTTTGCAATCTCTACTCTTACATGAAACATCTTTCTTATTGTCTATATAGATGATATTATCCTAATAGGATCTCCCTGATTCTCATCTATTCCTAGCTAATTAACCCCTAATAGGAGTCTTTTTATATCAAAGATGTGGGTCCACTCTATTGTCCGAAAGTCAATAAGATAGCTTTTAAGTTTAGCTTTGTATCTTTGTATTTAGTCATTCTTGCTCCATGACTACATAAAACCAAAGTTGTATCCTTTTTCAATATGTGATCCTTGAGCCTTAAGATCATCCATGACAAATTTGTTTACGAACTTGTTAGAGAGAGCATTTGTAAAACTTTCTACCCAAATTCTTATGTGTGTTTGTAGTGAGAAATAGACGAGGGTTGTTTTTGTAGGGGCATTGCTTCTCAGGAATTAACAAGTTGCTCTTGAAATTACTTTTACAAGCTCCTCCTACTAAAACTTTGGCATTGCAATTGTATGCCTAATGGCTAGATTTTCCACATTTCAAGCATGAAGAAGGAACATATACGTCTCCATTTTTGGAAGCAACACCTTGTTAATAATCAACTAGTTCAAGAAGACCTTTTGGGGCAATGGTGTATGCTCCTTCCGTGTTCCATTTTCAAAGGTAACTAAACCTGTCATGCCAACCGGTTTGAACCTTTTGGTTTAGTGGTTGGGTTTATTACATTTAGTATTAGAGACAAACTCCATATATTGAGAAGCTCTACATCCTCAGTTCAAACCTTGATACATGTGCTTAGCCGTGAGAAGCTCACTGGGGACATAGGCACCTGTCTATGAGAAGCTCACCTTCGGCATGGGGATAGATAACGAGAGAAACCCCCATTCTTGCATAAAAATATATTTTTAAAAATTTTTATAGTTAACATTTTAACGTACTAGTATTTAATTTTGATACTTTAATCCTATACTCTATCTTCGTCTCCATCTTCATCGTGTGTCATTTGCTTTCTTCGTTTGGCATTTTGAAATTATTGATTTCTTCCCTCCGTTCTGCCCCTCTTTGATTTTCCCGCCCTTTCTATTCTTACTTTATTTATTTCTAATTTCAATCTTTTTTTGGTCTATGATCATTAAAATTCTTTTTTTCTTCATCAAAATTTTCCATAATTCTTGAAATTATAGTTTATAAAATTCCTTAAAATGCTAATCATAAAATTGAATTAGATAACTCAAAATTCATTTTAATTATATTTTTTATGCTAATGAATATTATTTTACTTAATCCATATTAACAAAAACGTAATCATCATGGAATCATTTTTTTTTATTAGTGGTAGTGGAGAGATTTTAGAAGATTTATTTGGTGAGATGTCTCGAATTCTCACTGGATTGTAATCTCTACATGCAACAAAGTCATAAGGGCTTCGGCATCAAACAATCTTTGGTAGGGGTTAAAACTAAACACTTGACCTCTATATTTATTAGTCAACACCCTTCTTGGATAAAAATTTTCTCCAAACTACTCTCATAGTTAAAATATTAACATACAAAGTATTGGATTTTGATACTTTTGAGCTAAAGGATCATATAAAGACATAGAGAATTGCTGAGACATCATATTCTTATTATGTTCCAACTCTACATAGAGAGGTACATACCAAATCTTTTATTTTACTAGTATTGTGGTAGAATGAGATAAAATTTTGCACTCCCACTAGAACTTCTTTTGAAGATATTCAACGATATTTTTGTCAAGTTGGAAGGCCTTGGTGAGAACATTAGGATCAATGGGAGGATCAGCTCCGAAAACAGCATTGGCAATAGTGATGACCCCAGCGTTTTGGCTGCTCAATCCAGCAAAGGCTACAGCATTGGTGTGTCCCACATTGACTTGGAAGTGAATGAGACCGATTGGGAAGACAAAGACATCTCCCTTGTTTAGAACCTTGGTGAAAAGGCGATTTTCTCCGTTTGCTAGGTTGGATGTGACAAAACCAACGTACAGAGTACCCTCCACGACCACTAGAATCTCAGTTGCACGAGGGTGGGTGTGGGGAGGGTTTTGGCCATATGGTGCATAGTCGATACGGACTAGAGATATGCCGAGGGTGTTGAGACCTGCGAGTGTATCTACGTTTACAGTAGTGACATTCGACCCAACTCGATTGTCTGTATCTCCAGCATTTTGGAGCCCTGAGGTGAAAAAGTCTTCTGCCTTGACAAGTTCAGGATCCTTGCAGAATTTTCCATTCACGAACACTGCAGGAAAGACATTGACATATTCATAATGAGAAAGCAATTTATAAGGGTCTTTTTTTGCTTAACTCGACAACCTTGGTTAAGCAGGAGAGTGATAAATGAATAAGTAAAATACAAGTATACCTCCATTCTTAGGCTCGTCAACAGCTACGCAAAAGTCCTGAAGAGGGCTAGGATCTTCGGCAGAGACAAAGGAGGATGTCAGTGCCAAGAGGGCAACAATTACAAGGAAACAGACTCCTTTGGCCATTTCTAAGTGTTTAACTTCTGCTCAATGATCTTGTTTTGGTAATGGGTGAGGAAGTATCTCCTGGAAAATCTATATTTATAGTTAACAGCCATTGAGCAGGTCAATGGTTCAGCCAAGGTTAAGACAAGAAGTCTTTAGTGGTTACCTATTTAATATGGCAAGGACGAAGTCTTCAACCACTGGAGCAGACTTTCAACATTGTCTGGTTTGTTCTTCTCGAGGCGTTTCTTCCCTCCAGACGGATTTCTTCTTCTTATGCTTAACAAATTTTGATAAGTGCCCTTTTTTTTTCTTTTTTTTTTTCTACTGGGCCATGCCTCTTCAGTAACGCCACATGTTTGAAGAGGGGATTTGGTCAATCGACGATGGAAAAGTTGACATATAGATGCTGGGGCTGTCAAATGGTACCATTTGGAATAAGAAAGCTTAACTGTCAATACGAGAAACAAAGATCGAGTGAAAAAAAAAAAAGAAGAAAGAAAAACTCTTCCATTCCCACTTGATCAAACTTATGGTTTGTTGGAATGGCAGTAGTTAAGGAACAATTGAACAAATGTAAATAAATATCCAAAGCCACGTCAGCTAGGTGTACAATTATCGGTTTCCAAGTAAAAAACACATGGATTTGAAGAATTCATGTAATTGAAAATCTTTGAACGACTTCTGCATCTCTGTAACAAAGCCTTGAGTGGCAACATCACTATATTTCTGGCGTTTCATCATAATGGCATTGGGTTATTGAATTAATATGATGAATATGAATGGTGGTGGAAATTAATGAAGTGGCTTTCTTGTCTGATCCACACACATCTTGTTACCTTATCTATCCAGAACTTCTCTTGTAAGAAGTCTTTTTCTCTCTTTTTCGTTGGATGAAATTAAAGTGATGATCATATTTTCCTTGCTGGCAACCACCAAGTGTGAAATTCTACCACCCCACTACAAGAAAAGCACCTTATCAATTCCTGGTATTCATGATGGCCTATGTGATAAACACATCTACCTTTAATTGAGATAGTCCCAAGAGACTTGTAAAATATAACTCGGGAGAAACCAAAAAAATACACAAATAGAAAGAAGCATTTGTTTAAAAAGATGATAATTGTTGAGTCATTGTCGTAATGGACGATGCACATCATATTTCCTTGTATCCATCGTTGAATATATTAAAAAATTTAGATTCGATCAAAAAGTTATTTATGAGTTAGAATGATATTTCTAACATTTAACCATCACTAAAGGATCATTTTCTTTTTTAATGTAAAACTTTTGTCTTACAATACTCTCTTGTATATTTATCATATCTTACACTTAGGATTGAGCAAAGTAGAATAGATAATTCCTTATATATTGAGCATATTTTAAAGACCCAAATTTGAATGACACTTTAAATTGATTATCTTAGACTTTAATGTCATATTAGATGTGTTCAAAGCTGTTAAACTTCTCAAGATATCTTTTTTAGCTTATATCTATTATATATGGGCTGAGCAAAATAGAAGACGTTTTTAAGGAAAAACAATTGATATTCCTATTTTCTTAACAAAAGTAAAAAAGGTAGTACAAAAGAGAGCTTCTTTAATTAGAAATATAAAACTCTTCCTGGAAAATATTATTTTGAGTGAAATTTAGAGGCTTCTAACCTCTATCTTTTCATAGATATGATGTTTTTTGTAATGTTGAGGTATGCCTATGTGCTTATGTACTTCAATTTTTTTTTTAATTCAATTTACATTTCCACCAAAAATAGATGTGTTCAAAGCCTTATCTAAGAATCATATATTTAGTTGGGGATACATTTTTACATTTAAACATTAGATATGTTTTTAATCAAATATGATTGTTTATAATTTCCTACTTGATAACCAAGAGAGGGAGGCATCCCAAGAGAATTCTCAGATGATGCATGACAATCTTTTGCATGAAAACACTTAGTTCTATTTGCTATTAAAGACCTATTGTATGTGCTGAAATTTGACTTCATAGTTAATACTATGGAAAACTTTAATTTTTCCTTAGGGGTGAAAGTTTGTGCTTTCTTTAGATGGAGCTCTTTTTTCCATCATGACATCATGCTAGCATCTTTCATTTAATCAATGCGTGCTTGCATCAAAGGCAATGTGTATGGCCTCGGCATAAAGCTTTCTAGCTTAATAGTTACCCTTTTGAATATCCAATTCTTTTTATTGATTGCCAATAGTTAGAAAATAAGGACAAGAATATTGTATAACCATTATCTTGTGTGTGTTTTACAATGTCATCTCAATACATTTATATATGGAGACTATAAGGTATCATTTAATGTACAATTAGGAAAAGTATTTGTCTTGAAAATTCTTGCATTCCAGTCATGAGCAAGAGATGTAAATAATCTAAATTCAAATACTTTTGACTTTATTTTGAGAAGATTTGGTTTGTTTTCGTTTCTTTGGAAATCCTTGCTATTTTTGATCATTTTGCATTGATGCTGTCCTTTTTGATTTCTTTGATTGATGGTGATGAATTGATTCTTGAGATATATAATTAACTTATGTTGATTGTAGTTTTGGTGATGACACACATGTGTTGTACACATGTTAATGTGGCATGGGATTCCTCGTGGTACCCATGGCATCATCTTGATGTCTTGATCTAACAAATCCCCCCCCCCCCCCCCCCCTTCCCCATAAGAAGCTAATGAATTGGTATAGATAGTAAACTTGTCTTGTAATAGCTTGAACTTGGTGGAGGATAATCTCTTAGTGAAGATATGTGCCATCTGATCAACAAAAGAGATGAATTGGATGCTTAAGTGCTTGGGCTTGATTTGTTTGAGAATGAAATGAAAATCTATCTTAACATGTTTTATTTTGGCATAAAAACTAGATTGGAGGAGAGATAAAGTGTAGAGATATTGTCACACCAAAGTGTTGGTGGGCGTTATAGTTGTACTTTAAATTCTTTTAGTAGTGCTTAAGTCTAAATGATTTAAGCTATTGTATCTACTAGACTTTTGAATTATGCTATTGTACTAGATCAAATGATGGTCTTTTGTTTTTTTTAACTCCATGATATGAGATTATTTAAAAGGAAGATACAAAAACTACTTGTTGATTTGTGATCAACTTAATTGTTTGCTTATCCTGCATTAGAATATGCATTGATTGTAGTTGTTGGGCTTTTTGTTATGTGTATGCCATATTTTATGGTGCTAACAAGGAATCAAAATATGTGTTTGATATATGTCCAATGTGTTGTCATTAGAGCATGTATAAATTGACATGTCATATTAATGGTGTAGTGTTCGGTGAAATTCTAAATGCAAGTGAACATGTCGAACAAGTAATATAATGATAAGAAAGATATCGTCCCACAGAGATTGGTGATTACTAGACCAACTAATTACCAACGGTGAATAACTCCTAGAATTTATCTAGCAAACCAAATTGATAGATGATAGATTAACTAATTAAGTCTAAGAAAACTAAATACAAGAAATATGTTAGAGCATATGATTTCACCATAATTACTAGGTATTAATATTGATTATTTATGCTTGCAAGAGGGATAATATCTTATGTGATGGCGGAATCTCCTAATTTATTTACTATCCTATGTTTAGGTATAGCAAACCTATTTAGTTCATTAATTCACTATATTTCTATATGTGAATTGAAACAAACCAAATGCAGTAGGATCTGTGAATATTCCTGGTTTACAATAAATCTTTCGATCATCTTATCACCAAAAGCCACACAAACAACATGGTATATGTCTATCCATATTTAATTCATGGTTATATATTACAAGAAGCAATTGCATATTATCTCCTGTCGGTCTCAAACATGCAAATCAGATCATTCAAGTGGTAGCTAATCACTTAAAAGCATTAAACACAGTAATATGTAACTTCACATAAACAAAATATCTTGCAGAACATAATAATCATAAGATTCATACCATCATAATTAGGTTACATCGTAGCTCTAACAAAAATAAACTAAAACATAAAGAAATAATGAGGAAGAATGGTAATAGGAAATAAAGAAGGCATCTTGAATCCAAGAACAAGAAGTCTGTCACCCTTTTTGTCTTCTATTCAAGAAAACCTTGAATTCTTGGCTTCTATCTTGAGTTGTGCTCAATTTCCTCCTCCTCTCCTTCTTTTGCCTCTTCTCTTCTCTTAAATAGGGTTTAGGTTTAGACCTATCTCCTATTCTAGTAGAACTGGGTTTTAGAGACCTAAAACAATTGAGTTTTGAACTCCTAATTTAATTAGGTTTTGAACTCCTAATTTAATTAGGCTTTGAACTCCTAATATGATTAGGTTTTCTAATTATTTAGAAAACCTAATAACAATAAAATCTAATAACAATCATCCAAAGCTCAAGCCCATCTTGACTCTTTTGATCTTGATATTACGATTTTACCACACAATAAGCATCAGGTTCTCCATGTTCATTCCTTTTCTCCTTGCCTCCTTGTGCTACATAAACAAGATAAATTTAGGTAAATAAAGAGGAGTTCAAATGTTTTCTCACAATTATTAAAGTTATTTATTGCCTAAAATAGATAAAATAACTCTATAAAAATAGAGTTATCAAAACCCCCAAACTTAACATTTTGCTAGTCCTCGAGCAAAAGCAATAAACAACATATGTTTTAGACAAAACCCCTTCATGAATTTTTCTCATAATTGCTCAAACTCAACAATTCAAAGAAAAATATAACTTTCATCCAAACACCACAATTGTTTTACAAGATAAGATAGACTCTTAACTATGTTAACCGCGTGTGTGTGTGAGAGTCCTTATCTTTTCAACTATATGCATTCCAAATAAATCCACATTAATATGCAATCTCTCAAAATCTTTAACCAAACCTCATATGTTTGCTTTTCATTCCTCTCTCCACTAATGTAAGTCAATCATCTAACCAAGAATCAATAGGACTTTATAAGCTTGTAATGTAAGGCTAGGCTAGGGGTAAGATGAAAGTCATTTAGGCTTATTTCACCCATGAACACATTGCTTTCTAGGATCTAATCTGAGCTTTTCTCACTTTCTTTCTTTTTTTTTTTTTTTTTCGCAAATGATCTTTCTATCACCACTTCTCTCATTCTTTTCTTCCCAAAAATACTTGATTTCACTTGGATTTTGACACTCACAAAAGTCACAATCATGCTTGCAATAATAAAGCAAGTAGTAGGACTAGAAATGTAACCATTATAATATTATCTTGCTGATGATATCCAACTACTATGCAAAAGCCAATTTTTGAACCTTGAGTGGCTTGATTTGACAATAATCAATAAGAAAATTCCAATCTTGGACAGATGTTGCATTTCCCTTTTCTTTTCTTTTTTTTTTTTTTTTTTTTTTTTGCATTCACAAAAGCAACATATTATGCTACATAATCATTGCAATCAACATCCTTCCCCTCAACTTCTCTTCACTTAAATAGACTTATATCCTAAAAATCAATTTGTTCAAGGGTGCGGGACGAAAAGATAATTTGTCAAAGGCTCATGGCTATATATATGTGGGTGTTATAAAAAAAATGGATAAGAATCAAGGCTCAGCGGGGTGACTGGTGATAAATACATAGGGTTGGCTTGAAAGGCTCAAACGATCCAAAGAATGGCCTAAATCATTTTCTCAATTAGATGCAACCTAGGATTTCGCCTCAAGAGAAAATCAAACAAATTCTAAAATTCGGGTGAGATCTAAGAAAATCACATACTTCACATGAATGTTCTTTAGAAATACACACAATTTCAAAAATGAAGGACTTTTAGTGCTCAATAGGTGGATCAACATAATCAGAATCACACTTAACTCACACCACAATTGCAGGTTTGAACAAAATCTATATCTTCCAAAGAATTACCAAGAATTCACAACAAGGGATGTAATCATGACATAAAAAAAAAAATTAATCAGATTTAGCACAAAGGTTCTTTCCCTACCCCCAAACTTGAATGAAGCATTGTCCTCAATGCAAAAACAAAAGAAAGCAATAATAAAGAAGGAATAGGAATGAGAAAACTCCCTTGATTGTAGGTCATATTCACGTAGAGCTCTAAGGAGATGGTGGTAACAAAACTTCCAATGAAAAGACTAAAATGAAAATGCTTAGGTTGCCTCCCAAGAAGCGCTTGCTTTATAGTTTTCAGCCAAACTATCCTGGATGTTGTTGCTCAAGGAGGATGAAATTCCAACAGTTTCGGAGACAGCTTATGTTGCATAATGGTTGAGCATTCTGCAATCAACGCTACTGTCTCATATATTTCCAGCTTCCTTTTGTTCTCTAGTATCTCTTTCAAAAGTTTTGCATAATTGATCAATTGAACTGGAGCATCTGCAAAAGGAGTGTTAATGTGCAATTTTAAAGATATATCAAGGAATTCCAAAAATTGCTTATCTCTTTCATGTTGCTGGAATCTCAGGGGAGATGGAGCTAGAGGCATAAAGGGTATTGGATTTTCTAGAACAAGCTTGCTCCTAGGTGCCTCCTCAAGTTGTATGCTGACATCTTTATCATTATCTTTGAGACTCTCCTTGTCAACATCAACTTCTCCCATTTGCTTGCCACATGTTACAGTTATTGCCTCTGTGGTATCTATAGGGTTTTTCTCCACATTACTAGGCAAAAGACCCTCTTGATTCTTTGAGATCATACTAATGAGCTGACTCATCTGCTCCTCTAATTTTCGAATTGAAGCTTCTTGTCTCTGAAATCTCGCTTCTTGATTCTGAAATCTTTCTTCAATCCTCTCTGTAAAGTTCTGTGTGGTGCTGGTCAGCTCACTAATCATGTCCTCGTAGTTAGGTTTCACCTCTTCTGTTTGCCAAAATGTTGATTGCAGTCTCATCTCACTTGGGTTACTCCATAAAAAAGTTTGATGGTTGTGCCATCCCAGATTGTACGTATTTGAGTAATAATCATTTTGTGACCTGCTAGGAATTTCAACAAAATTAGCATAATCATTATAATAAGCATTAGGGTTACCTACTTGACATTCTGTGCTCTCATGTGCTCCACCACAAAATTCATATGATCTACTTTGATGTCTCACAATTGGAGTATTTAGGTTGTCTATCTTCTCATTAAGCACTTCTAATTGTGTAGACATTATGGTGAAGATATCTACTTCATGGACTCCACTTGCTTGATGCATTGGTAGCCTCTCAATAGACCATTGATAGCTATTGGCTGACATTTCCTCCAAAAGGTTATATGCCTCTTCTGCTGTTTTGCTGTGCAAATCCCCTCCTGCAGCTGTATCAATTACAAAACGAAGATTTGTACTACACCCATTATAGAAAGTTTGTACTTGTAACCAAATGGGTAGTCTACGATCTGGACATCTCCTCATAAGTTCCTTGAATCTCTCCCAAGCTTCATACAATGATTCATTATCTATCTGCTCAAAAGTGAAAATGTTGTTACGCATTTTTGTAGATCTTGCGAAAGGAAAGAACTTACTAAGAAACTTTTGAGCCAAATCATCCCATGTAGTAATTGATCCTGCAGAAAGAGAAGAGAACCAATTTTTAGCTATATCTCTAAGAGAAAATGGAAATAGCCTTAACCTGATAACATCCTCTATAACTCCATGATCTCCAATCATGTCACAAAATTCAAGGAATGCTTCAATGTGAGCTTTTGGATCCTCATTTGGTAGCCCACTATATTGCACAGATTTTTGAAGCATCTTGATGAGCACGGGCTTGATCTCAAAGTTATTTGCCTGATTTGCAAGTCTAATGTTTAATGTAGCATTCCAAAATGTTGGTGTAGCATAGTCTTGTAAAAGTCTATGTGTACCATCATATCTTTCTATCCTTATTGCTTAATCTTTTTATAACAGCAACTTAACAAAGACTTTTTTTTTTCTTTTTTTTTTTCAAGAAAAAAAAATAAAGCGAAATAAAAATAAAACAAAAAAAAATGATTTTTTTTTCTTTTTTTTTTCAACAACTAAAAAAAAAAAAAAAAAAAAAATTTCAAGAATTAAAAGAAACGATTTTTTTTTTTCAAGAATTAAAAGAAACGATTTTTTTTTTCAAGAATAAAAAGAAACGATTTTTTTTTCAAGAATAAAAAGAAACGATTTTTTTTTTTTGTTTTTCAAGAATTAAAAGAAACGATTTTTTTCAAAAATTAAAAAAAAATGATTTTTTCTTAAAAGAAAATAAAAGCTAGATTAAACCTAGAAATTATTCGGTATTAATATTAATTAGCAGTAAAACAACCAATCCCCGGCAACGGCGCCAAAAACTTGTTCGGTGAAATTCTAAATGCAAGTGAACATGTCGAACAAGTAATATAATGATAAGAAAGATATCGTCCCACAGAGATTGGTGATTACTAGACCAACTAATTACCAACGGTGAATAACTCCTAGAATTTATCTAGCAAACCAAATTGATAGATGATAGATTAACTAATTAAGTCTAAGAAAACTAAATACAAGAAATATGTTAGAGCATATGATTTCACCATAATTACTAGGTATTAATATTGATTATTTATGCTTGCAAGAGGGATAATATCTTATGTGATGGCGGAATCTCCTAATTTATTTACTATCCTATGTTTAGGTATAGCAAACCTATTTAGTTCATTAATTCACTATATTTCTATATGTGAATTGAAACAAACCAAATGCAGTAGGATCTGTGAATATTCCTGGTTTACAATAAATCTTTCGATCATCTTATCACCAAAAGCCACACAAACAACATGGTATATGTCTATCCATATTTAATTCATGGTTATATATTACAAGAAGCAATTGCATATTATCTCCTGTCGGTCTCAAACATGCAAATCAGATCATTCAAGTGGTAGCTAATCACTTAAAAGCATTAAACACAGTAATATGTAACTTCACATAAACAAAATATCTTGCAGAACATAATAATCATAAGATTCATACCATCATAATTAGGTTACATCGTAGCTCTAACAAAAATAAACTAAAACATAAAGAAATAATGAGGAAGAATGGTAATAGGAAATAAAGAAGGCATCTTGAATCCAAGAACAAGAAGTCTGTCACCCTTTTTGTCTTCTATTCAAGAAAACCTTGAATTCTTGGCTTCTATCTTGAGTTGTGCTCAATTTCCTCCTCCTCTCCTTCTTTTGCCTCTTCTCTTCTCTTAAATAGGGTTTAGGTTTAGACCTATCTCCTATTCTAGTAGAACTGGGTTTTAGAGACCTAAAACAATTGAGTTTTGAACTCCTAATTTAATTAGGTTTTGAACTCCTAATTTAATTAGGCTTTGAACTCCTAATATGATTAGGTTTTCTAATTATTTAGAAAACCTAATAACAATAAAATCTAATAACAATCATCCAAAGCTCAAGCCCATCTTGACTCTTTTGATCTTGATATTACGATTTTACCACACAATAAGCATCAGGTTCTCCATGTTCATTCCTTTTCTCCTTGCCTCCTTGTGCTACATAAACAAGATAAATTTAGGTAAATAAAGAGGAGTTCAAATGTTTTCTCACAATTATTAAAGTTATTTATTGCCTAAAATAGATAAAATAACTCTATAAAAATAGAGTTATCATGTAGGCAATATCAAGTCTTATTACTATAAGATATTGGAGTGAACCAATAATACCACAGTATTGTGTAAGATTAGGGTAAGGATCTCCATCACTAATAAGGGGAGAATGGGTTATTATGCAAGGAGTAAAAACTCCTTGAGAATTTTCCATTTGCCATAATGGATTATTTTGAGTGAAAACTTCTCTTGATGTAGTATAAGTTTATTAGATTGAGTAAAGGCTCTAATTCTAGGAAAATAATTAGGTGCCCTAAATCTTTTATATTAAATTCATTTTGGAGTTGTGTAAAGATTTTGTTAGTAAGAGTGTTGATGCTACTTGTAAAGATTATATCATCTACATAAACCAAAATAAAAACTTGGTAGGTAGGTTGGTTTAACATAAAAAGTGAAGAACTTGATGTTTAGATGTTTGGAAACCAAGTTCTTCAAGAAATTGACTGAGTTAAAAATTCCATGCTCTTGGACTTGTTTAGGCCCATAGAGAGATCATTTAAGGGGCACACGTAATATGGATTTGCAAAGTCAATTAAGCCTTGTGGGTGATGTATGTAAATTTCTTTATCAAGAAAACCATGGAGGAATGCATTTTTGCCATCTAAGTGTTTAATAATCCAATTTTTTATATAGGGAAGAATAACAATTGTGCATATTGTAATAGGTTTAGGGACTAGACTAAAAGTTTCATTATAGTTAATCCTTAGTCGTTGATGAAATCCTTTAGCTACTAGCATTCTAAGGAGCCATCAGATTTCAATTTTATTTTGTATACTAATTTGCTTCCAATAAGTATAATATTTTCTGGCACTGGTATCAATTCTCAAGTTTTATTATTTTACTAGAGTAGTATATTCTTTTACCATTGCTTTTCTCCAATTTGGATCTTTTAAAGCTTATATGAAACTTCATGGTTCCTTGAATGAATGTGCAAATAAAGTTAATACATAAGTGTGTTTTTACATTATCGTTCGCTTGGAAATAGCTCCATCTTTGAGTCTAGTGATCATTGGCTATTGAGACTCAATTCATTCTAAAGTATCGTATTTGGTGCGGAGGGTTCATAAAAAATTTGTAATGTTTGATTTAGGTATAAATTTTTTGATATAGATGAAGTAACATTTGGTAATAAAATAAATGTTTATGTATTTATACCATAAGTGGTGTTTGTTTGTTTCAATTGATAAGATGTTCATAAAAAAAAAAAAAGGTGTTTGCAATAGTGTAGAATTTTTTTTTTGTTTTTATGCATAAACATTGATATCCTTTGTAATTTGTGGGGTATCCAAGAAGTATAGATGGAGTATATCTTTTATGTAATTTTTTTTAAAAGGTTGTAAGTATAGGTATACAAGAAACCCAAATATTCTTAGCTGGAAAATTAAAGGTGGTTATTTAAATAATTTGTCCTATAAAGATAGATTGTTAATGACTGGACTTGGGATTCTGTTTATTATATAAGTAGATGTTTCAAAGGCCAAATCCCAATATCTCAAAGGTACATGTGCATTGTACAACATGGCAAGTCAAGATTCTATAATATGTCTATGCTTTCCCTCTGTAGACTCATTATGGAATGGTGCATAAGGGCTTGATATTTGTTGATATATGCCTAGTTTAGATAAATAATTTTGGAAAGATTGTGATGTGAATCTAGTGCATCCACATCAGATTGTGATGCAAATTCCACAACTCTATTGCACTAAATATTTTTATTTTTTATTTGTGTTTGGAGTTGATTTTTGACAAGTGCATGGAAGTTTTTGAAGATATTGAAGAATTCATCTCATGAGTTCATAAGATACATCCATGTAAATTTGGAGTAATGATTGATGAAGCAAATATAGCAATGATTTCATTGATATGATGTAGTTATGCCAGGACCCCAAGTATCAAAGTGAATAAGATCTAACAGTTTTAATGATAATATTTGTGATGATCTATATAGTTGTCTTTTGTTTTTGCTTATTTGATAGTAGCGTAGGAAGTAAGAATATTTTTCTCAAAAGGAATTTTCATTGATTTCAATAAACTTATTGCACTACGATTATTGTTATGGCCTAATCTATGATTCCAATCTTCCAAATTTGTTGTAGTAATGAATGCTATAGGTGATTGTTGAATATTGTTTAGACAATATAGCTCTTGATCAAGTTTTCCTATTAAAAGAATCTTCCTTGTATGAAGGTTCTATATGACCCAAAAAAAAAATCAAGCAAAAATAATAAAGCACAGTTATTATTTGTGGTGAATTTTGAAACAAATAGTAATCTTTTTGTAATATTAAGAATGACAAATATATTGGAAATATTGAAATTTTGAGAAATTGGAATAGTACTTATTTAGGTTATTGGTAAGCCTATTCCATTGCCCATGGGGACCTCATTGTTGCCATTTTATTGTATTAGATTTTCAAGCCCATGAATGGCTAGGGGGATATGATTTGTTATTCTTGAATCAAGGAACCATTTGTTGTTTATTGGGGCTTGGAATTATGGATTTTGTAGTAGTTTTGGGTCTTAGGAATTAGATTGAATTTTCAGGGCTTATGTTGTTCCTTTTGTGTCATTGCTTGCTCAAAAGGTAGGAATAGCATATGTGTACTTGCATTGTTGTGCTTGGTGGCTAGCTTTTTTTTTTTAAATCTAGTAAGTGATTGTTAGCCAATGATTCTCTTTAGAAAAGATGTGCTTACTAGAGCTTGGGATGGCATCAAGTGGTGTTCATCTAGGTCAAATTGAAGGAATGAATCAATATCAGGAATTGCTATTCAAAATGAGCAATGCAACAACACGATGGTTGGTGGGATTTCTAGTGGTGAAAGTAACTTTTGGGGTGGTTTGTTTAGCATGTTCTAGTTGTGCCTTGTGGGTGAGGAGCAAGCTATAAATGTCATTTTAGGTTAAGGTCAACATTTAGGAGTGGATTGAGATGGAGGTAGCAAGTAATGCATATAGAGATCCCAAACTGCAAAAAATATGAGTCATATACTCATTTTCATACACAAGTTCTCCAAAATTGTCTAGTTGATTGGTGATGAAGTTGATTTGATAGAGGAATTTAGTCACCATTTGGTGACCCTTTATGTTAGCTTATAGTCATAGTGGTAAAGCAAAGGTGCATGCTGAGTTTACAAACTAAAATTTAGAATGAAGAACCACCCAAAGCTATGTCGAAGACTCATGTTTCTACATCTACATCTACATCAACATCATAACCTTATCGTTGCAGGAATTTAGAAGATAACCATGAGCAAATTGGTCTTTGGTTTCCAATCCTAATATGTAAGATTGGAGACCCAATTGATGCTACCATGTTCATTTGTTTTGATGATGAACTCTAGTGGCATGGAAAGGATCCATGTGTGACCTAAGAAGATCCTTTGCCTCAAGATAAGGCTTAATACAAGCCCTTTAGAGGTAATTAGTCTTGTCAAGTGGAAGGGCTTGTATGGGTGGTGGGAGAGCATGGGTTGCAGTGTGAATGTTGGTGTTGATGGAAGGCATGGTGAGATTTTGGGAGGGGGAGGGAGAAGAATTTTGCTGGTGGCTCTTGATACCAAGTTAGAAAATAAAGAGAGATATAGGAATATTGTATAACGATTATTTTATATGTTTTATAGTGTCTTCGCAATCCAATTATATAGGGAGACTTCAAGGTATCATTTAATGCAACAATTAGGGAAAGTATTTTCCTTTCTTTAGAATTCTTGTTGTTCTAGATCATTCTACATTGATGCTTTCCTTTCTCATTTCCTTGATTGATGGCGATTAATTGATTCTTGAGATGTGGCATTAACTTTTGTTGATTGCAAGTTTGGTGACAATAGACATGTGTTCTACATGCATTGACATTGCATGGGCTTCTTTTGCAATAAATATGGCATCATCTTGATGTCCTAGTCTAACACTTACTCTCTAACTTCTTTTTTCTTTTTTGTTGTTGCTCACACTAATTAGCTTAGCCAAAGAACAAGAGCTTTCAAGCTTGTGTTCTATTCCAACTCTATAATGCCAAACTTGTGGAGCTTCTAAAACACTATCTTAGAAAATCATATGTTAATCATGCATAATTTTGTTGAATGTATATCTATGTATAAAAAAAAAATATTTTTGAGTTACTTATATATACAAATGATGATACCAAAACCATTCTCCCTGGGTGTTTAAGTATATTAAATCTTAGTTATGGAGTAGTGATGAATGATTCTAATATACACTTTTGCATATGTCTATGCCATTAAATGACTTAAAGATTATAGACAAATGTTCAAAGTAAATTATCTCATTTACTTTCTAATAAAGAAAATAATCAATTTTGCATTGGGATTAATTCTTAAAGATAAGATATAGAGAGAAGTAAATAAAATATTTTGTTTGAATGAATCTCTTTATTCAAATGATCTCATTACAGCTTTAGATATTTAAAGGGAAGGGCAATTGGTAAGGTAGAGAGAGGAAAATAAAAATGGTAGAAGAAAAAGTAGGGGAAACTAGTTTAGGAGTCCTATCTTCCACTACTCTAGCCTCTTCCCTTTTATCTTCCTCTTTATGCCTTTCCAATACCTATTTTTTGAAGAAAAAACTTATCTCTTACTAAAAAATAATGCATTGGAGAATAAATTTTAGGTTTCATAAGAAAGGATGTGTTATTTGTAATATAATAAAAGAAGTCAACCATCTTATCATTTGCCAAAGTTAGCTCTCTTAGAAAAAGCCTTCTTCATTAACTAAAATTTCTAACCATCTTCTTCTTCTTGTTTTTTTTTTTTTTTTTTACTTTCAAAAAATTTGTTCTCGATAACTTGAAAATTATGGAGCTTATATGAAATTATCTATTAATCATTATATTTTGATTTGCAAGTCTAGGACTCACTCTTTGTGAGCTTAATGGTTAAGAATTAGACAAGATGTCTAAATGGTCAATAAGTATTAAAGATATTAGTTCTACACTAAAAAAGGTAAGATTTTTAAGAGTTAATTTTATAAATTCAAGAGTTAGTTTATAGATTGAATTTTGGAAATTTATTTATTATCACAACTCATAATGAAGTATTGAAAAATATAATTTGATATTAAGAGAAAATTTTGGAGTAATTTGTAACTATTAAATTTATTTAATATGCTCTAATTTCCATAGAGTTTTCATCTTATGCCTTACCTTGTTCCCTTTCCCTCTAGGGTATCTCCATAGATTCATCATTAATGGTTGACTCCATTCTACTTTTTGGATCTCTCACTTTTGTAGGAAGGGCTTTAACTACTCCATCTTCACCATTTGCTCCACCCTCACATCCTATGGTCACCAAACTACGAGATGGCACCATTGAATGCCACACCATTACATGCTAGCACACATTCTTTCCATTTGCTACTAAACAAACATAATATGAGCCTACTAGTTTTGCTCAAGCCATTAAGTGTCCTCATTGGTATGTCATTATGAATGAAGAATTTTTATTGTTAGATCATAATCACACTTGGGATCTTATTATGCTACCAAGAGTATTTGAATTGGTTGCATATGGATTTTGACTCAAGCTCTAGTCTGATGGCTTTTGGGAGTGCTTTAAAACAATACTTGTTGCTAATTCTTGTCATGAAGAAACAAACATCAATTGTCATAAGACATTTAGTCCCATTGCCAAAGTTGTCATTATCTACACTATTTTTGCATTTTCCTACTCTTGTGGTTGGACTTTGTGATAGTTTAATGTTAAAAATACTTTTCTTCATGACTTTTTCATTGTGGTAGTTGATATGTAATAGCCCTTGGGATTTGTTGATGCCTTTTGTTCACATCACATTTGTCATCCTAAGAAATTTATCTATGGCCTTAAATACCCCTTTATGAATAGTATCAACATCTCTACTCCTTCATTTTGAGTTCATGTTCTTCAAAGTTCACTTATCTTTGTTTGTAGTCTCTACTCTTACGTACAACATCTTTCTTATTATTTATATGGATAATATTATCCTAATAGGATCTCCTATGGCTTTTATCTCTTCCATGCTAATTAACCTCCACTAGGAGCTTTTTTATATCAAGGATGTGGGTCCACCCTATTGTCTAAAAGTCAATAAGATAGTTTTTAAGTTTAGTTTGTATCTTTGTATTTAGTCATTCTTTCTTCTTCTTTTTTTGTGATTAAACATAACCAAAGTTGTATCTTTTTTTTTTTGTGATTTTTGAGCCTTAAGAGCATTTGTGACAAATCTATTATGAACCTACCTAAGAAAGCATTTGTACAACTTTCTACCTTGATTCTTATGTGTATTTGTGGTGAAAACTAGACAAGGGTTTGTTTTTGTAGGGGCATTACCTTTTAAGAATCAACAAGTTGCACCTAAAATTACATTTACAGGGTCCTCCTCCTACTAACACTTCGACATTGCAATTGTATGCTCAATGGCTAGATTTCTCACATTTGAAGCATGAAGAAGGACCATAAACGTGGCCATTTTTGGAAACAATGCCTTGTCAAGAATCAACTAGTCCAAGAGGATCTTTTAAAGTGGTGGTGTATGCTCCCTTTGTGTTACAATCCTAAATGAAATTGAACCTGCCACACCAATTGGTTTAAACCTTTTGGTCTAGTGGTTAGGTTTGTTACATTTAGTATTAAAGACAAACTCCACATATTGAGGAACTCCACCTCCTAAGTTCAGACCTTGATATATGCGCTTAGCTATGAGAAGCTCATTAGGGACATAAGCACTTTCCTATGAGCAACTCACCTTTGGTCTGAGGAAAGATAATGAGAGAGTGAAGGCACTATCAGCTGGTGTAGTGGAGCCGCAAAGTGTCCCATCTGGTGAAGCCATTGAAGGTAATCACTAAGTTTTGTCATATTCAAAAGCAGGATGGAATGTTTCAATCCTAAAGGTAACTAAACCTATCATGCCAACATGCTTAGGCTTTTTGGCTCAACGGTTGGATTTGTTACATTCCAAGTGGGAGAGTGCATGGGCTTTAGCAACTGTCAATTGGAAGAGGAATTTCTCATCTTCTTCCATTTGGACTTCAATCCTATACTTTTTCTTCATCTTCATATTCATTACTTCTTGCTTGCTTTCTTTGTTTTGGGATTTTGGAATTATTTATTGGGAGCTTTCATTTTTCCTCCTCTCTTTCCTCAGAAATTTCTACTGTCTCTTTTCTTACTTTGTTACTATTTTCAATTTCAATCTTTTCTTAGGTTCTTTAGATTGTTAAAATTATTTTTTCATCAAAATTTTCTATAATTCGTAAATTTGTAGTTTATGCAATTGTTTAAAACACCAATCATAAAATTGAATTAGATAACTTAAAATTCATTCCAAAAATATTCCTTACATCTAATGAATATTAAATGTCCAAATATAAATCATTTAATAGGATAATTTTTTTTAATTTGTATAATGAAAACATAATTATCGTGCAATCCCTTTTTTTTTATTAAGGGTGAGGGTAGATGAATTTTAGGAGATTTATTTGGAAAGGAGATGTTTCAAACCCCCATTGCTCAATTTATAATTTGCTAGGTGCCAATGAACTAGAAGGAGTTGAACACACACAATTATTAGTAAATAAATTCTTAACTTTTATGTTTAGTACCTACGCCCATTCTCAAATAAAAATATTCTTTAAAAATTTTTTATAATTAAAATTTTAATGTACAAGTATTTAATTTTGATACTCTTGAGCTAAAGAACTACATAAAGACAGAGAGTTGCCAAAAACATTGTGCTCTTATTATGGTCCAATTCTACATGGAGAATGGTACGTAATTAAATCTTTTATTTTGATTATCCGTTTCTGCAAGGGCATTGCTTCCCAAGAATCGACAAGCTACTCCTGAAATTGCCGTTAGAGGCTCCTCCTCCTCCTCCTATAGCCACATTGGCATCACAATATCGCGTCAAGTGGCCAGATTTCCCATATTTGAAGCACGAAGAAGAACCATAAACGTCGCCGTCCTTGGAAGCGGTGCCTTGTCGGGAATCAACTGGCACAATGACACCTTTCAGAGCAGCAGTGTATGCTCCCTCCGGATCAACGTTGCGGCGCTTGGCGGAAGAAATGGAGTGCACATAGGCCCCAGCCGCTGCCACCTGGGAGAGGAACTCCTCGTCTTCCTCCACTTGGACTTTGATCCTATACTCTTTCTTCGTCTCCATCTTCATTGCCTATCCTTTACTTTCTTCGTTTTGGCATTTTGAAATTATTGATTTCCTCCCCCCGTTCTGCCACCTTTCTTTGATATTCCTACCTTTTGTTTTCTACTTTATCATTATTTTTTATTAAATTCATCTCCTCTATTGGTTAGATGGCAGATATCTTCATTAAGAGTCTATCCTCCACTAGGTTCAAGTTATTGCAAGACAAGCTTACCATCCATATTAATCCTTTAGCTTCCCTGCATGGGGAAGTTAGATTAAGACATCAAGATGATGCCATGTGTACCACAAGAGAATCTCATGCCCTGTTAGCATGTGTACTTTTTCTTTTAGCCATCACTAAATTTGCAATCAACAAAAATTAATTTTGTATCTTAGGAATCAATTCATCATCATCAATCAAGGAAATGAGAAAGGAAAGTATCAATGCAGAATGATCTAAAATAACAATAATTTCTAGAGAAATGAAAACAAACCAAATCTTCTCAAAATGGAGTCAACAATATTTGAATTCAGAATATTTCCATATCTCACTCATCGACTAGAATCCGAGAAGCATAAGACAAATACTGTTCTTGATTGTAAATTAAATTATACCTTGTAGTCTCCTTATATAATTGTATTGAGCTGACATTGTAAAACACAGTAAATAATGGTTATACAATACTCCTATATCCTTATTTTCTAACTACGGGCAATCAGCAGAAAGTATTGAATATTTAAAGATGTAATTATTAAGCTAGAAAGTTTTATGCGAAGGTCATACACATTGGCTCTGATGCAAGCACGTGCTAATTAAATGAAGGATGCCAGCATTATGTCGCGGTGGAAAGAACAGCCCCATCTAAAGAAAGCGCAACTTGTTCCCCTAAGGAAAAATTAAAGTGGTCCATATTATTAATTACAAAGTTAAATTTTAGCACATATAATAGGTCTTTAATAGCAGATAAAACTGAGTGTTTTCATGCAAATGATTGTTATGCATTGCCTAGGAATTCTCTTGGGATGCCTCCCTCTTCGGGTTATCAAGTGGGAATTGTAAACGGTCATATTTTAGTAAAAAAATATCTAACATTTAAACGTAACAAGTGTCTCCCCAACTAAATATATGATCCTTAGATAGGCTTTGAACATTTCTAATCTGATATTAAAGTCTAAGGTAATCAATTTAAAGTGTCATTCAAATTCAAGTCTTTAAAATATGCTTAATATATAAGGAATTATCTATTTTACTTCTCCCAACCCAAGTACAAGGTATGATCAATATATGAGAGAATATTGTAAGATAAAAGTTTTACATTAAAAAAAAAATTCCTTTAGTGATGTTTAAATGTTAAAAATATCATTCTAACTCATAAATTAACTTCTTAATTGAATTTTAAAATTTATAATATATTCAACGATGGATGCAAGGAAATATGATGTGCATCGTCCATTATGACAATGACTTAACGGTTATCTTTTTTTTTTTATTTAAATTAATGCTTCTTCTTTTTTTTTTTCTGGTTTCTCCGAGGTTATAGTTTGCAAGTCTCTGGGGACTGTCTCAATTTAAAGGTAGATGTGTTTATCACATAGGCCATCTGAATACCACGAATTGATGAGGTGCTTTTCTTGTTGCGGGGTGGTAGAATTTCACACTTCGTGGTTGCCAGCAGGAAAATATGAGCATCACTTGAATTTCAGCCAAAGAAAAAGAGAAAAAGAGACTTCTTACTAGAGAAGTTCTGGATAGATAAGGTAACGAGATGTGTGTGGATTAGTTTGGAAGGCCACTTCGTTAATTTCCACCACCATTTATATTCATCTTATTAATTCAATAACTCAAAGTCATTATGATGAAGCGCTAGAAATATAGTGATGTTGCCGCTCAAGGCTTTGCCACAGAGATGCAGAAGTTGTTCATCGATTTTCAATTACTTGAATTCTTCAAATCCATATGTTTTTGACTTGGAGACCGTTGCACACCTAACTGGCGTGGCTTTGGATATTTATTTACACTTGTTCTCTTGTTCTTCACCTACTGCCATTCCAACAACCAATTAGCATGATCAAGTGGGAATAGAAGAGTTTTTCTTTCTGCTTTTCTTTTACTCAATCTTTGTTTCTCGTATTGATAGTTAAGTTTTCTTATTCCAAATGGTAACATTTGACAGCTCCAGCATCTATATGTCAACTTTCCATCGTCGATTGACCAAAGCCCCTCTACAAACATGTCGCGTTACTGAAGAGGCATGGCCCAGTTGAAAGAAAAAAAAGGGCAGTTGTCAAAATTTGTTAAGCATAAGAAGAAGAAATCCGTCTTGAGAGAAGAAAAGGCTCGAGAAGAACAAACCAGACATTGTTGGAGGTCTGCTGTAGTGGTTGAAGACTTCGTCCTTGTCATATTAAATAGGTAGCCACTAAAGACTTCTTTTCACCTTGGCTGAACCAAAGACCTGTTCAATGGCTGTTAACTATAAATAGAGATGTTCCGGTAGATACTTCCTCACCCATTATCAAAACAAGATCATTGAACAGAGGTTAAACGCCTAGAAATGGCGAAAGGAGTCTGTTTCCTTGCAATTGTTGCCCTCTTGGCACTGACATCCACCTTTGTCTCTGCCGAAGATCCTAGCCCACTTCAGGACTTTTGTGTCGCAATTGATGAGCCCAAGAATGGAGGTATATACTTTTATTTTTCTTATTCATTTATCAAGCTCCTTCTTAACTAAGGTTGTCGAGTTAAGCAAAGGAAGACCCTTATAAATTTCTTTCTCATTATGAATGTCAATGTCTTTCCTGCAGTGTTCGTGAATGGCAAATTCTGCAAGGATCCTGAGCTTGTCAAGGCAGAAGACTTTTTCACCTCAGGGCTCCAATATGCTGGAGACACGAACAATCGAGTTGGGTCGAATGTCACTACCGTGAACGTAGATACACTCTCAGGTCTCAACACCCTCGGCATATCTCTAGTCCGTATTGACTATGCACCATATGGCCAAAACCCTCCTCACACCCACCCTCGTGGAACTGAGATTCTAGTGGTCGTGGAGGGTACTCTATACGTTGGCTTTGTCACATCCAACCAAGCAAACGGAGAAAACCGCCTTTTCACCAAGGTTCTAAACAAAGGAGATGTCTTTGTCTTTCCAATCGGTCTCATTCACTTCCAGGTCAATGTGGGACACACCAATGCTGTTGCCTTTGCTGGATTGAGCAGCCAAAACGCTGGGGTCATCACTATTGCCAATGCTGTTTTTGGAGCTGATCCTCCCATTGATCCTAATGTTCTCGCAAAAGCCTTCCAACTTGACAAAAATATCGTTGAATATCTTCAAAAGAAGTTCTAGCGGGAGTGCAAAATTTTATCTCGTTCTACTACAGTAATGGTGAAATAAAAGATTTGTTATGTACCTCTCTTTATTTAGAGTTGGACCATAGGAAGAATATGATGTTTCAGTAATTCCTTGTCTTTATATGATCCTTTGGCTCAAAAGTATCAAAATTAAATGCATAGTATGTTAATATTTTAACTATTAAAGTATTTTGGAGAATATTTTTATCCAAGAAGGGTGTTGCTCCATAAATATAGAAGTAAAAGGTTTATTTTTAACCCCTACCAATGATTGTTTGATGCCCAAGCCCTTGTCACTTTGTGGCATCTAGAGATTACAATCTAGTGAGAGTTTGAGACATCTCCTTATCAAATAAATATCCTAAAAATTCTCCATTACCACTGAAAAAAAATGATTCCATGATGATTACATTTTTGTTAATTTGAATTAAGTAAATAATATTCATTAGGCACAAAAATCGTTATTATAATAAATTTTGAGTTATCTAATTCAACTTTATGATTACCGTTTTATGGAATTGTATAAACTACAACTTTAAGAATTATAGAAATTTTGATAACTAAAAGAGAATTTTAATGATCAGAGACCAAAAGAAGATTGAAATTAAAAGTGATAATAAAGTGAGAAGAGAAAAGTTGGGAATATCAAAGAGAGGCGTCAAAATGGAAGGAAGAAATCAATAATTTCAAAATGCCATAACAAAGAAAGCAAAGGATATGTGATGAAGATGGAGACAAAGAAGGAGCATAGGATCAAAGTATCCAAATGAAGTACTTGAGCGTTAAAATGTTAACTATAAAAAATTTTAAAATTATTATCTAAGAATGGGGGTAGGTACGAAACATAGAAGTCAAAAATCTATTACTAATAATTATGTGTGTATGTTCAAGATCTTGTAGTTCAATGGCACATGGAGGATTACAACTTAAGAGTTAAAATAAGAGTTTCTACAATATATTGTAGAAATTCTTATAAAATGAAAATAAAAAATATGAAGAACAATATGAAGAAAGTAATTTGTATTTCTTGGATGATTTTCGTATACAGTCTAACTACCTTTTTATAATGATTAGAAATCAAATGTAAAACATCTCATATTAATTATGAATCAATACCAAATTGATTCCAAAAACCATTGCCACGAAGAACCCTAAAACCTTTTGTATTTTAAGCGAAAAAATTTATCATTAGGATTGATGATTTTCTTCTTCTTCCATGGTAATAAAATGGTATTTTTCTTTTGAGTTAAATGCCTTTTGTTTCACTCTTGAACGTTTTGTAAAACTCTTAAAAATTAGAGGAAAAGTCAAGCTGCTATGCGGACATGAGGTAGAAGATGATGTGTGTGAGATGCATGCACACATCTTTAAATTAGTCTTTCCTTGCCTCAGTGGTGTGGCATGTGTGGTACATGAGCCCACCTTTTTTTTTTAATTCTCGTTCTTTTGTGGTGATGTTACATTTTGACATCCCCCCATAAGCTACATGCTATTTTGTACCATGAGCTTGTTTTGAATCAAGTGAAGGAGAGACCTTTTGTAAATATATCAATTATTTGATCAACAGAAGAAATTAAATGTACAAAAATTTTCTTTTTTTTATTCTTTCACGGATACAGTGAAAGTCAATTTTAACATGTTTTATTCTTGCTTGGAAAAAAAGATTAGTTGTAAGATAAAGTGTAGATAAATTATCACACCAAAGTGTTAGGGGATTAAATTGTGTTACATGGAGATCTTGTAATAGAGCTTTTATCCAAATAAGTTTTGCAATAGTATCAGCAAGACATTTTAGCTTAGCTCCTGTACTAGAATGAAAAACGGTTTTTTGTTTTCTAGAACTCCACAAAATTATGTTTGTTCCAAGGAAAATACAAAACCCTTTTGTTGATTTACAATCATCCCGACCACCAGCCTATCGAACATTAGAATATGCGTGGAGATTATTAGTTGATGTTTTTGTTATGTGAATACCATATCTAGGTGTGTCAGCTAAAAATCATAAAATACATTTTACAAATGTCCAATGGCTAAGAATGGGAGCATGCATGTATTGACACATAATGTTAACAATAATATCAAATCACGTGAGTGTCAAATATTGAAGAAAGGTAACAATACTATGGTAATGTGTTGGATTTGAGTATGGTTCACCATCATTTATGGCTAGTGGATGATTTATGGTGCATTGTGTAGACATTCCTTGAGCTTCATTCATTTTGGCATGAAAAAGTATTTCGTGAGCAAATTTTGCTTGATGAAGCAAAAGAACATTATTAGAATAGTTGGCTTCAATTCCCAAAAATTTATATAAATCCTTGATATCAAATTTAGTTTTAAGTTGTTCAAGGATTTTTTATGTTGGAGCTATAGGACTTTCTATAAAAATAACGTCATTAACATACACAAGGAGAAAAACATTGTATGTTGTTGTATGTAACATAAATAATGAAAAGTTTGCTTGGGAAATTGATTGAGTTTGTAATAAAATGAGCACAATATGTTGAAGAAATTGATTAAGTTCATAATAAAATGAACACAATATGTGAAGAAATTGATTGAGTTTGTAATTTCATGCTCATGGAACATGTTTTAAACCATAAAAGGATCATTTTAATTGAAAAAAAAAAGTTTGGTTTGGTCAAGTTAACAAATCCTTGTGGTTGAATCATATGTACTTCTTTATCCAAAATTCCATGGAAAAAACCATTTTTGACATTCAGTTGTTTGATGTTCCATCCTCTAGTATATGCTCGAGCAATTATAATTTTGACTGTAATAAGCTTAGCAACAAGATTGAATGTGTCATCATAATCAATGCCTAATTGTTGATGAAATCCTTTAGCAACAAGTCATACTTTGTGTCATTCAAGGGTTTTATTAGATTTTTGCTTAATTTTATATACCCCTTTACCTTAGTATGCTAAAGTGGAAGAATAAGATCCCATGTCTTATTTTTTAACAATGTGTTATACTCTTCTACCATAGCAATAGACCAATTAGGATTTTTTGATGTTTCTGTATAGATTTTAGGTTCAAAATAACAATGTACAAAAGTTGTGAGAGCATAGGTATGGTCATACAATAAAGTATGTTTGGAAAATTTTCTTCTGTTTAGTTTTTTAATCATTGAATATGTTCTTCATGGAGGATTGTTGGATCATGTTATGATCCTTATATGTTTGTTTGCTTTATCCTGAAGCAATTTTAGTAGAGAGATGTGGCATGAGGGAATTGGTTATGATATTTTAGGTATTTGTTTGAAAGGGAAACACATTTTCATCAAATATAGCATCTACAACAATATAAATGGTTTTTATTTGTAGGTAAAGACAATAATAGCTTTTATATCCTTTAGGATAGCCCATGAAAACACAAGGTTTCGATCGGAGCTCAAGTTTATGTAGAGGATAAGGCCTCAAGTAAGGAAATCCCAAGCATCCAAGAATTTGTAAATGGGAGATACTAGGTTTTTGATGAAATAGTTTTTCCCATGGGGTTCTATCATTTATCACTAAGCTTGGTAAACAATTAATAACATGTGTTGCATTTCAAAAACAAAATCCCAATATTGAAGTGATATATGGGCATGATTTATCATTGACAATCTTGATTTAGTGATATGCTTATGTTTTCTTTCAGTAGTCCCATTTTGATATGGAGCATAACGACTTAATATGCATTAAGAAATACCTTTATTTCATAAAAGGGTTTTAAGTTCTTTAAAAGTGAATTCTACTGCTTCATCACATTGAATGTTTCTAATTGTAGTTTGAAGTTGATTTTCAACAAATGTTTGAAAATTCTTGAGGATTTAAAGAAATTCATATCTAGTTTTCATGATATAGAACCATGTAAATTTGAAATAATCATCAACAAATATAATATCTATTTCCTTGAGAAGTTGTAATTGGTGCAAGGCCCCATATATCAAAATGGACTAAGTCCAAAGGAGCATTGGAAATATTATGTGTAGATAAATGTGATTGTTGTTGACTTTTACTGATGCTACAAGTAGTACAAGATGATGGAATATTCATTATTTTCAACAATCTTATTACATTTACAAAATTAAGATGTCCTAATCGATAATGTCAGGCCATTACATTTATTGTAGAAATATAAAAAGTCTTTGGTGATTGCTAAAGAGCACCCAAGTTAAGGTGATAAAGTCTATTTTCAGTTGGTCCTTGTAGTAGGATCCATCCCATTGTTAGACTTTGTACATGGAAAAAATTGGGTAAAAAAATGAGAAAATGAAATTGTTATCTTTTGTAAATTTGAAACAAATAACAAACATTTTGTTATATAAGACACAATAAGTACATTAGAAACATTGGTATTACTAAGGGTTAATAAATTACCTTTGTGGGTTATTGGAAATGTGATTCCATCCCTGATAATAATTGCTTGATTCCTGTTATAATTGAGTAAGTGAGTAATATCATAGGCATCTAACAAGATATGATGTGTAGTGCTAGAATCAGGAACCCAATCAATTTCAATAAAGGCTTGATGAGTTTGGTGTTAAGCCTTCTATAGTATTGGCTTGAATATTTTGGGCCTTGGAAGTTATATATTAGGCCTAGAGCTGGAAGGAACATACCTATAGCAACATTGATGTGCAACATATATAGGTTTGTAACAAATTTGATAATGAATATTGCATCGAGGCTTGCTACTATAACGAAGAACATGGGTATGTCCTTGATTAGAGATATTATTAGAGTGCCTTCCTAGATTGTCAATAGATTGGGGACTAATAGGGACGGTAGTAGGACTAGTGGTAAATGCAACTATATTAGGCAAGCCTTGTGTAGCCATTTCAATGTGAGCTTTTTGGGTAAGGAGTAACCCATGGAAATCTTCACGTAGAAGAGATGACATTCATGTATGAATAGAAACCACAATGGCAAGAAGTGCCAAGACCTCAAAAAACATAAGTTAAGTACTCATTTTTGGAGATATTTTCACCTACAAGGGAAAGTTGATTAGCAATATCATTTACTTCTTGAATAAATTCAGTTACTATTCGGTGCCCTTTCGTTGCTATTTGAAGACATGGGTGAAGAGCAAATACTTGGGCAGAACTGTGAGCCACAAATTCAAATGATAAGGCCTGCCATATCTTTGTTGAGGTTTTTTACTTCTTGGCAGTGGTTATAATAGTGTCACTACAAGTGCAAAAAATCTAGCCACGGGTAGTATGATCCTTACTTATCCAATCTTAATAAGCTAGATTGGAATCATGAGTGATAGTACCTTGTTCATCAATCTTGGTAATGAACTCTTTAGGACAAGGGAAAGAGTCATCAACAACATCAAATAATCCATTAGCTTGAAGGAAAGACTCAATTTCAGCTTTCCAAACAAGAAAATTAGGACCTTTGAGTTGCACACCAATAGTGGGAAGAGGATTTGGATTGAGTAGTAGAAGAGCATGAGTAGCAACATGAACATGGTTGATGTTGGAAGCCATCTGTAAAACAAAATGGATTGAAAGAAAAAGCTTTTGCCAAAAGAATAAACTAATACCAAGTTAAAATAAGAGTTTCTACAATATATTGTAGAAATTCTTATAAAAACGAAAATAAAAAATATGTAGAACAATATGAAGAACAATCTGAAGAAAGTAATTTGTATTTCTTGGATAATTTTTGTATATAATATGACACCTTTTTATAATGGTTGGAAATCAAATGTAAAACATCTCATATTGATGATGAATCAATACCAAATTGATTTCAAAAATCATTACCATGAAGAATCCTAAAACCTTTTGTATTTTGAGTGGGAAATTTCATGATTAGGATTGATGAATCTTTTCTTCTTCCATAATAATAATGATCATTTTTTTCAAAGTTAAATGACTCTAATTTCATCCTTGAACGTTTTGTAAAACTTTAAAAAAATCAAAAGAGAAGTTCGGCTGCTGTGCGGACATGAGGCAGAAGACAACACACGTGGGATGCATGCACGCATCTTTAAATTAGTCTTTCCTTGCCTCGGTGGTGTGGCACGTATGGTACATGCACTTGCCTTTTTTTTTAAATTCTCCTTCTTTTACGGTGGTGACATTTTGACATTAAGTTGAGACATCTCCTTCCCGCATAAATCTTCTAAAATTCCTTTACCCCCACCCTTAATAAAAAAAAAAAGGTATTGCGTGATAATTATGTTTCCGTTATACAAATTAAATGATTTCTCCAATTAAATGATTCATATATGGACATTCAATATTCATTAAATGAAAGAAATATTGTTAGAATAAATTTTGAGTTATCTAATTTAATTTTATGATTAGTGTTTTAAACAATTGTATAAACTACAAATTTACGAATTATAGAAAATTTGGATGAAAAAATAAGTTTAACAATCAAAGGAGCCCAAGAAAAGATTGAAACTAAAAATAATAATACGCATGGACCACTTTAATTTTGTCTTAGGGGTAGAAGTTGTGCTTGTTTGGGATAGGGTTGTTCTTTCCATGAAGACATAATAGAGGCATCCTTCATTTCATTAGCATGTGCTTGTATCAAAGCCAATGTCTTCTCTTATGGCCTTGGCATAAAGCTTTTCTAGCTCGATAATTAGCCCTTTGAATATTCAATACTTTCTGGTTATTGGTTGTCGGGCTTTCCAATCAGTTTAGCGAGAGAACAAGCTCTCTGAAGCTTCTGCCCCGCCCCAACTCCATAAACACGAAAGTTGTCCGAGGTTATAGAAAAATTATCTTAGAAATTATATGTTAATCATGCAAAATTTTGTTATATGTATATCTACATATAAATTTTTTTTTTTTTTTGAGTTACTTGTATATACAAACGATGATACCAAGACTATTCCCTTTTCATTTTCCTAGGTGTTTAAGTAAAGTAAATCTTAGTTATGGTGCAGTGATGAATGATTGTACTATACACTTTCCCATATCTACGCTATTAAATGGTTTAAGGATTACAGAAAATTGCCGAAGCAAATTATTTCATTGAGACTTTCTAAGAAAGAAAAAATCAATTTCGCATTGACAAATAAAGCAAATGTTTTGGGAGGGCAATTGGAAGGGCAGGAGGAAGCGCGGCCTTCGATTGCGGTTGCCGCCAAAGAGGATGAGCCTGGCACAGTGAGATTTAGTAGCAGCTACGGCGGTGAGGGTGTGTCCGCATCGTGGACCAGGCACGTCCTCGTCGGTGTCCCAGTAAGTCTCCATGCTACGATAGGTCGGAGCCGGTAACGGCCATGGCTTCAACCCATCTATCCCCCACACTGAGATCGCGAATCCCCAAAAAATACAACAGAAACACCACTGATTTAATCCAAGAAGAAGAGGATCGGAAAGAGAATGCTGGCTGTGGGGGAGGAGAGGCCCGGACTGAGCCCCGGACCCACTTTGTGGAATTGGTTGTTCAGCTTTGTTTTAATTGATTGGGTTTTGGGTTTGGGTTTAGATTTCTGGGGTCAAGAAATTTAGCCGGAGGCTTGTTTGCTTACCTTTCCACGTTTCATTCAAGGGCTTAGCTCACAGGAACAACGTGGGAAGAGCCATCAACCTAAGGGGTAGTGATAACTCTATTTTTATAGAGTTATTTTACCTATTTTAGGCAATAAATAACTTTAATAATTGTTAGAAAACATTTGAACTCCTCTTTATTTACCTAAATTTATCTTGTTTATGTAGCATAAAGAGGCAAGGAGAAAAAGGATGAACATGGAGAACCTGATGCTTATTGTGTGGTAAAATCATAATATCAAGATCAAGAGAGTTAAGATGGGCTTGGAATTTGGATAATTGTTATTAGATTTTCTGTTGTTGTTGGGTTTTCTAAATAAACAGAAAACTCAATCATGTTAGGAATTCAAATTCCAATTAATTTAGGAGTTCAAAACTCAATTGTTTTAGGTATCCAAAACCGACTTCTATTTGGATAAAGTCTAAACTCAAAACTCTATTTAAGAGAAGAAAAGAAGCAAAATAAAAGGAAGAGGAAATTGAGCACAACTCATGGTTTTCTTGAAGAGAAGATAAAAAGGGGGACAAACTTCTTGTTCTTGGATTCAAGATACCTTCTTTATTTCCTATTATTGTTCTTCCTTATTATTTCTTTATGTTTTAGTTATTTTTGTTAGAGCTACGATGTAACCTAATTATAATGGTATGAATCTTATGATTGTTATGTTATGCAAGATATTTTGTTTATGTGAAGTTGGAAATTACTGTGTTTAATGCTTTTAAGTGAATAACTACCACTTAAATGATCTAATTTGCATGTTTGAGACCGACAGGAGATTATATGCAATTAGTTATTGTAATGTGTAACCATAAATTAAATATGGATAGACATATACCATATTGTTTGTGTGACTTTTGGTGTAAACTAGGAATATTCATAAATCCTAATACATTTTGTTTGTTTCAATTCACATATAGAGATATAGTGAATTAATGAATTAAGTAGGTTTGCTATACCTAGACATAGAATAGTAAATAAATTAGGAAGTTCTATCATCACATAGATGTTATCCGCATAAATAATCAATATTAATACCTAGTAATTATGGTAAAATCATATGCTCTAACATATTTCATGTATTTAGTTTTCTTAGATTTAGTTAGTTAACCTATCATCTTTTTTTTTGGATTTGTTAGATAAATTTTAGGAGTTATTCACCATTAGTAATTAGTTAGTTTAGTAATCATCAATCTTGATAGGATGATATCTTTCTTATTATTATATTACTTGTACGACATGTTCACTTGCCGTTAGAATTTCACCGACCAGGCAGCAATGGGGAACAGTTAAACCCTTTGAAGGACGTAAAAATGTGTTAGAAAGAAAACAAAGGCCACCATCTAGATAAGTAGCTCTTCAACCATCCCGTCAAAACAGATGACTTAGGGAACATCAAAATACAAGGGTGAATCTCCAACATGCGTAGACTTTAGACCACTCCAGAAACGTGAACCCGGCAACATCTTACAAGTCCGTTGAAAAGGAAAAAAGAACAGGAAATCGTGCTTAAGCGGTCAATTAGGTTTTTAATAGTATAACGGGGAAAACCTTCCACTGCATCATATTAGTATTTTCCTCTCTCTGCACTTCCAATTGCCCTTCCTTCGTGGCCAGACTCGCACTCTCTCTGTCTCCGCCTAATAGATTCACCTCTATCAGATGACGCCTCTTCTTCTGTTTATTCATTCTCCGCGAATGATTTGAGGAATCCTCTTTTCCGCTGCTCTCTCTTCTGCCCTTTCCATTTTCGTCTCTTTGTCATTCCAACACCTAGTTTCGGTTTCATAAGAAAGGATGTATTATTTTTAATCTAATAGAGGAAGTCAACCATCCTTATCATTTGCCAAAGGTAGCTCTCCTAGATCAACAAAAGAGCCTTCTTCATTATCCAAAATGTATAACCATCTCTTTTTTTACCTTTGAAAAATTTGTGCGCCACAACGCGAAAATTGTGGAGCTTATATAAAATTATCTTAGGAAATCCTTTGTCAATCATGATCTTCCGATTCACAAGTCTAGCACTCACTCTTTGCAAACTTAATGGCCAAGAATTGGATAGGATGTCTAAATGATCCATAAGTATTTAAGAAAAAGTTTTTCACTAAAAAAAGATATGAGTTTTAAGTAACATTGAACTACAAGTTAATTTTATAAATTCAAGAGTTAGTTTATAAATTGAATTTAGACTTTTATTTAATATCGAAGCTTATAATGAAATGTTGAAGAATGTAGATCGGTATTGAGAAAAAATTTTGGAGTAATGTGTCACAAAGGGAAAAGGAAGAAAGCTAGGGCTTTGAAAATTTTGTTTATTACTTTCTCAAGGAAAAATTATATAATACTTATTTTAGTTAATATAACACAAGGACATATCAACATGAAAATTATACAAACGAATAAATAATAACTTTTAGTTAAATTTTAATTTTTCTCACGATAAATAACAGACAATGCATCTTTCCTTGTTGTAATCACGTTTATGGAATTGTAACCAACTTATTTGGAATCCTTTATATCCAAAGAGGAGTTTTGCTTTCCTAACTTCCAATCGTTCGGCATCACAATGTTTGAGGTAATGCATGTGTCCCAAAATCGAGAGTTTCATGATTGAAACAAGGACGTCGAGATTGGCTTCCATTTTGTCAACGGCCGGATAACTAAAACCCTTGAAGGTCTTTTTTATCACTAGCAAGGACCAATTGGCAAGCGTGTAAATGAATAAAACGCGAGCAATAAATAGCAAATACAAATTAAAATAAATATGTGAGAGAGTGAGAAAGAGAAAAGGAACATATAATATTTAGCAGGTATTTTGACACATTCCAAGTTTACATTTACCGCCCTCTTAACCAATTCGGTTAAAAGATAGGAAATCACTTAGTCCCAGAGAGAAATCATTTTCCAATATCCAATACTGTTGGGCCCTAAGTCACCTAAGAACGGTGTTAAATTAGGTGTCCTCTTTTTTCCTTTTATCTAATGACACTTCATACCTTTAACAATATCATTTAATTACTAACCCTTCTATAATTTCTTCCCAATGGGCTAAATCTCATCAAATCTCAGTCTTCAGTGAAGACAACGGAAAATCTTGTTCTAATTTTTTTTTTCCCTAAAGTTTCGAGAGAGACAGAGAGAAGGAGAGAGAAAACAATGGCCCTGTGTTTTATTTCCTTAACCATTTGGAAAGTTCATTCTTTACTACCCTCTTAATCAATTCGGTTAAAAGATAGGAAATCCCTTAGTCCCAGAGAGAAATCATTTTCCAATATCCAATACTGTTGGGCCCTAAGTCACCTAAGAACGGTGTTAACTTAGGTGTCCTCTTTTTTCCTTTTATCTAATGACACTTCATACCTTTAACAATATCATTTAATTACTAACCCTTCTATAATTTCTTCCCAATGGGCTAAATCTCATCAAATCTCAGTCTTCAGTGAAGACAACGGAAAATCTTGTTCTAATTTTTTTTTTTCCCTAAAGTTTCGAGAGAGACAGAGATAAGGAGAGAGAAAACAATGGGCCTGTGTTTTATCTCCTTAACCATTTGGAAATTTCATTCTTTAAGTTGAACGACGTCATTTTCTTTTGCAAGCCGGTCACACTTGTGGGTTTGGAATTGGATCATGCAGGCAATCAAACAGGTCACGAAAATAGTGGTGCGCGTGGCTCATGATTCCTCATTCGGCTTGCAAATTAGATCCTAGAGATTCCAGGAGTTGCTCGCAGATTACTACTAGATCTATGCAGATTTGTATGACGCTGCACATGGTTGGTACTGGCTTTCAAATCAGATGGACACCATCTAAATCTGCACATGGGTCATTCACCTAAAGCTATGATCGAGTCGAGCACTAGTAGTTTTCGATCATAGATCAACATAGCTTTGTTGTTGTGCCACTGAACAGCCTCCCAGCTTCGAAGGAACTAGGTGGTTAGCCTTCATGAGTGGTAGGTTATCCGTTAAAATTGGTATGAAGTTCTCCCACATTGTTAAGGTGTTGGCTTGTGAAGTAATTTATATGTAAGAATTATCCCTTTTTCCTTGAGCTACCTTTTGTGGAAGATTGTATTTTCTAATATAGTAACAAAGTTTAATTCATCTTTAACACTTCTATGGATATGAGTAAAATATCCATACAATAAAAGTGGAACCATGGTATGGTATAAGTTAGACCATTATGCAAAAGGTGTGTTAAAATTTGTATGGATTTGTTTCATATTGCTAAGATATGAACTAATTTATGTATAAGATTTCTTTCCCATGTATGAATTGTTTCCTTTCCCTTCCGCTAGTTTTTGTGGAAGATTGAACTGTTTCATACTGTTGGGTCGCGTGGGGGCTGCGCATTGCTAGCCCGCACAAGAGTTGTGCAAGACCAAATCGAGTCGCATTGCACCAGGGTCGAGCCATCGTTGGCTTTCCTAGGCCGTGTTGCGCCTTCGTAGGGTTCCATCTTGGGCCATGAAAGTACGCTTGGGTTGTACTTTCTGGCTTGCTCCTTAATACCCAAGAAACTTGTTATCATCAAAACCGTGCCCTTTGTGATAATCGGTCTACGTGACCAACAATCTGGGTTCCACACACCTAATCCAATAAGTTTTTCTCTTTAGAAGATAAAAGTCAATTTACATATAAAAGTAAATACATCATCAGTTACACTTTGAATTCAATTTACCTTGACAGAAGCTAGATTGAAATGTTATATAGTTAATGTACAATCTAAATAGAGTATTCTATAAAAGATATGAATATTTCTTTAAGAAATACTCTTCAACCAAGTTTCGCAGCCTACAAATTTTAAGAATGATATTTCACTGCACAATTAACCATCACTCATATATGTTTTTAGTAAAATTCAAATTCAAGCAAAACATGTACGTATGGACCAACTTGTCTACAAGAGTAAAAGTATACAATGGAACACCTCACTTGCATCGATAGTAATCACAATAGATTAAATCCTCAACAATCTTAGTACAAGATAAAATATTTGAGTTCAATCAACTTGCTAAAAAGAAAACCCCCAATTTTTCAAAGCTAGGGTTTCACAATCTAACTTAAATGGGCTTCACTAATACGATCTTAAATGTTTGGCTTTCAAGATTCAAGTAAATGCATCAAATAATTATATATATCTTAACCAAAGATGAATTCATGACAAACAATTCCAGGAATGTATAAAACAATGTCAAGAATAAGTTTAATTCCTTGAATCACAACAAAGATCTATTTTTCTTTGAACAATCATAGTTCAATCACTTATATTAAATGGGAAACATCAAACTAGGAAGCTTTGTGATTTTCTTTTCACAAATTGGTTATGAGTTTTTGCTCTCGAACTCCACTATTAGCACGTTTCTACAAAAAAGAAGAGAAACTTTAATAAAAATGTATAGAAGTAGCCACTAGCCATTACATATCTTTTTATTCGTTTGTGTGTCAAAACCATAGTCTCACAAATCAGTCAGCATTAGCTTGTTAGCCCAATTTCTAAGGGCTTATATTAATAGACTTAGGATTGTTTAATAAAGTAAGACAAATAGTTTTTTAATAATTAAATATGGACTAGTTGGTGAAACTCATGGCTTACCAAATAAAATTGTGATGAGTTAGACCCATTGGATAACACATAAAGAACAGGTTAGGTCCTATCCTTTAACTCTATATGTATAATACCATAAAGAATAGGGAGGCTACGATTTTCACAAGCTTTCTCTCTCCTAGTAGCTTCACTGTGCCAATGTACTTGGGTGAGAATAAATGATAAGAATTTTGCCTAAAGATCATATTTCACATTTAAGGATCTTCATCATGGATCATAAAAATAATATGTTTTCTTATTTTATCTCATTTACATAATTAGGTTTGGTGTTTTAGATCTAACTATGTAGATCTTGAATTTTCTTATCTCATCTCATTTGGGTGTTGGTAGTGAAAAGACTTAGTTGGCCATCTACTGCCGTCAACAGTCGAACCTATGATTTTTATGGGTCTATTAACAACATTGGCAGCTACTCCATGTAGATCAAACGAGATATGTGTAGATCGTTATCAATCCACTCGGGTTGGACGTGACCTACACAGAAGGATCGAGACCCATTCAAGCTAATCCAAGTTAGACTAAGTCAAATCAAGTCAAACTAGATTGAATCAGGTTAGATCAAGTTAAGTCAAACTCATCAAATTGGCTTGAACCAGCTGGAATCTTTTGGTGGTGCATGGGAAGTTTCATTTGAGCGATGTTTGGACCAAAATTTTCAACAAGAAATTCTAAACATTTTGATATATATTTTTTAATTTTTTAATTTTTGCATAAGTTAATTATTTGCAATTTAATGCGGATAAGTTAATTCTTTGCAATTTAGTTATGAATGTGTAGAATATGGAGAACTAATTTAGCATATTCTATGCCATAATTTAGCATACTTAATGTTGTAATACTTTTATATAATTCTATGATGCATTTTAGATGAGACTAATTGTAGTTGTTTGATACGTAATTTGGAGACATAAAACCCCTAGTTTATCAAATCCAAATTACATACTTAAGATTGTGAGTTACATAAAGTATATTTCATAGTATGAGAGAATTTCATAATCCAATTGTGCTATGACTACCAAAGTGACACTTTTTGATTAGATTGTGAGATATCAATCTTTTGCAATGGAAAAATGTTTCCAATTCTAATGGTAGTCATACTTCCAAAGGAGGTAACTAAATGTATGGGATTTAGAGGAATACATAGTCAACTCATGCATGAGTTAGGCTCATCGGATTAGGTTTACACATTCAAAGGTAGTAGATTATAAAAATTAGAAAATTTTCATGGCCACTACTATGTGAAGATTTAACTATTTCATGTTATATATTTTGTTCAAAGTTGTTTACATGATAGTATATGTGAACTTTCTTATTATATGTTTTTATGATTTTAATTCACAATGTACTCATATATTATTGACTTGTGTTAGTTTTATCTTAACCAACTTCTTCATTAACACAATTTAATCACAATAGAGGTTGTTACGACATCAAACTTCGGAAAATGGAAAGATGACATAATGTTTGCTATAAAGGTGATGAGTGTTCACTTTTACTTTAATCATGGATCGACTAGCAGCCCTCATTGATGAGCGTAATAAGGACTGAAAGCTAGCACATAAGGTATAGACAAAAAGTAATCGTATTTTTCCATTATCTATGAAGAGGTTGATTCAAGATCACCTTAAAAGTGGTACCTCAAAAGTGGTATGCACTGCTAAGGAATTCATGGAGGTAGTAGCATTTAGGTATCATGTTTCATCCAATGCTAATTTTTTAATATAAAATATGATGGTACTCATGGTATAAGGGATTACATCATCAAAATGGTGATTTTCAAGCAAAACTGAAGGCTTTTTTAAATGTCTCACTACTTGATCCTTTAATTGTCCACCAAGCATTAAGTACTCTGTCAGCAAAATTTGGGATCATTAAGACCACTTAAAACTCTCACAACGAATGTTGGTCTATCAATGATTTGATAACTAGTGTTATTGTTTAAGGAGAGAAATTGAAGAAAGAAAAGTTTCATGTTGTCATGTATTCTCCTAGCTCTAGCTTAGGTAAAGGCAAGAAGTTAAATTTCCAAAGTCATACAAGTACTCCTTCTAACTCTAAGAACTCTCAATCATCTAGTAACGAAGTTGGCATTACGCAATCATCCTTCAATGAGGACAATATTGTTGCTACTTCTATATAAAGAGGTTCAAATGAATAGAGATTGTGAAAAATATAAGACTTGGCTATTAAAGCATAATCCTGAAGGTAATAATTCTTTCTTTTTAGTTTGTAGATCTAACTTATCTAAAACTCCATTTGGTAGTTAGTGACTTGATACTGGTGTAACTAATCATGTTGCTTTTACTATTTAAGATTGATAAACAAGAGGAAGCCAAATGAGGGAGAAATATTGCTTAAAGTAAGGAATAATGTCAAAGTGGACAGATTTTATGGAAGACATTATTTTGATTCTAGAATATGGTTTTAGAATGATGTAAAGAATACTTTTCATGTACTGTCTTTTAGATAAAATTTTATTTTTATTTCTAGTTTGGACATGAGTGGTTATGCTTTTGGAATAAAAAACTCTAGATTCATTTGTTTTTTGATTCAATTCAAATTAGTTCTTACATTATGTCATATGGATTATACAGATGTGTTTATCTCCCTAATTTGGATTGTATAATCTTACTTCTAGCTCTATATATATAGTACCATAAAAAATTAGAAAGCTAAGGTTTTCATAAGTAGTCTCTCTCTTGGTAGCCTCATCATGCTAGTGTGCTTAAGTGAGAATAAAAGATAAGAATCTTGCATAAAGATCATATTCCACATTTATGGTACTTCATCATGGATCATAAGAACAATAGGTTTTCTTATTTTTATCTTATCTACATAAATAGGTTTGGTGTTTTAGATATGACTATGTAGATCTTGGATTTTATGGTCTTGTCAAAGATATATTAAGTCTAACACAAGTTTCAAAACAAAGAGAAAAGTGGTTGCTCCTATTTGTTCCTTTATGTTTTTTGCTTAAGAGATTGCAACAAAAAGGACAAAAATCCAACATTGAGTGAAGGCTCATTTTACTAATGTTGGGCTTGCATAAGGCTTGGTTCTTAGGCCTAGGTCACTTATAAAGACAAGGAGAGAACTTCTAACCCAGTTGGATAAAGAATTGAGTAATGGGCCATATTATAAATAGCCTTTTCAACTTCCAACCCAATTGGATAGAGAACCAAATTGAATAATGGGCTAGATTAAAAATATGCTTTTCTCACCATAGTAAAACCACATAAAAGAAGCAATAAAAATTTTATTCCTAGTGTTAATATAAGACATTAATACAATATTCAATGTAAATATTATATTAAATATTGCCTTATATTTAATAATGTGTTAGTCAGTAATGCCTCATAATGTGAACAAAAAGCACAAACAAATCCCAAAGGCTACTACATATCCGTTGCTTAGTGCTTGCTTTCTTTGTTTTGGGATTTTGAAATTATTGATTTACCCTTTCCCTTTTTCCTCCTCTCTTTCCCCTGATATTCCCACCTTTGCTTTCCTTGCTTTATCATTACTTTTAATTTCGATCTTCTCTTGAACTCCTGTGATTGTTATAATAATTTTTTCATTTAAATTTTCTATAACTTGTAAAGTTGTAGTTTATACAATTACTTAAAATGCTAATCATAAAATCGAATTAGATAACTCAAAATTCATTCTAACAATATTTCTTGCATCTAATGAATATTAAATATTCAAATATAAATGATTTAATAGGAGAAATTAATTAATTTGTATAATGAAAACATAATTATCATGCAATCACCTTTTTTTTAATTGGGGTAGGGGTAGAGGAATTTTAGGAGATTTATTTCGGAAAGAGATGTCTCAAACCTCATTACTCAAGTGGTAATCTGCCACGTGCCATTGAGCTACAATGACCCGAACGATACACAATCATTAATAAATAAATTATTGACTTCTATGTTTAGTACCTACTACCATTATACAACAAAAGTATTCTATAGTTAACATTGTAACGTACAAGTATTTAATTTTGATACTTTTCAACTAAGAGATTACATAAAGATAGAGAGTTTGACAAAACATCCTATTCTTATTATGGTCCAACTTTACATAGAATCGACAAGCTTTTATTTTGATTATCCGTTTCCGCAGGGGAATTCCTTCTCAAGAATCGACAAGCTGCCCCTGAAATTACCATTACAGGCTCCTCCTCCTCATACTGCCACTTTGGCATCGCAATCGCGCGCCCAATGGCCAGATTTCCTGCATTTGAAGCACGAAGAAAACCGTAACCGTTGCTGTTTCTGGAAGCGAAGACTTGCCGAGAAACAACGGGCGAAACGAGACCTTTCAAAGCGGCGGTGTACGCTACCTCCGGATCGACCTTGCGGTGCTTGGCGGAGGAGATGAAGAGCGCATGGACCTCAGCCGCGGTTAACCTGGGAGAGGAACTCCTCGTCTTCCGCCACTTGGACTTCGATCCTATACCTCTCTTGGTCTCCACGTTCATCGCTTCTGCTTTGCTTTCTTCGCTCTGGGATTCTGGCATTATTGATTATCCCCCTCCTTTTCCGCTCCTCTCTTTCCCTGGATTGTCCCGCCATTTCTTTTTCTTACTTCATTATTATTTTTAACTTTGATCTTCTTTTGGGCTTTTCAGATCGTTAAAAGTCTTTTTTCTTGATCAAAATTTTCTTGAATTCGTGAAGTTGTAGTTCATACAATTGCTTAAAACGCTAATTATAAAGTTGAATTAGATAACACAATTTTCTAGTAATATTTCTTACATCTAATGAATATTAAATGTCCAAATATAAATCATTTAACTAGAAAAATTATTTAATTTGTTTTAACAAAAACATGCTTAAAATGTAATCATTTTTTCTTTTTCTTTCTTTTTCTTATCAAGGGTAAGGGTGAAAGAATTGAACCCCACCGCTTGCTAGCAATAATCCCTCATGTGTCATTAAGTCGTGAGGACCCAAACATCACACAATCATTTAGTACAAGTTAATTGTCTCATTCAAGTTTCTCAAATAAATAAACTCTTGAATTTTATGTTTAATTCCAAACACCCTTCTCAAATAGAAATATTCTCTAAAATAATTTTATAGTCAACATTTAACATACATGTATTTAATTTTCATACTTTGGAGTGAAGGGTCACATAAAGACACCAATAATTTCTGAAACATCATATTCTTATTATGGTCCAACTCTATATATATATATATAGAGAGAGAGAGAGAGAGAGATACACAATCAAATTTTTTATTTTACTACTAATATAGTAAGGAGATAAAATTTGCAATCCCATTAGAACTTCTTCTGAAGATCTTCAATGATCTTCTTGTCAAGTTGGAAGGCCTTGGCGAGAACGTTGGGATCAATGGGCGGATCAGATCCAAAAACAGCATCGGCAATAGTGATGACCCCAGCATTTTGGCTGCTCAATCCAGCAAAGGCAACAGCATTGGTGCGTCCCACATTGACCTGGAAGTGAATGAGACCGATTGGGAAGACAAAGACATCTCCCTTGTTTAGAACCTTGGTGAAAAGGCGGTTTTCTCCGTTTGCTAGGTTGGATGTGACAAAACCAACTTCGAGAGTACCCTCTGCGACCACTAGAATCTCAGTTCCACGAGGGTGGGTGTGAGGAGGGTTTTGGCCATATGGTGCATAGTCGATACGGACTAGAGATATTCCGAGGGTGTTGAGACCTGCGATTCTATCTACGTTCACAGTAGTGACATTCGACCCAACTCGATTGCCCGTATCTCCAGCATTTTGGAGCCCTGAGGTGAAAAAGTCTTCTGCCTTGACAAGCTCAGGATCCTTGCAGAATTTGCCATTCACGAACACTGCAGGAAAGACATGGACATATTAATAATAATAAAGCAATTTATGAAGGTCTTGCTTTGCTCAACTCGACAACCTTGGTTAAGCACGAATTTGATAAATGAATGAGTAAAATACAAGTGTATACCTCCATTCTTGGGCTCATCAACTGCTACACAAAAGTCCTGAAGTGGGCTAGGATCATAGGCGGAGACAAAGGAGGTTGTCAGCGCCAAAAGGGCAACAATTACAAGGAAATAGACTCCCTTCGCCATTTTCTAAGTGTTTAAATTCTCTTCTATGATCTTGTTTTGGTTATGTGTGAGGAAGTATCTCCTGGAACATCTGTATTTATAGTTAACAAAGATTGAACTGGTAAATGGTTCTGTCAAGGTTAACACCAGAAGTCTTTAGTGGTTACCTATTTAATATGGCAAGGACGAAGTCTTCAACCACTAGAGCTGACTTTCAACATTTGTTATTCTCGAGCTTTTTCTTTTCTTCAGACGGATTTCTTCTTCTCATGCTCAACAAATTTTTGACAAGTGCCCTTTTTAGTGGGGCCATGCCACTTCGGTAAGGTGACATATTTGTAAAGGACGTTTGGTCAATCCACGATGGGAATATTGACATCTAGATGCTGAAGCTGTCAAATGGTGCAATTTGGAATACGGAAACTTAATATCAAATAGAAAAAAATACTCTGTAAAAGAAACGTGGAAAGAAAAAATCATCCCTTCCCACTTGACCACACTTAACGGTTGTTGGAATGCCAGTAGGCAACGAACAATTGAACGAATGTAAATCTCCAAAGCCACGTCAGTTACGTGTACAATTATCGTCTCCATGTCAAAAAAAAACATTTGTATTTGAAAAGTTCAAGCGATTGAAAATCGTTGAATGACTTTTGCATCTCTGTAAAAAAGTCTTGAGCGGCAAGATAACTATATTTCTGGTGTCTCATGATAATGGAATTGACTAATTGAATTAATATGAAGAATATGAATGGTGATGGAAATGAATGAAGTAACCTTCTATCTAATATCGTTACCTTATCTATCGAGCACTTCTTTAGTAAGAAGTCTCCTTTTCTCTTTTTCCTTGGATGAAATTCAACCGACGATCATATTTTCCTTGCTCGCAACCACCAAGCGTGAAATTCTACCACTCCGCAGCTGAAAAGCACCTTATCAATCTTGATGGACTATGTGATGGACAGATCTACCTTCTAGTTGAGACAGTCCCAAAAGACTTGTAATATGACCCGGGGAAAATAAAAAAATAAAAAATTATAAGAAGCATCTGTTACAAAAATTGATAATTGTTGACTCGTGGTTCGTAATGGAAGATGTACAAACATACATCCTTAAGGAATATACTAAAAAAATTGAAAGTCCAATTAAAAAGTTAATTCATAAGTTAGAATAATATTTTGTATATTTAAAGATTACTAAAGGGTCATATATTTTGATATGAAATTTTTGTCTTTAACACTCTTTCTTATATTGAGTATACCTTAAACTTAATGCTAAGTGAAGTAGAATAGATGCTTTCCTATACAACAAATATATTTTGAAAACTCAAAGTTGAATGAAATTTTAAATGAATTATCTTAAACTTTAATATCATATTAGATAGGTTCAAAGTCTTATCCAAGAGCCATAAATTTAGTTAGAGAAGCATTTTTTACATTTAATTATTATCCAACAATTATATATTTTTACTAACATAAGACCATTTGTACTTCGCAACTTGATAAACTAGACAGGGAGGCATCCTAGGAGAATTCCAGCATGGAACGTGACAATCTTGTTGCATAAGAACACTTAGTTTTATCTACTATTAAAAATCTACTATATTTGCTAAAAGTTGACTTCATACTTAAAGATATGGACCATTTTAATTTTTTCTTCAGGCTGGGAGTGCTAGCCCAATTTTTGTTGCACTTTTGATGTGGGCTTATATTAATGGATTTAAGATTGGTCTAATAAAGTGAATCATATGATTTCTTCATAATTAACATACAAACTAGCTAGTGTGGGCTGTAGCTTACCAAACAAGACTGTGATGAGTGGGCTTTTGGTGGCACATAAGAATTAGGCTATGTCCTATCCTCTAGCTTAGCATATAAAATGTACCATATGGATTAGGATTAAGGGGATGAATCATTTTGATAAGTCATCTCCCTTTTGGTAGCCTCATTATGCCAGTGTTCTATGAACAAGAATAGAGAATATACACCTAACCTAGAGATCATATTCTACATTTATGGATTTTCATAATGGATAAGAAAAACAATATGATTTCTTTATTTCTTGCCTAATCATGTTTACATAATGTTTGCTTGGTCTTTTAGATCTGACTATATAGCTCTTTCATTTTTTGTCTTCTTGGAGATTAATTAATCCTTACATGTGGTATCAAAGCTATCATATGTTAAATCTAAGACCCAAATTTATGTCTAGTAAATTGCAATTTAGAATTTTCAATAAAAAAATATTGTGTTTTTTGTATGATTTGGTGAGGTTACCACAAATTCAATTTTTGTGGATTACAAAAAGGTCTAATTTTGGAATTGTGTTTCACTTTGTTGTTACAATTAAAAAAAAAAAAACCTTTTCATAAAAGACCAAAATCGAGGCCAAATTCATACAAATCTGGACCCAAAGTCCTCAACCAACCTATATTTTTCATTGAACAACACTAGCAATTAATGGTCACTAGCGCTAACAATTAACGATAGTTGGCACTAACAGTGGCAGAGCACCTAGATCTATTGATATAGGTTTTAGCACTATGTTGGGACTTAAATCATTTTGGATTTTCCATCATCGTAACCTTATTGGCCATTTGCTACCATTAACAATCAGACCTAATGAGTCTATTGGTGGTTGGTTGCCAATCCATGTGAATTAAATGCAACCTGACTATAGATTGTTTGTGATCCATTAGAGTCAAAAGTGACTCATTTGAAAGGTGACCCGATTCAAGCCAACTCGACTTGATTTAGGTCAACCCAACCCACTTGAGTCACTTAGCTCATCTGGGTCAACTTGGCCCAACCAATCTAGGTCAAATCGACCCCATATGGTCAAATTAGGTCAATGGCTTAGATTGACTTGATTCGGGTCAACTCAACCTAATCCATGTCAATGGTCAATGACCAAATTAGTAAACAATCAATAGTCAAACTAACTAGAGCATTTATGTCAACATGTGGAGGCACATGAGGTCTGATTTGGATGTGAATTGAACCAAAGTGTTCATTTGGACATTCTAATCAATTTGATACATAGTTTTTATGCCTTTAAAGTATTGCAGAAGTTAATTATGGAAATTAAATGTTTGTGAATCATGTTTCAATATTTCTTAAATCATATTTAATGATGTTTCATGCCATACTACATAACTGTGTTATGTTGCAATATTTATATAATTTGATGTTATATTATTTACACATTTAAATGTGAATATGGAGAATGTGCATAATTGTTTTAACATATTTGAAGTAATGAATTACACTATGTAAACACTATGTAAACACTATGTAAACTTAATGAAAATTATGCTAACATTCTCCTATTTGGGCTATATTAATGAGAATAAACAATAATACTAATCATTAGTTTGCAAAAATAGTTATTATGGGATAAAAATTTATCCCATCCCAGTCTTAAACTTAGAATTATGGTAGTAATAACATCACTTAAACAACATAAGATCAATCATGTTCACAAAAGTTCTTAACTTTACTAATATAGATTTAATTTGGTGGTGTGTCAACTAGATAACATTATAAAAGTTTACTTCATGTGTTATTTATTTTGTTAGTCCAATTCTCTCTCTGAGATGTCAAATTGTTATTAAAGAATATACTTTATGGTTGCAATAAACTTGTATATCTTGTCCTTAATAACTCAAGTTTACTTTTATATGTCACAAGATATGCTTTATGGCTAACTATTGAATGCCCAAACCATTGCCTGGGGTTTAGACTTCCCTTAAGACGTTAATATGATAAACATTATGTGGATATAATATTAACATATAAAGCACGCACATGCTAAATACAACCAATGTGATTAATAAATAGGTAATATATTTCAACAATTTACCTCGTGATAAATTAGTTCAGATGTAAGCTTTATATTACAGTAAAGATTGTAAAAGAGCTCCCACTAAACAACAACATCCTATAATACTCTTAAGCCCATATTGATGATGTGCATAAAAATACAAGGCTTTTGTATGTAGGTGTGCAAACATAGCATCTGTAACAATATGCCTTATTGTGATGTCACCTTTCTTTAGTTTTTTTTTTAAGTTAATTTTTTTATTTCTATGTGTTTAGACCATATGAGAACTTTATTGTTCTTATTAAATAACAAAACAACTTTATTATCATAATATAACTGAATAGGTCTAACAAAGAAATTAAACTTTGTCAACACTTTAATGAAGTTATTTAGAGATATCGTTTGAGTAGCTACCATATAGCATGTTACAAATTTTTCCTATATATTTGCAGAAGTTGTAAGTTTTCATTTTACAGTTTTCTATGATATTATCCTACCCACCATACAAATATATCTTGATGTAGATTTACAAGTATTATTTTTTAAGCTTACAAAGTCTAAATCTGTATGTCCCATTAATTGTAGGTTATCTACATATTTATAGGTCAACATATAAACATTTAACTTTAAACACTTGAAAATCTTTTGATAACAATCTAATAGTCTTGATCAAAGTCTAATTGATATTTATCCAAAAGCCTTGTTGAAAGAACAATGTTAGGCCTAGTGCAAACTCAGCATACATGATGCTTCCTAATGCATTAGCATATGACACTTACTTCTTAACTCTTTCACTACTTTACTCTTAAAGCACTATAATAGGTTCAGTTTTACCTTTAAGAATAAGAACATTTCTAGGTTTGCAGTCCTCCATATGGAACCTTTATAAAACATTATTAACATATGCCTTTTGAGAAAGACATAATAATCATCAACAACAATTCCTATAGATTGACAAATAACTATATTGTCTTATGAAGTTACCTTTGGTTGTTGCTCATAAGCAAGACATCATCCACATTGGTATACTCCTAGTGAATTAAGTATATATTCATATATAGCAATTTGTCTTATTTAGTATAGTATCGCATAAAGATATAAAACTGTCAAACCTCAAGTGCCATTATTGAAAAGCTTGCTTGAACTAGTAAATAAACTTGTTATGTTTATACATAAGTTCATTTGTATTATATACTACATAAGATTGGATCACACACAAATCTCCTCATTTAAAAAAGATCTTCATATTCATTTGGTGTAATTCCTTATCAAAATGAGCTATTAACATCATGATTACTCCAAAGGAAACTTTCAAAAATAAGTGACAAAGTTTTGTTATAGTATATTCATTCTCTTGAGCAAATCACTTAACAACTATTGTAACTTTAAACTCTTAATCTTTCTTATAAAAGCTCTTTTAGACTTGTTGTATCCATTTGCTACCAATAGGTAATTCAACAAGCTCTTAACAATTCAACAAAATCACAAATACCATTATGATTCATCAACTGCATTTCATCACTCATTGCATCTAACTATAAATCTAGTTGGGGACTAAAAATAGTCTAGCACTAAGAACTAGATAGGGCTTGAGATAAATTGGATTCATAAACAAATGCCAAAGAACTATCATTTTTAGCCTTATACTTTAATGATCAAATCTTATATTGTTTCAGTATTTTTTCATGTGACTTTTCTTCTTGTATAAGAAGCAATGATCACTATCCTTAAAGGATTTTCTCTTAACTCCTAACACTTTGCTAAATAACTTAAAATCCTTAATGGTGTTATGTGTACCTTTATGAGTATGAAATCTTGACCTTTACCTTTACTAATATTGGAACTTGGTTTAATAATCTATAACCTTCTAATATACTTTCTAATACCTTTATAACCATGAGGTTTAGAAGAATAAAATAAAATTTTAATAGGTGTATTTAGTGAGGCAAAATACCTTAATGCCACTTAATTCATAAACTCCTTGGTAATGTAATCAATAAATAAATCACCTTTATGGTGATTCTAAGTTGATTCCCTTATGGACAATATAAAAATGTAATTATTCTTTAACATGTAGCATGTACCAACTTTTATCCTTACTACTTTAATCAATGTGATCCATTGATTTATCCATATAGGAAAAACCTACATATTTAATAATTAAAGTTTGTTGATAGAAAAGGCAATTAAATTAAAACTAACACAAGGTCAGTAATATGAGTATGATATGAACTTAAACCATATGAACACCTCACAAGAAAGTTCACATATATTATCATGTAAACACCTTTGGGAAAAATACATAACATATAATTATAAAATTTTTACATAGTAATGGCCATGAGAAATTCTAATTTTCATAATCTACCACCTTTGGCTGTATAAACCAATCAAATTAGTCTTGACTCATGCATGTTCTGACTATGTATCCCTTCAATTTCTAACATACAGTCACTCCTTTGGGAGTATAACTACACATTAAAATCAAATATATCCCTCCACCATAAAAGACCGATATCCAACAATCCAATTAAGAAGTGCTACTTTGGTAGTCACAACTTAACTAGATCATGAAATTCACTCATATTGCGGGATATACTTTATATAATTCACAATCTTTAGTATGTAATTTGTACTTACTAAACGATGGGCATTTTTGTTTCCAAATTACATATCAAACAACTGCAAATGCATTCTATAATTATATAAATATATTACAACATTAATCATACTAATTCATTACTTAGAATATTCTAAAACAATTATGCACATTTTCCATATTCATATTAAAATATGTCAAAAATATAACATCAAATTATATAAGTATTGCAACATGGCACATTCATACAATATGGCATAAAACATCATTAAATATAATTTAAGAAATACTGAAACATGATTCACAAGCATTTAATTGCCAAAATTAACTTTTGCAATACTTTAAAAGCATAAAAAACTATATAACAAAATGATCAAAATGTCCTAATGAACATTTTGGTCCAATACACATCCAAAAATTTAAGCTCTCATGCAGCATTGTAAATGCTCTAGTCAGTTTGATTGTTGACCATTAACCATTGACTTGGGTTTGGTCGAGTTGACCTAGATTAGGTTGGTCTGACCCATTGACCCAATTTGATTGTATTAGGTCAGTTTAATCTAGATTAGCTAGGCCAAGTTGACCTAGATGGGTCAGGTTGACCTAAATTGATTTGAGATGGCCAACATGGGGTCACTTTTGACTTGAATGGATCACGAACAATCAACAATCAAGTTACGTTCAATCTACATGGATCAGCTACCAACTGTTAATAGACTCACTAGGTCTTGCTGCTAACAGCAACATACAACCAATAAGGCCACAACAATGGAAAATCCAAAATGATTTGGGTCCCTACATAGTACTAATGCCCAAATCAATATATCTGGGTGTTCTACAACCATTAGTGCTAGTCGTGTTGATAAGTCTATTTTGTATAGGGTTATTATGACTACTTTAGGCATTATATACTATGGTATTTGTTAATTACATTTGTATCGGTCTATGTTTATACAAGTCTTGTTTGTTCATGAAGTAAACCTAAAATAAAGGAAAAAAAAAAGAAAAGAATAGCAAAGTAGAAGAAGAGAAAGAAAACAAGTATAAAATAAAAGAGGATGTCTATGCACATGGAACTCATATGGGGGTAAACAAGAGACAAAAGAAATAATGAATTGTCTAATGGAAAAAAGGTGAAAAATAGGGAAAAGGAAGAGATAGTGTTGTTGCATGGTTGGAGAAGCAAACAAGAAAAAAGAACATGATTGTTTCTCCTTCGCTAGAAAAGCAAAGCCCAAAGCATGATTGACAGTGTGGGATTCTAAAAGCACCAAGCAGTCATGCAACACCAACCGTCCTTGCACTCTTTTTTTACAAAGGCAAGTGCTATCTAACTAACTAGCCATACTTTTTCCACTTTTTGGCCAAATTTAAGCGTTTTTCGACTAGAAGGAAGTAAATACAACATGTAGTGTGAGTTTTGGTTGTTCTAAAGTAGCTACATACGATTTCGTGGTGGTTTTTGGCCAAAGAAGGCCAAAGAAGCCCATCTAGCTTGTTCCAATAGATCAACGCAATATGGTGGTAGATCAAAGCAATTTCTTTACAGATCAGTACTCTAGACACCTTCCTTGACAATTTCTAGTGGTTTCTATAAAGAGGGATGATGGTGCGTGACAGTATGTGGCAGCACGTGGTGGCATGTGACGATGGCATGTGCGACACGTTTTCCTCCGCCTTTTTAGGACAGCTTCTTCAACTCCCTATGATGTGCAGATTTGTGCAATGTTTTTGTGAATTGAAGATATTTTGGTGACAGCTTCTATGTTTTTAATTTACAAAATGTCTATTCAATTTCTTGCATTGTTTTTGTTTGTACATATACTATGTTTTAGCTTACTTTTATTAGAGTTGCAATGTAACTTGATTACAATAGTATGAATGTTATGATTATTATGTTTTGTGAGATATTTTATGTATATAAAGTGTAATGCATTTAAGGGATTAGCAATCATTTAGATGATTTGATTTGCATGTTAGAGACTAACAAGAAACGACATGTAATTGCTTCTTATAATGTGCAACCATAGATTAATATAGATAAACATATACCATATGGTTTGTGTGGCTTTAGGTGTAAACTAGAATATTCATAAACCTTAATGCACTTAGTTCACTTCAATTCACATATAGAGATATAGTGAGTTAATGAGTTAAGTAGGTTTGCTATACCTAGATATATGATAATGAATAAATTAAGAAATTCCACTATCACATGAATAGAATCAACCTTGCAAGCATAAATAATCAACATTAGTACTTAATAGTTAGGTAAAATCAAATGTTCTAAAATGTTTTATTTATCAATCTTTCTTAAATTTAGTTGTTTAGTTTGTTCACTATAATTTCGGTTTGCTAGATAAATTCTTAGAACTATTACCATTAGTAATTAATTGACTTAGTAATTACTAGTCTTTATGGGACAATATCTTACTCATCATTATATTACTTATTCGATATGTACTTGCATATAGGATTTCACTAAACAATTGTTGATTGTTAGTGTTGGCAATCATTGACTATTGTTGTCATCCATTGACAAATACAAGTTGATTAAGGACTTTAGGTCCAAACTTGATGTTGTATATTTATATTTGGTTATTCTTTTTCTATATCTATATAGAACCAAAGTTGTATCCTTCTTCAATATGTGATCCTTGAGCCTTAAGAGCATCCATGACAAATTTGTTTACAAACATGTCTAAGAGAGCATTTGTAAAACTTTCTACATGGACTCTTATGTGTATTTGCAATGACAACTTGACAAGGGTATGTTTTTGTAGAGGCATTGCTTTTTAAGAGTCAATGAGTTGCTTTCAAATTACCTTTATAGGCTCCTCCTCTTACTACCAATTTGGCATTACAATTGTATGCCTAGTGGTCAAATTTCCTACATTTGAAGCATGAAGAAGGACCATAAACATTTGCCAATTTTTGAAGCAATGGCTTGTCAAGAATCAACTATTGCAAGAAGACCTTTTAGAATGGTAGTTTATGCTCCCTCCTAGTTACAATCCTAATGCTAGTTGAACCCCTTTAACTAATAGGTTTAGACCTTTTGGTTTTATGGCTGGGTTTGCTACCTTTAGTATCAGAAACAAACCCCATATCCTAAGTTCAAACCTAAATAGGCGCACTTAGCTATGGAAAGCTCACTTGGGAAATAGGTGCTTGTTTATGAGTAGCTCATGTTTGGTATAAGGGGAGATAACAAGAAAGTGAAGGACCCAATAGCTAGTTCTTATGGTGAAATGTTACAATTTTAAAAGTGATTGAAACCACCACGCTAATAAGCCTAGTCTCTTTGACTTAATAGTTGGATTCATTACATTCCAAGTCAACCTTTCAATGCAAAGGAGATGGAGTGCACTTGGGCCTTAATAGCTATCACTTGGGAGTGGAATTTCTCATCTTTGTCCATTTAGGCTTTGATCCTATACCTTCTCTTGCTATCTCCATATTCATCGCTCTCTCTCCCTTTCCCTTTCTCTCTTTCCCTAAATATTCTTGCCTTTTCTTTCTTACTTTATTATTATTTTTAATTTCAAAGTTCTCTTGGGCTCTTGTGATAGTTAAAATTATTTTTTCAACAAGATTTTCTATAATTCATAAAGTTGTAGTTTATACCATTGCTTAAAATGCTAATCATAAAATTAGATAACTCAAATTCATTCTAACAACATTTCTTAAATGTAATGAATACTAAATGTCCAAATATATATCCTTTTTTCATATAATAGGAGAAATTATTTAATTTTGTATAATGAAAAATAATTATTATGCAATCCTTTTTTTCTTTTTATTGGGAGTGGGGGTTAAGGAATTTTAGGAGATTGATTTGGAAAGAGGATATCTCAAACCACCCATTGGTTAAGCAGTAATTTGCCGAGTGCCACTGAGCTGCAAGGATCGGAACATGGCAGAATCATTAAGAAATAAATACTTACTTCTTTGTTTAGTATCTATAACCAATCTTGAATAAAATATTCTCGAACCTTTGACCTCATAGTTGGAATCTTTCCTAACTCACCACATAGCTAATTGGTTAAGTGATGTGTATATATGAGTGTTTAGTTTTGAAACTTTTGAGCTAAAAGATTACATAAACATAGAGAGTTGCCAAAACATCATATTATTATTATGGCATAACTCTAGATAGAGAGATGTACATAATCAAATCTTTTATTTTGATTGTCTGTTTGCGTGTGGCATTGCTCTTCAAGAATCGACAAGCTACTCCCGAAATTACCATTACAGGCTCCTCCTCTTCCTACTGCCCCTTTGCATAGCAGTTGCGCGCCCAGTGGCCACATATCCCGCATTTGAAGCACGAAGAAGAACCATAAATGTCACCGTTTCGAGAAGCAACGGGACCTTTCAGAGCGGCGTACACTCCCTTCGGATTGACCTTGCGGCTTTTGGCGGAGGAGAGGAAGAGTGCATGGGCCTCAGCCGCTGCCACCTGGGACAGGAACTCCTCGTATTCCTCCACTTGGACTTCGATCCTATACTCCCCCTTCCTCTCCATCTCCATCGCGCATCCCTTGCTTTCTCGTTTTGCGATTCTAAAATTATTGATTTCTTCCCTCCGTTCTCCCTCCTCTCTTTTCGTGGATATTCCCGCTTTTTCCCTTGTTACTTTTTATTATTTTTAATTTTATCTTCTTTTCGGCTGTGTTCGTTAAAATTCTTTTTCTCTTCATCAAAATTTTCTATAATTCCTAGAGTTGTAATTTATACAATTGCTTAAAAACTTATCATAAAGTTAAATTAGATAACTCAAAATTCATTTTAACAAGACTTTTACTCTAATTTGTATTAACAAAAACCGAATCAACATGGAATTATTCTTTTTATCAATGGTAGTAAAAAGATTTTAAGAAACTTATTTTGAGAGAAGATGTCTCAAACTCTCACTAGATGCTAATCCCTGGATGCCAAAAAGCCACAAGGCTTGGGCATCAAACAATTATTGGTAGGGGATAAAAATAAACTCTTGACTTCTTTGTTTAGTGGGTAACACCCTTCTTGAATAAAAATATTCTCCAAAATACTTTATAGTTAAACTTCTAACGTACATGTATTTAATTTTAATACTTTTCAGCGAAGGAATCACATAAAGATTGAGAGTTGCTAAAACATCATATTCTTATTATGGGCCAACTCTATATAAAGAGAGGTATATAATCACATTTTTTTATTTTAATATTACTATTGTAGAATGAGATAAAATTTTGCACTCCCATTAGAACTTCTTCTGAAGATATTCAACGATATTTTTGTCAAGTTGGAAGGCCTTGGCAAGCACATTAGGATCAATGGGAGGATCAGACCCAAAAACAGCATCGGCAATAGTGATGACCCCAGCGTTTTGGCTACTCAATCCGGCAAAGGCAATAGCATTGGTGTATCCCACATTGACCTGGAAGTGAATGAGACCGATTGGGAAGACAAAGACATCTCCCTTGTTTAGAACCTTGGTGAAAAGGCGGTTTTCTCCGTTTGCTAGGTTGGATGTGACAAAACCAACTTCGAGAGTACCCTCCACGACCACTAGAATCTCAGTTCCACGAGGGTGGGTGTGGGGAGGGTTCTGGCCATATGGTGCATAGTCGATACGGACTAGAGATATGCCGAGGGTGTTGAGACCTGGGATTCTATCTACGTTCACAGTAGTGACATTCGACCCAACTCGACCGCCCGTGTCTCCAGCAATTTGGAGCCCTGAGGTGAAAAAGTCTTCTGCCTTGACAAGCTCAGGATCCTTGCAGAATTTTCCATTCACGAAAACTACAGGAAAGATATTGACATTTTCATAATAAGAAAGCAGTTTATGAGGGTCTTACCCTGCCTAACTTGAGAAACTTAGTTAAGCCGGCGCTTGACAAATGAATAAGTAAAACACAAGTATATACCTCCATTCTTGGGCTCATCAACTGCTACACAAAAGTCCTGAAGTGGGCTAGGATCGAAGGCAGAGACAAAGGAGGATCTTAGTGCCAAGAGGGCAACAATTACAAGGAAACAGACTCCTTTCGCCATTTCTCTGTGTTTAACTTCTGTTCAATGATCTTGTTTTTGTAATGGGTGGGGAAGTATCTCCCCGTACATCTCTATTTATAGTTAACTGCCATTGAACTGTTCAATGTTTCTGCCAAGATTAACACAAGAAGTCTTTGTTGGTTACCTATTTAATATGACGAGGACGAGGTCTTCAACCACTACAGCAGACTTCCAACATTTTCTAGTTTGTTCTTCTCAAGCTTTTTCTTCTCTCCAGACGGATTTCTTCTTCTTAGGCTTAACAAATTTTTGACAAGTGCCCTTTTTCTTTTTTTATTTATTTATTTATTTATTTTAAATAAATTGAGCCATGCCTCTTGAGTAACGTGAGATGTTTGTGGAGGAGCTTTGGTCAATCAACGATGGCCAGTTGACATCTAGATGCTGAAGCTGTCAAGAATGGAAACGAAGATCGATTAAAGGAAAAGAAGAAAGAAAAACTCTTCCATTCCCATTGCTCTTCCATTGACTTCAGTACTTTCTTTTAATCATTTCCATTTTCTTTCACTTTTTATATATAATTCTGATAACTCCAGCACTTACCTGCGAGCTTAATGGCTAAGAATTGGATAGGATGTCTAAATGCTTGATAAGTACTAAAGAAAATAATTTTACACAAAAAAGATATAATCTTTAAGTAACATCAATTTACAAATTAATTCTATAAATTCAAGAGTTAGCTTATAAAGTAAGTTTTAAATTTTTATTTAATATCATAACTCATGATGAAATGTTGAAGAATGTAATTTGGTATTGAGAGAAAATTTGGGAGTAATGCTTAAATATTAATTTATCCCAATGAATTCAATAATAACTTTTAGTTAAATTTTAAGCTTTCTCACAATAAATATAGACAGTGAACCTGGTTATAATCATGTTTATGGAATTATAACAAACAGCAAGCCCCAGCGCATTTGAAATCCTTTCTACCCCCAATCAGGAGTTTTTCTTCCTTAACTTCCAATCGTTCGGCGTCAAAATGTTTGAGGTAATGTATGTGTCCCAAAATCGGGAGTTTCATGATTGAAGCTAAGGGCATGGAAATTGTAACTAAAACCCTTAAAGGTCTGTTTTATCACCAGCAATGACTAACTGGTAAGCGTGTAAAATGAATAAAAAGCATGCAGTAAATAGCAAATACAATTAGAATAAATATGTGAGAGTGAGAAAGAGACAGAAAAGTAACATACAATATTTAATAGGTGGTTTGACTCATCTGCAGTTTACATCCTCCCCCTCTTAATCACTTGGTTAAAAGGTAGCATATCCGTTAATTCCGAAGAGAAACCATTTTCCAATATCCAATGCCGTTGGGACCTAAGTCACCTAAGAAGGGTTGTTAAATTAGGTGTCCTCTTTTTTCCTTTTATCTAGTTTGACTTCATAGCTTTTTATAATTTCATTCAGTCACCAACCCTTCTATAATTTCTTCCCGCTAGTCTCAATCGTCGGTGAAGACAAAGGAAAAGGTCGTTCTGATTTTTTTTTTCCTTTTTTTTTTTTTGTGGTTTGGAGAGAGAGAGAGAAAGAGAGAGTCAGAGATGGAGAGAAGGAAAACAATGGGCCCGTGTTTTTCATTCCTCGGCCGTTTGGAAATTTGGCTTTTTAAGCTGAACGACGTCATTTTCTTTTGGAGGCTGGTCACACTTGTGGGCTTCGAGTCGGGTCACGCGGGGCATCAAACAGATCATGAAAATAGTGATGCCCATGGGTCACGGATCCTTATTCGGGTTGCGAACTGGATCGTACAGTTTCCTGAGGAGTTGATCGCAGACCAGTACTAGGTCTATGCGGATTTGTCTGATGTTGCACATAGTTGCTAAAGGCCTTCAAATAGGATGAACATCATCCGGAGCAGCACATGGGTCATTTGCCTGGAGCTTTGATCGAGTCGACCTCGAGCAGTTCTCTCTCATGGATCAACGTAGCTTTGCTACTGGGACATTGAACAACCTCCCAACTTTGACGGAACTAGGTCGTCTGTTCAAATTGGTGTGAAGTTCTCTCACATTGTTAAGGTGTTGGTTTGTGGAGTAATTTATATATAAGAATTATCCTCCTTCTATTGAATTAATTTTGTGAAAGATTGCACTTTTTAATATAGTATTGAAGTTCAATTCATTTTTAACACTTCTATGGGTATAACTAAAATATTCACATAGTAAAAGTGAAATCATAATATGATATGGATAGTACCATTAAGGTGAGAGGAGTGTTATAAGTTTGTAGAATAGTTTATACGTTAGAATTGTTTGTTTTCGTTAATTTAGCTTTTGTTGAAGATTGGGTCACATGGGGGCAAGGCACAGCCAGTCGCGCCACAAGAGTTGTGCAAGAGAAAACCAGGTTGGGTCGCACCTGGGCCAAGTCGTCCTCGGCTTTATTAGGCCACGTCGCACTTAGGCTCGGCTTTCTTGGGCGTCATCGCATCAGGGTCTCCTGGGTGGTTGAGCTAGGCTCGCGTCATACTTTTCGGCCTGCTCCTTACCACCTCAGGAATTTATTATAATCAAAACCATGCGCCTTGTGACAATCAGTCTATGCGACCAACAATCCAGGTTTCACACACCCATTACAATAAATTTCTCTTTACAAGAGAAAATTCAATTCACATATACAAGGCTAGATTGAAATGTTATATAGTTAACGTACAATCTAGATGAAGCACCCAATAAAACATATGAATATCTTTAAGAAATACTCTTCAACCAAGTTTCGTAGCCAACAAATTATAAGAATGATATTTCATGCACAATCAACCATCAATCATATATGTTTTTTAATAAAATTCAAATTCAAGCATAACATGTATGTATGGACCAATTCGTGTACAAGAGTAAAAGCATGTAATGGAACAGCTCACTTGCTTTAATGGTAATCACAACAGATTTAATCATCAATAATCTTAGCACAAGATAATATATTTGAGCTCAATAAACATGCTAAAAGGAAAACCCCCAATTTTTGAAAGTTCGGTTTTCACAATCCAACTTAAATCAGCCTCACTATGTTGATTTTAATTATATGGCTTTCAAGATCCAAGTAATACATCAAATAATCATATATATCTCAACCAAAGATGCGTTCACAACAAATCATTCAAGGAATGTATAAAATGGTGTCAACAATAAGTTTGATTCCTTGAATCACAACAAAGATCCATTTTTCTTTTAACAATCATAGTTCATTCACTTATATTAAATAGGAAACATCAAACCAGCAAGCTTTATGATTTTCTTTTCTAAGATTACTCATGATTTTTTGCTCTCAAACTCCACTATTAGCATATTTCTATAAGAAAAAACATAAAAGAGAAACTTTAATCAAACTCTTATAGAAGTAGCTACTAGCGATTACCTAACTTTTTATTCGTTAGTGTGTCAAAACTACAGTCTCAGATCAGTCAACATCAGGTTTCAAAACAACAAGGGAAGTGGTTGCTCCTCTATGTTCCTTCGTGTTTTTGCCCAAGAGATTACAAAAAAAAGGAAAGAAATCCAGCATTGAGTGAAAGCTCATTTTTCTTAATGTTGGCCTTGGCGTAGGCCTTGGTTCTTGGGGCCAATTGAATAAAGAATCCAATCAAATAATGGGTGAGATTAAAAGCACTTGTAGGCGAATTGGATAGAGAATCAAATTGAATAATGGGCCACCTTAAAAATAGCCATTTCTCATCCGAGCCCAACCACATAAAAGAAGCAACAAAGAGTTTATTCCTAGTGTTAATATAGGGCACTTGATAACTCTTTCTTATAGAGTTATTTTGATCACTTTCGACAGTATATGATAAGTGTTTTTGCAATTATATTTTCATTTATCCATATTTATTCAAGTTTTATTTGTTTATACAGCAAACCCAAAGTTGAAGAAAATAGAAGAAAAGCAGCAATAAAAGAACAAAAAGAAAACACAAGCATGAAAAGGACAGCTTGCAAGCAAGTGGAACTCATGTGAGAGTAAAAGGAGCTGGGAGACTCTTATCATTTAGGACCATCGAGCAGGAAGAAATAAAAGAGAAACAAGGGAGAATAGAGAGGAGAGATTGATGAACTAAGCAAAGAAAGAAAGAGAAGAGCTTAAGTGGGTTTTAGGTCGGACGGCAAGCGGAAGAAAAGGGGTCGCCGAAGATTCAAAGACAAACATCTCATATTGATAGTTATTTTCTCCAAAAAAAATTTTCATATTTTTTTCTTTCCTTTATCATAAAGCATTAATGGAAAAGAGAATAGAGCATACCAAACGAATATTCTGGTCTTTAACATTGGCTCGTTTCAGTTCTCGTTTTTCTTCTCTGCAAGCTTACTGTAAATCCCTTCGCATTTACTTCATAGAATCTTTAAATCTTCCCTTTCCTTTTTCCTCTACTGAGTGCTTCTATTTTGAACTTAGCTTTTGAATTTCAAATCATATACTCCCTTTATAGAACAATTTCAATCATCCTTGATAACTTCTTCAATAATCTCACTCAATATCTTTCCCCTTGTGTATATGATTTTCTCTCACAAACCCTAATGGGATTTTTCTCAAAATAGCTTTTCATCATATTGCATAGTGGAAGAAAACAATTGATCAAGACAGTGAGCCTAGACCAAGTAAGTGAAATGGTGCGTTTGGACTTGATTATGAAGAGAGTTGTAGTCTTGGGTATTCAAATTGATCTCTTTCTTTGGGCATTCATGGTTTTCTTTATAGATCACTAATGGTGACCCTCTCCTCCAATTGAAGGATACTTTTAGTGTTTCATAGCTTAATTTCATCTGGGTTGCACAAGATATTTTGGATTTGAGAAAAATCTTTTGAGTTGTGAATATAGATTTCCAATATGCTTCATGGGTTTCTCTCCTTAGATCTATGTTTTCCACCATTATTATGGCCAAATATCAAGGAAACTTGGTGCTCAGGCATGGGTCGCATCGTGTGGAGAAAACAAGTCACATTGGGTCATGTAATGTGCACACAATGCTAAGATTGGGTTGCACTGGCTAGGTTTGCAGGAATTGTGGGCACAAGCTGCTTGAATAAGAGTTAACTTGAGTAGGTTAAGCTTTGCATTATGAGACTATGATGGCTCTGTGTGTGGGCGGGCTAAACTTACATGCATGTTAGCCTAGGCTACATAAGACTTAGGCAGTACAATATACCTTAACAAGCATAATACCCTTTTATATTAAAAATATAAAAGAAAATGCAACCTTTCCCAACCTAATTTTGAAATATTGTAGTTTGTCATATTAAAGTATTATTATTAGATCGTTACCACTACCTTGATCCCTAGATTGAAAAGATATACATCATTGTTAATGTTGCATTTGATGGGTCATCACTTTCATTTTAGCAAACATCTTTTTCTATAAAGCCTACTTCTTTTACTTCACCATATATTAGTTTGAGATCCCTGTAGCTAAATGCTCAAACTTCCATGGAATCTTCATCCCATGCCTTACCTTATGGAATCTCTATAGGATTGATCATCAGTGGCTATTTCCATTCCACCTCCCAGATCTCTCACTTTTGTAATAGGGACTTCATCTAGTCCATTATCACCTTCTACTCCATCTTTTCATCCTATGGTCACCAAAGTATGAGATGGTACCATAAGTGCCACTCCATTACACACCAACACACATTATTTTTGTTTGATATCGTACAACCATGTTATAAGCCTACCATCTTTACTTAAGCAATCAAGAATCCTTATTGACATGTCGCTATGGATGCTGAATTTTCAACACTAGTTCATAATCACCCCTAGGATCTTGATATGCCACCAAGCCACAATATTTCAATTGGTTGCAAATGGATTTTGACTTGAACTCAAGTCTGATAGGCCTTAGGAGAGCTATAAAACAAGACTTGTTGTCAAGGGCTTTCATCAAGAAATAGACATCAATCATCTTGAGACATTTAGTGCCATTACCAAAGTTGTCACCATTTGTAGTGTTCTCATACTTTCCTACTATTATGGTTGGACTTTATGATAATTTAATGTTAAAAATACTTTTCTTGATGGCTCTTTTATTATGGTAGCCTATATGTAGTAGCCTTTGGGATTTGTTGATGCCTTTTATTCACATTATGCATGGCATCTCAAGAAATCTATCAATAATCTTAAATAAGCAACCACGATGCATAGTATCAACATCTCAACTCCTTACTTCATATTGAGTTTATCTTCTCCAAAGTTCACTCATCTTTATTTATAGTCAATACTCTAACATATAACAATTTTCTCATTGTATTTATGGATGACATTACCTAATGGGATCTCCCTGACTCTCATCTCTACCTCCACTAAGAGTTTTTTTTTTTTGTTTTTTAAATTATGGATATGGGTCCACTTTATTGTCCTAAAGTCAATAAGATAGTCTTTACGTTTAGGGATGCATCTTTGTATTTAGTCATTCTTTTTTTGTATCCTTCTTCAATATGTGATCCTTAAGCCTAAAGAGTGACCATGACAAACTTGTTTACAAACTTGTTTGAGAGACCATTTACAAAACTTTCTATTTGGATTCTTATGGGTATTTGTTGTAAGAACTAGACAAGGTCTATTTCTAAATAGGCATTGCCTCTCAAGAATCAACAAGTTGCTCCCAAACTTACCTTTAGAGGCTTTTTATTCTCCTCCTCCTCCTTTATAGGCCAGATTTCCTAAATTTGAAGCATGAAGAAGAATGGTAAATGCTGCCATTTTTGGAAGCAACACCCTGTTGAGAATCAACTAGCTTAAGAAGACCTTTTAGAGTGGCAATGTATGCTCCCCTTGAGTTGACCTTACAGCACTTGATGGGGGAAATGGAGAGCACATAGGCGTTAGTCATTACCACTTCAATGTCAAGACCCAAGAGAGTCAAGACAAGCTTGGGCTTTAGGTATTTAATATTAGGTTTTATACTATTGTTAGGTTTCTTTAGATAGTTAGGTTTCATTTATTATTTCCTTTTAGTAAGATCTCGGGTTTGAAATAATCAAAATCCAATTATGTTAGGAGCCCTAAATCTAACCATATTAAGCTAGAAGCTAGATCTATTTAATAAGATGTTGGGACAAAGAATTGTTTAGAGATTTGTTTTATGATTGAAAACTAAGTATGAAAGAACTTAAATTTTAGTTCTTATAAACTTTATATTGATTTTCTACCATTGTAAATAGTTTTATTTAGAATTGACTTTTAATCTAGTTGTTTTTGCCTTCTATGTTTATTTTAGGTTTTAAGAGCACATCCCTAGTCCTAAGGTTATGACAATTTTATCAAAAGGGAAAAATCCTGGTTTTTTTTTTCCTTTACTTTTTGTTTTGTTTTTATGATTTTTTTTTTTTTTTGGGTGAAGAGGGGTACAAACCCATCAACAAGTTATGATAGAATCAATTCAAGGTTTAGAGCTTCATTTTCAAATACACAAGAGGCAAATGACATTGGAAGGAAGGAGATTGATGAAAAATTGGACAAAATTTATGACAAACAAGATGCCAAATTTGATCAACTTCATCAGCTAATCTTATGGATGTTTTCCCAACATGAAGGAGAAGAAGAGATTAAGACATTGGAGCAACCATTGGAGAAGGAAGATGATGTCATGGTGGATGATATGAACATGCTACCAAAAGACAATGTTACAATAGGTGATGATGTCATGGTCGAAGCCAATGTCTTAAGGGAAGACAACATTGTGGCCACTAAGATCATGGCAAAAGACAACATTGTGGCTGATAAGATCATGGTGGAAGACAACATTGTGGCTGATAACATCATGGGGGAAGATGGCATAATAATGAATTCAATTGAATAAATAGTTAAATCACTTATTCTAGTATAAGGGGACTCAAAAAAACTCAAAGAGTTCGAAGCACCGATCTTTTTGCTAGTTACTTTCAAGGAATCTTCACCATAAGAAGAAAGAATGGTTTATTCATTCTTTATTTGGTTTTTTTATTTCTCCTGTAAGATCAAATAGTTGGGTTTGGCAACGAAAAATCAAATGGATTTCTAGGTGCTTTTGTCTTCTCTTGGATTGGAGATCGGTTATTACTTTTTTTAAGTATTTAAGTCACCCTGCCAAGCTTCACTCATCAAGGATGGCCAGAACAAAATTCCTTGGTGTTAATTCTTTATCGATCCTTGTGGACAAGGATTTGGAGAATGGATGAATTGTTAAGACCTAAAAGAGTCAAAATGGACTTAGACTTTGGGCATTTAATTTAAGGTTTTAAATAATTGTTTGATTTTTCTAGATAATTCAGTTTTATTTCTTATTCCCTTTAAATAAAATATAGGGTTTGAAATAGTCAAATCCCAATTATGTTAGAAGTCCTAAACTTAGTTGTATTAAGTTAGAAGCTAGGTCTAGTTAATAGGAAATAAGGACAAAGAATTATTCAAAGAATTTTGTTCTAACTAAAACGTTCAATTTCCATTGAAGAGAGAACTTAAGGTTTTTTTTCTTATAAACCTTTTTATTGATTTTCTACCATTGTAAGGCATTCCATTTAGAATTGACTCTTAATCTAGTTGTTTCTACAATTGATGCTTACTTTGTTTCTAAGAGCACACTCCTCATCCCAAGGGCATGACAATGGGAAAAGAATATCCCATTTTCTTCCATTTGAACTTCTCTCTCTTTGTCTCCATATTCATTGCTTATTGCTTCCTTTCTTTGTTTTGGCATTTTGGAACTATTTGTATTCCCTCTCCTTTTTCCCTGTGTTTCACCGAATATTCCCCATCTTTTATTTTCTTACTTTATTTTTATTTTTATTTTTGATCTTCTTGGCCACTCCTATGATTGTTAAAATTATTTTCTTCATCAAAACTTTCTATAATTTGTAAAGTTTTAGTTTCTACAATTGCTTAAAACGTTAATCATAAAAATGAATTAGATAACTCAAAATCATTTTAACAATATTTCTTACATCAAATGAATATTAAATGTCCAAATATAAAATCATTTAATAGCAGAAATTATTTAATTTGCATAAGTAAAACATAATTATCATGCAATCCTTTTTTTTTTTTCCTTTTTATGGAATGTGGGGTAAAGGCATTTTAAGAGATTTATTTGGGAAAGGGACATCGTCAACCCTACTTGCTCATTGCTCAAGTGGTAATCTGCCAAGTGCCACTAAGCTACAAGGACTCAAACATCACACAATCATTGGCAAGGTTTAATTATCTCATTGGTACCCTTTTAGTAAATAAATTCTTGACTTCAATGTTTAGTACCTACAACCTTTGTCGGATAAAAATATTCTCTAAACAATTTCTATAGTTAACATTTTAACATATGAGTATTTAATTTTGATCCTTTTTAGCTAAGGAATTATATAAAGATATCGAGAGTTGCTAAAACATCATATTCTTATTATGTCCCACTCTACATAAAGAGAGGTACATAATCAAATCTTTTATTTTCATATTACTATAATAGAATGGGATAAAAGATTGCAATCCCATTAGAACTTCTTTTGAAGATCTTCAACGATCTTCTTGTCAAGTTGGAAGGCCTTGGCAAGAACGTTAGGATCAATGGGAGGGTCAGATCCAAAAACAGCATTGGCAATAGTGATGACACCAGCATTTTGGCTGCTCAATGCGGCAAAGGCAACAGCATTGGTGTGTCCCACGTTGACCTGGAAGTGAATGAGACCGATTGGGAAGACGAACACATCTCCCTTGTTTAGAACCTTGGTGAAAAGGCGGTTTTTCCCGTTTGCTTGGTTGGATGTGACAAAACCAACGTAGAGAGTACCCTCAACGACCACTAGAATCTCAGTTCCACGAGGGTGGGTGTGGGGAGGGTTTTGGCCATATGGTGCATAGTCGATACGGACTAGAGATATGCCGAGGGTGTTAAGACCTGCGATTTTATCTACGTTCACAGTAGTGACATTCGACCCAACTCGATTGCCCGTGTCTCCAGCGTTTTGGAGCCCTGAGGTGAAAAAGTCTTCTGCCTTGACAAGCTCAGGATCCTTGCAGAATTTGCCATTCACGAACACTGCAGAAAAGACATTGACATATTCATAAAAAGAAAGCACTTTATGATGATCTTGCTTTACTTAACATGAGAACCTTTTTTAAGCCGGAGCTTGATAAATGAATGAATAAATACAAGTATATACCTCCATTCCTGGGCTCATCAACCGCTACACAAAAGTCCTGAAGTGGGCTAGGATCGTAGGCAGAGACAAAGGAGGATGTCAGTGCCAAGAAGGCAACAATAACAAGGAAACAGACCCCTTTCGCCATTTCAAAGTGTTTAACTTCTGTTCTATGATCTTGCTTTGGTAATGGTAAGAAAGGATCTTGGGGGCGTCTATTTATAGTTAACAACCATTGAACTGGTCAATAGTTTTGTCAAGGTTAACGCAAGAAGTCCTTAGTGGTTACCATTTAATGTGATAAGGACGAAGTTCTTCAACCACTACAGCAGACTGTCACCATTATCTGGTTTGTTCTTCTCGAGCTTTTTCTTCTCTCCGAACGGATTTGTTCTTCTTATGCTTAATAAATTTTGAGAAGTGCCCACTTATTTTTTAATTGGGCCACGCCTCTTCAATACAATTTGGAATAAGAAAACTCAAATATCAAGAGGAGAAACAAAGATCGAGTAAAATAAGCGAATAAAGAAAAACACTCGCATTCCCACTTGATCACAAGTAATGGTTGTTGGAGTGCCAGCAGGCACGTGAAAATTGAGATTGCTTTCACAAAAAGAAAAAGAAAAAGAAAAATAGATTAATTTATAATTACATGCTCTCAAAAAAATTACATTTATTTAGCAGTTCGGAATAACTCTAAGCAATTAATGGGACTCCATTACTTTCTTTTAAACATTTCCTTTTTTATTTCACTTTTTACATATAGGTCTAAGTGCCTTTTGGTTGAGCATCATGAACAATAGAACCTGCATAAATAAATATTCAAAGCCACGTCAGTTACGTGTACAATTATGGGTCTCCAAGTTCAAGGAATTGAAAATCGTTGAATGACTTCTGCACCTCTCTAACAAAGTCTTAGGCGGCAAGATCACTACATTTCTGGCGTTACGTCATAATGGCATTGACTAATGGAACTAACGAAAAGAATATGAATGGTGGTGGAAATTAATAAAGTGGCCTTATCTAATCCACACAGATATCCTTACGTTATCTATCCAGAACTTCTCTAGCAAGAAGCATCTTTTTCTCGTTTTCTTTGGTTGAAACTCAACTGATGATCATATTTTCCTTGCTGGCACCAAGAGTGAAATTCTACCACCCCACAACTGAAAAGGACCTAATCAATTCGTTGTATTCATGGAACCTGGTTCTCGCCGCAACTAGATAAATATTTTATGGACTATATGATGAACATATCTAGCTTCCAATTTAAACAATCCCAAGGGACTTGGAATATAATCCAAGAGAGGCCAGAAAAAATAAATTAAAAAAAAAAAAGCTTTTGTTCCAAAAAATGATAATTTTTTGAGTCCTTGTCATAATAGAAGATGTAAAAACATAAGTTTTTCTGTGTATGAAACTAAGTTTCATTCCAAAAGGTCAACCTTAATTGGGATAAATAGTCAATTTTCTTATATGGTCAAATCATTCTGCTTAGCCTTTTGATATGAAAGAATAAAATACATTACATTCTCCCCCATCCAAATCTATGTTGCCGTTAACATGGGGGGGCTCTTTGCCAAGCGCACACTAGGCATCCGCTTATTGCCCACCCCACACTAAAGGATAGCAGTCACAAGTACCATTAGGTGGGCCCACTACCTACCCCACATTAGGGGATAATAGTTGCAAGCCCATTGGGTTATGTCACAATTTGGCTTTGATACTACTTGTTATGGACTTGAGTTTTATCTCAAAGGTTAATCTCAATTGGAAAGAGTAGCTCATTCTTTTATATGACTAAGTCATCCTACTTACCTTTTCAATGTGAAAAATGAATTTATTACATTTGTCCCCACCCAAATCCATATTAACCCCAATATGGCTAGGGCCCCCTACTAACCCTACACTAGGGGTCTACCTACTACCCATCCTATACTAGGGGATAGCAGTCGCAAACACCATTAGATGAGTCCATTGCTTACCCCACACCAGTGAATAATAGTTGCAAGCTCATCGAATCAAGTCATGATTTGGCTTTGACACCACCCGTCATGGAATTAGGTTTCATCCTAAAAGGTTAACCTTAACTGGGAGAAGTAGTTACTTTTCTTATATGGCTAGATCATCTTGCTTGCCTTTCTGATGTGGGAGAATAAAGTCCATTACATGTGTTCATTGTTGGATATATTAAAAAATTTAATGTTCAATTGGAAAATTAGTTTATAAGTTAGAATAATATTTGTTACAATTAACATCATTAAGGGATCATATGTTTTCTATATGAAATTTCTATCCTCAACACTTATATCTTTGACTTAATGTTGAACTAAATGGAATAAATGATTTTGTTAGAAAATCAATAGTCTCAAATGAGGCTAAATTTGAAAATCAATTATCAATTGAAAATGGGTTTTAAGCATAAAACTAAAACAAAATTTACATACCTAATTGTGGCTAAATTTTGTATGATCTTTGGTTAAGATTTTACCATCTATTATTCTTATTATACTAGTCAATGAGAAGAAATCCAAAATGAAATCAATGACAAGAATGCTTAATGGTAAAGAGGACAATTTATGGAAAATGATATCTATTTAATGAACATACTCATAAAATGTGATAATGTTTCACTAAATAGAGAAAAACATTGATAATGGTGATATGACCATTATGTTTATAATCCTTTCAAAGATTTACCATAAGCTTGATTTTAATACATGAATTCTAATGCACATATAATGAGCTAGAGGGTAGACTTAAATGATTTAACTTATAATGTGATAAATCAAATGATCTTAACTCATCACAATTCTATAAGATGCACTATGACCCACACTAACTAGCATTGATAATGGTAATCAAGGGTAAAATTTTTCTTATTCAACTAAACCAATATTGTTTACATCAATACACCTTTATAGAAGAATTAATTATTTCTCATTCACATAAACTCATATTACATAACCTTACAAAATAAGCTAACAAATTTCCTATACATCAAATATATTTTAAGGGCTCAAAGTTGAATGGAAATTTAAATAAATTATCTTAGACTTTAAATATCATTCAAAGGGAGAGACATTTTTTTACATTTAAATAATATTCAACAGTTATATATTTTTAATATAAAGACTTTTATCCTTAGTAGAATATAACCATTTGTAATTTGCAACTTGATAAGTTGGAAAGGAAGGCATCTCAGGATAATTCCTAGGTGAAGCATGACAATGTTTAACATGACAGCACTTAATTTCATCTACTATTAAAGACCCACTGCATGTGTTGAAATTCACCTTCGTAATTTAAGATATGGACTGCTATAATTTTTTCTTAAAGGTAGAAATTTTTGCTTGTGTTTGGATGGTGTTGTTCTTTCCATTAAGAGATAATACATGCATCTTTAATTTCATCAGCACTTACTTTCATCAAAGCTAATATCTTCTCTTGTGGCCTCAACATAAATGTTCTAGACTGGCAATACGGGTTAACAAAATGGCTCAATGAGTATAGGTTGTACATCCATGTGCTGGACTGATAGTACGGGCCAACAAATTGAGCTGTGTAGTACGGGTTTGGCCTACTTGGTTTTCTTGTTGTTTGGTCATCCACTTAGATGGTGCCTAGATGTTTTCTATTAATATTGCCTTGTATTTGAATGTTCTAGATCACAACGGTTCTTTTTAATGTGGGAAGTGTTATTGATATTATAATGACTCTGATATTTAATAAGACTATTAAATATGATTTCATACTTATGATTGTAACCTTAGTCTTAATACTATTGTCTACGGTTATGAAAGACAAGTGTCCTGATTCAATGAACTTAATTCGAATAATGGTAACATTCATACACATTTATGATTCTACCATAAATGTGTAACCGATATAACATTGAATTCTTGAGAGAAAGTAACACTAATATAGAAGGAGTCTCACATCTTCCTTCCTTGCACAATTCACTCAAAATGTTCCTACTTTCAATACTCTTATTGCTTCTCAACTCTCTTTACTTTTTCAAATCTAGTCCTCAAGGTAATCCTAGTTTATGGCTGACTCAGTTTTAAGCTAAGACTTGAGTGCTAGACGAATTTCTCCAAGTCCATTACAAGTGGTATCAGAGCATGACTCTTAAGTCAGAGTGAGTTCTTCAAATGGCATTTAAAGGTGTGGGAAATTCCTAACACTAACCCTAAGTGAAAAGAAAGAGGACGCAAGCTGAAACAATGGTGTCCATGGAGGAAAGGCTTAGTACTCTGGAAAATTAACAAGCTCACATTGAGGAGAAAGTGGTTGAGCTGAAAAGACTTGTTGAGCAATTCCAAGAGTTGAAAGGAGTCATGGAACAACTCTAAGCAAAGCTTGCTTTTGCTATTGTCCCTTGTGGAGATATCCTTAAGCTAACAAGGTATAATAGGAAATGAGATGCAAGAAAAGCAGAAGACTTCTTGTGGCATATGGAGCAATATTTCAATATGACTTGCATTACCAATGATTATACAAAGGTACAAACTACCTCCTATTATCTCACTCATAATGCTAATATGTGGTAGCGTATGAGATGCCAAGAGGTAGAAATAGGGAGGACTCAATCAGCACATATAAGGCGTTCAAGAAGATGGTAAAGAAGTAGTTCTTTCCTAAGAATGTGGACTAGAGGGCTCATGAGATGTTGAGGGACTTAAGGCATACAACCACTTTGTGAGCTTATGTGCAAGCATTTACAAATACAACGTTGTACCTTAAGGATGTGTCTAAGAAGACACTATTGTTCTTCTTCGTGAGTGGTCTTCAAAATTGGGCAAAAAATGAAGTTAAGAAGTGTGAGGTAACTATAGAGAGCCATGCTATCTCAATTGTTAAATCCTTGATGTGTCGCAAGCAAAATAAATCTTCATCCAATCCACCTTTTCAAATTGAAAGTTTGGAAAGAAAATAAGGAAGTTGACCCTCATTTCATCGTAATGAAGGCACTAGACCATCCTTTCACCATGATGGTGATAGAGATAGTAGACCATCCTTCCATTGAGATGGTGACAAAAGACAAGGTGAACCTTGTTGTTTCATTTTTAAGGGCCCACATTACATGAGAGATTGTCCTAAAAAAGGTTCTTTACATGTTGCGGAAAGAGCCAATGCCAAATGAAAGTCTTGAAGGAAACGAACATATGGCAGCTCTCCAATTGCTCAATTCGATGGAAGGCAAGAATCCTAAGCTAGCTACAAAATCTTTGATGTATATCAAACTTGTAGTCAATGGTAAAGATACAAAAGTTATGTTGGATTTAGGTTCAACTCACAATTTCATCACACCTCGAGAAGCCAAGAGATTAGGCCTCATGGTGAAGAAAGATGTTAGGTTGTAAAAGACAATGGACAACACCCCTTGGCCAATACGTGGGGTTGCCCATGGAGTGAGCCTACATGTTGCGAGATGGAAGGAAAAAGTGGATCTCACAATAGTTTCAATGGGTAACTACAAATTGATCCTCGGGTTAGATTTTCTACATGTAGCCCATGCTTTCATTTATCTTACACAAAGTCACTTGTATATCCTTGCAAGAGATATGTAATGAATGATCACTACAAAGACCATGGGTCACATGCAAAAAATACTATATGTGATCAAACTGAAAGAAAGTATACCAAAGGGAAAAGAGATCTTAAAGAAAGAAGATCTCCTTGACAAAGATGTGAAATTTCCCTAGGTGCAAAAGCAACTACCCTTAAGAAGGGAAATTGATAAAGTGGTAGAGTTCGAGTTAAGAATAAAACCCCCAACTATAATGAAGGATACAAACTTTACTATAAAGATGAATATGTTAAAGTCTGCCTATAAAGGTATAGGAAATGATGGAATGTGTAAATCGTTGAAGGCTCATCTGAAATTGATGGCCCCTTTTAAGAAAGAGGCAAAACTAATGCTAGATGATTAAACCTCTTGGAAGAGAAGAGTTCATATGAGACAGTAACTTATGATGAAGTGGAATAGGTTACCCAATAGTAGAGGTAATACTAGAATTTGAAAGAGATCTTTAACAGATCGAACCATCTCATCTAAGTGTTATATAGCAATGAGGTGAGTAAGTCTAAACGAGATCTTCGATAGATGGAAAAATCTCATCAAAGTGTTATGCAACAATAAAGTGAGTGTTGTTGAATCAAAAGCAACTATAGGTCTTGATCTATTGACAAGTATTTGGAGGTAGCAAAGGTGCTATCAAGTTAGGTGGGGGAAGATATGCCATACCGATAGTACGAGCCAATGATCAAGCTATTCGAGTATAATTTAGACTTCTATGCACTGTATGAGCCCATGGATTAAGTTTTACGAATGGGTCTTCTAAACTGGTGTTACAAGTCAATGGACTATGTTCGACGAGTCTAGCCCAATTACCTCCTAACAATGAAGGTGTCACTAAATTAGGTATGGGAGAATGTTCTAGACTGGCAATATGGGTTGACAAAATGGCTAAATGAGTACAGGTTGGACATCCATGTGCTGGATTGATAGTATAGGCTGATGGACCAAGCTGTGTAGTACAAGTCTAGCATGTTTAGTTTCCTTCTTATTAGGTCATCCACTTGGGTGGTGCCTAGATGTTTTCTATTAATATTGTCTTGTATTTGAATGTTTTAAATCGTAACAGTTCTCTTTAATGTGAGAAGCGTTATTGATATTGTAATAACTCTAATATTTAATAAAAGCATTATTATAATTTCATACTTATGATTGTAATGTTAGTCTTAATATTATTGCCTACAGTTATGAAAGATAAGTGTCTTGATTTGATGAACCTAATGCAACTAATGATAACATTCACATACATTTATGATTCTACCATAAATGTGTAACCAATGTACCATTGAATTCTCAAGGGAAGGTAACACCTGTATAAAGGGAGTCTCACATCTCGCTTCCTCATACAACTCACTTGAAATCTTCCTACTTTCAATACTCTTATCATTCCTTAACTCTTTTTACTTTTTCAAAGCTAGTCCTCAAGGTGATCTTGGTTTGCAACTAACTTAGTTTTGAGCTGAGACCTGAGTGCCAAACGAATTTCTCCAAGCCCGTTACATAAAGCTCTCTAGGTCAATGATTATCCCCTTAAATATTTAATACTTTTGGGTGACTACCAGCTAGGCTCTTTAGTTATTTTGTCTTACTAACAACAATCTATTTAGCCAGAGACCAAGCTCTCTCAAGTTTGTCCCCTGCCTCAACTCCATAAACATGGAAGTTATGGAGCTTATACACAATTGTCTTAGAAATCATCTATTAATCATGATCTTCCGATTCATAAGTCCACCACTCACACTTTGCAAGTTTAATGGCTGCGAATTGGACAAGATGTCTAACTAGCCAATAAGTATTAAAGCAAATAGTTTTATACAAATATATATATATATATATATATAATTTTTAATAACATCTAATTATGACTTAATTCTATAAATTCAAGAGTTAGCTTATGTATTGAATTTGAGACTTTTATTTACTATTAGAACTCATGATACAATCTTATCTAAATCTAGTTCAACTTAAAGACTTTTATTATACCAATGAGTGTAGAAATATAATTTCATATTGAGGAAACATTTTAGAGTAATGTTTATATATTAATTTATCCCTCCAACTCAGTAATTAATTTCAATTAAATTTTGAGCTTTGTTACAATAAAAAACAAGCACCTATTGTCACAAACAGCAAACTCCAGTGCATTTGGAATCATTTCTACACAAAGAGCAAATTTCCTCCTTAACTTCCAAATGTTCGGAGTCACAATGTTTGAGGCAATGTACAGTCCCAAAATCCAGAGTTTAATGATTGAAACCAAAGACAAGGAAATTGGCATCCACTTTGTACACGACAGACAACTAAAATCTTCAAAGGTCTATGTTATCACAACTAAGGACCAGGTGGCTATTTTCTTTTTTAACGAAACACATTATCTTTTGTGGACTCCAACATTAGCCCTAACTGTTAAGGTTGAGTGGACACTTTAAAGTACAAGAAAAGAATAAGCATGTCCTAAAGGATTATAAATGGGTAGGTGTGGATGAAAAACTTAAGCACAGCTTCAAAAGATAGACTCCAACACTGAAGATTTTGTTCAATGTTTGAATTTTGGTTCTTCCCATTCCACACATTTTAATGTTTAGTTTATATGTAAGTACATTACAACTCCCACTCTTTCTTTAATTCAATCGAAGTTGATTGTTTCATTAGTGTATAATGTATCTCGAGTGTAATTTTTCTATACGAATATCCACGCATACGAAAAATTGTTCTTGAGTTACCTATATATATAAATGATGATACCAAAACCATTTCCTTTTCGTGTTCCTAGGCGCTTAAGTCAAGTAAATCTTAGTTATGGCACATTGATGAATGATTGTAATGCCATAAATGGTTAAAGGATTATAGAAAAATATTCAAAGGAAATTATTTTATCGACTTAAGATAATCAATTTTGCATTAAGATTGATTCTCAAAGATAAGATATAGAGACAAATAAAGTCCTTTCGTTTAGCTTTGTAAGCAACAAAAGGATTTATATATATATGTATGTATATATTTCATTTGGAATTTTATTAGTTGCCTCTTTTATATGGAAAAAAATTGAAAAAGATTTTGTTAGAGTGTTGAAATATCCAGTCCCACATTGGGTAAGGCGACAGGAGAGCCTAGCCTTATAAGCTTCCGCTGGCAACCCACTATTGCACAATTCTGTGTTTTAGTTGGGCCTTCGTTTCTAAGATGGTATCAGAGCCGGCCCTATGTCCTGCCTACCTTGGTGTGGTCCCTATAGACTAGTCCCACCTCTCACCGCACCTAAAGTGAGACTGCGGGGGAGTGTTGGAGTGTTGAAATATCCAGTCCCACATTAGGTAAGGCGACAGGAGAGCCTGGCCTTATAAGCTTCCACTAGCAACCCACTATAGCACAATTCTGTGTTTTAGTTGGGCCCTTCAATTTCTAAGAGCAGTGTTGGGGAAATGTGAAGAGATGGTTTTGGGATTATGGTAGGTACCTGTTGCGTGTTAAATCTACAAATTGACTAAGAAGCCCCATCATTTTCTATTTTTATGCGATTAAAATTTGCACGGATAATCATTTGGTTGTTAATAGCAAACACCATATATGTAATGTTCATGAAAATTTGCTTTTCTTAAGTTAATTCAAGTATATGAGTGACCACTGACCAATAAAACCTAGACAAGATCCCGGCCATGGTATTCCTAGGTACCGTGCTTCTCTCTTTTATGGTTTTTGTTCCCCTTCCAAGTCTTGCGTTTCTACAGTGTAGTTCCAATGAAGGGAGCATAAATGGATCCATTAAATCAACGTAGGGCAAACTTTATTTTCCAATAGTGCAGAAAAGTCTTGCAAAAAGCTGAGTTGTTGACTACCTTTATATATATATATTTTATCAAGGGGCAAACGGTTGTGGATAGCTAGTTGCCAATCTTGGTCAAACCCGATATTCTATCTCGAATCGGATAATGACGTACTATTACAAAGCCTATGCAACTAGGACTTTTTCCTCTTCTTCCGATCCTAGGTTCTCGGGTAGCTTCTACTCCATATTTCACATAATTCCTATACTTCTTTCTCATCTTTTCACACCGTTTGTTTTGGTTACGGGATTTTGTTGCACTAAAACGCCTCAAGGACATGTGTTTTGAATATATGCAAATTGACATACACAAGAAATACAAAGAGCACAAAAGATTTTACATGATTCAGCATAATAATCCTTATATACATAAAGAGATAGTTCTCTTGCTATTTAAAGGGTTTTGTACACCTCGAGCCCCATCACATATAGAGTTACCCAAGAATAATATTTATAAGCAATATGTGAGAAACATTAATTAAAAAATTATGATTTTACCTTTTAACGTAAATTTGACTTCATATTTAAAACTAGAAAATCCCCAACGAGGGCAATTGAGAGGCTTCCAATACATTCATATTGATTTACACTATTCATATACTTAGACACCTTTGAATTGCTAAACACCATATATGTAATCTCTAATAGATTCCATGTGATTAGTCTTCATTAGTATCATAGCATGTCTTAGCTTGGCTAAGCAAATCATTGTTTGAGAATGTTACTTTGATCAATCACTAACAATTTTAAAGTGATAAAATTTATAAATGAAAAGTGAAAGATGCTTGATTGACTGCAACAAAAGCACAAGCAATAAAGATTGAATACACAGATTGAGCGTGCACAAGCTAAGAATGCATCAATTCTACTAATAATTATCAAAGAATAATATGGTTCCTAGATAGTACTTATACAAAACAAATGGGCCTTGAATATACATTGGGCTCAAGCCCATAACACTAATCTAATAAAGCAAGCAATATGAATGAAAATGCATGAGCTCAACGAAGAGCAACATCAATATTTAACACTCCTTAAGGTAAAGTCTTGTGTAAACTAAGCACTCCAATTTTGTTAAGAGATTGGTTGGCTGCTCCATAGTATAAACATATTTCATTAGAATAATCCTTGTTTGTAACTTCTCCCAAAAGAAATAACAATCCACCTCAATATGCTTTGTCCTTTAATAAAAGATGAAATTTGCAGTTATATGATGAGTTGTCTCATTACCACAATATAAGGTAATTGGATGAGACATAAATATACCAAAATCTTTAAAAAGACTAATGAGCTAGATGATCTTATCTATTATGTATCCCATGACCTTGTACTCTAACTCTACCAAGGATCTAAACACTATAAGTTGTCTCTTGGTTGTCCAAGAAATGAGTGAATTGTTGAATTTAATACAATAAATTGTAATGTAGTATTGAGAAATAAGACATGTCACATAATCTAAACCACAATATGCAACTAGTTTCAAGATGGATGATGAAAGCAAGAATAATTCTAACCTAAGAAACATTTTAACATACCCCAATACTTATACAATAGCCTCCGTGTGAGAACATTTGGAAGCAAAAGAAAATTGGCTAAGGTGTTCAACTACAAAGTTGAGATTTGATCTTATGTGAGAAAAGTAGTTTAGCCTCTTAGTAAATCTCTTAAAAGATGCACCATCATTAGGAGGAGCATCATTTTTCTTATCCAGATCTCCTCATCATACTCCCAAGTAGTTAACTTTAGGTTTTGGCACATGGTTGTGAAGATAGGCTTCAAGCTAGCAAGCCTACCTTATATATCAACTTTAGTGCATACATATGCTAGCTAAAAAGTATGTCTTCCTATTAATATGCTATCACAATGCCCAAGAAATACTTATATTGACCCAAATCATTCATATTAAAGTGCAAGTTCAAATACCTTCTTAACACAAAAATAGCAATATCATCATTCATAGTGATAAGAATATCATCTACATAAATATATAGAATAATAATAGTGTCTTGATATTACTGATTGAACAATGAATAGTCATGATAAGAAAGTTAAAAGCTAGTTGTGATGAAGGCATTGGTAAACTTAACATACCATTGTCTTAATGCATGCTTGAGCCTATATAGTGACTTTTTAAGTCGACAAACTAAACACAACCCCTATCCCCCTCTTTTAATTAAGAAAGCCTTGTAGAAGCTTCTTGTACACCTCCTTTAAAAGATCATCATGCAAGAAAGTATTCTACACATCAAATTGATGGACATACTATCACTGAATTGCCGTTATATTGATCACAAAATGGACAATACCATTTCAGCTACAAGAGAGAAGGTCTCTTCATAGTTGTTGAAATATTATTCTAGAATATAATTTTGATGATATAAATAAATATGTAAAATATACATGAACATTTTGAGATAAAAATATCCTAACATTTTTTCTTTTATTAGGCTTTTATCTACACATGCTTGCACTTATGGAAGTAAGCTAAAGCTCACAAAGTGTAGAATCATAGACCCTAGGACAAGATTTTCACAAGATAGAGAAAGAAGACTATATGGAAATGTCAAGAAAGGATTGCATGTGTCTCTATAATTTTCATCCTATAGCAAATTTTCAACAAGTCTTAAGTTCATGTGGGAGAGAGAGAAACTGCAAAAAAAGATTTTTTTTTTTCATTTCTTGTGTCCTACGCAAATGTATGATTTTGAAGCTTTAAATGTGTGGAGAATCTAGAACTTGAAGTATGACAATGTCTCTCTCAAGCCAACATGATGCTATTTGAATTAAAAGAATTTCATATTAGCACTACATAATTTCATCACACTAGGCAACAACTTTTTCTCAAAATAGAGTAAAAGTAATCCTAAAAACCCATCTCACTTCTATCTCATCAGTTTGGGGGAAAGTAAAGAGCATGTTAAGGCTTGTCAAAGAAATTAAAGTTCTTCCCATTGTATCCCAACTTTGAATTATTCTTATTGGAGACTCTTATTTGGAATAAATTGTGATATATAAGAAGAAAGAGAAAAGAGTAAGATAGATTTTACTCAACTTGATTACTCTCTAAATTTCAAAATCTTCTCTTTGCTCAAGATTTGCTCATGCATTAAAGAAATAATAGAAATCTTAGTTAATGTTGTCTTTTGTGTAAAATATGTGATTATTGTTGATTGTATTTTTCTTGATAACATATTATAGATCTATCTTTTATGAGCAAACTATGTCATGATTTGAAAAACAAAATTGGGGCTTTTGTCCATAACATTCTAATCTAGTATTCCTAGCATAGATTTAAGCTTTTGAATTATATTTCATATCATTGTTTGAAGCTTAGGTTGATATTAAATTCTTAAGGAGAGGATTTGTGTCTAGTATTAAGGATTAGTTATTCATTGTAATCAATTAGATAATTTATTAAAGAGTGACTCTAGCATATTACTAGGGTGGGGTAGAATAGATGCTAAGATGGCTTAGGCCAAACCATCTTCTAAAAGTCTTTATCACTGTGTGATTTGTTTTGTTTGGTTATTTGATTTTTGGTTGGATTGAGTTAGTTTATATAAAAATATATTGATTCACATAGTTCAAAAAAAAGAGAAAAATATTTTTAGAAACCTAATTCATCTCTTGTTAGGCTACTTTGGGACCCAACAATAGTTCATACCCTCTTTCTCACTAAATCTTCTAGCCACAAGCCAAACCTTGTATCTTTTGACTATGCTATAAATAAGGTACTTTACCTTCTACACTTACTTACATCAAATAACCTTACAACTTAGCAAAAGTAAAAAATATTTCATTTATGATTGTCATCAAAAGTAGCTAATTCTTTATCCATAGCCTTTAGTTAATAAATATTTTTAAGTACCTAATGAAAGTTTTAGGTTCAAGAGCAACAAATATCAAGTCAATAAAATGTTTATAATGTGGGATAAAAAGGTCAAGACACACTTGACGAGATATAAGATATAAACTAATACTAGGTGATAAAGTAGTTGAGTTACAAATATAATTAGTGGTTCAAGTAAGGGAACAAGTAGGACGAGTGGAACACTTAACTAGTGGATCACCTTGCTTAGGACAACAATAGGATTCCATTGAAGAGGAATTTAGAGGAGAAGCAAGAAAAGGCTCAATGATGACTAAAGGAGGTCTAAAAAAGGCCTTAGGTGGTGAAGGCTCAAGTGAGACAACTAAAGGTAATGTAGATGCATCCTTTTAAGCAAAAAGTGGAGGTAGTAGTGTGGTGGGTGCCATAAGAGAATTCTCTATTAATGGTGAAGGATCATTTGATGAGATTGGGTTTATATTGGGTTTAGTTGATCACAAATTGACTCAAACACTATATCCTTTCTATAAGATGGGATATCCCATGATGACATAAGGATCATATAAGGAGCAAATTTGTCCCTTAGATGAAGGTCACTAGCATAATAGCAATAAACAAATACTCTAAAGTTATCAAGAAAAGGTGGTATACAATTGAGAACCTTAAAACAATACCAATTTCCTAATGGATTGCTAGGTAAATGGTTAGTAGCATATGTGACAATCAATATGCAATTCCTCCAAAAAGGAAAAGGAATATATGCTTGAAATATCAACGCTTATGCCACATCTAAAAAGAGATGAAATTTATGTTTCATAGCTTTATTTTGTTAAGTTGTGTACATGTAAGAATATTCATAGGAAACTCTACGAGATAAAAAAAAAAAAAAGAAGCAACAAGCAATGGAAAAGTATTTAATACCATTATCTAAGTGAATATGTTTCACTTGAGTACTAAATCAAGTCTCTACCATGGAAATAAATGATTGAATGGTGGGAAACACTATCCTTAAATTGGAGTAAAAAGTTCCAAGTGGCATTTGAAAAACATCTACTATAGTTAAGAAATATTAAGATCCGTCATGGTTGGGGTGCCTATGGACTCCCATAATTCCATGTGCACTAGATCAAAGATGGTAGCACTCATGAAATGATGCAATGCAAATGAAGACTGGGTCTACTTTGCCAAAGGGCAAATAAAGTAGGAGAAAAAATTTAAGCAATTGATAGTGATAACTCTATTTTTATAGAGCTATTTTACCTATTTTAGACAATAAATAATTTTAATAATTGTGAGAAAATATTTGAATTCTTCTTTATTTACCCAAATTTGTCTTGTTTATGTAGCATAAGGAGGCATGAAGAAAAAAGATGAACAAGGAGAACCTGATGCTTATTATGTGGCAAAATCATAATATCAAGATCCAGAGATTCAAGATGGGCTTGGGCTTTGGATGATTGTTATTAGATTTTTTATTGTTGTTAGGTTTTCTAAATAAATAGAAAACCCAGTCATGTTAAGAATTCAAATCCTAATTAATTTAGGAGTTCAAAACCCAATTGTTTTATGTATCCAAAACCGACATCTACTGGATAAAGTCTAAACCTAAAACTCTATTTAAGAGAAGAGAAGAAATGAAAGAAAGGGGAGGAGGAAATTGAGCACAACTTAAAAGAGAGGCCAAGAATTCAAGTTTTCTTGAAGAGAAGATAAAAATGGTGACAAACTTCTTGTTCTTGAATTCAAGATGTCATCTTCATTTCTTATTATTGTTCTTCCTCATTATTTCTTTATGCTTTAATTTACTTTTGTTAGAGTTACGATGTAACCTAATTATGATGGTATGAATCTTATGATTGTTATGTTTTGTAAGATATTTTGTTTATGTGAAATTACATATTACTGTATTTAATGCTTTTAAGTGATTAACTATCACTTGAATGATCTTATTTGCATATTTGAGATTGACAGGAGATGATATGCAATTGCTTCTTATAATGTACAACCATAAATTAAATATAGATAGACATATATCATATTGTTTGTGTTACTTTTGGAGTAAACTGGGAATATTTATAAACCATAATGCATTTGGTTTGTTTCAATTTACATATAGAGATATAGTGAATTAATGAACTAAGTAAGTTTGTTATACCTAAACATAGGATAGTAAATAAATTAGGAAATTCTGCCATCACATAGATATTATCTTTCTTGTAAGCATAAATAATCAATATTAATACCTAATAGTTATAGTGAAATCATATGCTCTAACATATTTTGTGTATTTAGTTTTCTTAAATTTAGTTAATTAATCTATCATCTATCATTTGAATTTATTAGATAAATTATAAGAGTTGCTCACCATTAGTAATTAGTTGACTTAGTAATTACCAATCTTTGTTGAACGATATCTTACTCATCATTATATTACTTATTCAACATGTTTACTTGCATTTAAATTTCACCGAACATATAGATTTAGCATGAGCAAAAAACTATTTCTATGAACTATGCCTATCATGGCAACGTTGCAAAACATAACTATGATTAATAGAAAAGTTATCTTTTACAAAATGAATTCACACTCGAGACAAAAATCATTGAACTAATAACAAAATACGATTAAAAGAACGGGCTAACTCCTCAAGACTCGACTATAAAAAGTACAATGCTTGTATAGCTTTATTTAGTGCAATCACTAGCTCAATTAAATGGTCCTAAAAGAGCCAAAGTCATCGAAAAAGATGATTAAGCCTTTACATTGAGAGGAGCTTTTCTAATTGACAATAAATTTTATTTCAAATGGCGTACATACAAAATGTTAGTTAATTCTAATAAAGATAAAGTTGTAGGTGTGGGTTTTGCCAACATGAGCAGCAACATGCATGTTATCATGCAATTTAATAGATATTAATTGAGAAGTACATGAATAAAAATCTCATAAATTGCATGTGACATGGTTACTAGTACTAGAGTTAATAATCCATGAGACACTAATTATAAATATTTATCTTATGACTTGGTCCCAACTACAAATGGTGTACCAAAGTTCGTTGCACTAGCACTATCAAGTATAGACAACAATTTCTTAAATTGTCACATACTAAATCTTTCTTGAATACAAAATCATCAAACAAATTAGTCAAAATATCCTCCTGATTTTCCCCAAAGTTCTATTAAATAATCTCCCAGAAAAAGCCCTTGAAAACTGCACTGGTCCGGCAAAAAGAATGAAAAACTCTACTTGAAATTCTGTCCGACATGGGCACTTCAAGCGTGCACAATGTGCAGCGTGCCCCTCACGCGCATCTAAAACACACATGGGAAAGCGCGTATAAGTCACACACCAACGCAGATTTGGACCGGAACAAATCCGGTCAGGTCATAGGCGAACCAAGTAAAATTAAGTCAGGAGACCCAGTTTCTGCTGCCGGCTGTTCTTCACCATTTTCCGCCGTTCCACGGCGGTTTTCTAACAAACGAAAAACACTAGCTACTTTCTGTGTGCTTTTTTGGTCACAAGCTAATCAAAACAGAGATCACAAGATTGAGTTACTGTGTGCTTTTTTGTTCTCTTTTTCTATCTATTTTCTAAGCCTTGTCTCCTTAAAAAGCGTGCAAAATCATCCCCAAGACCACTCCACCGTTGCTCATAAAATTATTGTCAGTGACCATTGAATCTGTCGGAAACATGAAGTGAGAGAGAGGATCGGCTTGGCTTTCTGTCAAGAGAGAGGAGTCTTCGTTACTACTTTCTGAATTCTCTACGACATGGTGTCATGGGCTTATGGGGGCCCGTGTCACATTGGCTTATGGGGGCCCGTGGGGATGGTATTAAGGGAATCGTGGGCGCCACGCCAAGGAGGAGTTCTGTTTTTCGGCTCAGTGCTCGCACGCGACACATGGAATCGTATACAGCTTTTCGACAAAACCATCTGCAGGTTGGGCCTTCAGTTTGACAAGCTGGAAGTGAAGCTTGTAGATTACTGTTTTATAGTGTTTAACTTGGGCTTCATGGGCTGAACTTCGTGTGAACTCAAATCTACCTGCGGGCCTTTTAAAATCTAGATCACAAAGTAAAAAAGCCATTAAGGTGTTTGATCCATCTAAATAAGTACAATAGGCCATAAAGAATTATAAAACATTTCAATGGATATATCCATGAAATTCTGGAATAATATGTCAACAAATATTATTATGAGATTATATATGATATTCATCAAACCAAAACCACAAATTCATGGAAATATTATTCCTAATAAAGTTATGAGATTATTTCTGAGGCTCATCAACTAAATAATTAAGCAAATATTTTCTGAAACATTTCACCATATGTAAATATTCCTGGAAGCTTATTAATTAATTCTATTAATATTTTCATAGACCTAAATAAATAATTGGGTCAATGAATGTATTCTTTAGGTTATGAAAATAATAAGATAATTATTAACTAATTATCACACTCATCATAAAAATAAAAAAATAAAAAAATTCAACACCTAGCATAAAAATGAAAGCCTACTGATCAAAAGAGATGTAGTTGGAGTTATCATTCTTTTACTTCACTACAATGATGGGCTAGTAGTGGGAGAGGAAGATAGTTTCTTTGATAATTTTGAGGAGATTGTGGAGATTGTGGAGAAGTTCTGAAAGAGAGTCTTAGGTCTTGCATCAAGATTTTTATTCTTCAAGATATTTCAAAAGGCAGAAGAAGTTTTCATATCATGATGGGCTACAGAACTGTCGCAACACTACCTGAATTTACCGAATCAGTCATAGAAGAGAGAAGGTATGATTCCAAGGGTGTCATTAAATTCAAAAGAATAATTGTAAAGCTGCGTTTTGTATTTGCCATTACTCCAAATATCTCCTATGCCATGGGCTTCTGACCCATAACGCTTACAATCCAATGTATGAGCATTTCAAAAAGGCAAAAAAGAGTGCTGAGATATTTGGAGGGAAACAAGAAATATGGACTTCTGTAATCCAAAACAAATAATGTTGAACCACTTGGTTTCTCATGTTGCAACTAGGGAGGTGAATGTGAAAGAAGGAAAAGTCATTCTTGTTTTATTTTCAATAAAGGATCTGAAGCTATAACGTAGAGGAAGAAAAGAAAGATGTGATTGTTTCCTCATCTATGCAAGGGGAATATGGGCTCTCACCGCTTCAAAAATTAACTTGTTAGTTTCTGTATTCAAATTGGAGGATCTGTAGTTCCTTTAAACCTCAAAATCACCCGAAGTGAGTTTCATATCCAAGACAGCTCGTCGGTAGTAACTAATAAGGAACACATGCAGTTAGACAATGATGACAATAAAGAATAGAATGTTGTTGAGCCGAATGACGACTCAAGAGATTTCTCATGATTTTTTTTTTATTTTTTATAGGTTTATCCACAATTTGTACTAGAATCAAGATTTCTCCGAACCTAAAGCAAATCTCTCCCTTTCTTTACCTGCAAGCTTTGGCTCTGACATTGAGAAAACGGTTCAGCAGCAACCATCTCAATTGTACAACAAACGTCATAAGAGGCTGGGGAAAACAGGCAGATGCAGCCTCCTGTTAACACAATGGTTATTTCTGAGTATATGATGAGCTTTTGCTGAACATATTTGGCTTAGAAACAGCTGAAGAAGCATTAGAGTTCTGACGGAGGATCTATAGTTTCAGTTGTCTATGAGCAGACATGAAAGTGGGAAATAACTTTAGATTGAGGGTGAGAAATCTTTCTCTGGCTCTAGTTGTTCTTATTGTTGCAACTGTAGCGCCTTGGGCTTGGGAAAAAAATCCTTTTGCTAATACTCTATGGCTGATCCAAGAGCGGAATATGGTCTCTTCTTCAGAATTTCATGTGGGTGCTGGAAATGATTTTGTTGCATCCGTGAAGCCAACAGAGAAAATTGAGGAGCATATATCACAGTCAAACACAACAACCACAAAAAAAAAAAAAAAAGGAAAAAGAAAAACAACAAAAGACGATGGTTTTGGCTGCACCAGTCAATGTTAAATCTGCATTCTCTCCTGAAATGATAGACAGTGACATGCATTTGGTGTCCATCAAAGCAAAGTCTGCAATTATACGAAGGGTAGATGGGTTGCAGACAAAAGAGTGTGTAACAGTGGTACCTGTTCCTTGGAAGCTTGTTGAGACGCAGCAGCCGCCTGAGATCTTGTAACGGGTCCCTTGGAAGAGGCTTGACCCCGAGCCGCCTTCCGATATCTTGCTGAATGAGGAATCTTGAAAAGGGAAAAGAGAAGACTGAAGAGGACAGAAGAAAACACAGGTAGGGCTCGTTGACGGGAACCCAACACCGCTCACCACCCCTCTCTGCACCAGCAGACGAGAAGTCCCAAACACTCGAAACTTCCACAATGAATCCTTCTCTCACGCCCCCCCTTCCAAAATTGCCTCCGGACCTTTCCTCTACCTCTAACCCCAACCACCAGGCCCCAGTCTTATTAATTCAGCCCTTTTTAAATTCGCCTAGGCCCAAACGCCCCCTTACGTTCAGCCCGTGACAGAGTGACGCTAAAGGAGAGAAAAATGGTCTTCTGGGACCATAGAGAATGGAGATTTAGTGTCTTTAATCAATTCCTATTAACTGGGCAGAGTTTATATTTGTGCAACAAGGACCTAATCCATGTGTCTGGAACGCCGGGTAGGCACCAGTGTAAGCAATCGCTAACGCCAGGAGTTCTTCTTCCACTGTAATGGGATATGTGGCCTTCATATCCCATTTATATCCAAAATCTCTACTCCTGTACCGTTTGCAGCACCCTCAACAACTGGATCAAGTGATCCAGCTTGCACTGGTGCCTACCCACGAGTTCCACTCCCCCCTAACAAAATGCCTAGAAGAGAGTGTCCAAAAGAAGACTTAAAGACAAGGATATGAGGGAAGTTGGGAATCAAGTCACCTGACAATGCTATTCAGTGTAAAATTCTTGGCATGCCTGATCTCTGCAAGTTTGTTATCTTTTAATGGCTTTCCATCTTCATACATCCCCCAACGATTTGCAACGATTTGCATTAATATTTTCCCTATTCCCTATATCTAGAACCAGCACATGAGAATGGAGGAACCGACTCATGAACGCTGGGGGTCGATCCAAATGCATGGCCACATTAGTGGAGGGATCTAATATGGTAAGGGGCACCATATCAGTCAGACTTGCCAACCAGTAATACAAGATGATGGTATTTGTTTCTGGGAATCTATATGCCCAGCCATCAAGACGATGGCTCCACGAGCTTTCGCAAGACCATACCTTTTTCCCATATTTTCAACTTCCAGGCTACTCTTGCCCACCAGTGGCCATACACGTCAAAGACTGGAAGTGCTGGCTGCCCAGTGAATCTTTGATAAATGCTATTTTTTTATCCTGCATTCTCCTCAAGAATGCTAACCTGTCAAAATTTGGCATCTCACAATTTTCAGGCTGCCACCAATATCCTTCATTAGAAAAATCCTCTTGTTATGTTAGTCTACTTGCCCACATACTTGATAACCACTGTTTACACACTGAATCCTGAATACAATGGCCTCCGACTGTCTGCAATCCATCTACCCTTCACATAATTGCAGACAAGCTCTGGAGGACACCGCATGCACCCCAGTGTATCATTTCGGGAAATAATGCAGATTTAACATTGACTGGTGCAGAGCCAAAATTATCTTCTTCTTTTTTTTCTTTTTTCTCTTTTTTTTTTTGTTGGTATGATTGACTGTGATATATATTCCTCAATCTTCTCTGTTGGCTTCGTGGATACAGCAGAATCATTTCTGGCAATCACATGGAATTCTGAAGAGGGGACCATATTCTGCTTTTGGATCAGCAGTAGAGTATTAGCAAAAGAATTTTTTTTTTTTTTTTTTGGCGCTTACAGACAACTGAAACTACAGATCCCTTCGTCAGAGCGATAACGCTTCTTCAGCTTTTTCTAAGGCAAATATGTTCAGCAAAAGTTCATCATATACTCAGAAGTAACCATCGTGATAACACGAGGCTTCATTTACCTGTTTTCCCCAGCCTATTATGACGTTTATTGTACAATTGAGATGGTTGCTGCTGAATCATTTTTCACGATCTCAGATCCAAAGCTTAAAGCTAGAGAAAGTGAGAGATTTGCCTCAGGTTTGGAGAAATCTTGATTCTAGAACAAATTTCTTAAGAACCCTAAAATACCAAAAAATAAAGGGGAAACTGGTATTGCTAAATTGAGTGATTCAAACTATAAAATGAAGCCTGAATTTATAGGTAAAAGAAAGCTAACACATAAATGGAAAAAATATTAATGGAAATTGCAATGAAATTGTTAATCAATGTAGGCCGATTGGAGATTATGTGTAAAAATATAAGGGTTTGAAAAAGATCTCGATTCAGTGCCAAAATTGGCATAGAAGATTTCCATTTTGGCTTTGATTGATGCTTCCGGGATGTTGGAAGATTCCGATCTCCTTCCCCAATGATCTCAATTCCTCCGGTGACGGAAATCCGGCTCGGTGTGTGTCAGTGTAGTCCGTGACGTGTGAAAGGTAGACGACGCTCGGGGAGAACGAAGCTCAGGGCTTACGTGGCGGTTTTTGTTGACTGTCTAATCCACGTCAATTAATGAAGCGTACGTGGCTTCAACATATGGCGATAATTGTCGGTGCTGATGTGGCACGCATCGGGATTCATAGATTTTAATACCTTGGAGGATTTGTAAATAAAACGAGGCCACAACTCGCCTCTCCTCTGGCAATGGAAGATATGCAGTTTTAGAAAAGGTCTTCATTCATGAAGTTTCAAAATGTGTTACACAGGTTTCATTTTCATAATCTCAAAATGGGTCTCCGGGCTTCTACCTAGAAAACTATGACTTTTAAGTACTAATGGGAACCTAATTGAAGCGGGACGGGACGAATTAGATTTCCAATTATTTATATATTTTCTTTTTTTTGCAATTCATTTAAATTTATTCATGTATAATTGTCAATTTAATATAAATTTATCTCAATCAATCCAATCAATCAAATAAACAATAAAAAATAAAGAGATAGAGATAGATATGTACATAGTTTTGTTCTACGGATGGTTTGTCTTTCCATGATGCTATCTCTACCTCTCTATTAATGAAATAAAATTAAGAAGATTTTTATAATGCACATAGACACTACAATGGGTGTACGCCATCTAAGTACAATTTTTTTATCCCCAAAAAATTCCTCCCATTAAATGACTATGTGCCATGTGATTAAAATAGGTTTACCTAACCTAAAATACATACACCTCAAATCAAATACAAGAGAATATATAAAATATAAGTTTTATGTTAAATCCCTTTTGAGTGCTAATGTAAAATTTATTATAATCAAATTCACTAGCAAAAGTAATACAAGAAATGATCTACAGATCTTTTCTAATGTATTGCTTTCTCCTCTTGACTCTTAGATAGCTATGTAATATATTTCAAATTAATCACAATGAGATGCACCAACAATTATTTACATGATCAAGTATGTTTGATATGTAAAAGATTGAAGCACAAATATACAAATTGATCCTTTTCCAACATAAGTAGATAAGATTAAGCTCAACAAGCTATATATGTTAGACTACTTAAAAGTCATGCACGGTTAGATAAGAATAAAAAATAAGTGTGTAATCCATATAGTCTCAACTAGTATATTTAGAAACCTATGAACTTCAAATGATAAAAAGATAGTCAAAGATACTCACAAATTCTTTGATAAATATGGTATAATATTGTCACACAAGGGTATATACTTAAACAAGGTGCAAGATAATGTTGATTTAGTATAATAGCACCATCAATGTTTTAAGCATGCAAATCTTCTTAAGAGCAACCCGTGAGCTTGATAAGTTCAAAGTGGTTCACAAAACGATTGAATGTCACAGCGAAAATCACAACAATAGTTTTATGTACTTCAATGCTAGAAATAATCAAAACTTGGTTCACACAAGTAAATATAATCTCATTAATAACCCAAATCGTATGAACAATGCAATCCCCAATCTAGGTTCAAATAATCTCAAAGCCAAATGATTCAATCAAAGAGTAAAGAGTTGAGAACATCAAACTGCATAGACTTAGAATAATCTTAGAGAATATCAGCTCAGATTTTGTGGACAGAAGGATCACATTTTCAGCAACATGATTTTTGCTTTCTCGGAGCTGTTTTTGCAAGATTTTCGTTCAAGAGAGAAAGAGAAGTTAGTTTGACCAAATGGCTTGAAATCCATTTTACTAACAAGGGATTTTCCCGTTGGACCTTTTCAGATATAGCTATTGAATGATTTTGACAGCAAGAGAGAGAGAGAGGAACGAGAAACAGGAAAAATAGGGAAATTGAGCTTCAGGGAGCTGTTTCCCGTCGCACAGTGAGAGGGAAAATGAAGAGAAACAAGCTGACTCCCCTGAATGAAACATACACTTCCGTTAGGTTGTTGCACGGGCCTCATATGACTTGGGCCTCACACTACTGCACTAGCTAACTCAATACCATTCTTGTTTTTTGTCCTTTAGTATTTAAAGTCATATTAAGTCGAAGAATCCCCGTCATGAAAACACTACTTTCCCAAACGTCTACTCAGTTTAATGTTGTGAGGAATAACGACTGGAAAATTATTCCATCCACTTTCAGTGAAACGAACAACCCGAGATTTTTGTTACTTGTATCTTCATATCGACACTCCAAAATTTGTTGATCTTTTATTAGCGTACTCCCATTCCTTCCAGTTAGGTAAAAGGAAAAATAAATGTCAGACTTGAGACCTCTACAATAAACGAGGCCTCTTAGTAGCTCAATTAGACTACGAGCGAATTGATGTTATACTCGTTTAATTTCCGAATGGAAAGATATAAAACCAACTTCTAAAGTGGTTGGCCTCTTGTTGTCATGTTCTGCGAATATTTAGTCGCACATATCTTTATTCCTAACTAAAATAAATAATTTTGTGTTGCCCAATATATTTTATATTTTATATTTTATTTTTATTTATGGGTGGAAGATTAATATGTATGTGAATTTTTTTTTTAAAAAAAGTCAGGATTATGCCCTATCCTTTGTACTTAATTAAGGTATGATTATTACACCTAATCATGTTAGTATTAATAAAATTTGTCTGAGTATTGTCATGGTTCTCTAATAAAAAATAAAAAATAAAAACTAAAGTAAATAATTTAGAACTTTTTTTCATCTCATATCCTTATCCTTCATATACTTCTTTACCTTCCATTTTTTATTAACTCAAATCATCTCATGTGACCAAATCAAATTTTTAAGTCAACCAATTGTAGAGATAACGTCCAGTAGCTTTTAATAAGTTAAGCCGTTTTAGGTGACAAAAGGAAAATTAAAAAAAGAAAATGATAATGATCAAATGGAACATGAAATAAAAATGTTTAAACGGAAAGGCATCTATCCTAATTGATAAAAGGTTGTTAGTAAATCCAAACAATATGATTTCCAAGCAGTAAATATGACACACAAGTTCTCTCATCTCTGCTCCTCTGGCCAAAAAATAGATAATCGGTATTTTATATTCCTTGTAAGAAAATCACGAAGGATGAAAAATGCTAAGAGGAAATGAGAAATGTGAAACCCATGATCTCAAACAACAACGAATAGCTAGAAATAATAATTGTGCGAAAAATTAGGCTGCTGAAGCAAAAGTGATTTCTGAATCTCTCACCCCTCAACAATATTTCTATATTGGAATCAAGCTTCTTTTATACATCATCAAATTCGAGTGGTTCACACTAGTAACAATTGCTCTTAGTGGCACACTTGAGTAATCAACCAAACTCCACAAAGAAAGAGTTGCATAACCAACCTTTATTTTATTCTTGTTACAAGCAAAAGGGGACAAACAGGACAAGATGGACTAAATGGAAGAGAGTTCACAACAGTTCCATAGGTTTCTTAACTGTTTTCCCATTAGAACACTTTTTGAAGATATTCAATAATATTTTTGTCAAGTTGGAAGGCCTTGGCGAGGACATCAGGATTAATGGGAGGATTAGATCCAAAAACTGCATTTGCTATCGTGATTACACCTAAATACAAAGACATCCCCTTTGTTTAGAATTTTGCTGAAAAAACGGTTCTCTGGATTGGATGTGACAAAACCAACATACAGAGTACCTTCAACAACTACCAAGATCTCAGTACCACGAGGGTGAGTATGAGGAGGATTTTGGCCACCTGGTGCATAGTCAATGCGAACCAAAGATATGCCTAGGGTGTTAAGACCTGGTATTTGGTTCACATTTACCGTAGTGACATTTGATCCTACTAGATTTGCTGTATTTCCAGGGATTTGGAGCCCCGAAAAGAAGAAATCATCGGCATTGGCAAGCTTAAAGTCCTTGCAGAACTTCCCATTTACAAACACTTTTGTCAAGTTGGAAGGCCTTGGCGAGGACATCAGGATTAATGGGAGGATTAGATCCAAAAACTGCATTTGCTATCGTGATTACACCTAAATACAAAGACATCCCCTTTGTTTAGAATTTTGCTGAAAAAACGGTTCTCTGGATTGGATGTGACAAAACCAACATACAGAGTACCTTCAACAACTACCAAGATCTCAGTACCACGAGGGTGAGTATGAGGAGGATTTTGGCCACCTGGTGCATAGTCAATGCGAACCAAAGATATGCCTAGGGTGTTAAGACCTGGTATTTGGTTCACATTTACCGTAGTGACATTTGATCCTACTAGATTTGCTGTATTTCCAGGGATTTGGAGCCCCGAAAAGAAGAAATCATCGGCATTGGCAAGCTTAAAGTCCTTGCAGAACTTCCCATTTACAAACACTTTTGTCAAGTTGGAAGGCCTTGGCGAGGACATCAGGATTAATGGGAGGATTAGATCCAAAAACTGCATTTGCTATCGTGATTACACCTAAATACAAAGACATCCCCTTTGTTTAGAATTTTGCTGAAAAAACGGTTCTCTGGATTGGATGTGACAAAACCAACATACAGAGTACCTTCAACAACTACCAAGATCTCAGTACCACGAGGGTGAGTATGAGGAGGATTTTGGCCACCTGGTGCATAGTCAATGCGAACCAAAGATATGCCTAGGGTGTTAAGACCTGGTATTTGGTTCACATTTACCGTAGTGACATTTGATCCTACTAGATTTGCTGTATTTCCAGGGATTTGGAGCCCCGAAAAGAAGAAATCATCGGCATTGGCAAGCTTAAAGTCCTTGCAGAACTTCCCATTTACAAACACTTTTGTCAAGTTGGAAGGCCTTGGCGAGGACATCAGGATTAATGGGAGGATTAGATCCAAAAACTGCATTTGCTATCGTGATTACACCTAAATACAAAGACATCCCCTTTGTTTAGAATTTTGCTGAAAAAACGGTTCTCTGGATTGGATGTGACAAAACCAACATACAGAGTACCTTCAACAACTACCAAGATCTCAGTACCACGAGGGTGAGTATGAGGAGGATTTTGGCCACCTGGTGCATAGTCAATGCGAACCAAAGATATGCCTAGGGTGTTAAGACCTGGTATTTGGTTCACATTTACCGTAGTGACATTTGATCCTACTAGATTTGCTGTATTTCCAGGGATTTGGAGCCCCGAAAAGAAGAAATCATCGGCATTGGCAAGCTTAAAGTCCTTGCAGAACTTCCCATTTACAAACACTTTTGTCAAGTTGGAAGGCCTTGGCGAGGACATCAGGATTAATGGGAGGATTAGATCCAAAAACTGCATTTGCTATCGTGATTACACCTAAATACAAAGACATCCCCTTTGTTTAGAATTTTGCTGAAAAAACGGTTCTCTGGATTGGATGTGACAAAACCAACATACAGAGTACCTTCAACAACTACCAAGATCTCAGTACCACGAGGGTGAGTATGAGGAGGATTTTGGCCACCTGGTGCATAGTCAATGCGAACCAAAGATATGCCTAGGGTGTTAAGACCTGGTATTTGGTTCACATTTACCGTAGTGACATTTGATCCTACTAGATTTGCTGTATTTCCAGGGATTTGGAGCCCCGAAAAGAAGAAATCATCGGCATTGGCAAGCTTAAAGTCCTTGCAGAACTTCCCATTTACAAACACTTTTGTCAAGTTGGAAGGCCTTGGCGAGGACATCAGGATTAATGGGAGGATTAGATCCAAAAACTGCATTTGCTATCGTGATTACACCTAAATACAAAGACATCCCCTTTGTTTAGAATTTTGCTGAAAAAACGGTTCTCTGGATTGGATGTGACAAAACCAACATACAGAGTACCTTCAACAACTACCAAGATCTCAGTACCACGAGGGTGAGTATGAGGAGGATTTTGGCCACCTGGTGCATAGTCAATGCGAACCAAAGATATGCCTAGGGTGTTAAGACCTGGTATTTGGTTCACATTTACCGTAGTGACATTTGATCCTACTAGATTTGCTGTATTTCCAGGGATTTGGAGCCCCGAAAAGAAGAAATCATCGGCATTGGCAAGCTTAAAGTCCTTGCAGAACTTCCCATTTACAAACACTGCAGGAAAGAAATATTATTAGTATTGAAGATTAGAAGAAAAAAAAAAGGGTGATAACTTCATTATGACATTTGTAAAGATGCCATACAAGCCTAAGACTTATATTCTTGCTTCATAGAAATTTAATTATGTAGAAGCATAATTACATAGAAGCCTAATTATGTGAAAGATCGATAAATAAGCAATTAAGCACTCGTATACCAGCAGACTTGGGATCATCGATCGCTACACAAATGTCTTGAAGTGGGCTGGGATCGTAGGGTGTTACGGGCCATAAAGGTGGGTGGGGCGCCACGGCATAAGGGGGTTTCCTCCTTTTGCCTTAGTGGTTGCCACGTCTTCCCAAATGGTATCAGAGCCTGGGACCTGTGGGTTAAACCTGGCTCTGATACCATTTGGGAAGACGTGGCAACCACTAAGGCAAAAGGAGGAAACCCCCTTATGCCGTGGCGCCCCACCCACCTTTATGGCCCGTAACATAGGGATAGACAAGAGAGGATGTTAGTGACAAGAGAACAAGGAAATGGATTCCTTTCATCGTTTCTAAGCTATGTATAACTTCTCTACTGTGATATTGCTTTGGTGATGGATGACCAATCTTCTATGGCAAACTAGCGTATTTATAGCTGAAAGCTATTGAACTGGTCATTGGTTCTCTCAAGGCAAGCACGAAGTTCTTGAACAAACCTCGCTAGGTTTCTCTTTTTAATGCATTCTTTCTTCTCATTTTTATCTCAACATATTCTTGACTATTGCTGATTTTTTGATTGGGCCACCGACACTGCAATATTAGCGCCAATGTGTGAAGGTGCTTTGGTTAATCAACAATGGACGCGCTCAAGCATAGAATGCAGAGGATGGAACGACACGGTTGTGTTTTTGAAAGCTTAATATATCCGAACGAAGAAGGAAAAAGTAGGGGAAAAAAAGATCTTTTTCCTTCTTAATTTAACTTCTGAGATCGTAAGTAGACAGCTTGTTGCTCCAAGCATGCAAATTTCCGCTTGACCAAACTTAAAAACCCTTTGGCAGGAAAGCAGGTTGCATGAGAATTGAAACCATCATCATAAAAAAGTTGCATGTATCAAACACTGTCAAAACATTATAAGTAACTAGCCTGCGTAAATTCGTGAAAAGCCTCATTAGATTTTTGAAGAAAGCGAAAGACAAAGCAAAAAAACATTGACGTAGAGCCACCTCGGCTTTTCTTTTTCATTTCTGAAATCTGTTTCCTTCGAATGTCTTTTAATCATTTCATTTCTTTATGTTCATCTCACCTCATTTATTTGGTCTGACTGAATCTTGCTGGAGCACAGTGGATAACAGGACCCAAGTCCCGTTAGGTAGAAGTTAGTGGTATCAATACGTATTAGGCTTTCTAGAGGGGAAAATAAATAAAAAATGGTCTTTGAAAAGTGCAAGTGATTCAACGAAACAGAAGCCATCAGCTGCGTCGAAAGTGTTGCGTTACTGTCGTTACAGACCTGTTGCATCGACTAAAGGAAGTTACTATAGTGGAAATTACTGTAGTTTCCTTCTAATCCAAGAGAGGAATGCCACTCCGCTGCATCTGAATAGCCTTTCTTGTAAGAAATGTAAATTAGAACGATTGATATAACGCTGATGCTATAGATTTCTTTGCGTATTGTATCTAGTAATTCACGAATGTGAGGCCTTATCGTTTTCTTTTACCAAATCTGGTTTCTTTAGTTCATCCGAGTGCAGGATCGATTTGTTAATTTTTCTTCCCTGAACGACTCAAGATTAGTTGATGCCATGCGGGTGATGATGCATATGACTACTTATAAAATATTTGTTAAAGCCGGCACGTTATCCCGAAGTAGATAATTCTTTGATTCCCTCTTTCACAAACAATTAAAACTAACAAACCCTACCTAACTTGGCCTCCTCCATTATATTGTCTGCTTTTGTGTACCATATCTTACATATCTTACATAAACTCTGTGTTTTGTTATATTTTTTTCTTTCTGCTTGTTTTGATTAGGGAATCCTCCCACTGGCAGGCCGCCGGGAGACAATGCCATATCTAATCAGGGCAGTTGAGCGGCTTTTAGTAGCATTCGCTGTAGTTACAATAATCAAATATTTTAATATTACAATAGAACATAATTGCATTCCACGAGATTAGTGGTGACACTAAGATCAGTCTATCGGAGGAAGTCCAACCCCACTTTGCATGCCATGCACAGCCGCTTGATTGTTATATTAACTGTTGGAGTGTTAAAATATCCAGTCCCACATTGGGTAAGGCGACAGGAGAGCCTGGCCTTATAAGCTTCTGCTGGCAACCCACTATTGCACAGTTCTGTGTTTTAGATGGGCCCTTCAGTTTCTAATATGGTATCAGAGCCGGCCCTGTGTCCTGCCTACCTTAGTGTGGTCCCTCTAGACTGGTCCCACCTCTCACCGTGCCCAACGTGAGACTGCGGGGGAGTGTTGGAGTGTTAAAATATCCAGTCCCACATTGGGTAAGGCGACAGGAGAGCCTGGCCTTATAAGCTTCCGCTGGCAACCCACTATTGCACAGTTCTGTGTTTTAGATGGGCCCTTCAGTTTCTAATATTAACATCCACATGTTTGTCCTTCACTTAACAAATTAACTTAGTAGTGAATTAGTGAGAATTTCCACTTTAACGTCCAAGGTTCAATGTACGTGTATTATAATATTAACAATTGTGTTTTTTGGTTTTTAAATCACATATGTCAAGGAAACTCTTATCAAGGCAAATCAATTTTTTTTTTTAATTAGAGACAAACGGTATGTGTCTAATGTGATTATTTCTCTCACAAGCCAATCCTAACTCAGATATGCAAAGTACAATACGAGAAATGATGGGAGACCAAACAGAAGAGTAACAAGTATATACAGTGCCAAGATGACTGCACTGTTAGGTATTGCATACAAGACAATCAGAAGAAACATAACAACCAACGGAAACTTGGCCGTCAAGTGAACGAAGAAAGCAAGTGAAGATTGTAACTACTACAAACTGAGTTGATTGTGGCAAGGATTAAAGATAAAAGCAATTTAGCACCCTTCTCTCCTACAAAAACAACCAAGCAAAAGACTGCACGTGTACCTGTTGAAAAGTCAAAGTCTCTATTCTCTCACTGAAAACTACTTGAGAGATTACCATAGACGTCCTCTGTTTCTCAAACTACTTCAACCTCTTTCAAGAAACTCGTCTCCTCAACGGCTTCTACTGCCAACATAGTGTTCTTAGTTGTATAGAACAAAAATTTAAACTTGAAATCCAACCGTTGAAGACTAACGGCTCCTTAGCCATATACTTGTATATAAGGAACCTCTTTGTATTTATAATTTTCAACTTTCAGTTCTTAGAAAACAAATTCACTACTCATTCTCTCTCATTGAAAAACAAAAGTGTTTTGGTTTCAATAGCCTTGAGTTTCTTCTCCATTTGCTGTCTTTCTTCTTGGTATCATAGCCATTCCAAGGCAATCATAACCATTTGTTTTTCCTTCACCCATGGAAACCTCCAAAAATTAGCCCTCTTATCCTTTCCCAAACTTCATCAACGTAACTAATTTCATGAAAATTAAGCTCACAGAATCCAACTACTTGCCCTGTGTCACCTAAGTCAACTCTCTCACCAAAACCCAAAAAGTCCTGAGGTTTCTAACAGCCGATGTGGCAAAACCTTCCAAGAAAATCGTTAGCAAAGAAGCAGAAAATCCAAACCTTGTCGCTTGGGAGTTGACTGATCATCTTGCTCACTCATGGATCATAAGATCACTTTCTGAAAAAGTCTTTGGCCACATTTTTGAGTTGGAAATGGCTAAGGAGATTTGGGACGCTCTAGGTAACCGATTTGTAAAGAAAGTGGGAATCAGAGAGTATGATTTACTTTCCCAACTTCATTATCTTAAGAAAGGGTCATGCCCTCTCTCTGCTTTCCTGAATGACTTTAGAATTGTTCTGAATCAACTATCCTTAATCGGGAAGCCATTGTCTAACACTGGTAAGACATACAATATGTTGGAGCACCTTGGACAGGATTACAAGTCCTTTCAAGTTTCTATGTCACGACCGCTTTTTCTATCATTTGATGAAGTTCTCTCTTAACTTTAAGTCTATGAAGCCCATTTGATTCGGTATAGTCATGCATCTGGAGATACCTTGGCATTTGTTGCATAGCGAAATCAAAGAGGAGGAGGCGGTCAAAACCAATGGGAAGGTAGACATTTTGGCGAACCTTTCTCCTTTCTGGTGTGTGGTTTTACGCCTGTAACGCAAACCAATAGAAATGGCCAACGCAAGCCCCAACCATAACACTATGACTCTGCACAGACCCTTCAATCTCGACCTCCAAACCAAGGTTTGCGTCCTACAGTTATTTACTAAATATACTCGAAATGTGAACACATTGAAATGCTTTAGATGTTTTGATCATAGCTATCAATGGCAAGCGGTTCCTGTAGCACTCACAGCCCAACACTTACGTGAACCAATTGAACCTAACTAGGTGGCTAACTCGGCTACCTCTTCACTTATTGTTGAAGATCCGAGTAAGTTACATCACTTTGCTCATTATATGAGCTCTAATGGCATAATGATTCGGGATGGTACCCTAATTGCCATCACCCATGTTAGTGAGACTTCCCTTAATGGTTTTGTTACTTTTAAGTTTGTTCTTGTTGCTAAATGTATTCAAAGGGATCTTCTCTCTGTTTCTCAACTTACAAAGGACTTTCTGTGTTTTGTTGAGTTTGATTCTTCTTCATTTTCTATTAAGAATTTACAAACCCAGCAAGTGTTGGCCAAAGGAGTTAAATGTGGAGGACTCTATCTGCTACCTAGCCATGGTGATTTAGCTCTATTTTCCTCTTAGCAGTAGATTGTACCGTGGACTACTTGGCACTCTAAACTTGGACTTCGTAATGCAGAAGTTGTTAACTTTCTTAAGAAGCAAAAGTTGATTTCCATTAAAGGACCTTCTGTTGCTCAATGCTCTCACTGTTGGGCTGGGAAGAGCACCAAACTACCATTTCATTTGTGAACTTAGAGCCATGGTTCCTTTGGAATATGTACACTCTGACTTGTGGGGTCTTGCCCTTGTTTTGTCTAACAAGGGTTTCTCTTTCTATGTACTTTTTGTGAACGACTTTAGTTGGTTGTATCCCCTTGAAAGGAAATCATATTTCTTTAACATATTCATTCAATTTCAATTAATAGCAGAAAAACAACTTGGGTTTCCCATTTAGAATTTTTATTGTGATAATGGTAGAGAGTTTATCAATTAGAAGTTGGTTTCTTAGTTATCTCAAAATGGTATTTTGCAATAGTTATCCTGCCCTTACACATCTTAATAGAACGGCCTAGTTGAACGTGAACACATGCATGTTACGAAATTAGGCAGAATGCTCCTTCTTCAATCAAGGGTGCCTAAATTTGTCTGGACTAATGCATTTGCTATTGCTATTTTTCTCATAAATAAACTTTGTCCTACCTCATTGAATTGGGTCCTTTTATGAAAAGCTTTACAAGAGGAAGCTAGATTATTCTATTTTACACACATTTGAAAGTGCTTGCTATCCTCATCTTTGTCATTTGACCCAGGACAAACTCTCTCCACATTCTCTTGAGAGCAAATTTCTCGGCTACAGTCCCCGTCATAAGGGTTATTGGTGCTATCACATTTTTGCAAGCCAATGCTTTATGTCACATGATGTGCTTTTTAATAAGGACTCGTTTTCCTTCCTTCAATAGAATTAGACATCTTTTCATTTGTATGCCATTTCCCGATCTCCTAAAGAAATGATTGTTCCTCTACAAGTAGCCCATGTACAAATGATGACATTGCCGGCCCCTTTTCACAATCTCAAAACCTTTTATTCGATAACTCACAACCCATCTTAAGTTTAGGTTAAATTTAATTAGTTAATCTATGTTTTATTACTTTGAATTGTTAAATAAATTTCAGAAATTAGTAATTATTAGTTTAGTAAGCATTAATCTTTGTGAGATAATATTTATACTTATCATTATATTACTTGTTCAACATATACACTTGAATGTAAAATTTGGCCAAATAGATAGACAATGAAGAAAAAGAACCCTTTTGATCCGAGAGATGATGTATGCGTTGAACTAAGATTACAAAGGTAGTTAAACTTGTCATTCTCGAGTAACCTCAGTGATACACCTATGTTGTGTTCTCTTTGCGCCTTGCGTGTTTCCTTCGACATGCTTCTTTAATGACCAAGGCGTGCGAGGCGTGTGTGCTTCTGGCCTGACTTCATGAACTTCTTTGTTTAAGTTTTCCCGTTGATGTCGACCTCAGTCAGACATGCTTGAGTGCTCTTTTACCAAGTATGTGCTGTCCTGCTTTTGTGATGGGATCACAATGGTAGGGTCTGCAAGTGAATTTAATTTCTGTGTTGACTTTTCTACTGATTTGTTCAATAATATCCTTATCCCTAGAATACTTCACTCAAATCATCTCATGTAACCAAACCCTGACCGGCCGTCCCATCGGTCGTGGGTTCGAATCCCGTCCCCCTCCCCTTCCCCCAGGTGCGTGCATTTATAATAAAAATTGTTTTTTTTTTTAAAAAAATCATCTCATGTGACTGAGTCAAATTTGTAAGTCAACCAATTATAGAGATAACGTCGAGTAGCTTTTAAATAGTAAAGCCCTTTTAGGTGACAAAAGGAAAAGAAAAGAAAAAAATGATAATGATCAAATGGAACATAAAATAAAGATGTTTAAACTGGAAGACGTCTATCCTAATTGATAAAAGGTTATTAGTAAATCGAAACAATATAATTTCCGAGCACTTAATATGGCACATAAGTTCTCTCATTTCTATTCCTCTAGGCAAAAAATAGATACTAAAAAATGCTAAGAGGAAATGAGAATTGTGAAGCCATGATCTCAAACAACAACTAATAGCTAGAAGTAATAACTGTGTGAAAAATTAAATCTCAAACAACAAGTAATAGCTAGAAATAATAATTGTGCGAAAAATTAAACTATTGAAGGAAAAGTGGTTTCTGAATCTCTCACCCTTCAATAATATTTCTACACCAGAATCAAGCTTCTTTTATACATAATCAAATTTGAGTCGTTCGCACTAGCGACAATTGCTCTTAGCGGCACACTTGAATAATCAACCAAACTCCACAAAGAAAGAGTTGCATAAGCAACCTTTTGTTTTATTCTTGTTGCAAGCCGAAGGCTAAATGGAAGAGAGTTCACAACAGTTCCATAGGTTTCTTAACTGTTTTCCCATTAGAACACTTTTTGAAGATATTCAATAATATTTTTTTCAAGTTGGAAGGCCTTGGCGAGGACATCAGGATTAATGGGAGGATTAGATCCAAAAACTGCATTTGCTATCGTGGTGACACCTGCATTTTGGCTGCTCAACGCAGCAAAGGCCACAGCTGGGGTGTGTCCCACATTGAATTGGAAGTGAATGAGACCAATTGGAAATACAAAGACATCCCCTTTGTTTAGAATTTTGCTGAAAAAACGGTTCTCTGGATTGGATGTGACAAAACCAACATACAGAGTACCTTCAACAACTACCAAGATCTCAGTACCACGAGGGTGAGTATGAGGAGGATTTTGGCCACCTGGTGCATAGTCAATGCGAACCAAAGATATGCCTAGGGTGTTAAGACCTGGTATTTGGTTCACATTTACCGTAGTGACATTTGATCCTACTAGATTTGCTGTATTTCCAGGGATTTGGAGCCCCGAAAAGAAGAAATCGTCGGCACTGGCAAACTTAAAGTCCTTGCATAACTTCCCATTTACAAACACTGCAGGAAAGAAATATTATTAGTGTTAAAGATTAGAAAAAAAAAAAAAAGCTGATAACTTCATTATGACATTTGGAAAGATGCCATACAAGCCTAAGACTTATATTCTTGCTTCATGGTAGAAGGTAAGAATTTAAATATGTAGAAGCAAAATTATATGGAAGCTTAATTATGTAAAAGATTGATATATAAGTAATTAAGTAATTGTATACCCGCAGACTTGGGATCGTCGATTGCTACACAAATGTCTTGAAGTGGGCTGGGATCGTAGGCATAGACAAGAGAGGATATTAGTGACAAGAGAACAAGGAAATGGATGGCTTTCATCGTTTCTGAGCTGTGTATAACTTCTCTATTGTGATATTCTTTGGTGATGGATGACTAATCTTCTATGGCAAACTAGTGTATTTATAGCTGAAAGCTATTGAACTGGTCAATGGTTCTCTCAAGGTAAGCATGAAGTTCTTCAACAACTATGCATAATTTAGACCTCGTCAAGTTTTAATGCTTTTGTTCTTTTTAATGCATTCTTTCTTCTCATGTTTATCTCAAAATATTACTGACTATTGCTGATGTTTTTATTGGACAACCGACACTGCAATATTGGCGTCAATGTGTGTGAAGGTGCTTTGGTTAATCAACAATGGAAGCGCTCAAGTATAGACTCAGAGGATGCAACGACACGGTTGTGTTTATGAAAGCTTTTATATCCGAACAAGTAGGGGGAAAAAAATCTTTTTCCTTCGTAATTTAACTTCTGAGATCGTAAGTAGCTTGCTGGTTGCTCCAAGCATGCAAATTTCCGCTTGACCAAACTTAAACAATCTTTGGTAGGAAAGCAGGTTGCGTGAGAATCGAAACGATCATCATAAAAAAGTTGCATGTATCAAACACTGTCAAAACATTATAAGTAACTAACCTGCGTAAATTGGCGAAAGCCTCATTAGATTTTTGAAGAAAGCGAAAGACAATGCCAAAAAAATTAACGTAGTGTAACCTGGGCTTTTCTTTTTCATTTCTGGAAATCTGTTTCCTTCTATTGTCTTTTAATCATTTGATTTCTTTATGTTCCTTTCACCTAATTCATTTGGTCTGACTGAATCTTGATGGAGCATGGCGGATAACAGAACCCAAGTCCCGTTTGGTAGAAGTTAGTTGTATCAATACGTATTAGGCTTCCCAATGGGGAAAATAAATTAAAAACGGCCTTTGAAAAGTACAAGAGATTCAACGAAACAGAAGCCATCAGCTGCGTCGAAAGTGTTGTGTTACTGTCGTTACAAATTTATTGCATCGACTAAAGGAAGTTACTATAGTGGAAATTACTGTAGTTTCCTTCTAATCCAAGAGAGGAATGCCACTCCGCTGCATCTGAATAGCCTTTCTTGTAAGAAATGTAAATTAGAACGATTGATATAACGCTGATCCTATAGATTTCTTTGGGTATTGTATCTAGTAATCCACGAATGAGAGGCCTTATCGTTTTTTAAACAAAATCTGGTTTCTTTACTTCATCCGAGTGCAGGATCGACACTAGATTAGTTGATGCCACGCGGGTGATGATGCATATGTCTACTCATAATATATTTGTTAAAACCGACATGTTATCCGGAAGTAGATAATTCTTTGATTCCCTCTTTGACAGACAATTAAAATAACAAACCCTACCTAACTTGGCCTACTCTATGCTTTGTTCTCTCTTTTTCTTCCTGCTTGTTTTGATTAGGGAATCCTTCCACTAACAGGCCACCGGAAGACTATGCCACACCTAATCAGGGCAGATGAGCGGCTTTTAGTAGCATTCGCTGTAGTTGCAATAATCAATTATTTAAATATTACAATAGAACAAAATCACATTCCACGTGATTAGTGGTGAGACTAAGATCAAACTATTAGCCCCAGCCCAAGCCCAAGCCCAAGTCCATTTTGACTATTGTATAACAACCACATGCTTGTCCGTCATTTAACTAACTAGTTTAATAGTAAATTAGTAAGAATTTTAATTATGAGATTTAAAATTCAACATGAATTTATTATAATATTAAAATTTTATTTTTTTAAACAAAAATTTACATATGTTAAAAGCCGTATATGTCAAGTAAACTCTTATCAAGGCAAATTGAACAGTTTTTTTATTTTTTTATTTTTAAATTAGAGACAAATGTTATGTATCTCATGTGATTATTTCTCTCACAAGCCAAACCTAACTTGGATATTCAAAGTACAGTACAAGAAATGATGGGAGAGCAAATAGAAGAGGAATAAGTATGTACAAGGCCAAGATGACTGCAACTAGCAGTAGGTACTGCATATAAGACAATTAGAAGAAATATAACAACCAACAGGAACTTGGCTGTCAAATGAATGAAGAAAGCAAGTTAAGATTGTAACAGCTCCAAACTGAGTTGATTATGACAAGGACTGTGGTTATGGTTTGATCCTATAGTACACCCCATCGCCTCACGTTCACCCTTAACTTGGAACGTGGCCCGTGCCCTCGCAAACCGAGCAAGCTGCATCTTAGTTGAAGGACGTGATGGCCGCCGAAGTGTTGCTAAAACTACCTAAATAATCATTGAGCATGTGGGGTTGTTTGACGCTAAGTGTAGGAGAAACAGAGATATAACAGAGGTGATCGTGGTTATTGATACGACATTTCCTGCAGCATGTCATGATGGGTGATCTCATGTAGATCTTAGTTGCAGCTCTTTACATATTTTTCTGCCCCCTAGCAGTCAAGTGTCCCTAATCATTTTTAGTTGTGCATTTCAGTTCCGTATCTTTGCGATCATTGTTCAATCTTGGGGTTTAGACGCTTAACCATCTTCGTCCAATAGACTATACATTGGATGGGATGTGTGAAAGGAAAAGGAGAAGATTATTGGAGTCATGTAAGGAGGTTTTACTCTCCCTTGAATGAAATAAAGGTTTTGTTTCTCTTTAATGAAACATTAGGAGATTTTGTTTTACTCTGACAAAGCACTTATCTTTTCTCGCTTCTCATCTTACTTTGATTTTCTTTTTTATACTTTCATCATTGCAAACCAAAAGAAACGTACAAGCTCCCTAGTGTGGGATAATTTCTCTCTTCAAAGGCCAATCACCTACTTCATTTCTAATTAAGTGGCAATGGGTCGTATTGGAGTGGTCTCAAGTACTCCTAGGTGCTTTTTCTTCACATTTGCATTAAGAGATCTTGTATTCTTTAGTTGTACTTCTTCCATATAATAAAAGACGCTTTTATATTTTCTCTAATCTTTGTTTAAATGGATGCAAGGGTGAGGAAGGTTAACAAGGTTGGGTATTGCATGGTCTTAAAAGCTATGTGGGCTATGACATTTGATATTAAAGCTAAACAGTTTTGACACTAGGAAGTCCTTCAAGAAATGGAGCAATAGAGACATCCCAAGGTACCTCAATGCCATGACCACCTAATTAAGTGGGGGAGCTACCTCAAAGGAGACTCGAGGCTAGTTGGTGACAATATTAAAAGGTGCTTCAAGCAAACCAAGATGGGAGGTGAATGTGTGTAGGATGGGTTGAGCCTATGACGCATACTTGAGTAGGCCTCTAAGAAGCAAGGACAAGGAGTAGGCAATAAAGTGTGCACTATCTTCAATTGACACGCAAGTTATGGTTGGTGGTTGGCCAAAATCCCTAAGTGAGGCCTCTATAAACTTAGATAGGAGTTTGTATGGAAGTGTCACACGGTCTTAGGAACAACACAATTCATGACATTGAGGAGCATTTATAGACTAAGAAGCAACAATTACATGGAGGACTTGACCATTGGTGTCTAATCAATTAAGGAGCTACCATGTGGAGCAAGCAAACCATTGGAAGTTGGAGAAGTTTAAATGCCTCGTCAATGGCTAGTAATGGTTTAGTTAGTAAAGTTAAAAGGTTAGGTGGTAGCTAATTTGGGGAAGAAAGGTTAATACCCTACCCCAAAGCTAGTGAAAGAGCCAAGTTCCAAGGAACCACACATTGGTAGTAGAGGTTGCTTTGATGTAAGGGAGTTGGCTACAATTACTTCTAGCTAGGCCTTCCATAAAGATTTAGGTTGGGAGTTCACATAAGGTTTTGATTTTCTCAAAGGAGGCCCAATGAGGAAAGAATGGTATTCAAGCTTCTTTACTTTATGGGAATGAGTCAAGGGAGGCTTTTTAAGGGCTATGATCCTTGGGAACATTGTAAGGGAAATGAAGGGGTAATAAGAGTACGTGTAATGATAGGGATCTTGGGTGTTGTCCAACTTCCCACTCTATATGTAATCTTTTTGAATGGACTTATACTTCCTATGTATCTCTTAGCTTCACGATATTTAACAAAAAGTGTGGTATCTAGAGAATGAAGATAGTGTGGAGCATGTAGTGCAAAAAGTGTGGTATCCAGAGAATGAAGATAGTGTGGAGCATGTAGTGCAAAACATTATAGGCTTATATTACAAACACGTAGGTAAATAGTACAACAACAAAAGCAAAAAGTACAAAGTGACCTTAGACAACAAAAGAAGGTAGCTTCTAAAATGAACTAGAAAGAACTGAAAACTTTTTATCTCAAGCAACAAAAAAGATTGGTTGACACAACATAGCTTCTAAACTTTAGACTATTGGATAATCTTTAAGGAATGATAACAACTTGCAAACCTTTAAACACAAAATATGATATTTATAACTTTACCAAGGCAATTTGCATTCCTCCCTTCTAATTGGTTGAGCTTTAGGCATTTAAGAGTGTGGAAGATTCATGGGTTGGCTAAATTGTCTTGGTGTGCACATCTTTATCTTTATGCGGCCCACTTGTAATCCCATTTATATACTAATTTGTAAAGAAATCTACATGCACAATAGCTTCTTCCATTATGAATGATGGTCACACATCTTGTTGATTTGTCTAAAAATATAATGTATTAGTAGTAGAAAAAAAGCCTGGTATCTTAAGAAATTCATCTTCGACTTTCTCTTTCCAACAGTGAGAGGAGTCATGCAAACTAGTGTCAAAGATAAAAGTAGTGTAAGATATAATGGCCAACTAAGGAGGGGTTGAATTGGTTTTCTAAGAAAGTAACTCAAGAATGACCTACTTTAATCCAACACCACTAAATCAAATAAGACCGAGAAATAAGCACACAAGTAAGTTTTAAAACAAGCATAAATAATAAGAAAAGACAACAAATTTTCCACGATGGTTCAGCCCTATTCACCTTCTCCCACTCTCTTCTTCCTCCAACACAACTGATTGGATTCTGCTTTACTAAAAAAGTAGGAGAAAACTTTCTCCACACTTTTCAACTCCTCCTTAAGGAGTTACACACAAGTCACCGATTACCATATGAGGTTGAAACAACCTTTTTACAACTAGAAAATCCACAAATAATATGAAATGTATGAGATATTACCCATTAAAAAGCTTATTCAAAAGATTGAACAAGTATCAAAGCTTTTATTATGAAACCCCAAAATATCATCAAGTTAAGGTTTTAGATTTACAACTTTATTTATGTGCATATAATGTGTATAGATCAATTAGCACATAAATAGGTAAATACAAGTATAATAAATTACAAAGAATTGATCTTTGAAAAGTATCACCAATTATTATCCTAAATTGGGTAATATCATAGAATCCAAATATAATGGCAGTATATGAACATATCCTCAATGCTTTTCACGATTTCTCAAATATATGATAAGAAAAAGCTCTCAATCAATCGTCAAGAAGTGCTTTTATAAGAAATTAGAATAACCAAAGCTCTTTAGGGTTTTGTTGTCAAACTTGACATCACCATAGATATCTTCCCATTAGAGAGAGAGAAAATTTCCATTAATCTACAGTAGAGTCTTCAAATTTTTGCTTTCAATTGATTGTTCTGACAATCAATCCCTTCTCAAAACTTCTCGTTAGAGAATCGGAAGCTTAGAGAGAAGAAGATAGAAGCCATGTGAGAAACAAACAAAATAAGGGCTAGAGCTTCTTAGTTGAGAGTCATGGTTAAACGAGCTCTTAATTAGTCAAACAATGTCATTATGGTTGTCAAACTTGGACCATGTAAATCTCAATCGGGCTGCTTCAGCATACAGGCTCTAGATTAAATTACCCTTTAGTCGAGCTAAGTCTTAATTGGCCTGCTTTATGCGGGCTCTAGATAAGCTTCAAGTGGCCTGCGTCATGCAAGCTCTAAATAAGCTTTAAGTGGCCTACTTCATATGAGCTCTAAATAAGCTTCAAGTGGCCTACTTCATATGAGCTCTAAATAAGCTTCAAGTGGCCTAGAAATAAAACAAATCCAACATCATGCAACTATCATTTCATTTATAAAAATATTCTTTTTGAGCATATATTAAGTTGCTTTATAAAGGAATGTAGGAACCCAATTACTTTATAATATCATTTACTGATATTATAATTTGCACTCCTTTTACTTCCTTGATATTCAATTTTGCACATAAACATATGAAAAATATTTTTATATATATTATATACAACTAACGTTTGTCATAACAAAACACATCTTTTTCCATCAAGTAGAAATGTTAGTAGTAACAATTAGAGTGATGGAGGCCATAGATGATTCAACATGTGTTGTAAAAGGCTCATAACTATTAATGATAAGAATAATGGTGGAAGTGTCATCCATAAGGCACCATGGTTTAAGGTGCTTCAACAGCCTTCCTCAGACAAGGCAAGTTAAGGTCAAGGTTGGAACAAAGTACTCAAAAATGCTCTTGGGGAAGTGACTTTGTGAAGATGTTTGCTAATTGCTCCTCAGAGGAAATGTAACTAGTGATGAAAGTCCCTTGAAAGACTTTCTCATGGATGAAGTGAAAATCTACCTCAAATTGCGTAGTACGACCATGGAGAGTAGGGTTTGCAGATAGTGACAACATAAAGATATTACCACAAAAGAACGAAATAAGATTAGCTTGGGAAAGTCCTAAGTCACATAGGATATATAAGAACCATACTGTTTTAGCTACTTCTATAGCAAGAGCCCTATATTCTCTCTTTATAAAGAACTATGCAACTATGGGTTGAAGTTTTGAGAACCAAGAAATCAATTTGCTATTGAGGAATAAACATAATTGTATGGTTAATCAATGAGTGATTAGGCAACCAACTCAATTAACATCCACAAAACCATACAAATGGGAGGCACTATTGGTATTATAAATAAGGCCAAATTAAGTTCAAAGTTATCTTGCAGGGTGGAAGTAGACATACACTAATATAATTGATTTACTCCAAAACTTATATCAAGCTAGCTGAAGCTGAGGTATTATAAGGCACCTATTAGACTTTGAAAGTCTAAAGGTTGAGTTAGAGGGACATCCCCATTAGAAATGATAATAGTTTTTAAGGCCATATGTGTATATAGGAATGGGTATCTAATATATTCAATGGTTCCGGCATAACTGAAAGAAAAAGAAAAAAAGTAAGAAGGGCATCGAGATCCTAATTTTAAACTAATTTTAAAATAACAAAACAAAAATGGGGGATATGGCGAAATTGGTAGACGCTACGGACTTAATTGGATTGAGCCTTGGTATGGAAACCTACCAAGTGATAACTTTCAAATTCAGAGAAACCCGGGAATTCTAAATGGGCAATCATACAAGCTAAATCTTCTAATCGATAATTGGGCCAAAGAAATAACTTTAATTTAATTAGTTTATTTTTATCTTTATCAATATTTCTGATTTTCTTCGACAAAACTTGATCGCAAGTTTTTACCTTATTTCCATTGCAAAATACTGTATTTTTATGGATATTTTTTCTATTCTGACGCCTCGGGGATAAAATATTTTCAAGAACAAGCAAATTATTATTATTTTTGTCTATATTTTCAATCATTTTGTGATGTATTGCAATGGATTGAGAAAAATTATTGTTATTCTTATCAACATAGACATAGCTTTTTTCTAGGTATTTTTGATTACTTTGGTGTTTACTTTTATGAAGCAACGAAATACCGATGGTTTGATATATAATAAATTGTCCCTTATTTTTTACAAATAGACGAACTGGTTCGATGATCAATATTCCCTTTTTCATTAATTCTATATTCGTAAAAGTTAAATCCTTCTGGGCCATCATAATATCCAGATTCATTTCTTTCCTTTGAATAGAAGATAGAACAATTTCTCTTGGATCTCTCATTCTAAGAAGGAGACAATATACTTTGATGTTATTCATCATTTTTTGATTTAAAGAATCATCCCATCTCAATTGAAAATGCAAATACCTTTTTAGGAAGAACTCGAGCTCTTCTTTTGTGTTATTTTTGTATTGTTTTTTGTTTATACGTTTTTTCATGTATGAGCTTGTATAATCTTCTTCAACATCTTTTTCTTGGTTTGATAGAGCTGATTCAAGATCAGCTTGGTCCGCGAATTCTTTTTCTCCTTGATTTTGATTTCCTAATTCAAGAGTTTTTTTTTCATTCGAGAATATAAAAATATCTCTTTTTTTCTTTTGAATGGTGCTTCTATGTTTATTAACATTTTTATTTACATTAAAATGGAAAAGCAGAAATTGAATTGGTATAACCCAAGGTTTTATTTTATATGTATTATAAAGTATCACAAATTCTGGAAAGAACCAAAGTTCTAGATTCGATATGGGGCGACTTATTAGTATTTCTTCATTCATTCCCATCCAATCCACGAAAGAGTTTTTTTGATTGAATGGGTTCATTTTTGGATCTTGATGAATCGTGAGGGGCTAGAATCCACAAATCATTGTTGTAGAGTAAATTTATCTTCGTTTCCATTACAATGCACCAGTGAGGCTCACCAAAAGCTTCAATAATATTATGAGGTAAACATAGGACTTGTGGATTGGTCACCAAGAAAAAGGCAAATATGGGATTTGATTGTCTCACTCCATCTTGGCTTTTATTAGTCATTTGATGTGTTTGTTATGGGTTACAAGGAGCTAAAGGAAAGGTTAGGAAAAAGTGTTACAAGGAGCTAAAGGAGATGTTAGGAAAAAGTGACTTTGTGACTTGGAGTTTGGAGAGTTAAAGGATACTTTAGAGTCTTGAAGGATTATGGTACTATTAGATTTAGAAGTATGTGGTGTAAATGTTTGGAGAAAAGGACTAGGAGTAGTAAGGTTATGGGTACTTGAAAAAATTATTAGACATACTTAATGATGGGTAATGAACCTTCAAATGCTTTAGAGTTTTGAAGGATTATGGTACTATTAGATTTAGAAGTATGTGGTGTAAATGTTTGGAGAAAAGGTCTAGGAGTAGTAAGGTTATGGGTACTTGAAGAAATTATCAAACATACTTAATGATGGGCAATGAACCTTCAAATGAAGAAGTTTCACATGTTGATTAGACATAGGGCCCCTTAATGATGTATTCACTGTCTCCTGTTTTAGGCTGGTGACTATTCATGCCTATATGAAAGATTTTGCTACAAGATTTTGTGGGTATGACGCCTCCTTGTGACATACATGAGGAAGAGATCTTGGATTCACCACGTCTTCAAGGCTAGTGAACGTAGGTTCACTACATGGTGAGAATGCTATAAGAAAGAGAGAACTTCTTGATCTTTTGTGTGGTAAATTCTTTCTTGTTGAAGTAGTTACAATTATTTCTTCCTCATACAAAGATTGGCTAAGTAAGGTGACCACAAGTTGAGCTTGTTTTTTGGTTTTTTTTTTTTTTTTTTGGCATGATAGGTATGATTGCCAAGGGTGATATGGCATTATATAAATTTTCTAGATTCTCCTCCAATGATTGGTTTTCACATGCCTCATTTTGGTTTTCCCAAGTAAGAATTAATTCCTCCATAATGGGTGTCTTTAGTTTAGAACATTTAACAGTAAAGATCATCATGTATTTTCTTAAAAGGTATAGTCAACCTCACTATTGTAAATCCAAAGGTAGGCAATGATTTTTACTTGATAACCAAATAAAACAAGAGGTGGAAATTGCACCTTTTATTCAATCACTTTTTGATTTTGAAGAAAGCTTAAAAGACAAAGATTAGAATGCCCCGATCTTTGATGTGAAGTGCTACCATCAATCTTTTGTTGATGTTAAGAAAAATAAGCCTGGATTTTCGCTTAAGGTAGCACATAGATGTCTTATTGTCTAGCTTTGTTGAGGAGTATTTCCTAAGTTTTCATATCCTTTACAACAAAGGAATGTTTGTCAAAAATGACCATGTAAGGATAATCATCTATAAGTTTAAAGATAGACAACAAATTTTGTTTCATATAAGGAGCAACTAGAATAAAGTTTGATTGGAGATTTCCATGCTTAAGATGGGTAGTTCTAATATGTATAATGGGCGAATGTTGTCCCCTTCTAGCCATAATATTATAAGTTCCCTTGTAGGGATAATGTGAAGTGACCTTACTTATGGAGTCAATAATATGTGAAGTGACCATAGACGATTCCGGATGTGCTAGGAAAGACTTAGAACTATCAATGATAAGAATAATGATGGGAGTGTCATCTGTAGGAGCAATGGTTTGAGGTGCTTCAACAATCTATGCTTACTAGGAACATGGACTTACCAAAGCCTAACTTGGCCTAACATTGGCCTACCAATATAAGGAGTGAACATAAATGGTCCTTAACAAGCTTTTTCCTCCTTCAATGCCAAGAGAAAAATAAGAAAAGGGATAATCCCAAACACACTAATTGATATTATATTTCCACAAGATGATTCATCCTATTCCATTGGCAAGGTTTACATTGATATGCAACTTTCTAATTCAAACGAACATGTTGGTTAACATAATTCAAAAACACAAAATGCAACTTCCTACATGAAATATCTTGTGGTCAATGGATTCATATTAGAAACTCATAGATGTAGGCCCTTTCATCGTCATTTTCCTCCTTCGGGAATTTAGAGCCACTTGGAATATTATTTACCCCACTTCCATGTTGGTGACTTCCTAGAAATTTTGAATCTTCTAGACACTATGGAAAACCAAAATGAGTGGGAACAGGGCGTCAGATTGGCTAAAAGTCATCGTGGGAGGTGAAGTCTTGTTTTCTCTCAAGGTGTTTGCGCACCATGGAAGAGTTGCCTCTCATACTTGGAGAATACTGACCTGGCAAAGGGATACTTGGTGGTAGGTGTGATGTGTTATCCTTCGCCCATCTCCTTAACCTGGTTGACTCCCCTGACTCAAGCCAACAATGCATGTAGGGATTCTTTAGCTTGTTTCAGTGGTATCCCAACAACAATTTCAGCTTCATCACGAATCAAAACTTCATTTAAAGCAATTGAGTTTTCAACCTCAAACAAGGTTGGGTTAAGCTGAGTTTGCCCTTAGTTCTTTGGAAATGTCTTTTAAAAAAGGCTTTGTTAGCTGGTCCGCAAGCTACTCAAACAACGGAATATATACAGTGATAATTGACCCTTGGCCATCTTCTCTTGAATGAAGTGATAATCCACTTCAAGATACTTGGATCTACTATAAAAGATTGGTTTTGTACTTAAAACATGGCAAAACAATTATCACAATATATCCTTATCGATTGGAACTGACCCATGCCAAGATGTCTTAAAAGGTTCAAGATCCATATTTCGTTTGCTATGTATGAGGGCTTTATATTCTAACTCTATGGATGATTGGACACTGCTAGCTACCTTTTGGGGCTCCAGCTAATCAGATTACCTCCAAAGAAGAAGTATAATCCCGTTGGGATCTCCAAGTAGTACTACACCCAGCCTAATATGAGTCCATGTATATCCATACAAATTTGTTAAACTTCATTTGTGCATCTTGAGATCAACGCTTAAAGTTCCCTTCAAGTATCTTGGTACAGTTTTTAGCTCAAAGACGTCATGTATGATTGGGGTAACCATTCTCTGGCACAGTTATTCATGTTGAAAGCCAAATCTGGTCTTTTAATTCTCAAGTATTGCAGCACCCCCATTAAGCTTCTGAAAAGTGTTGGCTAAGCAATAATTGTCCCCATTTGGAATAGGAGTGTGCTTAGTGGCCATCGAGGTTGTTAAGGTGCCCATAATGCTCTATTTCAGCCTTTTGAAGCACATTGGCATACTATTGCCTAGGTAACAAGATACCCATCACTGTCATATAAAATTTGGATGCCCAAAAAGTAATGGGCCTTTACGAAGTCTTTCATGGGGAAAATGGACCCCGTCATCTTCCAAACATATACAAGTAAAACTCAAAATTTCCAGTCACAACCAAGTCATTTAAGTATGTCAAAACCCAAATATGCACATTTTCATGGCTGTAAATGAACAATGACAAATCAAATGGGGATACACAAAAAAGAAAAAAAAAATTTCAAGAGAAAAGTGAATAATCGATCAAACCAAGTGCAGAAAGACTACTCAAGCCCATGAAGTGACCGCTTAAGATCACAAACATGCAGTGTTCAGCAGAAATTTTGAAACCTAGAAGGCTGCACCACGAAGACCAGTTCTAAAAGAAAACCATGGAGCAATGTTGCCAATGTCGTACTAGTGCATTCACCGTCCTTGAACCATAGCCTTTGTTAAAAACAATTTTGATTGTAATAGGCCTTACCACCAAACTATAGGTTTCAAGCAAGTCTATTCTTGGCTCCTAATGGATTCCTTTTGCTACGAGTCTAGCCTTGAGTCTATCCAATGATGCATGTGAAGCAAGCTTGGGTTTAAAAACCCATTTGCATCTAATGACATTTATTGTTGGCAAACATAGAACCGACATCAAAGTCAAATTTTCGATGAAAGCTTACATTTCTAGTTCACCAATTTCCATGGCCTATGAAATCGAGTTGGGAATTAATGGAATGGAGCTAGTCAGGGTTAGTACATATTTGAAGCTAGGTTTGCTGACACCGAGCAGGCTTCTTCTAGTCATAGTGTGGGTTTTGGTTTTCGAGAATGCAAGGATGTTATCGAGTTTGTATTTTGAGTAGGGATAAGTTTTTAAGGCTTGGTTTGTAATCTATATGGAATTCTTTTGTTCTTGTTGGGTAGATATAGAAGTCTCGTGTGATCCTTTTCCTGTAAAGAGATTGTTTGTTCTAATGAGGATTGCGCTTGAAATGCCCAAATCTTCAGAAATCAGCAAAGGGGTTATGTCTGTCTGCTTTTCTTTGACTAATTTTTGTTTGATTTACGTCTTCGTTCTCTTAACCATCTTCCAACACATGGGGAATGAGTTGTTTTAGACTTGTGTCTGTAAATTCAAATGAAAGGCAAGCCTCCATGTGAAGATTTGGTGAGTCATGAAATGCACAGGCTGAATCTTGTTCCTCCATAGAAATCGTCCGATCAAGTCTTCTCTGATACCAAGAGAAAAATAAGAAAGAATAAACTCAAACACACTACTTGATATTATATTTCCACAAGATGATTCATAGTAGTTCATCGGCAAGGCTTTATATAGACAAAAGAACTTGCCAGTTAAGTTACGTAATTCAAAAGCACGGAAGTGCAATATCCGTCTAACTTCCTACACAAAATATCTTGTGGACAGTGGATTCAAATTAGAAGCTAAGAAATGTATGCCCCTGTTCTTCATCATCATCTTTCCCCGTTGGGAATCTGGAGACACTTAGAATGTCATTCACGACATACTTCATTGGAAAGTCAATGGGCAGCAAAGGTGTCCACTTCCACGTTGGTGAACTTCCTAGAAACTTCAAAGTCTTCTAGATATTGTCAAATCCAAAACAAATGGGAACAAGGAATCGGATTAACTGAAAGTCGATGAGGGAGGTGAATTCTTGTTTTCTCTTCAAGTTTTTGTGTGCCTTGGAGGAGTTGCCTTTCTCATGCTTGGAGAACACTAACCTGGCAGAGAGATATTGGATGGTAGGTGTGACATGTTTTCGTTTGACATCTCCTCAGCTTTTTTGACTTCCTTAACCCGAGCCAGCAATGCACGCGGGGACTCTTCAGCTTGTTTCACTTGTTGGTTTTTTAATAAAAAGAAAATTAGATAACAGAATTGGCTTAGTGGAAGTGGATGAAAAAGAATTGATGGCACGTCGGAAAAGAAATAAAATTGGAAGGAAAGTAGTTGAAATCGAGCTCTTATCTCCACAATAGTAGGAAAGAGAAAAAAGAAAAAAGAGGAATGGAGCTCTTTGTCTCCAAAATAGATTTGAGGGGAGGTGTTTGCTATAATGGGTAGTTACACTCATGCACGAAGGCCTTAAGGGCCTTTTACGGACATTGTAGCCGGCTTTATCTGACTGACCAGATACTTTTTTTGACTTTTCAAACTACTTTGCTAGACCTACCAACAATGGACTTTGCTCGAACAGTCTGGACGTTGCCGGAACCGTCTGGAGCATGCTTGATCATTCCTCAACTTGCTGGAGTTGCTGGAATATGCCGGAACACTTTTGTTACCTAAAAATTGACTAATAAAAATTCTCGTCATTTTTTATCTTTATCTATAATTTGAAATTGCACAGACAACCATTTTTCTTTCAAGCAAACCAAATTCAGAGCAACTTTCCAGACAACTCTCTTCTACGGGGCCTATGCTGCTTTCGAGCTTGGTTCATCAGTCCTTTACTCCTAACAAAGAGAGCATATGTGAACCCCATAGTCAAATTTTAGTATGCCAATATGATCACGTACGGAAGGAGGAAGAAAAAGAGAGTGACGATGGAGGAAAGTTGTACCAAAAAGTTTAGAGTTGTTGATTGGCAGTTGCAGATTTTAGCTTTGCCCATCAAATCATTTTCTGTGAATGTTACTCATCTATGGATGTAAATAGGAAACTGCTTTAAACGTTTTTATTCATTTTCGCTGACATTGTTAGAATATAACACGCACATATGCTTTAAAATGGTCAAACGAGAATGTTGCATATTATCCGCTGCAAATTGGGCGAAAGCAATAAGAGAAAATGAAGGCTGAGCATTTAAAAAAAAAAAAAAAAGAGTTTCTTCCCTCGGTAAGTTTTACTTTGAGCCAAACATATCTCTCGCAAGGTGATAGGTAAGAAGAAGATCCCAAACCCATCAGAAGAGAATAGTAGAGGCAAACAGAACCTAATCAAGTAATGCGGATTTGGTGGCAGGATTGAATGAGATGGATCTACGGTTAGTATTTGATATTATTTTTAAGTATTTTGTTAGAAGGATGGGGTCGATAGAAAAGACAATGTTAAAATAAAAGCTTAGACAATGAAAAAAAAAATCAGATAAGTATTCTCTCCAAACTAGACAGAAACTATTCCTTCAATGAACTTCAAAATGCCTTTGATGAAGCAGTTGATAGCTTAAGGCTCTTAAGTATGAAATATCTTAAACTAAAAAAATTTAAAAATATGAAAATGAAATCCAACTGCTCAATAAAAATCACAAGAGCTTGACTTAGAACACACTTGTAAGATGAGCACGAAAAGACACATGCAACACTAAGAAAATTTACAAAAATAAAATGTTAGAAAAGATTATTGATTCATAACATGGCATACATGATAAAATTTATTTGGGATATAAACCAAAGTTAAACAAGAAAACATTTAGTAGTCTATACAAAATACTTGTCACAACCCACTATATGAATACTTACTATAAATTGAGAAAATGCTCTTTTTTCAAGATTGCTTTCTCATAAAAGATTACTAGGGTCATTTGCGTAATGCAAGTCCAATGAAGATAAGAAAGGCTTTCAAAACTACAAAGATGTGAATTCCAATAGGAATCAAGACTTTTAACTCAAACGGAGGCAAGAAAACTCGGATATATTTTAAACGATAGGCCTTGATGATTTTAGATATAGCACACATGATATATCTTCCGCCACTATTCATCTTGTGAAATTTCTTGTATTAGCATTCGGTTCGATTAAGGAGCTTCTGTTTAAGCTCACATTTAATATATTTATATTCCAGTCCATGGCTTCGTTTGCGCAAAAGATTTTTGTCTCTCTTCAAATTTTTGCGCCTTTTATATTGGGGCAGTATTCTTGATAGATTAGTATACAATGATAATTGTTTAAGTTCTACTCGGTTTAAAACAAACAAGTTAATCAACTTAGAAATTACTAAGTCAAAAATAGAAGCTCAATCCAACCCCCTTTCTTGGGTTGTTGTAAACCTAACAAGTTAGATGATAATAGATGTAGGCATCAAGTTATGCTTGAACCAAATACTTAAATTGTATCATGTTGTGAATTTGTCTCACTTTGGAATGTGATTTGATTTGGATCAATTCTAAAATCTGTATTCAAATCTCCCCCACCATTTCTTATGTTGCCTTTAGCTCAACATGAATTTTTAATCTTATAAAGATAAACAAATTGATTTTTGTTCCTACAGAGAGTTTGGTCTTTTATTCGTACAGCCCCTAAAGTATGTTTGTGGGCACATATTTCAACCAATATAATAACAACAGCATAAGACACATGAGCTTCAATAACCCCGAATTCCTTTTAGGAGTATAATGGAATAATGTAAACGGAGAACCCGTATAAGGAAGAAAAACAAATAATGGAAAAGAAGGGAAAAGGAGAAGTGAGGAACCATAATCCAACTCATAAAGTTACTTAAACAACCTTCATTTTTATTATTTAGTAGTACAACAAGGCACCCTAGGCCAACTGGTGGAAGGTTCATAATAATTCATTGAGTTTCCATACTTTTGTTCCCTTAGAACTTTTTCTGAAGATCTTCAATAATCTTCTTGTCAAGTTGGAAGGCCTTGGCAAGAACATCAGGATTAATGGGAGGATTGGATCCAAAAACAGCATTTGCAATTGTGATGACACCCGGATTTTGGCTACTCAACCCAGAAAAGGCTACAGCAGGGGTGTGTCCTGGATTGAACTGGAAGTGAATGAGACCAATTGGGAACACGAAGACATCCCCTTTGTTGAGAATTTTGCTGAAAAAACGGTTCTCCGGATTGGATGTGACAAAACCAACATAAAGAGTACCTTCTGCAACTACCAAGATCTCAGTACCACGAGGGTGAGTGTGGGGAGGATTTTCACCACCTGGTGCATAGTCAATGCGAACCAAAGATATGCCCAGGGTGTTAAGACCTGGTATTTGGTCCACATTTACAGTAGTGACATTTGATCCAACTGGATTTGCTGTATTCCCAGGGATTTGAAGACCTGAATAGAAGAAATCATTGGCATTGGCAAGCTTAAAGTCCTTGCAGAACTTCCCATTCACAAATACTGCAAGAAAGATATCTTTATTAGTACTGAAGGGAAAATAAAAAATAAGAAAAATGGCGCATTATGATGATAGATCGTATGATGCTACCAAGAGCGAAAAACCAATACTTAATTCTTGAATTTGAAGCAAAAAACCAATATTTAATTCTTGAATTTGAATATCGAACATCAGAACCTTAATTATGTAGAAGCTTGCTAAACAAGTAACTTAGTACTAGTACGTACCTCCAGATTTGAGGTCATCAATTGCTACACATATATCTTGAAGTGGGCTGGGATCGTAGGCGGAGATGAGGGAGGATGTCAGGGACAGTAGAGCAATACTAAGAAGGAAACGTATTCCTTTCATTGTAACTAAGTTTTCTATAACTTCTCTTCTGCTATTGCTCTAGTGATGGGTAAGAAACATTCGATGAAAAACGTGGCTATTTATAATTCACAGCTTTTGAACTCATCAATGTTTCTGTCAAGGCAAGCACAGCAAGTCCTTAGTGGTTCGTTTTGATATGACAATGACGAAGTTCTTCAACAACTACCTCGTAATTTAAACCGCGTTAGGTGTTACCTTCCCATGCTTTTTCTTTTTCTTTTTTTTTTTCTTTTTTCCTTTTGGAACCATTTCTTCTCATTTATAGATCAACAAATTCTTGACAAGTGGTGATAAGCACACTCACCACCCACCCCAAAACCCCCCAAAAAAACAAAACAAACCCCACCCCCTGCTCCCCCTCGGGTGGAAAATCAGCAATCCACATAAACTGCGACAGAGCGTATTAGGAATCATGAAAGTTGTCTAAAATAGCCTACTTTTTCATTTCTTGGTTGTTGTTTCCTTTTTATCTCTTTAGTAAGTTTTATTTATCCTTCTTTACCTAAGACATTTGAGGCTAGCTGCGTCTTGCTTGAGCATATTGAACAAACAGAACATTAAGTTAAAGCCTAAGGCAATGGTAGGTATAACTTTATAGTATTAATATGTGTTAGGTTTCCCAATGAGTAAAAACAAAACAAAACAATTAAAAACAAGAAAGGAAGAAACTTAGTTGAAAGGTTAGAATAATTCGTGCTTAATGCCTTGAGCAAGAGTCTATCTTAGTGAAAATGTTGTTGTTACCTTTTAACCAAAAAGAAAATGCGACCATTTGTTAAATCAAACCACTTTTCCAACAACAATTTAGAATTTGGATAGCTTGAACTCACACTGATATGTCAATTCTCTTTTTTGCCTTATTGATTTCGAAGCTGACTAAAAAGAAGTCTCATCACTTTTTCTCTCTGTGATTGAAAATCGCAAAATCAGTTTTTCCTTGCTAGCAACCACAAAGTATGATATCTAGAGTGTAATTTTCCAGGAAATTTTCTACGCTCCTTTTAAGCTTCATTTTGGTTATCCTTTATTGTAAAGGGATCATATCTGAAACCCCCTAACTAAATTTAAATTGTTTAGTTATTAGAAGATCCATCTCCTACTATGTGTAAGATGAAAGTCCTAAATCAAATATTTGATCCTTTATAGTAAAATTTACATGAAAAGGTATTCATTTAACTCTTAAACTAGTTTTTAGGTTGAATTTTTAAGCCTTCTAATAACTACTTTAAAATTATTTTATAAGAGACAATAACACTTTAATGTACATATAGCACAATAAATCAATATCTTTACAATGCTTGAGACATATCTTTATTTTAATATACCCCTCAAAGTGAACATAGAAAACACATCTCATATTGATACAACCCACTGTCAAGGTAATATCTTTCAAGGGATTCATTTTCTCTTTTGAAATCAATTCATATCAAAAGAAAACATATTTACATATACAAAGCATAACATATCCTGAATCTCGCCATTAATATTGGGGAAGAAGGATACAAAAGAGATGAGATGAGATGAATAAGAGCTGCACGAAAAGCAGAGAAATGTTGATTTTTTCTTACCCGGATTGGACTAGAGTTGTTGATGGGCGGTAGGTGATATCGACTGTTAAGGCTAATATTAGGTTTTAAGTCTACATCTGGTTGTAGGTTACTAATTCACCTAAACCGGATAATTCTTTGATTCCCTCTTTAAGCAACAACTAGAACGAAAAAACGCCAACCCAAGTGGACTTTTGACATCATATCGTACATCGTTACTCTAAATTATACACACGTTGGATCTTCTCTCCTCGTCTTGTTCTTTCTATTTGCTTTGATTATGGAATTCTTCGTACCAAAAGGCCACTGAGGAACCATTCAATACCTAATCATGGCAGTTGGGAGGCTTTAAATCACATGGATAGGGATCTACCCAATTAAACATCCTGTTATACCAAACATCATTAGATATCATTTGCAGGTTTTGCCTTGGCAAACCAATTAATTTCTGGAAGTGTTTTGGCTCATTTTTGTATATTTTATTTGTAACAAGTGCAACCATTAAATCAAAAATTATAAATATGTTAACATGACAGGCTCAATTACTTTAAACCATAACATTCAACTATACTTCTGAACCGGTGGTACACATTATGACAGTCCTATTTCTATTGCCAGGCCCCCTCTAAGGCCTAACATAGGCGCGCTCCGCACCAGTAGGATTCACTATGCATGTGCTTACACTAAGATTCAAACTTAATAGGTGGTGATTAGCTTTGATACCAAATACAAGGAACTCAATCATTGATTCAAGGCCTGACAAATCCAAGAACATTTTATCAGGGTCATAATACTCTTCTACGCCAATAGCCCAAAGTTAGCACCTAAAATAGTTTGAGGAGAACGTTGCATATTTTTCAAGTTCTACTAACAAATTTTCCTTGATTTGCATTGTAGAACCCCCTAGACTCGGCGTTTACGAGAGTTTTAAACTGTTGTGAACTCTGCTTAATGCTTAAAGCTTCCGAGTGAATATCGGTCACCACAGGCCCATAAACACCGCAAGATTCATTTTATAAACATCGATGGAAAACTGTAAATGCATGTTAATCTCCGGGATCTTTAAAGCTTCAGCTGCTACAAACCATGCGTCATAAAAGAAAGTAACGTTCTTTGATTGACATTAATCGCAGTAGAAGCTTCCCCTCCCAAATATTTCCATGTATGAGCAAAGATAAACCAGTTGCAAACGAACATGATCATAGCCCGAACGAGGTAACGAGAAAGAAACAATACCAAGAATCAGATACAAAAGGATGCTGTATGAACTCATTCAGTTTATAAAAATCCTCCAACTTCTGCCACTATATAATGGGTAAGACTAGGAACAAATTATTGCTCAAACTATCTTTTTAAAAAAAAAAAAAAAATAGCCTTTCTTGTCCACTAGTACCGGCCTAGACTACTTACTAGGTTGGACGCTTTTGTAATAATCAATGGCAAAACAGTATCTTTTGCCCCGTATGACACTTGAAATTGTTTAATAAGCAGAAGAATATGCCAACAAGTTCTCTAACAAACGACGTCATTTTGAGCATTATTGATTTCTCATTTTGCCGCTGGTGAGAAGACACCATTTTGGTTTGGACAATTGACTGTATGTTCTTATTATTAAAAAAGAAAATAAAACAGAGAGATTGTAGCTATTACCAGTAGTGGACGAAGAGTTTCTGTGCTAAAACCACCTAAATCTTGTCACTTTTTTTCATTGCTTCTTGTATTTACTGTTGTGGATTCCCGTCTGCAATCACTAGGGTGCGCTCATTATCACCTCATCTCCTTCCCTTTTACACCAAGAAGACTCACGAAAAGACAATAATAACAAACACTTAATGTTCTTTTGGTTGATGTATCTCCAACTATTAGATGATGGAAGCCAAAGATGAGCGCATTCAATGAAGTGGATGAACAAAGGTTGATTTTCTTTAGGACAATTACTCAAGAGAAATCATATATATAAACAACAGGAAACAAAACCTTGTCAAAATGCCAGTGATCTATGAGCAAGTGTGAGAGATGTTTGGCACCGATATGCTTTGATTCAAGCCATGCAACTGTGCGGGTGCCATGTTACACTGGTCCGGGAACAAGGGTGAAATAGCGTTGTAATTAATCGCATTGCAACTCTCTGGTGATAAAGACGCTTCATCACCCAACTAAAGGGCCCGTTGACAAAAATCATTGCAGCGCTGAACCTAGACTCAAAAACAACTGAAACTTCCCTTCTTGTTTGTCCACTCTTTGAATCCTTTGTCCAACGTTTCAATACATACTGAGATGGGATGTTGTGAACTCCAAACATTTGCATAACAATCATTACAACTCAAATTGTCAAGATGTTGATAAGAAAGAGACATCTTGTGGATAAAAGCTTGTTTTATTGATAAACAAGGAAAACCCTTTGATACAAAATGGATTACAATGGTAGAATTGTTCCCATGTTAAGAAACTAGGTTTACAAGTGATTGTGTATTTATAGAGAAGTGAGATAAGAAGGTTGGTGATGCCATGAAAGAATAGCCTAATTGTTGTATGTCAAGGAGCAAGACTTTGGGGCAGCACCATGTGGCAAAGGAGCAAGACTTTAAGGTAGCACCATGTGTTAGAGGAAGTGTAGACTATGTAGTCAAGAGATGAAGGCTTTATGGCCAAAAGGAGGAAAACCTTTTGGAGCACGTCATGTTTGAACATCCCTTCTCAAGCTAAAGGTCGATATGAATTGATGACATTTAGCTTGTCAAGGAGATGACTATGTTGATTCACTCTGAAGGCTTTTGTTAGAATGTTTGTTGGTTGATCTTTGGTCCTTACATGATTAGTCTTGATAAGTCCACATCGATTTTTTCCTGGATGAAATGACAATCCATATCTATATGTTTGGTATGTTGATGTACCATAGGATTTGCTACGAGTTCCATAACAACCTTATTGTCAAGCTACTAGGTGAGGGACTGTAATCTACATATCTCTTATTAAACCTAGCAACCAAATGACTTAACACGATGAAAGTCATGGCTCAATATTCCGCTTTTGTATAAGAGAGAGACACCACTGCTTGTTTCTTGCTTTTCCAAGAGAAAAGTGCATCTCAAGCATAATACAAAAACCGGTAATTGATTTTTTGCCAACTTTACAGGTAGCATAGTCTAAATCACAGTATCCTCCCATCTTGTATCCTCCATTAATGGGGATGAACAAGTCAATGCTAGGGCAACTCTTCAAGTATCTTACCAATCTAATAGCTATTTCCCAATGAGATTTCTTGGGCAAATGCATAGATTGAGCCAAGTTATGTACTGTATAGGAGATGTCAATCTTGTGATGTTAAGGTAGTTTAACTTTCCTATAAGTTATTGGTACTTAAGCGAATCATCATCTTGGGGTACTTGTGCTCCTTGATCATGTTTAAAGGTAGTTAGTGACAAGTTGGTGTCCATAGGGTTGTCAAACAATTTGGTACTCCTTAGTCTCATCTCATCTATCAACTCTAGAATGTACTTAGGTTGACTTAAGTGGATGCCTTTGTCATCTCGAAAGACCTTAATCCTAAGAAAAAACTTGAGATCTCTCAAGTCCTTGATATGGAAGACAAAATAGAGGTTTGCTTTCAATTCATGTATGCCTTCAATGTCACTACTAGTGATAAGTATATCATCAATGTAAATCATGAGGATGACAATAAGGTTACCTCTTCATTTGACAAACAGTGAGGTGTCATGCATGGAGTCTTAATAATCAACTACAAGTAATGCTTCTATGAACTTTTCATACCATTGTCTAGCTGCTTGCTTGAGTATGTAAATAGACTTCTTTAATTTGCAAGCTTTCCCACTATTCTTTTCATTGAGATCTCCTTGTAAAAAAGCATTGTTGATGCCAATTGGAAGATGTGGCATCAAGGAAAGAGCACACCTAATTATGATATGCTTTACAACTAAACAAAAATTTCTTTATAATCCACTCCTTTTTTCCGATTGTATCCTTTTGCTACCAATCTTGCCTTTTACCTTTCCATTGATTCATTAGCCTTATACTTGATTTTGTACACCCATTTGCAACTAATGAATTTTCTTCCCTGAGGCAAGTCCACTATCTCCCATATGTGGTTTGCCTCTAATGATTTGATCTCCTATTCCATGTCCTCTTGCCATTCAGGATTGTCAATCACCTTATAGTGATAGGTTGGCTCAATATCAACAAAAATAGATGCAATGAAATGTTGATTATCTTATGGTAGGTGATCATATAAGATATAGGTCAAAATAAGGTAAGCTAAGGATTTTGTCTCTATTACATTAATGGTAGAACATATGTAATCTTTTGACTATAGAGGTGGTCTGGTGTTTTTAGTAAAATGTCGAGGGTTTATTTGTGGTTGCAATTTAGGTGGGTTATCTAATGTGTCTATGGTGTCATCAACATTTTCATTAGAGGATATATCAAAAGGTTCAGCTAAAGGTGGTGATGGTATAGGTGTAAGGCAAATATCTTTGATTAGTGGCCATTTGAATCAGCCAGTGTGGGTGATAAGTGTGTAAGGTTAAAAGGTACCTCAATGTCATGCATTAGAAGCCTCTAGAGGAAGTTCTATCAATGGTACATGCATGGTAGGATGTGACTTAGCCCTTACTTGTGAGAAAGGAAAAATGTTCTCATAAAATTTTACATCCCTACTCACAAAGAATTTATCTTTTTGAAGGTTATAAAGCCTATAACCCTTATGACCTTAAGCATATCCCATAAAGATGCTGGAGATTGCTCATGGGGCAAATTTGTCCTTTGTTCCCATGGTGGTATCATGACACAAACACCCAAAAACACAAAGGCATGAGAATTTAGGTGACTTTCCAAAAAGTTTTTTAAAATGTGTGATTCCTTGCAACATTATGGATGAAATCCTATTGATGAGATAGGTAGCTATAAGTATATATTCCCCTAGAATTTTTCAGACATTGAGCTCTGACATTTTAGAGCTCATGAAACATTCAGAATGTGGTAATGTTTGTGCTTAACTATACCATTCTATTGTGGTGTGTGCACACATGAACTTTCATGCTTAATACCATGAGAAGTGAATAATTATTTTGTGTCCTGGTTGAAAAAATCAAGTGCACTATCAATTCTAATGCACTTAACCTTTATGTTAAACCAGTTTTTCACCAAGGTAAGGAATTCTTCCAACTATGAATAGGTTTCACTCAACTTTCATTAAAAACGTCTAAGTTTCATGTGAAAAATCATCAACTAGAGTGAGAAAATATCATGACCCATCATGATTAGGGATTCTATAAGGTCCTAAGACATCTACATGAACTAGATTAAAAATCTATCACATTGTATGATTGTGCACAGGAAAGGGATTGCGAGTCTGTTTTGCAAGATGACAAATCATACAAGGCTCGTGTTGAGAGAATTTTGTAGATTTAAAGTCGTTAATATATTGAAATTTCTCATTTGACATATGTCCAAATCTACAATGCCAAAATTTAAATTTTAAAACATTACATGTTAACTTTATGTTTATAAAAAATGGGAAATGTCTTGGAAGTTGTGTGACATCTTTCCTATTAGGACATGTAACAAAATAGTAAAGGCCATTTTTAACCCTACCAAGGCCTTTGACTTTAATCATCTAAAGATCCTAAAACACACAAAATTCAACATAAAATATGATGAACATTTATTCTCATGGCATAATTTTAAGGCAAATATGAGATTAAACTTAAAATCTAGTAAATATATATGGAATACTTGAATTCAAGCATGACAAATTTACAGTAATATGGTCTCTAGCACCAAAACCAATTATCCAACTTTTGTTTAGGAAGTCAAATGTACCTGCCAAGTAAGCTTGGCTATCATATTGTTGTTCAGGAACTATATGAACCACTGATAGTCTGTTTTGGTGATGAAAACAAGATCAACATCTTCAGTTACTAAATTGGCCTTACTTTCCTCTTTGTAGTTTCTATGCCCCAGTGGAAAATGATGCAGTTTGTAGCATTCCTTCTTTTCATGGCCATACCCCTTGCAATAGTTGCACTGTGAGCCCTTCACTTGGTAGAATTTTTCCTTTTTATGGCTTTTTTTTTCACAAAGGGCATATTTGTCATTTTGCTCGCCCTTAAATGACTGATCATTTTATGCTACCTTCAGCATAAAAGATATGTCCTTTGATGCAAGTCATTTAGTGCCTAAAGTCAACCCCATAAGTGCACCCATTGCAATAACTCCTAACCTACCTCTTGGGTTTGTTGAGCTTACCTAATTTTTTATTATAACAAAAAAGAATTCTTAGGTCATCTTCCTTACTATGCTCCACAGTATTTCTACTTACAAACCATTAAATAGGTCTTTAGAAGGTCTGGAAAAGGTTACATCATCAAAATTTTCTCCTAGAGAGTCAAATAATAGTCATCGAGTCCCTAGAGAAATTGATATAAGCATATCTCCTCATCATGCTCCCTCCACAGCTGAAAAGTGACCATTTAAGGCCTTTAAAGCTCAATTAGGGAGGCATAATAGTTCCAAGAATGCTTTAATCAGCCAAAATACGAAGAAATTGACTTGCCCCTATGATGAATTAAGCATAATTCAATGGTTAGATCATAAACCCTAGATGAATCCACCTAGTGGTACTAGCCACGCAATTCTGACCACGTTTCAATCGCAATTCATGTGTAGATCAACTCGTCATGGAGATGGTCAGTAATGGAGTTCAAAAGCCACCCTTAGTAGAGGTTGTTATAATGCTTCCAGTGCTTTCAAGTTAGTGAGCCAAGTTCAAGTATTATGTACAACCCATCAACAAATTTGAGTTTGTTCTTGGTTGAAAGAGCAATCATCATTGTTTCACATTAAATGGTGTAATTAGAGGTTCTTTGTAGCTTTACCCCAACAAGAACCATCAAATTAATGTCTTCAAGTGCCGAATAGAGAGGATCGACACAATCTAGGCTTTGTGCTTGTCCTTTGGCATCCGAATTAGGATTCTAAGGTGGTGGAGTGGGTGAAAGAGTTTGGAGAGGTGTCTGGTGTGATGTGCAAGAGCTTTTGCCCCCACTTCAGAATGGTGGAAAATAGGGCAAAACCTCACTAGATTTTTCCATCATGGCGGTTATGGCAAAACATTGTCATTTTAAGCGATTAGACAAGAGAAAATAGCATCATTTCAACATTGTTACTATTGTTGTGAAGCAATACAATGTCGATTGGCTGAGATGCAAGCAGCGTCGTTTGATGACTTATGGTGTATTATGAAAACCCTTACAACATTGATGAGTGAAACATTGTTGCATTATGACTACGGAACGAAAGACAAAATAATTTGGATTGTCATCTTCATTGAATTTCCAAAGTTGCTAAAAAGCCCTCAAAACATATGGAAAATATCATAATAAGACCAATATAGTTTGAACGGAAACTTTTCTTCAAGATCAAAAGAGAAAACAAAAGGAAAACATGGAATTTTAAACGTGGGCTCCAATACCATGTCAAGATGTTGATAAGAAAAAGACATTTTGTGTATAAAAGCTTATTTTATTGATAAACAATGAAAACCTTTAATAGAAAATGGATTACAATAGGAGAATTGTTCCCACATTAAGAACTAGGTTTACAAGTGATTTTTTATTTATAGAAAAGAGAGATAAGAAGGTTGGTGATGCCATGAAAGAAAAGCCTAATCGTTATGTGCAGAGGAGTAAGACTTTAGGGCAACACCATATGGTAGAGGAGTAAGACTTTGAGATAGCACCATGTGTCGGAGGAAGTGCAAACTGTGTAGTTAGGAGACAAAGACTTTTTGGCCAAATGAGGAAAACCTTTTGAAGCATGCCATGTCTGAAGACAAATAAATAGCATAAACAAGATATATCTTATGTTATTTCACTCCATGCCAGAATAAAATATTGTTTCTCTTCAAAATCTTGAACCCTATGAATTTTGATTGCTTCATCTTCACTTTTTTTCCTTAGGTAACAAGCAACTACTCCTAAGAACTCATTTTGGAATTTCTTGAATATTGCATGCGTGTAAAAACTTTCCAATTGTACCTTAAAAGGTGATGGAGATTTCAAACTTAGTTGTTTATGCCAAATTTCAAAATCGGCTTTGGCTTCCTCTTCACACTTTTCCCTAATAATCACTTTATATTGCTCTAAGAATTCCTTCAATGTAGTCTTCTTTGGCATTTTTTTGTCAAAGAAATAGTTATGTGTTCTAACCTTTAGGTAGTAGACATGCCAGCTAAAAAGATATCTTTCATATATGTAGGTATCCATCTTACAATGACCCAAACCATATGTCATGTCTTAAATTGAATCTATCAACCAACTTCCACCATCTCCTTTCAAATTATTCATTTGTCCATGACTTCAAAATGCATCTATGGAATTTAGTCATGAAATTCTCATGTTGCCTTCATATAATTAAGCTTCTCATGAATTTTGCTTAGTATATGCCACAAACAAAAACAATGATGAGAATCCAAAAAGACCCCCTTAATAGCTTCTTTCAAGGCCTTGTCTTGGTTAGTTAGTATGACCCTAGGAGCATGTCCACCCATTGCTCTAAGCCAAGCCCATATTAACCAAACATAGGTTGATGTAGTCTCTTCAGATGATAACACAACCAAACAAAAAGAGCTTAAAATGATGGCACACACCAACAAAAGAAACAAATAGAAATTTCTATTCATTCTTGATATAGGTGGTGTCAAGGAGAACTACATCACTAAAACTGCCAAAATCAAGCTTGCCCTTTACATCGACCCAAAAACATTTCTTAAATGTTGTTCTTCTTTAAGATCTATTGCATAAAAAAAGTTAGGATTCTCCTCCTACATATACATGAACTGTTCAAGCATAACTTAAGCATCCCTTCTTACTAAAGCCAAATGCTTCTAGGATTCTCATCTTGCAAATGCATGCACTATTCAAGCATGACTTAAGTCTCCCTTTCTACTAAAGCCTAGTGTTTTCCACTATGTGATTGATTTGTGATGCCACCTTTCTACTTGTGTGAACTAACTTAACTAAAGTAATGAAGAAATGATATCATGTCTTGTCACAAGTAAATACATCAAATTCCCTAACTATTTTCCATTAGGAAAGGGGATCAATCAAGAGTGTATAACATGCCCTATCTTGAATATCATGATCAATTAATGTCAACTTCAAACCCTACTCCATGAGTGATGGTGAGTTTAGCTCCTAATAATCTCACCCTTTAAATCAATTCAAATGCATATTTATGTTGGTTGAAACATATCCCATCACATGAGCATGCCACGTCTATGCCCAAGTCTTTCATCTAAAAATTAAAATCCATGTAAGTTTTCAATTTATCAATAGCAACATTGTTTCCTATGATTAGTATGTCATCCACATAAATGAGGAAGACTACTATGGTATTTTCCACTTACTAAGTGAAAAGAGTATAATCATGTCCTGATGGTGTATAACCAAATGAAATCAATGCATTAGTAAATTTTGCATACCACCAGTGCAAAGCTTATTTTAAATTGTAAAGAAATTTATGCAGCTTGCATGTCATATCCTCCTTATTATGAGGTCTTTGAGGCATCTCTATGTGAGCCTCTTCTAACAAGTCACCATAGCCAATGGATTTTGAACATCCAATGGAAATACAAGCCATTTACAATGGCTACTAGAGAAAAGGATTTCATGTACATTGATCATCTTTACTATAGGACCAAAAGTCTCCTTATAACCTATACTATCTCTCTCAAGATAACCCTTAGCCAACAATATGGCCTTGTATCTATATACTTCCATCATAATTGAATTTGACCTTATATACCGATTTACAACCAATTATTCTCCATCCAAGGGGCAAAGGAACTAAGTCTCATTCTTGCTTAAGCCTTTACTAAGAAATTTTCTAAATCTCCTAGCTAGCAAAGCAATCTCATCATTTTTGGACTCTAGTTCATCAATTTTTCTATATCTACTTTTAAGGCAAGTGATTTCCTATTTTCTTTTTCTCTTTCTCTTCTCATTAATTTCATTTCATAAGTCTTTAGTAATCCTAGCAAATCATCTAGGGTAAACTTATCTAAGTCATGCACTTCCTCTATAGTCATCTTTCTAGGGTCCCAACTTTCAGGTCAAGACATTAACATTTTTCTAACCATTTCTTTATTTGTATTTGTCTTTCCTAGCAATTTAAGTTTAGAAACTATTTTAGTAAATCTACCAAACATTTCACTAATAGTTTTAGAATCTTTCATAGCAAACAGTTCATAATCATGTATAAGCATAGTAACTTTAGAAGATTTGACTTTCTTAGTACCTTCATAGATAACTTTTAACTTATCCATATCTCTTTACTTGTAAGGCAAAAGGATAATTTATTGAACTCATGAGCTCTTAGACCACTATATATCATGTTCATAGCCTTAGCATTTAGTCCATAACCTTAGCTTCACTTTTACTCCACTCATTAGTTTTAGGTAGTGTAGTACCTTTTCTGATAGCTTGCCATACTTTTGGATCTTAACTAATGATGAATACTTGCATTAGTTACTTCCAATGTCTATAGTTTATACCATTAAAAAATGGTGGTTTATTAAACCCTGTAATAGCTACACTTTTCTCTAATGTCATTGTAAGGATCTACTTTAAGATGTTATGCCTTTAATCAAAGAACCTAACTTTAATACCAATTGTTAAGTATAATGGCCAATCAAGAAAAAGGATTAAGTTGGTTATTTAGATCTATGTCTATTATTTTAGATTCTTTAAACACAGCAAACTTAAATAGCACATTGAGCAGGTATATAAACAACAAGTCAAAACAATAATAAACAACATGCACAAACACAAGATTTACCACAGTGACTCAGCACTCACACCTATGTCCACCATCTTCTTCTTTCAACTCAATCAGTTGAAGTCCACTTTACTCACTAATTAAAAGAAACCTTTCTCCTAATCCTTCCAATTCCTCCTTAAAGGAATCACTAAACTTTAAGGTTGCAATCAAAGGTTGTCTCAACCTTGTTACAAGAGCAAATCCATAAATAATATATAGTTTGTAAGGGATATTGCTAATCAGAGAGCTCATCTAAAATATAGAGTACAAATCCAAGCTCTAATCATGAAACCCTTAAATTTTAGGAAATTAAGGTTTCAAATTTACATTAGAGTTTGTGTAAATAATAATCAGAGTTCAATCAACACATAAATAAGTGTACACAAGAGTACATAATCACAAAAATATGATCTTTAAAGAATATCACTAAAGCTCTTCACAAAATCCTAATATGTGGAGCAAGCTTGATTTCTTCTTTCAATTTCACAATAGGCTTATGCAAAAACTTCTTCTTGAACCATAGAATAAGAGCTTCTATAAGACATTCAAGTAAAAGTAGCTGATTTAAGGTTTCTATCAAACTTGACGAAACCATAGATTTCTTCTCATTAAAAGACTAAAGCCATTCCATCACTATGCTTCTAGGTCTTTGATTCAAAGCCACAATCATCATGAAATCGTATAGAATAGCTTTTTTGAAATTTAATCGCATCTATGTTTCTTCCCGTTGGGAGAACGGTCATGGTCACTTTCTTCACTTGATAAAAGCTAGGGCTTATCTTAGGTTCACTTAATTCACAAGCGATTGGGTCAGTCTTAACACATACAGCCAGGTCAACCTTAAACAATTTGTGGGCCTAAGCTTCTTGAATCAAATTTAATCAATTTCGAGCTTGACCTTCTCGGATCAAACTTAGGTCAAGCTATTAAGTCTCTCTAACTAAGATCAGCTTTTTAGTTTAGGTTGGACTACCACAATTTTTCCTGCAATAATGTTCAACATCAAATTCTCTTTAATAGAAAATATTATGCAGCTAATATTTTCTCTCTTCCCCATTATTTATTGCATAAGAAATATTCCTTTGGGACTTGAATAAGGTTACAATATATAAGAATGTAGGAATGGACTACTTGAAAATATCATTGATTGATATTATAATTTGCACACCTTTTACTTCCTTTAATTCTATTTTGTACATAAACATATGAAAAACATTTTTATGCATTTAAAAACAAAATTTGTCACAACAAAACATATCTTTTTCTAAAATATTATATTATTTTTATTATATAAAACTATAAAAGTAATATTAAGAACAAAAATTTGAAGTAATCACAAGGAATCAATAGAATTAAGCATGTTAAAATTTCTATTTTAGTTAAAACGTTTAGGTGGAACTTACCCTAATGATGAACAAGTGAAAGGATCTTGAACACCTCCTAAATTAAGGATGCTAAAGGGACTACCCTAGAATAAGCTAAAGATATAGATGAGCATCGTCCTTGATAATCCATGAAATCCAAATATTAAGAACAAAAAAGAATAGAGAAAAGGTTTGGAAAAATAAAAATTTAGCCTTTAAAGCTAGTTCACAAAAGTGCGAAGAAATTATTGATAACTTATGTATCTTATTTAAGAGATTTTATAGAAAGGAAAGAAATAAAAAATAGAAATAAAGAAATAAAAACAATTAGTTGAGAAAAAAGAAGCCTTTTGATCCAAGAGATGATGTATGCTTTGATGGAATCTAAAAAGTATGCTACATTATGGCTTAAGTTACTAGGTTTGCTTCTGTTCTTTTATAATCCTTCATATTTGAAAATTATCAAGGACAACCTAGGTTGATATTTAAAAGCAAATGATTATATTTGTTTTTTGAAAACTTCATGTTTATGAAACTTTGTGTGGAGATGGATTTATCTAAGTCTTTGTAGGCTATAAAATTTAGATATTTGTACCCTGTCGAAGTAAGGAACCATGGCATATATGTTTGGAATCTATTCCATTTTGAGAGAGTTGAAAAGGCACTATCTTGTTGAAAGGTTCTATACATCTGCCCTTTATCAAGGGAATCCACCTTAATGCTTTTGAGGAGGGTAGAAAATGGAAAAAAATAATTTATGAAGAGAATATTAGTTCTTAAACACACTGCCACATACGAGGACATAATGTGTCCATAAGCAAAAAGCAATTGCATAGAAATGTAAAGTTCAAATTTCATCCTAAGGTGATGGGAATAGCAAACAAATTCAAGTAGCTAAAAGCCCTAAGGTGTGAAAAATATATATATATATATATATATATATATATATATATATAAAAGTTCCAAATGCTTTGGCAATCACTCCAATAGCAATCAACTCGAGTACATCAAATGATGTTGTTATACCAGATAATATTATGCCGCAAGACAAAATCAAAATGCTCTCTATATGGTTAAAGATGAGGATGAGGTGATCTTTGATGAATCCTTTCAAATTGTTCAAATTGAAGAAATAATAAATAAAGTGAGAAATAAAGACAATGGGTCATTCAAATTAAACAAACAATAAATGAAGAAAAAATAAAGACGATGGATCCTCTAAGGAAATTGTCATGGAAAATGCCTTTACCATGCTTGCAAGACCTTTACAAGCAAGACGTGTAGGTCTCCATGAATAAGGACAGGTCTACTAAAAAGCAAGTGAATGTTTGTGATTAGAATGTTGTTGCAAGCTCTTCAAGCCAAATGTTAAATTAAGTAGTACATGAAGCAAACAAGTTGAATAAGAGTCTTGAAAAAGACCAAGAATGTTTCAATGCACAAGCATTATAGGAAAAAGATCTACAAATACACTTGTTGACAATTTTGATGCCAAAACTAAAGAAAAGTTTAACTATTAACTCAAGGAAAAGGGAAATATGATATTGGTAAAACTTAATGGATGGAAGAAATTTCAATAATAATTTTATCAGTTTCAAGTTAAGAGTTCTTATGTTATTCTAATTGAGTTGGAAAAGGACAATCAAGAGTAAATTGATTTAGTTGACCAACAGGATAAGGACAAGGGTAAGATAATGGATGATTAAGAAGAAAGGTAGTTAAATATTAACTTGAGACTATTTTACCATTTTCATTTTTATCTAACTTGCCAAATGTCCTCGAGAGACAATTGACTAAGTTAAGAGCTAAAAGGAAAGTGAGCAATAGTTTATAGGGATAAAAGAGAATCCAACCTTACAAAGTATGAAAAAAATGAAAAAAGTCAAAGGGAACCTAAAAAAAGGACAAGGAAAAACTATTCATGCTAAGGTGGATAAGGACATTGATGATAGACTGAGAGAGCAACTTTATGATGTACATGACTGCCTAGAGATTCAAAATAGAGAAACATGTTTCCAAAGTTAGAAGAAAGGTAATGAGTAGATCCATCAAGGATCAAGACTTAGTTTTTAATGTTAAAATAAAAACTCCCAATGGGGGAAGCTGGTGATTTGAAAGACTAAAGCTGGAAGTTTCACTACCAATGTTACTATCCATAAGACCTTGATTCTAGATCTTTAAGTTTGGGGATGGAAACTTTTTAACCTATGCATTCCCTTAACGAATGATTGATAACTACTAATTAGCATCTAAATGAAGCACCTTTGATTCTTAATTCGATTATTCTCCAAAGTCCTTTTTAGGATGAAAATTTTAATTGTGGATCTTCATGTTTATGATATTCTTTTGGGAACTTAAGTGGGGTTGGTTACATCTATTATAATATAGACCCTTTCCCTTTCCTTTCTTTAAAGGCATGTAATTATTAGGTTAGGATTTACACTATCCAACTTTTCTTGCTTTCAATTAAATGAATTATATTTTTTCTTAAAAAAAATAATGTATGCTTTAATTTTAGGAAGATTGGGCATATAAGAATGAACTACTTAGATCTAAGAAGAAAATATCAAAGTGTTGAAAAAAGATATGTTTTGTTATGAAAAACTTTGGTTGCATATAATATGTATAAATATTTTTCATATGTTTATGTATAAAATTGAACAACAAGAAAGTAAAAGGTGTGCAAATTATAATATCAATCAATGATATTATAAAGTAGCCGGGTTCTTACATTCCTTTATAATGCAATCACATATATGCTAAAAGGGGATATTGTTATGCAATAAATATTGAAGGAATGCTAATTGTATAACAATTAACCTTAAAGAAAAAGTGATGCTGGAACTTGTACTTTTGCAAGTCACTTGAAGTCCACTTAAGGACTAATCAAAGCTCACTTGAAGCAAATCATTTGAGGTTTGAGTAAGAGATGATCCAAAGCTCACTTAGCAACTCAACCCATAAGGCATTTAAAAGCTTAGCATGTATGGCACTTAGCACCTCAGCTCGCAAGGCACTTAAAAGCTCAGCCCAAGCTCAAGCCTGCATAATATATCAAACCTGAAGCTAAGTCCATCAATGCATTAACTGAAACTATGCCATGCAAAACAAAGCCGCACACTTTAAAGCGTCTTGTGCAATTAGAAGCTAGGGGTTCTATTTAATGATAGCGATGCCATCGTCTCTTCATAGCCGAAAGGTTGCTTTTCTAATAGGAAGAAATCTGATGCAATTGGATGTCAAAATGAGTGATTGTGATGTTTAGAAGTTTGAATCAAGGCCTTGACTATTGATTGATGAGCTATTTTAGTCTTTCAATGGGAAGAAGCTTCATCTTTATGTTAGGTTTGCTAAAGAACTCAAATTAAGTTTATCTTGTTTGAATCTTCTATAAAGGCTGGCTTTCAATGGTTCAAATAGGAGTTCTTGCATGAGTCTTACTGAGACATCTTGAAAGAAGAAAGATTCATTCACACTTGCCATCTAGCGATTCTGAGAAGCTATTCAGTGATATTGATCTTAAGATTATATTCTTCTTGATTATATTTGTATATGATCTTGTTTATGTGTTAATTGAACTATAATCTTATATTGCACATAAACTTGATCGTCCAAAACCCTAACTCTCCATAATTTGGGGGTTTCGTGATTAGAGGTTTGATTGAACCTATGCTTAAAAAGCTCTTTAATTAGCAATATCCCTCACTTATATTACATATCATGTAGGGATTGCTTTGTAATAAGGTTGGAAGAACCTTAATTGTAACCACTTTGTACTAGAATCTCTTTAAGGAGAAATTGGAAGGTTTAACAGAACGTTTTCTCCTAATCAATGAATAAAGCAGAATCTAACTGGTTGTGTTGGAGGAAGAAGAGGGTGGAAGTAGGTGAAAAGGGCTTAACCACCATGGGAAATTGTTGTCTCTCTTTGTTGTCCATGATTGTTTTAAACTTCTTGGACTTGTTTAATTTGGTTGTGTGAGTTTTAAATAGCCCAGTGTAGATCTATATTACTAGAAAACCTTCAACCCCCCCCCCCCCCCCCCTCTTCTTGGTTGGCCATTATACCTTACATAAAGAAATGATGGTAATTTGCAAAGAGAGTTGTAGTGGCCACTTGAGAGGATAAAAAATCACCATCTAATAAACAAAAAGAAGTAACAAATCTTTGTCTCGTAGGAGCAAAAGATGATGAAGAAAATGAAGTATGTATTCTCTCCAAATTAGCTAGAAACTATTCCTTCAATGAACTTCAAAATGCTTTTGATGTAGTTGTTGAGAGCTTAAAGAGTTTAAGCATGAAATATCTTAAACTAAAAAAAAATATGAAAATTAAATCAAACTGCTCAATAAAATCAGAAGAGCTTAAGTATAGAACATGATCACTTCTAAGATGAAAATAAAAAGGTAATGTTTGAGCTGGAACAAATGCAACACTAAGAAACTTTACCAAAGGCAGTAAAATGTTAAAAAAAAAATTATTGATAAATAACAAGGCATATATGAGAAAACTGATATTGTCATATATACCAAAGTGAACTAACAAATCATTTAGTAGTCTATGCAAAATACTTGTCAGAAGCCATGATATGAATTCTTATTAAAAAATGAGAAGATGCTCTTTTTGCAAATACTATGGTCATTAGCGTAATGTACGTCCCATGAGGATAAGAAAGGCTTTTAAAATTACAAAGATATGAACTCCAATAGGATTCAAGATTATTGACTCAAACGGAGACTAGGAAACTCGGATATATTTTAAATGGTAGGCTTTGATGATTTTAGATATTGCACACATGATAAATCTTCGGCTACTGTTCACCTTCTCAAATTTCTTGTATAAGCATGCGGTTAGATTACGGAGCTTCTGTTTTAGCTCATATTTGCTGTATCTTTATTCCAGTCCATGGCTTCGTTTGTGCAAAAGATTGTACCAGGGTTTTCGGACTCAAACGCTAGGTTTGTATAAGTCGGGAGTTTTTAGTTTGGAGTGTTTTTAAGGTGAATTAAGGTTCTGATATGAATTTTTAGTGGTGGGTTTAACGTGCTTGAGGCACGGATTTTATTAGAGTTTTTCTCGGGTTTTTTTCCTCTAAGCAGAAGAAACCACAATAAGTAATTATTCTTTTCTAATAACTTACCATTGTACATTTGTTCGAGTGAAAAGAGTTACTTTTAACAATCAAATCGGCCCTTAGAGATAGGTGGCAGTCTTACTGATACTTGAGCCCATCCATTGATTGGTCGGCTGAGGATGCAAGAGCATTAAGACAATCACACATGACCTTGCGATCATGTTCTAAGGAGTTGACAAAAGAGTTGATACCATGACAATAACCTTTTGATAGTTGCCCACCTGTCTCCTTAGGTAAGGAGGACAAGGAGTCAGATCAATGGCTACTTTGTGGCACAGCGATGAAGCCATAGCTTGCCCAAAGACTAGGAAGAGAATAACAGTTGAAGAGGCTAACAAGCTAATTCATAATTCGGGTTTAATATTAGAGTTCTGCTTTCTCTTGGGTTAAAAAAAGTGCTTTAAAGTATAGGGATTTTTGTAATCCTGTGTTGCTATCTTGAAGAAAACAAAAATACTCGAACTAGTTAGTTATTGGAAAACAAAAAATATCATCAAATATCACTTAGAATTCCATGTATGTCTCAAAGAAAATTGGTGACACGTACCAAGCTTACACTTGTCTTTTTTATAAAAAGAAGGTATGGTAAAGGGAGGAAAGGATAAGTGTAAAACCTAGAACCAAAAGGTCTTCAGCAACACTCTACTTCCAACTAAACTAGGTGCTTACTGAGTAACTTATGTTTATCATTATTAAACTTGTTATGTGAGAGAAAATGGTAGAATCAGTACATTCCAAGATTAAGATATGCTTTCATTTGCATCAAATTGTAATGCATATTTTCGTACTATACGTTGAGACAAGAAATTTATTGTCAAATAGCGAGTTGATCTGTTAACATTTCAACATAAGAAACTGCTTTGTTATGACGAATGCATGAAGTCGACATACTAGGCTGACACGCAACGTGTTGGACGAATGCATAGTAACGGTAACAAAAGATTGAAATCCCTTGCCTGAAGTCTCCGTTCTCATTTTGATCTGCGCTTTTCTTTGTGTATCAAGCGGTGCCTCACAATTTCAGGTGAAGCTCAAAGACGGCCTTTTCTGCATGTCCAATCAAACCTTTCTCTTCAATGGTAATATTTTGAAGACTCAAAAGCATTTTTAAAAGGGGACGAGAGGACATCAAAAAAAAAAAAAAAAAAGAACAGAGGACAAAATCATTCTAGTTGTGATTTTAGTAAATAACACCTTAATCAATTCATTAAACTCACATATGAATAAACTTATATGTTCATCAATTGATATTAGAAGACAATAAATGAAAACACCTATCTGAAGGACCAAATCACTTAAAATTTTCTGTGCTAAATTTTCTTTCTTTAAGCTTACTACATTATTGCTCATATTTTGTTAATTTATCTATCTTTACTTTTATCCGTCAATTTGTGAATTGCAAAGCTTGCTGTGAACCTACTTCCAATTTCTATTTGCTTCTTTTTAAATTTTTGTGCCTCTTATATCAGTTATGTACTCCTGATAGCTCAATACAAAGTGATAATTATTTTAGTTCTTCTCATTTCAAAACAAACAAATTAGTCAACTTAGAAATTACTAAGTCAAAAACAAAAACTCAATCAAACCCCATTTCTTGGATTGTCATAAACCTAACAAGTTAGATGATAATAAATGTAGGTGTCAAGTCATGCTTGAACCAAACACTTAAATCATATCATGTTGTGAATTTGTCTCATCTTTGTGTTCTCTCTTTTGAATGTGACTTGATAACTAATTCCAACCCCCTTTCTTGGGTTGTTATAAACCTAACAAGTAAGATGATAATAGATGTAGGTGTCAAGTTATGCTTGAACCAAACACTTAAATTGTATCATGTTGTGAATTTGTCTCATCTTTGTATTATCGCTTTTGAATGTGAATTGATTCAAATCAATTCACATTCAAACCTCCCCCTCGCTTTCTTATGTTGGCTTTAGTTCAATATGAATCTTATTAATCTGATGGAGATAGACAAATTGATTTTTGTTCCTCATACTGATCCTCCATATAGTTTGGCCTTTTATTCATAAAGCCCCTAAAGTATGTTTGAGGGCGCATATTTCGACCAATGAAATAACAACAGCATAAGACACATGAGCTTCAATAACCCCGAATTCCTTTTAGAAGTATAATGGAATAATGTAAACGGAGCACCCTTATAAGGAAGAAAAACAGATAGTGGAAAAGAGGGGAAAAGGAGAAGTGAGGAACCATAATCCAACTCATAAAATTACTTAAACAACCTTCATTTTTATTATTTAGTAGTACAACAAGGCACCCTAGGCTAACTGGTGGAAGGTTCATAATAATTCATTAAGTTTCTCTACTTGTGTTCCCTTAGAACGTTTTCTGAAGATATTCAATAATCTTTTTGTCAAGTTCGAAGGCCTTGGCAAGAACATTAGGATTAATGGGAGGATTGGATCCAAAAATAGCATTTGCAATTGTGATGACACCTGGATTTTGGCTGCTCAACCCTGCAAAGGCTACGGCAGGTGTGTGTCCTGGATTAAACTGGAAGTGAATGAGACCAATTGGGAACACAAAGACATCCCCCTTGTTTAGAATTTTGCTGAAAAGACGGTTCTCCGGACTGGATGTGACAAAACCAACATAAAGAGTACCTTCAGCAACTACCAAGATCTCAGAACCGCGAGGGTGGATGTGGGGAGGATTTTTGCCGCCTGGTGCATAGTCAATGCGAACCAGAGATATGCCTAGGGTGTTAAGACCTGGTATTTGGTCCGCCGTTACAGCAGTGACACTTAATCCAACTGGATTTGTTGTATTTCCTGGGATTTGGAGCCCTGAAAAGAAAAAATCATCGGCATTGGAAAGCTTGAAATCCTTGCAGAACTTCCCATTCAGAAACACTGCAAGAAAGAAATCTTTATTAGTATTGAAGGGAAAGAAAAATAATAAGTTGGCGCATTATGATGATAGTCTGAAGTAAGCAAAAACCAATACTTAATTCTTGCTTCTTAGCTGTTTGCAACGAATTTGAATATTGAACAGCAGAACCTCGACTATATAGAAGCTTGCTAAACAAGTAACTAAGTACTAGTACATACCTCCGTACTGGGGGTCATCAATTGCTACACAAATGTCTTGAAGTGGGCTGGGATCGTAGGCGGAGATAAGGGAGGATGTTAGAGACAATAGAGCAATACTAAGAAGGAAACGTGTTCCTTTCATCGTAACTAAGCTTTCTATAACTTTTCTTCTGTGATTGCTCTAGTCTGAGAAAAATTGGATCTAAAACATGTCTATTTATAGTTGACAGCTTTTGAACTGGTCATTGTTTCTGTCAAGGACAACACAGCAAGTCCTTAGTACTTATCGATTTGATATGACAATGACAAATTCTTGAACGACTACTCGATAATTTAGACCTCGTTAGGTTTTCCCTTCTAATATAGTACTAAACCTCAACAAATTCTTCAGTGAGGAAGTTCTTCAACAAGAAGTACTTTTCATTTATACCTCAACAAATTCTTGACAAGTGGTCATAATTTTTAATAACCATGTGAGTTGTTCTGTGTTACTTAAATTGTATATGAATTCTATTTGAAGTGAAATATATGTTATTTTTCTTACAAACCGTTTCAAAGAAGAGAAATGAGTTTTTCTAATATAGTAATAAACCAAGTTCAAGAAGCAACAATGCATGAAACTCACCCACCTCCTCTCTCTCTCTCTCTCTCTCTCTCTCTATCTCTCTCTCTCCTCACCCCCCCCCCCCCCCCCCACCCCCTGCACTTTAAATTAAAGAAGTTTTTTTCAATCTTTTGGGTTGGGCTTCAAGCTTTTAAATCTTAATATTTTAACACAAATTATCTTACATTACAAAGACATATACCTGATGACTTACGTAGATTAAAAGGAAATTCTTCTTCCTCTTTAGCTAACTTTTATGTAGGGTCAAGGTCTTTTATCTTAAATGTATCTTCATATTCCAACAAAACCCAGCCCCCCGTCTCCTTACATAAAATCAGCAACCAACGTAAATTGCGACGGAGCGTGTAGCAATAGTGCAAGTTGTCGCAAGTTCCCTAATATATTATCAGGATTCCACCTTTTCGTTTCTTCATTGTTGTTTCCCATTAATCTCTTTAGTCAGTTTTATTTATCCTTCTTCACCTAATATGTTTGAGTCTGGCTACATCTTGCTTGAGCATATTGAACAAATAGAACATTAAGACAAAGTCCACAGCAATTATAGGTATAACTTCATAGTACTAATATGTGGTAGGTTTCCCAATGGGTAAAAACAAAACAAAACAAAGAGGAAAAATTCGTCAAAAGGTTTGAGTAATTCACTGACTTGATGATTACGTTATCAGAGCCTTGAGCGGGACTCTATCTTATTGACTGGAGGGAACAATATAAAGAACTCGTAAAGTTATGGAAATTACTGTAGTTACCTTCTAATCAAAAGGAAAGTGCGACAACTATTGTATCAAACGGCTTTTCCAGAAAGAATTTAAAATTTGAAGAGCTTGAACTCACATTGATAGTCTCATCGCTTTTTCTCCGTATGATAGAAAACTGCCAAATCAATTTTTCCTAGCTAGCAACCACAAAGTATATCTAAAGTGTAATTTTCCAGAAAAATTTCTCTTCTACGTGGCTACTCTCCTTTTAAGCTTTGTTTTGGATATCCTTTAGTTGTAGTAAAGGGAACATATTTGGAAACCCATAACTAAATTTTGATTCTTTAGTTGTAGAAGATCTATTTCCTATTTTGAGTGTTTTACAAGAGATGATAATTCTTTAATATATAAAGTGTATAACAAATTAGTATATTAATAATGCATGATGTTAATGAGTGTAAATTGTACTACATTGTTAAGACATGCACTTGAGGAATTATTTAAATTAAAAAGTTTCTTCCAACTCTAGAATTAGCTTTTGGATTAGGTTTTAAACTTTCTAACATTTTAATATCTCTTAACATAATGTTAGAGACAAGTTTCTCCCTTGGCCGACATTCATCTAAAGAATAACAGCTAAATAAAGATGAATAAGAGTTGTACGAAAGCTGAGAAACGTTGATTATTTTTACCTAACCTGGTTAAGACTTGTTGTTGGGCAGCTGGTGATATCGACTGTTAATGCTAATAGTAAATTTTAAGTCTACGCCTAGTCGAAGACAACTAATTCACCTAAAGCGGATAATTCTCTGATTCCCTCTTTAAGCAAAAACTTATAGGGAAAAACGGCAATCCAAGCGGATTTCTTACTTGACATCATATCGTACAACTTTTATTCTAATTTATACACACATTGGTTATCCTCTTCTCCACTTGTTCTCTCTATTTGTTTTGATTATGGGACTCTTCGTACTTAATGCCACTAAGGAACCATTCAATACTTAACCAGCGCAGTTGTGAGGCTTTGAATCACATTGACAGGGATCTACACAATTATACATTCTGACAGACTGAACATCATTAGACATCATTTGCAAGTTTTGCCTTGGCAAACCAAAACATTTATTAAAGTGTTTTGGCTCATTTTTGTTCATCCTCTTCTGTGCCAACAGCCAAGAATTACAATTTAAAATTGTATCAAAAGGACATGTATATTTTTCAAGTTCTACTGACAAATTTCCCTAGATTAGGCTTTGAAGAGGGTTTTGAATTGTTATGAGCTCTACTTAATTGTTTATGAAATTTTAAATGCAAGTGAACATGTCGAACAAATAATATAATAATGAGAAAGTATATCGTTCTACATAGATTGGTAAATACTAGACTAATTAAGTACTAACAATGAACTAATTCTAAAATTTATCTAGTAAATTAAAAAAAAGTTAATGTTGAATTAAAATTAAAGATTTTCAAAACAAAATTTCAAGACTAAATGAAATTAAATCCAAGTAAAAAATATCAATATGAGAAATATGTTAGAGCATCCGATTTCACCATAACTACTAAATATAAATTTTCGTAGTTTATGCCTACAAGAATGATGATACCTATGTGATGGCAGAACTTCCTAATTTATTTACTATCTTATGTCTAGGTATAGTAAACCTACTCCATTTATTAATTCATTATATTTCTATGTGAATTGAAATAAATAAAGTGCATTATGATTTATAAACATTCTTGGTTTATAATAAATATTTCAATCATCTTATCACCAAAAGCCATACAAACAACATGATACATGTCTATCCATATTTAATTCATTGTTATATATTATAAAAAGCAACTACATATAATCTTCTTTTAGTCTTAAATATGCAAATCAAATCATTTAAGTGGTAACTAATCACTTAAAAGCATTAAACATAATAATATATAACTCACATAAATGAAATATCTTACAAAATATAAAAACTTATAAAATTTACATCATCATAATTAGGCCACATCGTCACTCTAACAAAAGGAAATTAAAACATAATGAAATAACAAATCAAAACATAATGAAATAACAAATCAAAACAATAATAAAAATTAAGCAAAACATCTTAAATAAAGAAAAACAAGAAAGTTGTCACCATATTGCCTTCTTTTCAAGAATTCTTTGCAAAATTCTTACATATCAAACCAAAATCAAGAATTGTATAAAGTAGAAATAAGTTGTCGCGCCTCTCCTTTCTTCTTCTTTTTTTTTCTCTATTAAGCAAAACATCTTAAATAAAGAAAAATAAGAAAGTTGTCACCATATTGTCTTCTTTTCAAGAATTCTTTGCAAAATTCTTACATATCAAACTAAAATCAAGAATTGTATAAAGTAGAGGTAAGCTGTCATGCCTCTCCTTTCTTCTTCCTTCTTTTTTTTTTTCTTTTCTTTTCTTTTCTTTTTCTCTATTGGTCTTGGCAGCACCATTTTTTCTTTCTCTCTTCTCTCTTTTTTGTTCCTTTTATGCAGCGCCTCCCTCTTCACAATTCACATTGCTCACTTTTTATATTGTCTTGAATGGCGTGCCCTTATTCTTCTCTCTCTTGGCAATGCACTCTCTCTCTTCTTCTTTTACTTTTTTGTCTTCTTTTTTTTGTCTTTTTCCTTCTACTCTACACGTTTTATTTCTCTTCTTTTTCTTTTCTTTTTTTTTTTCCTTTGATTCCTCACATGCCTAGCTCTTTTTTTTTTTCTTCATGTCTCCTTTGCTTGTCATGCTTTTTCAGGGTTTGCTACATAAATAATAAAGATTTAAATAAATATATGAAAACTAAAATATTATTTCACAAAAAATGTATTATTTATATCCTAAAATAGTCAAAAATAACTTTATAAAAATATAATTATCAAGACCCCCAAACTTAACATTTTATTAATCCTTAAGTAAAAGTAATAGACAACATATATGTTTAGACAAAACCCCTTCATGAAAATTTTTTTATAATTGCTCAACTTAACAATTCAGAAAAAAAAAAAATATAACTTTCATCCAAACACCATAATTGTTTCATAAGATAAGATAAACTCTTAATTGTGTTGATCACATGTATGTGTATGAGTCCTCATCTTTTCAACTATATGCACTCTAAATAGATTCACATTGGTATACAATGTCTCAAAAACTCTAACCAAATCTCATAGATTTGCTTTTCATTTCTCTCTCCACTTAAGTAAGCTAACCATCAAACTAAGAATCAACCAGACGTTTAGTAGCTTGTAATGCTGGATATGTTCTCTTCTTGCCAGAAAATGTCCAAAACTGGCTAGAAAATGGAATGGATCGTCGAAAATGGGTCGTCCCAAAAATAATGAAGGGCGGATGGTCGGCGTTCGCACAACCACCACTCCTCTTTGAGACCCATGTTGTTGTGTGCGGTCCTTAGGCCTCTGACGATGCCTCTTTTGTCCTCTCTCTCTCCTATTCTCTCTTTGCTCAACAAAAAATGACCTCTACCAATCGCACAACTTTCTTTTCTTTATTTGTCTTTTTCTCCACTTCTCACGTGCTCTCTTTTGCTCCTTTTTCTTTCTTTTCTTTCATTCATATGCATGATAGACAAACACCTTCTTTTGCATGGTTTACTGCTTCTTTTTCTTCTTTTTCTTCTATTTTGGGTTTCCTGCATGAAACAACAAAACTTGCATAAATATGAACAAAATGTCAATACAACTCAGCAAATACTATATTATATGTAATCTAAATAGTCACAATAACTCTATACTATATTATATGTTAATCTAGCTCACCTAGGTCTTTGAGCTTTGTCCAAGTGGGTTTTCCTCTAGTCATTCCTTCTCAATGCTGTCAAAATGAAGACTTAGTGACTAGGGACTACCCTAACCCAATCTTTCTTCTCAACGTAGCCTAGGAAGGGTCCGAGTAAGGTAGGGGGAGTCTTCTTAACTTTTTTCAGAGCATGTCAGGTGGATCTTTCATTAGTATTTCCTTTTCAGTGCCATTGGGTGTGATGTCTGAGTGAGCTTGGGTGTTCTTCCAACCATAGTCTTCCTTCTTGATGTAGCCTAAGCAAGGTTCAGGCGAGCTAGTGGAAAGTCTTTCTAGTATCTCTTTCTCGATAGCATATAGGGAAAGGAGATGTTGTCTAAGTTTGGATTAGAGTGTTTCTATGTAAGGGCTTAAAGCCTATGCAATGTGCTAGAGTTAAGCCAGGGTTGGGTCAGACCCACCCTAACTTTGTGTAAATTCTGAAGTATGGTTTAAGCCTAGCTTGAAGTTAATAATAAAGGCTTAAGATATCATCCTTTTAAAAAGAAAAGAAAAAAAAATCCTTTTAGATTCATTACTGCCCAGTAACATGTGGTTTGTGGCCTAGCATATATTTGTTTCTATTCCTTCATCACAATCAAAACCATCACCATTTACTTCAAGGCCTACAGTCTCATAACAATCAAGGCCTATGGTCTCAACACAACTACCTACTTATCCCATGACTACTCGCCTTAACAATGATACCATATCACAACATACTTTCACATAAGATCACACAAACATCTTCACTGCTTTTGCTCATCCCTATGTGGAACCATCAAACTTCACAAAAGAATCATAAATCCACATTAGTGTGTTGCTACGGCAAAAGAGTTAAATAGCCTTTATTAAAAACAAAACTTGAGGACTTGTTTCACCTCTTCCCAATTTTATTCCTATTGGTTGCAAACAAGTTTATATTATTAAAAAAAAAAAACTACAATATGATGGATCACTTGAATGCTATAAAGCAAGCCTAGTTGCAAAAGTGATTCATCAACATCCTAGAATCAATTATAATGAAACCTTTAGTTTAGTTGTCAAACATGTAATAGTTTGGATAATTCTATTTATTGCATACTTAAAAGGTTGGATAATCAAATAACTTGAGCTAAAAATGTCTTCTCATAATTCAAAAATGAAATGGTGATAAAAAGTGACACACAATGTGGATCAATCTCACTAGAATGTACCAAATGGGTACCAAATGGTAAAGTCTTCTATCAACCTTTCCTAACTCGTCCATTGCTCTAGTCAAAACGTCTTAGAAAACACAAAAACCAAGAAAGAAAATGACAAGGCAATTATTATCTATAATGAGCCTAGTAATAGATTTCTGATTATATTGAAAATGAGTGGCAAACAAAACATGCTTAAAGGTCAAGGTAGGTATTGGTTGGGTAGAAACTATTTGTGTAGCTAAGGTTCATGTCCCTACATGTCCCATTAGGCAAATGTATGCTAGGAATTAAGACGAATATGGAACACATGCAAACAAACATCTTAAAGTTCAAGTAATATGATAACTAGGTCCTAAATCCAAGATCTACTCAAAACTATTAATCTGAGAGTAAGATTTCCAAGCATTACCTACAAAGGTGGCATTGGGCTCTTCGCTTTGACATTGTTCAAAAGTGAAAGTGATTTTTGAAATTGTTCCATTGATAGGCTACCTTGGATTGAATTGCTTGCTAAAGATGAATCGGGCTAATGTTGGCCTTTGTATCCAACAATTAGGAGGGCTACTAGCCTCACAAATCCTCCATTATTCACAAGTTATTTATTTCATAGAATTTTGGGATTCTAGAGAACTATGCCAGTGTGCTTGCTCGTAGACGACCTATCCCATCTAACTATTTTGGAATTAAGACCCACCAAAGTTGTTCTTCATCCACTTTGAGGAGTTGGTTGCCAACCTTTGTGGTGAGAGTGAAGGCCATATCAATGTTGGGGAGTGGGTCTTTGTCCAAAATTGTAGTTTTTGATGTCTTAAACAATTTAGTGAGACCCAAAATATACTCCATAAGCTAAATTTCTTGTTTTCTCCCTTCTAGTCTCTTGTAACTTATTTGATTTTTTATTTTATTCTCGAAAATTATACTAAAAATGAGAATTATAAAAAGTCCACAAGTTCAAAAATTGGGGTTTCATACAAGTCAATTTTTACCCATTTGTATGTGATAAACTGTCATTGTTTTCCCACTCTTTTTAGTTCATAAAGCTTCTACCTTAAGTTGTAACGTTAGTCTTCCCATATCTCAAGCATAAAGTATCCCAACAATTTGTGCATTTCCAATTTGAGAAACAAAAAGGAACCAGATGGAGATCCTCTAAGTTTCCCAGCCAACTTATCACCGCGAAGTGGCCTTGATTCCACTGTTCGTTTTTGGCTCGGTTATTCATTGGTTTGGGGAAGCTATTATCAATAAGGCCCCATTTGTTTTTCCCTTTTAGATTATTCCTAACCTACCAACTCCATACATTATAATTGCTCTCATTCAAGAGCTTAATGGTTGGCAGGACCATTTACGAAAAGTTGGTTAGAGACAAGTACAAAGGTCCTTGAAGGGATTCATGGTTTGGTCTTTAGGGTATCTCAAATTGGGTTTCAGAGGTGCAAAATTGGGAATACGACTAGGTTGCGAAGGGAATTCTGTCAATCCTAAGGGGTAATCTAGTAAATATGCTATGACGGACGACGCTTAAATTGGGCGTGTTCGACAATGTCCTTGAGTTTCTAAACATATACCAACTAGTACAACGTCACTTAGGTTGGATATTTTATCTATATGGGTTTGACTAGAAACTCTTTTACTACAAATACAACGTGTTACATCCCTACGAAACAAAGCGCGTACAGGACCGACTACTATAAAATCATCCTACACTTTCTTTTGTAATTCAAAACACAAACAATGGGGAAGAATAATCCATTGAATCATAAAGTAAAAAACACCAAAATCCTTGTGTAAGCACCATATCTGAATCGCCTTCCAAATTGCAATTCTTTGACTTGATAGTATGATTATGTTGTTAATCTTAAGATAGTAGACTATTTCTTCATCTTCTATGATAGTAGTGATTCTCCACAATTTTAAAAGAATTAAAATTCCTAAAACATAGAAAAAAATTGGACCAAGCAATTGACTCAAAACTACAAAACAATGACCATGATTTATTGTGTATTCATGTGAAACTGTAAAAGAGTTATGGTAAAAATTTGAAGTAATTGCAAGGGAATCAAAAGAGTTGGGCATGTTAAAATTGCTATTTTAGTTAAACATTTAGGTCGAACTGACCCACTTGATGAACAAGTGAAAAGGATCTTGGATACATCCCAAAGTTGGGATGCTAAAAAGACTACCCCAGAAGAAGCAAATGACATTGATGAACAACTCTTGTCCTTGAAAACACATGAAATCCAAATGTTAAGAATGAAAAATACGAGAAAGCATATGTGATAAAATAAAAATTTAGCCTTTAAAGCTAGTTCACAAGAGTGCGAAGAAATTATTGACAAATTGTGCATGTAATTTAAAAGATTCTATAGAAAGTAGAGAAATAAAAGATTAAAAAAAATTAGTGGAGAAAAAAGAAGCCTTTTGATCCAAGGGATGATATATGCATTCAATACAAGAAGCTTGATCATATAAGAATGAACTACCTAGATCTAATGAAGAAAATGATGTAAGTATTTTCTCCAAATTAGACAGAAACTATTCCTTTAAGGAACTTCAAATGTTTTTGATGTAGTTGTTGACAGCTCAAAGCGTTTAAGCATGAAATATATTAAACTAAAAAAAATTAAAAATATGAAAATGAAATCGAACTGCTCAATAAAATCAAAAGAGTTTCAATATAAAACATGATCACTTAAATGCAAATAAAAAGGTAATGTCTGACTAGAAATAATAAATGAAAAACTAATAAACTCTACCAAGGGAGTAAAATGTTAGAAAATTTTATTGATACATAACAAGGCATATATGAGAAAATTGATTTGAGATATATACCAAAGTTAACTAACAAATCATTTAGTAGTCTCTGCAAAATACTTGTCACAGGCCATGATATGAATTCTTATTAAAAAAAAATAAGAAGATGCTCTTTTTCCAAATACTATGGTCATTTGCGTAATGCATGTCCTATGAGGATAAGAAAGGCTTTTAAAGTTGCAAAGACATGAACTCCAATAGGAATCAAGATTATAGACTCAAACGGAGGTAAAAAAAAAACTCGTATCTATTTTAAATGATAGGCTTTGATGATTTTAGATATATCTTCGGCGACTGTTCATCTTGTGGAATTTTTGGTGTTAACATTCAGTTAGATTAAGGAGCTTCTGTTTTAGCTCATGTTTGATACATCTATATTCCAATCCATGGCTTCGTTTGTGCAAAATATTTTTGCTTCTCTTTAAATTTATGCGCTTCTTATATTAGTATAGTATTCCTAATGGATTAGTATACAATGATAATTGTTTAAGTTCTACTCATTTCAAAACAAACAAGTTAATCAACTTAGAACTTACTAAGTCAAAAATGGAAACTCAATCCAAGCCCCTTTCCTAGGTTGTCATAAACCCAACTAGTTAGAGGATAATAGATATAGGTTCTTATATTAGTCATGTTGTGAAATTGTCTCATCTTTTTGTTATCTCTACTGAATGTGAATTGATTTGGATCAATTTTAAAATCTGAATTCGAATCTTCCTCTCCCTTTCTTATGTTGCCTTTAGTTCAGCATGATTTTATTAATCTTATAAAGATAGACAAATTGATTTTTTTTTTTCCTCATATTGATCCTCCAAATCGTTTGGTCTTTTATTCGTACAGCCCCTAAAGCATGTTTGACGGCACATATTACGACCGGTGAAATAACAACTGCATAAAGACACACGAGCTTCAATAACCCCGAAGTCCTTTTAGGGGTATAATGTAATAATGTAAAGGGAGCACCGACATAAGTTAAAAAAAGGCAGAAAGTGGAAAAGAAGGGGAAAGCAGAAGTGAGGAACTAGAATCCAACTACTTAAACAACCTTCATTTTTATTATTTAGTAGTAGAAACTGGTGGAAGGTTCATAATAATTCATTAGGTTTCTCAACTTATGTTCCCTTAGAACTCTTTCTGAAGATATTCAATAATCTTTTTGTCAAGTTGGAAGGCCTTGGCAAGAACATCAGGATTAATGGGAGGATTGGATCCAAAAACAGCATTTGCAATTGTGATGACACCTGCATTTTGGCTGCTCAACCCTGCAAAGGCTACAGCGGGGGTGTGTCCCGGATTGAACTGGAAGTGAATGAGACCAATTGGGAACACGAAGACATCCCCTTTGTTGAGCATTTTGCTGAAAAAGCGGTTCTCTGGATTGGATGTGACAAAACCAACATAAAGAGTACCTTCTACAACTACCAAGATCTCAGTACCACGAGGGTGAGTATGGGGAGGATTTTCGCCACCTGGTGCATAGTCGATGCGAACCAAAGATATCCCTAGGGTGTTAAGACCTGGTATTTGGTCCACATTTACAGTAGTGACATTTGATCCAACTGGATTTTCTGTATTTCCAGGGATTTGGAGCCCTGAAAAGAAGAAATCGTTGGCATTGGCAAACTTGAAATCCTTGCAGAACTTCCCATTCACAAACACTGCAAGAACGAAATCTTTATTAGAAACGAAGGGGTAAGAAAAAGCCAAAAGTTTGCGTATTACGATGATAGCTTGTAAGGTGCTACACAAGAGTAAGAAACCAATCCTTAGTTCTTTCTTCTAAGTAGTAAGTAATGAACTTGAATATCGAACACCAGATCATTAATTATATAGAAGCTTGCTTACCAAGTAACTAAGTACTTGTACATACCTCCAGACTTGAGGTCATCAATTGCTACACAAATGTCTTGAAGTGGGCTGGGATCGTAGGCGGAGATGAGGGAGGATGTTAGAGACAATAAAGCAATACTAAGAAGGAAATGTATTCCTTTCATTATAACTAAGTTTTCTATAACTTCGCTTCTGCTATTGCTCTAGCGATGGGTAAGAAACATTCGATGTAAAACGTGGCTATTTGTAGTTGACAGCTTTTGAACTGGCCAAATGTTTCTGTCAAGGCAAAGACAGCAAGTCCTTAGTGTTTCATTTTAATATAACAATGACGAAGTTCTTCAACAACTAGTGCATAATTTAAACCTCGTTAGGTAAAAACCCTCCCATGCTTTTTCTCTATTTTTTTTTTCTTTTTTTCTTTTTTTTTTTGGCAACTCATTTCTTCTCATTTATACCCCAGGAAATTCTTGAAAAGTGGTCATAACTTTTAAGAACCATTTGAATTGTCCTATGTCACTTAAATTGTATATAAATCCAATTTAAAATAACATATATGTTGTTTTTCTTACAAACCCTCCCCCCTCCGGATATAAAATCAGCAATCCACATAAATTGCGAGAGAGCGTATTTGGAATAGTGCAAGTTGTCTCAAATTGCCTACTTTTTCATTTCTTCCTTGTTGCTTCCTTTTAATCTCTTTAGTCGGTTTTATTATCCTTCTTTACCTAATACATTTGAGTCTGGCTGCATTTTTCTTGACCATATTGAACAAACAGAGCATCAAGTCAAGGTAGAAAGCAGTGGTAGGTATGGCTTTATAGTATTAATATGTGTTAGGTTTCCCAGCAGATAAAAACAAAACAAAAAACAAAAAAAAAAAAAACAAAAAAATTCATCAAAAGGTTCGAGTAATTCACTGACTTAATTATTACGATATCAAAGCCTTGAGTAGTATGTATAAGTTTAAATTAAGAAAGTCTCTCCAATTTTAAAGTTAATTTTTAAATTGGGCCCCTAAACCTTTTAATATGATATTGAAACTCAAGTTTAGAAATTATTGTGGTTACCTTCTACTTAGAAGCAAAAAAATGCAACCATTTGTTATATCAAACTAGTTTTCCAATAAGAATTCAAAATTTGGAGAGCTTGAAATCACATTGATCTGTTGGTTCTATCTTTTGCATGATTGATATAGAAGCTAACTAATAAGAAGTCTTGTCTCTTTTTCTTTCTAGAATTGGAAATAGCAAAATCAAATTTTCACAAAATACGATATCTGGAGTTTATTTTTACAGCAAATTTTCTCTCCTTGGTGGCAACTCGCCTTTTGAGCTTTGCTTTGGGTATCCTTTAGTTGTAGTAAAAGGAACATATAGAAAATCTCATAACTAAATTTTGATTGTTTAACTATTAGAAGATCTATTTCCTACCTTAAAATCATTTTATAAGAGACAAAAATACCTTGATACATAAAGAATACAACAAATCAGTATATTAACATATTTTTATTTCAATATATACCTCAAAGTGAACATGGAAAACACAACCCAAAAGGATACAATCCACAGTTAAGAGAATATTTTAGAAGAGATCCACTTCTTTCTTAAGATCAATTCATGTAAAAAGAAAACACATTTATATGTATAGAGCATAATATATCAACATATTCTAAAAACTCACCATTAGTACTAAGGAAGGAGGTCAATAAGTGCCTATCTCAATTGAAAGCAAGTATTGCCTAGAACCAAAAAGTTTTCAGTTTAACATGTGAATATATGAGTTTCAATACATGTGTATAAAAAATGATAAAAATACTAGGGACTTAAGTAAAAGAGATAAAGATGAATAAGAGCTGTACGAAAAGCTGAGAAATGTGGATTATTCTAACCCAAACTGGTCAATAGTTGTTGATGGGCAGTTGGTGATATCGACAGTTAATGCTAATATTAGGTTTTAAGTCTACATCTGTTGAAGCCAAAGCGGATAATTCTTTGATTCTCTCTTTAAGAAACAACTAGGACGACAAACCGACAAACCCAAGTGGACTTTTTTGACACCATATCGGACATCTTTTATCCTAAGTAATACACATGTTGGATCTTCTCTTCTCGTCTTGCTCTCTCCATTTGTTTTGATCATGGGATTCTTCGTACTAAAAGGCCACTAAGGAACCATTCAACACCTAATCAGGGCAGTTGGGAGGCTTTCAATCACATTGACAGGGATCTACCGAATTAAACATTGTAATAGACCAAACATCATTAGATATCATTTGCAGGTTTTGCCTTGGCAAACCAAAACATTTTCTGAAGTGTTTTGGCTCATTTTTGTACCTCCTCTTCTATGCCAACTGCCCAGAGCTACCATGTAAAATGGTATCCGTAGGACGTGCATATTTATCAAGTTCTACTGACAAATTTCCCTTGATCTTCATTTTAGACCCCCTAGATTCGGCTTCCTGGAGGGTTTTAAACTGTTGCGAGCTCTGCTTAATGCTTTACACAGAACGGTCTTCAGTCTAGAAGATTTCGGGTGAATATCAGTCACCCACACAACCAAAAACACCGCAAGATTCATCTTAGAAACATCGATGGCAAACTGTAAATGCATGTTCATCTCTGGATCTTTAAAGCTTCCGCTGCTACAAACCATGCGCCTTAGAAGAAAGTAACTTTCTTTGGATAACATTGATCGCATTAGAAGCTTCCCTTACTAAATTTTTCCATGTATCAGCAAAGATAAACCAGTTCCAAACAAGCACGTTTGCAGTTTATGTCGCGGAAAAGAGAACAATCATAGCCTGAACGAGGTAATGAAAAAGAAATAATACCACGAATCAGATACACAAGTATAAAAATCCTTCGACTTCTCAGTAGTGGACGAAGAGTTTTTATGAGAAAACCACTAACTCTTGTCCTTTTTTCTTTTTAAATTGCCTGGTGTACTTACTTTTGTGGATTCCCCTATCCTATCTACTGATCACCTCACCTCCTCCTCTCCTTCCCCTTTACCCAAGAAGACAGCAAGAAAAGGAAAACAACAAACTTAACAGACTTAATGTTCTTTTGGCTGGATGAGTCCAATTATTAGATGGTGGAAGCCAAAGATGAGCGCATTCAATGAAGTGGACGAACAAAGCTTGAGTTTCTTTAGGAAAATTACTCGAGAGAAATCACATATATAAACAACAGATAACAAAACCTTGTCAAAAAGCCACTGATCCATGAGCTAGTGTGAGAGATGTTTGGCACGGATATGCTTTGATTCCAAACCATGCAGTTGTGCATGTGCCATGTTAGATTGGTCCTGGAACAAGGATGAAACCGCATTGTAAGTAAACCCTAGAAAGCAAAAAGCTGTAAGTCCTAGCTGATGATGTTAAGTACCATATCCGGCAAATTATCCTGCACATCAAAACAAGCTGGAGTAGTTTGTGGTCTGAAATGCACCTGCATGCAATGGAATACCATTATTTAAACACATTGCAGAAATACTATTTTTTTTGTTTTTTTTAAGTAGCAAGGTTTTGATAATTAAAGTATTAATAATCCAAGGATCCCCAATTTCTTTGGGTATACTAAGGTGTCAACAACACAATTGCCCAGAGAAGTATGAGTTATACTCTTGGTTTTGATTTAGATGACTTTTTTACACATATATCAGCCTGCAGAAGTATAACTAACATGATAGAATATCATACCATCTCATGCAACCTTGGTTGACTTAGGTAATGGGCCTCATGAATAGGTGCAATTGAGTTCAATTGTCCCTACAACAAGAAATAATAGCCCAATCCTGGCATTACACTTACAGTAAGAGAAATAAATATCAAACATATTGATTAGCCAAATATCAATTACCAGCCCCTGCATGTTATGCTGGTTGCTGTAATACTCTTCACAGCTCGGGGCCATTGAGTTTAATTGTCCCTAACACAAGCAAATATAGGAAAAAGCATAAAGTTTATGTTGTCCCAAATACTTATATCAGTGGTTCCTTAACGGAACTTCATACTACTTTGGTTATAGTAAGGTGACCTTAGAAAACAAGGAATCTTACCATTTCCTGCACAATTTGCTGAGTGCCAAAATAGCCATCAAAGGGAGCAGCCCTTGAGTTCAGATGTTCCTACGAAGGTAGTGAAAAGAAAAATCTAAATGCAAAGTAAGAATGGTAGCAAATTAAGGTGTTGAAAACATGAATGGTTTCCCGTTGCATGCATAATTTATGCTCTCAAACCACACTGTACCATGTCTTGCATGCTCTCTTGTGATGCGTAAGACATATCAAGCACCGGTGGTCGTAAATCCGAGTGTCCCTACACATTCAAAACCGAAATCAAGATGTACCTTCAAAATATAATACCAAAACCATGCATTTCTTTATGTTTCAAACAATGGCAGCACGAACCATTTGTGGCCAGCTGTCATGGGTTCCAATTGATATGACCTCTGGCTCTGAGTGTACCTAAGATTATACAAAAGACCTACTCAAATTAAAAGTAAACAAAAAAAAAAAGAGGAAGAAAAGAAGAAAAAAGTCGTAATCAATTGTCAAGGTTAGATTAATAACCACCAAAAAACTCAACCAACCTGTCGTTTTTTGGATACAGTGTTTTTCTTATCTGTCTTGCTACTGATGTTACTTTGGCTCACTCCTTCAACTCCACGAATTGCAGGTGAGACGGGTTCTGTTACACTCTGAAATAAGTTGTTTACACTCTCACACTTCTTCAAAGCTTCTTTAATTGCCTTCAATGCAATATTATAACTCTCTTGTGATAAAGACGCTTCATCACCCAACTTAAGGCCCCGTTGACACAAATCATTATAGCGTTGAACCCTAGACCCAACAACAACTGAAACTTCCCTTGTTATTTGTCTACTCTTTGCATCCTTTGTCCAACGTTTCAATACATACTGAGATGGAATGCTGTGAACACCAGACATTTGCAGAACAATCATTACATGCCTACAAAGGAAACCACTAAACTCAAATAAACGGCATAAACAAGATATATCTGATGTTGTTTCATTCCACACCACAATAAAATATTGATTCTCTTCAAAATCTTGAACCCTATAAGTTTTGATTGCTCCATCTTCACATTCTTTCCTTGGATGACAAGCAACTACTCCCAAGACCTCATTTTGGAATTTCTTGAATATTGCATGCGTGTACAAAGTTGCCAATTGTTTCCCAAAAGGGGATGGAGATTTCAAACCTGGTTGTTTATGCCACGTTTCAAAATCAGCTTTGGCTTCTTCTTCACACTTTTCCCTTATAATCACTTTATACTGCTCTAAGAACTCCTTCAATGTGGTTTTCCTTTGCATGTATTTGTCAAAGAAACAGTTTATGCTTTCTGATCTCTGGGCTGTAGACATCCCAGCCAAAAATATGTCTTTCATGTATGTAGGTATCCACCTTTCACGATCTTCATACAAAGATTGAAACCATATGTCATGTCTTAAATTGAATCTATCAACCAACTTCCACCATCTCCTTTCAAACTGTTCATTTGTCCAAGACTTGAAAATGCATTTGTGGAATTTAGTCATGAAATTCTCATGTTGCCTTATTGCATAACTGAGCTTCTCTTGAATTTTGCTTAGTATATGCCACAAACAAAAACAATGACGAGAATCTGGAAAGACCTCCGCAACAGCTTCTTTCAGGGCCTTGTCTTGGTCAGTCAGTATCACCCCAGGAGCACGTCCACCCATTGCCCTAAGCCAAGCCCGCATCAACCAAACATAGGTTGATTTAGTCTCTTCAGATAATAATGCACATCCAAACAAAAGGAACTGAAAATGATGGTTCACACCAACAAAAGGAGCAAAGGGCAGTTTGTATTCATTCTTGATATGGGTGGTGTCAAAGAGAACTACATCACCAAAGCTACCATAATCAAGCCTGCCTTTTGCATCAACCCAGAAAACATTTTTCAGACGCTGCTCTTCATTGAGATCTATTGCATAAAAGAAGTTAGGATTCTCATCTTGCATATACATGAACTGTTCAAGCATAACTTGAGCATCCCCTTCTTCTAGAGCCAAGTGCTTCCCACTCTGTAGTTGATTTGTGATGCCACCTTTCTGCTTGTCAACTTTCTTACCGCCACCAGATTGTCTGGACATTGTTACATACATATTTTTTGTCCTTGCCCGGATAGCATGCAAGGCATCAACATTAGTACTATCTAAATCTAAATTCCTATGACCACGAAAATAATAGGCTTGGTCTGGGAAAATTTCATGGTTATGATCCTTTATGAAGCTACAGATAATCCATCTACCATCTTCCCTTCTCTTGACATGCATGCAGGCCTTGCAATCTGTTTTTGTCCAAGATAGATTAAGTCTACCCCGCCTTCTTTTCACAGGAATGTTTGCTGTGCCTTCTGTAATGGAAAGTTCCGTAGTTTCATCCATCTTATGCTCTCGCTTGCTTCCATATCTAGTACACGCAAACTTTGCAGCAATAAATTTTCCAGATATTCTGGATCGACGGCTAGCCTTTATTACTGCAGCAAATCCCACAGACTTCGCATATTCTTTATAGAATAAGAAAGCATCCTCCTTAGATTCAAATTCCATTCCATCACGAGGCTCTATGTTGTTGAAGGAATTCAAGTTTATTCCTTCTCCAGTGTGCACCTTGTTTCTGCCATCTGATACTCTGTCATTTACATTTGGTCCTGTATTTTGCTTATCATTTCCATCAACATTAGGAGAAATTATGTGCGATCCATCTCCATCACATCCTGCACCTCCACTATCCACCATATAAACATTCACATTAGGCCTAATTCCTTCCTTATGGTATTCCCCGGAAGGCTGCTCAAGATCTATCCCCATAAAGGAAGTTCTAATTCAAATTATTTTGCAAACCAAACTATTCACATATGTACCTGACAAGTGATAAAAAAGAATGTGCACCTGTTAGAAGTAAACTAAAGAGCAATCCAAATCATCTAAAAGCTCCAGAATTGATGTAACTTATATTTAAATTTAACATGCTTAAATATGAAAGTTTTCCAGAAAAAGAATATAGAAACTTCTTACTTACTAGCAAAATAGAAAGAGTAAAAAACAAATTTTAACCAAAAAGACAATAGATATGTGGATAAACAATGAAAAAAAGCATTCATTATCATTTTAAGATATATAAAGAAACCTCAGATAGATATCAAATAATTCCAAACGTTCAAAGAGACAAGCAAAATCACTAGATGTGTTAAGCAAATCAAAGCCCTTGAACTTATATCATAACAATCAAGATCCATATTCCTTCACACTAATTGATGGAACTACTTATATTTCTATACATTACAAAGTAAAGAAATTAACAAAAGTCGCCCTCAATTCACCACACAAATACAAGCAATTCATAGTGAAGAAATTAAAAGAAGTGTTAAATTACACAAGTCTAAGAACTCAAATGAAAAAGAAAAGTGTAGAATCCCATAACCCCTAGCCAATAAAGAAAAATTTATTACGAACATAACAGGTCATTTGCCCATACCACAGCTGTAAATTTTGCAGTAACCCAAATAACGCACGTTCCCTTTTCTTCTTCCTTCAAGAGTCTTAGCTCTTATTTCCAGACGGCCTATTTCAACAATCATGAATTGCAAAAGTCTAGCTCAAAGCACAAATCACAATAACAGGTCACTGCTTAACTTGTTAAGTATTTATAATTTATCAATGAAAAAGCGTTACTAGGCTGTGCAATATGATATGAGAACACATATGGTGAAATTAGTCATCAACATTTATCCTCTATGGTCCACCAAGAATGGCTCAACTTAGCCACAATGCATACAGAGACACAGATCAATTTGAAGTGTCTCGTGTTTCTTCTTCTAAAATGTTTAAACCCAATATCTGTCCAAAATGAATACTTCAAGCAATATCAAGGTATTATTGCAGTAAGGAACCACAAGTAGAGGTATAAAAGTCTAAGACCAAATCACGATTTCTTCCTTTCTTAAAATATCACTTGGTAGTAACAAGCAACCAGATTAGATGTATTACCTCTCTCATATGTAGCAATGCATGACACAGGGACTTTAACAAGTTGATTTGTCCATCTAGCATGGAAGATAACCTATATCTGAAAGGTACTGTATGGCGACTAGCTTACTTGTGGAGACAAGGTGTGGGCACTGGGGATTTGATATCAAATTTTGCATTAAACAGGATTGGAGGAATGTGACAACCAACTCACCCCAGCCCCAAAAGACCCAAGAACAAGTCCCAAGGACGGGGAAAGTTTATCCCATTAAGCAACAGCTCTGACAAGTCTACCCACCTATTTCTCTAATACAGTCAATTGACCAGCACAAGAATACTTAGTTAGGAGAACAAATCAGATCAATCCCAAAGTGAACGGTAAAAACTGTTCCAATAATTTCTTTGAGATGTTACAAATCCGGTCCTCTAGAACAGTTCTTAAACAAGAATCACATACAGCGCATCTACAACACTCTAATTTGAATGCAGTGAACTACACAACCGTACAACTCGCTGAAGATATAAGGACAAGGATGCGGTGGTCTTTAGGGTAGTAATGTCAAAACGTTCCAATATCTAAGTTTTCTGTAAACTGAAAGGATGTCTAACCTACTTTTCATACAGAAAATTTCAAATTTATTAAATCAATAAAAAAAAATTGAGATATTTAATTTCTTGAATCATCTGTGATCTACATCAAACTCATCTCCAGCAGACCTTTTCATCTTCACCAACTTCCACCATTAATTCCTAGTCCTAAAAGTTTGACTCAGCCCAAAAGTCAGATCTTTGTATGAACGATATACATAACGATGATCATCACTGATACGGCAACGAGATCACAGCTAAAATCATCAAGAGTATTATAAGCCAAATCAACATTATACATGGTGATGAACAATTTGTTCAACAACCAAAATCTGTACAATAGCAGCAGTAGTAGGAGGCAATAAAAGCAAACAAACAAAAAAAAAAAATTCAAGAAAAAAAACACTGATACCTATTCAAGAATCAAGATTAATGAAAAGAAGACATTTGGTGATTAAAATTGGATTCTCTACATTAGCTCCTCTGGCAATAAGAGATCATTTAGAAACCGAAGCCAAAAACAGTATGTTGACGTAACTGACATGCAAAACCTGGTTTCTACTAACCAGCAACGAAAAATCATGTTAGGTGCGATCAGAAGACAAGGTAAAACTGGTGAAGAAGGCAAACCAGAAAAAAGAATGTAGAAAACTTCACAACTTCGTACAACAAAAGAAGGTACATAAATGCATAGCCGAACTACTTGAATAAAAATTGGCCCCAATCAAAAAGCACCCGGAAGAATGAAATGCCCAGCACCAATTCAGATATTCGTTTGAAAGCATCAAAATAGAACAAATTTCAAACTAAACACTTTAAAACGACAAGAAAATGCAAGCCCAAGTCGCAAGTGCTAAATCGAACAGAACAAAGAATAGTCAGGAGATCAATTTAGAAGGCTGCAAAATTCAGACCAAAAAACCAGTAAAGAAATCAAAGAATACTCAGTTAAGTAAGACATCATAAGATGACTATTCACAAGCCAACATCTAGCTGAGAACAAAGAATACCCAAAAAAAAAAAAAAAGTGTTAGATTCCCAGTTCTCAGAACAAATCAGCAATAAAAATTTCAAAAAAAAAAAGAAAAGAAAAATGGCATCGACGAACAGAGCTAGTAAGCACTAACAAAGAGAGAGCCCGGGAAACATTTTTAGAAATGACAAGCAATAATTGGGAGGAAAAATGAGAAAAATTGAATGGGATTAAGAGAATTACAGTTTTAGAATGTGGATTGAAGAGTAAATTTAGTAAGCATCGGATAGTCGTGAGTGGCAGTTCTTGGGGAAGGCGAGTAAGCACGTATTTGGCTTTTGCAATTCAAGCTTAGGGCTCCAGAGAGGAAAGCCGCACTCGCAATCTTCATCTACCATACTCGCCCCGAGACTCCTCCTGGGTCCACTCGCTTTAATCCCAACCACAACCCGACGGTCAAGCCCCGCTTCTTTCGGGTCCAAATAGATAACAGAAAGGTGACTCAGCTTATTTGTCAAATTTACTGTATAGCTAAGAGCGAAGGTTAAAAGTAGTTTAAAAACAACTTAAATTGTTTCAAGTAAACTATTAGATAAATTAAAAATTAAATGAAAATAGAACTCACTTCACAAATTTTTGAAGATTAATGTCTATTTATTCAGTTTTAAACTCATACTTCTGTCATTTAAAGAGAATTCTTCCAAACATGAAGAATTTATCATTATTAATTTCAATCATGCTTAATATTAAATGTAATTAAGATAATAACAAGGATTATGTGACAAATAATCATATAACTATCTTAATAACCAATATGCATAGATGGTTGTTTACTCTCACATTAAAAATTGTGTATTAACTACAAATGAGCTCAGTGAAAATTTATTATTATTGTACTTTTATAATAGTAACATCAATTTTTTGTACAATGAAGTAAATAATGGAAGATTTTAAAAAATAAAAAATATACACCAATACACGCACTTGGTGTCAAACCTAAAATTAAGAAGTTTTAGATAGTGTTTGCTTATAATTGAATTAAACACTTGTCAACTTCTTGACTTGTAAGCCTAACAAATCTTAACTTACCACTAAGTCAAAGGGAAGTTAACAATAAATAAGAGAAGAATTTGGGACACTTTAAAAGTAATTACTTAATGATATAAGAAATGATAGTTATATGTTGATGATCTAATACATATGGAGATTGAGGTTTAGGTTTTCTATGAAACAGTTATAATAAAAGATTTTCGTGGCATTTTTAACGACCAGCCACCATAGACTTTCGTCATCCTGGCATGACACAATGCACTCTCATTTGACTGAAAAACAACGTAGTTATAAGGAAAAATGGATTTTTCATTGTATGTTTATCACCTTGATAGTATTGGAACTGTCGTCCATTGCTTGCCCTTACCGCACGCCACAGCAAATCTTCAAGGGCTTGACATCATTCGCAATATCCACCGCCCTCCGTCCTAGCATTCATTGTTATGGATTGAGTTGACTTGGCAGCCAGGTGAATGAACATGGTGAAGAATTATCAACTGTCCTCTACAATACAGGTTGTCTTGCTAATTCAAAGTAGGACAACTCTTTCGGCCTTGCAGAATTCAGTAGACACAAGATTTTTTCACGTTCACCATGCAATTTCAATACCATTAGATGTATAGTTTTTCTACTTCATCTTGTAAATCTAAATGCATATAGGATTTTCTATTCTTTAGCTGTCATTCTTTGTAAACACATGGGAATCATCTTCTTCTTACAACGTCATGCATTCTAGTTTTCTTGCAAACAATTGAAGCAAACTTTATCCAGTAATCTCATGTCAATATCCACAAATTCACAATGTTCTTTTTAGCTAATACATCATATGGAAATTTTAGAAATAAAAGAGAATTGACTTGCAAAAGGTTAAGAAACGAATGAGGAATTTGTTGTATCTATCTTTTTTTTTTTTTTGTAAAAAGATAAATTATATTAATAAAAATAGAAATAAAAAATACAAAGACATATCCCAGTATTATAAAATTACCATACCTATAAAAAAAATAATTTAAAAACTTATAAATCTCACTTAAAATAACATTGTTTTAAAAAAATTATTTTTCTAAATAAAAAAAAAATCTCTCTCCTATTACTTTTTTTTAATTTTCCAAAAGAATAAAAATATCAGCTGTGTCTATCTTTCATCTTGTCAAACTATAAGAATTCGGTTTTACACTTACTATTTTGAAATAATGGCAAAGCATAGGCTCTAACTAGTCGCACTTAATAACTTACTGTAGAGGCACAGTTGGCTTGGGCCAAGCCTTCCATATCGTATGTGAGGCCGAGGTGTTTAAACAATCAAAAGCTGGTGTACTTCTAAATCTTGGGCCAAAATGTCACCCATATTTACCATTCTTTTGATGAGAGTAGGCGTGAATCCTACACATTCAGAGCATGAAACTACATGGACGATTTCGATTAAATACTATGTTGAAGAGACAGGAAAGGAGATTGAAAAAACAAAAGACAAAAGAGTTGTGATGATTTCGCATGAAACCTTGAGCACTCATTCATCGTGTTTGATGACCATGCGACATCGCATGCGCCGTTGTGCATTGTTATATAAATCCATTCACACGGGCTTCATCATTCTGCTTAGTTTAAGGCAAGGACTTGGTTCATGCATCGAACACAACCCTCCTCCGCTGTCTTCTGGCCAAAGTGAATTGAACCCAAGTTATTCCGTCCACTGTCATGTAGCAATCTAGGATGGATGCCTTGACAACTACAAAAACTAAGAAACGTCCATGGAAACTTGAGACGCCAACAGATTCAGCAGCAAGCAAACCCACTAAAATAACGCAGCGTTTGTTGGTTGGTAGAGGATATATTCGATAGGAAGCCATTCCAATTCTGAACCAGCAACGCCTCATAGATTATGACGGGAGTGCTAACTAAAGGAGTGTAGAACTATAAACTATGGAACCTTTTCAAGGATTTCCGGATTGATTGATGTTAAGTTGACGGGAAGAAAGAGGCAGTTTTTGACAGTTTCGATAACATAAACATCCATTATCTCCTTTATCTCAGGCCTGCAACAGTATAGACTGTTCACATGCTTCACCACCCTCTCTCTCTCTCTCTCGTTGCTTGTATTATAATAAATCAAATTCCAAACTAGGCACATGTCTACGCCGTCTCATTCTTGGCCCGATCTTACTCCACCTTGGGGTCTGGCTTATAAAATGTTAGGATTCATTAATACTAGGGTTTTAATGAAAGACCTTCTTATGATTAATTAGTCGAAGAGAATCATTTTTATAGATTCTAAATAATAAGAAAATTCATAAAATGATATGAACCTCTTAAAGTTGTTGTCTTTGTATTTATATCCTTATAGTTGTATTTAATTCATATGTAGATAATGCAAGTTATTGAATTTCTACTGCAAAGAAGTATTACAACAAACAAAATAACGTTATAAAAAATGAAGTAGTGGCTTCCTTCCCATAGAATGGCATGCCACTTAACCATATGCTGTCTCAATCAAATGTCCAAACTTGCACTGTTCAATTGTAGAGATGTTTCCTTTTCATGTTGAAGACAATGTAGAACTATTCGAGTTTGATCTCATTCAGTCTCTGTCTATTTTGAATAGCAAGCCCCATGCTGGCTGGTCCCCATCCTCCCCTATTTGTCTCAAGATAAGTTTTACTGAGGCTATAGAGCAGTAGCCACGTGCTAGCTGTGCCGTCTCATTTCAGCGTAGTCTCAGATCATTGCCGCCTAAGACCCATACACGTCTGGTTACCCAGAACGCCGTAAACGGATTTCTCCTACCCCTCAATCATTCAGAAGCAACTGTGGATAACATGACAATATTTTTCCCATGCTCCCGTATGAGGAAGTCTCAAAATGATCAAATATTGTGCAAAAATATTTTTAATGAAAAGAGAAAAATTTACCTCTTTTTGCATCTATTTTTAGGTAAGAATAGATTTTTAACACATGTAAAATTTTTGTATCTAGGAACTTGGAACTAATGTCTAAATGAGTATAAAGTCTAATCGAAAAGTTATTTAAAGATTATAACTTTAAATAGTATTTAAAAAGTATATATTTTTTATGTAAAACTTTTATCTTCAACATCTTTTTACAAACTAAACATACTTCCAAAAACTAATTTATAAGTTATATTTTCTCTTTTATATCTAAATATTATCTAAAGATTATATCTTTTTAATTTGAGACTTTTAATTTCAACAACACAAATAATAAACTAGCTTTGAAACTAAATTTTAAATATATTTATATTTAAACATTACCTAAAGACAATATATTTTCAATTGATTCAAAAATAGGTCAAAAACATTTCTAATTCTATTCAACCTCCTTGATCTCCTCCAAAGACTCCCCATTTTAATCTGTTCTTCCCTGTTGTCTTAACCCCAAAAAATTAATAACTGGTTCTTTGTTATGTAGCTCCACCATATGTCACGGGGTCGTCCACCGACACAAGACATCGAAATATAGGTCCGACATGGCTTCCTAGGCTCGACTGGTGGTCGGTTGCCTTGGAAAGTGGACTCCATCGAAGAGTCAAACGCTCCCTCGAAACAATAGCGCTAGCCCACGGCCTCCGAAACCAGTAGACACTGACTACCAAACATGAAAAGCCATTGTAATTTCTTGTGTGCTTCCGAAGAGGACGCCCTATTCACCCCTATGCACATGTTAGAGAGAGAATCAGAGTGACCGATCATGGCAAATACTGTTTTTCCTGAAACCCTCCTTGGGAAGACAGGTAAGTAAACATCCTACACAGTCAAAGGTGATTTCTGTAGACTCTTTAGATCTTTATAGAACCTAAAACCAAACATGTCGTCAATTTCTTGCAGCACAAAACCATGACAAGTATATTCTTTCTAGGGAAATGTATATTTTTTTCTGAATAAACTACACAAGTGTGTTTTAGTCTATGAAGAGTAGATTTTAAAGTCATAATTCCAGCTTCAATACATCCTTTAGACTATTTCAAAGCATTATTGTCTGTTTGTGTTTCTCCCCAGGACAACCAAAATGTTAAAGAATGCTTGGCATCATGCCTTCCTTCTTTTTCTATACATAGGAACATGTATAGACGTAAAATAATCCATAGAATACAACCATCATGTACGAGTATCATATGCAACATATTATATGTCAGACATGCAGAGATTAGGTGGTTGTTCTCTTCCCAACAAATTTTCCCTATGAATCAAGGACGTTTGGGCTTGAACGCTTTAACATATGAAACTCTTCAATTGTATTATATGTTTCATGACAGTCTTTTCAAACTCATTCATTGTCGGAGGCTTCCAAATTCTTAGATGAGCTTATAACCTCTAAACCTTTGTTTTCAAACTCACTGGATATACTAAAGGATTATAAATGCACCACAAGTGGTCCTTCCTAAAACCTCCACCGCTGTGTATGACAGATTGGGTGAGAAAAGGCAAGGATTAGAGGCAATTCATGCATAAAATAGTGCAAATAACAGCAGCCACTTGTGTTACTCGAATGACTGCATAACTGTTTTCCACCATGAGGAAGTGGAAAGTAAATGGATTGTCAGAGGTTTACTGAAGCCGAACAGTCAAACCAATAATAAGGTACGAACACCGATAGGTTAAGCAATCTGACAAAGCGGGAAAGAAAAAAGAGTGGTGATAAAGGACAACAATAAAACAAGAACTTGGATATAGTTTAAACTGTCATAAAGCTCTCATATAGATATTTCAGAACAGTGGATTCAATGCTTGATCCCAAATCTCACAATGCCATGTCAGATTTCCCAGGAAAGCATAGTTTGGTGCAAAAATAAATGGGCAGAAGCCTAAAGAGTCAGATTTCCCAGAAAAGCAGAGATGGATGCAGAAATAAATAGGCGAAAACCTTGAAAGTTCCTGCCCAGGAGCGTTTTAAAAGGAACAATACGACGAAGGAGTTGGTGTCTGCAAGTGAATGTCTCTGGCGGAAGCACGGCAGGGTGTCTCAGACGCTGAGACGGATCCCGTTCAATCAGTGTCATAAGGCCGCAGGAATGCCCATGTGCTTCGTGACCACGCTGTCTCTTTTTCCTTGCATATTGCACAGTCCTGGCCATCACGTGACTCTTCAGCCAAGCTACCTACGAAGTATCTCGCACACAGGATCCCGCCGATTGACTTTTTTCCATCTGTCTTCTTCCAACGCTACAAATCTTGTTTTCCTGATATGTGGATCCTCATCATCCTCGTCAAAAGAATGGCTTGTCATAAGCCATGACCCAAATTCTTTCTAAAAGAAAAAAAAAAACATATTCTTAATATTAGAACAAAACTTTAGGTTCATCTTTTTAAGCCATCAATCTATCAAGGTTATAAATATCTAATTCAATTGAAATGTATATAAATTTACATTAATAAAATAAAGTATCAAACCTTTACTCAAAATGATATGTAAGTTGATTGAGATTTATGCAAGAAGTATTCTCAATGAGAAATATTTTCCACGTCCAAATAATTAAAAACCTACTTGTAAAGCACCTACAATAGTATTCTCATATCGTTATTGATTCCAACATTTGAAGATGAAAGACTTGATAAACAAAGGAGATGGAAAATGAAATTTAGAATTGAATATTGTAGTCAAAATTAGTGACTAAGATAAGCTGTTGAAGAGGAATGCAACATTTTCAATCCAATAGGAATAAACATACTTTAGAATTGATAATTAATGATATATGCTATTTTTCAATTATATATTAGAATACTAGAGAGTCCAGAGACGTTATCTTATAATAAGGTGTGACGTACCTAAGAAATTCCTGACCAAGTCAATTATTCCTTTTTGATTATTGTGTAGAAAACGTGGTCTCATGTGCCCATCCACATGCCTCGCTGAGTTGACCGTTGAGGGGTGAGCCACGACCCGTGAAGGCCAATCAAATCTGTCCATTGTCAATATAGTTGTGAATACTCTGACCGCCATCTCAGAAGCGCCACCGCCATTAATCATGGCCTTTCTTTCTTCCTACTGCCGATCGTACCCTCGCTCTTTGCCCGGAGTTTCAGTCTGTAATTCTGGCAACCTGAGGGCACAGAATATTTAATAATTTCTGTATTACTCATTTTTTATAGTCAGCTGTATTTTTTAATAATTAAAAAGTCCAAAATGTTTAATTTAAAAAATAACTTTCAACTTAGAATTTTTATTTTGTACATATTTTAGAGTTTTTCAAGCCTATTTTCCGGCAGGTCTTAGTTTGACCAACGTCCCATCAAATCTTAGGCATGCTAGACGAACATTTTAGTCTGTCGAACATTTTAGTCTGTCGTCGTAGTGAGTGGGAATCTTTTTAAAATTGGCAAACAAATATAAAATTTGGGACAAGCAGCATCACTTTTACATCTTTTTTAAATCCAGTGCCTGCATTTTTTGAATGAGATCAATACCCTTTTAATACCTTCTTGGAACTGATGATGCAGGTAATTAGGAATAACTAACAGATTTGACTAAAGTGAAAAGTTCCATTCAGTTGAAAAAGCGCTACCTTAACTTTGATACTAATTTTTTTTCTTGGAAGTAGCACCCACCTTCATGTTCTTCACACTGTAAATACACAATCGTAAGAATACATGAAGTTTAAACACAATAAATTTCAAAAAAATTAGATCAATATAATATCTTACCAAAATTCTCTTATCACTTAGAGACCATAAAAAGACTCTCAAATAACAAGTTAGCCCTTAAGGTATTTCTATTAACCAAATTATTTTACCAAAAAACAATCTTTTATGTTTGTACAAGATGAGATGAATTTGGTTAGCCAATCTTTTTCTGTTCACGTGCATGACGCAATGGAGTCTTGGAAAAAGAAAAGAAAAATGAAGCTTCGAGCACTCTACTAGCTTCTGAAAAGAAAAATGCTGATGTGAAAAGCTAAATATTCAAATCACTCTCCTCTCCTTCTCTCCTTCTCTCCTTCTCTGCTCTCCTTCTCTCCTTCTCTATATATATCCGGACAAGGTAAAGCTTTACCAAATCTCTGGTTGCTACACCCACTCGTTTTCACAGCCTCACACTGCCACTTCTAGAGAGAGAGAAAGAGAGAGGTAGGAACGGAATAATGTGGCTTCTCTGGTGGCCAAAGAACCCTTCCACCGCCAAGAGTGGTGGTGAAGCTGGTGGCGCCACGGCCTCCGCCTCCACCTCCACCTCCACCTCCACTACCCCCACCGCTGTGTCAACCTCTTGTCTAGCACGCAATGCCTCGTCATCAGACTGCTGTTGTCTTACCAAACTGGTGAGGAAACTGAAGAGGCAAAGAAGAACTCTGAGTGCCGCCAGTCGACAGAGTTCATTCCAGTGCCGGTATGATCCATTGAGCTACTCTCTCAACTTCGATACCACCGGAAATGGGAGCATTCTGGACGAAGATTACCATCAGTTCTACTCCTTCTCTTCCAGGTTTGTGGGTAACCAGAGAACCTCCTGTCCAAGACTAGTGTCCACCACTTCAAACTAGAAACCGACTGTAAAGTAACCAACCCATGTTTTGATTTTCTTTTCTCCTGCTGTTTGGGAGAATATTTCTCTTGTCTTTTAGTTGGATGAAATGAGAATGTATACAGTTAAAAGTCTTCCACTTCTTCCTGCTTTTAGATTTTGTGTACTTGTACTTTTCCCATGGTTCGCTGGGTTCATGGCCGTAGATCTTAAGAAACAGAACAGCAGAAGAGAAAAGGTAGTCAAACTATGGACGTTAAAGAGGATCTAGATATGGGATATGGTTTTTTTTTTCTATTCTATACGCTTGTGCACAGAACTGGATTAAACCCAGCTTGTGGATCATCTCTTTGGTCCAAACACGGCTGAACATAGCTGGTGAGCAGGTGAGCCTGTCCCAGTAAGCTACTGAGAGTGATTGAGGAATTTTCTATTGCAAGAAGATGGCAGCCATGTGCAAGAGTGCTGCCATCTCCAAGAAAATTATGTATATCACTACTTGTACAATTTCCGGGGACATAATGCCGTGATCAGTGGAAGCCAAATCTATGTTAAAGGGATTACAGCTTTTCTTCTGAAGACGATGAAAAAAAGTGCCCAAAAAGAAGAGAGATAATCCCCATCGAAGGTATTGCTCTCAGATCTAGTTTCGACATAACAAAAAAGAGTTAGGGAAAAAAAGAAAACAAATATGAAATGTTTTAAGCCACTTAACCCCACTAACTCAAATCTAATGTATGTGTCTGTCTGTCATACCTCACACATTTATTTATTTTGTACGATCGTGATGAACAAGTAATATCACTGATAAAATTAAAAGAGATGAGACCCCATCAGCACTGATGGCAGAAACCCAACATCATAATTGATCCCAATATGTAAAGCCAGAATAAACTCGAACATTGTTTTATTAGCTGTAAGAAGTAGATGCAAAAACCTGTAAACAATAGCTTTTTTGTGTGCCATACCAATGATCCTCCTCCCAAAAGCTAGTCCGTATTTGGTTGAGTAACTAAACATGCTCTTCCTTTTATTACTTTTAATCTGAGGGGGCCACATAAGGAAGGAGAGAGAGAGAGAGAGAGAGAGAGAGAGCAGCAGCAGCAGCAGCAACAGAGTCATGAAGTTGAGAGATTTGTAAACAGAGCAATGTAGAACGGCACATGGATTGACGGATTGCATACTTGGAAATCCAAATTCCTTTAAAGAAATAAACAATGAACTTGTGCCCCGGCAATTTGAAGACAAACTTCTCCACTAAATGGGGCCTAATATTTCTCTTTTTGATTAGCAAGAAGAGTTCTATTGAGAATCACCAATCAAGCGATCTCCTGCTCTTCAATTTACATTGGCACCAACTGATTTTTCAACTAGACACAGCTTTTTTACATTTGCAGATGGACAAAATGCTCAAATATCTTCAAATGCATATCCACAAGGGAGTGACAGTAAGAGTTTTGCATTATTGCTTCTTTAGGACCCGAAGCTTGCTCATTCTGACCTCTACTTCCTTCACGGCAATGGCTAGCCGCACCAGGTAGCCTTTCAACCTTTTGGCTGCTCACTGTTCAGAGCTCTGTTCGAGCAAGAAACAAGTGTAGAACCGTCTTGTCAGCTTGATCGCCGGATTTTTCACAAGTCCGGCACCAGCCCTTTGGTTGAATCAACCCACAGGTCCAACACCATAAATGTTAGATGATAATCTCATCGGTCATAGATGAGAAGGGAGGACAAGGCTCAAGGATTGGGGTGAATTAAGCAATACCAACAAGCAAGCAACACTATACTTCATTTTCTCTTACAGAAACTTTACACGTGGTATCCTAATAAACCTGTATGTGCTAGGTCATCACTCACTTCGTCATGCCTACAAAAATTTGAGCACATTGCTGAAGAGCCTGAAACTTTAGTAGGATGAAAGAATACCTATGTTCAATTTTTCTCAAGTCATAGCTATGATTCATGTTCACTCACAGGATGGTCCGACACAGTGCCCTCAGAAGATACATCCTCCATATCAGGCCGAGCAGGATCTGATTGAGTTTTACTGGAATCTCCACTTTCAGGATGGTCTACTTTCTCCCCCGAACACGAGCCCCACACATTTAAAGGAGAGCTCAGCTTGGCCTTCTTTTTTCCAAATGCATCTAGCGGCTCTGGCAATCCCACTCGATCAAAAGCTTTTGACACTAAGAGTTTGCTTTCAATAAAACTAGAGCTTGTCATGCCAGAAACCGATGCCATATGTGGGCCTGGAGCAACACATGATGCTACCAACTGAAGCACCTCAGGGGACGGGGACAATCCCATGCTTTTCTTTTTGTGCAGCTGTAAATGTTCCAAGGAGGAAGATGGGTTCATCATATTTAAACCGAGAGGAGGCAAGTTCAGGTCAGACTCTATCTGTTGAGGCCCAGAAGTTCCAAGGGTTGACTGTGGATGTGGTGGAAGTGCTGCGGTCAATGGACTTGAGCTCGGAGTAGCAATTTCGACTTGGAGGTCTCGTTGAAAATTTTGACTGCTTCCAGCAATGTCTGGTGGGACCCAGCTGGAAAAATGTGACCTCCGTTTCTTTTTCTTCTTTAGAGTCCGTCTTGGATCCTTCGGTACCAAAGGAGGTGGACCTGGGATCTCAAATGGAGGGATGGTTGGCTTGTCTTCTCCATATAGCAATCGAACTGAATGTGCAATTGCTGCCACAGTTGGTGGCAGGTCGGGATCTGGGGGTTTTACGGGAGCACTAACAGCTTCACGCAGCCAATGGGGTAGCTTGTCCTTTGAAGAACTACTACCAGCTGCTTCTCCCTTTATATGTGAAAAACTCAGCCCTTTACTGGGATCAAGTGGCAATACTGAATTGACAGATTCAGAACCTCCAACATTGTGATGAGTTTCACATAAAATATTTAGCGATCTATCCAGGAGACTAGGCAACTTCCCATACTTATTGGCTACCTTTTCATCCTCCTTCCTTGGTATGTCAAATCCACTTGAGCAATTCAAGCCTAAAGATCCCAAGCAACCGGTTCCCAAAGAATTGAGCATAAATGGCTTGTCAATGGGAATATTTGAAGAAGATCCAGGCCGCTCACAAGGTCCAGCAGAAGACTCCCCAGGAAGGCTTGCCCGATATTTCTCATGATTCCAAGAAGGAATAGGTACAAAATGCTCATTTTGGAGACTAAGTCGATCAGATGTTTCAAAATGTGGCAGGCCAGATGCAAGATCACCAAAACCCAATTTCATGTCTGTCAGGTGACCCTGAAATTTTGGGGGCGTAGCAAGTCTACTTCCTTGCAAAGCCCGGGCCATCATGCCATCAGATATGCCTGGAAACAATGAAGATTTAGTAGACTTTGTTGGCTTGGCAGATTTTGGAATTGGAAAAGCTAACCCATCGACGAGCTTGAGTTGTTCCTCCTCCCATCTCACCGACAAATCTTCTGTAGTTTTATACTTGGAAAACTTTAACCTGGGGTCTCTAAGCATGGCCTCCCAATTTCCCCGTCCATGTCTGCGAACTCCAATCCACAGGAAGTCAAGTTCATCTTCTGACCAGCTTTCATTTTTTGATTTTTTTCTAAACATGTTACCAGATCCAGAACCAGTCCTCATCATTATGTTTTCTAGCACCTTCCTATGGTTTTCAGGAAATGTGGAAAATGGAGTTGGCATCTGTCCCAGATCCAAAGTGGATGGCACAACCTCCCTCTCTAGTTGATTATATCTTCCTGCATCCTGTGGTGGGAATTTCAAGTTAGGCAGCAATGATATGGTCGGGAGCTCTTGTGTAAATCCATTTACAGCTTCAGCTCTGCTACCTAATGACAAGCTAGGTAAGAAGTCAAGATGTGGAGGTGGCATAGTCTTTCCTGAAAGTGGGAACCTATGCAACATCTTTTCATCGAGCGGTAAGTTTGGCAATCCCATCTTTTCTTGAAAATTAGGGAAAGTATAACCACAACTTCCCAAACGTTCAGAAGCTTTTCCTTGGACAGCCCGAGGGCACTGCAAACAGAAAATGCATAGAAGTTGTGAACAAATATAAAGCTGATAACTGCATAACAATCACAAATACACACAAACACACAGAGAGAGAGAGAGAGAGAGAGCATACAGGAACATATTGGGCACAGTTATCTGGGATGCCGTTCTTAAACTGCTGTTGTAAAAGTTCTGCAGATGCATCCGGTTTTTTGGCCTTGTCTGAGGTAGAGTCCTGATTTCTCAAATCTGTCTCAATTGTAGTCCCAGAGCAAGGGGCTAGACTGAAGGGAAACTCTGGTCCAGTTCCTGGCTTGATTGGTCTGCCATTTGATCTTGACAAGCTCCGATATGATGACTCTGCTTGACTGGCACTGAGTCCCAGAACTGGTAACAAGTTAGTGGTGGGCACTGTGTTTGTGTAATTCACGCTTTGAACATGGTGACTTGGAAGGAACATATCGGGAGAGGGTTGAAAATGAGGATTAACAGGAAAATCTAGATGACTCATTTTGTACTTAGGTATTCTGCCGAGGCTTAACGCTGGGGGAGAGTCAGTCTTGCCCTTTGAAGCATCTTCTGGTTGAATGGCTTTGTCATCTTCCAAGTCTATAACTGAAATCTTCTCTCTGATAGGTTTTTGTGATTCAGTTGCATCTCCTTCTTTGGGATTGGTGGAAGGATGTTGAGGGAGTGAGTCAAGCCCAGACAGTCCCTCAGCAGGAGAAGCTTCTTCAACAGCATTCCTTTGAGCAAGCCGCTCTTTTTGTCTAGCGCGGAGTCTAGCACTGCTCAACGAAATTAGAGGGCTGAGTTGCAGAATCCATTGAGTCTAAGATATTTAAAAGTACTTGGCTGATCCAGTTAAGTGTTAAAAAATTGATCTAATAATGAATAATACAACAATTGAAAGTAGCAATAAATACCACAACCATAAAAATAAAAATATAAAGCCCTTACTTCACATAATTGTAAAATTGTTCTAATAATCCCATAATGAGAGACCGCCACCAACCCGCCCAAAGCACCCAAAAAAAAAAGCCACAGATTTGCCCCTGAAATTTCTTGAATTTTTATTTTCTCCTGAAAAATGTGTAATGTAATCGACTGCTTTATGCGAGTCATAGTTATTGGTAAAATTTTTAAGCTCAAGTTTCCCATGTATTGGCAGTTTATCCGAAACCAATCACAGTATAAAAGAAGTTTAACTTACAACTTTGTTTTAAGAGCCCGTCCTGCTGGTGTATACTCCCGCTCACGCTCTGGTTCTGGCTCTCTTTCCTCTTCACCACCACTCTGCTTTAACGAACTACCAATTAGCGCAAAAAATAAGCAGGAAACAGATGCAGGTACTCACATATATTTCTAAATTCTCACAAAATCATTGAGAAGAACACAAAATTCGAGCCCAGAGGTTAAGGTACTGTTTTCTGAGGATGAAACTACTTTGCACCTACCACTCAAGTAATCTGATTCAATTAACAAAATTACAAAAAATGCAATTCAAAAAATAAAAATACAAATGCAAGTGGAGGTTGGGGAACGACACAATTGCCACAGGTTCATCAGTGAATATGCCTCTCAATAGTACTGAACGCAAAAGAGAAACAAGCCAACAAACAAGTTGAATATATTTTTGTTGCCGAATGAATCCCAATGTCTTTCCAGAACATTGGTCAATCAAGCTCCAAAAACAACACTCACAAATTCCTTTAATGGCCCACAATAAGGAGCTTGAGGAATATGTATACTATAAGGTGCTTGTCATAAGTTTATAACTTAAGAATACAAGAAAGTTACCCGCAATTTTCTTTTTGGTATTTGGCTTTTTGGCAGCATATGATAATATTAAAAAGCATTCCTTATCATTTAGAAGATGATACAGATCAATGTCTTCTTTTTTTACCAAGACCTTTAACATTTCTGTAGGAACTAGAATTTTACTTGCTGTACTCCTTTTCAATTTCCATTGAATAGATTTATGTGTTTCCACATCATCTTTGGGACCAAAAAAATGGACAACTTAATTTTCTTTTCTTATTGAAAATTTTTTGTCATTCATCACATCAAAAAAGATGGCAACAGCAATGTCACTACTAATCAATTTATTTATGAATTCCATAGAAACAAAAATAGAAACATATGTCCTAAGAAAAGAAACATGCTATACTCTTATCTAACGGGGAACGATTCATCATGTGGAAAAGATCACTCATGTCCAACATGAAAACCCAAAGTACCTTCAAAACCTTTTCTCACATTACTTTCTTTTACAACAAACAATGAGCAACATTCAAATCCCACATAAATCACACAGAATGTAAATCAGACAGTAAAGAAAAGGAAGAGAAGAAATGCAGCCATATCCACTCGTCAAAAATAAAGCAACCTAAAAAGGAGTGCGTGGAAAATAGCCACTAGAACTGTAGTCACTGACAAGAATCCTTCAAAGAATCTGGGAGTGTCATAAGCCACGGTATTAAAGTGTACACCTCCATCTAATACACCTCTAATTCCATTTTTAGACAACCATTTCTTTGTTTATATGAGACAAGAATATGACTAATATGGAAAGGGCAAAAGAATAATACTCAAATTTAAAAAGAAAACGTAGATTGGCATGTGCACACACACAAAATTTACAAAATGAGAATGAAATTAAAGCAGGAAAAAAGAAAAATCCTCGCTCTTGTGCCTAACAGAGATAAAAACTACAGCTTGCAGACTACATCAGTGGAATATAAATCACCCTAATTTATTAAAATAGCATCACATCATTTGGACAACCACAACATATTAGTAAATAAAAAGATAGTGATTTGCAATTTCCAAGTTTAAAAACAAAAAACCTTCATTGTATGACACTTGGGTCACCATAAATTCAAAAAGAAAAGAGGGCTATATGTCAATTAAAACCCTTTAAAATTATTCAAATGCAATTTTCCCAAGGCTTAGGGGAAGTTGCAGCAAAACATATACAATGGTCAAACAGAAAAAGGAAACGGGGGTTAGCTAGTGTAGTCTCAACCAGCCAACAAGCAGGAAAGAATCAATTATTAAGGATGACATCCCATTATAAAACCTTAAAAAGAACAAGTAATACTTGCAGTTATCAGAAGCAATCTTTGTAATTCTAGTCAACTCTTCATCAAAAGTGTCTTTGAAAGCATACGATATCAATTAGACATGGAAGCCCAAAATCCTTATCCAAAAGCAAATAAAAGTACCTCACTCAAGGTTTCACTAGGGTGTGGAGCATAAGCTTCCCTGTAAGAAACGGCTTTTCGCTGGCGCTTCCCACGACCAAGAGATGCTTCCTCTTCTACTTGGTATTGCTCCCATCTACAAGCATATAAGAACAAAGGATGGAATTCAAGATAAAAGCTTTGAATCTTCTAGTTACCATTTGCAAATTCAACATTTTCCAAGCACAGAAGCCAAGTAGGAAATGAATTAGTATTTAACAGCACACTATTCATTTGAGAAAAATTTTCTGCTATATGCACTATGCAGCTTTAGAAGCTTCTCTGCTTTATAGTATCACCAATTTCTTCATAAATAAATATATCTATTTATTATCTTGTGATTTCCTTTTTCCACTTAAAAAGGGAACAGGTTCATCTACTGTATCCACTTTAAGGATCAAATGTGGACTACCTCTCCTCACCAAATATCAGATAAAATCGCAGTATCACAATTTAAGGCTCCAAACAGACCAAGACATTCATGAATAACTTGGCTCAACCCAGTTCAAACTTGTTTACTTAATATCAACCAAGCTCCGGCCAAATATTCAAGCTGATTCACACACAAGTTAAGCTCAAACACTTCCCTTTTCAGCTCAAGTGGAATCATGAACAAGATGGCACATTAGAACTTTAATTGCAGTTCAGGAAAGACAAGGAAATGATAATGGCCAAGAAAAGTAATGAGTAAGAATATTCACATCTATCCAAAATAACCTTGCAAGAACGCACTAGGAGACATTTGTTAACGATCATGAAAACAGGAGTTGATTAGATGCTTTCTGCTCAAGCTCTATTGTGGAAGCAACTGGATCTTTCAAACAATCGCAAATAAAGGCAGGCAAGCCGAAAAGAAGGTGCTCACTTATAGACTCAGCCAAGCTCGAAAAGAACCTAGAAACTTGAAATAAGTGAGAATGGAGCTTGAACATCGACTGACTTCAACAAGCCTATCCTGAACACTCCAATACTCACTTTGGCTCAATTTGTTAGGTGGACTACCTCAAAAGTTTCGGAATCTGACAAAGAATTCTCTATGCACCTCACCATATAGGGATGGCCGATGTATGGGTTTAACATGTTACCCATACTGACCGAAACATAATTATGGACTTGGGATTGACTAAATGGGCAACTAACAAGGGTTAGGCTTAAAGTTCAAAACCAAAACGATTTCAGGAGGGACACCCTCCTTAACACCCCATTCCCTGATTTTTCTTTACTTAGTCCCAGAATTTGAGAAGATTTGAATTTAGACCTTCAGCCACAACCCCTCCGTTTCTCAATATGCTTGACAAACTTTCTTTTAGAGGTGTATTTGTACAGTACATTCAACTACATATTCCAATTATACTAAGTTTTGAATATCAAGTCTTGTTTAAACTTACTTAAAATCACTTTTCTAATCAAACCTATCATTGTTCTGGAAACAATGCAGCAACCTCAAAAGCAGACAGGACATCTTAATATGTCACGTGCTACCAGTAGTACAGTGATGTTAGAAACTACAGAACTAACAAATAACAGAAGAACTCCTTACCTCACACGTAAAAGTCTATCCCATTCATTTTCTTCTGCAACAGCGGCCACATTATCCTCTTTCTTTTCAGAATTCTGTGCAGAGGCATCATCAGTAATGATGGCAGGAGATTCAGCAGCCCCCTGTTCTTCTGTTGGTTCATCATTCCATTCAAGTGCCTGGTTGAAAGAAGAATCAGAAATATGGTCTTTACAGATCACAATGGAAGGTCCACATTCCTTGTATTACTTGTCACTATAGCCCCTACGGCTATGATAAATATTTTATAAAATGATCTGCACACAGAGAGAGAGGGGAAGAGAGAAAGTGGTAGGTAGGCACTAAAAGACATATTTCAAAATTGTCCCACGAAACAAATGCATTTCTCCCAGAACTCAAAGAGGTTTTAAGTCAATTAAACATCAATATATTATGGTTCCAACTAACACCTGATGCAAGATGTTAACATCCAAAAAGAAGAACAATTACTTGGATGTAACACAGGTTGTTCACCTTTACTGAACCAAGCATATCAGTCTCCAAATCCAAGAGAGAAAGTGGTAGGTAGGCACTAAAAGACATATTTCAAAATTGTCCCACGAAACAAATGCATTTCTCCCAGAACTCACAGAGGTTTTAAGTCAATTAAACATCAATATATTATGGTTCCAACTAACACCTGATGCAAGATGTTAACATCCAAAAAGAAGAACAATTACTTGGATGTAAGACAGGTTGTTCACCTTTACTGAACCAAGCATATCAGTCTCCAAATCCCCTTCAGCATTATCGGTTGATCCAGACTGAAGGTTTGAACGGTCAAGCAATTTCAGAATAGCACTTTCATCCCAAACAATCCTACTGCTGCTCTCTGTACATTTGTCCTTGTAAACATCCCCAAGACTTCCCGCCCTCTTCCTCTGCTTATTGTCCATATCCAATACTGCCTCATCTTTATTATTATTTTCACCCACATCTTTCCCATTTGTACTTGGAGAATCATTAAAAAGCTCTTCCGTTCCCCATTTCAGAATATCTTCCACTTCTTTCTGAGATCCAGACTTATTCACAAAAAGCTGATCAAGCATCAATTTCTTCTTTGCAAGCTGCAAGATGCGTTCTTCAACACTGGCACGTACTACAAGTCGATATACTAAAAGTCTATTTGACTGCCCAATTCGGTGTGCACGATTCATAGCTTGGATATCAGCATGTGGATTGAAGTCAGAATCATAAATAATGACAGTGTCAGCAGTTGCCAAATTGATCCCAAGGCCACAAGAACGTGTTGATAACAAGAAGACAAACCGACTTTTATCTTGGTTAAAGCGTGCAATTGCTGTTTGACGATCAGCCACTGAAACAGAGCCATCCACTCTCTCGTATGTTTTAGGCCCAAATTCTATAGTCAGATAATCTTCCAGGATATCAAGAAGCTTGGTCATCTGAGAGAAAATAAGAACTCGATGACTTTCCTTGTATAGAATCTTAAGCATCGAATGCAATAAAGTCAACTTGGCCGAGGCTTTGATCCTCATTTCATGAAGGAATTCTACCGACCCAGTCTCAGGTTCAGTACCAGGTATGAGATATGGATGATTGCAAACTTTTCTTAACTGCATCACAATATTTAGCATTGATTGCTGGGCAACCCCTTTCCCAATATTCCGCAATATCTGATAATTCTTTGTCAGCATTGCACGATAGTATTCTGCTTGGATTGATGACAACTCAACAGGAACCATTCGTTCAGTCTTAGGAGGAATATTTTGCATCGCATCTTTCTTAAGTCTTCGAAGCATATGTGGAGCTACAAGTTTCTTTAATTCTTCCACTTTTTCCGCAGTTGTAAGATCATTAAAATTCTCTTCAAATGAAGATAGAGATGGAAACGAAGCTGGCTGCAAGAAGTTAAGCAAGTTATACATCTCACCAATATTGTTCTGAAGAGGCGTGCCAGTCAACAGTACACGATGCTGGAAGGAGAACGTATTGAGCAAGCTGAAAAGCTTACTTCCAGAATTCTTCAAACGGTGGCCCTCGTCAACCACAAGAACTTCCCAAGGAACTCCACGCAGATGAGAGGAATCAGCAAGAACCATTTCATATGTAGTGAGAAGAACATTAAATTTATAGGCAGCAGTTTTCCTATTAGATTCACCTGAATCGCTAGCATGCCACTCATATTGGCGAATCACAGCTCTTGCTTTTGCACACCCATGATACTCCACAACATTCAAGTTTGGAGCCCATAATGAAAATTCTGCGAGCCAGTTAGGCATCGTGGAAAGTGGAACCAACACTAAACAAGGCAGTGTAGCTTTAAACTCAAAATAAAGTGACGAAAGAAATGCACAAGCAGATACTGTCTTTCCAAGCCCCATTTCATCAGCAAGTATGACATTTTTGGACTTATGCCAGCATTTCCGCAACCAATTGAGTGCTTCAAGCTGATGGGGAAATAATGAACCTCCTTTTAGTTCCTTCGGTTGCTCTGTCAGATTAACTATCTCAGTTTGTGGGCAATCACGCTTCCCTCTAGGTAAAGCATCCTTCGAAGAATCTTTTTCCAATGTTTGGCGTTCAAATTGATTAAACAGATCAATCAGCTGCAAAGATTTTTGAAGCACAGGTTCATCTAATCTTTCCCAGGTGCACTCATCATAAGGGAGACCAGTCCATTTTACAAAAGCATCACCTCTACCATCTTTGAAATTACGGAGAGCAATCACCCGCTGAGGCTGCTTCCAACGTTCCTCACAGATATCTATTACAGTTGTCCCATATTTTGCCTTGTAATTTTCTAGCTTTCGCTTTGCTAGAGCTTTTAGCTCAGATTCAGAGATCCAACTATTATGAATATGAGACCTCCCTACCCACTTAACCAAAAACTCATAAGATGCGCTCTCCCCATCAACACGTGCAGAGACAGCCAGGGTGGGCTCCAGAATTTTGTTTTGTGCAGAGCTTTTCAGTCCTGTTTCTATATCCACTTCTTTACCATCCTTGACTTCATTAGAGACATCAACTTCCCCAGTCTTTGAAACATCATTATCATGACATCTCAAACTAACATCAGTATTCTCCTCCGTAGACACCTTTTCACTTGCTTTTTCCAAATCATCTGCACTTACGGCAGATTCATCTCGATCTTTACCATTTATGGCACTAGAATCTAAATCCTTCATGTCCTTTTGAAAAAAATCAATGGTGGTTCCTTTCTTACATTCTCTGCTCGCAGATCTTCTGTATACATTAATCTTATCCACTTTCAATTCATTTTTTGTGCAATTCTCACTGTTCTGACAACCCTCAGTAAGATTCTCAGCAGCTGCTACATCTAAATCAGCATCAGAAGCAGAATATTCCTCTGACAATCTGTTTTGGTTCTCTGGAATTACTAATTCATCAGAACGTAGATCATCTGCAATGGTTGCAGACAAGTGATGTGAAGATCGCATGAAATTACCTTGATGTCGACATCCCAGAACCCGATCAACCTTAATGCAGACATAAGAAATACAAGAAGACATCATGTTATGACAGTCAAACATGCAAAAGAAACGAATTTTATGCCGAAGGGATTCATTTACCTGCAGAGGTTCAGCAAGGACACTTTCTTCACAGCTTACAGTTTTATTGACATGACCAGTTTTGTTTAACTCCTGGGATAAGTTTGTTGCTTCCTGAGGAAGTTTCTGCATCGAAGTAAGCATATAGTTTAATAATATTCAACACAAACATAACATAAATATAGCAGTGGAAAACAAAAATGATCGCATGCTTACTGAAGAGACCAATAAGACAACAAAAATAATGAAAATCACCAAAGATTACCAAGAGGTCAAAGATGATAAAAGATATTTAAATTATTCTCTTTTTTCCTAAAAAGAAAAGAACAAGAAAGTCCTCAATCGCAAATTACAGAACCATTTATACATATGATCACAATATTGTCTCAAGTTTGATATAAAATATGGGAGAGAGTAGGGAAAACAAGCAAAGGGTAACCAGTGCGGCAGAAAAAGGTACTTGAGCAATGATCAATCCAGTCACAGAACTACATAATCTTAACATAACACAATATAACTCATTGTTGAGCTGTAGGTTTTGTATTCTACCTCACATGCAGAGTTACAAAGATACAGACGACTTCTCAATATGCAAGTAAGAAATGAGTTCCACAAATGGAGGCCTTTAGGACCACAAAGTCTCAGCAGGAAAATCTCAGATCTTAGAGATCAAATAGATGGGGTTAAGAGAATATCAAATATTGGAGATGTTGGAGATATTGGAGATAAGTCAAACAAATTCTTATTAGCCCTCCATTTCAACAATCAGAGAATCAGGGGAAAAGTTATTTATTCCAAGTCCATGGCTTGTGAGAGCACCTAATATTTTTCCTATAAATATGCAGATGGACTCATGAACTACTACAAAATGTGTCCTTTCTGTTCTTCATGCATAAGGATTCCCTCCAACTCTTGAAGGAAGATGCAAGCAACATCAATAAGTATCCTACTTGTGCAACATAAACCTCTTTGACAATGCATGTTTACCCAAGATATGACATTCAAAATTAAGTTAAGAGAAGGGAGGAAACAATAAACAGACATATATACATATACATATACACGTGCGTGGGTGTCTGTGTGTGTATACACATATATGCATGTACAGAGAGAGCAAGTCCACTCAGTACTAAGATTCTGTCACACAATATCTAATAGAGTATTGAGCAACTACTATTTTCATTCTACATTCTTTCAAAGTTTTAAAGGTGAATCTCTACATAACATATTTCTGGAAAGGCAAAGATAAACGGAAGTACACATATATATAGATGCAAACACAAATAGATGATACCTCATCTCTGGTCTGCACATCTAAAATCTTCATTCCAAGATTTTCCTTTGACAATACTGTTGAAAACCCATTGTCAATGGACTTAAGTCTCTGACTTGATTTACTAGTTCCAGGGCTTGCAGTATTTGCCCTAGATGCACGTTTCTTACAAGTAGAAACTCCAAATTTTCCCTTATCAGTCCTACGCTTCTTTTCACTCTTATCATCCTTGACTTTCTGCTTCCTTTTTCTGTGCTCCATTGTGACAGCACTGATAGCAAGCACGAGTGTTTTGACAGGAGCTACATTGTTACTAAATGAGTCAGGCTTCACAGGAGCTCCATCTGCTGCCTCAGAGCTTGAAACTTTAGAGTGAGATGAAACTTCTTTAGCAGGAGAGATTGACTTCCTGTCTGCAGAGGGTTCTGTTTGTGATAAGTTGGATTTCTTCTCTTCATCAACATTTACCGAAGATGAACTACCCTCAAGCAAAGCAAGGGAGTGATTGCTTGGCTTGGTACTACAGGATACATCTACTTGAGATGAGACAGGCTTCTTTTCAGTGAGTTTGACAGTTTTTCCTTTGCACGAGGACCTTTTTTTTGCAATAATGGAGCTCCCAAAAATCCGGGAGACTTTTTCCACATCAGATGACTGAATTCCAGTTTTTGATTTTCCAGTCACCATCTTTGTTCTTGCTCGTTTGGAAATGCCATCAAGTTGGGTTGCAGGCTTTAACGGATCACTTTTCTGACAGCAGTTTGGACATTGCCACTTACCCATTGGAATGCGCTTCACATGATTAAAATACCAAAAAGAATAAAAAAATCAAAACAAGGAAGCATCTCGTGTTGACACATATCATGAGAAATGAAAAATATATGAAATGAGATAGCACACCAGCTAGCCTACCCCTAAAATAGGTTAAATAAACATACCTTAAGAGGTGGATTCAGGCACTGGAGATGATAAGTCCGTGGACAACTATCACAACACAACAAGTTTCCACCAAGATCACAAATCACACATTCATAGTAATACTGCAAGACAAAATTTGTGTAGAGCAAAAGACAGATGGTTAGTGAATTTCAAAGACCCAACAAATGCAACGAGGGATAGATCAACAAAAGTAGCTACCATTACAAAAGGATTTTATCTAAAACAGTATTTAACTGTCTTATCCGATTGAATAATAAGGAGCTCAATCAACATAATGGAATAACTTCCCGCAAGTAGATGCAAGTGAATTAAATAAATTTTTTTCAAGTGAGCTTAACATAGTTGTCTCCATCTCCGTCACATAAATTGTAGAAACATCGGTCATGTTTTAAGTTATCCTCTCTAAGTTGATCAACATCCGTTCAACACACACCTTGCATGCAAACTTTGGAACGTGCGGTCTTGAAAAGGAGCTAAATCTAATAATAAATCCACAAGAAAAATCAAGAAAAGTAATCTACTACCTAGATTTTCTTTAACTTGCTGTGAGAGAAGCAGCCATGAGTAAAGAACTGGTGATGATAATCAAACTAAGTGAGAGGAAATGCATCAAGCACAGAAGATAACTCACTCCATCATTTCCTTTCTTCTTGGATGAAAATCGCTGAGAATTAATTTCACTCTTCAGCCTGCGCTTAGCTGAAGAGTTGTTCTTTGGGGATTCTGATACAACAGAACTATCTGCTTCTTTACCATTGGATATAACTGGTCCACAAGGGAGCTTTCTCCGTTTGCGCTTCAAGACCCAGTTTCTGTTTATCATTTTGCTGGTAATCGAACCGTTTTCCTTCATCTTTCAACCTGGGCCTTACATTTGTTATTAAAACTTAGAGAAGAGTGTCATGAGTCCAAAAGATTGGGGTATCAGACCTTCTAGGCAGCATTATGTAGCAAGGCCAAGATGTCTGTTCCTGTGCTTGAAAATGAGGCAAGGTTTAGAATCAGACAGTAGAAAGACTAAGATAAGCACTATCAAGAAACAGAGATGGGAATAAAGAAAAGAAAAGTATTAATAACTAGAGACAAAAACCCAGTTCAACTGCTTTTGTGCCACCAGAGTTCAATTTGAGAAAAGCCCAATAATCAACCACAAAGAGTAGCCTCAATAATCGTAGTTTAAATAAACTTGACTTTATCAAAAATTGGGTTTAGATGTTTGTAAAAGATCAGAAGACTCCAAAACTATCGAACCTGAATCAAGCATTCCCAATAGATTCTGTGAAAACATGTGCCCATAGGGGAAACATAGGAACTGGTGGCAAAGGGAAAAGTATAATTGCTTAGACTAGATTAACTGAGCATTGATGCTATCTTTAGTGATGTAAATAGTACATCAGATAGAACATAAATGAAGAGCATAAGAGAACATCAATTGAACTACAAGAACTGGAATTATAGGAGCAAGAGTCAATCAGAAGTTATAAAAATAAATAAAATATATAAAGAATGTAGCTACTGGTTCACCATGAGGGTTTGATCTTTAGGTTACGACGCCTGAAGCAGAAGCAGGAGATTAGCTCCATCAAAAGTACTTAGAACACATTACAACAAGTCTTATTCAGATTCAGATACCCGGCATTTAATCTATGGTTATCACAACAAGAAGAATCGAACTTCTGAGCTCTTTAATCAATTTCCATATCACAAGTATAAGTTCACTCAACAGAGAAGAAGATTGACAGTTATCTGATATATTCTGGCACACACGAAAAAACAAAAGCACAACAAAACACAGTCCTTTTAGAAAGCTCAGAACAACAACTTAACTGACACAATACGGCCAAATCCAAACATACAACAAACTAAATTGTTGAATCTAGTTACCAGACCTCTAGTCATCAAATCATTCCTACTCCACAAATAAGAACAAAATACTGAAATTAAACGATCAAATCGCACATGCACACACATTAAACTCACACTCAACCCACAACCCTCATTTGAGTAACCGCTTATTCTACAACCAAATTCACCAAACTCTAGAAAGGCACCAACTTTTGAACCAAAAATAGAGCCCGCACCCCAGTATCTCAACAATCAAGCAACATTCCCACGAAAATGAGCATGAAGCCAAGTATTGATGAGCTGAGATTACACAAATAAACAAATACCCAAAAAAGTGCCAATCCAGAAACGAGCAAAAAGTTGAGAAAAACACAGCACCCAAACGAATTTGGAGGCTTACCAATCACGTCAACGGATCAAAGAGCACTACAGAGAGAGACTCAGATTGAGAGACGGAGATAGACGAAGAGCGAAGGAGATTAGGGTATGGGAAACCTGGAAATAGATGAGAGATACGAGAAAGAGAGAGAGAGAGAGAGAAAGAAAGCGAAAAGGATTACGAATAAATACACACATATAGAGAGAGAATGAGAGAGCGACCTTTTATTTTAGAGAGAGAAGCATACACATACGGATTCGCCGGGGTCATAGGACGGGGTTACGCTCTGACATGGCAGCATAGAGAGAGAAAGAGAGAGTGCGTGCGTGCTTGTGTGCTTTGGAGTTGGTGTCGATGTTGGAGTTGTTGCTGCCGCAAGTTGTTGAAGCCCAATTCCCCTACCACTTGCAACTAGCCACGTGGCACAACAAGGACCCTCTCTCTCTCTCTCTCTCTCTCTCTCTCTCGATTCTCTCTCGATACCCTTTCCTCGTCCTCTTTCCCTGCTATCCATCCCATCCACAGAGCCCGCCAAAGCCACCACACTCTTCCTCCCTGCTTTTCTCATATGATAACCGCCATCAATTGCTTCCCCCTCCTGTTCTGGTCGCTTCCCTCCCTGCTCTGTTCCTATTTTATCGTTTCCCGCTTTTTCACTTGCAGCCTTTTCTGGCTTTTCTTTTCCCTCTTTCTCTGACTCCTTACTCTTTACTCTTTTGCTTCCCGCGCCAGACATTTCTTCCCACTCCCATCCTAACTCAAACCAGAATCCAATGGATGCAGCAGTCGAGTATAATTGTGGAAGAAACCTGGAAACAGCAATCCAAGGCGTCGAGGAAGAGGCTAAAGGAGTTTGAATGAGTACCTACTGCTCTGTTATTGTAGAGACCAAGCTTAGGTGATCTGAACCAGTTAGGATTACTTGCAAAAGAGTCAAAGAGTTGGAATTCAACTTTGGAGTACACTTGCAATGGTGTTTATCATCTTTTCATACAATTAGTTATATCTCGTTGAACGAACATTCAAGGAACTCATCCACGAGTATGCGCTTCCCCGTAGATTTTGTTGTTCTCAGTGATAAGAAATATCAAGTTTTTTCTAAAGAATTTGAAGAAGAAAAGTTTACTTTTGTCTAGATTTAGATTTTTGTACGAAGCATTGCTGAGACGTGGATGGCTGTTAATGAATTTTGGATTATGATGGGATAAAAAAGGGTTTTATTAACCAATAAGTTAAACTTTCATTTAAATAACGGATTTTTTGGCATTAAATATCAAAACTCATATTCAACTTCAGCAGTTTTATTGACTGGGATAAGTCCAAGCACTTGAACATCACCAAAATTGGCAAAAGGTGAACTATATTGATGTAAGGGGGCTTATAAAGAGGTGGATGATTATTACTATATTGTTAAAGAATGAATTAGAAATTTCAATTAAATGAAATGTTTTTTAGTAATTTTTAAATCAACTTTTAGATTAGATACAAGTACTTTTAAAGAAAAAAAATTATAAGAACTTCGTGAAATCTTGTATAACAATTCATGTAAAGAAAACATTAAATTAGGATAGAGAAAGAGAAAATTTTGATATAGGAAAAATTGATGATTGAATAATTTCTCTATATAGGAAGTATGAAAATCTAGTAGAAGTTTGTCACCAACCAAAAAACGTTCAAATCTCATATTGTTGGTAAGTTATTAAAACTCACATTCGCGAGGCCTTGAAGGATTCAAAGTTTCTAGAAGCTAAGGATTCAAAGTTTTTAGGAGTCACTTTTCCCAAAGTAATAGGAGCAAGCCTCTAAATAACCAGCACCAATGACCTTAATAAAATGGCCTTTAAGTTAACTTCTAATTGAATGATCTCTATGGCATATATATATGAAAACAAAAGATCACATGGTGAAAAGAAAAGTTGGAGTAAGTTTATAAGTATCTATTGTCCAAGATTGGTTTCTTCACGTATGGTAATGTATAATAGATTTCCAATTGATGGTAGAGTTTGAAGGCAAGACTTCTCTTTTGCCTTAAAATGTGTTTGCTATTCTACATTGAATTGCGAGACCATAGATCATCTCTTTGGTCAAGGAAGGTTAGTCATAAGTCTATGAAATTACTTCTATCATATTTTGCAAGTGTTGATTAAAAGAGACACAATATTAAACTTGGTTGAAGATTGGTTTCAAGAGGCTAGTATTTCCTTGCAAGTCTATGAAATCATCTCTTTGGCCAGGGGGTTGCCCTTAGGTCTATGAAATCACTTATGTCATATTTTGTAAGTGTCAATTAGACAAGACAATATTAAACTTGGTTAATGATTGGTTTTAAGAGACTAGTATTTCCTCATAAGAAGGAATGTTGCTGGCATTGATTGGTTACTTAATTTTGTGGTGTATTTGGTTAGCTAGGAACAATGTTATTTTCTCTTATCAAGGATAATTTTTACCAGTGTTGATAGGAAAAGTGCTCTTAGAGGTCTGTCATCTCATGACTTATTTTCCAAGTAATATAGTCCCTTCAATGAAGGATTGCACAAAACTATACAAATTAAATATACCTAAAACCATTTCCCATCTTCATAATGGTTGCATGGTACATTGGTCGTACCTTTTTTTAGGTTTTTTAAAGTTAAACACAAATGGATCATACATTGACGGAGGTTGTATGAGAAGAGGAGTGGTACATAATTGGAAGGGAATGTTATTATGGCTTATGTTGTTAATCTAGGACAAGGAAATAGTACAAAAGCTAAGGTTTTGGCTTTATTGGAAGGTCTTAAACAATGTTATCAACAATGTTTGATTATATAAAAGATTGAAATTGATTCTCAATTTATGGTTCAATGTATTAAATGGGCCTTTTCAATTCCTTGGAATTTAAAATATAAACCTTGCTAGTGCTTGGTTTATATATTTTCAAATGTCAAAATCTCTCATGTATTTTGTGAAACTAATTTTCTTGTAGATGGTTTGCTTAACTTTGGTCATTCCATTATAAGGCTCCATGTCTTAACTACATTAGGCTCATACCAAGGAGTTGTAAGGAAATAGTCAAGGAGGATTAGTTAGGCTTGAAGCATTATAAGCCTCCTTGAAGTTCACAATTTTTGGAACTTTTAAGTTTTATTTTATTGTTTTCATTGTAAGGTTTTCTAAGGCATTTTTAAAGTTTTATTTTTAGTTTTATTTCTACCTAAAGTTTAGGATGATGTATTAAGGGATTAAGTTCAATACCCTATTCTATATAATTTCTTACATAAGCTTTGAGTCTTTGCTAAACTTATGCTATTTCAAATCCCTTTTTCTCAACAAAAAAAGAGAGAGAGACAATTCTTTTACCTTAGTTACCCTTTTAAAATTTTTTTAATTTTGTTTCTCAATCAATAATGTACTTTACTCTAAATAAAAATTTAAGTATTTAAGGAATTAAAGTCTTTAGATTTGTTCTCTATTAATTCTTTATCCCATAATTATGAAACATCTCAACTTTTTATTTCGATAGTGTAGAAATTGCATAGTTCTAAATGTGTCAAAGGTTGTCTAATATTCCTAAGTACACAAAAATATATAGTTAAAAGTATTTTTTAATATTATTGGAATTTTCTTTAATTCTATAAAAATATAGGAATGATTATAATTATTTTAAAAATCTATTTTCCCTCTCCGAAACTTAAACTAGGAGATACCATAAATAAAAATTGATGATAAATTTTTAGAGTACAACCACTTTAGTCAAACATGTTTGAGAATTTTAAATTATAATGGCAAAAGAGAAAAAGCAGTTTGAGCTTTGGCCACTCAAGGAGGAATTATCACTTGAGTGGTAGCTGTTCAAGACACCCCATCCACACCAATTAAAAAAAGAAAAAAGAAAGAGATGAAATAAAAATAAGAAACAAACAATAATATATATAATTTTTTTGAATAAAATTATGTTGATTGTTTTATTGATGAAATAAATTGAGCAATCATTAGATATGTATAGAAGATACATGGATAGAGCATTGAACCTAACCCTTATTAAATATCATCTAACTTGTTGGGTGTACAAAAATTAAATATTGAAGACTTATTGTGACCTAAGTCACTAAAATTAAAATTAAAATTAAAATTATGAATAATGTATATAAATTTATCATTTTAAGGTATCTTATTGCACTTGGGATACAACAAAAAATAAAATATTATAAGAAGTAATACATTTAGAGAAATAGTCTTAGTAAAATTACTACTATTATGGTCACCCTTTTCTATAAGGGATGTAGAACTGTTCAAATTAAAGGTATTAACTTTCTTTCCCATGTTTCCAAATTTAATTAGTGTTTTAATAAAATGACCATATTATATTACATTTGTAATGACAGAATTGATGTTTTGAACATGCTTTGCAGTTCATACTTAAGGATTTTTACAAGTAAAATTCTTTCAAATCATAGTCATTGCTAAATCAAGGAAGAATATTAAAATAACTACCTAAGAAAGGTGTTGAAGAAAGAATATTCAAACAACTACCTAAGAAAGGTGTTTAAGAAAGGAGAGGGCTTTGGATTTCGTCCAACGTCCATTTTCTACGTTTAGCATTGAATCTGGCTTAGTATCCTATGCCATGCATGAGCTGCGGATCTGCGGCCCAACGCCTTTCAAGAGGAAATTATTGATTTTTCTAGATAATAATTTTTTTAAAATAAAAACCTTATATGTATATATATATATATATATATATATATATATATATTAATCAATTTTTATAAAGTCAATCTTTCACTATTTTTTCAAACAAACGCGATTAATTTTTCTATGAAAATATTATCAAATTTCTAAAAAAATTAGAAGTACTCAAATTATCAGTTGAGTACAAAATAGTTTATTTTAACTCAATATCATTATTTTTGATATCAAATCCCTTACCATGAGAAATTGAAAGAAGGACATATTTTGTTAAGTTAGGAAGTAGGTAAATAATTTGAAAATCGCATTTATTATGTCCTTTTCTTCATTAAATAATGGATTATAAAGAAAAAAGATTTGTGTAGTTGGTATGACGTAAGCAATAGTCATTAGAAGGCTCACTAGGACAAGCGTAGAAGATACGTCCACCGTCTGTTGGGACCCGCATTGTCGACGCAGAATAAGCCCACCAATTGGATTCTGACGGGGACGCGCCCCCGGCACGCGTGGGACCAACGAAAGTTCGAAAATACTAAAAAAACCATCATTACCGACCCGAAAAGTCATCAAATTAGAGGGAAAAAGAGAAACTAATCTTAATATCTTCTACGAAAGTCTAATAATTTAGAAAATATTAAGTTTCGCACAGAGAGAGAGAGAGAGAGAGAGGGGGAGACAGAGGGAGAGAGAGAGGGGGAGAGAGAGAGAGAGAGAGAGAGTTGAAATTTGCTCAAGTCCACCTGGTTAGCAAGCGAAGTTCAGAGTGTCTGGCAGTTTTCTTTTTCCAGGTAAATATGGAGATCTTTAGGCATCTGATCCATATGTTTTAGTTATTGTTCTCTAGCAATTCGACTTGATCTCTTTCAAAGTTTCGTTATTATTATTATTATTATTAAGTTGTATTCGTTTTGTTATTGATTTGTTTGGGATTTCCTCTCCCCCTTCAATCCCGACCTGGTTGCGAATCAATTCCGGTGGATCGGAGCTTGTTATCTTAGAAATTTGGGGTGTGATTGTTGTGCGCGTGGGTTCATCTGCATGTGTTTGGCGCTAAGTCAGGGTTTGGGGGACTTTAAAATTAAGGATTCTGGGGGGTTTCTGCATCGAAATGCCGTCTTCTGGGTCTGCATGGTGTGCACTTGCTTGTCATTGACTCATTCACTTGTCAGTAGCGCGTTCACGCCGGGGGATTTAGCTAGGTGTGCACCTTATTTAGTAATTTCAGCTTTGGTCGATTCCTTTGGTTAGATTTGGGGTGCTTACATGTCAGTAACAATAGTTTTGGGTTGATTTATATTCATCTCAGATAATCGCAGGCTGAGAATATTAAATTCAGCACAGCTCCCACGGCTAAGAATCTGGGGCTTGGGGTTATCAAAAACTTCAAAATAATTGTAATGTGGCAAAGAGATTTATTTTATTTGTTTCCAGGGATGTCCCTAAATGTACCGACGACATAGTTAATTTGCTTTATCTTAAGATATATGTTGATTTGCTATTATATTACTTGACCTCTTCAAAATTTGGAGGTTATTGTGTGGATCTGGTTTGGATCATGTATTTACTCTCCTTTCCAGATGTACGTTAGTCTGATAGAGTGTTATCTTCAACAATGTAGTTCTCTCAATAATGTACAGATGATCTTTTTCCTTTCGAATTTTCTATTACTAAACTGCAGTTAATTATCCTACATTATGGAAAAATGTTGCTGTCTCAAAGATTGCTTAATCTAGAAGACTTTTTTATGGTTCTGTTACGCAAAGCATCTGTATTCTCAGGTTCCTGGTCGAGGATCTGAAAACTATCTGCATTTGATGAGGGATCTTTTCCAAGTTCGGTTTGGTCAGGAGCTGATATTGCACTAGGTAATTTGATGGCAGCTCAAACTGGGTGTTTACCATGCTGGAGTTGAAGTAAATGGAGAGAAATCTGGGAAAGGGTATGGTTGATCAGCAGAAAAACTATGAGCAGTGTCAGTACAACAATGTTGAAACTAGAAATGAGGGGCTTGGCTCTGCAAATCAAAGATTTTTCCAAGATCCATCAAGTAATATAAATACCAACTTGCGGCCTCCTGATTACAATATATCAGTTGGGGCAAGACCTGTACTGAATTTCTCCATTCAAACTGGTGAGGAGTTTGCTCTTGAATTTATGCGGGAGAGGGTCAATCCTAGGCAGCAGTTCATTCCAAATGCTTACAGTGAGCCTCATAGTGCAACTGGGTATATGGAGTTGAAAGGTATGCTGGGAATCAGCCACACAGGTTCAGAGGGTGGGTCTGACATTGCCATGCACAGCTCAGTAGAAAAGGGTCATGTTCAGGAATTTGAGAGGAAGGGATCTTCTACACATGAGGACAAGAGTTATTATGATTCAGTGCGATCAGTGCCACGAACCTCATCAAGGAATGACATTAGCCGAGGACTTCATGGTTACGCTTCTTCAGGGACTTCTGATAGTGCATCAACAAAGGTGAAGTTCCTTTGCAGCTTCGGTGGTAGGATTTTGCCTCGCCCCAGTGATGGAAAGCTTAGATATGTTGGTGGTGAGACACGTATTATCCAGATAAGAAAGGATATTTCTTGGCAGGATCTTGTGCAGAAAATGTTGACAATTTATTCCCAAACCAATTCAATAAAATATCAGCTTCCTGGTGAGGATCTTGATGCATTAGTCTCTGTATCCTCTGATGAGGATCTGCAAAACATGATGGAGGAATGCAGTATACTGCAAGAAGGAGGATCACAGAAACCTAGGATGTTTCTGTTTTCAAATGGTGATCTGGAGGATGCTCAGTTTGGTCTTGGAAATAATGAGGGTGATTCTGAGATTCAATATGTAGTAGCTGTCAATGGTATGGACCTAGGTTCAAAAAAGAACTCAATTGCCTTGGCAAGTACGTCAGGGAATAACTTGGAAGAATTGCTCAGCCTAAGTGTTGAAAGGGAGAGTGGTCGAGCTGCACCAGAATTAGCTGGTGTCAGCACTTCTCATTTCACAGTTAACGCACCTTCATCCATTGTTCAGTCTTCTCAACCTCTGCCGCCAAGCTCATCTCTTCCATATGATGCCAGTTCACATCCTTACCAGGGACCAAGGAGTCATTATGCAGAAGCTGGACAACATGCATTTACTGCTTTTAACCCTTTGGAGAGCTTCCCTAAGACAGATGAAAAGACTACTGCTCCTTTGTCCGCCCCTTTGCAATATGGTTATGGTTCTGACTATTCAAACTATGCAGCAAGTGGAGAGAATTTAGCTCCTATATCTGCACATGGCCGTCTTACTCAGCAGGGAGGTCTGACACAGCAGCTGTATAGTGGCTTTCATGTGCAAGATTCAGAAATACCTGTGAAAGAAATGAAATTGAAAAGAGATGGTTCAGCCCAGAAACTAAATGAACCTGAGAAAACTCAATTGCTGGAAAAGGAAGCATTATTTAAGGAGGCAAGAATGAAAAGGGAGAGCTCGCACCAAAAGATAAATGACACAGATAAAGATCAAACTTTAGACCATGAGTATGCTCATTCTGCTCATCCACATGATTATTCGGGTCAGAACTTTATGTCAAGGGAAGAAGTATTGGCTGCTAATTCAGTGATGGACGTAGGATCTCCCCTGGTATCCATGAGAATTAATAAAAAACTACAAGAAAGCGTAAAGAATAAGTCAGCCCCTGAAGTTGCAGACAGTGGAACAAAGGATAATGAAGATGACCGTTTTTATGCTTCTGGTGGAAAGTTCACTCCAGGATATGGTGGCTCTGAGCCTTATCCACCTGATGCTGGCTACCATGAAGCACCTGTGGTTCCTCCACCGGTTTTTCATTCTGAGCGACTTCCCAGAGAACAGGCAGAATTGAACCGATTGTCCAAGTCTGATGATTCCTTTGGTTCTCAGTTTCTGATGACTCAAGCAAGTTCTGATCTTTTTCAACCAATTACTGAATCAGTTGAAAAATTGCAAGATGGGCATGTGGCTCTGCTGACTGAGCAATCCAGTTTATCCTCAAAACCCCTGTATGCAAATACTCAGTCCGTTGAAGATGAACTGGTGAAATTGAATAAGTATAAAGAGTTTGCTGACAATATTAGTAACTCGAATGCCAATAAATCTGAGGAGGACTCAAAGTTCCTGAAATCTGAGTTGACACATGCAGTGCGTAAGCTTGCGGATGACCATGGACTGGGCTGGACAAAAGAAAACTACAAAGATTCCTCTGTAAGTGATAAAGAAGCAGCTGGTTTGAATAATCTAATGCCAAGTCAAGGTGCATCTGGCAAGCACATAGAAGGTTCTTCTCTAAGGCCACAAGAACTTGAGCAGACTGAGATGGCTACAACAAGGAAGAATGAAGAGAACAATATAGCACGTTCCCAGCCATTGGCTTGGGTGGAGGACCAAGTAAGAGGTGTTTCTCGAGCGGAGCCTGCTGTTGTTGGCAATCCAGAGCAGGGAGACATTCTTATTGACATAAATGACCGTTTTCCCCGTGATTTGCTGTCTGATATGTTCTCAAAGGCAAGAATCTCGCAAGATCTCTCTCATTTGAGTCCACTCCATAACGACGGAACTGGCTTGAGCTTGAACATGGAGAATCATGAACCTAAGCATTGGTCATACTTTAGAAAGTTGGCGCAGGATGAATTTGTTAGAAAAGATGTTTCCCTCATTGACCAAGATCATCTGAATTTCTCATCACCACTAATGAATGAGGAAGGGGGTCCTGTAGATTACAGCTATCCACCTGTGAAGCCTGACGGGGTTGCTCTTGGTCACATGGACTCCCATATCAACTTTGATGGTGAGCTTCAGGGAGGGCCATCTGGTGTTATTGCACCCAGCCCGATGAATTTGCAAACGGATTATGGCCCTGAGATCAAAGGCAATGAAAGTGTGCCATTGGATGGGGTTAGCCCCAGAATGCCAGAATCAAATTATGAGGTATTCTGTTACATATTTTCTTTTGATCACTGCTACTTTCTGTACTTCCTACCTGTGAACATGTTTTTCTAATTTCTATTATCACTTGTAGGATGTGAAGTTGGATATTCAGAATGCTGGTGCACCTCTTGTGGATCTTTCTCTTAAAGATTTTGATATTAACACCTTGCAGGTTTGATACTCACATTCTGCTTTTCTGTTTATCTTAACCACGGCAGAGTTAGGTCATGGCTTATTTTTAAACACTGCAATAAAGCTTCATGAAGCTTTATTGCAATCTGTTCTCTTATCCTCAAAAAGTAAAAATAAAAATTAAAAAAATTGCAGTTGCTTTTTGGATATAGCTTGATGGTACGTCCCTGCACGAGGAAGGAGAAGTGAGATAATCCAACAAAACCGTGTTTGAAACAGACTGTGAAACCTTGTTTTAGAGAGAGAGAGAGAGGCGTGATTCGTATCTATGCTTAAAAAAAGAAAAAGCTGCTGTCTTGTTTTTATCGATTTTTTCCTACAGCCTGTCAACTGTAAGACTACTTTTTTAGGTGTGGCTTTATTCTAATTGCTTTCAAGAATTTAACAGCATATTAAGGTATACTGTTTTGTGCAGTGGCTTTGTGACTTATGTGCTATGCTTTTAGTTTGAGTATAATTATGAGCATTATTGCTGATTCTTCATTAACTTTGTTTCTTGAAGTTGACTGAGAGGTAAGGAGACGAAAAAAGCAAGAAGGAATAAAAAAAGAAAGAGGACACAATTACTTTATGATGTTTTGTTGATGTTATGGGATTTGAATAAAGTGTATTACAGGATCTGAATTTGTGCTTTGTGGGTTGATGCTGCACCATGCTTTGTTCTACCTTAGCTCCCTTAAGGTCCTTGTTGTCCGACTGGTTATGTTACTCCCTTTTTTTCCTTGTCTGCGAAAAAATTAATGATCTGGTTGCAACATATTATGGTAGATCTTTAAGGTCTGTTCCAGATTCTGTAAATCATGCTAGGGTTTCATGATAGCAGCAATAATTGAAAATAGGTAGAGTATAAGCTCGAAATAAATTAGCTTCTCCCAATTACACTAGAATGATAACAGAACTTGATTGTTCTACGTCTTAAACTGCTGAGAAAATCTTGTGCTTGTGAGCTTTTACCTGCAGTAAGAATTCTAAACATGTATAATGGCCAATTTCAAGGGACTTTCAGCATCATCAAAGGAGAGGTTATGTTTTCAGCCTCTCAGATATTTTTAATACAAAGAAGATAGGCTGAGAAAAAGGAATGGTTACTTCATGAAGATTTGCTTTAGAACATTACTGAAGACATAAAAGTGTTCCACATGCTGTTTATGTTCACATGGTTTTTTAATTGTTCAAAAACATATGTTTGATATTTTAGTTTGATTTTGTGCTCATCAAGTGTTGAAGAAATGCTTTCCATTTTCCTTGAACTGTGCTCCATCAATCCAATTTACGCAGTGTTAATAACTAATACAAACTTATCTGCGGACTGAAATATGGTCGGTTACCAAGTTACTCAGACACCATAAACCTCCAAAGTTACAAGTAAAGAAATGTGAAGCCTATCATTAAAACCCAAGAAATATGTTCGTCTTCTGTCCATAGAAATTGTTTAGTTCTTCTTTTGCCCTTTTAGCTGGGGTCAACTAGCAGTCTGCTAGCTTTTTGCAGAAACGATGTTCTAGTCTGTTTCTTTTCACTATCCTGAGTCTTGTGATTCTTAAAAAGGAAAAAAAGAAGAAGTAGCACTGATTGAGTAGATTTCAATTTATTTGACCAAATTAGCTCTTTTTGTGGAAGAATAAAGGTTATAATGAACTTGAACATTATTGAATATGTAATGGTAACACAACAATGGAAGGCAATGACCTTAGGACATGAAGAGACTAAGCACTTCGAGGTAAGTTATTGTAGCTGATTTAGTTGATAGTTCACACTTAATTTGTTTCCATGTGAATTGAAACTTCTGCATGTCATTTTCTTATGATGATCTTCTAATATAGTAATTGGTACAAGTTTTCTGTTTACTTAACCATCTAGATAAGAGCAACTTGGCCACATTGTGGTTAAATTTTTCTGCATTCTTTGCTTTTGTCCTATCCTCCATGATGCTCAACTTTCTTGCTAACGTTTGCTTTGACTTAATTTTTACCTTCATGAATGAGCCATCTCATGTTTGAATACCAGGCTATTATATATTAGTTTCAGTCGCATGAGTATCTCTTTTTCATTACACTCGAACTAATTAAGGTTTCTCCTTAATGAATTTGATAGTGTACATTTTTGTTTCCTAAAAAAATCTATAAATTTAATTCTCTTTGTGGTTTCATAGTTTGGAAATGTCCAAGGCGATTAGCATGTGCCTAGCTCTCAAGAAACCATTTTTAGATGTCACAAAGATATTTCCAAGTGATTGAGATTCAACTATCACTACTTTCTGTTAGGACTGTGATCTACATATTGAATCCAAGCTTCTTATTAATTTTAGTTTGAGAATGTTGGTGTTTATGTTTGGGCTACAGCTGAACTCTTTCTAGGAACATACATGCTTTTATGGTAAAATTCAGTGTTGATATTGTGATTCTGATATGAAATAGCATTGGTTGCTATCCATCCTTCTCTCTCTAAAAACAAGAAGAAGCAAGAATTAGCCTGGCTTGGAGAACTTGAATTGTTGATTACTGTATAATTACTCATACTAAGAGTACCATCTAAGGGTAAATGTTAAACTTGTCATACAATTAAATATTCAAATATTCTGTCTCATGTTAGACTTAGATTTCCCCAATAAGATCTAACTATAAATCTAATTCTTATCCGACATGGTTATATTGTCTGAACTTCTGTTGATTTAAGTTTTGGAAGGGCCATCTGGTACTACATCAAATTTATGTGCGGCCAGTTGTTTGTTTATTTCTTTATTTATTAATGTTCAGCAGACTATTGAATCTTCTATTGATTTTTCTTTTCCTTCTATATTAACCATTTGGTGAATGCATCTTTGGACACTATAACAGATCATAAAGAATGAAGATCTTGAAGAGCTTAGGGAATTGGGTTCTGGCACATTTGGGACTGTTTATCATGGAAAATGGAGGGGAACGGATGTTGCCATTAAGCGAATAAAAAAGAGCTGTTTTACTGGTCGCTCATCAGAGCAAGAAAGATTGGTGAGTCTTTGTATTCTTTTTTTCAAGTAGTGGACCTTTCAAATGTTTGTTTGCTGTTTAATGATTAGTTAAGGACATGAACAAGTTATTTGTGAAGGTTTCAGTTGCTATAATCGTATACAAAGTTGGTATTTAACATTCCTTTTTTACAAAATAAGTACGAGTTGAAGGTGGAAGTATTGTTTTGATGCCAGTTTGAGGTGGCTCCGTCACCCATCTCAAATTGGCATCAAAATGATACTCTGGTATGTATTTCTTGAGACTAGTCTTAACCAGCGGTATCATGCTCAATTATTGCTCTTTAGTTGCTTTTTTGTTCATTAAGGGACATTTATGTATCATATGTTTCTCAGCAACTGGTAATCTTACTTTTCAGACACTAGAATTCTGGCGTGAAGCTGAAATTCTTTCAAAGCTTCACCATCCCAATGTGGTGGCATTTTATGGGGTGGTGCAAGATGGGCCTGGTGGAACACTGGCCACTGTGACAGAATACATGGTGAATGGCTCTCTTAGACATGTTTTGCTGAGTAAGGATAGGTAATATCTCGTTTTATGTTGAAGGGGTCAGCACTTCCTCCTGTCTTCTTCATCTGAAATGTGTTTTGTAATTATGCAGGCATCTTGACCGTCGCAAGCGGCTCATTATCGCAATGGATGCAGCCTTTGGAATGGAATATTTACATTCAAAAAATATAGTACATTTTGATTTGAAATGTGACAATTTGCTTGTCAACTTGAAAGACGCATCTCGACCTATTTGCAAGGTAATTAGTGTTGCTGGTTAATCCTTTCTTTAAATTTCTCTCCCGGTGCTAAAAAGCTAAACTCTCAACACTACAAACCCAACTGGGGTTGGGCTTTAAACTTAGAGCTTTCAGGGAAGAGACATGTTACCAACCTGCAAGGCTGTTGGTAAATGTCTGTCTTTCTGTGGCTCACTTCTCCTGGACTCACATACAGCCCAATTCTCAACACGTCCAAACCAAACACACTAACAGAACAACAACAACACCCCCCACCCCCCCTTCCCAAACAAAAAAAAGAACAAAACACCCTCCGCCCACCAACAAAAAAACTAACAAAATTCATTCTTTTTCTCTCATTCCCTGTGAGGGTTGAGTTTGCATACACAATTACAAAGTTGTTAATCAAGTAACTTTTTACAGCCAAGTGGTGCTCATTGTGCAGGTAGGAGATTTTGGCTTGTCAAAAATTAAAAGAAATACCTTGGTTACTGGTGGTGTAAGGGGGACCCTTCCATGGATGGCACCAGAACTGTTGAATGGTAGCAGCAGCAGGGTTTCTGAAAAGGTGAGGCAGTATTTCTTGCAATTGGAAGAAGAATTGTTGAGCTTAAACTAGCCGATTCATAATACTTTTAAGAGATGCAAACTAAACTAATGCTGTCTTTTGGTTTTGAGAAACTCCTGTTTCACCTAGACAGTAGTATTCTTTCCTGAATCCATCGTTAATTGTTTATGGGTGTGTCTATTTCTGGAAGTTGGTTTTACTGGTGCCATTTTTCTTTTCATTTCACTCAGTTTATGCCCAATTGATAGAAAGTTCATGCATGTCTTATCTGCAGGTTGATGTATTCTCTTTTGGTATTGTCCTATGGGAAATCCTCACTGGTGAGGAGCCTTATGCCAATATGCACTATGGAGCTATCATAGGTTTGATATGATCTCTCTCTCCTCTCCTCTCGCCCCTCCGCCCGCCCCCCTCCCCCCCCCCCCCCCCGCCATTTAGCGGGACTGGCATATAGGACATGCAAATTCCTTTTTCCCTGAAATTCAAGAAGATAGTTCAGCCCCTTAAACTGTGTTAAATAGTTGACTTCAGGACTCTCACTGAGTTAAGAAGATCTTCTTGGCCTGTAACTCATGGTGACCTAAACACTTCAAAGCATTCAGTTCTAAAGAATGGCATTGACACATCCACCTGAAATGTGAGAACTGTCCCTTTTTAGTGTATATCATGACAAGCTTGCCCTGTGGCAAATAAATGAGAGTAACTCCAAAGAAAGTAGGCTAATATGGCTAGGAAATAAGCTTTACCAAACACATCAAAGATTATAGGTCATTGACTGGCAGCACAGCCTAATGTTCCTGGAGGACAGTATTCAGAGTCCTCACTTGGTGGCCAAGATTCTGAGCAGATGACTACTGCCAAATCAAGTCCATTCCCATCAGCTTTCTTTTTGCCAAACCACTTCCCGTTGTTCTATTCTCTTCCCTTGGACATACGCATCACCACTTGTTCTGATCTTTTCCTTCCAATCTTCCTTTCCAATTTCTTTTCTATTATTTCCGTGTGATTTCTATGGTGTCCATCACCACCTTACGAGATAGGAAAATATGCTAGAAATGCTCTTTATCTTGACAGCTTCATTTCTTCCATGCAGGAGGCATAGTAAATAACACTTTGAGGCCTCTTGTGCCAGGCTTCTGTGATCCAGAATGGAGACTGTTAATGGAGCAGTGTTGGGCACCGGACCCAGTGGTCCGCCCATCTTTCACAGAAATTGCCAGACGCTTGCGTGAGATGTCCAGAGCTTGCCAAACCAAGCCACAGGGTCATCAGCCACAGAACCAGGTGCCTAAGTGATGGCTCCTGATTGTTCTATTAACGCCAATTTGGCTGTTATCGTGAACAAGAGATGTACATCTTTTATATTCCATGACTTGTGTATATCATATGAGAAGGGAGAAGGGGCTCCCTTTGAGAGGCTGAATTCATCGGCCGGTCATAAATCATGATTGGTTTAAGTATGATTGTGTTAGTGAGAAACTGTAGGATCGGTTTGTGTGTAAAGCTATTATTTGTATACATGCATACTTAGTATTTATCCTTGTGTGAATAAAAAATGTAAGTTTTTGATTATGCTAAAGAGCCGCTGGTGGCCGTATTTTATTTTATTTTAAATTTTGTCGTGTAGGGATTGGAAAATTCAAGAATGTAGATACAAGTCGTTGTGGCTTGTGTTCTTCAAGAGAGTTGCAAGATGGAGTAACCTTCTGGCAGCATTCTAGACTATGAATTAAAATGAAAAATATATGCCGCAGAGATTGAAGATGCTAATCAACTTTGATGTGTTGGTCCGTTTAGAATTGATTAGTTGTGTCCTAATTAGAAAAAAAAAAAGAATTAAAAACAATTCCCATGCTGGCAAAAGATTGCATTGTCAATTTTTTTCTTTTTAATATATGCATCCAAATTCACATACTCAAATATCAAATCTGATACCACTCAGTTAACAATGCCTTTTAGTTTGAAATTTTGCGCTGAATATTTATTAGTTTGAAGAAAACTCTTGGTCAGTCATGGCAGAAAAACGTCATACGTAGCAAACTTGCCCAACATTCAAGAGACTCTCGTGAGGAACCCGGAAGATCTCACTGTTTTCCCTACACATTTTCCTAAGAAAAGCATATATATAATTTATGGCTATCTTCTTGTAAAATTTTGAACCGCTTCTTGCTTTCACTGCTGTTTTCCCCATCAAGTGCACCACCCCAGCAACTCTACAGCTTTTCAAGAACTCTAACTCTTCAACCTCCGTCCGTCTACTTCTCTGACGGGAAGACATGATTGTATTCCTTGTCTGCAATGGAGAGTCTGCAAGCACAATGGAGTCTGCTGATGAGTTTTTGGGATTCACATCGAAGCCAGAGTCTCTGCCATTAACATTAGACATGATGGCTACATCTCTCGACTCCAGCTTTTCCTGGTCAGATAAACTATGCTCATCCGAGTCTGAACCACCATCCATCAAGCTCTCAAGGCGGACAAACAGGAAGAGGCTATCAAAAAGCTTGTTCTCAAAATCATCATCTTTCTTGCTGAGGTCGCTGTAGCCATATCTCACAACACAACGGAAGATGTGGAAATTTTTGGGTCCCATTCTTTTCACAAGGAACCTTTCTCCTTCCGGGACTGTGTACACAGGAAGGTACTTCACACAAACAAAAACAAGAACGGAATGGAAGGCAGGTAGGTTCGTGATTAAGTGGGAGAATATGTGCGGCACTCCAGTTGGAAACTCACTGTACACAAGTCCAATCCCTGGGACTCGTACCAGTCCTAAGCTTGGCCCAAGCCTCAGAATCCATGCCACTGAAACCTTGGTCTGCATTTCAAACTCGTAGCGTTTCTTTGTACCGTAATGCCAAACATACATGATGATAAAAAAGGCTGCAGCAATGACGAGAGGAACCCAACCGCCTTGATTTACCTTGAGGAGTAGGGCGGATAAGTATGTCAACTCCACCACCAGTGATAACACGGTGAAGATCAGGACAAGCATCCAATGGCACTTCCATACTAACAACATGATTAGAATCATAAGAAATGTGGTCACAAGCATAACCACTACAACTGCTGCCCCTGCAGTGACATAGAAAATTTGCTTGTGAAATGCTGTCGTTATTTGGCAACAAAGCTCGAATGCTTCTAAATGAATCCCACATTACTAAGGTGTGGGCTTGTAAAGTAGTTTATATGTAAAAAATTGCCCATGTTCCCTTGAGTTAGTTTTTGTGGAAGGAATGAGTTTTTTAATGTAGTATCAAGAGCATGTCCATCCTTAATGACTATGGGCTTTGATTGATTTGAGTCCACACATTCCCCACATAATGCAGTATCATAATTGTCCAATGATTTGAATATCATGATGAGGAGGTGCATGAAAATGCGGGTAATAAGTCTCACATTGCTAAGGTGTGGGCTTGTGAAGTATTTTATGTGTAAAAAATTGTCTCCTTTTATTTGAGCATACTTTTGTAGAAAGATTGAGTTTTCTAATATGGTATTAGAGACTAAGATTCCTCTAAGCATCCCTATGAGCTCTGATTAACTAAGTTTGGACATTGCTCACATAATGCGACACCATGATGATCCGACAATTTGATCATCATCTTGAGGAGACATGTTAAGATATGAGTAATAAGTCTTATGTTGATAAAGAAGTTACAAAAAAATTCTATTTATAAGATAATGAGTTCCATCACCTCTTGAATCAACTTTTAAGTTAGATAATAAGTCTCTTAATAAGTTTCACATATAAAAGGCTGAAAAGGGTGTGTGTTCAGACAAATAACTAGTTTTGCCAAGTGGCATTAGCCGTGAGATGACCTGCATGTTACATATTTTTATCAAAAGAGAATGAACTTACCAGAAGCATTGCCTATTTGTTTTTGATCTTTGAAACCAGCTGTCGCTGCAACGCAGAGAATCATGAGAATCCAATTAACATCGGGAATATAAATCCGGTTAAAGAACTTCTTTGATGTGTGTACAATTTTGACTCTTGGAAAACAGCCAAGCGCCACGGCCTGCTGGATTAATGAAAAAGTTGCACATATGGTGGCTTGGCTTGCAATTATTGCAGCTAAGGTTGCAACAACATAAACTGGCCAATACAGGATACCTGCAAAACAATGAACAATCATCATCCAAGGGACTGACTTTCGCCAAAAAGAATGGAGCATCATTTCTACCAAAACATATCTGAAGTCGCCTAATGACTCAATCGTGCTTTGCATCAATATTGACGCTTAACAGATAAGTTCTGTTAAAATATTTCTGAGAGCTATGGAATCTTGGGCCGCTACTACAAGTTTGCAGTTCAAAGGCTTGAAGAGGTAACTTCCAAAAGATCAATGTAAATGTGAGGGCTTTTGTATGTTCTCTTTTATTCAAAAAGACCCCGAAAAGGACTAACTTAATTAATCACAGTCAAAATTTATGCAGGTATCTCCTCAGCCCAAACGCCCAAGCCAACCCCAGTGATTCAAATATTCTGTATCAGAACTAACCTGGAATAGAATGATAAAATGCAGCAACTACGTGATCTGAATTTTTCATGAGGTAGGCAGCTTGTCCGGCATAGTTGAGAAGAAGGCACGGATAGACAATTACTGTGAAAGCAATCTGTATTGCTAGAACTGGGAAATGAGAGAGGTCGGCAAACAATGCCTCTGTGCCTGTGATGGTTAATAACTTGTCACCCAACTCTGATACCCGAATTCTTTCTTTTCTTAGTCTTCTTTGATATTTGTCAACATTAAAGTGTAAAAACAAGGAGACCAGTCCAGATTACTAAGCTTACCAGTTAAACTAAGCATGATACCTCCAAGGGATGCCCAGCTATCTCTCCCTCCCCTTCTAAAATACCTATATATAAACACTGGAGAAAGTGCTTTATAGACGCTGCTGTCATATATCCCGATGTTGTATATCCCAATACCTCCGATTAAGAGAAACCAAATGAACACAATCGGTGAAAAGAGCCAGCCAACTTTGTCTGTACCATAGTGTTGAATGCTAAACAAACCTACTATTAAAGCAATGGAAATGAGCAAGACCACATCTGCAGGGAAAGATATAAATGTTTTATGGACGTGATAAAAAGTGAAAAGAAATTGAGTTGCGAACGGAGGAGGAAATCACAACAAAATGTTTGATACAACAGCAATGAGATACCTTCACTCAACTTGGGGTGATCTATGTTGATCCCGTCCACTGCTGATAGCACTGTGAAAGAGTATAGTAAAGTACTGTGAAAGAGTATAGTAAAGTAGCTACTCAGGAATTAAGAAGAAATATTCAGCAATACTTAAAGGTAGTAAACTCTTACAGAGGCAACCATTAGAAATACAGCGTGAACTCAGGAAATATATCAAATACCAACCTCCCTAATCCATCATTATAAAGGAGCTCATTGATACGATGTCACAGAGATATAGGAACCATGAATGCATCACCATAACGGCCAATCTCGAAATTCATAATAGCAACAGGAACTGTAAACCGGTAAAAAAACTCATAATTAAGTATGGGCTCCTATGATGAATAAAAGATAGAATAAAGGAGTGGGCCACGAAGTTGCTGGCTTCTCAATATTTATAATCTAGAAAAGCAAATACGTAGTCCTCCTAATAAATAGCTTTCTTGACAAATAATTCGAGGTTTTCTCCCAGTAGAAGGAGCTTAAAGCCCATAGATTGGTAACTGGAAATATTCGGCAGGAAAAGAAAAGAGGTCCGAAAGCTATATGTTATATGGTGAACCAAATTTCTTTGAAGAAACAAAGTGAAGGTCCACTAATTTGTTTGATCCAGACAACTTCATGTTGTTATTTCTATCTATTAACCATGCAAAATGCTTCAGTCCAATGTCTTACTTGAGATCTGTTTCAGTGCGTCTGTAAAGTCCTTTCTGAAAGAAAAAGATAAACTTCCGAACTCTGAAAGAAATAAAGTTACCGAAAAAAAAAAAACAAAGGTCATTATCTGTTTCTTTTTCAAGTATCTTATTTGCTTATGTTTGGTAATTATAGGGCTGTCTATCACATATTTAGTCTCACACTCCAGAAAAGATGTTATGATAGCTCCCAATCATTTCCATTTTGTAATCTATGCAAGCTTCACATAGAGTTTTGCATAACTTGACATTTCTAGGATTTTTGGCTGGAGAAAAGTAAGTCAGGGCGTCATTTTCCTTGGAGATTGCCAAACATGAATTCATAGCATCATTTTCATAGTTGTTAACAAATGCAAACACATTTATTTTGTATGAGTGCTCCAGAAATTTAAGGGCGATAAACTAATTTTCATCAGGTTTTAGTGCAGAGATCGGAAGTTTCATTTCTTGGAGGCTTAATACTCCGCCTTAAAAATATTCACATATTTTATGATAGAAGAAACACAGAAAAACTCTCTTGCACACAGAAACGTAAATCATTAAGGAAATCAAATCTATTTTTGTTAATCTCTAGAAGATGTGTGAGTTGCGGGTATCACTCAGTAGAGATGTCTAGAGTGTTTGAGAAAGAGTTAAATGTGGCTTTTTCGGTTTTGGCGCAAGAAAGAAGGTGGTAATGCAAGGGTGACAACGGTTATTAGCACAAGAATGAAGCATGAAGCATATATGGATCTAGTGACAACAAAGTTTCGACTCCTGATAAAACCAACTTGAAGCTTGAGCTGAATTTATTTCCTTTGATTTTTTTTTAAACTTCCCAGATTCAAGAGAAGAAACTGGTCACAATGCTATCAGGATGGTGATTAAGGCAACTTATATCTAGTTCACGGTGAGTTTATCATCAGGTCGAACTACGTAAAAACTTATTACTCCCTGAGCATTTCTACTAACTTGAAGCCGCTGTTGGCATTCTGTTTATATTATAAAGACTCGCCCTTTATGCAAATTGCATAATCTCTTTATAAATCCACTGCATAGCTGTTTATATTATAAAGACTCATTTCTACTGACGCATCCTCCTTATTCCAATGCGGATAAAAGATGGGAAAAAAATTGCATGTAGTTGTTTTTTTGAAGCATGTTTTTCTTCATGCATCGATTTATGCTCAGTTCTTCTGTAGAAATTGAATTCAGTTTCCTTTCAAGCTTCATCCACTGTGAATTCCTGCTGGTGCTTTTTAATTCGTCCACTTTCATTCAGCGGCTATCAGATTACAATATAAGCATGAATAATATCCAAAAGCATCTGAGTTTCTAGATGGATTACTGTGGTTGACTGACAGTTAAATAAAAGGCCCCAAGGATCCATGAAAGTATACCTGATATAGCTGGAGTTAGGATCCCATCACCAATCACCATGCAAGATCCAATAAGGACAAGAACGAGAATTGCATTCTTCCTAAAAGCATGTCTTTCCAACCATCTCTTGGTTTTTCCCGCAAAAGATTGTTCATGGAATGAAGAATGACTATATGTTGTTAACTCCTCGTCAGTTCGGTGATAATTAGGGAAACTCTTTATTTTTGCATGTCGACAGAGTAGTGAATAAAGAGCAAATGTTCCACCTGCATCACGAGGAGATGAGTTTAGAGGAACTTACTGTAGCCTCATCTGAATCAAATAGGTTTAAATGCTTCATCAAGAAAGGAAGGCACTGCTATTTAAGTGATAATACCATGGGAAGAATGCATATGTAAATCATGTAGTCATTTTAAAGAACATGCAACATTATCTTGACAAAATGTTGTGGTTGATGTGCCTTAATAATTTCCAGCAATGTGTTTAACAAACTCGGTTAACATTCACTAAAGTTGTGTCAGGTGAACTAGTCATTTTCCCATGTCTGCAAGTTCAAGGAGAAATGGTGCATGTACTGCTGGAACTCGAGGAAAGATTTGTTTCCTATCCCGCTTCTCCTCTGTTCTGTGTTCGGTTAACAGAACTTTGCTGCTGTTCCTCTGTTTCTAAGCTAATTAAAGTCACAGTTACAAAACAATATAATTTTCTCAGCATGCTTAACACAGAAATGTTATTACCTTGACCGTTGTCATTTGCTCTACTTACAATGAAGATATACTTGATGAGTGGAACAAGAGTGAGGGAATATATTATCAACGATAAAACTCCAATCACATCCTCTGTGTCTGCAATTCCGTGAGGAAATGTATTGTAGAAAACATACAAGGGAGATGTCCCTAAATCTCCATAGACCACTCCAAGACTCTGGAATGCAAGTTGCATGAGCAGTAGGGTCGAAATTTCCTGAAGGAAACAAAACTGGGTCAGCAAGGAGTAAACTTTTTTGATTAGCAAAAAATATAAAATTCCATCACTCTCCAGGTTTTTCTTCTTCTTCTTCTGGATATGTTGATTCCAACCTTTCTACGAGTAACTTATCAGTTAGCTATCTACATCTCATGTCATGGAATTTCTTCAAACACATGGTACTTTAAAAAGAGAACCCTTATACAATTAATATACCGCATTAATTTGATCTGAGAAACTTTAAACGTAGAAAATATCATGGATTTATATTTGGACTCCAAATTAGATTTTAAATTAGCCATTGAAAAATTAGCAGTAAGACACCATCCAACTATTATAAATGAAAAATAACAAATTTCTCTTTACTTGAATGAAGTCCCTTTAAAAACAGGTAGCATATTATGCTATTACTATTTGATCTGTAGCATGGAGCTTCACATGAATTTAAGGAGACACCAAAATTATTTCCACATCCTCATTCCTAGTCAAGAATCGCATCCACGTTTTTGGGTATTGTAAATAGTATGTGGAAGAGAAAAGCATAAGAAAATGAATGTAGCTTGAATACCACTGCAATTTTCCCCTCGAGCAAAATGCAAATGTACCTTGTTCCCAGACATACTTCTAAGCCCCATGGCTTCCTCAACGATTGGTTGATCAAGCTTCTGATCCAAAACCCACACGCTACCTTTATCATCACCGGTTTCCTCATCAGTCCCCATTCTTGAGGCCCCTTTGCAAATTCCTCACAAATATAATTCTGATCCTTCTTAAGCTTTAGCCGATCGACCTTCCAATATGCCTGTATTTCTGATTATTCCTGACTCATTCTTGATCCTTATGCATTTTTGTCACGTAGCCATAAAACGAAACAGAGAAATGAACAAAACCCAGGTCTGCTTTTGGGCCATGCAAGGACAAGCTGTTGGACTAACTTATTATCGTCCTTCCTGGGAGGAAGCCATTGGAAAAGCTTCCTCTTGGAAGGATGACGAACATCTCGGCCACATTGTGTTACGCAGGGGATTTTTATGTTTTTTTGGTTGTTCTTTTTGTTTTTTCACACCTAAATTGGTGATGGCCGTTCGTCTTCAGTCGAAGTTTCGGTGTTCTAGATTAGGAAACAACCTGGAAGACAAAACATACAAGGCTCTTTATAAGTATCTCTACATACGAAACTCGGAACGTAGGGTTGTGGCAAACGTCCTCAAAATCCTAGCCTATCAGACACTTGAATTCTTATGAGAAGATCAAAATCTTAGACTATCACACTTGAATTCATATGAGAAAATGAGTGTTACAAACCTGGCTGTCCATAATGGTATTCGTGATAAACTCTTTGTTTTACCGATAGAACAGAGAAACAAAAACACAAAGTAAGCTGTTTGGGTAATTTCTTCTCTATTGTTTTTATTGAGAGTTATAGCCTTTTAATAGGCTTTACAAAATGTGAAAAGGAAACTTACTAATAAACAAATACAATCAAGGAGAAACATGAAAAGGGAAATAACTATGACCATGGTCCTAAATGTTCATATTTTGTTATTTTTGGTTGGCAAGATATTCATTTACTTGCCAATCAATCATCTAGTTATTGAGTATTTTTACCAACCCACAAATCTTTTCACATAATAATGTGATTACCTCCCATTTGGCATCTCTAGATTCCTTTAAGAGTAAATGAGATTTCCATCAATTCAGCTTGAAGGCAATTTGGATCTGCATTGAATTCATTGGCTATGTTTCCTATTACATAAATTACTAGTTAAAAGGAAATTTTAATTTAAACCCTAGAGACGTAACAATGAGACAATAAACGTAATTGTTTTTTTTTTTTAACAACTTATACATTCACCTACGCACCCTTGGGATGTTGAATTTGGACCAAGAGATCCTAAGAAACGCCTGTTGAACTAGGTACTAGCCCACATGATTTCTACTCATGCCCGATAACCACTCCAGTATGCCCACTTGCGACAGCAAACGTAGTTGATTCCGGAAAAGGTACTAGATATGTTAGACCATTAGGAACCCAAAAAGGAAACGTTAAAAGCAAGTGGCTTCAATAACAAAAACGAAGGGGTATATTTGAATGTACTGTTCTCAGTAAACAAACTGAACCCACCTGTTAATGACTTACTCCACAAAATTCACCCAGTCTATCCGTATTAGGATAGAGTTTATCTGTTAGTTACAAGTAGCCAGATTTTTTAGAAGTTCCAGCAGTAAGTCCGTTCTGATTGAGTATTGACTGTTGAAATGATATGAAATTTTTAGCTCAAAATTCAATTGCATCAGACCCTTTGATACCTGTGAAATTCTGCCATGGCTGAAGGAATTCGGAACTGTCACTTCTACAATACGTTGGTTGTGTCAAACGGACGTAGGAGAGCCAGCAGCGAAGAGAGCAAGAAAACCAAAAAAATAACGTAACAGAGATGTAATAGGGGGGCGCAAATGAATCATATGGCTGTTGACATAAAATTTAATTCAAAAAGAAAACAAAACCAATGGAAAATCTTCAAGGACGCCCTACTAGTATCCAAGAAATCTGATTTAAAATTCAAAGATGCTAAATTAACTGGAACAAATCTACTGAATTGTGATAAACTGTTTACATGGTTAGAAGCAAGAATGAACAAATACAAGCCTCACTTCCAGAACAATAGTCAAAGATAATAAATACTTTAAAAAAACAAATACAATGGTCAAATTCCACAAACTCGATAATGGTGTGGTCAAATGAAGCAATAAATCATTGCATGATTTTCACAACATCTCCCCTCAAACAGGAAGTCAAACATGCTTAGCTTGCCTAATAGAAAATGATGTTGTGAGATTCTTAATGCTTTTGCAAAAATGTCTAGAGGTCGTTCATGTGTGGAGATATGTGCTAGACAAATGATTCCTACAGCTATTGTTTCTTATATAAAATGATGATCCACCTTAATATGTTCGGTCTTCTCATGAAGTACAAGGTTGGTAGCAATTTTCATGCCATATTCATTATCATAATAAAGAGTGATTGACTTTAAAGAAGTTACATGTAGATCACTAGAGTCCTAAAAGCCATATTACTTCACATAACTTTGCTACTATGGCTTAGTGGAAGATTTGGAAACTATAGATTGTTTCTATAGTGCAAGATATTAAAGAATTTCTAAGGTTTTTTTTTAAAAATCCTATGGTCAATCTTATACCTATAGGGCATAATGTATAGTTGGAGTCACAATAAGCTTGTAAATCAAGCTTTCTATTTGAATTCATTAAGAGACCAAGTCCTCGTGAGTTCTTTACTTATCTCATAGCCTAAAAAGTAGCCTAATGATGAGACTCTTTGCCTGCATACATAAACTACCTCAAGATTTGCATGGTGTAACTAATGTTGGCTTTAGCCATGGTTGGATAAATCAAATTTTCAATTAGTCATTAATACTGTCGAGTGGTGTGCTTATAATTTTGTACAACAAGCATAATGGAAGGCTTGCTACTAGCTAATCCACATTGAGACATAAGCTCAAGAGCATACTTTTTCTAATTCAAGACAATCTCTTACTTGGATTTTGTTATTTTAATGTTAAGGAAATATTTCACAAATTCAAGACCTTTCATATGAAACTTAGAATTTTGGTACTCCTTAAACTCTTGAATGAAAGTCTCATCTCTTTTTGTGGTTAAGATATCATTAACATAAATAAAAAAATAAAAAAGAGGAGACCTTGTTTCCTTCATGAACAAGAAGTGGTCATGTTGTGACTGAGGAAAATGATTTGTAAGTAGAATCGTTATCTGTCTATGCTTGTTGATTGTATGCTTTACCTTACTACTTGCACATATTCTTTGTGTGTTTTAATTTTGTAGAAAGTGTTTGAAAACTTAATTAATAGACATTATCTAAGAAAACCAATTCAACCCCCCTTTCTTAGTTAGCCATTATACCTAACATTGTCTAACCCACACACTAGGGGATAGTGGTCATAGCCATTAAATCGCAGTTTGACTTTGATATTATTAGTCATGGACTTGAGTTTCATTCCAAAAGGTTAACCTTAATAAGAGTCAAGCACCTTATATGGTTAAATCATTTTGCTTACTTTTTCAATGTGGGAGAATGAGGTCTATTACATTAAGTCTATTTAATAAAACATTAGGACAAAGAATTGATTGGAGAATTATTTCATAATTAAGACCTGAGTATTAGTTTTTATTGAAGAGAAAATTTAAGATTTTATTTTGTAAACTTTGCTATTTATTTATTTTATTATTATAAAAAATTTCATTAGAGATGGTTTTTAATATAGTTGGTTTTGATTATAAGGGCAGTACCCTAATCCTTACTTTACCCCGTCAACCAGAGAATCTCCTTGTGGCAATTTGCCTTACTCTTAGTTGCAATGGCAGCTTTTCTCTACCAAAATACGCTCCATTCTTTCATAAAGGTTGGTTGGTGAAGGTTGAAGAGCTAGATTTAGGCATGTTGCATCTTGTGGACCTTTTGGTCTCTCTTGAAGAAAATGAATAAGAGAACACAATGGTTTGGAAGTTGCTCACAAGCTATATATTCTATGTATCTATTTACAAAGAATCAAAAAAATCATTTAAGTACAAAACAAATGACTAAAGAAAGAGGCTCGTGTCACAATAATACATACTAAGGGCCCACAACATGCCATCTATTTCAACACTCCCCCTTAAGTTAAAGATTTATATAAATCAAATACTCCAAGCTAGAGAATAGATGAATATGTTGTGGGCTACACAACGCTTTAGTAAATAAATTAGTGGGCCGTTCTCGCATATTAATGTAGCAAGTCTTCATTATCCTTATCTAAATCTTCTCTTGTACAAATGACAATCTATTTCGATGTGTTTTGTTCTATGATGAAAAATAGGATTTCCAGCAATGTGTCCCGCCACTTCATTATCACAAAAAATGATATTGGGTGAGGGATGATTACACTAAGATCTTGGAATAACCCAAGGAGCCAAATAATTTCACAAATTGTGTATCCCATGGCTTTGTACTTTGATTCCACAAATGAATGGGATACAATTGGTTAGTTTTTAGCCAACCATGATACAAGAGAGTCACCTAGCTTTACATAATAACTAGTCATGCACTTTTGTGTCATGGGGTAGGTCTTATAGTCTAAATTGCAGAAAGCAGCTCTAACCTCAATGAGCATAAAAGAAAAAGTCCAAGTCTAGGTGTCCTTTTAATACTTCAGCATCTTCATAGCGGCATCCATGTGTGAGCATTTGGGAGAATGGGTAAATTGATTGAGGTGCTAAACAGTAAAATAATGTTTGGCCTAGTGTGTGTTAGGTACAACAACTTGCCATTCAACCTCTGATATCTAGAATGATCCCTAAGCAATGGGTCATCACATTTTTAAGGATCTCCCTCATCATATTTTGGTGTAATTCACTTCACATTTTGTTCCAAGGGAGTGATAACAGTCTTAGATCTTGAAAGTCCCATTTTTCTTACTAGTTCTAGATCATATTTGCACTGGCTGAGGTATATGCCTTTAGGTGAACATGCCATCTCTATCTTAAGAAAGTATTTACATTCCCCTAGATCCTTCATGTGAAACACTGAATGCAAGTATCTTTTGAGCTCTGAAATTATCATAAGATTATCTTCAGTTACCAGGATGTCATCCACATAAAATAAAAGGATAATGAAGGAACCTCTATGTTGTTAGGTGAATAGTGCATAGTCATGTAATGACTAACCAAAACCAACTGTGAGGAGTGCCTTTGTAAATTTGGCATATCATTGTCTCGACACCTATTTTAATCCATATAATGACTTTCTTAGGCAACACATTGATCTCTCCCCCTAATGTGGAAAACTAGGTGAAAGTTGCATATAAACCTCATTCATCAAATCTCCATGTAAAAATGCAATTTGCACATCCAATTGATGAATGCACCAACGTTTGATAGTTGCAATAATCATCCCCACTATGACTTGGCCACAAGCGAAAAGGTTTTGGGAGAATATCATGAATTGATTGGTTGTGTTGTTAGAAAATGTTGTTTAGTGTTTTTTGTGTGTAAATTTTTTTTTCTTTTCTTTTTGATGTTGTCATAATATGTTGCTTAGAGCTTTTGCTTAAGAATGAGTAAAATGTTAAGTTTGGGGGTGTTGATAACTCTATTTTGTATAAAGTTAGTGTAACTATTTAGACAGTATATAATATAGTATTTGTTGAGTATAGTGTATTTTATCTATATTTATGCAACTTTTGTTGTTTTATGTAGGAAACCCTAAATAGAAGAAAAAGAAGACAAAAGAAGCAATAAATCATGCAAAAGAAGGTGTTTGTCTATCATGCATGTGAAGGAAAGAAAAGAAAGAAAAAGAAGAAAATAAGAAAAGAGAATGCACGTGAGAAGCAAGGAGAAGAAAAAGACAAAAGAAAAAGTTAGAAAGAAAAAGAGGGACTGTCATGAATTGTCGGAAAAAGTAGGAGAGAGGGAGGTGAGAGTCGGGTTCAGGCAGCTGAGAAACAAAGTGAGACTAGAGAGAGAGGTTGTGGGAAAGTAAGAGACCGTGTGCAAGAGCACGAGTCTTAGAGAGGCGCGTGACAGTCAGGTGAAAGACGACCGTCCGCCCTTCATTTTCTCTTGTGACAACCTATTTTTTGGCATTTAAAGTTCATTTTTCGGCAAGTTTTGGGTTAATTTTGGTGACAAGGGCATTTTTCTGCAATCCTTGTGTGATTTTTGACCTTTTTGGAATGGTTTCATGGTAGTTTCTAGTGATTTCTGATGAAAAACGGTGAATGCCATCTGAGCCTTTTCCATTAGATTTACGCATTGTGGCAGATTTGGGTAATTTCTTGGTAGATTGGCATTCGAGGAACCATGATCTACATTTTTTGGTGGTTTCCATGAAGAATGGCAGCAACGTGGTGCACAACGGTGCGTGGCGCTAGTGTGTGGCATCAACGAGTGACAATACATGGCGGTGGTGCGTTTTTGCTCATTTTCTTCCCATTTTCTAGCCAGATCCTTTTCCTTTTCCTAATGTGCAGATTTGTCCAAAATTTCTCTGAATTGAAGACATTTTAGTGATAGCTTTGGTGTTTTTAGTTTAAAGAATATTTTATTCAAGTTTTTGCACTAATCTTGTGTTTGTAAATACCATGTTTTAGTTTATTGTGTTAGAGCTACAATGAAACTTGATTATAATAGTATGAATGTATGATTATGGTGTGTTTTTTGAGATATTCTGTATATGATGTTGCATTTTATTATGTTTAATGTGTTTAAGCGAGTAACTATCACTTAATGATTTGATTTGCATGTTAGAGATCGAAGAAGATAACATACAATTGCCTCTTGTAATATGCAACCATAGATTAATATAAATAGACATATACCATATGATTTATGTGACTTTAGGTGTAAATTAGAATATTCACAAATCTTAATGTATTTGGTTCATTTAATTCATGGGTAAAAATACTGTGAGTTAATAAGCTAAGTAGGTTTGCTATACCTAGACATAGGATAATGAATAAATGAGAAAATTTCACCATCACATGAATAGAATCAATCTTACAAGCATGAATAATCGACATTTGTACCTAATAGTTAGATGAAATCAGATGCTCTAGCATGTTTCATTATCGAGTTTAGGTTAAATTTAGTTAATTAATCCATGTTTTACCTCTTTTAGATGCTAGATAAATTATGGAAGTTGTTTACCATTAGTAATTAGTTAGCTTAGTAATCACCAATCCCTATAGGCGAAAACTTGTTCAGTGAAATTCTACATGCTACTATACATGTCAAACAAGTAATATAATGATGAATATGAGTATCGTCTCACAAAGACTAGTGCTTACAAAATTAACTAATTACTAATGGTGAATAGTTCCTAGAGTTTATCTAGCCAACTAAAATGATAAGATATTGACTAAAAAACTAAATTTAACCTAAACTTGATTAATGAAACATGTTAAAGCATATGATTTCACCTAATTACTAGGTACAAATGTCAATCATTCATGCTAGTAAGATTAATTCTACTTATGTGATGACAAAATTTTCTAATTTATTAATTATCCTATGTTTAGGTATAATGAATCTAGTTAGTTCATTAACTCACTATATTTATACTTATGAAATAAATAAACTAAGTGCATTAAGATCTGTGAATATTCTAGTTTATATCTAAAGCCACATAAACCACATGATATATGTCTATTAATATTAATCTATGGTTGCATATTACATAAAGCAACTACATGTCATTTCCTGTCGGTCTCTAACATGCAAATCATATCATTTAAGTGGTAGCTAATTACTTAAAAACATTAAACTTGTTAAAATGCAACTTCACACAAATAAAAAATCTCACAAAATATAAATAATCATGTCATTCATACATCATAATCAAGTTCCATTGTAGTTCTAACACAATAAACTAAAACATCATATTTACATAAACATAAATAATGCAAAAAATTGAACAAAACATTCTTTAAACTAAAAACACCAAAGTTGTCACTAAAATGTTTTCAATTTAGAGAAAGTTTGGATAAATCTGCACATTAGAAAGAGGAAGAGGAGCTGGCTAGAAAATAAGAAGAAAATGAGCAGAAATGTGCCACAGCCACGTGCTGTCATGTGCCAGTGCCATGTGCCATAGCCACATGCTGTCATGTGTCAGTGCCACGTGCCACCATGTGCCACCACGGACCACTATGTGCCGCCATGCACTGCCACCATTCTTGATGGAAACCACCAAAAAATGTAGATCATGGTCCCTAGAATGCTAATATGCCAAGAAATTGCCCAAATCTATCACAGAAACAAGCACTATAATGGAAAAGGCTTAGAAGGCGTTCGCCTTTCTTTGTTAGAAACTGTCGAAAACTATCGCGAAGCCATTTTAGAAATGCCAGAAATCACACAAGGATTGTAGATTCGTTCCCTTCTCACCAAAATCAACCCAAAACTCGCCCGAAAGTGCACTTTAAATGCTGGATAAGGGTTGTCGCTAGAGAAAACAAAGGGCTAAAAGTCGACTTTTGCTTGATTGTCATGCGCCTCTCTGAGACCCGTGCTATAATGCTCTGTCTTTGACTCTTTGGTGACCTCTCTCTCTGGTCTCACTCTATTTCTCAATTGCCTAAACCTGACTCTTACCTCTCTCTCTCTTACTTTTTTTCATAATTCACGACAATCCCCCTTTTTCATTTTAACTTTTTCTTCTCCTTGCTTCTCACGTGCATTCTTTTTTCTTCTTTTCTTTCCTTCACATGCATGATAGACAAACACCTTCTTTTGCATGGTTTATTGCTTCTTTTTTCTTCTTTTTCTTTTATTTGGGGTTTCTTGCATTAAATAAAAAAAGTTGCATAAATATAGATAAAATGCACTATACTTAACAAATACTATATTATATATTGTCTAAATAGTTTCAATAACTCTATATTATCAGGTTTCATCATAACCTATACCTTCTCGCTGTGTATATCCTTTCGCTATTAGTTGTGCCTTGTATCTCTCAATAATGCCATCAACAAGATATTTCACCTTGTACATTTATTTTCATATGATGGTCTTTCGACTAGGAGAAAGTGTCACAACATCCCACATGCAATTCACCACGAGGACTAAGAATTTCCTATTTATAGCATCAACCTAATGATTATCCTTAAGTGCATGATGATATGTCTTGGGTTCAGTAATGAAATGTTTATGATGTGGATAAAAATGATTAAGAGAAACATGGTTAAATATAGGGTAGTGACTGTTCATCCTTATAGAGGTGGATGAACATATATAGTTAGCAGTCCAAATGGGAGGACGTGTGGGCCGTGATGACTGTTAAGGAACTAGAGGTGGCTATGGGGTTTTGAGGAGTTTGGTATGGTAATGTGGTTTGTGAAAGATTAATGGTTTTGGGTTTGGCTACTTAAAAGAGGGTTTTTTTTGCCGAAGATGGCTTCGGTGGAGGAAATGACATATTTGGAGATGGCTCTAATGTGGTAGATGACGAATTGCATGACTGCGTGATGCCCAACATTGGTAATGATGAGTTTGAGGGCAGATCACTAGAAGGAACTTCAGATTTATTTTGTGAAAAATGGAAAATCATATTCATAAAAAACAACATCACGATTGACAAAGAGTTTTCTTCTATCTAGGTTATAGACCTTATAACCCTTTTGAAAGGAGGGATAACCAAGGAATACACATGGGATTTGCAATGAAAAATTTATCTTTAGGCCATAAGATGGTGGCATAGAATTTGCAGCTAAAAACTCATAAATGATCTAAGGAATGTGTTTTTCCATGCAACATTTTGTAAGGGGAGCGATTTCCAAGCCAAAGGTTAGGTTGGTTAATAATATGAGTGGCTATCAAAATGCACTCTCCTAAAAAATGTGAAGAAATTTAGGCCTAAAATTTTAAAGCTTGCGCAACATCCAACAAGTGACGATGTTTGTGCTTTACCATCCCATTTTGTTGGGGGGTGTATACATAAGAAATCTTGTTTGACTGGGGTATCGTGTTGTGTCTAAACCATGGAAGGACAAGTTGAATAGTAGGTAAAACTTAATCTTTAAAACAGAAAAGAAAAGTCCAAGTCGCTGGTGAAAAATTATCAACTATAATTAAAAAATAACATAGCTTATCATGGTTGGGTTCCTTATGAGGACCCCATAAGTCCATGTGCACAAGATCAAATGCAGCCTAGCTGAATGTTTGACGTTGTGGGAAAACATATCAAGTATGTTTTGCTAATGGACAAATAGAACATGAAAAAAATTTTGGGCATTCTATATCTTTTTTTACCATGATTGAAATAAAATTTTTGTGCACTATGGCCCAAATGCCTATGCCATAAGATATAACTAGTGCTAATATCATTACTATACAAACTATTCACATTCGTACAAGGTAAAAAAGAATGGACGGTACTCAAAATGCCTGTAATACAATAAGACATCTTAGAGAGATTAGGTTGTAAAAAATAAATCCTTTATATTGTTTTACCTAGTTCGATCACCTGCCTAATCATATTGTCCTAAAAAATGCAGAAATCATTGAAAAAAATAACAATGCAGTTATGATCAGAGGTAATTCTTTTAATCGAAAGCAAGTTAAATTTTAACTAAGGTATATATAAAGAATAATTTAGGTGCAGCAATGGTGTGGGTTGCGAACGTCCAATATGTGTGGCATAAACATAGGTATTGTTAGGTAACTTAATAGGTAATGTTGATGTGCGAATGGATAATAAGAATATAAAGAATTCAAATTGCACGTGACATGGTCGTTTACACCTGAATCTATAATCCATGGATGATTAAAATTTGATGAATGTATTGTACCTTTATAATTGACAGGTGGCTGGAATGGAGGCATCATGGATTATGTAGTGAACATATTTTGGAGCTAATTCAGTCAAAAAGGAGCAATCAGCATTTGTGGACCCATGTGAGGCATCGTGATTGCTGCAAAAGGAGTGTTCCAAGCTTGATTATGGGAGTCCAATTATGCTTGTTGATCATAGACTTGGAGGGCTTGTCCATAATTATTAGGTTGTTGAAATCCATACAATTGGGCTTGTGAAATCAATATTGAAGCACCCATACCAAGATAAAAGGCATACGGGACCTGTGGGTTGAAAAAAGGTTGGCCTTGCTGGTAAAACCCATGAGAAGGGCCTAAGAAATTCTAAAAAGGACCTATGTTCTAGAAGGTGTTGGATCTAAACACATTTTCTCTTTTCCCGCCTACATTGTCACCTGTATTTCCCTACTCAATTTGGAATGCTTGCCTAGCAGCTTACTTCCCTTTGCCTTTTGGAACTAATCCAAGAGGGAATCCCACTAATTTGTAGCATTTGTCCTTCAAATGCCGAGATTTATGGTAGTGAGAGTATATTTCCCTTCCTTTTCTGTTAAGCTTGATTCCAGTAGTGATTTATGCAAAAGAGGCTAGGGATTATGCTACCAGAACTGCTTTGTCAAGACCTATAATGCTAATTTCATCCTTACGACATTGGTGCTCATCTTCCTTAGCATGGTTGAAGGCTTTATCCATATTCAATAAGGGGCTTTGGAGAGGATGTTTGTCCTAAAGTTTTTGAAATTTTTCAGTACTCCCAATAGAAATCCATGGTTTTTTGTTTCTTATCTTGCTCCTCAAGTCATTCATTCACTCAATAAAAACAATTTCCACAATCATAATAGATTGAGGGCTCCATGGTTTTAATTTGAACCCATAATTTGTTGATTCTTGAGTAGTACTCTGTCATTATGGCAAAGGACATTTTGTTCTTAAATTGATGTTGCTAGAGATTATAAAGTTAAGTTATGGTAAGAGTTCCAAAACGTTTCTCAAAGGCTTCCTAAATCACTTGCAATTTTTTTTCTAAGACATAAATGCTAACAAATCCCCTATGCATAAACTTTTCAAACCAACTTTGAAAAGCAAAGCAAGATTGGTCCCAAGCTTGTTGCCTCTCTAGGTTAGTCTTTGGTTGAGGAAAGAACCCATCCATATATCCTTATTTGTTTTTACCAATCAACTGGTTTTTCATCTATCTTCTCCAAAGTTCATAGTTTGAGTTGTCCTTAAGTAGGTTAGTAATAAGGGACGTTCTTGCATGTTTGTGGTAGCGAGATAATAGGGATCATGGTATGGGTTGGAGAGCCGATTGGCAGTTGGGTTCGTTGTTGGGTTTCTTATGAGTATGGCCATGGTTAAGGTTGTGCTGTAATTGGGAAGAAAGCTAGTGGGTAAAGTTCTAAAGCTTTGTTTGTGGTGGGTGAGATGTCAATCAAGTTGGTTTTTGAAAACAACATAATATTAAAATGCAGTTGCTAGAGAGTTAAATACAAGACATGTGCGAGCATTTAATTGACAACATAAATCTTTGTCAAAAATACCCCTAAGAGTAGGAAATTGGAATATCTAAAAGCAAGAAGGATTGAACAAGTTGCATTCAACTAATCCTAGGAAAACAAAGAAGAAATCTTCCTATGTGGACCTTCTTAGATACCATATTGAAGAAAATGAAGAACGGAACACAGTGGTATGGAAGTTGCTTACAAGCTATATATTTTGTGTATCTACTTACAAAGAATTAGAAAAATTGTTTAAGTACAAAACAAATGACTAAAGAAAGAGGCCCCATGTCACAATAATACATACTAAAGGCTAAACAAAGAAATACATACTATGCGGCCCACAACATGTCATGTATTTCAAGAAGCACATCAATCGCTTCATTTTTACACCCAAGCCATTGAACTTGTTTAACTTTTAGCTCATTGATAACTCTATTTTTATTGAGTTATTTTGACTATTTTAGGATATAAATAATACAAGTTTTACAAGATAATATTTAAGTTTTCATATATTTATTTAAATTTGTGTTATTTATGTAGCAAACTTTAAAAGAGCATGAGAAATAAAGGAAAAGAAAGCTACAAGAAGGCATGTGAAGAATAAAAGGAAAGGAAGAAAGAATAAAAAGAAGGCAATGTGTAAAGTAGCAAAAAAGAAGAAAAGGACAAAAAAAGTCAAAAGAAGAAAGGAAAGGCAACATGTGAAAGGGAAGGAAAAAGACAAAAAGGACAAGAGAGAAAATAGAGGAAAAAGGTAAAAAGTGAATTGTGAAGAGTGCTAGGGCACGCTGCCCAAGAGAAGATAAAAAGAGGAGCAATGTGAACTAACAAAAGGGGGCGCCGCCCAAGAGAAAGAAAAGAGAGGAAAGAGAGAAAAAAAGAGAAAAGTGTGTGTTACCACCAGAACCAAGGAAGAGAGAGAAAAACCAAAGAAGAAAGAGAAAATCAAAGAAGAAAAAAGAGAAATAGAGGCGCGAAAGCTTACTTTACTTCATATTATTCCTAATTTTGGTTTAATTTATAAGAATTCTACAAAGAATTCTTAAAGAGAAGACAATGTGGTGACAACTTTCTTATTTTTTATTTAAGATGTTTTGCTTAATTTCTATTATTGCTTTGGTTTGTTATTTTATTATGTTCTAAACTCTTTTGTTAGGGCGAAGATGTAGCCTAACTATAATGAATAATGCTTTGCAAGATATTTTATTTATGTGAGTTATATATTATTATGCTTAATGCTTTTAAGTGATTAGCCATCACTTGAATGATTTGATGTGCATGTTTGAGACTAAGAGGTAATAATATGCAATTACTTCTTATAATATACAACCATGAATTAAATATGAATAGACATATACCATGTTATTTGTGTGGCTTTTGGTAATAAGATGATTAAAAGATTTATTGTAAACTAGGAATGTTCACAGATACTAATGCATTTGGTTTGTTTCAATTCACATATAGAGATATAGTGAATTAATAAACTAAATAGGTTTACTATACTTAGACATAGGATAGTAAATAAATCAAGAAATTTCACCATCACATAGGTATTATTATTCTTGTAAGCATAAACTATGGAAATTTATATCTACTAGTTATGGTGAAATTGGATACTCTAACATGTTTCTTATCTTGATTTTTCTTACTTGGATTCAATTTCAATTAGTCTTGTATTTTCATTTTAGAAATTTTGAATTTTAATTCATCATCAACTGCCTTTTGATTTGCTAAATAAATTTTAGGATTAATTTATTATTAGTACTTAATTAATAGTATTCACTAATCTTTGTGGGACGATACTTTTCTTATCATTATATTATTTGTTCGACATGTTCACTTGCATATAAATTTTACCAAACAATCATTGTGTTTGCTAAAGCCTACACATTTAGATACAAAAAATTGGAATTTTGATCATAAAATGTATTACACTAGCAAACACTATATTCCTAAGGTGAAGAAAGTGGTGGTGTTCCTAAATACAATATGGATTGATGTAGATGTGTGTTCAATTTTGATGTTAGACAGTGGAATTTTGAGATTTGCAACATGTGGGGATTGTTATGCTATCAAAATGTTGCTGGAACAAAAGGAGAGAAACAACTAGAAACTGGAAGAAAGAGGCTAGCACACATTGATATCATTATTGAACTCTACCACATGTTGTTCTTGCACTAACTATGCTTGACCTTGCTAAAGCTTGAAGGGTGCAAGGCAATAGAAACCCTAGTCATGCACTCCATGCACCATGTGCCTGATATGGATAAATTAACATATATGCCTTGGCAAGATAGCAAGGATTCTGGATAAGTAAAGGCTTGACCTTTACAAGTTATCATCATGGAGAATCCTTAGCTAATGTGATACCAAGGGTCAAAGCACCACCACTTATCCATCCTAGAAGTAAGGAGAAAAGAACCACCATTGTGAAGAAGTCTATAATGGTTGGCCGTTCACATGGAAAAGAAAAGGGAATAGAGTAAGGGCTGACCAACTAACCATTAAATTTTTTTTAACTTCTAAACAATATTTTCACTAAGGACCTTGGTTATATAATCTGAAATATGGCTTAGAATTTTGTATCAACCTTTGTTTTTATTTTTCAAGTTGGCATTAATGCCAACAATATGGCTCACAGAACCAATATATATCCCTTTACAATTCCATCAATGTGAGTGATTTTGTTACAATTAAATTCATTGAAGGAAACTACCTATCTTGGATGACTCAGATTAAATCTCTTTTTCAAACCTAAGAACTTATTGGTTTTGTTATAGGTGACATTCCAAAACATAGCCAAACAATTAGTGATAGTAAGACCTAAAATCCAGATTATGACTCATGGTCATAGAGTGATGCATTAGTTAGATGTTGGATTATCAGCACACTCTATGAAGAAACATTTGGGTATATTTTCAAGCTTGAAATATCACCACAAGTTTAGGATGAGCTAACCAATCATTTTGCTTTGAAAACAAAAAATCTTAAGTTCAACCTATTTTCCCAACTCAATAAAATTAGAAAGGAAGGTAAAACTTTGTTAACTTTTCTTATTAAATTCAAGGGCATATTGGACCAATTAAGTTCAATTGGTAAGCCAATCTCTGACTTAGCCAAAACTTTCCAATTCTTGGAAAGTCTTGATACAAGTTATGAATCATTCAAAATAACTATGTTTTGACCACCAATTCCTAAATTTAGTATAGTTATTTCATAACTTCAAGCATATGAATCTCGTATCATCATGTATCTAAAGAATACCACCACCATTCCAAATGAAAATATAGCTTTCTCAACACAACATAACAATAGAGGAGGAAGAGGAAACATGATAGGATGTGTTCCTTAACCATACTTCACTTCACAAGGATAGGGATTTACTTTAACTACTTACAACAATCGAACTCCATTCAACCAAGATAAACCAAACTTTGGTAACCCCAACTCTATTTCAAGTGACAAATCTCATAACTTTCCTCAAAATCCAATTACATGTCAAATATGTGGAAAGAAAGGACATTCTAGTTTTGAATGCTAGTGATGATTTGATCACACATTCCAAGCTAATAATCTCCTTAAGGCCCTAACAATGTTACATTGGAATGAGCCCAAAACTAACAATTGGATGGATGATTTTGGAGCATCATTACATATAGCAAAATTTATAAGTACCTATCATCATTCACTAAATATTTAGGTTTAGATATCATCTTTGTTGGAAATGGAGAACATTTTCCAATTACGCATATTAGATCCACTAGTCTTAATCAAGGATGGATAAAATTAGATTCAATTTTAGTTGCTCCTATAATAAAGTAGATTTTTTATATGTATCAAAATTAACTGATGATAATTCATGTCTAGTTTCCTTTGATAAAAATTCCTTTGTTGTTAAGGACTTGATCACCTAAGAGAACATGCTAAGGGAATATAGATGAGAAGATCTATATATGTTTCCAAATGAATGGATACAAGCCTATCTCACTTCATCAACAAACAACATATGGTAACACATGGCATAAAAGTCTAGGTCATTCTAATTTACATATCTTGAAGGACTTATAGACTTAAGAATTAATAAATTTGAAGGGAGAAATACCTAAGATTTGTACTATAGTTTAGAAACTAAAAGTTATATGTTATCTTTTAGTCTCTTAAATAATGAATCATGTGTACCTTTTGAATAGATATATAATGATTTATAGGGACCATCACAAGAAAAGTCTTGTTAACTTTGTGTATTATGTTATATTTATTGATAAATATACTTTTTTTACATGGTTCTATCCCCTTAAAAGAAATTTAGATTTTTGTCAACATTCATTGATTTTAAGTCTATGATAAAATGATAGTTTGATGCAAAGATCAAGTTACTTCAATCTAACAATGGAGGAGAATACATAAGAAAAGAATTAGAAGAATACCTATGTTATTTATGGAATCATTCATCAAATGTCATGTCTTTATACAACACAAAAAAATAGAATTGCAAAATGAAATTACAGACACATAATGGAACTCAAATGCTTAATGATGAAAGAAGCCTCTATACCTTGAAAGTATTGGGTCAAAGCATTTCTGATTGCAGTATATTTAATAAATAAGTTACTTTCATCCGTATTGGGTAAAAGATCTCCTTTTCAAATGTTATGTCATAGGATTCTAGAATATGGAACCTTGAGAGTCTTTGGAAATTAGTACTTTTCTTGTTTATAATCAACCATAACTAATAAATTAGAATCAAAATCAGTATGTGCCATTAGAGTTATCATTGTTTACTCATTCCTTTAGGAAAATTGTTCATATCAAAACATGTTATGTTCAATGAACTCATGTACCTATTTGAGAGAATTACTTCAACACGTGCAAGCATTAATTTGGATCCAATAGAAGATCACATTTTAAGCAAAATAAGATCACAAGATGGAGACATGAATCAAAGAAGTCAACATCCTTTGTCAGTAAACAAGAAGCCAAGATAGCTATAGGACTACCCTTATGATCAAATCATTCAGTCTATGTAAGATTACCACTTTACTGTAGCAACACAAGATAAGCAAATGGTAATGCCTTGCTTCCAGTACATTAAAAAAGCTCAAAGTTTGGTAGATTTTCACGGAGCAATTGTACCAAACAAAGAAAATTCAACACCCACATTTAATGAGCTCATACAAAACCCATCTTTAAATAAAGCAACACCCAATGGGAAAACACAAGCTTTCCTTTAGAAAGATATCCTACTTTGCCTCCTTTAGACCTTTCTAACTCATTTATGTTCCCTTTTAAACCTGACAACATTTTGCTGGCTTTAAAACCATCCTTTTCATCAATCTTAACTCAAAATTTCAACAACCCTCATGCATCCAAACCTAGAGCAAGAAGTCATCCAATCACTATAAGAAGTCAACTAAGAGTGCAACATCTTAACCCACGTTATGCTCTCCATGCACACATGAATGTTCTAGCAACTCCTGCAACCATCTTAAGTGCTCTCTTTCATCAACGATGACAAGTTGACATGGAAAAGGATAAGGGAGCACCATGACAAATTAGAACTTTGTCATTGGTGCCACGACCATCTACCATGAACGTAACAAGCAACAAATGGGTCTTCAAAACAAAGCTTACTCCTTAAGGAACAATGGACCGACTCAAAGCTCGATTGGCAATAAAGGGCTACCATCAAGAATTAGGGGTTGACTACCTTGAAACTTAGAGTTTGGTAGTTCAACCAACTACCATTAAGTTAGTAACCTTACTTGTAGTAATCCGTGGTTGTAAGACAACTAGATATAGAGAATGCATTCTTGCTTGGGTTCTTGACCAAACCTATTTAAATGTAACAACTTGAAGGATTTGTTGATCTTAAGTATTCAGAACATGTGTGTTACCTGCATAGATCACTTTATAGATTTAACAGTCACCATGTGCATGGTTTGGATAGTTTTCCAATTTCTTGCTTTCCATTGTATGTACTTGATCCTACTTTGTTCTTATATTGAAATGGTGGAAATGAACTATGAGTATTACTTTATGTTGATGATATTATAGAAATTGGAAACTCTATGCAAATTGTTCATAACTTTATATAAGAACTTGGTTGTGGCTTTTTGATTAAAGATCTTTGACGAATATATTATATTTTTGGATTGCAATTTAAGTATAATGAAGTAGGAATTTTTGTCTCTCAACACTAGTACACACTGGATGTTCTTTGACAAGTAGAAATGATGTATAACTAACCAATCTCTACACCAATGGTAGTCAAAGGAGAAACTATTCACAACGAAGAGAGCTTACTTCCTTAACCTACCATATTCCATAGGATCCTAGGCTTACTTCATTGTCTCTCTCAAACATGACTTGACATAAATGAAGTAATGCATAAACTCTGCCAACAAATGAGTGCACCTCAGATAGAGGACTTCTTTTAGCGTAAACGTATCCTACATTATCTACTGGGAACAACTAACTTTGGTTTACAATTCCACATATAGAGTTTGACCACCATTTATGGGTTCATAGATGTAGATTATAGAGGCTGCGATGAGTCAAGGAAATTAACTACTGGATTTGTAATGTTTATGAGAGCAAACCTCATCTCTTGGTGTTCAAGAGAGCAAATTTTTTATGTCACATTCATTTGCTGAAGTAGAATATAGAATCTATTTGGCTCCTAAACTTACTCTACATACTTGGTGTAAGTTAGTCTACTCTTATTCAAATGTTATGTGATAACTTGCTAGCATTGTAGATGTTTGCCAATCCCATTTACCACAACAAATCAAAGCACAAAGGGATTGATATATGCTTCATATGTGAAAAGGTAGCTTAAGGAACAATTGTTACAATATTTGTTCTCTTAAGAGAGCAATTTTTGATATCCTAACTAAGTCGTTGCCAAAAGATCAATTTGAAGATCTTTGAAACAAACTTGGTGTAACTCCACCAATTTTATGGGGGGAATGTTAGTGCTATTGGAATGTTACTAGAGTAAGCTAAGAGAGACAAGCAAGAATTGGAAGAGAAAGACCAGCGTGCACTGATGTCATTGTTGAACTCTCTACCACATCCTATTCCTAAACTAGCTATGCTTGATCCTGTTAAAGCTTCAAGGATGCAAAGTAACAGAAACGTCGTTCATGCACTCCATGCACCACGTGCCCTACATGGACAAACCAACATATATGACTTGGTAGGATAACAAGGATTCTAGATAAGTGAATCACCATAGAGAATCCTCAGCTTATGTGATACTAAGAGTCAAAGCACCAGTGCCTATCCATCCTAGAAACAAAGAGAAAAGAACCATTGATTGTGAAGAAGTCTACAATGGTTGGCAGTTCATATGGAAAAGAAGGAGGAATAGAGTAGAGGCCGCCCAACCAGCTATTAAAAAAATATAACTTTTGAACAATATTTTAACTAAGGGCCTTGGCCATATATGCCAAAATATGGCTTAGTATTTTATATCGAGTTTTCTCTAAGCCTTTTTTATTTTGAGCTTTGTTTTTATTTTTCAAATGGGATGAGAACTTGACCATTGTAGGTGAGAGAATGTTTGATTATGATGATATTATTGTTTACAAAGGTCAATTATATTTTATTGACAACTTAGATATATTTTCCTTGATTGAGCATTCATCCCTAGAGTTGGTAGAGTTGGTAGAGTTGGTACAGTTTTTGCCCCTGTTATTTGAGTTGGGCAAGAAAAAGCATTTGGTGGTGTCATGTGGAGCTCTTTATGTTGTTGACAAATACTTTGAAAAGCTAGGCAACCCTATGTTTTTTTTTTTTTTTTTTTTTTAAAGTATACAAGCTTGGTGAAGAATTGAGGCAATAGGTTCTAGTGAAGAGCTTCGGCAACCAAGCATTTCTATTGGGTGATGATGGTTCGTTCTCCATTTCGGCCCAAGAATTTTTGGATTTCAAGAGGACTTCATCTATTTCATTGGTGGTGGATATGGACATTATGTTGTCAATCTAAAGGATCAAAGCATTCAACATTTAAGCTTTTCCCCAGAGCATTCTAATCCATTTTGGCCTCCTCCAAAATGGTGAATTTGAGTAAAAAATGTACCCAAGTTGGATTTGTCTAATGTATTCTAAACTTTTGCCTCATGCATTTACAATTTCTTGCTTTTATAGTGTATTTACTTTATAAATATAAACAAGCTCAAGATGTGATTCTTTCATAGTTGGCAAAAACAATAAAGATGTTTCTACTTTATGATAGAGATAAAAAATGTGGAACTTTCTCTATGGTTGCATGTTTTGTCGTTGATATCCATACTAATTTTGTGGTTTTATGGGATGGAGTTGAATGAGGTTAATGTATGGCACTAAAATAATGATGTATACACACTAGAGAAAAAAACTTTCAAGACATTACTGTCATATCTCTAAATATTGAATATGCCAATGCCGCCAATTGACATAAACCAAACAAGCACATCCGAAGCAAAAAACCAGCAAGCTTTATCTGTTCCATAGTGTTGCAAGCTAAATAAACCTACTATAATAGTTATAGCAACAAGCACAACTAAATGTGCAACACAATAATGGCAAATGTTATACATCTATTAGTTAATTGAAAAGGTAAAAGATTTGTAGGTATGAGTAAATAAAAGAAAATGCTTGGGTTTATAAGCATTCAAATCCCATTGCTTATCATAGTGGGACCCATATTTATCATGCTTCCAACAAGGAGAGATTTTGTAGTTGGGTATCTTTCAAAGGAGAGCATCACAACAAAATTACTGTTGAATTTTCAAATTTTGTCCTTCATACATCTATTTTGTGCAAATCATGTGGGCAAAAATGCAATGTTGTTGCACAATGATGTGATTAAAATGATCCGATAGTTTGTTTTGTGTCAACCAATTCTGAAATAGCAAACTAGGTATGGATTATGCCATGTAAAATGAATGGCTTTTAGAGTTTCATAACTCCTGAGAGAGTGGATGATAATTGAGCTACCCTTTTGTTGCTTTAGAATTTCTACTTATTTTTATTCGTACGTTAATGGAAAAATTCAAAGCTTTAATAGTGCAGAATAGTTAACAAGTTTTAGACTAGACTAGATATTAAGATATCAATGCCAATCATTGATTGACTCCACTAATTGTTGCTTAGCCAATTAGTTCAATGGTAAGCTAGTAGAGATTTCAATCGTGAAGTTTGAAGTTCAACACCCTTTATGTATGAGTTGGGTGTTAATTTCTCAACTAGAATATGATATTTTTAAGGATCAAGCAATACTTTCGGGGGACAAAATTTTTCAACCCCTGTTTTTACATGAATCTAAGCAAATTTTGTTTCACTAATCGTATATTTGTCTACTCAATGGAAAAGAGAAACCCCAAAGCAGATAGATGAGGGAGGAAAACGCAGCAAGGATATCACACTTGGATGGTTCAAGATTTAGACTAAATAACTTCCTCTATCTCATCAGATTCTAGTAGAGGTGCTATGTAATCTTTTCAAAGTGCATTTGTGTGTTACATTTTGGTAGATAGTTTCTGGAGGTATTGATTAAAGTTTGGGGATTTTTTTTTTTTTTTTGAGGTGAAGTCTTCGACAATCATTGCAAGCCAGCCATTTTCATAGATTATGTATCCTTCCGAGGAATTGATATGTAATTGCCACTTTATAAGGGCTCGTAGGACAATACATTTTCTGATCTTTAATTAGACTCAAATTCGGTTCAATAGCAAACAAGCTTTATGACATTTTCTTTTGGTTTCTAAAAGCAAATTTACTTCTAATATTACTATACTGCAATCTATTTCGTCCCCAGTCAAATTACTATTAATTCCAATCATGTCTGCATAAATACTTGAGAGTTAGAGTAGACAGAATATGACCACCAGCCTATTGTCAATGGGCAAATGCAACAGGAACCAATGGACCATGTTCTTCTATTTAATTAACTGTGCGCATGATCCTAATCAGAGGTTCTTTTTGTTGTAGCAAACGTGTACTTTGCATTACAAAGGATTGTTCATTCGTCAATAGAGTACTCATTAAGATAGATGGGCAGATTGACTGGCTCAAGGGTTCAAGCACGAAAGATATATGCCTGCTATAGCTGGAGTCAGGATCCCATCCCCAATCACTATACAGGGGTCAACAAGTACGGGGATAAGAATTGCATTTTTCCTGGGTGCATTCCCCCCAACCACCCTTTCCTTTTCGCAGCAAATGATTGTTCAAGGAATACGGAACGGCTATATGTTGATAACTCCTCATCTGACTGATCTTTGTTGCAAATAATCTTTATGTTTGCGTACTAACAAAGCCGTGAATAGAGAGCAAATGTTCCACCTTTGGTACACAAGTACAAGGAACTCGGTGACTTGTCAGCAACAAATATGGAAATATGCGTCATCATGACAAATGATAAATAATGTTATGCATTACAACCATTAGGAGCATGCCATTAAAAATGTTTAAAACGAATCAGAGGATGCACCAGCTCCCAGGAATGTGAGTTGAAGAATCAAGGACGTTCAACTTTCGAAGAGCCAGGAAGAATAGAAAGCCTAGCAGGAAAAGAGTACTTCAGAGAATGGTGTATACGTTCAACGTTATCTGAACCCACCAAAGGAATAATGGCCGCCCGCCAAACTTTGGCTGACGCCATGCTCATTACCATAATTACAAGCTTTAATATCTAACAAGAATGCCGTCGCTGCTGCTACAGCATGGAAGTAAACTTACTAGAAACTATTGAGTTATTTAGTTGGCCAGTATTTATTATAGTCCCTTTTCTTCAAAATTTTCTCCCATCTGCAGGCGAGGAAATTACAAAAAATCTATGTACACTGAGTTTTAACCCTAGCGGACAACGCTAGCCCACCTACAAGGCGCTGAAGCCTCTGAGCTCCAGGGCCTGGTTTGATTTTGTTCAGGTTCCCGACCTCCGAGCACCCAGGGTTGCCAGAGCACCAAGCACCAGGGGTGAAGCCTCCATTCTTCCGCCCTAATAAATCCTTATCAACCTTATCCAAGACCGGGTCATCTTGTTTAAATTTTCGAGCAAAGGCGGCACCGCTACCAATCATCTTCTGCGAGTCATTTGGGGAAAGGACGCGCGGGTGCTGTTGGGGGGGATTGTCCCAAGAAATGTAGTGCAGGTCATGGTTGACTGCAGTCCTAGCAAACGCAGGCACATTGCATATGACAGTCTGAAAGTAGCCCTCAGGGGAGGAGACAAAGTTTGTGTAGTACATGAGAAGCGTCCTGGGTAAATTATCCCAACCCCAGATACAATACTCTACAAATGAGCGAGAAAGAACCATCCATGCCGAACCTGCACCAAGATTAGGCATGTTATTTTGAATTACCAACTAAAAGTGAAATTTGGAGTACTGAATTGAAGGATAGGACCCCATATCCTTGTGGCTGAAATAAAATGAACAAAGATGGAATGTGATACGACTGCTTCTGCTACAGGTATAGCACAATAAAATCCATTGTGAGGTGACCAAAATCAGACCATATCCAAACTCACGAGTTTTTTTCTTTTTAAATTTTTTTTAGAGGAATTGTACAGTTTTATTTTTTCGTCTTTCTTTCTCTGGTACGATATCGTTATAATCCTTTGATAATCTTAGGGATTAGAGTGAAACTGTCTACATCTAATTGGCCTTTACTTTACTGGTTTGTCAAAGAGACCAAATAACAAGTTCCACCAGCTAAAACAAAGGTACCTTGGCATGGTTACAGCTAATACCAAACAGCACCACTTTGTTAGAATGGGTTGATACAAATTCAAGAATCTCTCAAATTGGAAAAGTCAGTGTTGGATCTCAAGCAATAAGATTAACAACTGTGACATAAATATTTAAATTTTTTATTATCGCCCACTTTTGGATATTCTAGAAAAGATTACTCGGACGTAAAACTTAAGAAACAAGTAGTGACTATGATTTTTTTTTTGGACGATTTCTTCCCAAAAAAACCAAAATAAAAAGTTATAGTTTCCAGGAGAGGTTAATCCACTTTCCAAACTCTTCTGGATCGCTAAAAAGCCCAAAGCAGCAAAATCTAATAACTCAAAGCCAGTTATACAACTGTTTCTCGGCTCTATCTTGATATTGCAAATTTCTAAATATATTTGCAAAGAATCACTCACCAATGATAATGAAAGGAGATACCAAAAGGCTAAACATGAGCAAAAAAAGTCTTACCAGTAAATAATTTAAATGCTGTTGGCAAAGTTCTCCGGGGATTGACCCAAAAGATATCTGATTTATTGGACAAGTATAGCCCAGGGTCTATCACCAAAGGCATCGCACGTTTGTCCCTACACAGTTTCAAGTGTAGAGTAGTTTGTTATTCAATGTACAAAGATTTCATTGTGCTGCACAAATATCAAGAAACAGAGAAAGGAGCTCACTCCTTCCATTTTAGCTGACTTGTATACCCAATGAAATTCAGGTGTCGATCTAAAGCTGAAAATGTGTAAAGAAGATCTGCACATAATCAACCAGACAATTTAACTAAAAGTATCACATTCCTCAAACACAACATTAACAAAAACAGCAAGAACATTAATTAAATAACAATAACAAGACAATAATAGCACCTTTTGGGATTACTATCACCGCAGCAATGATAATACAGATAGAATTACATAGCAAATTCAATGCAAATACTAACCATCTTGAGTCATGAGAGGATAATCTGAAGCACTAAGGTTGATAAACCAATCCCAATCCTGACTCCGCTTGAGCAGAATGGCACAAGCATGAAGTGTATTGGCAACCATGGTGGGTCCCCTGTAAGTGACCATATTAGCTTTGGTAATCATGTAAACATTCCCAACCTTGGCGAAAATTGGCTCATTTTCCACTCGGGAGGCAAGCTCCAACCTCTCCTCTGCTGGCGATTCAAGATCTAAATGAACAACATATTGGTTCCTCGGATGATATAGTGCATGAAGAGTTCTCCAAAGCTTTTCCAGATCACCTTTTGACCCAGAAACCAAATAAGCAAAACGAGGAATCCCATGCCCATCAGAAGAGGGTAGAGGCTGAGAAACCTTTGATTCGGCAAAAATTGGGCTTGTTTGATTTGTAGCCAAGCGTGAAGGAAAAATTGCAAAGATTGAGTTGACTGTGTGCAGTGAAAAAACAAGGCCCATGTTGAAGGTTGTGGCTAGAAGGATTATAGATACAAGCAGAAATAACCATTTCTTCTCCATAGTTACAGACCCCACTACCAAGCCTTATCGCGTAGAATCAGCAATACAAACCTCTGAAGCAACCAAAAAGGAGCAAAATCACCCAGACGAAACGAAAGGCAGTCAGAAATTAAAGGCATTTAAATCATTAAACCAAAAAGAATAACAAAATAAATAAATAAAATAAAAATACATGTGATGGAGCGCTTCATAGCATGAGAACCCAGCTGAGCATTAAAATCAAGCATTTAACCTATGGCTCGAAAATTTTGAAAAATCACTGAAGCTAAACTAAACCCAATACCACCAAAAAGAACACAACGCAACACTGGTAGAAGAATGAGAGTCAGATATAGAGAGAGAGACAGAGAAAAGAACCACTTTGCGATGATGATGCAGGAGACGGAGAACCTCGCACACGTTCAGGGACCCACATGGAGAACACATATACAATATGAAAACAATCTGAGGGTAACACGGAGAGGGTTACGTAAGGCTTGTGTCGTTTGTAACATGATAATATTATGTAGTCGGATTTATAAAACTTAAGAGTCAAAGTACATTGATTTTTAAAAAACTTGGAAGAGAAATGTAACCTAACCTTCGTTTATTAACCAGATTACAGAAGAATAATAGCGTGGAGGCTCCATCCCAATACCCATGATCCTGCCTTTCTCACTAAGAAAGCATACAAGCAACATGGAGGGACGCCACCCACAACCATTTGTCTGAAGGCCTTCTTAGAGCTTCTTTTGTCGTGCCTTTCTTCTCGCGTTCTGCCATGGTGCTTGAACCTTTGAATGTCCAGAAACCTTTTGTTATTGGCGTAGAGAGATAGGAAGAACTTATCTTGATGGAATTCGATGAACAAATGATATTTTTTTTTATATAAAATCGCAGACTCTTATCATGCACTTCCCGTCTCTCAATGATAATTGATAAACAAGTTGCCGTACCAATTCGTAAACTTTCCGCCAAAACAAAGTCAATCAGAGAAGCAATAGAATAGCATCTGAAGGGCCGTCGTTCTAGGCTGATCAAGGCGTTCACACCAGAGAACGTGTGAACTACCATGGTGGAAATGCCCAGCTGGCAGAATCAGAGTGACGAGTCTTCAAGGGCAAGACAGAAGGAAATTCCACCCGCCGGCAACGTCATCGATTACGGCATCACCACCCCACCTTCGGATCTCTTGCTCAGTTCTGATTTCATTGGGCTGCCGGCATTGATGGCAACGTGTTGATAATTATATTTGGATAGACGGAATAATTAGGTTAGAAGGTATAATTATAATAAAATATTACAATTAAGTTGTTTATTTAATTATGAAATTGGGGATTATCATCTAGTTATAATAGTTTTCTTAGTGGTATCTAGTTAGAATTTCTTATCGTCTTATTATATTAGGTTTCTTAATAGTATATGTCTAATTTCTTTGAAGCTTTTCTAGAAATAGGGGAAATATAAAAGAAACTTAATAGGTGAGTAGAAAGAGGACCACTCTCATGGATTCTAGTTGATGAGAGAATTTGTACGAAACCTATTTGATAAAAGAAAAAGTACGAGAAAATCTAATAAAAAGAGCCTATAAGGGACATATAACATTATATTAGTTTAAATTTCTTAAATTTATTTTGCTTAGATGTGTGTATTCTTATAATTATGAGTTCAATTCATATGTGGGTAATAAACCTTATTAAATTCCCTTCAACAAATGATATCGGAGCCGCTTGAATCCCCAACAAATTATTAATTCTTGTTAATGTGAATTGTGGTTCTATTGACTTCCCGATTTTGAAATGAATTGTTTAAAATGAAATAGAATATTGGGTAATGTTATAATTATTAGGTTGCCATCTCGAGGGACCATGTGAAGGTATGTTTATTCCTTATTCTTTTTTATTTATTTATTTATTTTTTTGCTTTTGTGTTTTTTTTTTTTTGTGAAATGGTAAGTGTATGTTAGTAAAATTTAATGTCTAGAAGCATAAATGCATATTTTAACATTACAAAAGTTATAAAAACATTATGTTAGTTTGAATTTCTTAAATTTGTTGTGTTTAAGTGTGTGCATTCTCATAATTATATGTTCAATTTATATGTGGGTAATAAGCCTTATTGAATTCCCTCCAACAAATGATATCGGAGCTGCTTGAATTCCTAACAAATTATTAATCCTTGTTAACATGAATTGTTGTTCTATTGACTTCTGGATTTTGAAATGAATTGTTTAAAAAGATTCAAAAAATTGGGTAATGTTATAATTATTAGGTTGCCATCTCGAGGGACCATGTGAAGGTCTATTTATTCCTTATTCCTTTTTTTATTTGTTTGCTTTTGAGCTTTTTTTTTTTTTAAGGTGAAATGTAAGTATTTATTAGTAAAATTTAATGTATCGAAGCATAAATGCATATTTTAACATTACAAAGTTACAAAAACATTATGTTAGTTCAAATTTTTTAAATATGTTGTGTTTAGATGTGTGCATTCTTATAATTACAGGTTCAATTCATATGTGAGTAATGCACCTTATTGAATTCCCTCCAACAAATGATATTGGAGCCACTTGAATCCCCAACAAATTATTAATCCTTTTTAACATGAGTTGTGTTCTATTGACTTCCTGATTTTGAAATGAATTGTTTAAAAGGATACAAAATATTAGGTAATGTTATAATTATTAGGTTGCCATGTGAAGGTCTATTTATTCCTTATTCCTTTTTTTATTTGTTTGCTTTTGCACTTTTTTTTCTTTTCTTTTTTTTTGTGAAAAGGTAAGTGTTTATTAGTAAAGTTTAATGTATAGAAGCACAAATGCATATTTTAATATTACAAAAATTATAAAAACATACCACCAAAAAAAAAAAAAACAAAGAAATTCTCTCTACAATTTTCTTTACTTTTGCTAACAGGATTGTTTTTGCCTTTTATATGAGATATGTAAACCTTATTTGTCTGTTATTGGAAAACCCTACAACTAACAACCGCTGCTCAGAGGTGTTACTAGACAAATAGTTGTTGATTTGAGACAGATCAGGAAGTCAGTGACTGATTACTTGACAAATACTGCAGTTTTGAATACATTGGTCGCGATTGACATCCATGACCCGCCGATCATCTGCGTGTTTGGGAACCATACTTATGGACTTAAAAGAAAAATTAGAAGCAAGGAAACGAGAGGTCAGATTAATCGAGTACTTGCTGGGTCTTGCTAGTTCCTATGCATACCACCATTCATGCGAAAGACCTACGTCCTTTCGTTGGTACAGCATACAACTTGGTCATGGAAGATGAGGACTAGCTGCACAAGGTCAATAATTCTCAGCTCGCTCTTGCCATCAACAGAGCAATAAGAAGCCTAGACGTACCGACTTGAGACTCAGGCTCTTATGGGTTGCAGATGAACGCCCAAGGGGGAGGACCGAAACCCATGTGTGGCCCCTGCGGAACTTGAACAGCAAGGACAACCGAAACAGGAACTCGTCGATCGGGCAGATGCAGGCGGCACCAAAACACTGTAGAATATGAAGTAGCAGGCTCGGATATGCTGGATTAACTGTGAAGAGGTTGTTTCACCCTCCAAGTGAGACTAACACTAAATAAAAGCCCTTCCATAGCCAAGATCGGTACTTCTGTTACGAATTCAGCCTCTTTGTCACGCAATAGTAATTAAAAGCAAATTATTAAAAAGGACGGTGTTAGATTTTGGGAAATAATCGCCCAATAAGATGCGAACGCACAATTATTCTAGTTGAATATTGTTGTCACATTAAAAAATAAAATTTTTGAAATTTAAAAATAAAATACCAACTCTTAAACTAATTTATCTGAATGCACCGAGCTCGACTTTTTTAATCTTTTATTTTCAGCACTAATGCACCGGATCCCATCAGGGGCGGGGGCCTGGCTCAGTGGAAAATTAAAAAAAAAAAAACTAATTTATCTGAATGAAAAATAAAAAAGAAAGAAGATAATAAAAACAAGAATTCCTGCACCACTAATATGGGTCGCTGCATCCTCAACCAAAAATAGTTACAGTTTACAGTTGAGTTAAAGGTCTATACAACAAAGAGATCACGAAATAGCGCAAGGAATTCTTGGTCTGTGATGTTCTTTAATTTCTTTCTTTTCCTCGGTAAGGAATGATTCTGACATGCTTCTCAGTTTTCCCTGCGTTGGTAAGCGGAACAGGCATCGTTTAACTTTTTAATTGACAGACCTACTCCGAGGTTGACAAAAACATTTTTCCTAGAAATGAACGCTACCGAGGACCACCTTTGATTCCTAGCTGTTTCAAATGCGGCGATGGATTAACAATGGACGAAAACTTTTTTTTTTTTTTTTTTGTATTTTTTAATCGTTCTTGGCTCTTTCGCACATGAGGTTTTGACTACTTCATTGGCTTCTAGAAGATCAAAGTTTAGATTTGATTTTTCAAATAATAAAATATAGTTTTCTTAAAGGTCTAGTTCGAGTTAAAGTAAGAATTCTATTATGATTATATAAGGCATTCTCAATCTCTAAAAGACATATTATCAAAAACTTCTTTACTTTATCCTAGTAGTTCCTTAGCCTTAGCTAGAGATTCTTATTGCTTTCTTAGGAGTAGTTTATAATAACTTTATAGTCGTACTGTTACTATTTTGATTGGGAAACTTGATTATTGTATTCTTTATTGAATTTAAGCAACAAACGTGGTATGCTTCCATTAGGGATTTCTTATGCTCTGGGTGTGAAATTGTGGGTACTCTTGTCCTAATAGTGATATTCAAAGCTAACAATTTAGCACCCATCAATGAGGTGAAAACAAGGGCACAACTTGCATAGCAACAATGGCAGATGTAAAGGTTGATGTACCAACAAACGGCATCATGCCCACTTTAGAGGAAAAATTCCAAGCTTTGTCAGAATCTACTCAAGAAGAAGTCAAAAGTCTACGACACATCCCACGATGAGATTATATGGATGTTGTAGGCAATGCATATTGCCAAAGAAGCCTGCTCTAGCCATGCATTGCTGCCATGGTTGATCAAGGATGGAGCAATTTCAATCTTAGCTTATTGGACCACTATAGAGCCCGCAGGGACATACATGGGCATTGCTTCACAGCCATTAGGCCCCAGTTAGCCATGGGGGTTGTTGCCTCCCACCATGCAAATCTAGCGTGTGCTAAATGAAAATAACAATTTTGTCATCATGGAGGAGCTAAAGGGATTGGATTAATCTTGTTGCGGTTGTCAAATGATCAAAAATTGCTACGAGGCACTTAGGTTGGGTTATGTTCCAAACCTTAAGCCATTACGTCAAAGGGTTGACCCAATGCTTGCCAACACCATATTGCAAGTGGACCGTTCCTAGGTTGCTTAGCTAGGCCTCAACATTCTTCTGCCAGCCCCTAACATAATGTTTGTTGGATAAGGACATAGGTTCCCCACAACTTGTATGCCCCAACACATGTGACTAGTGCAGGTGCTTTTGTGCATGGCTACTACCATGGGCCATTGCATGAGGGTGCTCAAGGCTAGACAATAACTATCATGAACAACCCCCCCTCACCACACACACACACACACACACACACAAGCACACATAGGTTGGGCCAGTTCCACCATTGGGGACCTCATAGCCATTGGTTCGGTGAATTTTAAATGCAAGTGAACATGTTGAACAAGTAATATAATGATAAAAAAGTATTGTCCCACAAAGATTGGTAAATACTAGACTAATTAAGTACAAAAAATGAATTAATCCTAAAATTTATCTAGCAAATCAAAAGACAGGTGATGATGAATTAAAATTCAAAATTTCTAAAACAAAATTTCAAGACTAATTGAAATTGAATCCAAGTAAGAAAAATCAATATGAGAAACATGTTAGAGGATTCGATGTCACCATAACTACTAGATATGAATTTTCATAGTTTGTGTCTACAAGAATGATAATACCTATGTGATGGTGGAACTTTCTAATTTATTTATTATCCTATGTCTAGATATAGTAAACCTATTTAGTTCATTAATTCACTATATCTTTATATGTGAATTGAAATAAACTAAATATATTAGGATCTATGAACATTCTAGATTTATAATAAATTTTTCGATCATCTTATTATCAAAAGCCACACAAACAACATGGTATATGTCTATCCATATTTAATTCATGGCTATATATTATAAGAAACAACTACATCTTATTACCTCTTAGTCTCAAATATGTACATCAAATCATTCAAGTGGTGGTCAATCACTTAAAAGCATTAAGCATAATAATATATAACTCATATAAATAAATATCTTACAAAGTATAAAAACTTATAAAATTCACATAATTATAGTTAGGCTACATTTTCACTCTAATAAAAAAGAGTTTAAAATATAATGAAATAATAAACCAAAACAATAGTAAAAATTAAGTAAAATATCTTAAATAAAAAACAAAAAAGTTGTCACTACATTGTTTTCTCTTCAAGAATTCTTTGTAAATTCCTACAAATCAAACCAAATTCAGGAGTTGAAGTAAACGACTCTCATTTCTCTTCTTTTTCTTTTCTTTTTCTCTCCCTTTTTGGTCTTGGTTCCAACAACACCTCTTTTTTTTTTTTTTTTTTTTTTCTCTCTCTTTCTCTATCTCTCTTCTCTTTCTTTTCCCTTGTGCGGCGCCTCCCCCCTCTCACGTAATTCACTTTGCCTTTTTTTTTTATGCTATCTTGGGAGGCGTGCCCTAAGATTCTTCATAATTCACGCCTCTTTCCTTTCTCTTTTTACTTTTTTTTTTTTTTGTCCTTTTTGCCTTTTTCCTTCTCTTTTACACATTTTTTTTCCTTTTCTTTCCTTTTGTTTTTTTTTTTCTTTCTTTTACTTTTATTCCTCATGTGCCTTGCTTGTAGCCTTCTTTTCCTTTGCTTATCATACTCTTTTGAGATTTATTGCATAAACAACAAAAATTTAAATAAATATATAAAAACTTAAATGTTATCTCATAAAACTTGTATTATTTATATCCTAAAATAGTCAAAATAACTCTATAAAAATAGAGTTATCACTACTACCATGGGCCATTGCACTAGGGTGCTCAAGGTAGACAATAACGGTCATGAACCCTCTTTGCACACACACACACAAGCACACATAGGTTGGGCTACTACTAGTAGTTTGATCACTAAGGGTGCCAGTTCCACCATTAAGGCCTCACGGCCACATAGGGTGGGGGCCTATCTAGCATGGGCCCATTACCCTTGGGTCCACCCCACGTTTTGGGTCCACATAGCAAGAACCTCATGTATCTTAGGGGCCCAATCAAAAAGGCCACAAGCAACTTAGGAGCCTTATCCTTTTAGATAGCAAGCAAACTAGGGGCTCAATTTGGGGGTTTAAAACCTAAGGACAATCCATGGGAGACATTGAAGGGCCTAATTTCGACAAATATAGCTTACACATGGAGTGGCATCTTGGAAGTGGAGTGGCACTAGGTCATTCTAGATTCCATCATCACTATCTTAATTTCTCTGAGTTTCATAGTCTGAACTTGAAGGAATAGATAATTAGCAATTTTTTTTTTGTTTTTTGTTTTTTTTTTTTCACTTGAGCCAATGGATGAGTTTGCAAAAGTAGAATATGTTGTGATTTATTTTAGAGTTGGGGTCACTAAATGGGTTAGGAATTACCTCAATGCCATGGGATAGGTGAGTTGGACTCAATTTAAGGAAGACTTATGTGATAAGTTCACTGTGGAGGATAATGAAGGTATTATGGGACATTCCACCTATTGAGACAAACCTCTACTAACAAAGAATTTGGGATGGATGAAGGAAGGTTTTTTGGAAGCCTTCTTGGTTGGACTACAAGAAGAGCTTAAAGGACTAGTTTCTATATTGCAACTTAAAACCTTTAAACAAGCATGCAAGTTAGCATTAAAGATTGAGAAGTTTGTGCCACAAATGCAGCTAATGGAAAATGTAGAGAGCATATGAATATAAAGGGTGAGGCAAGAGCTATCCAACATCTATTCTACCACATCAAGGGATTGTAGAGAGTAGATGTGGAATTCTAAGGCTTTGACCATCAATGCCAACATGAAAATGTCTGTGTATCATGAATGCTTAAATGCAAGCAAGATAAGAACAAGGCTTATGTTATTATTACAATGAAAAGTGGTTCAAAATACATCAATGCAAGACTAAACAACTATTTATGACAGTAGAGGAGGGCTAACAAGATATCAAGACTATTAAAGAGTTTGCATTCATGCACCAAAATGTAAAGGATTTAGATTAACCCTTAAGGGCAAGAGTTGTTTAAAAGGGTGAAGATTATTAGGATTGGACTTCTAGAAGACCAAAGATTGGATATGATTTTTAAATAAGACAAGATAAGATATAGTTTTCTTAGAGGTTTGGTCTGACTTAAAGTAGAATTTCTATTAGGTTTATATTAGGCATTCTTAGCCTTTAGAAGACATATCATTAGAGAATTCCTTGCGTTATCCCTTTGGTTCTTTAGCCTTAGCCATGATTCCTATTGCTTTCTTAAGAGTAGTTTACAATAGCTTTATAGTCAAATTGTTACTATTTTGATTGGGAAACTTGATTGTGTTCTTTATTGAATTTAAGCAATAAATGAGGTATTCTTCCATTGAGGATTTCTTGTGCTCTAGTGTGTGAGATTGTGGGGACTTTTGTCCTAACATCTACTTCCAATTATGGTGGTCAAGTACAAAGGATCCTTTTACTAGTCGACCAAGTCTCCGAAGTAAATTAGTCACTTGGGAGGACAAGTTTAAGGTAAGATATCTTTCATCTCTGGATCTTTTTTTTCATGCCTATAAAGGTTTCTCAAGGTTGTCGCTTCCCGTTATCATCTTCCATATTATACTTAGAATCTTACTCATTTATGCTTAGCAAATACACTTATGTCTTGTTCGTTTTGATAAATTAGATTCATAGAAACAATTAAGTTTGCTTATCACAAGTTTTAAGCATCCATGGATTTGTCAATTGATCCGATGAAGAGTGGGAGATTCTATTTCATCCAAAAAGTGATAACGTAAAATCTCATGGGACCATAAACTATAACATAATGCTTATTGAATATCTTGGAATACGTTTGGCTCGTGTGGAGAGGATTGAAAGTTAAAAGGATTGTGTTTTGTACCAGCTACTAATTTTGTCATAAAGATTAGATTTCTGGACTAGAAACCATGGTATCTCTAGAAAGTTCCAATAACTTTTACTTCAATTTCTTTGATGGATTTATGAACTTCTCTTATAATGTTCTTTCTTTTTTAATAACAAAAATTGGTTTCCCTGCAAATGCTAGTGCTTATTCTTTTTAATGAACTCAAAGCAGTTTTTGTTTTCAAAATAAAGCAAAATATCCTAAACATGAGCCTAGAATTTTCTTTTTTGTTGTTGATGTTATTCCTTTAAGAAGAAATCTTTTATTTATTTATGATTTTATCATTTTTTTGTTTTTAATAAATATGTGAGTTCATTCATAAAAAAATAAGAGAATACAAAAGGTTGAGATTCTTCCACCATGTAGCCCTTTTTTTCATTTGTAAGGTCATTCTAAATAATAGTTTTGATCAATAAGAAGGAATAGTAGGCAAAAACTAAAAGATGGGATGTGAATAAAGAAGGTACATATAATATTAATGTCAAAGACTTGGTATCTTCAATCATGGCAAAACAATGGCTAATAATTTGCTTATGAGGTCTAAAAGTTGCATCTTCAAAACACCCACCATTCTTTGTTTGCATAATAAAGAAGCTTACATTCTTGATGCATTTTCCATTGGTCCTTTCTACCATGGCCATCCAAACCTAAAAGCCATAGAAAAAATCAAATCTAAGTATTTGTGAGACCTCATTGTCTTGATCATCCTTTCTAGAGACAAGGTTGAGAGAGATAATCAATTCCATTAGGGTTATGGAGAAAGAGATTCATGAATGTTATGCAGATCCAATTCACTTTAATCTAGTTGAATTTGTGAAAATCTTGGTTGTTGATGGTTGCTTTATCATCGAGCTTTTCTAGAAGAATGCTTATAAGCAACTGAAAGAAAAAGATGAGCTTATTTTCATTAAATTTGGTATGTTCTAGTTGCCATATCATGACTTGATATTGCTACAAAACCAAACACCGTGGATGGTTCTTGAGAATTTGTTCAACCTGACCTTGGATTCTATAGACGGTATGCCCTTGATTCAAGTTGCTACAAAATCTTTTCAAGTCATTTTGCCATATGGTTGGCATCCCGTAATTGGTCCTATTGAAGGCATCAAGCATATTCTTGACTTAATTAGAAAATGGTTGGCTTCATCGGCTAAAGTAAAGGAAGAAAGCACCCTGGAATGGGACCACATGTCTTCTATTGCTAGCTTCGAAGTGGTTGGAATCAAAATAAGAAAGGGTTTCCCTGAAAGTATCTTGGAGATAAAATTGAAAGATGGTGTTTTAGAAATCCCTCAAATCATGATCCATGATTTAATAGAAACCATCTTCCGGAATTTTATTAGCTTTGAGCAATGTTATCCCAACTGTGAAGTCATGTTCGTTCGTTATGCTTATGGGCAACTTCATTAGCAATGACAAGGACATGAGAATACTCTGTGACAATATCATCAAATATAATAGAATGAGTCCTAAGGATGCATTCCAATTCTTTAGCAACTTTTGACATAACGCTTTTGTCAAAAATTATCACTATGTGAGTCTTTTTGAGGAAGTGAATAGATATAGCCATCGCAATTAGCCTAGATGGCAGCGATTCATGCTTGGAATCATTTCAGCAATCCATGGTCAGCTATTTCGACATTTGCCGGTGCTATTCTGCTGATCATCGCTTTGGTACAAGCTTGGTATTCCATGCCATGATAGTTCGTTTTCTTTCTTTATGTGATTGGTCCTACTAATAGTCTTGTTCATGTTCACTATAAAAAGATGGTGTTGTGTCCTCTAGTATGTCTTTTCACTAGAAATTGGACGTTGGATTAGCCTTGAATTCATTGCAAGTTTTTTTTTTTCCCCCATTGTTAAAAATAGAGCTGGACTCTTACATAATGCTTTCCTACAATGGTCCTCAAGACTTCAACAGGATAGATTTGATGACTTTCGTGCAAAATAGAAGCTCTACTAGTGCTATGATTAACAATGAAGAACAAACTTTTGATCAAGTTGAGAATTAGTGTTCCATAGAAGGCTCAGATCATGTAATCAGGAATGCATGGTTCATCTGCAGGTGTAGGAGAACGTAGGTCGAAGCATCAATTTTTTAATCTTACATTTTTAATGAAATTGTACGTGAGAACCGTGACTTTTTAGATACTCAGCAACATGTATTAGTCTTATAGACAACGTTCTATCTATCTTTACAAAAAGGTTGAAGCTAACTGAGATATGCTTGCTAGTTTCAAAGAAGAAAATAAGGGAGAGAAAAAGGAAACCAAGAACCAAACGAGAATGCAGTTGATCAAACCTAAAAAATGAAACAATAAAATGAACTACAAATTCAATACTAAAAAGCAAATTGGAATAAAGGAGGTCGTTAATTTTTGAGAAATAATCAATGAATTAAATGTGAATGCACAATTAATTTGGTTGAGTATTGCAGTATATAAAACTAATTTGCGTTTACAAAAACCGAATGGAACACATTGAAGTTAAAAAACGAAAAGAAAAGAAATGAAATGAAGTTCCAGACTTTAACCTCTAAATTATCAACTATTTAGGAAAATATCTTAAAACCTTTTGTAGTCTAAAGACTCCCTCACATCACCTTACTTTTTTCTGGATTTTCTTCTACCGTCTTTGGAATTTTCTTCTGTGTCATCATCACAAATCATATTTCCACAAAGGTAATTATTAAAAAAACCATTCTTAGTTTATATGGTCAAATAGGCCAGTGCTCTTCATTTCTCATCTATCACTAGAACTAGAACATACTCTTGTAAACTTTGCATGGCACTCAAGCCTTTTGATGCTTTCTTTAATCTATGTAAAATATTCTTAAGGGTTTGCTGTTTTATGGTTGGGCTTTTGTTTTGTACTAAGTAGGCTTGGTTGTAAGGTGTTTTAGTGAAGCCCATCTAAGAAAGGGGCAGAATTGTAAATATGACTCAAATTAAATTTAGGGGAAAAATTGGAAGAAGAAGATAGTATGTTATGAACCTTTGATTTTCGTTGTTTAGGTGTAGCTTCCCTTTGAGGCTAAGCTACAGTTTCCCTTGGATGATGAGGTATCCCAGATATGATTTTGTGTGTTGTTAGTTGAGTAAAAATAGGCAGGAAGAAAAGAAACAAACTTGACTGTTCCTTAGATCTCCCTCTTGACCCTTTTTTTTTGTTTAGTGTAGAACCTGAATATGCTTGCAACAAATTGGTATCAAAGCTCGGATTCAAGTCAGAAATGGTGGAGCTAACTTTTGCTAGTCTTTAGGCAAAGCTTGATTGACATCAAGTAGTGGTTGACCAAAAAGTCCAAGAACAATTGAACTGACAATAGGAAGCCACAGATAAATGTTTCCTAGAAATGATGGAAACCATGTAGAGGTTGTTCCTTATGGGTGGGAAGCACGATTCTATTGACGACAGTGGTGGCTTTAGTAACTAAGACAAAAATGTTAAAATAGCAAGAGGAAGGAAATAACAAGGAACCTTTAGGTAATTTTCAGAATCAAAATCATAGAAATGAGGAGGAAAATAGGAGAAATTAGCAAGGAGATAATATGTGGCAAAATAGACAAAATGGAATTCGTTGGGATTTTCCTAGATTTTTAGGTGGTGCTAACCTGACAGGATGGATAACTGGGCTAATCAATTTTTCCGATTTCACAATACTCCTGAAGCGGACAAAGCAGCCATAGTTGCTTGGCATTTGGAAGATGAAGCTCACATGTGTGTGGAATGGCTTCAAAAACGAGTTGGAGAACAACCTATTACGTGCCCTTTACTTACTAGTGAACTTATTCAGTGTTATGGGCTTTCTACATACCAGGATTACTTCTTAGACTTGATCAAAATGCAACAGACCAACATGGTGGTTGAGTATGAGGTATAATTTATGAAGCTTGTTTTAAAAATTACTTATTTGCATCCTAGGCAGGAAGCTATGTGTTGGTTAGTGGGATGAAAGGATGCCCTTAGGAAAGAAGTTCAGGCTAGAAAACCTATAGATTTGACTGAAGCTATTGGCTTAGCATATTTATAGGAAAGTGATTGTGTGGAAATTAAGAAGGAGTGATTTTATTCTCCTTGGAAGTTAAGACCTATGAATAATAGTTGGAATAAGGAATCTGGACCATCTAAATCAAGCAAAAGATTGACACCGAAGGAAATCCAAGAGAGAAGGGAGAAAGGACTTTGTTTTAATTGTAATAAGCGCTTCACCCCAAGTCATCGTTGTAAGCAAAAATTATTTCTCATGATCGGGGAAGAATCTAATGATGATGATGATGATAATGATGATGATGATTGTAGTATGGTACCTGAGATGGTTTGAGAAGAACAAGATTTGCAAGAGGAAGAACCTAAGATTTCTATTCAGTAAATTCTAAATGCAAGTGAACATGTTGAACAAATAATATAATGATGAGTAAGATATCAACTCATAGAGATTGATGATTACTAGACTAACTAATTACTAACGGTGAATAACTCCTAGAATTTATCTAACAAATCCAAATGATAGATGATAGATTAATTTAAGAAGACTAAATACACGAAATATGTTAGAGCATATGATTTTAACATAACTACTAGGTATTAATATTGATTATTTATGCTTACAAGAGGGATAATATCTATGTGATGGTGGAACTTCCTAATTTATTTACTATCCTATGTCTAGGTATAGCAAACCTACTTAGTTCATTAATTCACTATATCTCTATATGTGAATTGAAATAAACCAAATGCATTAGAATTTATGATCATTCTCAGTTTACACTAAAAGCCACATAAACAATATGGTATATGTCTATCCATGTTTAATTTATGGTTACACATTATAAGAAGCAACTACATATCATCTCATGTTGGTCTCAAACATACAAATCAGATCATTTAAGTGGTAGCTAATCACTTAAAAGCATTAAACACAGTAATATACAACTTCACATAAACAAAATATCTTGTAAAACATAATAATTATAAGATTCATACCATTATAATTAGGTTATATTGTAGCTCTAGCAAAAATAAACTAAAGCATAAAGAAATAATGAGGAAGAACAGTAATAGGAAATAAAGAAGGCATCTTGAATTCAAGAATAAAAAGTCTGTCACCCTTTTTGTCTTCTTTTCAAGAAAACCTTGAATTATTGGCCTCTCTCTTGAGTTGTGCTCAATTTCCCCCTCCCTCTTCTTTTGCCGCTTCTCTTCTTTTAAATAGAGTTTAGGTTTAAACTTATCTTCTATCCTAATAGAAGTGAGTTTTGGATATCTAAAACAATTGGGTTTTGAACTCCTAATATTATTAGGCTTTCTAATTATTTAGAAAACCCAATAACACTAAAAATCTAATAACAATCATCCAAAGTCCAAGCCCAAGCCCATCTTGATTTTCTTGATCTTGATACTTTGACCATATTTTGTCATATGATAAGGATCAAGTTCTCCATGCTTTTTTTTTTTCATGCCTCTTTATTGTACAAAAGCAAGACAAATTCAAGTAAATAAAGAGAAATTCAAATATTTTCTCATAAGCATTGCATTCTTTCTTACCTAAAAATAGGTAAAATAACTCTATAAAAATAGAGTTATCAGTTTCCTTGGAGGCCATGCGGGGATCCAATACTTCACAAACCATGAGAGTGAAGGGTGCATTTGGTAAAAGATCTAAAGAGGTGTGTATATTGGTTGATTCATGGGGTACTCATAACTTTGTAAGTGTGAGATTGGCCAAAAAATGGGGGCTAAGGATGATTTGCAATAAGAAAATGGAGGTGATGATTGCTAATGGGCATAAATTGAAAAGTGTTAGGGAATGTAGAAATGTGATTGTATCTATACAAGAGGTGACTATGAAATTGAATTTCTATGTACTACAAATGCTAAGGACAAAGGTGGTGTTGGGAGACTTTAGGACCTATACTATGGGATTTTACCTTGATGTAAATGTCTTTTAAAGTGGATCAAAAGTTAGTAAAGTTACAAGGCATAAGAACTAAAGCTAGTCATATAATGAATAAGGAGAGGTATTGCAAGGAACTTAAGGAAGTAGGAGGAGGGTTATTATTATAGATACAATTGATGTCTAGAGGGGACAAAATAGTGACAAAAGGAGATTAGCAAGAAGCTAAGTTCCATGGGCTGTTAAAAAAATTTAAGGAGCTCTTTGATGAACCGAAGGAACTACCACCAGCTAAAGACCACTATCATAGGATTCCTTTCAAGAAAGGAAGTGAGTCTATTGCTTCAAAGCCATATAGATATCCTTATTACCAAAAAGGGGAAAGTGAGAAAATGATTCAACAATTACTCGTGTCAAGGGTGGTGATACCTAGCACGAGTCCTTATTCATCCCCAGTCCTATTATAAGAAAACAAGATGGTTCTTGGAGACCCTGTGTGAATTATAAAGTGGTAAACAAACAAACAATTAAGGATAGGTTCCCTATTCCAATAACAAAAGAGTTGATGGATGAGTTACATGGAACCAAGTTTTTTACCAAGTTGGATTTAAGGTCAAGCTACCATCATATCAGGATGCATCCTGATGATGTGTATAAGATGGCTTTCCAAACATACCATGGCCACTATGAATATTTAGTCATGCCATTTCGACTATGTAATACGCCTTCAACTTTTGAAACTTTGATGAATTTTGTTTTTATGGAAGTTTTTAGGAAATTTGTACTAGTTTTTTTTTATGGCATCCTCATTTATAGCAAAAATTAGGTAGAGCACTTAATCCATATGGAAAAGGTTTTTGAAGTGTTGAGAAGTCAAAAACTATTTGTGAAGAAGAGTAAGTGTTCGTTTAGGATGAGAATAATGAAATGTTGGAAAATAAGGGTTTTATTGTGACAAAATCTATTTATGAATTGTTTTGTTTGAAAAATATTTTTCATATGTGCAAAAGGAAATCATAGGAAGTAAAAGGTGTACAAATTATAATATCAATCAAGTAGCCGAGTTCCTACATTCATTCATAAAACATCTTCATAAAGTGTTCTTGAAAAATATATTATATGAATGATGGTAAAATTATATTTGAATATATTTTAAGAAAAATAATACTTGGTTTTGTGCTTTTGAAGGAAAAAATTAAAAGATCATTCTATGAGAAGTATTATCCAAGCTTGATGATTAATTCAAGTGAAGCCGTATAATAGATCAAACATAAGTTAATTTGTGATCGTTGGATCAACCTTAGTTGGTCAAACGTATGTTGGATTGAGCTTATTATAGGCTGACCCGTGATGGTTGAAAGCTGACCCGTGATGATTAAAAGTTAGCTTGTGATTGTTAAAGGCTGACCTATGATTGTTAAAAGCTGGCCCATGATCTGTTAAGGCTCGCACTTGTCTTAGAAGCCTGCACTTATCAAAACAATGTTGTTTAACTTGAAGTCAAGACCACTTAAGAGAATCAATCGACTATTTGCCTTAATTGGTGTTTTCAAGTTCAAAATGACCTCCAGAGAAGCTTTGTTTTCTTTGTAGTGCCGAATCCTTAATGGGAGGATTTTGGAGGAGATGGGGTGTCAGAACGGTCAGATTTGGTTTTTGAGAAATGATTTGAGCACGATTTGATGGGTTGCTCACTATTTCTAACGGGATGAAGCGTACATTTCAGGTTTGATTTGAGAAACCCTAGATCTATCTTCTCTACTTAAGAAAAGTTTGTTCTTGAAGAGAGGTGGTGTGAATATACAACTACTTGAAGCATTCTTTCTACAAATAAAAGATCTTTAAGCTTACTTGGTTAACTACTGAAGTTGTTCATCATTCAGTGACCCACAAGGCTTTCGGTGATTTCTATTTAATCACTCTACTCTTTGATTTTATCATCAATTGTACCTTGTATCTCTTTGTTTATGTGTTAATTACATTCAAAATATATATTGCATATAAACATTGTAAGAAATCCGAAACCCTAATTTGTTCTAATTTGGGGGTTTCATGATAGGAGCTTGGATATTCATTATTCATACTTGAATAGCTCTTTTTATTAGCAATATCCCATAAACTATTACATTATTTGGGGATTTGCTCTTGTACATGATCTTTTAATCATATCTTGTAACTGTGAGAATTCCTTTGAGGAGGAATTGGTTGGTTTAAGGAGAATGTTTTCTCCTAATCTAGTTTGAGTAAGGAGACTTCAATTGGTTAGATTGAAGGAGAAGAGGGTGAACGTAGGGCTCAAGGACTAAGTGTCGAACCACCACGGTAACTCTAGTGTTTCTTCCCTTTACTTGCTCGATTTCACTTGCTAATTAGTGATAACTATCTAGCCATTTACTTGATATTAGCTTACTGTCTTACCCATTGGTTAGATTGTCATCCAATTGATAATAGCTTGTTGTTTTGTGACTAATTGGTGTGTCATTTTATAAGAATTTGCTTATTGTATGCTTACTATAATTGTGTGATTTGTATGAACACTTAGAACCATTTTTAGACTACAAAAATTGTGACTGAGTCTTAGCTTAACCAATTCAACCCCCTTTCTTGTGAAGCCATAAAACCTAACATGAAATGCCTGGGGCATAAGATTAACGTTGAAGGGGTGTTGGTGGATGAGGAAAAGATACACACCATGATTGAATGGAAAGTACCATCACAGTTGAAAGAACTTAGAGCGTTTTGGGGCCTCATGAGATACTATCTAAGATTCATTCATAATTATGGAAAGATAGCTGCTCCTCTCACAAACTTACTTAAGAAAAATAACTTCCATTGGAACCAAGTAGCTAAGGTCACCTTTATAAAGTTAAAAAGAGGCATGGTGTCAGCTCTTGTATTAGCATTACCAAACTTTGAGAAAGACTTCATTTTAGAATGAATCAAGAGTGGGAATTAGAGTTGAAATATCCCAAGATGGTCATCCCATTGCTTTTTTCAGCCAAACATTTAACGGTAAAAATGTATCCCTATCCACCTATGAAAAAGAATTGTTAGCTGTGGTGATGGCAGTGAATAAATGGAGAAATTATTTACTTGGAAGGAGGTCTATTGTTAGAACAAATCAAAAGAGCCTTAAATGCTTGTGAAAGCAGTGAATTATTACCCCTTCATAATAGAGATGGTTGGTGAAACTTATGGGCTTTGATTTTACCATTGAATGTAAACTTGAGAAGGACAACAAGGTAGCTAATGCCCTTTATCGTAAGGAAGAAGATAGTAGAGAGGTTGTAGGAAATATGAAGGGTCAGGAAATTATTGACATGCAAGGAAACCTTTAGGTAGTCTTAGCTTTTATTTCATCATGAATTAAACCCATCCAAGATGAAGTTAATGAGGATCCTAAGATATAGAACATTGCATGACAAATTCAGGAGGGGTCATTAGGAGAATTCTGATAGTTGAGAAATGGATTGATATTCTACAAGAATCATATATACTTAAGGCCTAATTTAGCTCTTTCACGAATGCTAGCTGAACATATACATACTGTAGCCCATGAAGGGGTCCACAAAACATTACAAAGGGCCAAGTTAGTGTTTTATTGGAAGCATATGAAAAAAATGGTTCACGATGTTGTGCAGAAATATGTCACCTGCTAAAGAAACAAAAGTTTAAACACACTCTCAGTAGGTTTGTTACAACCTTTGCCTATTCTTAGAAAGGTTTGGACAAAAATTTCTATGGATTTTGTAGAAGGTCTACCTAATTCCAAAGGAAAAACTTGTGTATTAGTGGTTGTTGATAGGTTATCAAAATGGCCCACTTCGTGCCCATTCATCACCCTTATACAGCTTTATCTGTGGTTGAGGTGTTCTTCTAGTACATTTACAAACTGTATGGTATGCCATAGAAAATTGTGAGTGATGGAGATTTGATATTCACTAGTCTATTCTAGAGGGAGTTATTCAACCTTCATGGTACATGCTTTAATTACTCTACAACTTATCACCCTTAATATGATGGTTAGACGAAAGCTGTAAACAAGGTGGTAGAGATGTATTTGAGGTGTTTCATTGGGGACCAACCAAAATATTGGGTTAAGTGGTTGCCTTAGGTAGAGTTTTGTTACAATACAAGTGAACATGGTTCCATAAGCAAGAGTCCATATGAGGTGGCATATGGTAAGCCTCCTTTTAACTTGCTTGACTATGTTCTAGGTGCTACGATAGTTGAAGCAGCAAAGAGTGAACTATTAGAAAGGGACCACGTCCTGAAGAAATTAAGAGATAAGCTACTGGAGTCACAAAATAGAATAAAAAAATTGTATGACAAAAGAAGGAATGATAGAGAGTTTCAGGTGGGCGATATGGTGTTTTTATGTTTACAACCCTAGTGGCAGCTCACAATTGGGATGAAGCAAAATGAAAATTTATCCCCTTGCTACTACAGGCCATTTGATGTGTTGGAAAGGAATGACTCTCTAGCTTATCGATTCAAGCTTCCTGAAGGGTCCAAAATCCACCATGTTTTTCATTTGTTGGCTTTAAAGAAGTTCTTAGGGGAAAAGGTGCAAGTTCAAGAAGGATTGCCAAAATTCCTTGAATTAGAAGAAACATTGATTCCCATTCCCTAAGCTATATTAGAGACACAGACCAAGAAAGGAAAGAAAGAAATACTAGTCATGTGGAAGGGACTGATTGCTATAGATGCTACATGGGAAGATGTTAGGCATTTTCATTTTTGGTATCCTGAATTCAACCTTGTAGGTAAGGTTGTTGTTTGAGAAGGAAGGAGTTGTTGTAGGCCTTTTGATGCTTTCTTTAATATATGTAAAATAGTCTTAGAGGTTTGTTATTTTATGGTTGGGCTTTTGTTTCGTACTAAGTAGGCTTGGTTGTAAGGTGTTTTAGTGAAGCCCATATAAGAAAGGGCTAGAATTGTAAATATGACTCTTAAATCCGATTTAAGGGAAAAATCAGAAGAAGAAGGCAGTTTGTTATGAACCTTTGATTTTCATTATTTAGGTGCAGTTTCCCTTTAAGGCTAAGGTTTAGTTTCCCTTGGATGCTGAGGTATTTCATGTCCTTTAGATATGATTTTGTGTGTTGTTGGTTGAGTAAAAATAGGAGGAAGAAAAGAAACAAACTTGACCATTTCTTAGATCTCTCTCTTCACCCTCTTTTCCCATTTAGTACGGAACTTGAATATGCTTGTAACAACTATGTAAAATATAAGATATCCAAAAACTTCAAATTCATTGTGGTTAATCAAAACCCTAGCGAGGTTTCTCTTGGTGCTCCTACCACATGAAAATCATCAAGTTTCTTTTATTTCCAAACGCTCCTGCATCAACATTTTGGTTAAGAATCTTAATCAAAAGAAAATTTATGGTATCAAAGAAAAGTCCAAGCATTCAAGCATTTAAAAGCTAGGTTTTTGTTCTATATTGAAGGCTTAAATTCTTGCCTCAAATTCTTACCATTTTGTACTATTTTGGAGTAATTCGAGGGACTACTTCTTGTTTACTTCCTAAAGGATATGGATTAAGTAGGAGGCCCAATCAATTAAATTGTATGTTTTATTGTTTATTGCTTGTGATATTTGATTCCGTTGATGTATCACCCACGAGAATTCGTTTTGCATCTTGTTACATATGTTTTGAGCCTATTCTACCCGTGGATTTTGAATTGGTCTTGATTTGAATACTTTTGGGCTGATATTTTTGAAGCCTAACAGTTATTATTTTATTCATATAACATGTCATATACATCTTGATGGAAGCCATGGGTTAAGTGTTTTGATCATTATTGGAATCTCTACACTAGAAGTGTTATACAAACTGTTGTTGTTAATGGATATTTAGTTGCCATATATTTCACCATTATAGAAATAGGCATATTCCTTGTATATTCCATGCTATATTTTCCTTGTAATATTTGTAATCATTATATTTCCATGTTTAGCTCATAACTTAGGCCTATATGTACAAACCTTACAATGTATTACCCAATAATTTTGAATAAACAACATTCACACAGTCTCCCTAGCTCCTTCTTTCTCACTTTGTTACATGGTATCCAGAGCAAGGTTCTTTCCTTGAAACCTTACAATCACTTCTGCTTTTTTCTTTTTAGCCGTCAATTGGAGACTATTATTGATTCTTTTTCCCTCCCATCCCATCCCGAATGGACCCATCAATTTCGTATAATGTCACTTTGCTATTTGGTGTCGTTCTTTTCTTTCCCATCTATACTTGACATGACATCATACCCCTTAACTTTTTCCTTTCCTCTATTACCCCCCACCCCCAATTTAATTACACAATTACCCTGTCACTTTCCCTAAATCATAACCCTAAACCCTAACCCTAATTACCACCGTCCTTATCCGATTCACACTTTAGCCACCCAAAATGACCACTCCAATCATTGATTTGGTCCCCTTTGCCAACCCTAGTGTCACTTCCTCTCCCCCATTGGCAACTTGAGACCCCTATTATCTCTCTCCGGTTGATTTACAAACAACCAATATGATTTCTTCCAAGCTCATCGGTGAGGAAAACTGATAGGTTTGGAATGACTAGGTTCAGACCGTTTTCCTCACTCATAATAAAATGGGATTCTTAACTTGAAAATTGCCCCAACCCAACGGCAATAGAGATGACGTCTTTTGTTGGGATCAATGCCACGCCACTATTAAGACATGGCTTACCCATTCAATTGACTGTTTTCTCACATCTATGATCTCTTGGCTTATCGTCATTGACACCCAAAAGTTTGCCATTCAACAGGCCATTGATGACCTCCATCTCCCCAATGGCGCTTCTAGTCAGGATCTTATGGCTTTCTACCTCTACTTAAAAGATCTCTGGAGTGATTTAGATGCTCATCAACCTTCAATCCAATGCAAATGTGACCATTGCAATTGTGACATCAACTCCCAACTCCATTCACGCGAGGCTGAGAATCATGCGATGAAATTTTTACTCTCTTTGTCAGAAGAATTTTAGACACTTCGTTTGAATGTGCTCTCCCATGAAGAATTCCCCTATTTGGAGAAACTCCATGCTCTAGCAAAATAGGGCCTCCATTAGAGAACTTTTGGTGATCGTGTTTTCGGTGCCGATGACAATGTTGCCTTTGTTACACAACGAGCTCCTCATTCCCAACATGGATTAACTAAGGCTCCCATTAGGCCTTTTGCCTGGGCGCCTAACAAGTCGCTAAGCCCTACGACTCTCTCCTAACCCACTGGACCAAGCAGGTCCACCTTGGGCAACAATTCCCATGGGCCTTTTAGACAGCAGCCCATGTGCTCACATTGCAAGAAGCCAAGCCATGTCAGAATGCATGCTTCCTACTTATGGGCTACTCGCCTAATTGGCAGCCCAAATAAAAAGGCTCCTCTCGAAAGAAATCTTCTGCCTATGGGCCTTTGGCCCACCATGCTACCACTATTAACCGGCCACCATTTCCTAGTTTTGGGCCTTCAAATCCTTTTGGCTTTGGACCTTAATATCCCTCTTCCAAGTCCTTCAATGGGCCCATTTTTTTTACTAATCCTCCTCCTTATCCCAGTGCATGTTTATTGGGCTCTTATCATCCTAGCCTTAGTAACACTTATGGCGGCCCATCTAGACTTCAACTCACAACTGATCAGCAAACTAAACTAGTCTCTTTCCCAAATTAGATAGATCACACTGATTTTACTACCAACTTCTCAAGTACTTCTTTCACTTTTACGCCTATTTCTTCCGCTTGGATCATAGACTCTACGGTAAATTACTTGTGATTTACATATTTTAGATTCATTTTTTCCTTGTGCATCCCCTTTATCCATTACCTACCCGATAAATCCCATAGTCCAATCACACAAATAGGACACTATCGGCCTTATCCAACTTTGCATCTTAACAATCTTTTATTTGCTCCACATTTTTGACATAATTTATTATCCATCAGAAAACTCACCTGTGATAATCATTGTGTGGCCTTATTCTTCGACGATTTTTGTGTTTTTCAGGATCATATAAGTAGGATTCTAATTAGGCTCGACAAGGTTGATTGGGGGCTATACTTCCTTTGTTCGTCCATTCCAGACACTTTTAGTCAAGTTTTTCAACGTTATATGTTTTTCCTAAAGAATACTTCATGTATTCTTGTTTTTTCTCCCAGTTGTAATTTAGTTCTTTACAATAATTCCAATTATGAAATTTGGCACTATCGTTTTGGTCACTCTTCATTAAAATTTTATCACACCAATACACATTCAATTTCTTGCCCAATTTACCCCTTGGCAAAGTAAACTCATAATGCTTTTCCGATACGCACCATAGTGACTCATGCTATTTTTGAACTTGTTCACATGGATGTTTGAGGACCTCATTGGACTCCTAATCATGATGGTGCTTGATATTTCCTCATTATTGTGGCTTGATGATACCTATACATCGTCCTCTCTACTAGTGGACTCACTTACCTACTTTGATCCATCTTCCACACTAGTCACCTAATCTGTTCCACCCACTCTTCCATCTCCTTCTAAACCTTTCCTTCATTTTGAAGGTCCCCTACTCTTTGTTACAACCTCTTCAGATGTCCCTCCTGACCCTTCATTGTGACGTTCCTATGCCACTCGTTATCTTATTTTTGATTATGTATCTCTTGATAATTGCCATCCCCATTATTGATACTTCATCACCTCTATCTCCACTATCCCTAAGCCTACCACTTACCTAGACGCAGTCACTAACCCTCACTGGGTTATGACTATGCAACATGAACTTGACACCCATAAGGCTAATCAAACATGGAATGTGGTTCCCTTGCTCCTTGGTCGTCGTGCCATCAGATGAAAATGGGTTTATAAGGTGAAGTATCATTTTGATAGCACTCTAGATCAGTATAAAGCTCATCTTGTGGCCAAGGGATTCAACCAACGTGAAGCCATTGATTACAAGGACACTTTTTCTCCTACTGCCAAGCATGTCACTGTCCACGTCATCATCACCATTGATGTCGTTCATGATTGGCCTATTTTCCAGATGGATGTTTAGAATGCCTTTTTACATAGCAATCTTTCTGATGAGTTATATATAGAGCTTCCCCCTGGATTTTACACTCAGAAGGAGTGATCAATATGTTGATTGTGAAAATCCTTATAAGGGTTGAAGCAAGCATCTCATTAATGGAATGTCAAATTTACCAGTGCTCTAATTCATAATGGTTTTCTTTAGCCTCATCATAACTATTCACTGTTCACAAAAGACTCAAGGTAATTCTTTTATGGCATTACTTATTTACATTGATGACATATTGATCATAGGAAATAGTCAAGCTGGAATCAATGTACTAAAGTAGTATCTCATTGCTACATTCTTCATGAAGAATCTTAGACATTCGAAGTTCTTTCTTGGCTTGGAAATTGTTCGATCACCAAATGGCATTTCTTTATGTCAACAAAAATACACATTGGAGCTAATCTCAAAGGCCAGGTTAGCTGGTTCTAAACCTACAGTCATTCCTGTAGAATAGAACAAGAAATTCACAAATGTGGAATATGATGTTGGGTTAAAAGAAAAGATTGATGATCCACCTCTTGATGATCTTTTTGTATATTAGAGATTGGTTGGCCGATTGATCTACTTGATCTTTACCAGACTGGACAGCACTTTTCTGGTCCAACTTCTTAGTTAGTTCATGCTTAGTCCCAAACAATCTCATATGGAAGTTGCCCTAAAAGTGATCAAGTATTTGAAGGGTTGTTTAGGTCTTGGGCTTATGTTTCGTGCATCCTCTAAATTTGAACTACAAGCTTTCAATGATTCTGACTATAGTACGTGCCCCATGACACAACGATCCACCACTAAATTTTGCATTATGTTAGGCAATTCTTTGATATCCTGGTTGTCGAAGAAGCAACCCACAGTGTCTCTATCATCCACTGAAGCAGGAGATCGAAGCGATGCAAGTCATAACTTACGAGACTTCTCAAAGACTTTAGATTTCACATGTGATGACCTACCTTACTTTATTGTGATAACGAGGGAGCTGAGAAAATAGCTGTAAACTTGATTTTCCATGAATGCACCAAGCACATTGAGGTAGACTATCACTATGTGAAAGAGAAGCTCTAGCAAGGCATCATTACCACACGACACATTTCCACCAAGGAGTAACCAGCAAATTTGTTGACCAAGGAACTAAACAGTAAATGACATTGGCATCTTCTCTCTAAGCTTAGAGTATTTGACTTGTTCAAATCTCTAGCTTGAGGGGGAGTGTTAACAGATATTTAGCTACCATATATTTCACCATTATAGAAATAGGCATATTCCTTGTATATTCCATGCTATATTTTCCTTGTAATATTTGTAATCATTATATTTCCATGTTTAGCTCATAGCTTAGGCCTATATGTACAAACCCTACAATGTATTAACCAATAATTCTAAATATACAACATTCACACAGTCTCCTTAGCTCCCTCTTTCTCACTTTGTTATAGTTGTTCATTTATCATACTGGACAAATAATTATTTGTCTTAGAACTCTTTACATGTTTGTTGTTCAAAAGAGATATTAATTAGAGTTTAAAAAATTAGTTTTATTAAAATAAAATGAATAGATTAATTAAAAACTTAGTTCATCCCCTTTCTTAAATTGCCTTAGGATCAAACATATTTTCAAAGCTCTTTTGTTGTTGGAATGAGTAGCATTGTGGTTGGGTTAAACTGCTGGACGCCCTTTCTGTTAGAAATATTGCTATTTCACTATTGTTTTGATGATGAAAAGGAAAAAGGAAATATTTCATGAAAGGATATTTTAGTGTTAATTATCTTTCATGATTTATGTGAAAGTATTATTAGGAAGAATAAATGAATTAATATTTAATGTCATTATTTGTTTTACAAGAAAATTAACTTGTGAATTTTCTTGTAGGAAAATGTTTCAAGTAAAGACCAAAAAAAAAAAAAGAATTAGCTTTAATCAAGTTTAATGGATCAGTCCGTTTAAACTACATAACCCAATGTGAATGGAACAAGGCCATCCGTTAAGTAGTCCAGCCCACATGAAGTGCGACCCGCGTGAGGACGGACCAAGCCCTGTATGCGTGACCTATTGAAGCCTGCCTGCATCTAAGTGACCCGGAAGCTTCTCCTGACCTGTGACTTAATTAAGTGACCCACGCACGACCCGGAAGGCTTTCGTGACCTGCGAACCTGATTAAGCACCCATGCGCCCAAACACAGCTCGACCCGCGACCTAGCTTGACGCCGCCACTTTGCTGGTAAAATTGGCCACCAAAAACTTCTCCTATCAAGCTGTAAAAGGGTTCGTTGGAAAGCTAATGAAGAGAGGAACAATTCTGTGAAAGAAAATCGAAGACCCACTACTCATAGAAGATTAAATTGAAGAAATTAAGGGTGTTCTTCGTGTTCTTTGACCTAATTGCTCAAAAGAAGAATTGGAAGCAGATTAAAGAGGGTATGAAGCTGAAATCATGGGGATTCTGTAGTGAAGAAGATGCTCCATTAATTTGTGAAGCACCCATAAAAGATTGCTTCAAGATTGAAGAAGAATTGAGGAAGAATCTTGATGAGATCCAAGAATCCGACCCATGACCCGAATAAACTTCATGAGATCCGATTTAAAGAAGCAACTAAACGATGCGTTTTGAGAGCACATTTTAACCAGAACAGAGAAGGTACTTACTCAAAAGACTTTGCCCCTCCAACGGCTCAAAAATTAGGCTTAATCTCTCCATAACGGGAAGAAATTCTGAGCAAGTCAAAACGGATATATTTGGAGATTAAAAGGTACGTTCCATATATCTATCTGGTGAGGAAAAATAAAGAAATAATGGTTGTGGAAGTTGCTGATATCTTAAGAAACGAAAATCCACTTTGAGAAGAAAAAGATCACAACCAAGCTTGAGATGAATAGAAATCTTGGTGAAGTTCTTTCATTTTATTACTCTAACAGATTACTTGAGATTTCTAGTTGTATATGTGCTTATTAGATTTTGAATATTATTGTGCACATATACTTGTTTGTAAATCCGAAACCCTAACTCTATTATCATTTGGGGGTTTCGTGATTAGGGCTTAATTAGCTATTTGATTGTCTTTAGAAAGCCCTTAACTTAGCAATCTCCTATATACATATCATATCTTAAGGGAATTGCCTAAGTTTGTAAAAGGTTTGATAAACCTTAACTTGTTAATGTGTGTTGAGGCATACATTATATTGTAATCCTTGGAGAAAGGATTGTATAACTCCTTGAGGAGGAGTTGGAAAGTGTAGGGGAATGTTTTCTCCTAACTTTGTAGTAAAGTGGACTTCAACCGGTTGTGTTGAAGGAGGAGGGTGGACGTAGGGCTCAAGAGTTGAGTGCCGAACCAACGTGTAAACTTGTGTATCATATCTCTTGTGCTATGATTTTTCACCATTTTATAAGACCTTGTTTGACAACAACTTAGAACAATTTAAAGCACATTAAAAAGGGGACAAAGATTTTGATCTAAACTTAAAACCAATTCAACCCCCCTTTCTTGGTAAGTCATAAAACCCAACACTTTCTTCGGCTTGGGCTATGGCACGGGCTAGGATCTTGGATGTGGTCGCACCAATGTTCCTTACAAGGAAAAACTCTAGACAACCAATAAATCCCAATGAATCCCAAAGAATCTCAAGATGCACTTTACAATTTTGCTTTCTTGGACCCATTTGAATATGTTGTGATTCAAGCTTACAATTATTGGTATGAACAACTTATGAATTGGTCTCAAATACACCTGCATCATTTGAGTTGGATATGGTAACTCAAGAAGGGGATTTTGAATTGGATTGTCTAATGCTTACCATATTTTCAGGAAAAAAAAAGGGACTTATGCTTGTCATGCGGAGTATTTTTGTTAGGCAGTGTGTGATTTTCATAACAATTAAGTGATAAGAGCATTTATCTAAGCACAGTCACTACATTGAGAATAGTTTAGAGACAAATATGTAAATGGTTTGGTTTAACAAATTTGAACCTACATCCACTATTCCCCAGTACAACAAGTTAAGAGTATCTTTTTTTCTTTTTTTTTTCCTCACAAAAATCTACCCAATTTTTACAAGAGATACCCACTCAATTTCTCAGTAACTAGAAAATTAATCTCAAAACCTGTGCATAGCACGTGTGAGATGTTCAATAGTTCTTCATAAAAACAACTTGAGCCTAAAAGAGTGGTTAAGGGTTTCCTATTTTAAAGCCCTAATATCCCTGTATACAAATGGGGCAACTATGCTTTTCCGCAGGCAAAGTATAAAATGGTTCCCAAAAATATTTAGAAAGAAAATAATCATAAGAAACTCAAGATTGAATTTTCAGCTCAAGAATGATTTTTTGATTCTCCCTATTCTAGTGAAGACTTCATTCTCTTCTTTGCTTTTTATGCTTCGTTGGTACTATATGACTTGCTTTGAAGAGAGTATTAGAATAGAGGTTATTGGGGCTTGTCATAAGCCCACAACCTAGTTGCGATTTATTCATTATTTTTTTTCATTTGTTTTGTCGATACTTGCAACATTGGCTTTTTGTACACTATTCTATTAAAGAAAACGTGAAAACAAACGCTCACTGGGGTTCCCAAATACCCACGCCATCCTCTTGTTTTTCTCCGATTGTAGCTTAGCCATGATGATCTTCCATAAATTATCATAGTACCCGAGCTAGGTGTGTAGGAAACCCCATGTTTCCACATTTCCTTTAGTTTCCTAAGACTTGTTTGAAGCTATATTACCAAGAAAAGGGGGGAATAGATTCAAGTTAGCCTTTGTCCTAGAGTTCCCACTGTTGCTGTTAATTTGTTTCTTCCTTCTTTAAGTTGAAAGGAGGTCTCTTTTGGTTTTCTACTCTGGTTTTTTCTTCATTCTCTATGCTAGATCTACAGTGAAGAAGATATTCTTTAAGCAACATGTTTTTTACTCAATTAATCGTTTAACTTTTGGGACATGTGCAATTGTGTATGCCTTCAAGTCTGCTTTTATGGCACCATGTCAACAAAGTCCAGCTGCATCATGTTTTTGCATGTTTTCCCCTATTTCTAAAACCCTAGCTGAATTATGACAACGCCATCGTCTTTCCCAACACCCCCATCTCCAAAAACTTAGTTGTGATTTCGGAATTCATTGAAAATACTTCCGTCAAGAGGTTCCTGGAACAATTCTTAGTTAGTTTAAGCTTTTCAACAACTCTAACTATGAACTTTGGTGTCGCGAGGCCAAACAAGCTTTCACTACCAAGAAAAGATTGGGCTTTCTTGATGGCATTGTTCTGAAGTCAAAAACCGATATAGCCAAGGCTAGGAAGTAGGATCATGTGCAGTTTGCAATTGTTAAGTGGCTAGCAAAATCAATTGACCCTTCTCTTATTGCATATGTCCTCCGTACAACCAATTTCAAGGATATTCAAAATACTTTCAAACATCAGTATAGGAAGCTCACCAGGACCCAAATTTACAACATTCGACACAAGATGAGTGAAACCAAAATGAAATTCCCTAACATGTTTGAGTGTCACTGAGTGCTTGTTGACGTACCAGGAGAACTTAACTCACAACTTGAAGTGCATGTGCAAACTCTGTACATGTAATATTAACACTTGAATTGCAAAAAGGACCTAAGAAAATTGTCTAATGCATTTTCTCTTGGGATTGTTGGACAAAGACAAGTTGCGGAGGACTACAACTTTGGCCAGAGATCCTTTTCTTATAGTTGATGTAGCCTGCAACCTCAACCATGCTAGTTAACACTAAATGGACCATTAAGAAATTGTAATTGTTGTTAACGGAGCTATCCTCACTACTAGTCCTATTTTCCCTTTCACTTTGATCCACATGGCTTCCATGGGTAGGGGACAAAATAATCAACCAATATGTTCTCACGACAAAAAAATTTGGACATACTCAAGATAAATGCTATCAAATTATAGGATATTTAAAGGGTTGGAATTAGAAAGGATATTGGAGACAAGCAAAGGCCAGAGGAAACTATAATGAATAGTGTTATTGGGGTACATCAGGCACCTTTAGTGAATAATATTATTGGTGTTGATAAAGCTAGCTCTCTCCACACACTCAATTTGGATTTGGACATGGGCCTGGATCAACCATGGGCTTTGAGCCTAGTTTCAACTTTAGAGGCCTAGGTGCTCTTGGTGTTAGATCCCCAGCTTTGGGATATAATAATTAGTAGCTTGTCTATCAGGGATTAACTTGTACAAATGGCCTTAGGCCTAATTTTGGCCAAGCCACATGATAGATTCCATAGTGTGGGATAGCATTACATGGAAACTTAATAGGGTGGCCACATGCCCGAGTGGAATCCTATAAACTTGAAGGGAATGGTGGGATAATCACAAGAAGCTATAGGTCCTTTTCCTAGACTTTCTAAGGATCAATTCCAAAGACTACTAGCATCCGTGCATTAGGTTAACTTTGTTGATCCTTGTACCCATTACCTAGGTACAAACACCTTACATTTCTCTAGTTGTTTGTACCTAGATTTTAGATTTTGGTGCAAACGACCACATAACATGTGATTTCAAGTGCTTGTACACTTTTACTTCATGTTCTCCTCAATGTTTGTCCATAAAATTACCTAATGGAACATAACTTCATGCCACATACATTTGATCAACTAAACCTATTCAAATATTTCACCTAAAGCATGTATTAAATGTTCTTACCTTCCTTTTTAACTTGATATCAATAGCCAAATTAACAACTAACAATGCATGCATTGCCATCTTTTTCCTACCTTTTATGTATTTTAAAACCTCATGATTGGAGTTGTGATAAGATGAGTTAGAGGTGCTCGAGATCTCTATTTCCTAGTTCCTTTCATTAATGGTCTTTCTTTGTTTTTGTAGAACCAAGTTTCATTTTTATATAGGCTTGTAATTTTTAATAAGAACAATCTTTGTAATATTGGCCATAGAATAACATATAGTACTTATGCTAATTATGAATATGATATTTGGCATTGGCATCTTGGCCATTCTTCTTTACAATATTTTTTTGCTTATGAGAAGCATATAAAATATCCTAACTTCTTTACATGCCCTATTTGTCAACTAGCTAAACAAACTTGCTTTATCTTTTCATGAAGTCAAAATAAAAGCATTGTCATTTTTAAGTTAGTTCATATAGACCTATGGGAGCCCCATAGGACTCTTGACCATGATGGCTTATGATATTTTTCTAACCATTATTGATGACTATTCTAGAGCCATATGGACTTTCTTAATTTAATTAAAAGATTAAGTATTTTTTGTCATTTGTATATCACACATAGTTTAGACAGTTACTTCAACATATGCATTCTAATCAACTTGTGTATATTTTCTTGTTACTTATACTATCGTACATAAGACCTTATACATTTATACTTTTCAATAAAATGGGATAATTAAACACAAATATAGAAATCTTCTAGATGTAGCATGGCCATTGATGTTTTAAACTCATATTCCTCCTTGTTCTTAAAAAGAGTGTATTCTCATAATTGCTTACCTTATTAATCATCTACCTTACACTGTAATTACCTTATTAATCATCCATATATCATCTTCATGTCTTTGATTATCACTATTATCCTACTATCTTAGGTCATCAAAATAAGTTTGCTCCACAAGCAACTCCTTGTATTCTTATGAGTTATCCTTTTCTTTCGAAGAGATATTAGTTATACAATCCCTTCGTTGATACATTATTTGTCAGTTGGGATGTAGTGTTCTATAAGTATGAGTTTCCTTTTTCACCATAACTAGTGGAGCCTTCTTTCAATCAACTAAGCCATTATCTAATCACACTCCAATCAAGTATCCTACACCACTAACTTTGAGACCAACTCATACAACCATCCTACCAAAAAATCCACTTGACCCTCCTTCTGACACATAATCACCATCAAATATTGTTCCTACTCCTCTTCTAAAGGGCATAACTAATCCTCCACCTCACTATTTTGAGACATTCTTGGTAACTTCTTTTTTAATTATTATAGAAAAAAGGGTAATATCCTTGTTATTGATATTAATAACACAAGCTGACCAAATCATCGAACTTGTTAGAAAGATACATAAGGCAATGTGTGATGCCTAACCTTTAATAACATATCCCCAACTAGCAAGTGTAAAAAGTCAAGTATAATAGAAAGACATTACTGCTAAATGACCTATAAATTCAAACATATAACATGACAATGAAAACAAATAAAACTAAAATCTTCATGGAAGCCTGTAGTGTTTAAGGCCTAATTGATCTTTCTAAACTATTTTCTTGTAGTTAAGTTTGTCCAGTCCTTCCGTGGCTATGCTCTCTTTACTTGGAGGTGAGGGAATACATTTGTGATCCTATTGATCTATGTTGATAATATCCTTATCAACTGGTAATCGTTCCCCTTCCATAAGTGGTTTAAAAAGTTATTTGAACTTCTACTTTCATAGAAGAATTTAGGGATAATCCAAATACTTTCTAAAAGTTAAGATTGCATATGTTGTACTAGCATTTACATTAACTAACAAAAATGTAAGTTAAAGCTCATATTTGAGGCAAGATTATCTAAAGCAAAACATGTACTTACTCTTATGGTTCAAAATGAAAGGTTAACCACCATTAAGTATGATGCTAGACTTAAGGTTAAAAAGCATGATCTTGCACTTGATGATGCAACATCATATCGACATTTGGTTAGTAATTTGGTTTACCTGACCATGATGAGATCGAATATTAACTACATTGTACAATAGTTAAGTTAGTTTGTTCATGTCCATAAGAAGTCTCACATGAATGTTGCAATGTGAGTATGTAAGTGTCTTAAAGTTTGTATTGGATTAAGTCGTTTTCTTCTAGCATCCTCACTCATGGCACTTATGGCTTCTACTATTCTAATTATGATATTTGTCCCATGAGTAGACGTGGTCAATTATATGATATTGTATCAAGCTAGGAGAATCCCTTGTTTCTTAAAAGGCTAAATAGCAACTTATTGTTTTGTGATCCTTGGCTAAGGTTGAATATTGAGCCATGTCCATCATCATTTGTGAAATAATATAGCAATTTGGGTTACTTTAAGATTTAGGGGTGCACCAATGCCATTATATTGTGATAGTGAAGTAGCATAACACATTATAGCCAACCTAGCATTTCACTAGTTCATAAAGTGCATATCTTTTATTCAAAAAAACCTATTAACCAAACTTATAATTACATGATTTATTCACTTCATAGAGTAACCCACTATCTTGTTAACCAAGTCTCTTGGTAGTCGACAACACTCCTGTTAGGTCCTATAGCAACCTAAGAGGGGGGGTAAATTAGGTTTCTCTTTTAAAAATCACTTCTATTTGTGTTCAATTACTTTTTATGCAATCAAATATGACATTTAAAGATATAAAGCTTAATCAGCAAGCTAATCAAACACAAGAAAGATGAGACACCAATTTACACGGTGGTTCGGCCCTTCTCACCTACTTCCACCCTCTTCTCCTTCAACACAACCGGTTAAAGTCTACTTTACTACAAAGCTAGGAGAAACTTTCTCATACACTTTCCAATTCCTCCTCAAGGAGTTAAACAATCCTTACACCAAGGATCACAATTACAATGTGTGTTTCAACACACATCAACAAGTCAAAGTTTATCAAGCTTATTACAAATTTTGAACTAAGCTTTTGTAAGATATGCAATACAAGTTTAGAAGCTTCAAAAAACTACTAGAGGCTCAATACAGAGTAATATGGACAAAAGCCCCAAATTCGTTCAAACCCTAGCAGAGTCTACTTGCAGATAATCAACTTCAATAATAGAGTATAATGAAGCACAAATTGATTTTCTAATAAACAAGTAATGAGCTTAGAAGTTAGTCACCCAATGAAGATCAAAATCGTAGGTTTGGATGAGCTAGAATGAATAGTATGAGATACTTCACAAATTACTTTCTTTGCTTCTAATTTTCGGACTTATAGCAATGGTGAAGACAAACTTGCTTAAATACCTTCAGAACAACTAACCTCTCACTTCAAAGAGTCGTTCTGACACTTCTGAGCACCATCAAGTCTTTTTCCCATTGGAGTTGATTAATTTCCCTCTTCTCTGTCCATTTTTGAGCTTGAGAGAGACAAGGGCTAAGGTTTTGCCTTCGTTTATTTCAAAACCCCATCCAAACGGCGCAGTTTTGGTCTCAACTTAAGGTCTCAACTTAAGGTTCTGTAATTTCGGGTTTTGTGGAGCAGGTTTCGGGTCTCACTCAAATCTTCTTCAATTCTTTCCAATCTTGAATCAAATCTTCATGGATCCTTCACAGATTGATAGAGCATCTTCTTCCTTACAAAAACCCTTTGAAATCATCTTCAGAAACCCTCTAATTTGCTTTCAATTTCACTTTTGAGTAGTTAGGGCAAGAACTCAACGAGTTTCTCCATTTCTTCAAATTCATCCTCTTTGAGTAGTGGGTCTTTGATTTGTCTTCACAAAAATCTTCTCCTCTTCATTAGCTTTCCAACGAGCTATCTTGCGCCTTGATCGGAGGTGAAATGGGCGGCCAAATCTACCAGCGAAGTCACGGCGTCATCGTGGGTCGAATTCTGGGTCGCGGGCACTTAAGTTAGTCGTGCACTAGGTCGCGCTCTAGGCCTGGGTCGCACTCTGGGCCTGGGTCACATTCTCTGGACTGATTCACACCTCTCTGGACTTGGTCACACAATCTAGACTGAGTCAGACTTTGGACTGGGTCAGACTTACGGACTGGGCTCATTCTAACCTAATTTCCTGCATACAATTTCAGCATTATTTTTCTTATGAAACCCATAAATAATCAAACATTAATTATAATATTTTCATATTATAATTCCATTTAATTATCAATATATTCCAATAAAATGGTTATAATATTATCATATTATAATATCCATTTTTCTTCATCATCAAAATATTTATATATTCTAATATCATTAAAATATATTCCAACAACTCTCATTTATTATCTATGCTTGGCATGTTTGATTAACCTCCAGCTTAAGGGGGAGTGTTAGAATAGATAGGTTATTGGGCCTTGTTATAAGCCCACAACCTAGTTATGATTTATTCATTATTTTATTATTATTTTTTTCTAGTTGCTTATAACATTGTTTTCTTGTACATTATTTTGTTTAGAAAAGTGTGAATATGAATGCCCATTGGGTCTCCCAAATACTTGTGTTTTCATTTTGTTTTTCTCTGACTACAACTTAACCACAATTATCTTCCACAAGTTTCAAATGGCTGTTGAGAAATTAGAGCCTCAAGCATATAGCTACAACAAATTCAAGAACTCATTTCTCATGGTGCAAAAAATGATGGAACATATTTCTAAAGAGCTCTTTTCAAGAGCTCATCTCCCAAAGCATCTTTTTTATGCTTTTTGTTGAGGGCTTTTAAAGCTGATTTTGTAAAGATCAAAGCTAAATAGCTTTGTAATCTAGACTTTGTTTCGAACAATTTGATTTTCTCTCAATTTAATTTATTTCATGCAAGATAGAATGGAATGAACATGAAAAACCATTGTCAACTTATGCATTAAGTTTCAAGATACTTGAAATTGTAATGCACGCGTTAAATATATATTCTTTATTTTGCGTGTATGATTTCAAGTGGTCTTCAGAACCTTTATGACCAAAACAAGCTTGAATAATGAGATTTTCCTCATTTCCCATGGCTTTAACCAAAAAGCTCATTAAAATCAATGACTTGTATGTTCCTTTTCCTTTTAATTTCATAGTAACCATTAGCTATTCTCAAGAACCATGATTTGCATAATAACTTAACAATGGTATTATAATTAAATCAAGAATACAAGATCAAAAACAAGATATAATGAATAGAAAATGAACAAAAAAAATAAAAGCCTTTACAAAGAACAATAATCAATGGAGAATAACATGTCACACAACACCCTTCAAGCTGTACATAAGTCCTATGTTCCTAGCTTGTTAAGAAGAAAGTGGTATCATCATATATCTAATGATTCCTTGTGCAATATTTTCATGGATGAAATGGCAACCAATCTCAATGTACTTGATTTTCTTGTGAACTATTGGATTCATTACTATCTTTATAGAAAATTCATTATCACAAAAAAAAAAAAAAACAAAAGATGAGTCTCAAAGCATAGCACTTGCAAATTATCTAATTAGTCCAACAACCAAATAACCTCACAAGAAGTAGTTAGCATGGCTCAATATTCAACCTTTATAGATGAGAGTAAGATTGTGACTTATTTCTTCCATCTCCAAGAAATAAGGGAACCATCAAGTTTTACACAAAAACCCATCACTAATCATTAACTCATGGGTTGTTTCCTATAATTAGAATTACAATAAACTTGTAGATTTAGCTTAGTATTTGACCTTATGAGTAATCCTAAACCAAGAAAGTGCACAATGTACTTGACAATTCAAATAATTACTTCCTTATGAGATACTTTGGGGGTGTGGTTGAACTAGCTTAAAATTTGCATTGCATAACAAATGTTAGGCATCATGATGGTGAGCTGGATCAACTTCCTTACGAGATGTTGTTAACTACTAATACCTAGTAGTGGTGGATCATTCACATCATCAATCTTAGCATCATACTCTGAAGTGGTGAGTTTATGATTTTGCTCCATGGTTGTCTTTATTGGCTTGCATCTAACTAGTCCATATTCTATTATAATCTTTACCACATACTTTCTCTTGTTAATTAGGATCCAAGGTTTAGATCAAGCAAGTTCAATGTGAAGTAAATATTTCACTATCCTTAGATTCTTCACATGAAACTTTGAATGCAAATATTTTTTTTTCATTTTAATATAAAGGCTTCATCTCCACCCATAATGATTATGTCATCGATATATAAGAAAATGACAAGTAAACTCTTATTAACCTTCTTGATGAATAGATAGTAATTATAATGAGTGTGATGAAACCCATTATTGACAAAAACCTTTGCAAACTTCTGGTACTATTGTCTTAAGGCTTGTTTTAATTCATATAATGATTTCTACACTCTAGACACTTTGTTGCCTCCCTTTTTTTGTCAAATATCCTCGTGAACTCTCATGTAAACTTTGTTATCAGGGTCACTTTGAAAGAAGGTGTTGCAAACATGCATATCGTGTAATTTTCAACCATCTCTTGTAAATAGAGTTGATAAGACCCACATAGTCACCATCTTCCCAACTAGAGCAAAGGTCTCTTGTTGAATAAAATCTTGAAGGGAGTTTTACTTTTAAGGACTCCTACTAATTAAATAAGTAATGGTGACCACAAATTCACCCCATCATGGATAGATGTCCTTGAAATATCAAACATGTGCAACATTGAAGAGATTGTAATGTTTTCTTTTCATGACCCTGTTCTATTATTAGGTTTAAGAACATGAACTCTGATAAATAATACCATTAAATCTAAAGAATGCAATGCATTTAGACCAAAAAATAGGTTGCATGTTATCTGTGCAAATGTGTCCATTATCGGTTTTTCACACAATGGTGAAAACATGGCAAATAAGGTTAGGATGTTAGCCAAAGCCTCAATTTTAGCCTTCATAAGGATATCATGTCTCTTATGGAAAATCAACAACAATTGTAAGATAATATATAGCATTGAAATGTGTTGGAAACTTGTAAGGGACCCACATATCCATATGAGTCAATTCAAAAATGGCTTAAGTTAAGGTGGTGTTGAATGAAAATGGCAAATGTGTTTATTTTGCTAGTAGGCACATAAAACAAGATTTTGTGGAATTTAATGAATGTACACCAACTATATCAAGCAAAATATGCATGGCATATATAAATAAATGTCCTAAATGCTTACGCAAAATATTATAATTCATAAAAGTCTGAAGTTTGTTATATGAATTATGGAAACCAAAAGATATAACACTATCTATTATAAGATTATATTGATGCTGCTTCTTAGAGGACTTTAAGATGTACATGTTATTCTTCACACTATCCATTTCCATCAAACTTATGTCCATAGATCTTGAAATATATAGCAATTAAGCAAGAAGATAATTTGCTATGGTTGTCAAAGGCATATTTTCTTGTAGCCATAGGGTTAGTAGATACAATTAGGGAATATAAGCCATCATATAAATGATATTTATGATGAATGGTAATGTGGCTAGTGTGTGTTATTAGGATGATTTCACAATTTGTTAATTTTACAATCCTAGATTCATGCTTTATTATTCAAAAAATTCTAAACAGTTAAAATTACCATGTGGTCACTTCCTCATAAGTCTATAAGCCTAGTTAAATTGGAGGAATGTCAAGTAGATATATTTGTAATGTTGTTTGCTACAGACTTTACACTTCCTTAAGAATATGAACTTGGTTGTTGAACTACGCTGGGTGAGATTAGATGTTCTAGTTATGAAATTGGCCTATCTAGTGACTTGATTGGTAGTAGGTTGCTTTTTCCCCTTCTCCTTTCTCTTTAATAGATACCTAAATCAACTTGTAGCATTTTAACTTTTTGTCCCCTAACACCCCTCAATGTGAACACTTGGTCAAGAAGATACAATCTTTAGTTTTATGGCCTATTTCGTTACAATAGGAGCATGTTTCTCAACAAGTGGTATCTATTATTTGCAACTAGTCTCAAAATGCCATGGAAGATAGAGTCAATAAACTAGAAAAGAATCTCAACAAGATGAGGTTGATCTTGTCCTAATTGATTTTAAGTAGGAATAAGCAAATCCAATCACCATTAGGAGATTTTGCTAACCACCACCACTGTTAGAAGGTGTTATTTGTAGAATGAACCTTATAGTTTTGTTATCATCAAGGAGGTCGGTTGAGAAAAGCCATTAGGCTATGCTACACAACTAATTGGTTGTGGCTATAGGAGATTTGGACCACCCTTCTTAGAGATTCATAATTACTTTCCAATTAGGCTTAACAGAATTAATGCATTTTGAAGATGAAGCTACAAAGAAGGCAAGCACTTGAATTCTTTAGTATCCTAGCCATGGGGCCATACTTCTCTCACTAGGGAAGGCTATTGGAAGGTCGTTGGCAAGTGACTCCTTGTAAGGACCAAAAGGTTCAAGATAAGACAAAGCCTCTAAAAGATTTAAGATGTGATAAGTTTTCTAGAAGATAGAAGAAGAGTTAATAAGAGAACTTTAAAAGATAGAAACATAATTGCAGTAGGATTTTAAAAGATAGATGATGAGACTTTATAAAAAAATGGCTAGGAGCTAAGAAAAAAGTGTTTAAAAATCTAGAATCTAGAGTATTCTAGTAGTCTTATCATTTAAAATTGAAGTAGTTTCTTCTTGCAATTAACTTTGAATAGTAAGTCATTCTTTAAAAAGGCTTTAGTAATGATTAATAGTTTTCTCTAATACTGTTTAAGGATCTTGGAATTATTGAGAACCTTGTTCTCTCAATTCCTTAAATGTTTTTATCGAGATTAATATAGTTTGTTATAGTTTCTGAGAATGCCGCTAAGGTATGGACTACACTTTTGGCGAGAACTGCGTGAGTCAACGCCAAGTGCTTGACACAAAGAAATCGAGTGCATTCAAGATGTTGTCAAAATGCCCCCAACGACTTTCACTAAGATAAAAGAATGAAGCAAGGATTCAAACTCCCAAGACATTTCTGGAAGGTGAAAACAAGCGTACGATTGCTAACAGAGGGTGATTTTAAAGGAGAAAAAAAGAATAAACTCGATCGAAGTGAAAATGGTTCCGATAGAAGTGAAAATGGTTCTGGATCTAGGTGAAGAATTGGCAAGGATCGCAGTAGATGCGGCAGGAAAAAAAAAAAGGAAAAAAAAAAAGGCAAGAATCAAAAATCCCTGTTTAGTGCCATCTCGAGAACTGTGATATGCATAATAACTTATCAATGGTATTCTAGCCAAATCAAGAACGCAAGATCAAAGGGATCTGTTTATGACGAATACAAGATGATAATGAATGGACGATAAACAACAGAGAATAAAAGCCTTTAGATGGTACAGTAACCAATGGATAATAACAATTCAGACATCCCCCTTTGGACCAATGGATAATAATACTACTTAAAGGTGGTGGCTAAACTTTTAACGATTATCTTATTATTGTTAAAATTATGATTTACGATTTAATTTGCTAAGATAAATTAGATTTATTTACCACATATAAAGTAATATAAGTAAACCTAATATAAGATATTTTAACATGAAATGACGATATTTATATTGTATCTTATTGTCATTTCCAAAATCTTAAATAATATATCTTTGAGGCTATATATACGTTTCCCAATGTGTAGACAAATTCATTCTTTAATCAAGCACAAGTATACATACACAGACAGATATACAAATATATGTATAGTTATTCTTACACAACCATATATGTTCATCTGTATCAAGAAATACACGTCTGTGTTTCGTATATTTTGGAAGAGATTCCCTACCCTTCATGGCATCCCATGGAAGAACCAGTTATTCCTTGGAAGTCAAGATATTGTAAAAGTGAGCAATTTTACTCTATCCTTAGAGCAGCATCTCATACATACAATGTCTGGCCAACATTCAAGAGACTCTCTTGAGGAATATTGAAGATCGCAGTGTTCTCTCTGCAAATCCTCCTTAGGAATGCATAAATGTAATCAATGGCTATCTTCTTGTAGAACCTTGAACCCCTCTTAGCCCTCACCACTGAATTACCCAGTATGTGAACCAAACCCGCATCTTTGCAGGTCTTCAAGAATTCTAACTCATCAGTCTCAACCTGGCTACTTGCTCGACTGTGCAGCTGGATGGAGATGTTTGCATGTGATGAATTTATGAGAACAATCGAGTCGCCTGATGAGAGTGTGTCGCCTGAATCAGCGTGAGCTGTCATGCCATTATCAATAATGAGGGTGTTACCTGACTCTGCAGGTCGCTCACCAACTAAACTCGACACGTCAGAGTCTGAACACCCTTCCATCAAGAACTCACACTGAACAAACAGGAAGAGGCTATTAATAAGCTTTCCCTCAAACTCATGATCTTTCTTATGGAGGTCTTGATATCCATACCTAGCGACACAACGGAACATATGAAGGTTTCTTGGTCCGATCCGCTTCACAAGGAATCTCTCTTCTTCTGGGACGCTGTGGACAGGAAGGTACTTCACACAAACAAACACAACAACGGAGTGGATTGCAGGTAGGTTGGTGATGAAGTGGGAAAAGATGTGGGGAACTCCTCTTGCAAGCTCAGTGTACACAAGTCCTATTCCAGGGACCCGAACAAGTCCAAGACTCGGTCCAAGCCCGAGAACCCGTCCCATCGAAACCTTACTGTGCAACTCAACCTCATAACGTCTAACTGTACCATAATGCCAAACATACATGACGATAGAAAAGGCTGCTGCGATCACAAGAGGTACCCAACCGCCTTGATTTATCTTCAGTAGTACAGCAGAAAAGTATGTGCCCTCCACAAGCAGCGATAATCCAGTGAAGATCAGCACAAGTATCCAAGGGCAGCGCCACACCAGAATCATGACTAGAGTCATAAGTAATGTGGTTACCAGCATGACTCCTGCAACTGCTGTCCCTATTGTACAACAACTATGTTAAAGAATGTAATAGGAAAGCTTGAAAGGGAACCAATAGTCACAAGACAGTTAAATTCAATGATAGACACAGTTGAACTAAATTTACCAGAATGGTCCTAAAATCGCCTGCTTCACATCAATCATTGCATACAATTTCATGCAAGAGACTTGCTTAATTTAGTTTGTGAGAGAACACGAGTGACAGAGAAAAGAAAAGGCAACAATTCTACAATTGTATTTTGGACTGAGTGACCTGCTAAACGGTTAGGTCTACAGCCAGCATGAATGACCCCAAAATCCAACCAAGGGATCAGCTATATGAAAATGTTATCAAGGAAATAGAACTAAAAGAAAAATGGAACAATCAAAAGACCAAAGTAACATTCAGAGTAAGATGTGAAAAAACCGAAAGACTGATTTGGAACCTTAATATCATTCAAATATCAAAGGAAGCACTACTTTCTATAAGGGCTTCCAAGTCAAAGATCAGCTCTGATCAGATGAGGTATCTCATGAAAAAATGAAATAGGATTCACAATGCTCCACGAAACTCTTTTGAACCAATAATAGAATTGTTTATTGATATTTGAGCCCCACAAGTAGATCTTCAACTAAATCAGGAATCTCTCCATTTTTAACAATTTCATAAAATACAAACTTTATTCATCCATGTCATGTCACAAGTGCTCTTAACTCGAGAAATCTACAACGCCCTATGCCCTTCACTCCTTTTCTCCTTCCTCTCTCTCTCCACACCCCACACACCCCCCCCCCCTCTCCCCGGCCCGCTGGGGTGTTTCCGTGGGAATCACATTCTATTTCTGAATTCCTTACAGTTACCAACATTTACCCAAAGCAAACTCAGCTTTCCAGCTTTTCACAATATATTAGCAGCTTTATCATTACATTTATCTTCCTTTCAGTCGAAGACTATGCTTTTTATATGGTATTATAATTTTGATTTCCTTGTAATAGACTTCTCAGAGTTTGATTAGCAACTAGCAAGTAGGACGCAGAGTCCCCTAGAAACACAATATGTAATTGGACATAACTGCTGTTATCAGTCAAACTGAGTTGACTGATAATCTTACATAAGCATCCAAGTAGAAGCTGTTCTGGTCCCACATAAGGAAGTTTATCCCAAAATAGGGAGAAGCCAGATGACTTTGGATTGTTTTTCTAATCACGATCCATCAGAAGACGAAATCCATTGAAGTTGGAAAAAAATCAGACTATGTTGGTCCGATAAGCACAAACATGGTAAGCTAAGGTTCGGACCAAAACAAGAAAATCAGCAATTAAAATATTTCATATCTTTGCAAAGGATTAATTTTATTGATATAAGCAGACGAGTAGCTAAGAATGCAACATAAAAAGTTTTTTAGATAAATCACAGTGCAGAATGTTTTCTGCTTTTTATTTTTTATTTTTCATAGCAGTGAAGCAACAATGCAACTTCTTGAGTTTTGTGGGCTTCAACGGTATGGCCTCAAATTAAAGTTTAAATCCAAGTGACAGGGCTGTTTGACAATTTGAAATATTCATTCTTATTACCAATTAGCCCTATGCCTGAATATGGCAGTATCAACAATTTCAACCCTTTTCAGGTGGATATGATTGTTTAGAATGTTCTGTTTTGAAAAGAGTCATAAGCCCATGAAATTTTTGCACCCTTTTTCCTTTTACTGAGACAGTTACACTTGAATCTTTCTAATATCTGATCTAAACATGCATTGGATGAATTGTAAGATAAAACAGGCAGCAAATTGACTATATGGTGAGAAGACTTTTTGGAGGTTCCTTGATGTGCTAGTTTGATAGAAAGTGCTGATATGCAGATTACTAAAGAAAAGCTGATCCAAGAAATGCAAGTTAAAGAAAAGAAAGAGGAATAGATTAAATTTGACTGAAGATCTACTGGTGAAAAGGTAAATGCGGTCAATTTCCTCATATCAGAAAAGGAGTTAAAAAGACATGTAAAAGAGAAAGAGAGAGAAACACGAGAACTTCAGCCTACTATCTATTTATGCACTACTTATGCACTCCTCAGTCATTCAAAAGCAGAGAAGGAAGAGCAGAAACTCCTGTTTCTAGAATGGAAGCAAAGTAGGTTGGTTGTGTTCGTGTAGATTATCAACAAAAAATTTACGCTAACACTTCTACTGCATTAGGTTTGTCTGGAGGAGAATTTATGTTGAGACAAGTAGAAAAAAGCATGTGCCATTTAACCACAGTATGATTGGGTAGACTGAAAGAAGAAGAAATATTAAACTTCACATTATTCAACAGAGAATAAATACCAGTAGCATTTCCAATTTGGGTCTGATTTTTGAATCCAGCTGTCGCAGCAATGCAAAGAATCATAAGGATCCAATTAATGTCCGGTATATATATCTGATTAGGGAAACGCTTTGAGGTATGTACGACCTTCACTCTTGGGAAACAGCCAAGTGCAAGGGCCTGCTTAATTAATGAAAAAGTTGCAGATATGGTGGTCTGACTCGCAACAACAGCAGCTGCGGTTGCAACAACAAACACTGGCCAATATATGATATCTGCAGAATGATGGAAAATCAGCATATTTCAGACATCTTCTTACCACATGGAATGGACAAAATAACTTGGCAGAAATTGCAAGGATGAATTTTACATGCATTAGTGAAACTTCAATTCTTTCCAACTATTTATGAATGTTTCACAATCATTTTGAAGAGCCTTCTGATTCATACTAGAAACAAAATGAGCTACCACTACCATTGGTGAACAAGAAACACTTTTCTACAACCCTCTTATTCTAAAAAATTTAGTGACTAATTCACTCATTATGATAATTACAAACCAATAAGTTGTTCTAGAAGGCAATTACCAACAAAATCCAGATTGTCTATTATAAAGAACTGGTCAAGCAAGAAAGTTCTGCTTTTGAGGAACCATTCCCAAGATACATGGAATCCCAAAGGAGTTCAGGAGACTTTCCAACGATTCAAAATGAAACTTCCATTAATGAAAATGCAAAATAGCCATATTTTGACAAGAATTTCATAACACAGTCGAAATTTTTGGGTTCAAGTTACTGTCAGAGAATGAACCTGGAATGGAAAGATAAAATGCACCCACAACATTATCTGGGTTCTTGAAAAGATATGCTGCTTGTCCAGAATAGGCTAAAAGAAGGGAAGGAAATACAACTGCTGTGAAAGCAATCTGTATTGATGGAAGTGGGAAATGTGATAGGTCAGCAAAAAGAGCTTCCGTTCCTGTAGGTTCAAAATTCATCAAGAGAATAAAATTCATAGTTTCTTATTTGATTTCCATGAATTTAAAAGGAAGAATAATCAAATAAGTGAAACTAGATCAACTGTCACAATAAAAACTTTTACCTGTTATGCTAAGCATAATACCCCCAAGGGATGTCCAGCTACGTCTCCTTCCCCTTTTAAAATAATGATATATACACACTGGAGAAAAGCTTTCAAGACACTGCTATCATATCTCCAAACATTGAATATGCCAATACCTCCAATTAACATAAACCAAACAAACACAACTGGAGCAAATAACCAACTAACTCTATCTGTTCCATAGTGTTGCATGCTAAATAAACCAACTATTATAGTGACAGCAACAATCACAACTACATCTGCATAACAGTAATGAAAAATGTTATGAATCTGCAATAATGAAAGATTTACAGGTATGAGGAAGCAAATAAAAGAAAATGCTTGAGTCCAGGAGCATGCAGATACCTGTACTCATCATGGTGCGACTGATATTTATCCCACCAACAGCAGATAGAACTGCAAGTGATTCAACAGTTAAGTATCTTTTAAAGGAGATCATCAACAACAAAACTACTGTTGAATTTTCGAAATTTTGTCCCTTATACATCTGTACAGTGCAAATCATGTGGACAGAAAATGTAATGTTATTGCTGGAATAAATAGATACTCAGCTACTCAAAAAATAACTGATTAGAATGCCCTGATAGCTTGTTTTGGGCCAAACATTTTTGAAATAGCTATCTAGGTATAGGGCTATATGTCATGTAAAAGAACGGCTTTTAGAGTTTCATAATTCCAGAGAGTTTTCGTTGGCAATTGAGCTACCCACTTGTTGCTTTAGAATTTCAACTTATTTTTCTTCATACCTTAATTACAGAATTCAAAGCTCTAACAGTGTAGGATAAGTTGACAAGTTTCAGGCTGAACTAGATATTAACACATTAACGCCAATCACTGACAGGAAAATGAAACGGATTTACATATTTACTTTTGGCAAGAAGAGAAAGGTCCAGTCATGTCTACAAACGGTTATTAAAAGAAAAGTATTTCTGTAGAGCTGAGCATTATAAATAAAGTTGACAACAATAATGGAATTTAGGACAACGCACTGTCTGATATTTAACTAGGCTCAATTCTGGTTCAATACCCAACAAGTTATATGACATTACAGTACTGATGAACCATGTTCTTCTGATTAATTTACTGTATGTGTGTTCCTACTCAGAGGTTCTTTTTGTTGTAGCAAACACGTACTTTGCATTACAAAGATCTGTTCATTTGCAAGTAGATTACTCAACAAGATAGAGGGCAGATTGAAAGACTCAAGTTTTCAAGCATGAAGGATAGACACCTGATATAGCTGGAGTCAGGATCCCGTCCCCAATCACCATACAAGAGCCAACAATTACGAGAATAAGAATTGCATTTTTCTTGAATGCATTTCCCTCCAACCAACTTTTCGTATTTGCAGCAAATGATTTTTCAGGGAATACAGAATGGCTATACGTTGTTAACTTCTCGTCTGTCCAATCTTCGTTGGGAATAATCTTTATGTTTGCATGCCGACAAAGCAGTGAATAGAGAGCAAAAGTCCCACCTTTGGAACATAAGTACAAGGAACTCTGTGACTTGTCAGCAACAAATAGGGAAATATGCCTCATAATGACAAGAGGTAAAGGATGTTATGCCATAAAACCATAAGGAGAATGCCATTACAATGTTTAAAATGAATCAGAGGATATAGAAGTCTACCTTTGAAAATAAAGTTCATGTAAGAAAGCAGGAAGGACCATTTCTTATCTATCATAACGCTAAAAAGTATTAAAAATGATTACCTATATGAAGAAATTAGTTTGTTTGTTTCACGTATTTTTATAGATGGCTCTGAATTCCAATGTATACTTTCGATCATATGAACATCCCTAGCTTGTGATTATTAATTTACTGTCTCGGATAAAAAGATCTTTTTCCCTCACTTTCTATAAAGGAAAAGTGGCATAGTACTTCATATCAAGTGAAATTATCTTCTCTTTCACATCCAAATGATGGGGTAATACTAAAAAGGAAGAAACCTTGTTGCTTTCAAGGTGTCTGTCAGAGATCCAAATCCATTTGTCATTCCTCCAAAGAATACAGAATCTAAGGCTTCCTGATCTCACTAGTCATATCGATGCGCTTTGAATTTTATTATTTTATTATTTTATAATTTATAATTCAAATGTTCAATGGTCTACAACATTAAATTGGCTCTAAGATAGAGTTAACTGATCAACAGTTTAAAAAGACATAAGAATGGTTAAAAATCAAGTTTCATAGAATGACAAAAGAAAGAATAGACATCATCAACCTTGATGTTCTCCTTCCACTGACAATGAATGACACTATAGAAAAGCTAAAAGGCCACAGTAGCATGTAGATATAACCTTTAAAGACTATATTAGTATTATTCTGAACCATAACGCACATCAAAATTTTCACATTCCATTGCAATAGTAACTTTTTATGTAAAGATTAATATACCTTGACCATTGTCATTTGCTCTACAGACAATAAAAACATACTTCAGGAGTGGAACAAGAAGGAGGGAATATATGATCAATGATAAAGCTCCAATCACATCCTCTGGGTCTTCAATCCTATTGGGAAATGTGTTATAGAAAACATACAAGGGAGATGTGCCCAAATCTCCATAGACTACTCCAAGGCTTTGGAATGCAAGTTGAAGAACCAATGATGCTGAAAATTTCTGAAGGAAACCAACAAGAATCATCAAAGAGAGTAATATTACAACAAGAAAAAGTATATTCAAAAGTCTCTGTATTTTATTTGTGCCATGGTTTGTTTATGCAGGCAATATCTTGAGACCTTGTAATAAATTCAACCATATAGCAAACAACATTAATTTTTGTTTTCATTATCTTTATCATCCGACTAATAATAAGAGAACATAAATTGGTCCACATAAGATTCAAAGCCTTAGAAATTGGAATTGGATCAGATCTTCAGTTTTGTTTGAAATAGATCATTCCAATAAAGTGTTACATAAGGAGAGAAAGAGACTGAGTCTCCAATAGGTCAATGCATGACACCTTTTCCTTGGACATGTTTCTGAGCCTCTTAGCTTCCTCCTCCATGGGCGGATCAAACTTCTGATTCCAAGTCCGCACTCTACTTCTATCAACATTTTCATCAGTCTGCACTCTTGGATCCATTTGTGTCTCAGCTCAAACGATTCTTCCTTCTTCCACCAGTTAATATTTCTGGATATGCTTTCTCAATTCTTAATCATCTTTCAAATATTTTGTTGACAGTGAACGCCACACAACTTGTACACTGTACAAAACCAATTCTGCATCCTTAGCCCCTATAACATATCATGATAGAGAAATAATGATAATTTTTATCTCTACTTTGTTAAAGAATTCAGATCAGGAGTAGAATTGTTAAGTTTCTTTTAGTATCTTAATCAACACTGTATAGGCCCCAAGCAAGTTTAACGACTACAAGATTACTCATTAAGGAAAGCTATAACATATAACCCCATCTTATATAATCCCAGATAATAACCCGTACGTATTGTCCCATACTTTAATTAAATGTAAAATTCCAGATGATTCTCATATAATTCTGCGAGTAGAACCTAAAAGGAGAATGGAAACATAAATCAACAACAAAAATTTTAATTGAACAACTGGAGAGTCCCAGGTTTTGAACACAAGACCCTTTAGGCGGGGTTCTGATACCCTGTCAGAAACTAAGATCCCAAAACGTATTCTGAAAGTTGACGCCAAAAAATGATCCCAATGCTTATATTAGTGGGAAAAAGATGCGGGAGATCCTTTTGACCACATGGTGAAGCTGGAACTTTTGGAGATGTTTCTTCAGATTCACACGGGCTGCTTGAGTTTTCTAGTTTTAAGAGTCGTGTTTCCTGAACTCAAAGTAGAAATCGAATAATTCTGATAGTCCTTAACAAAGGTTGACTGATGGATCCACAAGAACCGATAGGCTTTACAGAGTAAATACATAGGATACACAGGTCATTTTTATAAAATGATTTAAACCACCGGTTATCAAGGTATAAAGATCCCGTCACCGGAGGCTGAACAAATAAACAGAATAACTAAGAGTCTATTACTTGGTGAGCTGAAGATCATAAGTCAGAAATGGCACAACAAACTGAAAGAAGAAAGACGAACCAGCTCCTTCACGCTATTCCGAATCAATTTTCAAAATAACAAGTAATCAGTGGAAATCCAAAGTTACATTGAGCTCAAAGAGGCAGGCTACGAAAGAGTATTCAAAGGACCAAAACTACAAATCAAACTTTGTTCCCCAATCCAGTACGTCACTGGATTGATGCTATGCGCGCAATGAGCTGTTAAACCACGAAGTTGCAACAACATTAAAATGACCCAAAACCAAATCTTGGAACTTTAACCCCAAGCAAACAAGCTCACACACTGACATACTGAAGATAGTTCCAGGAAAGCCCAGAAGGCCAGTTGCAGATTCCAGAGCAAAAACAGAAGAAGACGAAGAAGAAGAAGAAGACGAAGACGAAGAGGCGGAGAAGGAGGAAGAATCACCCTATTACTTGCCGGATCATCAGCTTCAACCACAGGATCACTCATCAAAACCCAGACACTGATTGTTAGTAGAACAGCAGAAGAACCTGACCCGTGCAATTTAAATTGAAATGAAAGGACTACCTACCCAGTCCTTGTTTGTAAACTCGTTACCTTCCTCGTAACTTCTTCGTTTAGTTTCATACTCTTACGCGACAAAGCCACCATGAAATGATTGTCAATACTACCATTTAAAAACCTGTAAACTAAGTTAGATTAATACTTCCATTTAACTAATATATTCATAGTTTTTTCCAAGTACAAAATATACAGAACAAAATTTTTTAAGCATTATATTTATAAAGCCCCACGTACCGCACGGAAAGCCCATTACTCTGTCTTCCGGCCTGGTGAGCTGATCGGGAGCGTGTTGGGCGGTCTTTGGATAACTGAGATGGATTTTGGATTTCCTGAGTTGCATTTGGATTTACCAAAGTCGTCAGAAACCTTTAAGAAACCGACCGGTCCATAACAGGGAGAAAACGCAGCGCGTTTTCTGGTTGCCAAACGGGGTTTTTTGTTTTTCCTTCTCTCGTGTGAATATGGAATATAAAAAAAGAATTCTAGAGCTTACATGGTGTTGACGTGATTAATTACATCGGTACCTACATCAGTATAGAATTACAACCAAACTAGATTACTTAAAATTTGACTAAATAATCTAAACCTCATCACAATACTAAGCAAGTGCTTAACAAATATTATTAATCAAAATTAGAAGTAATAACCATATCTTATTTAAGTACAAAAAGTAAAACATAAACCTAACTCTTATAAAATAGGTTTACCAAAAACAACAATCCAAACAATTAAAAGTATACAAAACAAGAAAGCAAATTACAAATGGTAACATATAGGTTTAATTCTCTAAAAGCATATGATTGCTTAGACTTAACTAATCCTTTTTAAAGGGTATGACTCTATTAAAATTTTATAACGTTTGGTAAAGATATGATAGGAAATAAAGATTCTTCTACAACTTTTTATCCAAAATGCAAGGAATTTGCTCATCCATCTTCGTTCCCTAAAGATTCCTTTGAGTTGAGCTAGAACAGTAAATTTTAAGATGAAGAACATGCCCTTAATCCTAATATACCTATCTATCAACATCACTTTCTCGAAAAGCAAGAAATATTTGGTGAAAACTGTTGCCAAAATTGTTAAATATTTGTAAAATTATAAGGACAAGCTGTCCTTACCCTGTAGGACCCATGTGTAAAATTAGTGAGTGACGTGGGTTGTGTAGAACTTAGTAGAAACAGTGCAGTCGGTGCTTAGTGCAAAGTGTGTGTGAGAGTGAAACTAATAGAGAGAAAGGATGTAGAAGATAGTGCAGAGAGCTCTCCCTATTTGGTTTCACTGTAGCTCTGGTGATGAGCAGCCTTGCAACTTGATTCTCATCTTAACCAAAGGTGAAGGGGTTGGAATCTCCAGTGATAGTGGATGTAGGCGTGATTTGCCAAACCACTCTAAACAAATGTGTCTTTCTTACCTTTTTTTATCTAAATAGTTTGTTGTTCTATGATTTATTAGTGTGATGCTTAGCTTCTTGTCCCAACAAACTGGTATCGGAGCTCAAGTTCTTGAGCTAGAAGAGAAGCTAGAGGCATCTCCCGCAAAAAGCTTGGAAGTTTTAGCCTTGGAGCTTAAAGAGCTTGAAAAGTTGAAATCAAGCTAGATTTTCACTTCTAAAGAGGTATATGACTTCTCCCTGGTGTTTTTCATGCAAAGAATGGCTTGAGACATTTAGAAATTAAGGTTTCTCGAGCTATTTTGAGTGGGTTGGAGGAAATCCATTTTAATCTTTTCAAGCTTAAAAACAGAGAAAAATTGTTATTTTTGGAGAAAAGGAAGCCAGATCGGGAATCATGCCTACTAAATCTTCAATTTTGGAGTTTTTTGTGTAAAAGGGGCAAAAAATGGTCTCCAAAAGTCGTCGTGCGGCCGTTGGAGATAACGGAATCGATGCCAAAAAATTGTAAATTGAGTCATCTTGACTCAGTTTGGGACCCATACAACCAAACGAGTAGCACCTATAGAGCAGTTTTGGTGTAGATAGGATGCAAACTTGGGCACATGCAAATGGATCGCGGGTTGGATCGAGTGCAGTTGGATGCAGACCTGGGCCATGGTTAGATTGTGAGAATTGAGCTATTATAGTGGGTCGAGTGCTAGAATCAAGTATAGATATGGTGTGGGCGAGTTGGTGAAATTTGTTGGGTCAAGTCGAGTTTATTCAAAAATGGACTGGACCAAAGGAGCTGTTGGACTAGTTGTGTGGGCTTGGAAGTTGGGTTGGACCGACTGAAATGGGCCCACCTATGTTGAAGGTGATGTGGATCTAGGTGAGAGAGAATGTAATGGACCTCATTTTCTTACATCAGAAAAAAAAAAAAGAAAAAAAAGTGAGACGATTGATTGTATAAGAGGGCTTAACTACTCTTATCATTTGGTTAACCTTTTTGATAGACTTGCCCGGATATGAATTGATGTGGCTTTCTTTTCTCTCTCCTTTGCTACATGCTCTATAGTAGTTGAAGATGTCTTCTCTTGCCTGCAAGCTTCTTTGCACACAACACCCAGATGGGATTGGAGTAGCTCATGTCACCAACCGAGAAACTCTTGTTTGTGTTTGTAATATATAGGAGCTCTTTGTATATGTTATTCCTTAACATGGGATCAACTTCTCTTGTTTATATTTAGTGTATCCAAAAAGGGTTTTCTTATTCATCAATAAACAAGCTTTTATCCAATTATTCTCTCCTTTACTTCACATTTTTAAGAAGACTTAAACTTATGTCTCGCTATATAAATTAGCCTAGCTAATTTAAAGTCTTAAGATGCTATCTTGGTGTTACCAACACCCACTAGAATTAAACTTGAAGAGCGGCATCCGGTTTGATATGCATAGGGTGGTGAGCTTATTTATCTCACTTCTTATATTCTAGATAGATTTTTCAACAGGTGGTGAGATTTTGTCTTTTGAATGTATGCTTTCGCAAAACTTCTTCAATCACGGTTTCTCGCCATCAGAAAACAAGATGGGTAGTTGTTAGTGTTCATGATGGGAAACCATTCTTGCCTACCTTAATCTTGGAGGCGTCAGCTTTTATAATGTGGTTATAATCTATTTTTTAAGGTATTGATACTGCGCACTTGCTGCATCCCTTTTTAACATGTTGAAAGTTTGTTTATAAACGTGGTTAAATTGAAACCACTTACGTCTCTATACGGGAAAAGGGTTTTGATCTCCCCATTCGCCTTCCTTGGGCAGAAATATGTAAGGGAGGGGAAACCCATGAATGAACAAACACGAGCCCTAATTATAGAATAATAATCAAAGATAATAAATTCATTCAAAGAAAATATATAGATGCACGATTTCCACGGCAAAAGCATGATAGAAGGCTACTCAAAGTAGGGATCTTAGTATAAAATCCTAACTTCGTCCCACAAGCAAAAATATTTTTAAACTCTACCTTTTTATGGTTGTTTGAAATATTAGTTTCCCATTCAAGAAATTCTCCTATTAGACCCTCTGAGTATCATATACCTTTTAGAGTACGACATGTGTATAATATAGAAGTATAGCTAGAGTTTATTGTTAATCAATAAGAAAAATTAGTGCTAAGGTAAGGAGTCTTTGGCTTGCGAGTCCATTAGGTCAAGGTTCAACATCCCTTCCCCCTCCCTCGTGTGTGTGTGTGTGTTTATAAAAAAATATAAATTAATTTTATTTATACACTTATAACATAGATACAACCAAAATATTTATAGTAATATATAATATCTTACCATGAAATGGACAAATTCTATTGTATCTTGTTATTTCTAAAATGTTCAATTATATATCCTTAAATCTACATATATATTCAAAGATAAATTTGTTATTTAAACAAGCACACATGTGCTCACATACACATATAAACAAACATATATGTTTATACTCACACACACACACACACAAACATATATACATATGTATGAGTAGTTATAATAAGAAATCTACCATATTGAGAAGGTAATTAATTTTTAAACTTTTTCAAATATTTCAGATGTACTCTTCATAAAGTTAAAAAATAGTACTATAGAAAAAATAACGTTATACAAGTTCAACGAAGTTTATACAATTCAATATCATTGTAGAAATAAGAAAATTTTGATTCAATGTCGATTCATCTAGTAAACAAGTCGAGCTCAAATTGTTCATATACAACTCGTTTTACTTAGTCGTAGCAAACCTAAATTTCCCACTTTCATGATTTCAGTCATCCTTGTTTTGCAACTTCCAAGCGGTTCTCTCCTCTAGAGAAGAGCGAGAAATCCTTCCATCTACGCTTTCCCTTTTCCTTGCAAGTCAGTGTTTGTGACAAATTTTTGTTTTTCCCTTTTTCAAAAAATTCAAGAACAATGTTTAAAACCGTTTGATACTTTTTAGTAGTTTCTTGCTGGTTTTTAATCCTTTACTAGTTTGTTTATAATTGCAGTAGACAACTAGGTTTAAGTATAAAATAATTAATGGAAAAAGAATTTCAATGTTATTTTTAAGGTTTCTATTAAAAATAATGAGGAATTAATGAGCTTCTTGTAAAAATGTTTTTCACCAAAATGGTTTTTTTTTTAACTAAAATTGTATTTAACATGAAACAATGCAACCTAGTAGAAATAAACAAGGTCCAATACATTAGAAAGCAATAAAAAGGCTGTAGTGTTGGCAAGCACTTAGTGCAATTGGTAGCAAGTATTACCTAGAACCTTTAAGTTTCAGGTTCAACACCTGGGTGTATGAGTTTAAGTGTATCTAAAAAAAAAAAAAAAAATTGTTGATCAACACTTAGGTGTATGAGTTTGAGTATATCTATTAGGTTTAATGGCCAACCAAAAAGGGGAGCAGGGGGGGTTTGAATTGGTTGTTTAGCTTAATGTCTATTAATTTGGTTTCTAAAACAATGAACAAAAAAATTAAACAACAATAGACAGCAAGCATACACATAAGGTTTATTGCAGTGGTTTGGCACTTACACTTATGTCCACCTTCTTTTTCCTTCAACTCAGCCAATTGAAGTCCATTTTACTTATTGATTAAGAGAAAATGTTCTCCTAATCCTTCCAATTCCTTCTTAAAGGAATTACAACACTTAAAGGTTACAATCAAAGGTTATCTCAACCTTGTTACAAGAACAAATCTCCAATAATGTATAGTTTGCGAAAGATATTACTAATCATAGAGCTTTTCAAAGATGTAAAGTAATAACCCAAGCTCTAATCATGAAACCTCCAAATTACAAAAAATTAAGGTTTTGAATTTACAATCAAGTTTATGTGAAAATAATAATCATAGTTCAATCAACACATAAGCAAAAGTATACAAGAGTATATAATCACAAGAATATGTTCTTTAAAAAGTATCACTAAAGATCTTCACAAAGTTGCAATACTCCAACAACTTCATTTAGCTCTTTTGATTTCTCAATCAACATATGCAACAACAACCTTTTGAACCATAGAATGAAAGCTTTTATATGAGATTCAAATACGAGTAACTGATTTGAAGTTTCTGCCAAACCTAACAAATTAAAAGTATTCTTCCCATTAAGAGAAAAGGGTCATTCCATCACTTAGGGTTTTGATTCAAATCCTTAATCATCACACAGTCATACCAAATAGCTACTTTGATAGTTGATCACCTCCTCTACATTTCTTCCTGTTGAGAATAGACATTTGGTTGTGGAGAGGACAACATCTCTTGTTATCTTAATTGAGATAGAAGTTAAGCCTTCTAATTGAGCAAACTAATTTAGGGCACTTGACCATTAGTTGAACGGTGTTGTTTTGATGATCTTGCAACACACTCTTACTTAAGTGTTGTGTTAGGCTTGCGTGTTGCGAGCTTAAAGCAGCTTGCATCTTGTGGGCTAGGATCAACCTGCATCTTGTAGGCTGGATCAGGTTGCATCTTGTAGGTTGGATTAGGTATCAATATAGGCTTTTCATATAAGCTTATTATTTAAGTTGGACTATTTTTGCATAAACATTTTTCCTGCAATAACATAAAGTCTAGCATCACATTTTGTTTAATATGAATATTATGCAACTGATGTTTTCCCTTTCCTTAAGAAGTATTCTTTTAAGAGTTGGATAATATTGTAATATATAAAGATGCAGGAAACCAATTACTTTATAATATCATTGATTGAAATTATAATTTGCACACCTTTTACTTTCTTTAATTTTATTTCACACATAAATATATGAAAAATATTTATATACATTTAACAACAAAATTTGTCACAGCAAAACATATCTTTTTGCAATGGTATCCACTTCACAAGGAATCTCTTCAAGTATCCAAGGGTAGGGCCACACCTATATCATGATTATAGTCATAAGTAATGTGGTTACTAGCATGACTATTGCAATTTCTTTCCTTGTTATGGAACAACTATGTTGTAGAATGCAATCTTATTATTATTATTTTTTTGTAGGAAAGATTAAAAGGGATACACTAGTCAATCATGATTATAGTCATAAGTAATGTGGTTACTTGCATGACTATTGCAATTGCTTTCCCTATTGTGGAACAATTATGTTATAGAATGCAATCTTTTTTTATTTTTTTATTTTAAGGAAAGATTAAAAGGGAAACACTAGTCAATTCAATGATAGACACAATTGACCTTCAATCACTCCATATCTTTCATGCAATAGGCTGACTCTATTTATTTTGCAAGAAAACATAAGAGTGATGCAAAAGAGAAAAAGCAACAATTCTAGAATTGCATTTTAGACCAACTGGCCTGCTAATTGTTAGGTCCATAGTCAGCAATCAGCTTGAACAGTCCCAAAATTCACCCAAGAGATCATCTATATGAAGATGTTCTCGAAGATATAGAACTAAAAGAAAAATGAAACAATCTAAATTCCAAAGCAAAATTTAGAATAAAATGGAAAAAATTGAAAAGATAAAATTAGAAGTTGCATTAAGCCTTTTGAATTCCTTCTATACAATAGGACGTGTCAGTTGACATGCATATGATCAGATAGAAATGCAGATTAGACAATATTACTACCTATAAAAAGATTATATTAGACGATAGTTAATGTAAAGAAAATTAAGTTTCTCATTTTCTTTTAGCATAGTCTATCTAGTTCATCTATTCAGTATTCAAATGACTCTATATTCAGGATTTTGGTCAAACTGTTAGACGTAGGGCTGATTTGGATCATTACTATCATCCATGTAATAAAGACTATCACAGGAAGCATTACTTTCCACACGGCTCCAAGTCAAAGATCAGCTCTGAACAAAGTCTGTCAAGGAAAAACGAATCTGATTCTCAATGCTGCACCAATCTCTTTTGAACCAATAACATAATTATTCATCTGATATTTGAGCCCCACGAGTAGACTTCAATTGAATAAGGAATCTCCTGATTTTTAACTATTTCCTAAAAGACAAAATGTCATGTCACCAGTGCTCTTACGCATGTTCTCCAAACTTATTTAGAAATCTGCGAGGCCCAATGCCCCTTCCTGTTGTTTTCCTTTCTTTCCCCCTCAGCCCCTTTTTCCTTGGGTACCACATTTTAGTTCTGAATGCCTTACACTCATCAACATTTTCCCAAAGCAAACTCGGGTTTCCTTCTTTTCACACAATTTTACCAGCTTTATCCTTCTTATATTTATCTTCCTTTCAGTCCAACACTTCTTTTTATATGGTATCATAATTTTGATTGGCAGCTAACCAGTAGGACGCAGAGCCCCCTAGAAACAACCCAGCCTCAGAGGATCCTCAATCTGTTGGTGGCCAATAAATACAGTGCGTAATTGGACATAACTGCTGATAAATGATCCTTACAGTCAAACTGAGTCTACTGATAATCTAACAAAAGCATCCGTAGAAGCTGTTCTGATCGCACACAAGAAAGTTTAACACTAAAAATAAGAAGCCAAATGACTTTGAATTGTTTTCCCAATCAAGGTCCATCATAAGATGCATCCCACTAAAGGTGGAAAAAGATCGGTGTGATGATTTCTGATTATTTTTATTGACGTAAGCAGACGAGTGGCTATAATGCAACATAAAAGTTTTTAGATAAATCACGTTGCAGAAAGTTTTCTGCTTTTTATTTTTATTTTTTCATAACAGTGAAGCAGCAATGCAACTTCTTGAGCTTTGTCGGCTTCATGGGTATGTCATCAAAAGAAATTTTAAATCTAATTGATAGGGCTGTTTGAAATTTGAAAATATTCAATCTTATTACCCGTTAGCCTATGGCTGACTATGTCGGTATCAACAATTTCTACCCTTTTCAGGTGGACGTGATTTTTTAGAATGTTCTAATTGTTAAAGAGTCATCAGCCCAATTACTTTTGCACCCCTTTTCCTTTTATTGAGAGGTGAAAACAGTTAAACTTGAATACTTCTAATATCTGATCCAATCATGCATTGGACATATTGTTAGAGATAAAACAGGCGGCAAGTTTACTCTATGGTGAGAAGAATTTTAGAGGTTGCTTAATGTCGCGCTAGTTTGATGGAAAAGGGCTGGTCTGCAGATTAGTAAAGAAAATCTGATTCTAGAAGTGTAAGTGAAAGAAAATATACAGGAATATGATTAAGTTTGACTGAAGATCTACCAATGAAAAAGTAAACACGGTAAATTTCCTCGTATCAGAAAAATAGTGAAAAAAAAAATGAAAAAAAGAAAAAGAAAAACTGGCCATTATATGACATCTGCAAAATGGTTGAAAATCAGCATCTTTCAGGAATCTTCTCACTGAATGGAATGGATGACATCACTTGGCAGAAATTATAAGGATAAATTTTCCATAATACTTTAACAGATTCTAGTTTACATGCATCTGCATAACATCAATCGTTTCCAACTATTTATGAATGTTTCACGATCAATTTGAAGTGCCCTCTGAATGATACTAGAACAAAATGAGGCTACTACTACCATGTTGTGAACAAGGAACACTTTCCTACAACTCTTTCATCCTACGAAATTGACTAATTCAGTCATCGTGATAATTACAAACTGATGAGTTGTTCTAGGAAGCAATTACCAAGAAAATCTAAATTATCTATCATAAGGAACTGCTCAAGCACAACAAAATTCTGCTTTTAAGGAACCATTTCCAAGATATATGGAAAGGCACCCCAAAGGATTTTAGGAGACTTTTCCAATGATTTAGTGCAACTTCCATTACTGAAAATGCACAATAGTCATAACTTGACAAGAAAATTCTAACCCAATAGAAATCTTGCATTCAAGTGTAAAAGTCCAAGCCCCTGCTTTTAGATACAAGCATAGGGTACAATTCTTTTTGCATTGCCTATATCATGTTTATAATTATTATGTATCAGGTCCTAAGTCCTGAGAAAGAATAATGGTAGGTTGATGGTTCAAGTTATTTTACATTCACTTCTTAATAAAAATTTGCAATTTCTCAGTGTGCCATTATTTTTAAGTAGAAAAGATTTTAGCCTTTCAAATGCTCTTTATTAATTATCAACTATTTGGCACCATGTATAATTAGTTTCTAGAACTACTCGCATTTAGGAATTATAGAATCAAGGTTAGTGAGTGAACCCAGAATGGAAAGATAAAATGCACCCATTGCCTACCCCACACTCTAGGGGATAGTAGTCATAAGTATATATGGTTAAATCACAGTTTCACTTTAATATTACTAGTCATGGACTTGAGTTTCATTTTAAAATGTTAACTTTAATAAGAGGAGTAGTCAAGCACTTTATATGGCTAAATCATCTTGCTTGCCTTTTTAATGTGGGAGAATTGTTGGGTTTTATGGCCTAACAAGAAGGGGGGTTGAATTGTTATTGTACCGAATGCCCCTTTTTATCTAATAATAATAATTTTAACAACTTGTATAATAATATGCAATCAAACAAGAATATGTAATCAAGGAAGGAACAAGAAAATAAACACCAAATTTACCACGGTGGTTCGGCACTCTATCTTAGAGTCCTACGTCCACCCTCTTCTCCTTCAATCAAACTGATTGAAGTCCCCTTTACTCAATCTGATTAGGAGAACACGTTCTCCCTAATCCTACTAATTCCTTCTCCAAGGAATTAACACATCCGAGTACAAATAGTGATCAAAAGATCATGTACAATAGCAAATCCCCAAATAATATGTAAGTGTATGGGATATTGCTGATCAAAGGAGCTACTCAAACAAATATATCAAGATACAAGGCTCCTAATATGAAATCCCCAAATTGATGAAATTAGGGTTTCGGATTTTCCTCAAGATTTATGTGCAGAGAATGTTTATAAGTGAACTCAGCACATAAATAATGTTATACAAGCTATAATTGATGATATTATCAAAGATTGAATCAAATAATCGAATATCACCGAGAGCTCGTAAACCACGGAATGATGTATACTCTCGAATCAGATGGTAAGTAAGCTGAGCAGATTATCTTCACAAAGAATAATACTTCAAATAGATGTTTCTCATCAGTCACCACCTTCACGAACACATCTCCCTTAAATAGAAGCAAATCTAGGGTTTTCAGTTTGAGTCAAACCTGAACCATAGTCTTCTATCCATTGGGAATAGTAGACTGCCCATCAAATCAGCTTCATTTCACCCTTTTGATTCAAAATCCGACTGTTCTGACAACCTATCTCCTCCAGATTCATCCCGTTGAAGCTTCGGCGCTTGAGAGAGATGAAGGCAACGTCGGGGTGAAAATAACGCGGCTAGGGCTTGACCCCTCGAGAGATAAGCGTCTCTTATTTGCCCTTAAGTGAGACGACGTCGTAGCCAGTAAGCGTATCAAGGAAGGTTCTGGTGTGATCGCGACGACACTGTACTGGAAACGTCTGATGATGACCAATGCGACACCGTACTGAAAACGGGATCATGCGGGCTGACTTGAACTTGGGCCACACCTATGTTCTCACAGTCCAACAGCCACAGTCCAGTCCAGTAATACTATATATATTCAACATGTATACCCGGTCCAATATCAACACGGTCCAACATCAATACATTTATAATGTATTACATATATTGAATTTAAGCTCATATATTGTTCCTGCAATTTCACCAATCCAAGTATCATATTCCTAAAATATATTAAAGTATACTTCATATTTCTTAAGGAAATATCTAAGTAAACAATATATTGAAATAATCAACATATATTTGAATATATATATAACAAACTCATAAAAGTATATTTTATGAGAGAATGTAGGAACCCGGTTACTTTATAATATCATTAATTGATATTATAATTTGTACACCTTTTACTTCCTATAGTTTTGCTTTTTGCACATTTAGAAAAACATATTTGGAGAATTGATATTTTCAAGAAAATATTTTCAGTCACAACAAAACCCTATTTTCCAACAAGAATGAGGTCTATTATATTAAGTCTATTTATTTTTTACTCACGCACCCGGGGAGGGGGGGACGGGGGATTCAAACTCGTGACTAGTGGGATTGTCAGTCATAGGGACAAAGAATGGATTAGAGAATTATTTTACAATTAAAACATGAGTATTAATTTTTATTGAAAATAAAATTTAAGATTTTATTTTATAAACTTTGTCATTAATTTTTTATTACTGTAAAAAATTTCATTTGAGATTGTTTTTAATCTAGTTGATTTTGATTATAAGAGCAAACTCTAATCCTTACTTTACATTAGATCCTCGCTTCTCGAGACACGTCCACCCCACCTAATCAACTAGAGGAAATGTCATGCCATGCAATTTCCACAAGGGTTTTCATTAAGCTTATCCAAGAATCTCTTTGGGAACAATTTGCATTACTCTCATTTGCAATGGCTATGGCGTTACGCTTGATAAATCAATACATCACAGCGTTGGCCATCGAAGACATGGGAGAAGGAGTGGATTGGTCAAATCTTCCAAAGGATTTGCTGCAAATTACCAGCAAGAGCTTTGACACCCAAATCAATGTTCTCCGATTTTGCAGCATCTGTAGTGCCTGACATTCTTTGATCCCTCCTTTTCATGCCAACACTGTTTGCTTTCCTTTTCAATGCCTCGACTCCCTTGACAAGGCTGAGCCACCCAGTTGATGCAAGATCCATTGTGCTGGCTTAAGCTAATTGGCTAGCCCATATGTTAAGCTTGTCAATCAATGCTTTTTTTGGGCCATAATGTAATTTAGTGGGTCCAAAAAGGCAAGATTGAAAAGTATCTAATGAATATTCTATAGAATCTCTACGGTTTTCATCATTAATGTTAGGGGTTCTCAAAATAATTGTTAAGTCCTTAATTTCTTTGGTTTTCTCTATTGTGTGAGATTATATCCTTTTGGTTAGTTTTCCTTAACTATTTGGATTTCTAATTTATCTGGGATTTTCTTACTTGTCAAATCCTTAATTTCTTTGAGATTCCCTTATTTGTTAGAATCTTGATTTTTCTGAGATTTCCTTAATTTTAATGATTCTTGATTTTTCAAAATCCTTTTAGAGTTAGGTTTAGCTACCTATTTAAAGGAAGCATTATTTCAGTTATAAGGAGACTTGTATTTCCATAAAGAATAGAAACCCTAAGTTGTGTGATTCAACTTTTGTTGCCTTTATCCAATTTTGCTTAAATTGGTGGGGGAGCACCTCCTTGACAGGTGGCATTACCTTTACATCTTGAAGTAGTTACTTCACATTTATCTTCTTCTTTTTTTTTTTAATTTCTTTAATTTTATTTTCTCTCATTCTTCCTGCCTAAACACTAACTTTTCTCACAAAAAACCCCCAAAACACAAACATATGATTCTTACATATCACTCTTAACTTAAGCTTGCTTAAGCCCACCATTGGATCTGTATCAAGTGGTATCAAAGCCAGGTTGGTGAGTGAGCTACGTTTCAATATAATTTGTTACATTCTTCTTCATGCTTTTCTCCATGTAAGGCTGCAAATAGGAGGCTTGTAGATGTGGACAAGATAAAGGATCAAGTTAATGAAGTTCTTTAACTTCTAAGAGCCCAAAATAGATGTCAAAGCCAAGACCCATGATGCAACCAAAAAAAAGATCATGCTTTAACATATTCTAAGAACTAGTAGAAGAACAATCATAATCACTACAAGGAAGGCTGATATATGGATAGAAAGGGGTATGTGAGAGAAGGTTCATTGAAGAACACCATAGAGGTTGTTCAAATACAAGAAACAAAGTCAACAAAAATAGAACCAAAAGATTTGGATCTATAAAAGCTTGTGGTGTTGGTAGAGGAGGAGGAGGACCTAGAATATTTGGATCTTCTAGAGATTAAGGCACCAATGACCATGAATGCAAATCCAACAAGCTTGGATCCTCTAGAACTTGATGTGCCACCTAAAAAGAAAACAGATCTAAGAAGTTTTGATCTCTCAAAGCTCAAGATATTACAAAACAAGGTAGTAGAAAAAATTCCAACAAAACAACAAGAAGGTTTCAACCTAGTGAGGAAGAATTTGGAGCATTGTTCAACAAGCACAATGGTTTAAATTGTTGATTTGTATTGTTAAATTATGAGAAGATGGCAAGTCAACAACAACTAACAAGATTTTTTGCCTATAAAGATGAAAGGGGTCATTAAAACACTCCATAACCTCAACTACTTGTTAGGGTCATATTGTAGGTCAAGTTGCAAACTTCTATCCAAATAGCAATATAGTTTGTCATTAATTTGTGAACCAACACATTTAAGTTGGCAGCCAAAGTTAGAGCTTCATTCAGTTGCGAGGACATGGTTTGTGGATCCATGGAGTGATAAAGCCTAAAGTAGCAATCAAGATTTGAGGATAAATCTTCTTTAAGAAAGGGAGATTGATGTGGGAGCAACTATACCAGCTCAAGCTAATGGCACAACCCATATGTTGAGCTTGTCAATCAATACTTTTTTGGGCCACAATGTAATCTAATGGGTCTAAGAAGTGCAAGGTTAAAGAGCATCTCATGAATATTCCAATTTTTTTTTTTGCCGTTTTCATCATTAATGTTAGTTCCTAAAATAATTGTTAAGTCCTTAATTTCCTAGATTTTCTTTATTGTCTAAGATCATTTCCTTTTGTTTAGTTTTTCTTAACTATCTAGGTTCTTGATTTATTTGGGATTTCCATACTTGTCAGATCCTTGATTTGTTTAAGATTCCTTTATTTGTTAAAATCCTGATTTGTTTAGGATTTCCTTAATTTTAGGGATTCTTGATTTGTCAAAATCCTTTTAGGGTTAAGTTTAAACTTGTTTAAAAGAAGAATTATTTTAGTTGTAAAGAGACTTATATTTCCACAAAGAATAGAAACCCTAAGTTATGTGATTCAACTTTTGTTTCCTTTATCCAGTTTTGCTCAAATTGGTGGTGAAAGACCTTCTTAATTGATGGCATTGCCTTTACATCTTAGAGTAGTTACTCAACATTTATCTTTTGTTTAATTTTTCTTATTTCGTTTTTCTCTTATTCTCCTACCCAAACACTCACTTTTCTCACATAAAACCCCAAAAACACAAAAAAAAAAAAAAAAAAAATTTACATATCACCCTTAACTTGAGCTCGCTCAAGCCCACCACTAGATCTACATCACTAATTCAACTTTTCCCTACCAAAATACTCTCCATTCTTTCATAAAGGTTGGTTGATGAAGGTTGAAGAGCTAGATTTTGGCATGCTACAACTTGTGGACCTTCTAGTCTCCAAGAAGCACATTAACTGCTTCACTTTTGCACCTATGCCATTTAACTTGTTTAACTTTTGGGTTGTTGTGTTTACTAAAGCCTACTCACTTAGATACAAATGATGAAATTTTGACCATAGAACATATTACACCAACAAACATTATATTTTGGGGTGAAGAAAGTGGTGGTGTTCTTGAATACAATATGGACTGATGCATATGCGTGTTTGTTTTTGATCTTAGACAATGGAATTTGGAGTTTTGCAAAATGTGGGGATTGTTGGTGTTGTTGAAATGCTATTGGAACAAGCAAAGAGAGGCAAGTAGGAACTCGAAGAGAGAGGCCAACACGCACTGATATCATAATTGAACTCTATACCATATTGTGTTAAGGACTTGATCACCCAGGTAAACATACTAAAGAAATCTAGAAGAGAAGATCTATATGTGTTGACAAATGAATGGATACAAGCCTAACTCATTTCATTAACAAACAATGAATGGCAACATGTTGCACAAAATACTAGGTGATTCTAATTTACGTATCTTGAAGGACTTGTAGACTTAAAAATTTATAAACTTGAAGGGAGAAATACCTAAGATTTGTACTGCATGTTTGAAAACTAAAAGTCATATATTATCTTTTAGTCCTTCAAATAATAAATCATGTGTACCTTTAAAACATATACATAGTGATTTATAGGGACCATCCCCATAAAAGTCTTGTCAAAACCTTATGTATTATGTTATATTTATTGAGGAATGTATGTTTTTTACATGGTTATATCCCTTTAAAAGAAAATCATATTCCAGTCAAACGTTCATTAATTTTAAGTCTATGATAGAATGATAGTTTGATGCAAAGATCAAGTTACTTCAATATGACAATGAAAGAGAATACACAAGTAAAGAACTAGAAGAATACCTACATTATCATGGAATCATACATCAAATGTCATGTCATTATACAACACACAAAATAGCTGCAGAATGAAAACATAAACACAATGGAACTTGGATGCACAATGATGAAAGAAGCCTTTGTTCCTTGAAAGTATTAGGTTGAAGCATTTCTAACTATAGTATATCTAATAAGTTACTTTTGTTCGTATTGGGTAAAAGATCTCCTTTTCAAATGTTATGTCATAGGATTCTAGAATATTGTTTGATGAAATTTTAAATGCAAGTAAACATATCAAATAAGTAATATGATGATAAGAAAATGTATTGCCTCGCAGAGATTGGTGAATATTAGATTAATTAAGTACTAACAATGAACTAAAATTGATGATGAAAATTTAAAAAATCAAAAGGAAGTTGATGATGAAATAAAATTTAAAATTTTCAAAACAAAATTTAAGACTAATTGAAATTAAACCCAAGTAAGAAAGATCAATATGAAAAATATATTAGAGCATCCGATTTCACCATAACTACTAGATATGAATTTTCATAGTTTATGCCTATAAGAATGATAATACTTATGTAATGGAGGAATTTCCTAATTTATTTACTATCCTATGTCTAGGTATAGCAAACCTACTCCATCTATTAATTCATTATATCTTTATGTGAATTGAAATAAATGAAATGCATTAGGATTTATGAATGTTCTTGGTTTACAATAAATCTTTCAATCATCTTATCACCAAAAGCCATACAAACAACATGGTATGTGTTTATTCATATTTAATTGATGGTTATATCTTATAAGAAGTAATTGCATATTATTATCTCTCAATCTCAAACATGTATATCAAATCATTCAAGTGGTGGCCAATCACTTAAAAGCATTAAGCATAATAATATATAACTCACATAAATAAAATATCTTGCAAAATATAAAAACTTATAGAATTCACATCATCATAGTTAAGCTACATCATTGCTCTAACAAAAGGAATTTAGAACATAATGAAATAATAAACTAAAACAATGGTAGAAATTAAGCAAAACATCTTAAATAAAGAAAAATAGGAAAATTGTTACCCTATTGTCTTCTCTTCAAGAATTCTCTACAAACTTGTACAAATCAAACCAAAATCAAGAATGGTATGAAATAGAGGTAAGTTTTTACATCTCTATCTCCCTTTTTCTTCTTGATTTTCTATTTCTTCCTTGGTTTCGACAACACCCTCTTTTCTCTTTCTCTTCTCCTTCTTCCCCCATTTGTGCAGCACTCTTCTCTTTATAGGATCTAGGGTTTAGAACTATTTCCTTATCATGATAGAAATGAGTTTTGGATTCTCAAGACAATTGGGTTTTGAACTCTTATATTAATTAGGCTTTGAACTCCTAATATGACTGGCTTTTCTAATTATTTAGAAAACATAATAACAATAAAAATTTAATAACAATCATCCTAAAGCCCAAGCCCATCTTGATTTTCTTGACCTTGATATTTTGACCATATTTTGCCACATAATAAGTATCAGGTTCTCCATGCTTGTCCTTTTTCTTCATGCTTCCTTATGCTACGTAAACAAGACAAATTTAAGTAAATAAAAAGGAATTCAAATATTTTCTCACAAGCATTAGATAATTTATTACTTAAATTAGGTCAAATAACTCTATAAAAAAAGAGTTATCAAATATGGAACCCTGAGTCTTTGGAAGTCAATGTTTTCCTTGTTTACAATTAACCATAATTGATAAATTAGAATCAAAATTAGTATCATGTGGTTTTGTAGGATACAATACATGCCATTAGAGTTATCAATGTTTGCACATTCTTGGAAGAAAATTGTTCGTATCAAGGCATGTTATGTTCAATGAACACATGTACCCATTTGAGAGAATTACTCCAACATGTACAAGCACGATTTTGGATTTGACAGAAGATCACATTTTAAGCAAAATAAGATCACAAGATGGAGATGTGAATCAAAGAAATCAACATACTTCATCAGTAAACAAGGAGCCAAGAAAGCTACAAGACTACCCTTATGATCAAATCATTCCATTTATGCAAGATCACCATCCTATTGCAGCAACACAAGGTAAGCAAATGCTAACGCCTTGCTTCATATACATTAAAGAAGCTCAAATTTTGGTAAATTTTCATGCAGCAATTGTACCATATAAAGAGAATTCAACACTTACATTTAATGAGCTAATACAAAACCCATATTTAAATAATACAAATATTTATTTGGAAAAAACCAGCTTTCCTTTTGAAAGATATCATACTTTGCCTCATTCAGACCTCTTTAACTCATCTATTTTCCCTTTTGAACGTGATAGCATTTTGCCAGCTTTAGAACCATCCTTTTCATTAACCTCAACTTAAACTTTCTAAAACCTTGCTCCAATGGAACCTTTAGCAAGAAGTAATCCAATGACTATAAGAAGTCAACTAGGAGTGTGATGTCCTAACTAGTGTTATGCTTTCCATGCATACATGAACGTCCTAGTAACTCCTATAACCATCTCGAGTGCTTTTTCTCATCTAGGATGACAAGCTACCATGGAAAATGAGAAATGAGCACCATGAAGAATTGGAACTTGGTCACTGGTGCCATGACTACCCACTGTGAACATAATAGGTAGTAAATGAGTCTTCAAAATGAAGCTTACTCCTTAAGGAATAGTGGATTGACTTAAAGCTCGATTGGTAGCAAAGGGCTACCATCAAGAATAAAGGGTTGACTACCTTGAAACTTATAATCTAGTGGTTCAACCAATTACCATCAAGTTAGTAGCCTTACTTATAGTAATCCATGGCTAGCATATTAGACAACTAGATATAGAGAATGCATTCTTGCTTGGGTTCTTGACTAAACCTATTTACATGTAACAACCTAAAGGATTTGTTAATCTTAAGCATTTAGAACATGTGTGTTACTTGTATAGATACTTTATTGATTAAAATAGTCACCACGAGTATGGTTTGAACAATTTTCTAGTTTCTTGCTTTCCACTACTATGTACTTGATCCTTCTTTGTTCTTATATTGAAATGGAGGAAATGAACAATGAGTATTACTTTATGTTAATGATATTATAGTAACTGGAAACTTTATGCAAATTTTTAATGACTTTGTAAAAGAACTTAGTTGTGGCTTTCTGATTAAAGATCTTGGACATATACACTATATTTTTAGATTGCAATTTGAACATAATGAAGTAGAAATTTTCGTCTTTGAACACTAATACAGTCTGGATGTTCTTTGACAAGTAGAAATGATATATAACTAGCCAATCTTTATGCCAATGGCAATCAAAGTAGAAACTATTCACAATGGAGAGAGCTTACTTCCTTAACCTACCATATTCCATAACATCCTAGGCTCACTTCATTACCTTTCTTAAATATGACTTGACATAAATCAAGCAATGCACAAACTTTACCAACAAATGAGTGCACCTTAGATAAAGGAGTTTTCTAGCTTAAACCTATCTTACATTATCTATAAGGAATAACTAACTTTAGTTTACAATTCCATATATAGAGTTTGACCTCTATTTATGGATTCATGGATATAGATTATGGAGGTTGCAACAAGTCAATGAAATCAACTATTGGATTCTTAATGTTCATGGGACTAAACCTCATTTCTTGGTGTTCAAGAAAGTAAAATTTTGTGTCCCATTCATTTGTTGAAGTAGAATATAAAGCATTAGCTAAAGGAATTTTAGAATATGTTTAGTTCTTGAACTTGCTATCCACACTTGGTGTAAGTCAATCTACTCCTACTCAAATGTTCTATGATAACTTGCTAGTAATGTAGACGTCTGCCAATCCCATTTGGCATAACAAATCAAAGCACATAGAGATTGATATACATTTCATATGTGAAAAGGTTGCGGATTATCCCCAAGGAATAATTGTTACAATATTTGTTCCCTTGAGAGAACAGTTGTTGATATCCTAACTAAGCCATTGCTAAGAGATCTATTTGAAGATATTTGAAACAAAATTGGTGTAACTTACCAATTTTGTTAAGGAGTGTTGGTGTCATCGGAATGTTGCTGGAACAAGTTGAGAGAGACAAACATGAATTGGAAGAGAAAGGACGGTGCACATTGATATCATTACTGAACTCTCTACCACATCTTGTTCTTGAACTGGCTATGCTTGATCTTGTTAAAGCTTCAAGGATGCAAGTAATAAAAACCTCATTCATGCACTCCATGGACAAATCAACATATATGACTTGGCAAGATAGTAAGGATTCCAGATAAGCAAAGGCTCGGCCTTTACAAGTTATCACCATAAAGAATCCTTAGCTCATGTGCTACCAAGAGTCAAAGCACCACTACTTATCCATCCTAGAAACAAGGAGAAAAAAACCAGTGACTATGAAGAAGTGTATGTGAAGAAGTCTACAATGGTTAGCAGTTAAAAAAATCTAACTTTTAAACAATATTTTAACTAAAGGCCTTGGCCATATAAGCTGAAATATGGCTTAGTATTTTGTATTGGGTTTTCTTTAAGCCTTGATCAACTTTAATACAAAGCCTTTTTTGTTCAAAGCTTTGTTTTTATTTTTCAAGTGGGATGAAAACCTAACCATTGTAGGTGAGGGAAGGTTCGATTATGATGATATTATTGTTTACAAAGGTCAATTCTATGTTATTGACAAGTTGGGTATAGTTTCTTGGATTGACCATTCATCCCTAGAGTTAGTAGAGTTAGTATAGTTTTCACCCCTACTACTTAGGTTGGGAAAGCAAAAGTATTTGGTGGAGTCATGTGGAGCTCTTTATGTTGTTGACAAATATTGTGAAAAGCTAGGCAACCCTATGTTTACTTTTGAAGTATATAAGCTTGATGAAGAATTGAGGTAATGGGTTTTGGTGAAAAGATTGGGCAACCGAGCATTTGTATTGGGTGATGATTGTTCGTTCTCCATTTTGGCTCAAGAATTTTTTGGATTTAAAGAGGACTTCATCTATTTCATTGGTGATGGATATGCACCTTATGTTTTCAATCTAAAAGTTTAAAGCATTCAACATTTAAGCTTTTCCCTAGGGCATTTTAATCCATTATGGCTTCTCCAAATTGGTGAGTTTTAGTACAAAACGTAACCAAGTTGGATTTGTCTGATGGTATTCTAAACTTTTGCCCCATGCATTTACAATTTCTTGCTTTTACATTGTGTTTACTTTACAAATATAAACAAGCTCAAGATGTGATTCTTTCATAGTTGGCACGAACAATAAGGATGTTTTTACTTTGTGGCAAAGATGGAAAACGTGGAACTTTCTATATAGGTGCCTGTTTTGTTGTTGAATCCATACTAATTCTGTTGTTTTATGGGATGGAGCTGAATGAGGTTAATATATGGCTCTAAAATAATGATATATACACATCGGAGAAAAATCTTTCAAGACACTGCTATCATATCTCCAAATATTGAATATGCCAATGTCTCCAATTGACATAAACCAAACAAGCACATCCGGAGCAAAAAACCAACAAATTTTATTTGTTTCATAGTGTTGCATGCTAAATAAACCTCCATAATAGTTATAGTAACAAGCACAACTAAATCTGCATCACAATAATGACAGATGTTATACATCTATTAGTTAACTGAAAAAGTGAAAGAGGTATGAGTAAACAAAAGAAAATGCTTGGGTTTAGGAGCACTCAGATACTATTACTTATCTAAGTGTGACCCATATTTATCATGCTTCTAGCAGAGAGAGATTCTGCAGTTGGGTATCTTTCAAAGAAGAACATCATAGCAAAATTACTGTTGAATTTTCAAATCTTTCAAAATTATATATCTATTTTGTCCAAATTATGTGGACAAAAATGCAATGTTTGTGCATGAATGATCTGATTAAAATGATCCAATAGTTTGTTTTGTGTCAACCATGAAATAGCAAACTAGGTATGGGCTATGCCATGTAAAATGAATGGCTTTTAGAGTTTCATAACTCCTGAGAGTGTGGATGGTAATTGAGCTACCCTCTTGTTGCTTTAGAGTTTCTACTTATTTTATTCATTATACCTTAATGGCAGAATTCAAAGTTTTGATAGTGTAGGATACTTAACAAGTTTCAAATTGGACTAGATATTAACATATCAATGCCAATCACTATAGACTTCTTTAGTTGTCACTTAGCCAACTAGTCTAGTGATAAGCTTGTAGGAATTACAATCATGAAGTCCAGAGTTTGACACCCTTCATGTGTGACTTGAGAGTTAATTTCCCAACTTGAATATGATATTTTTAAGCAATACTTTTGGGGGGACAAAAATTTTCAACCCCTATTTTTACATGAACCTAAGAAAATTTTATTTCACTAATTGTATACTTGTTTGATTAATGAAAAAGAGAAACCCCAAAGCAGATAGATGAGGGAGGTAAACGCGGAAGGATATCACATTTGGATGGTTCAAGATTTAGACTAAATAACTTCCTCTATCTTGTCGGATTCAAGTAGAGGTGCTATGTAATCTTTTCAAAGTACATTTGTGTGTTAAATTTTGGTAGATAGTTTCTGGAGGTATTGATTAAAGTTTGGAGAAAGAATTATTATTATTATTATTATTTTTCAGGTGAATTCTTCGACAATCATTGCAAGCCAGCCATTTTCATAGATTATGTATCCTTCCGTGGAACTGATATGTAGTTGCCACTTTATGAGGGCTCGTAGGACAATACATTTTCTGATCTTTAATTAGGCTCAATTCGGTTCAATAGCAAACAAGCTTTATGACATTTTCTTTTGGTTTCTAAAAGCAAATGTACTTCTAATATTACTTGAATGGTAAACCATGCATTAACTATACTGCAATCTATTTCGTCCCCTGTCAAATTACTATTAATTCCAACGACATCTGCATAAATACTTAAAAAAGAGTTAAAGTCGACAGAATATGACCGCCAGCCTATTGTCAATGGGCAAATGCAACAGGAACCAATGGACCATGTTCTTCTATTCAGTGTACTGTGCGCATGATCCTAATCAGTGGTTCTTTTTCTTGTAGCAAACGCGTACTTTGCATTACAAAGGATCGACAATAGAGTACTCATTACCATAGATGGGCAGATTGAATGGTTCAAGGGTTCAAGCACGAAAGATATATGCCTGATATTGCTGGAGTCAGGATCCCATTTCAATTACCATACAAGGGTCAGCAAGTACGGGGAAGGATCCCATCTCCAATCACCATACAAGGATCAACAAGTACGGGGATAAGAATTGCATTTTTCCTGAATGCATTCCCCTCCAACCAGCCTTTCGTTTTCGCAGCAAATGATTGTTCAAGGAATACAGAACGGCTATATGTTGATAATAACTCCTCATCTGACTGATCTTTGCTGGGAATAATCTTTATCTTTGCATACCGACAAAGCAGTGAATAGAGAGTAAATGCTCCGCCTTTGGTACATAAGTACAAGGAACTCAGTGACTTGTCAGCAACAAATATGAAAATATGCATCATCATGACAAGTGGTAGAAGAATGTTATGGATTACAACCGAGGCATGCCACTAAGAATGTTTAAAACGGATCGGAGGATGCACCAGCTCACAGGAATGCGAGTTGAAAAACCAAGGACGTTCAATGTTAAAAGACCCAGGAAGAATAGAAAGCCTAGCAGGAAAAGAATACTTCAGAGAATGATGTATACGTTCAATGTTATCTGAACCCACCAAAGAAGAATGGCCGCTAGCCAAACTTTGGCTGACGCCATGCTCATTAGCATAATTACAAGCTTTAGTATCTAACAAGAATGCCGTCGCTGCAGCTACAGCATGAAAGTAAACTTACTAGAAACTATTGAGTTATTTAGTTGGCCAGTAGGTCATAAGTCTTATTATAGTCCATTTTCTTCAAAATCTGCTCCCATCTTCAAGCGAGGAAATCATAAAAAATCTATGTACACTGAGTTTTAAGCCTAGCGGACAATGCTAGCCCACCTACAAGGCGCTGAAGCCTCTTAGCTCCAGGGCCTGGTTTGATTTTGTTCAGGTTCCCGACCTCCAAGCACTCAGGGTTGCCAGAGCACCAAGCACCAGGGGTGAAGCCTCCATTCTTCCGCCCTAATAAATCCTTATCAATCTTCTCCAAGACTGGGTCATCTTGTTTAAATTTTCGAGCGAAGGCAGCACCGCTACCAATCATCTTATCCGAGTCATTTAGGGAAAGGACGTGCGGGTGCTGTTTGGGGGGATTGTCCCAAGAAATGTAGTGCAGGTCATGGTTGACTGCAGTCTTAGCAAACGCAGGTACATTGCATATGACAGTCTGAAAGTAGCCCTCAGGGGAGGAGACAAAGTTTGTGTCGTACATGAGAAGCGTCCTGGGTAAATTATCCCAACCCCAGACACAGTACTCCACAAATGAGCGTGAAAGAACCATCCATGCCGAACCTGCACCAAGATTAGGCATGCTATGTTGAATTATCAACTAAAGATGAAATTGGAGTACTGAATTGAAGGGTGGGGACCCCCTTATCCTTGTGGCTGAAATAAAATGAACAAAGATGGAATGTGATACGGCTGCTTCTGCTACAGGTATACCACAATAAATCCATGGTGGGATGACCAACATCAGACGATATCCAAACTCACAAGGCTTTTTTTCTTTTCTTTTCTTTTTTTTCCAAAGAAGAATTTGTACAGTTTCATTTTTTCGTCTTTCTTTCTCTAGTACGATGTCATTGTAATCCTTCGATAATCTTAGGGATTAGAATGAAAATGTCCACAGCTACATGGTCTTTACTTTATTGGTTTGTCAAAGACCAAACAACACCTTCCACCGGCTAAAACAAAGGTAACTTGGCATGGTTACTGCTAAAACCAAACAGCACCACTTTGCTAGAATGGGTTGATACAAATTCAAGAAGCTTTCAAATTGGAAAAATCAGTGTTGGAACTCAGGAAATGAGATAAACAACCCTAACAGAAATTTTAAATCTTTTATTTTCACAAAATTTTAGATAATTTAGAAAAAATTACTCAAATGTAAAATTTACGAAATAATTAGTGACAACACGCATTTTCAACTGTGATTTGTTTTTCAAGATGATTTCCTCCCAAAAGAACCAAAATAAAATGTTATAGTTGCCAGGAGAGGTTAATTCACTTTCCAAACTCTTCTGGATGGCTAAAAAGCCAAAAGCAGCAAAATCTCATAACTCAAAGCCAGTTATACAGGTGTATGTTGGTTCCATTTTGATATTGCAAATTTTCTAAATATATTTGTAAAGAATCACTCACCAATGACAATGCCAAGGAGATACCAAAAAGGCTAAATAAAGGTGAGCAAAAAAGTCTTACCAGTAAATAATTTAAATGCTGTTGGCAAAGTTCTCCGGGGATTGACCCAAAAGATATCTGATTTATTTGACAAGTATAGCCCAGGGTCTATCATCAACGGCATTGCACGTTTGTCCCTGCAAAACAGATTTAAGTATAAGGATTTCGTTGTGCTGCACAAATGTCAAGAGACAAATAGAGGAGCTCACTTCTTCCATTCTAGCTGACTTGTATACTCAATGAAATTCATGTCTCGATCTAAAGCTGAAAATGTGTAAAGAAGATCTGCACACAATTAACCAGACAGTTTAACTAAAAGTATCTCATTCCTCAAGCACAACATTAACAAAAACAGCAAGAGCATTAATTAAATAACGATAACCAGGACAATCATATCACCTTTTGGGACGACTACCACCGCAACAATGATAATACTGACAGAATTACATAGCAAATTCACTGCAAATACTAACCATCTTGAGTCACGAGAGGATAATCTGAAGCACTAAGGTTGATAAACCAATCCCAATCCTGACTCCTTTTGTGCAGAATGGCACAAGCATGAAGTGTATTGGCAACCATGGTGGGTCCTCTGTAAGTGACCATATTAGCTTTGGTTATCATGTAAACATTCCCAACCTCGGCGAAAATTGGCTCATTTTCCACTCTGGAGGCAAGCTCCAACCTCTCCTCTGTTGGCGATTCAAGATCCAAATGAACAACATATTGGTTCCTCGGATGATATACTGCATGAAGAGTTCTCCAAAGCTTTTCCAGATCACCTTTTGACCCAGATACCAAATAAGCAAAACGAGGAATCCCATGCCCATCAGAAGGGGGTGGAGACTGAGAAACCTTTGATTCGCCAAAAATTGGGCTTGTTTGATTTGTAGCCAAGCGTGAAGGAAAAATTGCAAAGATTGAATTGATTGTGTGCAGTGAAAAAACAAGGCCCATGTTGAAGGTGGTGGCCAGAAGGAGTATACATATGAGAGAGCTTACAAGTGCAAACAACCATTTCTTCCCCAAAGTTACAGACCCCATTAAAAAGCCTTATCATGGGTTCCAATCAGCAAATCTTCGCATAGAATCAGCAAGACAAACCTCTGAAGCAAACAAACACGAGAAAAATCACGCAGATGAAACGAAAGGCAGTCAGAAATTGAAGGCATCAAATCATTCAACCAAAAAGAATAACAAAAAAAATAATAAACAAATAAAAAAAAATACATGCGATGGAATAAATCATAGCATGAGAACCCACCTCAGCATTAAAGTCGAGAATATAACAAATGGCTCGAAAATTTTGAAAAATCAGGGAAACAAAAGTAAAACCCGATACAACCGAAACAAGTACGAACACCAATAACAAGAACAGAACAGAACACAACACAACACAACACAAGTAGAAGAATGAGAATTAGACAGACAGAGAGACAGAGAAAAGAACCAGTTTTGCGATGATGATGCAGAGGAAGGAGAACCTCGTACACTTTCTGGGACCCACACGGAGAACCTATATAAAATATAAAAAACAATCTGAGGGTAGCACGGAGAGGATGGTATAAAACCTGTCTCGTTTGTACCATGATAATATTAAGTAATCTGGTTTTTAAAACCTAAGAGTCAAAGTACATTGAATTTTAAAAAACTTTGAAAAGAAATGCCATCCCACTACCCGTGATCCTGCCTTGCTCATAAAGAAAGCTTACAAGAAAGAAGGAAAAAGCGTGATCTCTGCCCAGAAATAAAAAACTTGTCCTAGTATAACATTATAATTAAGAAATCGGATCTATTCAACCACATTGAGTTGTAGACAACTTTGAATAGAACTGTAGTCTAGCCTCTGTACCAAGTTAAACCTCCGTCGCCGTCGCCGTCGCCGTCGAAGTCGCCACAGCTGCCGCCCACAACCATTGTATTGAAGCCTTCTGAGAGCTTCTTTTGTCGTGTCTTTCTTCTTGGGTTCTGCCATTATTCTTGAATCTTTGAATTTCCAAAAGGCTTTTCTTATTGGTGTAGAGAAATAGGAAGAACTGATCTTGATGGTTCAACGATGCATGCTCCTTGTAGCTTTATTTAATACTTTCATCAAGTCTAGAAAGATTAAAAATTTCGAAACAGATTTATGTATAATTAGGAATCCAAGATGCTGACAAGTCTAGGCAGGACTGTCAGGTTATTTAATTCCGTTGTTGGAATTCCATGAACAAAAAATATTTTATATAAAATCGTAGACTCTTACCACTCCACATCTCTCAATGCTAATTGATAAACAAGTTGCCGTACCAATTCCACCCGCCGGTAGCGTAATCGATTACCGGATCACTAACCCACCTTTGGTCTCTTGCTCAGTTGTGGAATGGGACCACGTTCTGAATTCATCAGCCTAGCCACTGGCATTGACGACGACTTGTTGATAATTATTGGTGCTTGTTAACATGAACTGTTGTTTTTATTGACTTCCGGATTTTGAAACGAATTGTTAAAAGAAGATACAGAATATTGGGCAATGTTATAATTATTAAGTTGCCATCTTGACGGAACACGTGAAACTCTGTTTATTGCTTCGTTTATTTGTTTTGTTATTGCCTTTTTATACGGGATGTATATAACCTCATTTGTTTGTTCTTGGGAAACCCTACAACTAATTTATGGGAAAACAACGGCTGCGCAATTGTATAAGCCCGGGACAAAAGTTGTATGATTTGAGGCAGATTAAGAGGTCAGTGACCAATTATCACACTGCGATTTCAGATACATGGGCCGAGATTGACGTCCATGTACGGTCAGTCATATGCCTGATTGGAAATTATAGAGTTTTTTAAAAGTAAGGATTGTTTCGTATTAAAAGCTTAAAGATGGTATTCATAGCCTTATAAGTGATAGAATTTTTTTATTTAATGTTTTAAGGTTTTGGGAGAGGTATCATACTCTTAGCTTTAATAGAGTTAATGAACAATTATAAGTAGAGAAAATATTATAACAGTGTGGGTCTGGTTAATTTTTACAAGTATATGCAAATTACTATTCTTGTAAGGGTCAATTTCAAAACTTTTGAAGTATTGGATAAGAAACCTTATCACTTACAAGCTCAAGTTCCATTCTCATAATAACACCACTTTTAACACTAATCATACTAACTGCTTGAAATTCAAACACTAGGCGGTAGGTGAACAGGCAAGGGAGGACCAAAAGCCATGTGTGGCTACTGTCACTAGGTTTGGAACTGCTTTACATTTACAAAGACAAAATTAAACACATTTAAGGAAAACCAAAAATTTAATACCAGATCAAGATAACCAAAAAATTTAATACCAGATCAGGATAATATTTCGCGTCTAAAATCTTCAAAATCACTGTGGTTCTCAATGCTCTTGCCTCGTTTCTCCTGGTGCCTCTCTCTCACGAAGATCATGAAGATTCTTTTGTTTCCTGGTACGCCTTTATTTAACATATCAAAGCGTACTGTTTCCAACCAGACAAGATCAGCGTGAAAGCACGCATGCACAAGCATTCTGAAAGCATGCAAGGAATTCTTGGTCTGTGATATTCTTTTATTCTTTGCCTCGGTAAAGGACGATTCTGATAAGCTTTTCTGTTTTCCCTGCGATGGTAAGCGGAAAAGCATCTTTAAACTTTGTAATTGACTGACGTGCTCTGGCGGCTGAGTGAGGTTGACAAAAACATTTTTTTCCTAGAAATGAACGCTACCGAGGACCACCTTTGGGCGATGTTGGCTTTATCCAACGGCGAAGTCTCCGACGCAAAACAAGCTGACATCTCCCGATTATGGTGGTTTGGTTTGGTTTGCCGGGTCTTTATACCGGCCGGCCAAGTTTCTGAAGTAAATCAGCCGTCAACTCGCGGTTCTGGTGGTTTGGCCGCCTGGAAGAACAGGTTTGAGGTAAGAGATCTTTCATCTCCGGATCTTTCTTTTTTCATGCATAAAAAGGACTCCCTAAGTTTGTCACTTCTGCGGCTGACTCTGATTCCCACTATCATCTTCCATATTATGCTTAGAACCTCACTCATCTGATTCCCACTTATGCCTTGAATAATATGGAATACATCTGGCGTGTGTGGGGGCGAGGCTTGAAAGCTAAAAGAATTGTATTGTGAGCGATCTTTGGTGAGGGCTTTGACACAAATTCGAAATAGAAATTGTGTGAAAGGTATGGTGAACAGAAGAAGAAGAATGAAGGGGAAGTTTTGCCATGATTTGTAAGATAGACTTTTTATTTTATTTTATATTTTTTCACTGAAAATGGTAAGAGCTACTTATTTTCTCTAAAGATTCGATTTCTGGACTAAAAATCATGGTATCTCAAGAAAGATCCAAGAATTTTACTTTGATTTCTTTCATGAATTTATCAACTTCTCTTATAGTGTTCTGCAAGAAGGCATAGTAAGCAAAAGCCAAAACATGGATCTGAATAGAGCAGATACTGATAACATTAACATCAAAGGCTTTATATTCTTTATCATGATAAAAATAATGATAAATAATTTGATTACAAAATGTCAAAGTTGCATCTTCAAAACATCCACAATTCTCTATTCGCATTATGAAAAGCTTAACTTCCTGATGGATTTTCCATTAGTCATCTCCACCATGACCATCCAAACCTAAAAGCAACAAAAAAGATCAAATCCAAGTATCTCCTAGACCTCATCTCTGGATCAACCTTTCTAGAAACAAGGTTGAGGGGAATAATCATTTCCATTAAGTTTATGGAGAAAGAGATTTGTGAATGTTATGATAATCTAATTGATTTCAGTTTAGTTAAATTTGTGAAAATCTTGGTTGTTAATGGTTACTTTGTCATTGATTTATTTAAGAGGAATGCTTATAAACAACAAAGAGAAAAAGATAGGTCCTGTTATGGTATGTTCCTGTTGCTATACCATGATTTGATATTGCTAGAAAACCAAGTACCGTGTATGGTTCTTGAGAATTTGTTCAACCTAACCTTGGATTCTGTAAATGACAAGCCCTTGATTCAGGCTGCCACAAAATTTTTTCAGGTCATTTTTCCATCCAGTCGGCGTGGTAATTGACCCTATTGAAGACATCAAGCATATTCTCCACTTAATTAGAAATTGGTTGGCTTCATCGATAGAAGTAAAGGAGGAAAGCACCTTGGAATGGAAACCCATGCCTTCTGCTGTTAGCCTCGAAATGGTTGGAATCAAAATAAGAAAGGGTTCGTCTGGAAGTATCTTGGACGAAAAATTCAAAGATAGTGTCTTAGAAATCCCTCGAATCGTGATCCATGATTTAACAGAAACCATCTTCAGGAATCTTACTAGCCTTGAACAAAGTCATCCCAACTGTGAAGCCAGGTTCACTTCCTATGCTGTGCTTATGGACAACTTCATCAGCAATGCCAAGGACATGAGGATACTTTGTGACAATAACATCATAAATAAAAGAATGAGTCCAACGTTGCAGTCAAATTCTTTATCAAGTTTCGCCACAATGCTTTTGTCAAAAATTATCACTATGTAAGTCTTTGTGAGGAAGCGAATAGATATAGCCGCCGCAATTGGCCTAGATGGCGGGCCGGTTCTTGTGCGGAATCATTTCAGCAATCCTTTGTCAGCTATTTCGACATTTGCCTGTGCTATTATGCTGATCGTCTCATCGGTACAACCCTGGTATGACATGCCATGATAGTTCGTTTTCATTTCTTTTTGCTAGAAAGTGGACGTTGGATCAGCCATGAATTCGTTGTAAGTTACTTTCCCCGCTTTTTTTTTTTTTGAGCTAAGCTCTTACATAATGCTTTCTTAAAATGGTCCTCCAGGCTTCAACAGGCAGCTTTGATGTTTTATTGTGCGAAAGGGAAGCTCTACCAGTGCCACGATTGACCATGGAAAACAGACTTTTGAGCTAGTTTATAGTTGCTGCTCCAGAGAAGGTTCGAATCATGTAATCAACAATGCATGGATCCTCTGCAAGTGTAGAGAACGAAGGTCAAAGCATTACTATTTTAAAATTACATTTTAATGAAATTGTACGTGAGAACCATAACTTTTTTAGATGCTGAGCAGCTCGTACTAGTATTATAAACAACGTTCTATCTTTTCAAGCAGGTCGAATCTAACTGAGATATGCTTATTAGTTTCAAAGATTACATTTGGCGTGAGAGAAAAGGAAACCAAGAACCAAACGAGAGTGCAGTTGAATCAAAGCCAAAAATTAGTATAAAGTAGGGTGTTAATTTTTGGGAAATAACAACCGAATTTAATGCGAATGCACAATTAATTTTTTGAATATTTCTGTATATAGAACAAGTTTATTACAAAAATTGAATAGAACACATTGAAGTAAAAAAAAAAAAAAAAGAAGAAAGAAAAGAAATGAATTGCAGATTTTAACCTATTACCAATTATTTGAAAACCTTTTGTACTCTAAACACTCCTTCACGTCATCTGAAATTTTTCCTGATTTTCTTCTACTATTTTCACAATTTTCTTCTGTGTCATCACTGTTAAAATTTAATCGATCTCTAATGAGATCGAAAAGCCAGGATCTGCGTAGTCAGATCTAAAACACCAAATCAAGATAAGAAATAAGAAATAAACATACCGTATTTCAATCTCTTAGGAAGATTCACAAATGCAAAATCAATCTTCAGGTTAAGTTCATATCCTCTATTCTCACTTCGTAGGCACTGGCTTGATGAGAGAAGCTAAAGGGTTGCGGCTTGAAGAATGAAGCCTCCTCTAACCCTAATGCCTGAATAATGTACTTAAATAGTATGAGCTAGAGGATAGGACCTAGCCCTAGCCTTATGTGCCACCAAATAGGCCCACTCATCACGGCCCTATTTAGTTAGCCACGGCCCACACTAGCCAGTCCATATTCATTAAATGGATTCTTAAGTCTCACTTTATTAGACCAACAATAATATAAGCCCACTTTATGAAAAACTTAAAAATTATGCTAACATTCTCCCACTTGGGCTATATTAATATGAACAAAATAGTAATAATAATAATTAGTATTTCACAATAATTATTTGTGCATGCCTTTATGTTGATCTAGAGATTGTTTTTCAACAATATTTTCATGATATAAGATTTCAACTTTTGAATCATAACAGTAGTTATACCGCTTAATTGATATAATACTTATCATAGTCACAAAAGCTTCAACCTCATGTTAAGGATGAATATGGTAGTGTGGCAACCATATAACACTTTCTACTTCATGTGTTATTTATGTTGTTAGTCCAATTCTCTCTCCTTCGATGACAAAATATCATCATAGAATATACTTTATGGTTCTAATGAACCTATATGTCTTGTTCTTAATAACTCGAGTTTAACTTTATGTGTCACAAGACATGCTTTATGGCTACCTTAGCCAATACTTAAGGTTTACACCTCCCTTAAGACTTCACTCTATATATAAATTATATATATATGCAGATTTAATCTGTCAACATATAAAGCACCCACGTGCTAAATACAGCTAGCAAAACTAATGACAGGTTATACATATTTCAACAATTCACCCAATGGTAAATCAATTTAGTAGTAAACTTTATATTACAGTGCTCCCACTAAGCAATAGCATCCTATGCTCTTATGTTCATAATGATGACATATCTTTAAAAGAACAAGTCTTCAGTATGTGGGTGTGAAAACATAGCATCTGTAATGATATTGTAAACAGAATGTCACCTTTCTTAAGTTTGTCCTTTATAACTTAATGTTTGATTTCTTTGTGCTTAGACCATGTGATACCTTTACAATTTTATAACAACTTTATTATCACAAAATAGCTTGATAGGTCTAACAAAGAAATTAAACACTGTCAACTCATCAATGAGTACTTTAGACAAATTACCTGAATAGCTGCCCTATAGCAAGCTACAAAATTTTGCCTAAATAATTGAAGAAGTCAAATGTTTATGTTTTGCACTTTTCATGATACTGTCCAAATCTCTATAACGACATCCTGATGTAGATTACAAAACTTATTGCAGCTTATAGGGTCTAAATTTGTACATCCCACTAGCTACAAGTTATCTACATATTTATATGTCAACAAACAAAACTTTATTGTTTTAAGTACTTGAGAAACTTCTTGTAACAATCAAATAAACTTAATCAAAGTCTTATTGACTTCTATCCAAAACTTATTGAAAATAATGTGAGACCTAGTGCAAACTTAAACATACATGGTGCTTTTTAATGCACTAGAATATGTCACTTACTTCTTGTTTGTTTCTTTACTTTTTAAGCATTGCAATAGTTTTAGACAATTACCTTTAAGAATGAGAATTATTCTGAGTATGCAAATCTCCATATAGAACCTTTACGAAGCACTATTCACTTATGTCTTTTAAGAAAGACTCAATAATGATCAATAATAATACTTATGAACTACTATATAACTGTATTATACCATAAAGTAACTTTTGATCATTGCTCACAAGCAAGACAACATCCGTATTGGTATACTCCCACTGAACTAAGTATATGTTCATGTATAGTCTATTCTACTCAGTGTAGTACTATAAAAATATAAACTTTCAAACTTTAAGTACTATTATTGGAAAAACATGCTTGAGTCAATAAATAAGCATAAATACATCTAAATTATATACTCTAAGATTGAATCACACATAGACCTCCATATTCAAAAATGGTCTTCATGTCCGTATGGTGTAATTTCCTATCCACTAGTGTGGTTTTAAACCTCTTAACCTTTTACAAAAGCTCTTTAAACTTTTGCATACATTTATTACCAATAGATAATTTAACAAGCTTACCACCTTTAGACAACTCAACAAAATCACAAAATATCATTATGACTCACCAACTACATTTCATTGCTCACTATATTTAATCATAATTTCAATTAAGGCATCCTCTCATGAGCAATAGGATCCATCATGATATCAATGTCATAGTCATCTAAAAGACCCAATAATATAAATGAACAATCAGTCTTCTTTACCTATAGAACCGTCAAGATAAATACCATAATTAGATCATATACCTGTAAGACCTCATTTAGAACTTTCTAAATAACTAGTTCAATTACCTTAGTAGGTCTCTACTTTAATCCTTTAAGCTCGACATATATCATACTCTGCCATATTGAGCTTTAAAAACTTTATAACTTTATACTTTTAGAGCCTTTTAGCGAAGAAATTAATATCCCTTCAAATGACCCAAGTACTTTATTCTAGAATAACTTTAGTCTTTTATTCCTACTGATAAAGTGTTAAGTTGAAAACTTTTATTTTGCAAAACATCTTACACTTTATGATGTTTAAGAATTAGTACACTCCTTGTGCACAAATTAAAAGAAATTCATAAAATAACTTTAGCAAGCTTATATCTAAAGATATAAAGTGGTATTCTTAAAACATTTCCTACAAGAAACTATGTAAATCAATCCTACAAACCATAGTCCTTGTCTTACTTATAAGAATATAATTACACCTTCTTTTTGGCTACACCACTTTGTTATGGATTCCCAAGAATCCAAATTGGCTAATGCTCTTAGAATCCTTTCCGTAAACAAGCTTTTAATCGAATTAGCATCTCATATCTACCATAATTCTAATCTCTTAACTAGATTTAAGCATTTTAATACTCTTTCACAACTGTTTCCCAACCACCGATCCAAGGATTTTGAATTTCTTTAAGAGATTCAAACTCTTTTAATGAATACATTACCATTGTGGGAAAAAACTTAACTTATGAACTTGTAGAAATGAAAATTTCTATGTAGTGTTACTATATAGGGGTCTGAAATACTAATATATATGACCTCCAATAGGCCAAAAGAATGGACTGCAAATTAATTCTTTATATTGGTCAATCTGCCTTTATCATAGTCTACACAAATCTCTAGATGACTTTCAAGAGTAGATTGAATGTAATACTGTATCAATCTTTCTACTCTTTACAAGATATGTGACTAAAACTTTTATGTCACAAAGTGTAAACTAGTTTTTCCAACAAAGGCCTTTTATAAATATCTTATTTTAATATCTAAAAGAGAGATATTTGAGAGAGATAAGCACCATAATAATAATCCATGAGACTAAATGTAGTAACCAACTTTATTTAAATTGACAACCAAGTATAGAAATCTTTATTTTAAAATGGTTACCACACTTTTCCAAAACTAAAGTTGGTAAAACCAATTCTTTCAAAAATGTTTTATAAATGTTAGTTCATCTTTACCTGGCTTCCTCTGTTTACGAATCCTTAAATGGTGAAAGCAACTTGATTAGTGGCACCAGTATTTAGCCACTAGGAACTAGATGGGGCTTTGGATAAATTAGATTCATAAACTAATGCCAAAGATTGTAGTTTATCATCATATGACCCTTCTTAGCTTTACACTTTATTGACCAAGACTCATATAATTGCAGTCTATCTATCCTCATGTGACCTTTCTTCTTATATAAGAAGTAATGATCACCATCCTCCTAAAAGGATTTTTCGCTTAACCCCTTAACACTATGTTAAATAATTCAAAATCCTTAATGGTATTGTGAATAACTTTATGAGTATTAAACCTTGATTCTTACCTTTACTGGTACTAGAACTTGATATTGATAATCTATCAACCCCCTTATATAGTTTCTAGTACTTCTATTACCATTAAGCTTTAGAACAAACACTTTAACGGGAGTATTTAATAAAGCAAAATACCTTAATGTCACTTAATGCATAAATTCCTTAATAGTGCAATTAATCACCCTATGGTGATTCTAAATTGACCCCTTCATGGACAGTATACAAAACAACTTTAATCAATATAATCTGAAGGTTTATCCATATAAACAAAATCCTACATATGTTATATATATTAAAAACTTCATGTCTTCCTTCCATTTCAAAAGTAAAGACTACATATAAACCTTAATTAGTTTGTTGACAAACAAGGTGATTAAAATAAAACCGACATAAGGTCAATAATATGAATCTTGTCCGATCTTAATTTCATGAATACTGAGAGATTCACAAACTCTATCATGTAAACACCTTTGGGCAGAATACAAGATTGTAAAATCTCTACAGTAGTGTCCATGAGAATTTTCTAATCTTCATCATCTACCACCTTTGGATGTATAGATAAATCCAATTAGTCCAGACTCATGCATTTTAACTATGCAGCTCTCTATATTCTAATATATAATCACCTCATTTGGGAGTATAATTATACACTAAAACTAAAAACGTCCCCATCCACATGAGAAAATATTTTTTGAACACAATTAAGTTGTGCCACTTTGGCAGTCACAACCTAATTGGATCATTCCCATATTGCGGGACATGTTTTATGTACTCATAAAAATATGAATAAAAACTTTAACACACTCAACTAAATGCATGCTACATTTACATATACCATAATAGCATACAAAGTATGTATATGAACAAGCTTAAGCATGATAGAAAGAAAACAAGGTGTCAACATACATGCTCCAAACTTTAAAACATCAAAAGAGACTGAAAAGACATATAAAATATATCAAATAACATATCAAAATGTTCTTTATTAAAAAATACATACATTGGTTCAAACCGTCCTCAATTTGGACCATCCATGCGCTCTCACGCGCCAGTCAAAGTTTCTGGTCAAAATGTTGACTTTTGACCGTTGACCGTTGACCTGTTGACCGGGTTGGGTTGACCTGTTGACTGGGTCGGGTTGACCCGTTGACTGGATCGGGTTGACCCGTTGACTGGGTCGGGTTTACTGGGTTAAGCCCATGGACCCGAATGGGTCGGACCGAGTTGACCCTAATGGGCCAAACCCGGATGGGCCTTATCGGGTTGACCTGAATGGGCCAAACCCGAATGGGCCGGATCGGGTTGATCCTAATGGGCCGGTCCGGGCTGACCCCTATGGGCCAGGCTGGGTCGGGCTGATCTTGATGGGCTGATCCGAGCTGACCCCGATGAGCCAAGCTGGGTTGGGCCGACCCCAATGGGCCAGGCCGGCCCGACCCAAATGGGTTGGACCACCTTGACCCGGGACCAGCCCGGTCGAGTTTAGACCCGGATGACCCGCGAAGCGGGTCGATCCAACTGTTCGGGTCGAAATCAACTCGAATGGAACCCGAACGAACCGCGAACGATTTCGTTCGCGATTCGTAGATTCGTGCAAAATTTGCACGAAATCTGCATCGATTCCAGAACAAATTTTTTGGAAACCTGTAAAAACAGGTTGTTTTGGCCAATTAAACCCCAAAAATGACCAAAATTTGAACCAAAAATGTTAGGTTTTGGGAAAAAATGAAAATGGGCTCAAAAATGCGATTTTGGTGCTAAAAGTTCGTGTAGAACTGTAGATCGCTCTGCATAGAAGCCGATTATGGGGAGAAACATCTCAATCGAATCAAAATTTCATCAAATTTTGCTCGAATAAGCGATTTGGGATTTATTTTTTTTTAATTTGAAATTTTCAAAACTCATAGTTTGAACCCAAATATTCGGAAAATTATTCCACCAAATCACAGAAACACCCAAATGTTCAGTAAATCACATTTTGAACCGAACAGAAAACAAAAACGATTTTGTAAACCAAATAAAAATCAAAACCGGATTTTAGACCTTATCTACGATTGCTCTGATACCACATGTTAAAATTTAATCGATCTCTAATGAGATCGAAAAGCCAGGATCTGCGTAGTCAGATCTAAAACACCAAATCAAGATAAGAAATAAGAAATAAACATACCGTATTTCAATCTCTTAGGAAGATTCACAAATGCAAAATCAATCTTCAGGTTAAGTTCATATCCTCTATTCTCACTCCGTAGGCACTGGCTTGATGAGAGAAGCTAAAGGGTTGCGGCTTGAAGAATGAAGCCTCCTCTAACCCTAATGCCTGAATAATGTGCTTAAATAGTATGAGCTAGAGGATAGGACCTAGCCCTAGCCTTATGTGCCACTAAATAGGCCCACTCATCACGACCCTATTTAGTTAGCCACGGCCCACACTAGCCAGTCCATATTCATTAAATGGATTCTTAAGTCTCACTTTATTAGACCAACAATAATATAAGCCCACTTTATGAAAAACTTAAAAATTATGCTAACAATCACATCACAAATCATATTTCAACAAAGGAAATTATTAAGAAAGCATTTTTACTTTATATGGTCTAATAGGCCAGTTCTCTTCGTTTCTCATCTGTCACTAGTACTGCAACGCACTCTTGTAAACATTGCGAGGAACTATGTAAAATATAAGATATCCAAAAACTTCAAATTCACCGTGGCTAATCAACACCCTTTGCCAGGTTTCTCCTGGTGCTCCTGCCACATGAAAATCACTAAGTTTCTTTTGTTTCCGGACGCTTCTGCGTCGTCATTATGGTATCCAAGAGAAGTCCAAGCATTAAAGCATTTAAAAGCCAGGTTTGCCTTCCATAATTAAGGCTCAGATTCTTACCATTTTGTACTGCTTTGGAGTAATCGGAGGGATTACTTGTTGTTTACTCCTAAAGGAGGTGGATTCAGCCGGAGGCCCAATTAATTAAATTTGTGTGTTTGATTTTCCATTCTGCTGATATACTGCCCGTGAGAATCTGTTTTGCATCTTGCTATATATGTTCTTCACCTGTTCTGTCCATGGATTCTGAATTGGTCTTGATTTGAATATTTCTAGGCTTATATCGTTGGAGCTCAACTGTTAGCATTTTATTCATACAGCCTGTCGTATACATCTTGAAGGAAGCCATGGGTCAAGTGTTGTGATCATTGCTGGAATCTCTAGACTGGTAGTGTTATGTAAACTTTTGTTGTTCTTTTTATCATACTAGACAAATAATTATTTGTCTTAAAACTCCCTGCACGTTTGCTGGTCAAAAGAAATATTAATTAGAGTTGTATAAAATTAGTTTTATTAAAATAAAACGAATAGCTTACTTAGAAATCTAATTGGTCCTTTCTTTTAGATTGCCTTAAGGACCCAACAAATTATAGTCTAAGCTCTTTGTTGTGGGAATGAGAAGAACTTGGGTTTGGGCTTGTAGTTGGGTTGGAATATTGAAAGCCCTTTCATTCGCTTGGGTTATGGCTTGAGCTAGGACCTTGAATGTAGCCGCATCAACGTTCTTTACAAGAAATCCTAGACAACCAATAAATTCCAAAGAATATCGAAGATGCTTTAATAATTTTGGCTTCTTAAACCCATTTTATCACGTTGTGATTCGTACTTAGAAAAAAATTTCCACCTTGGGGCCCATACTACCAATTCAAAACAATAGCCTTCCTCAAAGAAATTTTGGCTTCTTAAACCCCTATTTAGTAGGCTGGAGGGTGTGAACATCTATATAAAGGAATCCTTATGGATCACTTTACTCACACACTTTCTATGCATTCTTCCCATTCTCTTTGAAATACTCTTATCTTTTCCTCCAATCTCCCCCTATAGTGACCTAGGCTAACATAGTTTTGAGCCAACAACTAAGTGTTGAACATACTTACTTTAGGTACGTTACAGGTGGTTCTAGAGCTTGACTCTTGATGTAAGCTAGGATACTGAGAAATGTTTAGGTAGTTCTCGAGATGGTGCAATAGACTATCAACTAGAGATACATTCAAAGAGAAAGAGGTCCCAAGTTGATATAGGAGCTTTGGAGGAGAAAATTGTTGCGATTAGACAAAAGGTGGAAGGCTTGGAGAATTTCTTAACCCACATTGAGGAATAGTTTGCTCGAATGGAGCAAATATTGAGCTTTTCTCTTTCCAAAGTATTGGAGATGTTCAATGGCTACTAGTAGGTGATTTTAATGAAATTCAGCATATAAATGAATGCATTGGTCCAAATGTTAGATGGACGAGGGGCATGGAGGATTTAAATGATATTATTGGGAAACTACGATTGGTAAAACCCTCCTTTATTGGTTCTTTTTCCACTTGGTCTAAAAAAAGTTTAACCTAAAATCTCAGAACTAGCAAGATTGATAGAATATTAAATGCAGAAGGGATTCTTAGATTTGACAAATTTTTGATCGAGTTCTTCCCTCTCCATCCTTAGTTAAGTTAGATACCACTCATAAAAGGAAAAAAACTCATTTCATAATTTTTAGACAGATAGTCCTGATTTTATGTATATTGTTAATTCTATTTGGCAACAAGAAGTCAGTGGTACCAAAATATTCAAAGTTGTGAGGAAGTTAAAGGTACTAAAGGTGCAACTTAGAAATCTTAATTCTACCCAATTTGGTGATTTGCATTAAAAGGTAAAGGTTTTAAAGAATAGCTATAGCAAGTTTAATTCAATATACAACTTGACCCTTTTGATAGAGATATGTGCTATAAGGAAAGACTTAAAATGGAGTAACTAATTGTATTGAGTAAACATGAAGAAATCCTTTTAAAAAAAAAAATCTAGGAATCTTTGGTTGAAAAAGGGTGATAATAATAGTAGAATGTTCTTTTCATCCTTGATGTGTAAAAGAGTCCTAAAAACAAAAAGAAAAAATAACTCACCTAGCACAAGAAGATGGATCTACTATTTCTAATGATGATGGCTTGCATAAAGTTGTCGTTACATATTATCAAACTATACTTGGTAGTTTTCCTACTAATAACATTCCCATTGAAAGGTACACTTCCTTATTTCATGAGAATGTGAATGAATTGTTGAATTTACTTGCTTTTAAACAATTAGACATGATGAGAGTTATATGGGGATTTCATGATTTCAAAGCTCTCAGTCCTAATGGCTATAAAAATTTATTTTACAAGAAAGTTTGGCCTATTATCAATTGTAACATAGAAGATGCAGTGTTAGATTTTTTCTCATCCAGGAAATTACTGAAAGCTATTAACACTACTTTGTTATGCCTAGTTCCAAAAACCTCCAATCCAAGTTGTATAATTTCTAACTAATTTTTTACCATTATGTTTTATATAAAGTGATCTCTAAACTATTTGTAGAAAGGATAAGCTTCATTCTCCCTATTGTGATTAACCAAAACCAAACTGCTTTTATCTAGGATTGTCAAATCTCTAAGAATGTTATGCTTTGTCAAGAATTGCTTCATTCCTATCACAAAGGAGATAAAGGTAAACATGTTGCCATTAAGATTGATTTCATGAAAGCTTATGACATGGTTAACTGCAATGCAATATTAGGTGTCTTTCAAGCTATTCATCCTCTTCAAATTTTGATTAATCTGATTGGCCAATGTATTACTACTACTAGATTCTCTGTGAACTTCAATGGTGATCATTCTGGTTATTTTAAGGGCACCAATGGTTATTTTAAGGCAATGAGATCCTTTGTCCCTTTATTTATTTGTCATTGTCATGGAATTCTTAATATGATTATTATTGAGAAAACTTCTACTTTTAAATATCACTAGTGTTACAAGAGGGATAAAATCACTCACCTTTACTTTGTTGATGACTTATTTTTATTTGCACATGGGTTGTTAATTCAATGTTATGTCTCATTAATGCTTTGGAGGACTTTGCAACACTTACATGCTTACATTTTAATTCTAGTAACTGTCATTTTTTTTTTCAGGGTTCATTGAATTTTTTTTTTAATAATAAACTACACCTTATTCTTTGAAGAAAATCTCCCTATTAGGTATCTTGATGTTTCCGTTATTAAGAAAAGACTTGCATTGATTGTAAGGTTTGACAAAGAAAATTATAACAAGAATTGATGGATGAAAAATAAGACATTTAAGCTATACCATTGTTACAATTGGCAAAATTAGTTCTTACTTTTATTTACACCTTTGGGATGCAAATGTTCCTTCTCCTAAAATAGACCATTTATGAGATTGAGAAACATATTAAACACTTTTTGTGGGTAGGTAATTTGAAAAATCATAAAACTCATAAGGTTGCTTGGCAAGTTGTTTGTTCACCTAAAAAAGAAGAAGGACTTGGATTACTAGACCTTAAAGTGTGGAATAAGGTTTTGTTAGGGCAGTCACTTTGGAATCTCATCAATTATCCAAGTTTATCCTTATGGAGCAAATACATTTATAGTACTAAATATAGGAGAAATTCAATTATGTATCTTGACATCAAAGGAAATATGACATAAAGTTCAAGAGGTCTTTTGAAACTATGACAAATTTTCACTTCTACGCTTTCTAAACCTTTTTATTGTTATAAAGAAACATACAAGGAATTGTGCTAGGTAAATACTAAGGTTAAATAGTATGATTTGATATGGTTAGGAGGAATCATTAAATATAACTTTATTGGATAGCTCATATGTAAGGACAAACTTCCTATAACATAAATGATTTCTTAATGGCTCCCTTCGATTGATTTGTATTGTAATGTCTACGGTTCTTAATTTGAAAGTAGGTCATAATTGTTCTTTTAGTGTACTTAGACTAGGAAAATTTGGAGAAGTACTCTAGCACAACAAGGCCTTCATAAAAACACCAACAATTGGAATTTTGAACTGTAATGGATGATTAAAGCAACTAGGAGAAATGATTTAGCTACAAAACTTCTTAAACTTTCTTTCTTACCATGTATCTATTGTATATGATTTGAATGTAATCATAGACATTTCAAAATAAGGATGTTAAAATACCAATTTTGTTGGCTAGAATCAGGAAGGTAGTACATGAGAGAGCATTGTTATTTAGGAATGTTAAACCTTCTTAGGTGAATATTTTGTTGTGTCATAGTTGGAGAACTCCAAATTTAAATTTATCTTAGATGAATTATAATATTGGGATATGCTCTTAAACTTTTGTATTCTCTTATTCTTCAATGATAAACTCACATATACATAAATAAAAAATAGTTTGCTTGAATGGGGCATGATCTAAAGGGCTTACTAAGAGTCACTTTATTGGAAAGAACTATGATCCAGCTTCAAGACCAAATCGATGATTTGAAAAGAAAAAGACTTGTTACTAATGGAGTTAGGAATGTTCCTAATGGGGATATTTCTAAACTAAGGACATATGATGGGAAGTAGGATGCAATTGAAGTGGAAAATTTCTTATGAAACATGGAACACTACTTTGAAGTAGCTTAAATTAGTGATGAGTTAACTAAGGTAGGCACTACTTCATTTTATCTCACTTGTAACATTACAATGTGGTGGCATAAGAAACATCATGAGAATGAGAAAGGGGAGTGTATCATCCAAACATTTGAAGCATTTAAGATAGAATTGAAGAAAACGTTTCTCCCTTTGCATGTGAATAAAAGAGTCCACAAGGTATTAGAGAGACTTGAGGCACACAATGACCTTGTAGGCATATGTGCAAGCTTTCTTAGATGCAATGTTGTATCTTAAGTGCTAGAAAAGACCTTTTTGTTCTTTTTTGAGAATGACCTTTACAATTGGGTGCAAGACAAGTTAAAGAAATACAATGTGATGAAGGTAAGTCCAACCATATTGATAGTGGAGTTTTTGACAAATTGTTGTTGGAGAAAATCCTTATTCAAGCCACTTACCTAAACTAGCGCTTTAGGGAATGAAAGAGGGAGTCAATCACCATTCAACTACAATGGAGGTACTAGACAACCTTTCAATCATGATGGTGACAAGAGAAAAGGAAACCTTTCTTACTTTATTTATAAAGGTCTATATTATAAAAGAGATTATCTAAAAGGTGGATCATTGAATGTTATAAAGCAAGAGCTAGTACATGAGGAGAATTCTATAGAGGATGGCTATATAGTAGCTCCACAAATGTTCAACTCCAAGAAAGGTAAGACCCTTAGACCAATTGCAAGATCTTTAATGTATGTGGAACTTGTAGTTAACAACAAGGAAAGTAAAACTATAGTTGATTCTGTTGTCACACATAATTTTATCACACCTAGAGAAGCCAAGAAATTAAATCTTATGGTGAAGAAGGATGTTAGCACATTGAAGATGGTAAACAACACATGATGGTTGATGTTTAGGATAGTTGATGGCATGTTAGAAAATATTTTCTACAATATAATAAAAAAAAAGGTGTGCGGAAAGGTAAAAAAACTTACCTAGCCATATTGAAGGAACAAGAAGAGATCTTAAAGGAGGAAGATCATCCTTAAATGATTCATGATTACCTTAAGGAGATCAAGAATGAGATACTAATACATATGTAAAAAAAACTACCTTTTAAGAAGGAAATTAACCATGCAATAAAGTTAAGGCTAAGAACAAAGCCTCCAATGAGGGTTTTTTATAAAATATCCTTGCTTGAATTGGAAAAGCTCAGGAAACAACTAAAGAACTTGTTAAATGTTAGGTAAATCTAGCCATCAAAGGCCTATAAGGAGTTGTAGTACTTTTCCAAGTGAAGAAGAAATGTGGATTGATGTGGCAATGCATTGACTATCAAGCATTAAATAAGGTGATTGTTAAAAACAAGTACCTTATTCATTTGATAGTGGATTTGTTCAATAGGTTAGGCAAAAGGCCCATTATTTTACCAAAGTGGAATTGAGATCAGGTATCACCAAGTTTGAATAGCTATTGGAGACAAGTTTAAGGCAATGTGCACAATGAGATATAAAATTTTCAAGTGATTATTATGCCTTTTGACTTAACTAATGCTTTAACAATATTCTACTTGTTGATAAAAAACTTGCTCCATCCATGCCTAGACAAGTTCCTTGTGGTTTACTTGGATGACATTGGAGTATATAACAACTCATTGGAGGATGATAACTTTATTTTTATAGAATTATTTTACATATTTTTAGGCAATAAATAATGCAATGCTTATGAGAAAATATTTGAATGTACTTAAAGTTGTCTTGTTTTTGTAGAATAAGGAGGCATGGAGAAAAAGAACAAGAATTAAGAACTTTATGTTTATTATATGGCAAAATGTGGTCAAAATATCAAGATCAAGAAAATCAAGATGGGCTTGGGCTTTAGATGGTTGTTATTATATTTTTTTTATTGTTATTGGGTTTTCTAGATGATTGTTGTTAGATTTTTTTATTGTTATTGGGTTTTCTAAATAATTAGAAAACCTTATCATATTAGGAGTTCAAAGCCTGATTACATTAGGAATTCAAAACCTAATTTTTTTACATATCTAAAACTCACTTCTACTAGAATAAGAGATAGGTTTAAACCTAAACCCTATTTAAAAGAAGAGAAAAGACAAAAGAAAGGAGAAGGAAATTCAACACAAGTCAAGACAGAGGCCAAGAATACAAAGTTTTCTTGAAGAGAAGACAAAAAAGGTGACAAACTTCTTGTTCTTGAATTCAAGATGCTTTATTTATTTCATACTATTTTTCTTCCTTATTATTTCTTTATGCTTAGTTTACTTTTATTAAAGCTACGATGGAACCTAATTATGATGGTATGAATCTTATGATTGTTATGTTTTGCAAGATATTTTGCTTATGTAAAGTTGCATATTATTGTGTTTAATGCTTTTAAATGATTAGCTGCCATTTAAATGATTTGATTTGCATGTTCGAGACCGATAAGAGATGATATGCAATTGCTTCTTGTAATGTGTAACCATAAATTAAATATGGATAAACATATACCATATAATTTGTGTGGCTTTCAGTGTAAATTAGGAATGTTCATAGATCCTAATGTATTTGGTTTGTTTTAATTTGCATATAGAGATATAGTGAATTAATGAACTAAGTAGGTTTGCTATACCTAGACATAGGATAGTAAATAAATTAGGAAGTTCCACCATCACATAGATATTATCCCTCTTACAAGCATAATTAATCAATATTAGTACCTAGTAGTTATGGTGAAATTGGATGATGTAACATGTTTCATGTATTTAGTTTTACTTAATTTAGTTGGTTAGTTTATTCCCTATCAATTTGGTTTGCAAGATAAATTCTAGGTTTTGTTCACCGTTAATAATTTGTTGGCTTGGAAATCATTAATCTCTGTAAGATGATATCTTACTTATCATTATATTACTTGTTCGACATATTCACTTGCATTTTAAATTTCACCGAACAGAGGAACATGTTGAACACTTGAAAATATTGTTCAAGGTGTTGCGAGAGAACAAGCTTGACTTAAAGAAGAAAAAATGTTCTTTTGCATTATAGGAGTGTTCTTTCTTGGCCATGTTATCAAGCAAGGAACCCTATGAATGGATGGAGCCAAGGTGAAGGTGATCTAGGAGTGAAAAGTGTTCAATAAAATTCTACATACAAGTATTCATGTTGAATAAGTAATATAATGATAAGTAAAGATATCATCTCACAGAGATTGGTGATTGTTAAGCTAACTAATGACTAATCATGAATAGTTTCTAGAGTTTATCTAGCAAATCAAAATGGTAAAACATAGACTAAACAACTAAATTTAACTTAAACTTAATTATTGAAACATGCTAGAGAATCTGATTTCACCTAATTACTAAATACGAATGTAGATTAATTATGTATAAGATTGATTTTACTTATGTAGTGGCGAAATTTCCTAATTGATTCACTATTCTAGGTCTAGGTATAGCAAATCTACTTAGCTCATTAACTCACTATAGTGAACTCACATGTGAATTGAAATCAACTAAGTGCAGTAAGATTTATGAATATTCTAGTTTACACCTAAAGCCACTTAAATCACATAGTATATGTCTATCCATATTAATCTATGGTTACACATTACAAGAAGCAACTACATGTTATTTCATGTTGGTCTCTAGCATGCAAAATCAACTCATTTAAGTGGTAGTTAATTATTCAAATGTATTAAGTTCAATAACATGCAACTTTACATTCATAGAATATCTCAAAAAAGACAACAATCTTACATTCATATCATTATAATCAAGTTACATCATGGTTCTAACAATATAAACTAAAACATGCAAGAATAATGCAAAAAATTATGCAAAACATCTTAAATTGAAAAACAACTAAGTTGTCACCAAACTTACTTCCCTTTCAAATTGGATTTGCACAATTTCTACACATTAGAAGGGGGAAAAGGAGTTGGCTAAAAAGAGGGGGAGAAAACATGCTAAAATGCACTTTCATGTGTTGTTGCCATGCGCCACCATATGTCACCACGTCCCTTCGCTACTCTTCACGAAAAATGCTAGGAAAGGTAGATCAAGGTCTTTATAGTGCCAATTTGTAAAAAAAAATCACCCAAATATGTTGTAGAAATGCATAGATTTGACAAAAAAGGCTTAGACGACATTCACCGTTCTTTGTTGGAAACCGTAAAAAACCACCTCAAAAAGGCCACAAATTTCACTATGAAGGCATACCTACTCCCTTTTCATTAAAATTACCCCAGAACTCGCCAGAAAATGCAACTAAATGGCTAGAAAATGCTTTTGTGGTCACTAAAAATGGGTTTGGCCACCTCTCGCATGGGCCAAAGGAGGAGATGAACGTAGATGGTGTTCTAGTCTGTAGTCACACAATTGCCTTGTGCCAGTGTCCGTCTTCCCCACTGGCCTCTCTTTCTTTGTTGAATGCCTCCTCTCTCTGCTCTCTCCTTTGAATGATAATAGCCTTTTTCCTTTTTGTTTTTCTTTTCTTTTCCTCACATAGGTTCCATGTGCATACACTAGTTGGCCTTTACTTTTTGTTCTTGCTTATTTTCTTTCTTTTCTCTTAATCTTTTGCTTCATTTCTCTTATTTTTCGCCTATTTTGGGCTTGTTGCATACAATAACAAAATATGCATAAATATAAATAATTACAACTATAATTTAATAAATATTATATTAGATATCACCTAAAAAAATCACAATAACTTTATAAAATATAGAATTATCAGGAAGCCTTTTCAAAGGCTATGAAGTTGAGATCTTTCCTTGGATTGGTGAACTATTATAGATGTTTTATTATCCAATATACAACAAGAGTAACAAACTTGACCAAGTTGTTGAAGAAAACAAATATGTGGACCGAGGAATGCCAACACACCTTTGATGACTTAAAGGTTACAGTGTTGAATGAGCCAATATTAACGCTACTTGACTTCTATAAACTATTCGAGGTACATTTAGATGCTTCTAATTTTGCTATTGGGCATCCTATTTCCTTTAATATGCAAGTTGAATGAAACAAAGTGCAAGTACACCATGCAAGAGAAAGAAATGATGACTGTTGTTCATTGCTTGAGAACATGGTGTCATTAACACTTGACTTTTGATTTTTTGATCCAGACGAATAACATGACCACATATCATTTCCAAACTTAGAAGTTGTCACTGAAGCAAGCAAGGTGGTAAGACTTCTGGCCTGAGTTTAGTTATGTGATGAAATACAAACTGGGAAGGATAAACATTAATGTTAATCCAATAGGAAGGTTGAGTAGGCTACATAAGTTTATTTGTAGGGGACATGATGCAATTGCTACAAGAAAGTATGTCCCACAATACCATGGCTAAAGAATTGGAGCAACTTTTTAGGGATGGTAAGACCAAGTAGTTTTAATTGGAAGATAAATTACTCTACACAAAGAAAAGACACTTATACATGCCTAAGTGGAAGAACCTCTTATGCAAGCTCATTAAGGAGTGCCATGATAGTAAGTTAATAGCCATCTTGAGCAGCAAAGAACACTTCCCCTACTTGAAGGCTCATAGTTTTGGCCCAACATGAGGGATAAGTTGGAGTTGTATGTAAAAAGTTATCTTGCATGCTAGTAGGACAAATTGAAATGGAGGCCTCCTGGTGGCTTCTTGAAGGTGTTACCTATTTTGAGTCAGTCATGGGAAGGCATCTCTATGCCTTTATCATAGCATCTTGGTGGTTGTATACTAGTTAACAAAGTATGCAACATCCATATAGGTGCCTTTCAATTTTCTAGCAAAAGTCACTACACAACTTTTCTTCAAGCATACAGTGAACTTCTAAGGGTTATGTAGTATCATTAATGATTGAGACTCATAGCTTTAGAGGCTGATTATGGAAAGAGTTGTTCGAATTGTTAGGTATGGAGTTTTGATTCTTTATAAGCTTTCATTCTTAGATAGCTAGGCAAACGAAAAGGGTGAACAATCTAGTATACTTGTACTTGAGGCACTTTGTGAGTGCAAATTATAAAGATTGGGTGAAGCTAATGGACATGGCTCAATTTTTATACAACCTTTAGAAAAGTGAATCAGTAAATGGAAGCCTATTTAAGGTGATGATGAGACAACTGTCATTGAATCCTCAAGCTCCTGCAACACAATACATTGATAAGAGTTGTGGTGCATTTTTAACATGGTGAAATCTTGGTAGAAAATTATAAATGTGGTGAGATCATATTTAAACAAGGTTGTCAAGAGAATGAAGAAATAGGCTAACAAAAATAGACAATAATTGACTACAATGTTAAAGAGCAAGTGATGGTGAAATTTCTCCCATAACCATATAAAACCTATTATCCCCTTCACAAAGGGTTAGTTTGCAAATTATAAGGAAATATTTAAATTAGTGGAGAAGGTTGGAAATGTTACCTATCGATTGGACCTTCCAACCAACCTTAAGATACACCTAATGTTCCATGTAAGCATATTGAAGCCTTTCTATAAAGATGTGAAAGATGTGAAAGATGCTAGATGAAGTAGGCATTGAGGGCCCTTCCAATGATGATGACCTCTTTTGGGTGAGAGGTAGAAGTAATCCTAGTAGATTAGGTATTTCAAAAGAAAAGAGTTCATTTGGGACAAAAATTCATAATCAAATGGAAGGAATTGCCTAAAAGTGAGGTAATATGGGAGTTTGAGGAAGATCTTTGGTAGTTTAAAGATCTTATCAACTATTACCTAGAGGTGATAAGGGTGTTACTATATTAAATGGGTGAGAATGTTTTAAACTAGCAGTACATTCATTGAGATAGTTGTTTAAGCACGAGTTGAACTTTTGTGTTTTGGATTGACAGTATGAGCCGATGGATTGGTTGTTTGAGTACAAGTCTAGCCCATTTAGTTAACTAATTTTGGTTCACTATTAGGTCCTTGACAGGAAATAGAAAAGAAGCAATGTTGAGCAAAGGATGTGGGAAATTCTGTGTGTAATTGCTTGATGAGAAAAGGTTACAATGAGTCCTATTTATAATACAAAGATATGGACTAAGACAGGAAAGAATAATTACAAGAATAATTTCCCTATACAACGAGATCTATACCATAATTGGAATAACTCAAATATGGAAGTAATCGATACTAAGGCAACCATAGAAGATTCTAGGGACTTTCAACGTAGCATCCATGTGTGACTGTTTTGGGTCACCAAAGAAGGCGGGTTAAATTATTTTTTATTTCTTCATTTTTCCTTTTCTATTTGGATAATGTATTTTCTATTAGTTAGTTAGGAAATAATCAAGCAATATGGATATAAATTTTATTAAAATGTAAATCATACCAATTAATTCAATCAACATTAAAGTAAATAACACAACAAATTTTAAAGTGAATCAAGCTACTCCTTTCAAGCCTTACTTCACCTCATTTAGTAAATCACTAAAGAATGCCCTTTCTTTTAATATTCAAATCACAATACAATTTACAAAAATTTGGTAATCCAAGGATTACAACAAGAGATCAATGGGAGAGTAAACAAATCCTAAATCATAATATTACACCTTAAATAATAAGTATAAATTTTGATCAATGGTGCCAAAAAAAAAACTCACAAATTTAGGCGAAACCCTAGTTCTTAGAACTCAAGTTAATGTAATAAAAGTATGAATTAATAAGCACATTGCATGAATAATAAGCTTACAAAATTAAGGTTTCCTTCAAAGATGAAGATGAGAAAGAAAATTGAGCACAATGTCATCTTTTTTATTTCTTCAACTCAAAGGTGGTGATTTCTCTCTATTCTTCCTTATCTTCTTATAGGCTTCATTAGAATGATGACCATATCTCCATTTGCTCTTTAGATTTCTATCTATTGGAACCCTATAGAGATAAATCAGGATAAATAATCTTGAAGAGGAGAAAGAGTAGTGCTTACTCTTTTTCGGTGAGGAAAGGAAGGGTCAACTTTCCTTAAAGATATTATGTTTCCCTTTAGAGACCTTTTGTAGAGCATAATCTTTGACACCACCATTTTGGCAAATAAGTGTGAGTCTTGCAAGAATAACAGGGTAGGATTTGCAACTTTGGAGCCTCCATCGTACAAGAGAACTTTATCCATTTCAAGAGATATAGTAGCTTAAATGGGTTGTACATGATTAGGCTTGGGTCACACAAGGTCTTCTTATGGATCAATGTTTAGATTGCATTCCACATGGGCTTCCTTAATTTGAGGGCCAAGTTATCTTACACATATTAGATTCTTGCTCCATTTCTTTTTCTATCTTTAGTATGGCCTGCCCATAAGAAATTTTATAATCAATATATTGCTAAAAAAATTCTAAATAAAATCTATTGTTGTATCATTAAAAACATTGTATTTATTAGCCACCACTTGAGGTAATGCCTTAGTCTCTCTCTTTTTGTTTCCTTTTATGATTTAATTTAATTTTCAAATGCAATTGCCCTATTTACTACGGGGATGTTATGATCCTGTTGGTTTCAAATGTATTGTTATGCTTATACAATAAGACGATAGTTACAATTTGATTTTTCACATTATATTGTTCTCCTCAAATTGAACCTCTTTCGTTTGGCAATTGAAATGTCCTAATTCAACATACTACGTTCAAATCCTTGTAATACACACACTCTTTGCCATGCTCTAAATATGTAATTGAATCCACATTCAACAAGTTATGAGGTATGAACACCTATATAAAGGGATCCTCATCGATCACTCTACTTAAACACTATCTATGCATTCTTCCCATTCTCTCTAAAATACTCTAAAAAAAAAAAGATAAAGCAATTGGGAGGCATAAGCAATACATAATATTTGAAAATATAGACCTTACTTACTTTCTTGGATAACAATCAATAAGAAAGGGAAAGATCATACCCAAAAGTAGTTGCAAGGGGACAAAGGGGGAATGTTTGGGAAAACATCCTATGTAAGATACAAAAAAACTATCCAACAACATTGCGATGGATGTGGGTAGTAACCATATATATTTATTGAATGATGCAGTTTACTATGATGTACATCATTGTATGTACAAATGCCTAACCCTCTATGTAGTGTGCAAAACCTTTATATGTCTAATGGCTTAATGAATATGTTAGCGAATTGCTATGAAGTATAGGCATATTCAATAGTACTGTGTTTTTACATGATTGGGTTCCCTAATGAAATGATGTCTTTGTTGGAAAAAGAGTATGTTCCATGAAAATGTGTTTTAATATGACAATATTTGTTAGTAAATATATATATTTCTTTCATATTTTAATTTTCAAAATAAAAATAAAGAAAGTATAAGGTATGCAATTATAATATCAATTAATAATATTATAAAGTAGTTGAGTTCTTACATTTTTATACATTACTATCTTATCCAACTTGTAAAAAGAAAACTCTTGAGCAAGAAGAAAATATTGATTGCATAATGTTTTATACATATAAGGAAGATTGATGTTGGAATATTTTTGTAGGGAAAATGGATTGAATAGAGGCAACCTAGCCCATGTGATTTGTAAGTCTAGTTTAAGGAAGAATGTCCAAATGAAGAAGCACGACTCAAATGAGGAGTGCACGGCCTAAATGAAGAAGCGGAACCTAAATAAGAAATGTGTGGCCTAAATGAAGAAGCACGATCTGGAAACCTACATGACCTAGCTTTTCTTAACTTGATTGAGAAAGCAAGCTTTGCTTCAAGAAGTTGTCTTCTCTATAGCCACAAAATGTATCTTTAATGGGAAGAGAATTAGAAGGGTCAGAACAACTAAATTCTTGTAGAAAAGGTGTAATTTTGTGATGATTAAAAGTTAGAATAAAAGCCCTAAACTTAGAATGATGGACAACCTTACTTTGTCAATGGGAAAGAAACTTTGCAGTGTCAAGTTTGGCAAAAAACTTCAAATCGGCTATTCTCTCTTCACTCTATTATAAAAGCTTTGATTATACTATTCAAGTTCTCTACTTGTACGATTCTATTGAGAAAAGAAAAGAGATACAAGGTCATATTGAAGCTTTGTGATTTATGTGAAGATCTTTGATGAAACTCTTTATAAATTGTATTTTTTGTGATTATGCTTGTGCATATTCATGTTTATACGTTGATTGAGCTTTCATTAGTATTGTGCATATAGACCTAATTGTAAATCTAAAACCCTAACTCCTCTTTATTTTGAAGGGTTTTGTGATTATAACTTTAATTGTCACTTTACATCTTTAAAAAGTTATTTATTTAGTGATATTCCTCACAAACTATACATCATTAGGATTTTACTTTGTAAAATGTTAAGAAAGCCTTTGTTTGTAACCTCTTTGTGCTATAATCATTTAGAGAAAGGATTATAAAGAGAAGGAGAATGTTTTCTCCTAATTAGTGAGTAAAATGGACTTCAATTGGTTAGATTAAAGAACGAAAAGGGTAGACGTAGGTGTGAGGGCTAAACCACCATGGTAAAATCTGTCTTTGTGCGTGTTGTCTAATTGATCCCTTTTGTCTTTATTTAGAAAGTGAGTTTATAGACTTAAAGCTTAAAAACCAATTCAACACCCCCTTCTTGGTTAGCTATTATACCTAATAGTTTTATCTTTATATGTTTGGTTTTGGAATGCTAAATAGGATTTTCTACGAGGTTAATAACACTAGTGTTGTCATGCTTGATGGATGCAGTTTGCCTTGGGATGTCATAGTCTTCTAATTAAGATTGCATCCAAAGGATTTAGGAGCAACAACTATTAACATTAACATATTCTACCTTTGTGGTGAAAATAACAACATTTTGTTGATTTTTAAAAGCCCATGAGACAAATATGCTACCTAAGAAATGACATTTACCACTAGTACTCTTCTTCTCAATGTAACAACCTACCTAATCTACATCACTATATGCATGTAAAACAAGGTTTGGCTCTTTTGAAAACTATATGCCTAAAAATGGAGTATCTTTGAGATACCAAAATATTCTTTTCACAGGAACTAAATTTGACTCTTTGGGATTACATTGATATCATGCACACATAGATATTGAATAATATATCAAGACTTAATGTTATGAGATAAAGTAAGGAGTCAATCATGCTCCTATATAATTTGGCATCACGTGGTTTCCCATTAGGGTCAATATCTAATTTAATAGATGGACTCATGCGAGTGGAAATAGGTTTTTGGTAAAATCCTACATACAAGTGAACATGTCGAACAAGTAATATAATGATAAAAAAAGTATCATCTCGTAAAAATTGGTGAACACTAAATTAACTAATTACTAATGATAAATAAATCATAGAATTTATCTAACAACTTAAAATGATGGATAAAAGATTAACTAACTAAATTTAAGAAGACTTAATATAAGAAATATGTTAAAGTATCCAATTTCACCTTAACTACTAGATACAAATGTCATTATTTATACGTATAAGAGGGATAATACTCATGTGATATCAAAATTTCCTAATTTATTCACTATCCTAGGTCTAGGTACAGCAAACCTACTCCTATGTCTAGATTGCTGCTAGGTTTTTCTATTATTAAAGCTATGTTCTTACTACTACTAACCTTAACTTCCTCATTTTCTTTTTCTCCTTTTATAGGTTTCTACTCATGTGGTTGTAACGATCCTAGTAGCTTATTTAGGGACAACTTATCTAAGTCTTGAGCTTCTTTAATAACAATTTTCTTAGGATCCCATGATTTAGGTAAGTAGCTAACTATTTTCTTAACTAATTATTTTTGTATGACTTTCCTAGAAGCTTTAGGCTAGTGATGATATCGGTGAATCTACCAAACATTCCCCTTATGGTTTCAATGGGTTTCATTTTTAAAAAAATCATAATCTTAAGTAAGCATTTGAATCTTAATGGCCTTTGCTTTCTTCATCCCCTCATAGGTAACTTCCAATTTATCCCATATTTCATTAGCTATGGTACAAGTAGAGATACGATTGTACTCTACTAAAGATAATGTTTGTTAGATATGGATTAACCCAATAAGGGGGGTTAGATTGGGTTAATATTATTTATTTAATTTTTTTTTGATCTTGTAAATTAAACTCAATGTAAGAAGATAAAGAATATAGAAAGATTGTTCAAGTGGTTTAGCCAAATACTCAAGCCTACCTCCACCCCCTCTTACCAATAGTAAGAGAGCCCTATTACTAAAATATAAGAGTTACTCTTAATTTTAGTACAGCTAAATCCTTTGTTCACCGAACGCAAGGATTCAACAGTTCACTTGATAATATAGTTAGTCAAACACGGCTTCATAGGCTTTACACTTTGATCTACACATATCTTTACAAACAAGAACTTCACTCACCCTAGACCACGCTCGATCTATCAACAAATGAATAGCTTTAACAAGTTAACTTCTCAAGTAAACAATACAATCCAAATTATATTCAGCACTTGATGAGAAGCAACAACTTTGAAAGCAATTAGCACACAATCACTAGCAAAAATGATTCTATTAACTTCCTGCACAGTAGAATCTTCTTAAGGACCAAAGGAACAATTTGGAGCATAAAATGATTCAATCAAGAACAAGATTTGCTGTAGAATTCAGTGACTTATTAAGCACAAAAATGTACTCATAAACATATAGCAAGAAGCAACATAAACAAGTATATTATGTGAAGAAAGAACAATGTTGCCGAAAGCTCAAACCACACAATCTCAAATCAAAATGAAGTTACTGAATGCTTTGATTTAAAGAATATAACTTTAAACAACTTTTCTTGCTTTTTACTCACTAGGGTTGGCTCAAAGAAAAATATCTTACGTATAATCGTGTGGTTTTGCAAAGAAACCCTAGCACCTCTTAATATATGTTTTAAAAACAAAGATAGTCGTTAGGGTTTGCTCTTGTAGTTGTTTCCTTATACAACATTACTCATTAATCCTCATAGGATGGCAACTTTGGATTTACCGGATAGAAAATTAACTGCAATGTTTGAATAAACACATCACCATTAACATCTTTTCAGTACACAATATTTTGATTAATTAGAAACACCATAGATAGCACGATTGACCCACAAACCTATATTTAGGTAATATGTATCTTTCCTTATTGTGAACGAAACCAAAAATATAGAATGATATATGAAGCATCTTCCTAAATATAGTCAAGAACACATAAAAAGTAAACCTTTTTCTAAAAAATCACCTCTTATCAAAAGCATCCAAAGGAAAGGTTTTTCATCCTTTCCTTTTTGGTTAACCAAGATAAGAGAATATACCAAATGGGGTCTCTCTCTTCATTGACTCTATTAAACCGATAACCTACCACAAAACAATGCATATAGAATAGTATGGTGCGACTGGTTTCAAAACATAAAATGGTGTGTTTCTTTTTAAAATAATGTAGGATCCACTTCTTTTAATTTCTATATTTTTTAGACCTGAATTTTGTTACAAATTATATACTTGAAGTACATGTTGGTATGTGGGAACTATGTAAATCAAAATAACCCTTGGTTTTGGTTATTTGCCCTACATGTGTTCCACTTTTTGTTTTTGGCACAAGAACATATATAAAGAAAAAGTGTAATAGTTTTTTAAATAATTTGTCAACATCAAAGTAAACCCAATAGTGTTGAATAAAGGTGTGTTATGGCCTTATAGTTTGTTTTTTGAAGTTGACCCTCCTTATCAGCCTATCTATTAACCTCTTTTTCGAGGTTCTTCACACTAGTGATAATAATTTTTGAGCCTCTAGATCATTTCCTATAAGCCAGACTTTCTTCATGTTTTCTCAGTAGCTATAGTTTGTTCCATAAAAAATGTTGGACCTATTAAAAGGCAAAATAGCTTGTGAGTTGGTTTCCATGATCACTCTTGTATTTTAAACCTAGTTTATATATTCATAACTTGGCTTTGATGCCACTTATTAGGTCCTTCGGCAACCTAAGAATGGAGTGAACTAGGTTTAATTTTTATTTTTTCCTTTAGGTAAATAAATTATACCTAATTAATCTCACCACTAGTATAGTACATAAGAAACCAATATTACACAATCTTTACATCTAAGTAGTAAGCATCTAACACAAAATCAAGAGTAATTTTGTCTACAAATTACCAAACATTATACAACAAACAAATAATGCAACCAAAGCCTTATGCACACAAATTTAAGTGATTGGAGGAATTCTCCAACCTACCTTCTTTGACAACACGTCAAAGGGTACCTTCAATGTAGAAATTATAACAAGTAATTTCTTAAATGTACATTAACAAAGCAAAAACTACTTAATCCTTTTTCAAATTAGCATATATGCACATAGCAAGGATTAAATAAGAGAAATCCACAAAATATAAAATTAATTGTAAATCTAAGGTTTCTATTTTCTTCTTAGATCAATGAAATCAAAGCATGGAAAATAGGATTTGAATAGTTGTAAACATGTTATCAAAATATACACAACTTTCAGCATAGTGTAATTGGCGTTTTGATCCTTTTTAGCAAACCTACCCTTTCTACAATTTCTTGCCTTTATAGTTGAATCTTTTACCCTTTAGAGCTTCTTAGATTAGTGAATGCTAAGCATTTACACCCTTGGCATAGACTATTATGTGATTCAGAGGTTGTTGGATGTGTTTCATTGTCATTATAGATATAAAAAGAGAGAAAGCTTCGAGTTTTTCCTTTTTTGAAAGAAATAAGGCATTTCATAATGTCCAAAACCTTCCTTAGGAACAAGGCAATGGAAAAATTATGTTTACACATTCATTTGACATGTGGCATTTACTTGGCAACTTCTCAACAATGAGCTTTACAAATTAGGCCTTTTACATGGATTGAGTAATTAGCTTGCTAGGCATCTCCTCACAAGCTGGGATCTCTTGAAGTTTGAGTTTGGCTCTTTAGTTTAGTCCCACACTTAGTTCCACCTTGTAGCTTGTCAAGATTTTGCACGTTCCACATTACATGAATGATAAAAATATTTCATCAAAGTGCAATGTCCAAATATATACAAATCAAACTTTCCATGATTAAATAAAATGGTATTCTTATTAAGGGTTAAAATCATATGATCATGGAAACAAACACAACAATCATCATAAAAAATATTAGTTAACAGTACTAAACATTATGGACATTCAAAGTATAGAGTAATCAAAGATGAACTAATCCATTGTTCTTACAAACATGAAGGTACCAACTATAGAAGTGACATTAGCTAATTGAGCAATCTCAGGTACACCAACTATCCTAGGAGCCTTTACTCATGTGTTAGCTCTTCCTTGAGAAACACTAAATCTCTAAATCTCCATGTCACAAGTAGTCTCACTTAGCCAAATTAAGATACCAATTAACTAACCAATTCAATCATGTGGTACTATCTCTAAGAAATAATTGGCCTTTCTCCAGGGAATGATTTCACTTTTGAATTCAATAGTGATTCCCATGTCTTGCTTTCCCTTAGTTAAATTTAAACAAACATTTGAGAATTTCTTTTATCTTTCTTGCTTGTAGCATCACAAACTCTGTCTTTCCTTTTACTACTATTAACTTACAACATACTAGAATCTTTGGATGAAGTGCACTCTTCACCTTGAATCATTTTCAACCTCCCCTTGGAACCCTATACCATGGCTAAACACAACCAAAAAAGTCTAGACAATAACATAATAGACAAATTTGTTTACCTATGTCATTCTTAACAAGGCATTGGATGAAGAACATCTCTCACATCCTCATTCAAAATTGGCCTCCTAAATCTACCTTTCTAATGGCATAGTAAATGATGAAGATGTAACAATCTAATGCAATGAAGTCTCATAAAATTCAGCAATAACATCCATAAGTTCATTTATGTGGTCATATAATTTCTAACAATTAACATTGAATAATCCAAACAAAGGAAACAAAAAGATATAGAACTCTCATCATCATTGTCATCCTTGATAGCTTATCAAGCTATCTATTCAATGCCAAACTTAACCAAATTTGCCACATTTAAAAATAGTATAACCAAGTTCTCCATCATTAAACCTCCTCGAACTTTGGAATCACAATCCAAATAAACTATCAAATATTGCATGAAATTCTACCCAGGACTAAGTAAAATAGTTACCTTAAACCCTCGTCGGCACATGTAATTCACGCACCAAGACAATGTGCTTGCATATGGTCTTAATATGCCATGAAGTAACTTGTATGTGTACTTCACACACTTAATAGTGCTCTATTGAAACCAACAAGCTTCTGTCACCAAATAGTCTCAAATTGACCAATTTTTTTTATTTTTGGTACTCACATTTCATTGATCTACCTTCGGTAGCTAGGTTTCTGCCATCATGAACAACATCCAAACCTGACCTATTCTAGTCAATCTCCGCCATCTACTGCCATGATTTCTCCACAGTTATGACCATAAACCAATGTAAATCATCTTGGAAGTGTTGTTCTGCTCTCAAATAGCTAAAATAAGAGCAAATCAACATAAATTCATTTTTGCCATCCATCACGTATCAAACTAGTTCTTTTGGTTTGGATTTAACTTGACCTATTTCAACTACTAAACTCAAATTTCCTAGTTCTCTAGCTTGTCTAAAATGGTCTTAGGCCTAACTCAACCTAACATATCTCAACTCATTTAAATTAGGCTTAACCTAACATAAATTAATTTTAGTCATCCATCATGCATCAAACTAATTCTTATGGTTTAGGTTTGACTTGACCCATTTCAACTGCTAAACTCAAATTTCTTGCTTCTCTAGCTTGTCTAAAGTGGTCTTGGGCTTGATTTGACCTAACATGTATTAGCTCATTTAAATTAGGCTTAACCTAACCCATTGTCTTTCTTGAATCTCTAGGTTTAGCCTAACTCAGACTCCACAAGACCCACTAGATTACATCCAACCCATATCACTTGAGTTAAATTTGACCCAGTTTGACTCGTTGCACCGAGTCTGCCCACATGTTAACCTAATTTCCTATCTAAGTCTTAGTCTATGTTACATGACCCAGATTTACAATTCAATGGCACTAGCATTACCCATGTCTATTTAGTTGCTTCTAGTGGTCCTTGGATCACAAAATTGTCCCTAACATCCTTGGGTGACAAAATTGCCCCCAAAATGTCGATCAAGAAGATGTGATTTAGATCTTGCCTTTTTTTCTCCAAAAAGCCTTTTTCCACCATGTATAAGCAAAAATGGCTTTTGAAAATGGGTTCTCTCCAACCCGAAATGCTACTCATAAAAAATCTTCAATGAAAAATATGAAGGAGAAGTTGTTTCCCTATTAATCCATGCCAATCTGGTATTTATCCTGTATAATGCTCCCAAGCTTCAAAACCAAAGCTCTAATACTAGTTTGTTGGATGAAAGTGTTACATTACACATTAATTGGCATATAAATCAAACAATAAAGGCAAACAATACATAATATTTAGAGTTATTCGAGCAAATTTGTCCTACCTTCACTAGCACTAGTAGGGCTCTTATCTTTTTTATTAAGAAAATCATCAAGAGGATTATAGGTATGATCTTTCTCTTTCTTGATCTAATTTCTTTCTTTACTTCACTCTTGACTACTTGTTAGATTTTATAGTAATTCTAGTACTGGCTTTCTCTACAACTAAGGAATTCTGCAAATTTCTAGCACCATCCTTTTATGTGCGAAGTCACCAAGCCATATTGAACCATACAAGCCTAGCTGTAAGTCCTTAGAGCCTCTAAGTCAATCTCTATAAGGTTCACAAAACCCTTAACATAAGCTTAGGGAAAATGTTACATATTGTTCTCATCATCTATTCTAATTCCAAATATATTTAGGAACATGAAATTATTTATGACAAATCATAACAAAGGGTAATATGCCATCTAACATCAAGACCTCATTGCTACTAATGATGGAGAGACAATCATGGATTTACTTCCATACATTTTTTACATGATCACTTTTGTGAATCTTTAGTATAGATTTGAAGTTGTTAGGACTTCCAAAAGTTGAGGAGGCCAATAACAAGGATAGGGTATCCCCATTTGCACCATTCTGAGTGGTTGTAAAATGAAGACCTAATCAAACGTTAAGGTAAGGGATATGTCAACAATGTGAAACTTATTCTTGTTGAGAAGAACGAGTTTCATGTGTAGAGACCATAAGCCCAAATTATCTTCACCTATCAGCTTCTCCAGGATGTTTAAGGTCCTTGTAGTCTCATTCGTGCTAAAGTATAATGTGTCTCTTGGTTAAACCAACTACTAGGATTGGGCTTCTTGAAGACCAGAGATAGGATAAGTTATGATTTTTAAATAAAATAAGATAAGATATAGTTGTTATAGAGGTTTAGTCCGAATTGAAGTAGGATTTCTATTATGTCTATATAAGACATCCTTCGCCTTCAAAAAGGATTATCAAAGAATTACTTGCTTTATTATCAGTAAACTCTTTAGTATTAGCCTTAGATTCTTATTGTTTTCTTAAGAGTAGTTTACAATAGTCTTATAATTGTATTGTTACTATTTTGATTGGGAAACTAGGTTATTGTGTTCTTTATTAAATTTAAGCAATAAATGAGGTATTCTTCCATTTAAAATTTCTTGTGTTCTAGTGTGTGGAATTATGAGAAGTCTCATCCTAACACCAACATAGCCTTTTCTCAGGGTGTGGGGGCTTGAGATCGACAACCCCCATGCAGAGGACAATTGAAATGGTTGGTTCATGCCTTAAGTCCACCGTCACTGCTAACCCATGAAGATGGTCCTTAATCAAGTCGGGCAACAGAGAAGATTTAGAGTCAGGATAGGCCCGAAAATTATTTGTGAGAATGCCGTAGGGTTTGGACTATGCTTTCGGTGAGAACTGCATGTGTCAACGCTAAGTGCTTGACACGAGGAAATTGAGAACACATAGGGTGTTTGTCGAAATGCCTTAATGACTTTCACTAAGATAGAAGAAAGAAGCAGTGACTTGAAAAACACCCAAGAAATTTCTGAAAGGTGAAAATAAGCCAACGACTGCTAATAGAGGGTGAAAATGGTTCTTGAAGAATTGGCAACGATCCCAACAGAGAAGGGAAAAGAAAAGAAAAGGCAGGAACCAAAGGTCCCGGTTTGATACCATCTCGAGAACTATGATATGCATAATAACTTAGCAATGGTATTCTAACCAAATGAAGAACACAAGATCAAAAGCATCTGTCTATGACGAATACAAGATAATAATGAATGGACCATGAACAAGAAGGAGAATAAAAGCCTTTCCATAAAACAATAACCAATGGATAATACTATGTCAAATATCCTTCTATGGACCAATGGATAATAAGACTAACTTAAAAGTGGTAGGTACACTTTTAACAGTTATCTTATTATTGTTAAAATTTGCAAAGTAATCTAACCAAACCTCATATATGATATTTTAACATGAAATGACACTATTTATATTGTATGATGCTGTCATTTCCAAAATCTTAAATAATATATCTGAGTTAATATATACGTTTCCCAATGTGTAGATAAATTCATTCTTTAATCAATCACATAGACACACACACACACACACATATGAATATATAAATATATAAAGGTATTCTCGCACACAACTATATATCTTCATCTGTATTAACAATTACACATCCGCGTTTTGTGTATTTAGGAAGAGACTCCTAATCCTTCATAGCATCCCCATGGAACCAGTTATACCTTGAAATCTAGATATGGTAAAAGTGAGCAATGTTACTCCTTGCTTAGAGCAGCATTTCATACATACAAATTCAGGCCAACATGCAAGAGACTCTCGTGAGGAATATTGAAGATCTCAGTGTTTGCTCTGCAAATCCCCGTTAGAAATGCATAAATGTAATCAATGGCTATCTTCTTGTAGAGCTTTGAACCCTTCCTAGCCATCACCACTGAAAAACCCAGTATGTGCACTAAACCCACATCTTTGCAGGTCTTCAAGAATTCTAACTCATCAGTCTCAATCTGGCTACTTGCTCGACTGTGGAGTTGGATGGAGATGTTTGCATGTGATGAAGAATTTATGACCACAATCGAGTCGCCAGATGAGACTGTGTTGCCTGAATCAGAGTGAATTGTCTTGCCATTATCAATAATGAGGGTGTTGCCTGACTCTGCAGTTTGCTCTCCAACTAAACTCGACAAGCCTGAGTCTGGACGCCCTTCCATCAAGGACTCACACCGAACAAACAAGAAGAGGTTGTTAATGAGCTTTCTTTCAAATTTATGATCTTTCCTATGGAGGTCTTGATATCCATATCTAGCAACACAACGGAACATATGGAAATTTTTTGGTCCAATCCGCTTCACAAGGAATCTCTCTTCTTCTGGGACCCTGTGAACAGGAAGGTACTTCACACAAACAAACACAACAACTGAGTGGATTGCAGGTAGGTTGGTGATGAAGTGGGAAAAGATATGGGGAACTCCACTTGCAAGCTCAGTGTACACAAGTCCTATTCCAGGGACTCGGACAAGTCCAAGACTTGGTCCAAGCCCGAGAATCCATGCCATTGAAACCTTACTGTGCAACTCAACCTCATAGCGTTTAACTGTACCATAATGCCAAATATACATGACTATAAAAAAGGCTGCTGCTATCATAAGAGGAACCCAACCGCCTTGATTTACCTTCAGCAGTACAGCAGAAAAGTATGTGCCCTCCACAACCAGCGATAACCCAATGAAGGTCAGCACAAGTATCCAAGGGCAGCGCCACACCAGTATCAGGATTAGGGTCATAAGTAACGTGGTTACCAGCATGACTCCTGCAACTGCTGTTCCTGTTGTAGAACAACTATGTTACAGAATGCAATCTTTATTTGTGTAGGAAAGCTAGAAAGGGAACCACTAGTCACAAGACAGTTAAATTCAATAATAGCCACAGTTGAACTAGATTTACCAGATTAGTCCCAAAATCACATGCTTCACATCAACCATTGCATACCTTGCATGCAAGAGGCTGGCTCAAATTTAGTTTGCGAGAAAACACAAGGGTGATAGAAAAGAAAAGGCAACAATTCTCGATTGCATTTTGGACCAACTGGCCTGCTAACTGTTAGGTCTACAGCCAGCATGAATGACCCCAAAATCCACCCAAAGAGACCAGCTACATGAAAATACTCTCAAAGAAATAGAACTAAAAGAAAATGGAACAATCAAAACACCGAAGCAACATTCAGAGTAAAATGGGAAAAACTGAAAAGAGAAAATAAGTAGAAGTTGTGTTGAGCCTTTCGAATTCCTTCTATATAATAGGAAAAAAATTACAGAAATATGACAGGAAAAGAATACAGGATTAGGCAACTATGTTACCTGTGAAAAGACTCTATGAGAAAGTAGTTGATGTAGAGACAGTTTAAGTTTGTCATTTTCCGTTAATATCGTCCTTCCTAGTCCATCTATTTGGTAACCAAATGAGTCTGTATTCAGTAATTTGGTCAAATTGCTAATCTTAAGACTGATTTGGAACCTTGATGTCATTCAAATGCACTACTTTCAATAAGGGTTTCCAAGTCAAAGCTCAGCTCTAAATGGACGAAGTCTCTCATGCAAAAATGAAATAGCATTCACAATGCTACACCAAACTCTTTTGAACCAGTAATAGGATTGTTTATTGATATTTGAGCCCCAAAGGTAGATCTTCAACTGAATCAGTAATCTCTTGAGTTTTAACAATTTCATAAAATACAAACTTTAATCACCCACGTCATGTCACCAGTGCTCTTACTTATGAAATCTACAAGGCCCTATACCCTTCCATCCTGTTGTTATCCTTTGTTTCTCCCTCATCCCCCGTTCCTTGGGTACTACATTCTAGTTCTGAATCTTTTACACTTACCAACATTTACCTAAAGCAAACTCAGCTTTCCAGATTTTCACAGTATTTAGCAAAGGATGCTCAATCTGTTGATGGCCAATAAATACAATATGTAATTGGACATAACTGCTGTTATCAGCTAAAGTGAGTTGAGTGATAATCTAACATAAACATATCAAGTAGAAGCTATTCTGGTCCCACGTAAGAGAGTTTAACACTGAAAAATTGAGAAGCCAAATGACTTTGGATTGTTTTCCTAATCAAGATCCATCATAAGACAAAATGCATTGAAGGTGGAAAAAGATCAGGTTTGGTTGGTCCCACATGCAACAGACATGGTAAGTTAGGTTTGGGCTAAAACAAGAAAATCAGAAATTAACATATTTCATATAATTGCAAAGGGTTAATTTTCTTGACATAAGCAAACAAGTAGCTAAGATTGCAGCATAAGAGATTTTAGATAAATCACAAAGCAGAAAGTTTTCTGCTTTTTATTTATTTAATTTTTTTCATAAGAGTGAAGCAACAATGCCACTTCTTGATTTTTGGGGGCTTCAGAGGATATGAAATCAAGTAAAGTTTAAATCTAAGTGAGAGGGCTGTTTGAAAATTGAAATATTCAATCTTATTACCCATTAGCTCTATGCTTGAATATGGCAGTATCAATACTTTCTACCCTTTTCAGGTGGATATGATTGTTTAGAGTGTTCTACTTATTAAAACGAGTCAACAGCCCATGAACTTTGCATCCTTTTTCCATTATCTGAGACAGTTACACTTGAATCTTTCTAACATCTGATCTAAATATGCATCACATGAATTTTTAGAAACAAAACAGGCAGCAAGATGACTACATGGTGAGAAACCTTTTAGAGATTGCTTAATGTCGTGCTACTTTGATAGAAAGTGCTGTTATGCAGATTACTACAGAAAAGCTGATTCAAGAACTGCAAGTGTAAGAAAATAAAGAGGAATATGATTAAATTTTACTGAAGCTCTACCAGTGAAACAGTAAATATGGTTAATTTCCTCATATCGGAAAAAGGAGTTAGAAAAATAAAAATAAAAAATAAGAAGAAGAAGAAGAAGAGAAGAGAGAAACACAATGACTTCAGCCTCCACTTGGAATCAAAGGCAGAGGTGTTATTTATTTATGCACAACTTATGTGCTCCTCAGTCATTCAAAAGCAGAGAAGGAAAGCAGGAACTGCTGTTTCTAGAATGGAAGCAAAGTAGCTTGCTTGTGTTCATGTCGATTATCAACACTTTTACTGCATTAGAAATGTCTGGAGAACTTTTGTGTTGAGACAACTAGAAAAAATTATGTGCCATTTAACCGCAGCATGATTGACTTGACTGAAAGAAGAAGGAATAAGAAACTTCACAATGTCCAACAGGGGATAAATACCAGAAGCATTTCCAAGTTGGGTCTGATTTTTGAATCCAGCTGTCACTGCAACGCAAAGAATCATAAGGATCCAATTAATTTCTGGGATATATATCTGATTAGGGAAACTCTTTGAGGTATGTACAACTTTCACTCTTGGGAAACAGCCAAGTGCAAGGGCCTGCTTAATTAATGAAAAAGTTGCAGATATGGTGGCCTGACTCGCAACAACAGCAGCTGCAGTTGCAACAAGAAACACTGGCCAATATATGATATCTGCAGAATGATGAAAAATCAGCATCTTTCAGACATCTTCTTACCATATGGAATGGACATAATCACTTGGCAGAAATTACTAGGATAAATTTCACATGCATTAGTGTAGCTTCAATTATTTCCAACTATTTATGAATGTTTCACAATCACTTTGAAGTTCCTTCTAATTGATACTAGAAGCAGAATCAGCCACCATTACCATTGGTGAACAAGAAACACTTTTTTACAACTCTCTTATTCTAGAAAATTTAGTGACTAATTCACTCATTATGATAATTACAAACCAATAAGTTGTTCTAGAAAGCAACTACCAAGTTCATAAAGAACTGCTCAAGCATGAAAATTCTGCTTTTGGGATTCATACAGTATCCCAAAGGATTTCAGGAGACTTTCTGATAATTGAATGAAATTTCATTAATGAAAATGCACAATAGTCATATAGACAAGAAAATTTTAACACAGTCAAAATCTTTGGTTCAAATAACAGTCAGAGAACAAACCTGGAATAGAAAGATAAAATGCACCCACAACATTATCTGGGTTCTTCAAAAGATACGCTGCCTGTCCAGAATAGGCTAAAAGAAGTGAAGGAAATACAATTACTGTGAAAGCAATCTGTATTGATGAAACTGGGAAATGTGATAGGTCGGCAAAAAGTGCTTCCGTTCCTGCAGGTTCAAAATTTGTCAAGAGAATAAAATTCCATAGTTTCTTATGTGATTTCCATGAAATTAAAAGGGCAACATTAAAAAGAATAATCAAATAAGTGAAACTAAATCAACTGTCACTATAAAAACTTTTACCTGTTATGCTAAGCATAATACCTCCAAGGGATGTCCAGCTACCTCTCCTTCCCCTTTTAAAATAATGATATATACACACTGGAGAAAAAGCTTTCAAGACACTGCTATCATATCTCCAAATATTGAATATGCCAATACCTCCAATTAAGATAAACCAAACAAGCACAACTGGAGCAAATAACCAACCAACTCGATCGGTTCCATAATGTTGCATGCTAAATAAACCAACTATTATAATGACAGCAACAAGCACAACTACATCTGCATTACAATAATGAAAGAATTGCAGGTATCAGGAAATAAATAAAAGAAAATGCTTGAGTTCAGGAGCATGCAGATACCATTACTCATCACGGTGTGACCCACATTTATCCCACCAACAGCAGATAGAACTGCAAGTGATTCTAAAGTTAGGTATCTTTTAAAGGAGAGCATTAACAACAAAATTACTGTTGAATTTTCGAAATTTTGTTCTTTATACATCCATACCGTCCAAATAATGTGGACACAAAATGCAATGTTATAGCTGGAATAAACCATACTCAGCTACTCAAAAAATAACTGATTAGAAGCCCCGGTAGTTTTCTTTGGATCAAACACTTTTGAAATAACAAACTATGTATGGGCCATACCACGTAAAATGAATGGCTTTTAGAGTTCCATAATTCCAGAGAGTTTTGGTTGGCAATTGAGCTACCCTCTTGTTGCTTGAGAATTTCAACTTATATTTCTTCATACCTTAATGACAGCATTCAAAGCTCTAATAGTGTAGGATAAGTTAACAAGTTTCAGGCTGAACTAGATAGTAAGACATTAACACCAATCACAGACAGGAAAATGACACAGATTTACATATTTTCTTTTGGCAACAACAGAAAGGTCTATTCATGTCTGCAAACGGTTATAAAAAGAAAAGCATTTCTAAAGAGCTGGGCATTACTAATAAAGTAGCCAACAATAATGGTATTTAGACAACGCATTTTCTTAACTTTGATTATGCTCAATTCCAGTTCAGTACCCAACAAGCGTTATGAGATTACAGTACTGATGAATTCTTATATTTCATTTACTGTCTGCGTTTCCTAATTAGATGTTCTTTTTGGTGTAGCAAACGCGCACTTTGTATCGCAAAAAATCCGTTCATTTGTAAATAGAGTACTCAGTAAGATAGAGTGCAGATTGAATGGCTCAAAGGTTCAAGCATGAAGGATAGATACCTGATATAGCTGGGGTCAGGATCCCATCCCCAATCACCATACAAGAGCCAACAAGTACGAGAATAAGAATTGCATTTTTCTTGAAAGCATTTCCCTCCAACCATCTTTTCGTACTTGCAGCAAATGATTGCTCAGGGAATACAGAACGGCTATACGTTGTTAACTCTTCATCTGTCCGATCGTGGTTGGGAATAATCTTTATGTTTGCATGCCGACAAAGCACGGAATAGAGAGCAAAAGTTCCCCCTTTGGAACATAAGTAGAAGGAACTGCGTGACTTGTCAGCAACAAATAGAGAACTATGCCTCATAATGACAAGAGGTAAAGAATGTTATGCCATAGAACCGTAAGGAGCGTGCTATTAGAATGTCTAAAATGAATCAGAGGATATAGAAGTCGTATCTTTGAAAATAAAGTTCATATAAGAAAGCAGGAAGGACCATTTCTTATCTATCATCACACTATAAAGTATTAAAAATGATTACCTATCTGAAGAAATTCGTTTGTTTGTTTCACGTATTTTTCTAGATGGCTCTGAATTCCAATGTATACTTTCGGTCATATGAACATCCCTAGCCTTTGATTATTAATTTACTGTCTCGGAGAAAAAGATCTTTTCCCCTCAGTTTCAATAAAGGAAAAATGGCATAGTACTTCATATCAAGTGAAATTATCTTCTCTTTCCACATCCAAATGATGGGGTAATATTAAAAAGGAAAAATAACTTGTTGCTTTCAAGGTGTCTGTCAGAGACCCAAATTCATTTATCATTCCTCCAAAGAATACAGAATCCAAGGCTTCCTGATCTCATTAGTCACGTTGCTGCATTTTGAATTTTATTATTTTATAATTTATAATTCAAATGTTCAATTCACTCTAAGATAGAGTTGCCCCACTAAAAACTGATCAACAGTTTAAAAAGACATAAGAACGGTTAAAAATCAAGTTTCATAGAATGATAAAAGAAAGAATAGGCATCATTAACCTTGATGTTCTCTTTCCACTGAAAATGAATGACACTATAGAAAAGCTAAAGGCCATAGTAGCATGTAGATATAACCTTTAAAGACTATATCAGAATTATTTTGAACCACTAGGCACATTAATATTCAACAAAATTTTCACATTCCATTGCAACACTAACTTTTTATGTAAAGATTAATATACCTTGACCATTGTCATTTGCTCTACAGACAATAAAAACATACTTCAGGAGTGGAACAAGAAGGAGGGAATATATGATCAATGATAAAGCTCCAATCACATCCTCTGGGTCTTCAATCTTATTGGGAAATGTGTTGTAGAAAACATACAAGGGACATGTGCCTAAATCTCCATAGGCTACTCCAAGGCTTTGGAATGCAAGTTGAAGAACCAATGATGCTGAAAATTTCTGAAGGAAACCAAAGAGAGTAATATTACAATAAGAAAAAATATATTCAAAAGTCTCTGTATTTTATTTGCGGCATGCTTTGTCTATGCAGGCAATATCCTGAGATCTTGCAAATAAATTCAACCATATGGCAAACAACATTAATTTTTGCTTTCATTTTCTTTATCCTCAAACTAATAATAAGTGAATACAAATTGCTTGGCATAAGTTTCAACGCCTTAGAAATTGGAATTTCAGATCAGATTTTCAGTTTAATTTGAAGTAGATCATTCCAGCAAAGTGTTACACAAAAAGAGAGAGAGAGAGACTGAGTCTCAAAATAGGTCAATGCATAACACCTTTTCCTCGGACATGTTTTTGAGCCTCTTAGCTTCCTCCTCCATGGGCTGATCAAATTTCTGCTGCCAACTCCAAATTTTACTTCGATCAGCATTTTCACAAGTTTGCACTCTTGGATCCATTTGTGTCCCAGATCAAACAATGCTTCCTTCTTCCACCAGTTAATCTTTCTGGATATGCTTTCTCAATTCTCAATCGTCTTTCAAATATTTTCTTGACAATGAAGGTCACGCAATTTGTACACCATATAAGAACAATTCTATGCCGTTAACCTTTATAACATAACATGATAGAGAATTAATTACAATTTTTATCTTTACTTTGTTAAAGAATTCAGATCAGAGGTAGAATTGTTAAGTTTCTTTTAGTATCTTAATCAACACTGTATAGGCCCCAAGCAGGTTTAACGACCACAAGATTACTCATTAAGGAAAGCTATAACATGTAACCACATCTTAAATAACCCCACATAATATCTCGTACGTATTTCCCCATAACTTTAACTGATTGTAAAATTCTAGATGATTCTTCATATAATTCTGCAGGTAGAACCTAAAAGAATAGTGGAAACAGAAAATGAACAAGAAAATTTTTAACTGAACAACTGGAGAGTCCCAGGATGTGAACACATGACCCTTTAGGCAGGGTTCTGATACCTTGTCAGAAACTAAGATCCCAAAGCGTATTCTGAAAGTTAACACCAAAAAATTGATTGTGGATATCAAAACTAATACCAATGCTTATATTCTGAAAGTTAGTCTCGTACAACGCCACAGAATACTAAGAAAATGATGGGGGAGATCCTTTTGACCACATGGGAAGCAGGAACTTTTGGAGATGTTTCTTTAGATTCACACGAGCTGATACAGTTTTCTAGTTTTAAAAGTTGTGTTTCCCTAACTCAAAGTAGAAATCAAATGATTCTGATAGTTTTTAACAAAGGTTGACCGATGGATCGCCAAGAGCCGATGGGCTTCAGAGAGTAGATGTATAGCATAAATAAGTCATGTTTAAAGAATGATTTAAACCACAGGTTATTAAGGTATAAAGATCCTCTCATTGGAGGCTGAAGAAAGAAACAGAGTAACTGAGTCTATTACTTGGTGAGCTGAAGATCATAAGTCAGAAATGGCACAATAAACTGAAAGAAGACAGATGAATCAGGTCAAGAATCGTGTTTAGATTTATAATCTTTACACTATTCCAATCAATTTTCAAAATAAGAGCAAGTATCAGTGGAAATCCAAACTTACATGGAGCTCAAAGAGGTAGGCTGCGAAAAAGTATTCAAAGGACCAAAACTACAAAGCAAACCTTGTTACCCAACCCAGTAAGTCACTGAGATACACTTCCACACATTGATGCTAAGCGCGCAATGAGCTGTTAAACCACCAAGTTGCAACAATTTTAAAATGAACCAAAACAAAATCTTGGAACTTTAACCCCAAGAAAACAAGCTCATACACTGACATACTAAAGATGAAATGCGAAAGGAAAATAAAAATTCCAGGAAAGCCCAGAAACCCAGTTGCAGATTCCGGAGCAAAAAGCGAAGAAGAAGAGGAGGAGGAGGAGGAGGAGGAGGAAAAATCACCCAAGTACTTGCTGGATCATCAGCCTCAACCACAGGATCACTCATGAAAACCCAGACACTGAATTGTTAATAGAACAGCTGAAGAACATGGACACACGTAATTTACGTACCCAGTCCCCGTTTGTGAACTCAAAAGTCAATGGTGAGTTCTCTTCCTTGTTCCTACTTCATTTGGTTTCACATTCTTACGCGACAAAGCCTTACAGACAATACTATCATTTAAAAATCTGTAATCTACGTTAAATACTTCCATTTTAACTAAAATATTCATAGTTTGTTCCAAGTCCAAAATATGCAGAACAATTTTTTAAGCATTATATTTATAAAAACCCCATGTAACTTACGAAAGGCAGGTTACTCAGCCTTCCGGACTGGTGAGCGGATCGGAAGCGTCTTGGGCAGTCCTTGGATTAACAGAGATGTGATTAGAAATGGAGATTTTTCTACAATTTGTCCGAAATGCCGGGAGTTTGCCCATCCATCTTAGTTCCCTGAAGATTTCTTTGAGTTGAACTAGAACAATAAATTTTAAGATGAATAACAAGTCCTTAATCTTGACATACCTGTCTGTCAACATCAATTCTTGAAAACAAGAAATATTTGGTGAAAACTATTGCCGAAGCAATCAATTCGATAATGAATAGTCAAGTTTGATCAGCCCTATTATCTTGATTGAACTTGGTCTATTTTGTTTTTTTTTTTTTCCAAAGTGGCATCTCATCTAATTTCTTAGTAAATAGATCAACTTGGTTCTTGAATTAAAAAGGAGCAAGTTGATCATCGAGAAAAGCAATACCCTTATCTTTGCATACGCAGAAGGATAACATACATATTAAGTTATATTGCCATCGCAATCTCACACCGACTCTCCCTCCTGTCAACTTCTCCTTACGAGATGAAACCGCGGCTACGGGATGTGAAGTTTCTTCAAGTTTTGCATGTAGATCCTGTTGGAAAAAACAAGGATATATCTTATATTCCATTCGCATAGAAAAAGCATTGAGAAAAGCTACCATACGAAGGGGTTACAGATTTACGAAGGGAGTTTTCATTCATTTTCTTAGATTACGTTGCACAATTACATAAAAGAAATGTTGTGCAATGATGTCTTTCGAAATTCCATGCAAAGACTGAAATATGAAGTGCAAAAGAAGATCCATGCTGCTTGGCTATCGAGCATAATTTTGCCAGCCGCAGCTTACAGTCAAGGCCTCGCTCACCGATTAGAGTGTTAGCAAAAATTTTCATTTAAAAACTAATTCAAAAATAGGTAGAAAAAACTATTAAATATCAACTAATAATCGCATTTTTTCAGTATAGATTTTTCATCCTTAATACTCTTAACATATCAAGCATACCTAAAAGGCTTAAATTAAATGGAAGTTAAAAACAGATCAACCTAAATTTAGATATCATGTAAGAAATTTCAAAGTCTAACTTTTAAAAGTGAAAAAAAAAAAGCTAAATCAAAAGCGAGAAAGAATAATCCCACATTTATAAATTATTCAAAGATTGTGTTTATACAATATGAGACTTTCGTTTTTAATATCTAAAAAATATTTCAGCTTTTTATGCAAAAACGAAACTAATAGAATAGTGTGTCTCCATTCAATTTTTGTTTCGGTCACACCGATTTATTTCATAGAACCTTTTTTTCTTTTAATTTTTTATTTAAATTAAACTACTTTACTTTTTTTTTCCAACATAAAAATAGAACAAAATATAAGACATTTGTTGACATAATGCATATCAAAATCAAGGGTTGATCTGAATTGTGTAATATGCTATCTAATTTGCAAGTTGATCATAGAGAATTGTGAAGTAACATTACCAGCTTCTCTACTCTCAATGTTAGTGATGTTCCTTAGTTTATTATGTGATATTTTAATGAAATATGAAATATAATTGAACATGTTGGCCTAACTATTAGATGAAAACAAGCTATAAAATATTTAAATGAAATGATTGAGAATATGACGTTGATTGGATCATCTTTTACCAGCCTTTTATTCACTTGAACAAACAAAAGAGAGGATAGGAGTCTCAAAACTAACAAAATTGATAGAGCCCTTCCTGATGCAAAATAGATTCAAATTTTTGATAAGTATGCTATTGAGTTTTTGCTTTCAAATGTGTCAAATTATTCTCCATACTTAGTGAAGTTTGACAAAACTACGAGAAGAAAGGAGTTGCCATTCAAATTCTTCAATTTCTGGACAAATAACCTGGATGAAAAAAATTATTTTGGCACAAAAAAGAAAGAATAAAAAAGTTTTGCACGGTGAATTTCTCTTCATTACTCTTTAACCTAGGTTTGATCTTATTTCCCATAAAAAATATGCTGGAAATTGTAACTTTGATTCAAATGGAAAGAGTGGTTGAGTTATAGGTTTTAAAGTTTAAACTAGTGTTCTTAGTTATCACTATAATTAGGTTTTCCATCTTTTGTACTAAGAATTTAGCTTTTCATTTGTTCATTTTTCACATTAGCAGCATCAACAACAAATGGCAATGGAGGGCAGTGTGAGGTTGCTCAGAAATGTGTATCATCACAAAGGGAGGGACTACCCTTCATAGATGCTTGTTGCCTTCCGTGTGCAGCCAATCCAGTCGGAAAGAAAATAGAACAACTGTTCATGGCTCCTCTAGTTTACTTTCTTCGAGAACCTTAGGATTTTGCAGGAAATTTTAGTACAGCTTGTGTTGATCTCCTCGTACAAAGGAGTAGTCAAACAACTAATAATGTGTGTAAACTTGGTTTGTCAAACGAATAATACGTGGACGCTTGTGGAGCACCACGACCTTAGGAAATGGTAATTTTGATGTTAGGGATATGTTATTCCAATATCTAGAGATATGAAACTGGTTTTTAATCATGCATCTTTTTATTTTATTTTTATGAATATGTGAGTTTATTCATCAAAGAATAACAAAGTACATTCATGCATCTCTTTCTAAATGGTGCTTGCTATAGATATGAAAAATCATCATAAGCATCACAAGTAATTAAAATGTAAATATCATGTGGTTGCACATTAATATGGGTTCTTATTTCTCGCCTAGTTCAATTGTTTCACGGATACAACAAGCTTAGTATGACAACAAGAAGTAGAAGGCTTAAGAACGTCCAAGTAGTGCAGAAATTGGAAGTTTTAAACTCATCTCAAAAGTCCTAATGCAACTCAATTTGGAGTTTTACATTTAAAGGTAAAGGATGCTAGAGGGAATCTATAACAAATCCAACATATATTAGAACTTGATCCTTATTTTCTAGAAACACGTTTTGAGGAAAATAGAACAACTTCTTACACAATTAAACATGAAGAAATCTTACTTAAACAAAAATCAAGAAACTTATGGTTGAAAGCAAGGGAAAATAGCAATAAGATTTTCTTTATGTTGTTAATGCAAAGAAGAGTTCAAAACAGGATCAATAAACTAATACTGGATGATGGTTTAGTTATCATAGAAGAAGAAGCTCAAAGAATTACTATTACTTCATATTGTAATTCTATTTTTGGAAGCTCAAGTAGAGTCTCCACACATTTTAAAAGGTACACTTTATTGGGAAAAAAGGTCTAAACTTTCTCATTTTGATTGAACTTATGAAAAAACTGAAACACAAAATAATGGAAATACTCTAAATTACAAATAGTTTCAACATCATAATCAACATAAGAGAATTTTTATATGAAAAACTATCTCAATGTAAAAGATAAAAACCATGAGACCAATCATGAAGTCCATCCAAGGCTTTACTATATACATTTTTGGGTATACAACCCATTCAAGTCTTCAATAACATCAACATGACAAATATCCACCAATCTAGTCACAATGGAATCTACAATTAATAGTGAAAAACAAGAAAAAAGCATCAACTTAATGAAGAAAAATTGGAGAAAAAATCACCAAACTTTTTTATCTAAATTTGCTTGTATAGAAGCTCAAAACAATGATCCAACCATTCAAAACAGAGAACAACCAATCCTAAATCTCCTTATAAAACGTCAACTTAATCAAACCATGGATTAACTTTCATCACCCATTTAGGGCTTTTAATTCCTACAAAATTTTGTTATTTTATTTTTCTAATATGTTTTCTTTTTATAGCTACAAACAAAATCTCTCTCCCTCTCTCTCTCTCTCTCTCTCTCAATCCAAGATTAAGGCAACACCACCTTTAAGGACCTCACATAAGGCTCAAAATTGGGTTGGACTGACCTATCACACTTTTTTGTTCCATGAAGATATAATTGTATTACTGAATCTACCTAAGTTTGAACGTTTAGACATTGTTAGAACTTTTTAGGAAATTCATGATTTTAAAGCCCCTTGACTAAATGGCTAAAATAACTAGTTTTATAAGAAAGCATGACCGGACGAGATATAAAGGTTGTAGTATTAAAATTTTTCTCCTTTAGAAAGTTATTGAAAGCTATTAATTTTGCATTGCTACTTTAATCCTAAAAGTTCTCAACCCATGTTGCTATAAGTATTACAAACAAAGAGCCTATTATAGTGATCTATACAAACTCATATCCAAGATGTTAGTTGGAATGGTAAGTCTCATTCTTCCTACAATGGTTAACCACAATTAAACTATTTTCATAAAGGATGACAGATTTCTAAGAACATTATGTTCTGTAAATTTTTTTTGTACAACTATCATAAGGATGAAAGATTGATCTCATAAAGGAATATGAGACAATTAAAAGGGAAGATGTATTAGGAGTTTTGAAAGTTACCAATACTCCTTAGTATTTGATTGATCTTAGAAACGAGTGCATTATTACAACAAGATCCTTAATAAATTTCAATAAAGAACATGCATGATACTTTAAAGATATTAATAAACTAAGACAAGGTGAACCTCTGTCCCCATATTTATTTTTCATAGTCATGGAGAGACTTAATAGATTTATTATTGTAAAGATCTCCATGTTGGCATTCAAATTCCACTATCAATACAAATTAGAAAAAATCAATTATTTATGCCTTATTGATGACTTTTTCGTTTTCCATCATGTTAATGTAAATATAGTGCTCTACTTTATAAAAGCTATGAAAATTTTGGCTAACCTCACAAATTTACATTATAACCCAAATAAATGTCAAAATAATTCTTAGGATTAATGGAGTAGGAACAACTTATTATCCTAGATCATTCACTTTTCCTTATGACTATTCTTTCAATTAGATATCTTAGAGTTCCTTTTATCATGAAAAGACTCACTTATGCTAATTGTAAAGGTCTAACAAATAAAACATTTATAAGAATAGGAGGTTGTAGAATAAAACGTCTTACCTATATAGGAAGACTACAGTTGGAAAAATCAATTCTTATTTTTACTTATATATTCTGGATGCAAATCTTCCTATTTATGACATAAACAATATATGTGATTGAGAAAGTAATAAGAAAATTCTTATGGATAGGTAATGTAAATGCACATCGATCTTATAACATGTCTTAGCAAGTTGTCTATTATTAAAAAGGGAAGGAAGATTAGGACAACTAGATATCAAAATATGGAATAAGGTTCATTTAGGCTGTATGCTTCAAAATCTCATAAACTTTCCAAAATATTCCGTTTAAAGTAAATGCGTTTATAGTACAAATTGCAAAATAAAGTTAGGAGTAGCTATTGTTTAGGACCTCTTGGTCTCAAATTCAACACTTGAGTGCATGAGTTTAGGTGCATAAAAAATAAAATAAAAAGAAAACATGTCATAGAGTTAGAGATGTCTTCTTAAGCTTAGACCTACTATAACCTTAGTTCTATGTAAATCTGCTTATTGTTTTAAAGTAATATACAAGGACCTCTAGCAAGTTAACAAAGAAATAGATTGTTATGATCTAATTTAGATTGGTGATGTTAGCAAACACAATTTCACTAGATGATTAGAATGTAGAGATAGACTCTCCATAGTAGCAAAAATTATTTATTGGCTCCCTTTAGTTTGCATTTATTGTATTTAGGTTAAACATAATATAAGTCATTTTTAGAGCAAGACAACTAACATCTCACACTTGATAGTAGAAGTATGGAAAATTGTATATAGTATAATTTCTTTGCTTAAAAATATAAAATTCTTTTAAGAAAATATCATTGAGTGCAATTTGAAAGTTTACAACTTCCATCCTTTCATAATTGTAGTAAGTTTTATAATACTAAGATATATTCCTATGGTTATGTACTCCAAATTTTATTAAAACAAGTACTATTAAAACCAAAAAGAAAATCATTGTTTAAAACGCTGACATACCTGCTGACTTTTTGCTATGGACCTAGGCAGCGAGGACCACGAGTCATAACCAATTTATTAACTATTTGAATTAATAAACAATGTAATAAAGTCGTGATAATGCCTCCATCATACTGAACTAAGTTTGTAAAGAACAATAAGACCACAAATAACAACCAAACGTTTACGTGCACGACACAAAGGTCCTTCCCCCGAGCCAATTGGATAAGATAGAAATCTAATATTGAAGTAGTAAATTACGAGATAGCCTTCACCTCTTGACATAATTTTAAGTTGCACTCATATAGTGATGTTGACTATGCTGAATATAAAACTAACAATAAAAGGATCATTGGTGCATGTCAATACCTAGGATATATGCTTATGCATTGGTGTTCAAAGAAGGAAAAAAGTGTTGCTATTTCAACTGTTGAGATGGAATATATTGCCCTTTGTGGTTGTTGTGCAGAGGTCTTTTGAATGAAAAATCAGTTGGCTGATTATGGATCTAGTCAAAAAGACATCCTCCTTGACTTTGATAACACAAGTGACATTAACTTGACCAAAGATCATATCCAGCAGTCAAGTACAAGCATATATAATTGCATCATCATTTTACTCGTGATCGTGTGTTGAACGCGCAATCACTATTAACTATGTCATCACCTTAGAACAATCTTCTGATGCTTTTTCAAGTCTTCAGGCAAGTAAAAATTAGGCTATCTAGCTAGAGAACTGGGCACGTGCTCCTTAGAAGACATCTAAGAAAGTTATTCACTAGCCAGCATGACCAAACCAAAATGGTTGACATTCTTAGTTTGATCTCCATCTTTTCTTTTAGAGGATAGATTGTTTGCATCAATTGACATCCCTTTTTACACCACTTCTTTGTCTCTTGCATCGCTGTTAAGGAAATCCAGGTTTGAGTTACTGTTAAATTTTAATCCTCATCCCACTCAGGAGAGTTTATTTTTGGTATTGTTAGGTCCCTTTTGCCGCTCTCTCCAACATGTCTATTGCCTTAAACTCAGGGGTGATTGAATAAATATTCTTTTTTTTTTTAATGAAAAAAGGGGAGTTCATTTTAGATATTTATTTTGGAGATTGAATTCATTGTTGGTATTTATTGCGGAGATTCTAGCTAGAATCTGGTGTGACATTACCTAAAGATATGGTTTGAATTTGTAACTTACTTGATTTCGACACTGTAACGATTGTTGGTCTGAAATGTTGATATTTATTGAGATGTTTTATTTCACAGCATTTATCGTGAACTTTATTTTAAATATACAACTTCGACTTATTATGACAATAGGTTCAAATGCATGTGTCATTGCCTCCTTAAGCTACTGGAATGCGACCCATTTTGTTATGAGTGAGCCTCCTACGATAATTCAATCCTAGAAACTCCCTCGAGGCCTTCACAGATTTTGGCAATGCTCAATCCAACATGAATTCAATTTTATCCCTATCCAATTCCACCCTTTTTCTACTCATTACGTTGCCCAAAAATTTAACCCGTGTGCCTCCAAACATACATTTGGACAACATACGTACAAGTTCTTTGTTAACTTTTCCATGACATTTCTTAAATGCACAATATAATCCTCCCAGCTTCTACTATAGACAAATATGTCATTGAAGAAAATTAAGATTGTCTTCTCAAAGCAGGCATGACACACTACCACCCATTAGCCACTCTTATAACGGTCAAAAGTCATTGGGTGCATGAAGGAACTTTACCTTATGCTCAACTATCTTACTTTAAAAGCATCTTGGGAGCTCTTTAGTACATGGTCTGATCTAAGCTTTGCTGTCAATAAGTTATGTTAAAAGATGTCAAACCCTACTAATCAAGATTTTCATAATCTTAAGTGTGTTCTATGCTATTTTCATGGAACCACAGATTTTAGGCTTCGAATATTCACTCGTAGTGCCATGCTTTTATACGGATATGCTAATGCTAATTATGCAAGTTGTAATGACTTGCGGATAAATTTGATTTCCTGGATGTCAAACAATAGTCAATAGTCTCACATTCTTGTACCAAGGCTGAATACTGAGCCTTAGCCATAGGTACTGCCGAAAAAACCTAGATTCATCATCTATTATGTCATTAAGAGTTGATCTTTACATCACTACTATCTTGCATAGTGATAATCTTCTAGCTCTACAGCTTTCTACAAATCCTATTTTCCATAGCAAATCCAAACATCTAGAGGTTGATTGTCATTCTGTTGTGAAACAATGGCACAAGGAACTCTCAATATAGCCAATGTGTCCTTTTTAGAATAGTTAGCAAACTTTTTCACTAAATTGCTTTCCACACGTACCTTTTTACGAGCTTAGATCACTCCTTATCCACTTCAACTTCTAATAAGGTTGAATCCTCTACTGCACCAGTTTATCCTCTAGTTGATAGCTATTAGGATTGGAGTGAAAATTAGTAGGCCTAAATATATTTCATGTATGTTATAGGAATATTCTAGGAATTATTCTCCTCTATATTGATTAGGACTCCTAGTGGTATCCGGTTAGAACTCCTAGCAATATCCAGCTAGGATTCCCTTTTTGGTGCTAGTATAAAAGGGGAAGATCACAGGAAAACCCTAAGGGCCGAAAGAGAGAGGGTTACGCCTCATGAGGGTGGCAACCAGAGAGTGCTACTTTATGTGGTAGCCACAGGCCAAGAGAGAATCAAGTGAGTTGATGTGAGTATTGAGAATAGCTGTGTGAAAGCTATATGTGTGGATATTGTAATCAGCACCTTTGTATTATCATGAAGAAATCTAATAAGAGGAGAAGGGGCCGATAGCTGCACCGGTGACGGGGGACGTAGGACATTGTGTTGGTCTGAACCTTCTAAATCTTATGTCTCATGTATGTTTATTTTTTTTATCTATGTGTCTATATGTTCATGTGATAGAGTCACTTCCGCAAAAAAGTGGTATTAGAGCCAGGTTCCATGGCTTGGGAGCATCACATGGAACACATAGAACTAAATTGGTCTTGAACAAGAGATTGACAACTCCTCTGGGTGTTTCTTAACCAAAGATTTGGTTTTTATGTGAAGAAAAAAAAAAGTGATTTTTCTACATGGGTCATTTTCTTTTGAGTTTGAAAACTTATCTTTGTCAAGCAACAAGTGAAAGAACGGTTATTCAATGTGAATTGAGCATACCGTGCACAAGAGAGAAGCTATTAACAAAGGTTTTGTTCTAAGAAACCTTTTGTCGAACACTTGGCATGCAACCCATGGTGAGAAAGGTCAAAAATCGGTGATTAAGGTATGGATTTTCTTCTCTGGACTTCGTCTATATGATTTCAAACTTCTTAGTGGCCAAAAACTTCCAGATTTCGTTAGGAATTGATTGGAAAGTTGCGGGTTGTGTTGAACCCACATGGCCGAAAAAAGGAATTTGAAATTACTCTTTCGTTTGACTGTTTTTGGAGAAAATAAGGCTAGATTGGAAATCAGGGTGTCTTGATCTACAATTCTGGAGATTTTCATGAAAAACAGTTGCTAGAAAGTCGCTGGACGGTGGCTGGAGCAACAAAATCGATGCTGGCGTTGCTGGCATCAACGAAGTTCAGACCGAGTCATAAAACCCGATTTGAGACCCAAGTGGAGAGAGGCGTGAATCCAGACCTGGAGTGGATTGGATTGGGCACGAGGGCAATCTGGGAGAAAATAGATCTAGCGCGAGTCGTAAAACTCGGTTCGGGACCCAAATGGAGAGGCACGAATCCAGACCTGGAGTGGACCAGATTGGGCATGCGGGCGATCCAAGAGAACATGAATCTGGCGTGTGTCACGCACGAAGCAGTGTATCCGAGTATGGGTCGAGTCAATCCCACGGGTGAGAAGATTCAGATTACCGGGCCGGGTGGAGCCCATGTGGAACAGGCCGAAGGGTTCGGCTGATACGAGCCCATGGGGCAGACCCAAGCCCAATATGCATGAGATCCAACCCATTGGAGACGGGCTTTATCAAACGGGCCAGAAGTTAGGTCAAATTAGTACCAAGCCCACCGAGAACGGGCCAAGTTGCATAAATGAGTCGGGTGTGACCCGAATTTGTAACCCATGGAATCACCGATGGACGGCCGAGACTATTTTGGTCGATATGTGCCGATTGACAGCGTCGGACGGCGCGGTAATGGTGTCAACATTATCCTTGGAGGATTCCAATTCCATTCGTGGAGTTAGATCGGAGAAACCCGGTGGCGTATGGTCGGAAAAGCTAGGTCAAGTTACAGATACCACAGATGGCGGCGGAAATTCGGTATCGGGCAGCTGATCAGAGAAGATAAGATGGGTAGATGATAAAGCAATCGAGTATGAGGTGATTTTCGGTGAAAAGTAGTCGAAAAAGCGAAGAGAAATGGTAGTGGTAATGCTGAGTCGTGAAGCGGGTCAACCCATGTGAGAGTTGGGTTGGGCGCAATTATGCACGGGTGCGTGAGATGCACGCGCAGGCACCTGTGCAAGGCGCGTGAGATGCACGTGCAGCCACCTGTGCAAGGCACGTGACGTGCACGCACGCGCAAACAACACCAATGGAGCGTGAGTTACACGTGTCGGCGAGATTTTTTCCAGGTAATGTTTGGCCAATCTTGTGCAAAATTTTAAGCAATGTTTGATGGTTTATTTGGTTTGTGATTCTAAGTTCTAGGAAGGTCCAAATTTAATGAAATATAGGTGTTTAGACTTAGTTTTCTAAATTGTAGTTAATCTTAAATTGGGTTTGCGTTGAACGGGTTGATAGAATCAAGGATGACAAAGATGAACTGGAGAAAAGTGGCTATTGGTACTTTTGTCTTGGTTTATTTAGTGCTTATTATGTTGCCACTAATGGAACTATGGATGTCGTTGCTAGATTTGTGTTGGACTTCCTTGTATCGAATTTGCTATGGTTTTATGATATACTCTACTTGGTATTTGGGATCTATTGGTCATGCATTTGGCCAAATATTTAGGGTTCCAATGGAAGGTTAATATTTCAAAAGGACGATGATTATGCTCTTAAATGGGGATGGAAGAGGTATTCTTCATCTATTACCTTCATTATTATCTTTGGACAATGGTAGAAGGGGAGATAACTCTATTTCTTCTGCAGTTATCTAACATTAGCAGAAGGGGAGACAGTTTTGTCTATTCTGCGGTTATTTAGGATCTTTTGATTATATGGTTGATCAAGGCGTAGGATTCTAAAGAGAAGCTGATATCTCAGGAGGTTGTTATACTCTAGAAGGAGGATTTGAGGAGGATAGTTCTCTTCATTTAGTGCTTTTAGTATGTTGTCAGTTGATAGTCGCAGATATGAAAGATAGAGTTACATGACACTAGGAGTAAGAGGTAGAAGAAGGAAAGTCTCAAGTGATGGTTTTGCATTACTGAGATTGTGAGATAGCAAGACAATTTAGAAATCACTATTGAGCTCAAGAGTACAGCTATTCTCTAAAGTATGATTGATTTTTTTTTTAGATGTTACATTGCATATATGGAGGAGGTAGAGATGGTTTTCTCTGTTTTGGTTTCCACAGGATTAGGCTGGTTGGATGACACTAGTATAGAAGGTGTCTTGATTTTGGGTTCGATGAGACCCATAGGATTTATGATGTGTTAGATCCCAAGGTCAAAATTGATATTTTGGCGAATAGCGAGATAATGATTAGAAGACTGCCTACAACATGGACACTTAGAGATATAGTGTTCATTCAAGGAAAGTTTGATAAAACCACAGTTAAAGGGGAACTAACAGATGAGCAGAGGTTGCCTAGGATTGCTCAGTTAGATGACTGCATATAACATGGATACTTAGAGATGTAGTGTTCATTCAGGGAGCATTTGATAAGCCATAGTTAAGGGGGAACTAACAAATGAGCAGAGTTTGCTATAGAGTTGATGTACCTAGGATTGCTCAGTTGGTTAATGTTATCTCTCTAGTTGCTACCCTAGTGATTGTATAAGCAGTGAGATTCCTTTTCTTTTTTTTTTTCATCTTTGATCACTCTATGGTTGAAATATTCATAAGAGAGTAGTGAGATACTCCCTAGTGTGAGCTTATGTTTGAGGGAGAATTTATGGTGGTACGAGTACCTGCTGTGATTAGTTGTAGTTGACTATCTGATGATGCGCCATATGACATGGACAGTTACAGAATGAAGCGATACATTCTCCTTGTTGATCATAAGAACTTTGATATGGGTGATATTAAGTTTTTTATGGCTTTCTATGTGTGCAGCCTATGGGATTCGAAGTTAAAGGAGAATATGATGTACGGATAAAGGAGGTTCGTACAAATTTTTGTTATTTCTCAAGCGATGATACCTGAAATTATATAAATTCATGAGCGTGCATGGATTTGTTAGATGCTCAAGTAATAATGTTGATATTTACTTCAGGGTGACTCCATTCTTTTGGTATGTTATTCACTTCTCAAGTATGTTAACAACAGGATTAGTTGTTGAACCTTGCAAGGATCTTTGGAGAAGTTGCAGAAGGAGCTTATGACAGAATCTGTTATAGAAGACCTGAGTGACACGATATAGTGGGATATAAAGTTCTACTTGGCAAATCTTCACAGCTAGCTGGAAGACTAGCTAGATGAGCTAGAGTTAGTGGTAGAGGTGCCATTCGTGGAAGCTAGGAGATAGCTATGATTATAAAAGCCATGGAGTTCATGAGATTTGGCAATGCATAGAAGAGCCTAATTTAAGCCTGATTTCTTTGACCATTTAGAGATGATATACCTTCAGCTGGGTATCCTTTTTATCAAATCAGAGATAAAGGAAGAGCTTGAGGAGCTAGGAGAGATACACATTTCCCAGTGCAACTGATGTGTTATTCAATTAGGTCTCCCTTCACCGATGATGGAGGCAGAGCTCAGAAAGCTAGAGAAAAGATGTCTTCAGATGCAACTGATGTACTAATCGGGATAGTGGATTGATGATAAGAAGATGCTCAACTATTGGAGGGCTTAGAGGTCATATATGTATCAGATAAACCTATTGTGTAGGGTTGTTGTACTAATTTTACTCCAAAGGGGGAAATTGTTAGGATTGGAGTGAAAATTAGTAGGCCTAGATATATTCCATGTATGCTATAGGAATATTCTAGGAATTATTCTCCTCTGTATTGATTAGGATTCCTAGTGGTATCCGGTTAGGACTCCTAGCAATATTCAGCTAGGACCCCCTTTTTGGTGCTAGTATAAAAGGGGAAGATCATAGGAAAACCCTAAGGGCCAAAAGAGAGAGGGTTACGCCTCATGAGGGCGGCAGCCCGCGGCTCATAAGGGCGGCAACCAGAGAGTGCTACTTTGTGTAGTAGCCACAGGCCAAGAGAGAATCAAGTGAATTGCTATGAGTATTGAGAATAGCTGTGTGAGAGCTATATGTGTGAATATTGTAATAAGCACCTTTGTATTCTCATGAAGAAATCTAATAAGAGGAGAAAGGGCCGATAGCTACGCCGGTGACGGGGGACGTAGGACATTGTGTTGGTCCGAACCTTTTAAATCTTGTATCTCTTGTATGTTTATTTTTTTATCTATGTGTCTATATGTTCATGTGATGGAGTCGCTTCCACGTAACAATAGCTTCATCCAAAGCATTCTATTGGGTAGTATGGCCTTTAATGAATCATCTTATAACTTTAGTATCCATCTCCACCTAAAAAGCACTTTGGTGGAAAGTTTGGACAATATTTTGTGGAAGAATTGGAAGTGGAACTTGATTAGATGGCTAGCTTTATGGTCTTTCCTCTAAATGCTATCTCACCTATGCTTGCACAAGAATCAACTAGTTTTCTAGCTACTTTTGAGGTTGATTAGTCCTCACATCAAATTGCAAGTTGGCAAGCTAATCAATAGTGCCAACAACCAATTCTTGTTACACAACCTGCTGGAAGTGATTTACTTCAAAACCTACATGGCCAAACAAGTAATTTATGTTACAATCCGGGTACATTTATTAAGTTGGAACCATCATTTCCTATTCCACAAACCAATGGGTTACATTGTAACTTAAACTATGGTACTAATTTGTGCAGTATTGAAGCCATGGACATTGTTACAAAACCATTAATCCCATATTATCCTTTGTTATGCTTTGTACAACAAGCAAATTTTCTTTATAGAGAAGCCTTACCACATCTCTCACCTTTAACTAATATACTAGTAGGTCCACTTGATATAGAAATGTAGGAGGTTGATTTCCTTACAAGGTTTTTTAATGAAGAAGAAAAAGTTGCCTACTTTGCAAACAATCTTGAACCATTTAATGTTGGAAGAAATGATGTCAGTAGACCCTTGACAATGAATCTATAGGTTCTACTCATTATAACAAGTGAAGTAATTGAGAATGGGTCTTACCATCATTTGCATGTTCCTTCCAAGTTCATTTTCTATTTTTTGTAACCAAATCTAAATGATATTAAGTGTCTTGTCGTAGCTATTATTCTCTTTGCAAGTGGATGTTGAGTTGCAAGTTAGTTACAAGTCTTGTGTATAAATAGGGAACATGTGGGAGGTCATTTGTTTGGAAAACATTCTTCCTTTTGTGTACTTTTGAAGTTGTATCCTTGTCTTTTAAGTAAAAAAAGCTATTTTCTCTCAAGCTTTCCAAGCTCATCTCTACTTGCATTAATCTTCTTTACAAGTTTCTCTACCAAACCTTAAATTTCAATTTCTTTGCATTCTCACCATATACTAGCAAGAAGGATAAGATGCCATGTAAAGTGAAAATGGACTCACCATGTAAAGTGGGCCTAAGTATTGTGTACCGTAAACTTCTTTCCAATAAAATTTGCTCTAAGCTTAGGTGTCTATACCATTCATTTCCTATACTATCTCTTCTTCCTTTTTTTAATGATAATTGGAAGAATAATTGGTAGAAGGGAAGAAGAGAAAGTGGTTATGGAAAAGGAAGTCGCGGTGCAATCGGATCAAAAATTAGGATCCCATCCCTCCTTAGATTTATGTCCTGAATGACCAATTCTAATTCAGATCTAGTCCACTTATGAAAGAGGACTCTACAAATGTGGCTCCAAGTATAAGGAAGATGAGGAAAAGAAGAAGAGGTTCCAATGGACAACCAGCAGCCACCACCAAGATGTATGCATGATTGACAAGCTTAGACAAAGAAGAAAACCAAGGAGTTACAAAATGAAGACAAGCCAATCTTGGATGGAGAAGAAAACTGAGTTACAGAATGAAGATGAGCCAACAAAAGAGGTAACGACTGAACTAGTAAGGATTTACAAGTGCAGTTTGGAATCGAAAATTGAAGAAAGGCCCATTGTCAAGAGAGAAAGAGGGTATGGTTATGGAGGAGGAAGTTGCAAGGCAATCAGGAGTCTTAGCTGGCTCTCTAGGAGTAGTAGAAGAAGCCATGAGGAATTTTTAAAAATCAAGGAGTTTCTTAGCGCCAAGGAGTGACATAGGGATTCAGTGAATCCTTTTTTTTTTATTAAAAAAAAAAAAGGGCAGGAGAAGATTTCTAAAAAAGTCAGGGTTAAATGGTCTTTTCACAAAGAAGATATTTTGGATGGCCAAGAATGAAGCCATACCATTTTGGGAAAAGGGCAAAATTGCATCGTTTTTTGATGAACTAAGAAATCTAAATTAGTTCTCATAAAATCTGCTAACTACAATGAACTCCAAAGAACTCAGAAATTGCAAATTTGAATCAACAAGGGAAATGTTCGGACCTTACAAATGGCAAGGACACATGTCTAATGGAGGACAAAAAAGAGAAGTCACAAAGGGGCAAAATTGGTATAGGGCAAGCTGAGAAGAGAATAAACCGACTAAAAAAGGAAGATAAATTGTATTTATCTTCTCTGTCGAGAAGGAAAGAACCTCTCTGCACGCCCTCAGTGAGGACTTATGAAAAGGGATTTTAAGGAAAAGATTTAAGTTTTTTCAAATGGGTTTAGCTGGATGAGGTAAGAAGTCTTCTATTTCTATTTTAAATCATGTATGTGGCTCACATTTGGAAGAATCAGTGCTATACGGGTGTAAAGTGTTGTTTGTTCTCGATAATAATGCTATTTATGTTAAAGGTTGCTATTTATGTTAAAGGTAAAGGCATCGTGCATTGCAAAAATGGAAGGCCTGATATGCTTATTTGAAAGCTTTTGACTTAGCAAATTAAATCCTTGAGTGAGGTTACAGATGCTATTATATGATGATCATTTTTGGAATTAATGATTTGTATTCTATAATGTCGCTTATATTATAAGGAAACAAAAGAGAAAAAAACCCTACCGACTACTCTTGCTATTATCATCTATAAGTAAATGTGCTAGGGTTTTCTATTTGGTACATATCACTCTTGAGAAAGCATATTATAGCAAGCCTAACTTGTTTTTCGAAGAAAGAAAAGCCTTATGATCTTATTGTGCTTCAAACTCTTAGTAACTCTGTTATGATTTGAATTATATCTATTTGTGTAGCTAAATGTTTCGGTATTATTGTTCTTGTGTGAAAGAAATTGTCTTTGTTACCAATAGCTAAGTGTTACTGAGCATATAAAAGTGATTGACAAACTACCATGTTACATGCTAAATCCTATTTGTCTAAACATAGGTATTTGCTTGAGATTCATATGTAATTTGATTACATCTATTCTTGATTCTCAAGAAGTATTCATTATGCAGGAAGTTGATAGTTTCACTTTGATTGTGACATTGTGTTTATTACTTCAAGTTGCTACATCTTCTATGTAGTGTCGGATTTTGATTATTGTCTTTGAGAATTAAAGTTAAATAGTTGTTATTCATTCATAGATTGTGTGGTTTGGTGAGTAAGGGTTTTGTTGTGCAAAATTTTGTATTGGTTGGATTGTGAAGTGTGTTAAGCCGTGTGGGGTTGATTGTATTGAAAAGTGAATTGTTATTCCTTGTGTTTTATGAACAAAAGATTTGGGTATATTAAAATTAAGAGAAGACTCTTATATTTTAGTTACAGGGCTCTCTTACTATTGGTAAGAGGCAGTAAAGGTAGGCTAGAGTATTTGGTCAAACCACCTAAACAATTCTTGTGTTTGTTATTCCTTACTTTTATATTATTCATTCACAAGAAATTAAAAAGAAAAGATTAAACTCAATCCAAGCCCCCCTTATTGGGTTAATCCATATCCAACATATAGGACGTTAATATCCAATAAACAATGCAATATTTTAGCAACTTCACTTTCTTTTACCAAAACATAAAATAAAATAAAAAGTATAGGACGTTAACATCCAATAAACAATGAAAATAATCTCCGTATTATTTTCAGGATTCTCATTAAATAGTGAGAAATCAATTAGTTTCCTGTCAAGATGTTTTTGACTTAAATGGCTTTTCTTTAAAACAATATTTAACATGAAACAATGCAACCTAGTAGAAAGAAACAAGGTCCAATACATCAGAGGGCAACGCGAGGCTGCAAGCACTAACAAACCTAACATTTGACTAACTAAAAAGCTGTTAAAATTATTACAAAAACTGATGATGAACAAACAAAAAGTTCTATCCCTCTAACTCAGTGTGTTCTCTCTTCCCCAAAAGCGTCTTTGTAGGAGTATTTTAAATCCTTACAGCCAATTTACTCAGATACACGTCCGCGTTTTATATATTTTGGAAGAGATTCCTTATCCTTCATGCATCCCCATGGAACCAGTTATTCCTTCAAGCCTAGATATGGTAAAAGTGGGCAATGTTGCTCCTTGCTCAGAACAGCATATCATATATACAATATCTGGCCAACATTCAAGAGACTCTCCTGAGGAATATTGAAGATCGCGGTGTTTTCTCTGCAAATCCTCCTCAGAAATGCATAAATGTAATCAATGGCTATCTTCTTGTAGAACCTTGAATCCCTCTTAGCCCTCACCACTGAATTACCCAGTATGTGCACCAAACCCACATCTCTACAGGTATTCAAGAATTCTAACTCGTCAATCTCAATCTGGCTACTTGCTCGACTGTGCAGCTGGATGGAGTTGTTTGCATGTCGTGACGAAGAATTTACAAGCACAATCGAGTCACCCGACGAGGCTGTGTTGCCTAAATCAGAGTGAGTTGTCTTGCCATTATCAATAACGAGGGTGTTGCCCGAGACTGCAGTTTGCTCGCCAACTAAACTCGACATGTCTGAGTCTGAACACCCTTCCATCAAAGACTCACAACGAACAAACAGGAAGAGGCTATTAAAGAGGTTTTTCTCAAACTCATGATCTTTCCTATGGAGGTCTTGATATCCATATCTAGCAACACAACGGAAAATATGAAAGTTTTCTGGTCCAATCCGCTTCACAAGGAATCTCTCTTCTTCTGGGACCCTGTGGACAGGAAGGTACTTCACACAAACGAACACAACAACAGAGTGGATTGCAGGTAGATTGGTGATGAAGTGGGAAAAGATGTGGGGAACACCACTTGCAAGCTCAGTGTACACAAGTCCTATTCCAGGGACCCGGACAAGTCCAAGACTTGGTCCTAGCCCAAGAATCCATGCCATTGAAACCTTACTGTGCAACTCAACCTCATAGCGCTTAACTGTACCGTAATGCCAAACATACATGATGATAAAAAAGGCTGCTGCGATCACAAGAGGTACCCAACCGCCTTGATTTACCTTCAGTAGTACAGCAGAAAAGTAAGTGCCCTCCACAACCAGCGATAATCCGGTGAAGATCAGCACAAGTATCCAAGGGCAGCGCCAAACCAGTATCATGATTAGGGTCATAAGTAATGTGGTTACCAGCATGACTACTGCAACTGCTGTCCCTGTTGTAGAACAACTATGTTACAGACTGCAATCTTCATTTGTGTAGGAAAGCTTGAAAGGGAACCACTAGTCACAAGACCGTTAAATTCAAATGGTAGACACAGTTGAACTAGATTTACCAGATTAGTCGTTAAATCACCTGCTTCACATTAATCATTGCATACCTTTCATCAAAGAGGCTGGCTCGAAAACACAAGAGTTATACAGAAAAGAAAAGGCAACAATTCTACAATTGCATTTTGGACCAGGTCTACAGCCAGCATGAATGACCCCAAAATCCACCTAAGAGACCAGGCTATATGAAAATGTCCTCAAATATATAGAACTAAAAGAAAAATGGAACAATCAAAACACCAAAGTAACATTCTGAGTAAAATGGAAAAAACTTAAAAGAGAAAGTAAGTAGAAGTTGCATTGAGCCTTTTGAATTCCTTCTATACAAAAGGACAAAATCACAGAAATATGATAGGAAAAGAATACAGGGTTAGACAACTATGTTACCTGTGAAAAGATTATATGAGAAGATAGTTGATGCAAGGACAGTTTAAGTTTGCCATTTTCTGTTAATATGGTCCTTCCGAGTCCATCTATTTGGTAATCAAATGAGTCTGTATTCAGTAATTTGGTCAAATTGCTAATCTTAAGACTGATATGGAACCTTGATATCATTCAAAAATCTGAGGAAGCACCACTTTCAATAAGGGCTTCCAAGTCAAAGATCAGCCCCAAACAGACAAAGTCTCTCATACGAAAATGAAATAGCATTCACAATGCTACATCAAAATTTTTGAACCAGTAATAGAATGGTTTATTGATATTTGAGCCCCACAAGTAGATATTCAACTATCCAGGAATCTCTTGATTTTTAACAATTTCATAAAATACAAACTTTATTCATCCTTGTCATGTCACCAGTTCTCTTACTTATCAAATCTACAAGGCCCTATGCCCTTCCCTCCTGTTGTTCACCTTTCTTTCTCCCTCATCCTCCGTTCCTTGGGTACCACAGTCTAATTCTGCATTCTTTACCCTTACCAACATTTACCCAAAGCAAAGTCAGGTTTCCAGCTTTTCACACTATTTCAGCAGCTTTATCCTTCTTAAATTTATCTTCCTTTCAATCCAAGACTATACTTTTTAATTGGTATCATAATTTTGATTTCCTTGTAATAGAGTTCAAAGAATTTGATCAACAACTAGCAAGTAGAACACAGAGGCCCCTAGAAACAACCCATCCTCAGAGGAATCGCAATCTGTTCATGGCCAATAAATACAATATGTAGTTGGACATAACTGCTGTTATCAGTTAAAGTGGGTTGAGTGATAATATAAAGCATATCAAGTAGAAGCTGTTCTGGTCCAACTAGAAACTGGGAGAAGCCAAATGACTTTGGATTGTTTTCCTAATCAAGATCCATCATAAGAAAAAATCCACTGAAGTTGGATAAAGATCAGGCTATGTTGCTCCAATATGCAACAAACATGGTAAGTTAGGTTTGGGCTAAAACAAGAAAATCAGAAATTAACATATTGCATATAATTACAAAGGGTTAATTTTCTTGATATAAGCAGACAAGTAGCTAAGATTGCAACATAAAAATTTTTAGATAAATTAGTGTAGAAAGTTTTCTGCTTTTTTTTTTTTTTTTTTAACAGTGAAGCAAAAATGCAACTTCTTGAGTTTTGCTGGCTTCAGGGTATGACATCAAATGAAAGTTTAAATCTAAGTGACAGGGCTGTTTGAAAATTGAAATATTCCATCTTATTACCCATTAGGCCTATGCTTGAATATGGCAGTATCAATAATTCCTAACCTTTTCAGGCGGATATGATTGTTTAGAATGTCAAGTTGTTAAAAAAAGTCATGAGCCCATGAACTTTGCACCCTTTTTCCATTTACTGAGACACTTGAACCTTTCTAATATCTGATCTAAACATGCATCGGATGAATTGTTAGAGATAAAACAGGCAGAAAGATGACTATATAGTGGGAAGACTTTCTAGAGGTTGCTTAATGTCGTGCTAGTTTAATAGAAAGTGCTGATATGCAGATTACTAAAGAAGAGCTGATTCAAGAAGTGTAAGTGAAAGAAAATAAAGAGAATATGATTAAATTTTTCTGAAGATCTACCAGTGAAAAAGTAAATATGGTCAATTTCCTCATATCAGAAAAGAAAAGCACGAAAAGAGGAAGAAGAAGAGAGAAACACAATAACTACAGCCTTCACTTGGCATCAAAGGCAGAGGTGCTATCTATTTATGCACAACTTATGTGCTCCTCAGTCATTCAAAACCAGAAAAGGAGAGCAGGAACTACTGTTTCCAAAATGGAAGCGAAGTTGTTTGCTTATGTTCATGTAGATTATCAACAAATAATTCAAATGCTAACACTTTTAACTGCATTAGAAATGTCCAGAGGAGAACTTGTGTCAAGACAACTAGAAAAAAGTATGTGCCATTTAATCACAGTATGATTGGCTTGACCAAAAGAAGAAAGAAAAACAAACTTCAGAATATTCAACAGAGGATAAATACCAGAAGCATTTCCAATTTGGGTCTGATTTTTGAATCCAGCTGTCACCGCAATGCAAAGAATCATAAGGATCCAATTAATGTCTGGGATATATATCTGATTAGGGAGACTCTTTGAGGTATGTACAACTTTCACTCTTGGGAAACAGCCAAGTGCAAGGGCCTGCTTAATTAGTGAAAAAGTTGCAGATATGGTGGCCTGACTCGCAACAACAGCAGCTGCGGTTGCAACAAGAAACACTGGCCAATATATGATATCTGCAGAATGATGGAAAATCAGCATCTTTCAGACATCTTCTTACCACGGGAATAGACAAAATCACTTGGCAGATATAACAAGGATAAATTTCACGTGCATTAGCGTAGCTTCAATTATTCCCAACTATTTATGAATGTTTCACAATCATTTTGAAGTGCCTTCTGACTGATGCCAGAAACGAAATGAGCTACCACTAGCCTCGGTGAACAAGAAACACTTTTCTACAACTCTCTTATTCTAGAAATTTAGTGACTAATTCTTGGGTTCAAATAACAGTCAGAGAACGAACCTGGAATGGAAAGATAAAACGCACCCACAACTTTATCTGGGTTCTTCAAAAGAAACGCTGCCTGTCCAGAATAGGCTAAAAGAAGGGAAGGAAATACAATTACTGTGAAAGCAATCTGTATTGATGAAACTGGAAAATGTGATAGGTCCGCAAAAAGTGCTTCCGTTCCTGTAGGTTCAAAATTCGTCAAGAGAATAAAATTCCCACAGTTTCTTATGTGATATCCATGAAATTAAAGGGGCAACATTAAAAGGAAAATCAAATAAGTGAAACTAGATCTACTGTCAGAACAAAACGTTTACCTGTTATGCTAAGCATGATACCTCCAAGGGATGTCCAGCTACCTCTCCTTCCCCTTTTAAAATAATGATATATACACACTGGAGAAAAAGCTTTCAAGACACTGCTATCATATCTCCAAATATTGAATATGCCAATACCTCCAATTAAGACAAACCAAACAAGCACAACTGGAGCAAATAACCAACCAACTCGATCGGTTCCATAATGTTGCATGCTAAATAAACCAACTATTATAATGACAGCAACAAGCACAACTACATCTGCATTACAACAATTACCAAATATTACACATATGTTAGTTAACTGAAAAAATGAAAGATTTGCAGGTATAAGGAAGTAAATAAAAGAAAATGCTTGAGTTCAGGAGCATGGAGATACCATTACTTATCACCGTACGACCCACATTTATCCCACCAACAGCAGATAGAACTGCAAATGATTCTACAGTTAGGTGTCTTTTAAAGGAGAGCATCAATAACAGAATTACTGTTGAATTCTTGAAATTTTGTCCTTTATGTATCTATATTGTGCAAATCATGTGGACAGAAAATGTAATGTTATTGCTGGAACAAACAGATACCCAACTACTCAAAAAATAACTGATTAGAATGCACTGATAGTTTGTTTTGGATCAAACATTTTTGAAATAGCAAACTAGGTGTGGGCTATGCCTTGTAAAATGAATGGCTTTTAGAGTTTCATAATTCTAGAGAGTTGTGGTTGGTAATTGAGCTACCCTCTTGTTGCTTTATAATTTCAACTTATTTTGCTTCATACCTGAATGACAGAATTCAAAGCCTTAATAGTGTAGCATAAGTTAACAACTTTCGGACTGAACTACATATTAACATATTAACACCAATCACTAACAGGAAAATGACACAGATTTACATATTTACTTTTGGCAACAAGAACAAGATCAATTCATGTCTCCAAACGGTTATAAAAAGATAACCATTTCTGATCCTTAATTAGGCCAACGCATTTTCTGATCCCTAATTAGGCGCAAGTCTGGTTCAATACCCAACAAGCTTTTAGACATTACAGTACTGATGAACCATGTTCTTATATTTAATTTACTGTATGCGTGTTACTAATCAAAGTTTCTTTTTGTTGTAGCAAACCAAAGTTTCTTTTTGTTGTATCAAACACTCACTTTGCATTACAAAAGATCTGTTCATTTGTAGAGATTACTCAATAACATAGAGGGCAGATTGAATGGCTCAAAGGTTCAAGATGAAGGATAGATACCTGATATAGCAGGGGTCAGGATCCCATCCCCAATCACCATACAAGAGCCAACAAGTACAAGAATAAGAATTGCATCTTTCTTGAATGCATTTCCCTCCAACCATCTTTTCGTACTTGCAGCAAATGATTGTTCAGGGAATACAGAACGGCTATACGTTGTTAACTCCTCATCTGTCCAATCTTGGTTGGGAATAATCTTTATGTTTGCATGCCGACAAAGCAGTGAATAGAGAGCAAAAGTTCCACCTTTGGAACATAAGTATAAGAAACTCTGTGACTTATCAGCAACAAATAGGGAAATGTGCCTCATATTGACAAGAGGTAAAGAATGTTATGACATATGACCGTAGAGCATGCCATTAAATGTCTATAATGAGTCGGAGGATATAAAAGTTTATCTTTAAAAATAAAGTTCATATAAGAGAGCAGGAAGTACCATTTCTTATCTATCATAACTAAAAAATATTAAAAATCATTACCTATATGAAGAAATTAGTTTGATTGTTTCATGTATTTTTCTAGGTGGCTCTGAATTCCAATATATACTTTCGGTCATATGGACATCCATAGCCTGTATTATTAATTTACTGTCTAGGAAAAAAGATATCTTTTCCCCTCACTTTCTTTGAAGGAAAAGTGGCATAGTACTTCATATCAAGTGAAATTATCTTCTCTTTCCACACCTACATGATGGAGTATTATTAAAGAGGAAAAAACCTTGATGCTTTCAAGGCGTCTGTTATAGACCCAAATTTATTTATGATTCCTCCAAAGAATCCAGAATCTAAGGCTTCCTGATTTGACAAGTCACGTTGATGCAGTTTGAGTTTCATTATTGTATATTTTATAAGACCAATGTTCAATGGTCTACAACATTATATTGGCTCTAATATAGAGTTGCCCCATTCATAAATGATCAACAGTTTAAGAAGACATTAGAATGCTTAAAAATCAAGTCTCACAGAATAATGAAAGAAAGAATAGACATCATCAACCCCAATGTTCTCTTTCTACTGACGATGAATCCACTATAGAAAAACTAAAAGGCCATAGTAGTGTGCACGACTATATCAGTATTATTTTGAACCACTAGGTACATCAAAATTTTACAAAATTTTCCCATTCCATTGAAGTTAGTAACTTTTATGTAAAGATTAATATACCTTGACCATTGTCATTTGCTTTACAGACAATAAAAACATACTTCAGGAGTGGAACAAGACTGAGGGAATATATGATCAATGATAAAGCTCCAATAACGTCCTCTGGGTCTTCAATCCTATCAGGAAATGTGTTGTAGAAAACATACAAGGGAGATGTGCCCAAATCTCCATAGACTACTCCAAGGCTTTGGAATGCAAGTTGAAGAATCAATGATGCTGAAAATTTCTGAAGGAAACCAAACAGAACATCAAAGAGAGAAATATTACAACAAGAAAAAATATTTGTGCCATGCTTTGTTTATGCAAGCAATATCTTGAGAACTTGCAATGGATTCAACCATATAACAAACAATATTGATTTTTGCTATCATTTTCTTTATCCTCAGAGTCATAATAAGTGAACATTTATTGCTCGGAATATGATTCGAAGCCTTAGAAATTGGAATTTTGGATTAGATTTTCGGTTTAGTTTGAAGTAGCTCATTCCAATAAAGTGTTTCACAGCAAAAGAGAAAGAGATCGAGTCTCCTAATAGGTAAATGCATGACACCTTTTCCTTGTACATGTTTCTGATCCTCTTAGCTTCCTCCTCCATGGGCTGATCAAGCTTCTGATGCCAAGTCCACAGACTACTTCTGTCAGCATTTTCATCAGTCTGCACTCTTGAATCCATATGTGTCTCAGATCAAATGATTCTTCCTTCTTCCACCAGTTAATCTCTGTGGATATGCTTTCTCAATTCTTAATCATCTTTCAAATATTTTGTTGACAATAAAGGCCACAATTTATTCATCAACCCTGTACAAAACCAATTCTACGTCCTTAACCTCAATAAGATAACAGGATAGAGAATTAATTATAATATTTAACTCTACTTTGTTAAAGAATTCGGATCAGAAGTAGAATTGTTAAGTATCTTTAGCATCTTTATCAACACTGTCTAGGCCCCAAGCAGGTTTAACAACTACATGATTACTCATTAAAGAAAGTTATAACATATAACCACATCTTAAATAATCCACGTAATAACTCTTATGTATTGTCCCATACTTTAACAAATTGTAAAATTCCAGATGATTCTTTATATAATTCTGCAGGTAGAACCAAAAAGGAGAATAGAAGCAGAAATTAACAACAAAAATTTAACTGAACAACTGAAGAGTCCCAGGATTTAAACACAAAAACTTCTAGGCAGGGTTCTGATACATTGTCAGAAACTAAGGTCACACAACGTAAGCTATTGGGAACTGAGTGAACTCTGAACATTGAGCATACATAAAACAGCTTGGAACCAGCCCTTTGTGGAAACAGAGGAAAGCTGACACTGAAGGTATTTTATTTGTAGAAGTTGATGCCAAGAAATTGATTGTGGATACCAAAACTAGTACCAATGCTTATATTCTGAAAGTTATCCTCATACTGGGAAAAAAAATGCTTTGATCATTTGGGAAGCTGGAACTCTTGCAGATGTTTCTTCAGATTCACACGAGCTGGTTGAATTTTCAAGTTTTAAGCGCTTTGTTTCCCTATCGCAAAGTAGAAATCCAATGATTCTGATAATCGTTAACAAAGGTTGGCTGATGGATCCACAAGAACCGAGAGGCTTCAGAGAGTAAATATATGGGACACCGAAGTCATTTTTATAGAATAAACCACAGGTTATAAAGGTATGAATATCACATCATTGGAGGCCGAAGAAATAACCAGAGTAACTGGGAGTCTATTACTTGGTGAGCTGAAGTTTATATAAGTCAGCAATGGCACTATAAAGTGAAAGAAGACAGATGAATCAACTCAAGAATCGTGATTAGATTTATAATCTTAATGCTATTACGAATCAATTCTCGAAATAAGAACAAGAATTCAGCGGAAATCCAAACTTACATTGAGCTCAAAGATGTAGGCCGCGAAAAAGTATTCAAAAGACCAAAACTACAAAATCAAATTTTGTTCTCCAATCCAGTAGAGATACACTTCCATACATTGATGCTATGCGCGCAATGAGCTGTTAAACCACCAGGTTGCAACAATATCAAAACGGACCAAAACCAAATCTTGGAACTTTAACCCCAAGCAAACAAGCTCATATACTGACATACTAAAGATGAAATGCAGAAAAAATTCCAGGAAAATCCAGAAACCCAGTTGCACATTTCAGAGCTAAAACAGAAGAAGAAGAAGAGGAGGAAAAATCATCCTATTACTTGCTGGATCATCAGTATTCCCAAGTGGGTTTACCGTGCATCACTCATCGAAAGCCAGACACTGAATTGTTCATAGAACATCACACATGTAATTTAAGTTGAAATGAAAAAGACTTCGTACCCAGTCCCTGTTTGTGACCTCAAAGTCCTCAGGGAGTTGCGTTCCATGTACTCCCTTCGTTTATGCCGTGGGCGCCGAGGGGCCAAATTCGGTGTACTCTACTGAATTGATTTTCTATGTTTAACGTAAAAATTAGTTTCATATTCTTACGTGACAAAGCCAGAACGTTGTCAATACCACGCGTCTAGTCAGCACTGAGCCACAACCACACATGGCCTTTTAACCTTTTATATGAACGGTGTCTAATTTTTTATTTTTTTTTTGGTCGATTACTCTTGAATTGGAAAGCATCTTCATTTACCTTAAATCTTTGTATGAACCCAATATGAAACTCTCTTGGCTTCATGGATAAAATAGTAATCTTTCTTTGTTTCCTTTCTATTTTTTATTAGCTCATACAGTCATTTATTCATTTCAAAATATCAAATTTAAGATCAAGAAGTCTTATCTACTCACTGTTAAACTAGGCACTTGTTGACAAAAAATAACAATAGCTTATTGCCTGTAAAACAACCAAAAAAGAAAAAATATTTAACAATTCAATGGAGAGATTTGTTTATGTCTTTCATTACACAGAATCTTAGGCATGAATGTACTTGATTCTACTAGTTCTTTGAATTGGGGTGTTTAGTGGAATATATACATAGCTGAGGTCCCAATGTACATGCTTATCATTTGTATAGCCAGGTTTCACACTTAAACAAGTCATCCATCCACTAACCATAGAGATGGAGGTATTCTCCATGTTTTTCAGTTTACTCTCAGTGAAAAAGGCTTATTCTCCATGTTTTTCAAGTACTTAGTTGAATCAAAGTGAGAAAAGAGCCAGTCATCTTAAACGCATTATGCATACAACGTTTTCATCTACCTAATCAAAATGATATCTGAACTTTCAAATGATTTATTTGTGATGACGAATAGCAAATGGAATCTACAATCTTGTTGCTGAATGGACTTACCTTTATTGATGGTGAGGTTTTGGAGTCTTGTCACGTGGCTGTGCACTCCAAACAGTAATTACACAGGTAATTGGATGCTTGCCATATGTGCGCTTGACTGATAAGAACATGGGCATATCAATCAAATCTTTTGGATCTCCAAACCAAATGAATTTTCTTTTTTTTTAATGGGTATGCATGCGATGATTCCTTATCTCTGGCATCCGGTTAGATAGTTGGATGAATTTGATTATTAATAATTCTATCATTCAAAAATCTGTAATCTGGGTTAGGATTAATACTTCCATTTAACAAATCTATAAGATTGTTTATTCCAAGTACAAAACATACATAATAAAATAGTAGGGCTCTATTAAAATTTCATACTTTCTAATCTCTGTTAAAGATATGATTCGAAATGCCAGGAATTTGAGCTTCCATCTTAGTTCCCAGAAGATTTCTTTGAGTTGAACCAGAACAACAAATTTTAAGATGAAGAACGTGCCCTTAATCCTCGTATACGTGTCTGTCAACGTCAATTTTCGAAAAGCAGTAAATATTTGGTGAAAACAGTCAGCGAAGCAATCAATTCGATTAAGACTAGTCAAGTTAGATAAGCCTTATGTGTAACGGATGTGACCACTTTGGCTAATGGTGACTCATATCCATGGCTTTTGAACACCCACCCAAGTCCTTATAAGATCACATGTGACCCGACCACATATAAGATAGTTATATTTCAAATTTGGTATGTAAAATTGGCTTTGATATCAATAATAATAAAATGATAATAAATGTGAACATTTTGTTAAAAGCCCTAATGACAAGCCACATCTACTGTTTTTAATATCATCACCCACCTAGACCCCTAGAAGCCAAGATGTTTTCCAACCCTCCGTAAGACCATTACACCCTATTATATGTTTCAAAGTCCTTCTCATCTAATTTCTTAGTAAATAAATCAACTTGGTTTTTGAATTAAAAAGGAGCAAGTTGATCATCAAGAAAAGCAATACCATCATATTTACATATGGGATATGTAGAAAGATAAGATACAGATTAAGTTCTATTGCCATCGCTATCGCACAACGACTCTCCTCCTGTCAACTTCTTACGAGAAGGTGAAACAGCGGCTGCGGGATGTGGATTTTCTTCGAGGTTTTGCATGTTGTTCTTGTTGATAAGACAAGGATATATATTATATTCCATTAAGTCTAGAGAAAACATTGAACAAAACTGCCATACTAAGGGGTTCCAAATTTACGAAGACAGATTTCATTCATGTTTCTTAGAATGGAATGTCATTCATAACATAAAAGAAATGTTATGCAATTATGTCTCTCCCTACAAAGACTGTTATATGAAGTGCAAGAGAAAATCCATGCCGCTTCGCTATCAAGCATGATTTTTCCGGCCACAGCTTGCGTTTAAGACCTCGCTCACCAATTCAAGGTGTTGTCTATTCTTTCTAAACATGAGAAACCAAAAACTTCAATCTAAAACTAGGTAGAAAAAATGAATATTTAAATATGAGTTAAGAATCATCATTCTCTAACGTAGGATCTTCATCCTCAACACTTCTCACTTGTTAGAACAATTAGACACATTAGGTGCCATGTCATCACCTACATTGGTGCCATATCAGCCCTAGGCCACGTCAGCCTTAGGTCTTGCCAATAAGCGACCCGACTCGAAATCGCTATCACGACTCGACCCTCGATCACATGTGATTGCGCTCGTGAGAATTTGTGATCACTACTATTTCCCCACTGGATTTTCTTTTTGGATTTGTGTTTGTAAAATTTTATAGAATCTGCTCTATTTATTTGTAATTGTTTCCTATTTTGATTCATGTAAACACTGCATTTAATCTGTGAATTAATCAAAAGAAATCACTGAGAATTTTAGCTATTAAGGTTTGTTCTTCTCTTCTCCTAATTAGAAAAATTTCTAGTTGATCCACCATGGTTAATCAATTTCTTTCATAGTATGGACAGAGCCAATAGCTAACACCCTCCTACCGGAAAACCCTTTCATAAATATGGCCAATTCACAAAACCCTAACCCTAACCCACCTCTTCCCACAATTTCAACGGCCTCATCGACGCCAACGATGCCTACGCTAACCTCCACTGAGTGTTTTGATGGCACAAATTTCATCATTTGGAAAACATGCCTCCTCCCATTCTTAATCTCTTAACAATTGCTGTTAATTCTCGATGGTCATGAACCTACATAGCCAAAACCCTAATTAGGCTCGACAACACGAAATCCCCCAATCTTGCCTACCACTCTTGGCTCTTCCATAATCAAGCAGCCCTTGGGTGGATTCTCGCCACCTCCACAAACACCGTGGTGACCCAACTAATGGACCTTCAATCGTTTGCCATTGCGTGGTTGTACCTCACATGCAGACATGGCTCAATTGTCCACTCGTTCCTCTAGCCTCTGCCTGCAGTACCAAACAATCAATCATAACTCCCATTATGTGATGGAATTCCTTTATGACGTGAAGGAAATCCTTAACCAGCTCGCCACCATCGACGACCATATCTCCGACAATGAGTACCTTACTCATCTCTTCCGCAACTAGTGAAGACTATGATGGCCTTGCCACCTCGATCTTAGTCCTCCAGCAGACCTAGCAGCGCAGCCGTTAGGCCATCCACGACTTGATTTTGGCTTAGGAAGGCCGTTTTACCGGTTGGAGCACCACCCCTATCTCACCTACAACATTGGTAGCTTACCCAAGTCAGTTCGCAAATCATGTGAACTTAGGTCAATTCGCAGGTCATGTGAACTTAGGTCAATTCGCAAGTCACATGAACTTAGGTCAGTTTGTAAGTCATGCAAACCCACGCCTAGGTTTAACTCTCTTAGCCCATGATGACTTAGGCCTAGGCCCATGTGTGTGCATGAGCCTATGCCAATCAACGCCTCCTACTTCCCAGCCCAACATAAATGGGCTTCTCCTAGCCTTCCAAACTCATCTTGGCTCTCTTGCAATAATTTTCTAGGCCACTGCTACAATGGGCCCTACTACCACTTTTGCTACAAGCCTAGCCACCATGTGTCCAACTACCGAGATCGTTTTAACCCCACTTTCAACCGACCCACCAACTAAACCCTTCAAGCCCATTTAACCAATCATAACTCCACTCTTTCCTACTACCCACCTTAAGCCCATTATACATAAATTCCCCCTCTTCTATCCCACTATGGCCCTAATCCCCTTCCCTCTACCCTAGATGTTGCCTCTTGGCATACCAACTTGGGTACTCCCCATCATGTCACTAACTCCTCCACTGCCCTCTCTAGTATCATCCTCTATGTTAGCTCTCAACAACTCACCAAGGGTGATAGTGTGTGATTTCCCATCGAGTGATGGGAAATCACACACTTACTCTTCAAATACCCTTATTTTGTTTAAATCATGTCTTAGTTGTACCTTCATTTACTAAAAATCTTTTATCCATTTTTAAATTCATGTCAGAAAATAATTGTTATTTCATTTTTTCCGCCACTCACTTTTGGGCAATTTCATGTCTTATAGGATAGATTATCCTCCACGAAACACTTAATCATGGCCTCTACTGTATTGAGTCATCTAATGTGTCTCCTTACGCCTTTTTGGCTTCCTACACAAGTCCCCTCCTTCTGTTGCATCACCGTTTGGGTTATCCATCACTTAGTCTTAGTTAAGCTTTAGAAGTCCACTTATATTCCCTACAATTTTCCCTCATATTCCCCCTGCAAGGTGTGTGCTCTCAATAAAAGTCACTACTATCCTTACCCCCCCACTCCCTTTAGGTCGAGTTAACCCTTTCAACTTGTTCACTTTGATGTATACCTTTCACACTTGTTCTCAATTTCTCTCAATCTTTTGCACATTTCATAAGTTTGTCAAGAACCAACTCCAATGTTGCATCAAGGCTATTCAATGTGATGGTGCTCCTGAGTTCCACTCTACGAAATTTCGCACCTACCTTTAATCATTCGGCATTCATCAACGCATGTCCTATCCATATTCTCTATTTCATAATGGTGTTGCTGAACGCAAACACCATCATATCATGGAAATGAGTCTTACCCTTATAACTCAGGCTACTGTCCTTGCTTGTTTTGGGATTTTGCATTTAAGACCGTTATTTTTCTCATCAACCGTCTTCCCACACCTGTCCTTCACAACCTCTCTCCATGGCAAGCCCTTTACCACCACCCTCCTAACATCACTCAACTCCATGTCTTTGGTTGTCTTGTCTTCCCCTATCTTCACCCTTACACCCCTCACAAGCTTGCCTCTCGATCTCGTGCATGTGTCTTTCTTGGTTAATCTCCCAAGTATCAAGGTTACCGCTACTATTGCCCCGACACTCACTGCATCTACATTACTGCCAATGTGTGTTTCATAAGGACAGTTTCCCTTTCCACTAGATATCACCTAAACCTAGCCCCACTCCATTTTCCTTAATGTTGGATGCCCCTCTGACCTTGGTTCCTATACCTTCCACCATCCCTTCCCCCTTTCCTTGACAAATTCCCCTCCTATTGTGGACCCCCCATTGGACTCCTTTCTCCCTCCCTCTTCCCCCTCAGTCTGTCCCACCTCCCCCACCTACTCACCTTGTGACTCGTCTCTTGGATGGCACCATATCTCACCACCATTTCACCCAGAACCACACCATTGCCCTTATTGCCTCCACCGCCCCTTACCTTAAACCCATATGTTACTCTTAAGCTATTCGGGAGACTTATTGGCACGATGCTATGGCTACTAAGTTCACTACCCTTCTCCACAATGGTACTTAGGCCTTGGTTCCTCCCCCACCTAGTGTTATGCCCATTGGGTGTAAATGGATTTACAAGGTTAAGCTCAAGCTCAAGCTCAAGTCTAATGGCTCATTGGAACACTACAAGGCTTACCTTGTGGCTAAGGGCTTTCATTATAAGGAAGGCATCAACTTCACTGAGAGATTCAGTCTTGCTACAAAGCTTGTCACTGTCTACATTGTCCTCGCCCTTGCTTATTCTCATGGCTAGTCGATTTACCAATTGGATGTCTCCAATGCCTTCTTACAGGTCATCTCTCATAAGTTGTGTATATGGAGCAACCCTAGGGCTTTGTGTATCCCAAGCACCCTCACCATGTATGTCACATGTATCTCTTTCTATATGGCCTAAAGCAGGCCTTTCATGCATGGTACCAATGGTTGAGCACCTTTTTAGTCTCTCTGGGTTTTGTCACATTTTTGGCCAACACGTCACTATTTACTCTCCACACTACTCAATACAGTTTTATCCTCCTTGTCTATATGGATGATATTATTTTGACTAACTTCTGGCAGGCTCCATTCTTTACTCTTCTTTAGGCCTTTCATTAGGAATTTGCCTTGAAGGACTTTGGTCCTATCCACTACTTCCTTGGTGTTAAAGTTCAACCTATATCTTACGGCCTCCTTCTCCATTAGGCTAAGTTCACATTGAGCATCCTTGCCTAAGCCAAGATGTGCAATGCTAAGGCCATCTCCACTCCATGTTCTACAGATGAACCTTTTTCCATTCAATCTAGGGAACCCTTACTTGACCCTATGTTATACTATAACATTATAGGTGCTCTACAGTATCTCATTCTCAAACATCTAGACATTGCCTACTCTGTCAATACAACTTATCAATTTCTTCATTGCTTGACCACTACACATTGCCAAGTGGTGAAGCACATTCTTCCTTACTTGACAGCGACCCTTCACCTTGGTCTATGTCTCACACGCAGCCTTTCCACATCCCTCCATGCCTTCTTTAATGTTGGTTAGACCAGTGATCGTGACGACTGGTGCTCTGTTGGGGGTTTCTACATCTTCCTCAGTTGGAATCTCATTTCTTAGAGCTCTTGTAAACAGCGCACCATTACTCATTCCAACATTGAGGCATAATACAAAGCCCTAGCAGACACCACTACAGAACTCATATGGATCGAGCACCTTCTCCGTGACCTTCATACTCTCCCACCTTAACCACCGACTCTTTAGTGCGACAGCATGTCTGCTCTCTACCTTATTGCCAACTTGGTCTTCCATGCTCGCACTAAATACATAGAGATTGACTTCCACTTTGTTCGTGAATGTTTTGCTCGTGGTCAATTATATCTTTAATTTATTTCCTTCATTGATTAGCCTGCTGACATCTTCATCAAAGGTCTCTCTTCTACCCAATTCAAGCTTCTTCTTTCCAATATGATAGTGTAATCTACCCTTTCAGCTTGCAGGGGATGTTAAAACGGTTAGACATATCAGGTGCCACGTCGTCACCTATGTCAATGTCATGTCAGCCCTAGGTCACATCAGCAAGTGACCCGACCTAGAACCATAATTGGGACTTGACCCTCGATCGCAAGAATTTGCGATCACTGTCGTTTCCTCACCAAATTTTCTTTTCAAATTTATGCTTGTAAATTTGTATATAATCTACTCAATTTATTTGTAATTGTTTCCTATTTTGATTCATGTAAACACTATATTTAATATGTGAATTAATCAAAAGAAATCATCGAGAATTTCAACAATTAGGGTTTATTCTTCTTTTCTCCTAATCAAAAAAATTTTTGGTTGATCTGCCATGGTCAATTGATTTCTTTCATCACTTATCTAACATATCTAAAAGCTCAAGTTGAATGGAAGTTAGAATAAATCAACATAAACTTGATATCATGTAAGAAATCTCAATATTAACTTAAAGGAACCTAACTTAAAAATGGGAAAGAACAATTATGCATTTATATGTTATTTATAAAATATGAGACCTTCATTTATACTTGTTTATATGTTTATACTTTTTTTTTTTTTTTACATAAAAACAAGACAAAACATAAGACATTTGTTGAGATAATGAATATCAAAATCATTGCTTAAAATAGCTAATTGCTCACAAACTTGTTGACTTTTTGCTTTGAATCTCAAGTAGCTAAGACTACAAGTCATAGACAATTTATTAACTATTTAATTGAATAAAAAAAGTAATAAAGTCATGATAATCCCTCTGTGATACTAAATTAAGTTTAAACAACTAATTTAAAAGTATAGTTAAGTAACCAACAATAAGACCACAATTAACAACAAGTGTTTAGCCTTCACCTCTTTATGAGAATGGTTTTCAATTCAACCACTTCTATCCTTCCAATTACACACCTTTTTTGAAATAATTAAGAATAGGAATAGACAATGAAAAACATCTTTAAATTTCAAATTAAGACTATGTTGTGGAAATTCAACAAATTACATCACAGGCATATAGATTGAACACATAATTATAGAAATGCACCCACTCAAACACAATAAATTTAAGAGATTTAAATCAACATAATGTCTTAGATAATTTCTTTAGTTACATAGATGCTTATGATTCTAATAGGATATTACAATCATTTATTTAACCTAATTATTTCACCAATTGTATCAAGCTTTAACATCATTCAATGCAACTTGAGCTCACCTCATGTACATGTCCTATTTAATTAAAACATTTATTAGCTTGGGTTCTGAATTATCCATAGAGAAGTGTAAGGTAATAATTATTTCAAATTATTCTAATAGGGTATTACAATCATTTATTTAACCTAATTATTTCACCAATCTTAACAAGCTTTAACATTGTTCAATGTATATTTGAGCCCGACTCATGTATATCTCCTATTTAATTTACACATTTATTAGCTTAGGTTCTGAACTGTTAATAGAGTAAGTTTAAGAACCAAGCTTACTGAAAAATACCACCAACTGAAACATTTCAATAAACTAAACATCTCGTCTCTAGCAAACCCTTCGCAGCTAAGTATCTCAGCTAAGTATCTCTTATAGGTTTGACGTCTTCCTGAGCACTTTTTTTGATTTTGTAAACTTATCTGCATCTCCTCGTCTTTTTAGCCTTTTTATAGTTACACCAGCCTGAAACATTTGTCTTCTGAGATAGACTCATTTCTTCAACCCCAAGAATCTTCCAACTTATATTCATTATAGAGGGCATGACAATGAGCGTCTTCTACATTTTAATAAGTTATCTCTTCTTCAATATCACACATAATTCACCCATATGACCTGATGTTCAATGCCATAGCAGCATCAAGAACTTATTATATTGCATAATCATTCTGCTACCTTGGTAACTGTGCTTCCAGGCAATTTCTTACAAGTGTCCAGCTTAAATGCCTTTTGAGACCCTCCGAAGTCCATCTTATCTGTGTTTTCTCCAATCATTCAATATGCTGCGCATTTCTAGGTGTTCTCATTTGCCTATTAATCATCTGGACTTCATGCCGACACCCATTACTTTACAGATAAAGCTACACCCTCACCCTTTCATGATTCATGTGGACATACGTGACGAGTAACCACATCTCAATGGCCCTCGACATTGGATCTTCTACTTTTTGGCTTCAATCTTAATCTTGATTTCACACTTCACTTTCTTGTTCTCTTTATTAGCTGGACCTTTTTCCCTTTTCCGTAGTGGCCTTTCAATGAGCCTTCCTCTGGTTAGAACAACCCTATATGATAAGACTTTGTTCGTGAAGGCATCTTCATTTACCTTTATGAAGGAAAACACAACTGAGATGAAACCAAACTATGCTCTACCAGTTGGAACAGTTTTTAGTAGCAGTGTTTTGACTACTTGTAATGAGGCCCTTAGATGATAACAAAAGGACAGAATTGAATGTCCACTTCAACATTTTACATATCATGATCCTCCCTAGTTATAACTTGAAGGATAGCTGGATAGAGGACTTGGAAAGGATGCAGAGCAAGGCCAAGCAAACTGGAGTTTTAGTGACTTCACTAGCCTTTTCAAGTCTGCTTCAGTTATGCTTCGCAGCTATATTTAAACTCGGCATAAGACTATATCAAATTTGCCTTAATAACCCAGTTAGAATACATCAAATCTGCCTTAACAACCTAATCTACATTACCGGAGACATTGGCATTGCCATGGTTTTGTATTCAAGTCTTTCCCGGAGCAGTTTCTATAATAAACTAAGCACCAATATAATACAGTTGACGCTCTTCGTCGTGTTCAACTGACACCACCACCATTTACTCGACTCTGTGCAATTTGCATTCTCCAAGCTACCTTTTTCTCTCATCGATTTGCTATTGGTTTGGATCAGGAGGCCCTAAGATCGTCTTTTTCCTTCTCCAGTTCCTTTGTTTATCTGTTTGAATATTGACTGATGGATAAACTTGTGTTTGGATGATGAGAAAGTCGAAGAAAAAAGGATACACAAATTTGTTTTCACGTTTGCCTCATGATTGATGAAAAATACGAGGAAAACACGGGCTTTTAAAGTCTCCTTTTTAGCAAAACTAAACAACTACTTCTCGATTCTTAACACTTAAATAAGATCTATCATCCACCACTACCATCTTCACCAACACGTCCCGATCTCGATCCCAATCAACTGAAATGGCTCCATCAGCTTTGTGGCGCGTCGAGGTTCCGCATTGCCAACCGGACCCTACCCAATAATTTTGCTCTAACCTTGATTCATCTGACCATGCAAACCCTATCACTGGATACATGCAAATCCCACATTTTCCAAGAAAAATAAGCAGAAACAAATACCTTGTCACAGAAAATATTGCTACAGATTCTCAACGAGCTGATTCATGGAACTATTAATTGAAAACTGGGCTACAGAGCTTTCCACTTACAGTGAATTGCAAAGTACACTCACATAAGGGTTAGAAAGATATGCACCCCAAACCATAACTCATCTTTTTCCAAGCATCAGTACAGTAAAAATTACAATAAAAAATAAAAAATAAAAATAAAAAGAAACCTCAAAATTAGGGGTGAAAAAGGTAGCCACTACAATCATGTTATATTCTTTTCCTCCTTTTCACATTTATCACTTACCCCTGTAAGCTTCACTGTTCTCAAATTCATCATGTTTAACGACAAATATTTGGTCAATCAAGGGCTTGAATACAGATTAAGGAATGAGCTGAGCGAGCCAGCATTAAAGCAAACCTTTAAAGAATAATGCCATACCTCCAAAATGTTTTGGCTCAGCAACAGTACATTCCTTAGACAACAAGGAAAACAGGATTAAAGTATACTCCATATAAAATGTTCTCAGTCGGGTTGTTGGAACTCAAGATCTAGTTTCCTTTTTAGATGCGTTCTGTCAGAACTGCAGAAGGAGAAAAAAGAAGGAATCAACAATAATGGCAACAATTAGAGTACAAAAGTTAACTCTGAAGTCCACGTTCCAACATTTTGTTTAGCGCTCAGAATATACAAAAATAAAAAAATAAAAAATAAATTGAAAAAACATATTCCCTACTTTCCAAAAAGATGAAGCCAATATATATTTTGTATCATTCCAAAAGGAACCTCGATAAATAGCAGTTGCTGAAGGATAACACCAATTAATATCACTTAATCATATAACAAACCATATCTTCAAGAATTTAGAATACAAGTAACAGATATCCAGATAGGATTAGAGATTGATTTTCTAATAAATCCAACCGACGAGACTGACACAGGGATATCAATTTGCAGAATCTTGCTTCAGTTGAACTTTTTTGTTCAAACCAATTAACCGAAGGTCGCCACTTCTATTCTACATTTCCATGTTCAGAAATTCAGATCCCAAATCATATGCAAGTGCATGTAGCATATTTTAGACTTAGAAGAGATAGTACACAGTAATGTGTAATTTAATCAAAATTCTGGTTTTACAGATTCAAACTGGCTAAACTATCCTGTTCAATTTAATTCGTATGACATGGATCTGAAGAATGGAACCTCTTACGGGCATACAATGAATTACAAACAGATAAGCATTACACTTCAACCGAGCTACATATCTATCGGAAGGAAGAACATTTTGCTCACAATTATGGGTGTTTTCAAGACTCCAAATAAGAAGGGAATTGGTTTCTGGTCCACTCATCAACAGATAAATAGTTGCACCTACTTTTAACAAATAAAAACCAAGCAAAAGTCATGTTCTTTTTCCACGTAGTCACACATTTAACAAATCATTTCCTATACACAGGATTGGACAAGCTGTCCTAGCCATAGCCTGCATCAAACTATCTGTCCAAATGACCGTTAATGTCCAGAGAAGAACAATTAGCAGAAAAACAAAAAAGAAAAAGAAAGAAAACCAGGCATTGCAATGTAAAAGGTCCTTTCATTCCCAGTCCACATGACTGTCAAAAGAACAGAATCCTGAAAAAGCCACTTGCGTATGTTAACACATAATTTTAAATCCCAGCAGCAGCAAACATGGTGGAATTATAGTGCAAGGGCTATCGTGAACTAATTGCTTATGAGAACAAGTTTGTAAATTTTTTATGTCCTTCCTTTGGTGTAACAGCCATTTGAAAATTTATAAATGGACACAACAAAATATTTTTCTGATAATTTATAATATCACTGCTGCTTTCATCTAAAAACCGGCAAATCTAGCTCAGAAGTAACAATGCGCTCCAATTTTGGCCTTATGCTCTCAAGATTTATAGTTATGAGCTAAAGGGGCTCATAAATGTTCAAACGTCCATTCCCCAGTGGAACTAGTGACAATGCAAATTTAAATTCAAAAACGTAAATCATTATGTTTCATAGCACAACAACAATGCCTTCTTACCTGTTGATTGTAGGTCTATTTGGAGGTTTAGCTCCAAAGATAGAAAAATCTACCGACAATGGGACTGGTTCATTCCTATTTCCACCAGATGACAGTCTCATTTCTTCAACGTGGTTGTCAATCTTATCAGTGTGGTATGCATTTCCTTCAAAACCCTCACGTTCTGGCATCACTCTTTTGGACTTTCTTGGAGGCGATAACACAGTGGGAGCTTCATGTGCATTAAAATCTGAAGCTTTTGACTCCCGCTTAGGTGCAGGTCTAGGGAGTTTATTTGGAACTGTAGGCAGAGGTGCAGATGAAAAGTACCTAAACAGGAAATATTGATGAGAGCAGAGCACCAACATAAACCATATATCTCTCAGTCAACTGATAAAAAAATAGCACACCGGTGCTCTAATGCCTGCAGCACTGATATTCTAGCTTTCGGATCATAAGCAAACATCTTTGATAACAGATCTAGAGCATCATCACTAGCCATTGGAAACAGCGATCGTAACGGTGGGGCAGGAACATATTGGTACTCCACATAATCAGGAAGGTATGGCATATCAGGCCACTGAGAAGATGTTGGGGTCCCAAATGCAGCAAATATCTTCCCTAACTGGTCAATGTCACTTGAACCCTAAGGATGTCAAAAATCAACCAGATCAGGGTATAAGAAGATCATGTCCGAAATGCAATCTTCAAAAATAAATGAAGGTCGACCATGAAACCTCAGTTCACCTGAAGAAAAGGTCGACGCAGGATAAGTTCAGCAAATATACAAGCGGCAGCCCAAACATCCACCCCAGCACCATATTGTTTGGTACCAAACAATAGCTCAGGTGCTCTATACCATCGAGCAAAGACCTATTCAGAAGATTATGAGTTTATAGTTCAGTTCTATTTCCAAGTTACAAGCAATCACAAAAATGGATACCCTTTTCATTTGAAATAGGTAAAAAAGATTTACAGAACATAAAAGCCATATCACAGATTGCGATTGCAGAATAGAAATTAAAGTTTGATATTATGAGCAACAGAAATTCTACACTAAAACAACTATCAGCACAGCATTACTAATTCCATAACAAAAAAAGAATAATATCATAATAAGGAAAAGAAAAGCAAAATAATACAAGCGATTTGACACAATACTTCATAAAGCTAATCATGTTGATTCACTATATCTTCGTAGATAAATTAACATAACAATTATCTTTAAATCCTTCCATGACCAAAAGAAAGGCAACTCAATCAAGTTACCTGTCTTCTTAGCCATGCTATAGACACAAGGTTTATGTTAGATAAAGAATTGTGGTCATTATAAAATAGGCAAAGTTCTCGATCTTCTGCATGAAGAAAACCCAACTTCACAAACTGAATTATTGAAGCACCAAAACCAAATAAGATCTATTTCAATATCTAATTCCGAACTGGAACTTGTGCACTTCAATGAATCGCCACAAAATTTCAAGTGAAGAAGTAAACCTGATGTGTGAACTTGCGATCTGGGCTCCCAAATATTCGTGCTAATCCAAAATCTGCAAGTTTGAGCTGTCCATTAGATCCTATTAACAAGTTGTTCGGTTTCATATCCCTGTTAAGCACAAGTAGCACATATCTGAGACAAAGACTATCAAGCAGTTAAAAACTCTGCAAATGAACTTGTCAAGAAACGAACAATACCTATGTAAGACCCATTTCTTGTGGCAAAAAGCAAGTCCTTTGAGTGTCATCTGAAGGTACGATTTTATGTCAGCCGGTGAAAGAAATATATTGCGGTCTCGAATAACAGCTTCAAGGTCTGTCTCCATGAACTCAAATACAAGATGCAAGTTACCCTTGTGAGGGAATGCATCAATCAACTCAATTATATTCGGATCTTTGAGCTCTTTGAGCAGTTTAATTTCCCGAAGTGCTGTAAAATTTACCCCTTCCTTTTGCTTGCCAAGCCGAATTTTCTTAATTGCAACCGTCTGTCCCGTCTGCAAACAATTGGTTAGATTTTTCAATCTGGTGGTTCTGATTACTCGATAAACATCTTCAGAGAAAAATTGAAAAGTTCTCTCTAAAATCCAATCAACCTGGATGCAAACCAAAACCCATTGAGAAAACCTAATTTGTATCTTCACACAGATAACTTCACCTAAAAATTATAAAGAAGTAGATGCAACCCAATATGCCAGAAATTGACGTTTTGACAAAAAAAATAATGTCTCGGGAACGTAATAATACTCAGCTTTCTCTTATTCAACTGCTTTCGTCAATCGAGGTTAGGTTTTCCATTTTTATTTTTCTCAAAACCTGGAGTCCATCAAACATAAAGTTCATTTTTCAAACCCTTCTGCGTGTAACTAATTTTTTGTTTTAATAACCAAGTAAAGAAGCATAAAACCTCACAAAAATATCCTGTTGCTTTGTTTTAAAATTCCCCCAGCAACTAAACAAAATCATCGGCGTTCAACTTTCAGAATCTGAAATTACCTTTTGTTACCCTAATTTTTCTAAGCAACCAAAACAGTTCATAAACAAAATCATTCGGCATATACATCTCCGGAACTCTTATTTTCCTAAGCAAACAACAAATTCGCAAAATAAACAAGAAAATCACCACAAAAGAACAATCACCTTAGTATCAATGGCCTTGTAGACGACCCCATAGGTACCTTCGCCGAGGACTTCGCGCTTGAGATATCTATCGGCTACTTTCTTGGACAGATCGAGCTCCGCCATTATTACTATTTATTCTTTTGCTTTAAATTTTTGTTTTATTTTGGGTATGTAATTAGTTAACTGTTAAAATAATATAATTCACTTCTTGAGCTGAGCTCGAGTTTGGAAAACTTCTCGGTAGATCTCCATTTTCCCGAGAAAATCCAAGATTAGGGTTCGGATGCGGGGTATGAAGCTACGGAAAAAGCCGTTGATAGCTTTGAAGCGCGGAGTAAAGGCAACGTCTTTTGTCAATTTTACATTTTTTATGGATACTTTGGTATGTGACCGGAAGCCCAAAAGACAACTTCTAGATGAACCCAAGGTTCGACAAGGCCCATATCCATTGAAAAACAAATAATTTGAAGTAAATATTTTTTCGATAAATGGATGGAAACAAAACAGTCACAAATTGTTGAAAAGAAATTTAAAAAAGGAACTTAAAGGGAGATACAGTCTCAAGTCCAATAACATTTCACAAAACAGGAAATTTTTTTATATACAAAAGAAAATTGAAAAGAATATGTGATTCATTGGCCATCTATTTTACTATTTTGGACATATATGTGACACTTTGTTACTTTCAAACTTTTTTGGGATATCAAGATTTCATGATCTTATGAAACTAAGACAAAGAAGGAAAAAGAAAAGTGGTGAGAATTATTAGAAGAAGGAAAAGAAAAAGTAACATGATTTTGGTGAAAAGGTATTATAAGTAGAAAAAAGTTTAATATCAATATGTATATCGTTTATTTATTTATTTTATCTCTATCTTCTTCTTTGCCTATGTTGTTTTAATTTTTTTAAATTCTATCAAAAGCCTCAAGTGGTATCCTTAAGAAAACAAAGCAAATAATGAGTAACAAAAAAAAAAAAATTGATGAATTGTCCCAATTATGTTCATGTTCCTTAGAGAAAATGGATTCAAAGTCTGCATCATCTTTCTAAGGTATAACTTGGTTCAAGGACTAAATAAGTTTGGTTCCCTTCTTCTATGGTATCAAAGCCAAATATCATGATAACTTAAATAATTCCTCTTGAATTTCTATTCCATTCCTTAGAATGACTATTACATTTCTCTCATTGAAGACTTCAAGTTTACTTAATGTCTAAACTAGTTTTAAGTACCATAATTCTATTAAGAGTGGAGTGAAAATTAGTAGGCCTATATATATTTCATGTGTATTAAGGATTATTCTAGGAGTTATTCTCCTTTGTATTGATTAGGATTTCTAATAGTATTCAATTAAGACTCTTAACAATATTCAACTAAGACTCCTTTTAGGTTTAGTATTAAAGGGAAGACCACAAAAAAAAACCCTAAAGGCAAAAAAAAAAAAGAAAGGGTTATGCCTCATGAGAGCCACAACCCACACCTCATGAGAGCGGCAACCAAAGAGATCTAATTTATGTAGTAGCCATTGGCCAAAAGAGGATCAAGTGTGTTGCTATGAGTGTTAATAATAGTTGTGTAAGAGTTGTGTGTAACTCTTATAAGCAATACCTTTGTATTTACATGAAGAAATCTAATAAGAGAAGGGACCAGTAGCTGCATTAGTGATGGAGGATGTAGGACATTGTGTTGGTCTAAACTTCCTACATCTTATGTCTCTTGTATGTTTATGGTTTGATCTATGTATCTATGCATTCATGTGATAGGTCATTTTCACAATAATTGATATCAAAGTTAGGTTTCATGACTCATGAGCATCACATGGAATACATAGAAATGGATTGGTATTGAACAAAAGATAGGTAACTCCTCTTAATATTTCTTATCAGAAGATTTGGTCTTTAAGTGGGAAAAAAAAAAATGATTTTTCACATGGGTTTTCTTTTTTGAGTTCCAAAACCTATCTTCGTCAAATAGCTAGTGGGAAAATGGTTATTCAATGTGAGTTATCAAGATAGAAGCTATCAATAAGGTTTGTTCTAAAAAACCTTTTGTTGAACACTTGGTATGCAATATGTGGTGAGATAAGCCAAAAATATTGATAGCTTGTGTGTGTGATTTTCTTCTTTGGACTTTATTTGTGTGATTTTTAACTTTTTGGTGGCCAAAAACTTTCAGATTTCATTAACAAACTAACCAAATAATTACGGGTTGCATTGAACCCATGTGGACAAAAAGTAGATTTGAAATTCTTCATTTATTCAACTATTTTGTGGAGAAAGAAGATACCTTATCAATTCTTAGGATGCTTAGTTTGTCAGAAACAACTGTGAAACAACAAAAATCAATGAAACAACTATCGAAATTGTGCAACTCAAATTGGGACTTGTATGTGACATGGGTTAAGTGCATTGGGTCAAATGGACTCAGTCATGAATCAGAGAAACAAGTTAGGTGTAGTAATTCAGGTGTGGATGGTGCTAGAACGATTAACACCAAGTCGAGTGCAATAGTGTGGAGAAAACTCAATTTCAAACCTGTTTTAGCTCATAAATGGATAATCATGCTATTTTTAGAGAAAATGAAGCCAAACTAGGAATCACGGCTGCTTGATCTACAATTTTGGAAATTCTAGTGAAAAATAATCACTAAAAGTCATTAGACAGTCATTAGAGGTGATGGAATTGGCACTAGTAATGTCAATGTAGGCAAAGCCCAAAATTAGGTCATACTACCTAGTTTGGGACCCAAATGGTGAAACAAATAGGTACACAGATCCTAGTATCAAATGGGTGAGTTGGATGCAAATATGGGCATAAGCAATCTAAGTTTGGATCAAGCACATTGTTACATGAGTAAAGCAAATCAAGTTAAGTAAGTTGAATTTGAGTATGGATCAGTCAATCAAGTCAAGTCCAAGAGAATGGATTGCATTGGATGACTTGGATTATGAGCCATGTTAAGGCTAGATGAAATGAACTTGGAATTTAGGCCAAGTTGAGCCCATAAAAGAAGGCCCAAGCTTACCAGAGATGAGGTTTGGAAACGGGTTATGAATTGGGCTGAGTATAGGCCCAAGTTTGTTGAGTTGAGTTAAACAACCAAATTGAGCTGTCGAATCAAGTTGAGTTGGACCTAAATTCATGATCCCATAAGGTTGTGAATGAACGGTTGACAAGTTTTTGGTGGATCTATGCCAATTGACAATGTGTAGGAGCAAGAAAGTAGTTCTAGGATGATTTATGATTGATTATGGTGGTAACCGTGGATCTATGATTGATTGTTGTTGTTAGCAATGGTGTATGGTTGAAAATTCTAAGTCAAGTTGCAGATGTCATGGATGGTGGTAGAAATTTGGTAACTAATGGTAGATTGGAGAAACCAAGGTATTAGAATGATGCATTGGCCAAGTAGGAAGCGAATGAAAAATTTAAAGTTAAAGGAGAATATGATGTACAGATAGAGAAAAGTACGTATGAATTTTTGTTATTTTTCAAGTGATAATAGTTTAAGGTATATAAATTCATAAACATACATGAATTTGTTAGATGCTTGAGCAATAACATTAGTGTTGACTTTAGGGTGACTCTTTTTAAGTATATTATTTACTTCTCAAATATGTTAACAACAAGATTAGTTGTTAAACCCTGCAAGGATTTTTTAAAGAAGTTGTACATGGAGCTTGTAATAGAATTTGCTATAAAAGGCCTAAGAACGACATAGTATATCCTTGGGAGGAGATACTAAAGATGAAGTGTAGTGGGATTCCTTCAACTAGATTGAGTTGAAAAAGGAGATCGAGAGAGAGTTTATCATTAAAGGCTGGATGCCTATCATGCATGTTCTTAGTTAACATTTTGTGCTAATGGAAGATGAACATGATTAAAGATCATTGAGGTTGTATCGTAATAGATAGCTTAAGGATAGACTTATTAAGGTCAAATATTGCATATGGAACAAACATGATTAATAAATATGAATGTCTATGGTAAGACTCATTTGCAGTGAGATATGGAATTCAACTTGGCAAATCTTCACAGTTGGCTAGATGACTCATTAGATGAGCTAGAGTTAGAGATAAAGGTACCACTCGTGGAAGCTAAGGGATAGCTATGATTATGGGAGCCACAGAGTTCATGAGATTCTGAAAATTCACAAAAAAAAAAAGCTTGTTTTCTTTAAACCATTCAAAGATGATACATCTTTAGCTGAGATCCTTTTTATTAGATTAGGGATAAGGGAAAAGCTTAAAAGGCTAAGGGAGATACATATTTCCTAGTGCAACTAATGTGTTATTTAATTGGGTATCCCTTCATTGGTGGGAGGAAGAGCTCATGAAGCTAGAGAATAAATGTCTTCAAATGAAGCTAATATGCTAATGAGGATGGTGGATTGATGTTGAGAATATGCCTAACTATTGGAAGGCTTAGAGATAACATATGTAGCAAATCAACCTATTGTACGAGGTTGTTGCACTAATTTTACTCTGAAGGGGGAAATTGTTAGGATTTGAGTGAAAATTAGTAAGCCTAAATATATTCCATGTGTATTATAGGAATATTCTAAGAGTTATTATCATATATATTGATTAGGATTTCTAATGGTATTCGGTTAAGACTCTTAACAATATCTAGTTAAGACTCTCTTTGGTTCTAATATAAAAAGGGAAGACCATAAAAAAACTATAAGGGCCAAAAAGATAGAGGGTTATGCCTTATGAGAGTGGCAGCCTGTGCTTTATGAAAGTGGCAACCAAAGAGTGTTATTTTGTGTAATAGCCATTGCCTAAAAGTGCTAAGACCAATTGTGTGAATCTTGTAATTAGCACCTTCGTATTCTTATAAAGAAATCTAATAAAAGAAGAAGAGGCTAATAGCTACATCGGTGATAGAAGACGTAGGATATTGTGTTGGTCTAAACCTTATAAATCTTGTATCTTTGTATGTTTATGGTTTGATCTATATGTCTATATGTTCGTTTGATAAGTGGTTTATGCAACAAGTTCATATTCATTCATCTCTAAAGGAAAGCAATAAGCAAAGGTTACCTTCACCAACCTTTGAAAGGCATTAGATAGCCTATGAGGTCATTGAGAGTTTAAGGCTAAGAGTGTTGTTTTTATTTTGGACAAAATCAATTATTTGTAACCTTGACAAGAAGTGAGAAGTAGATCCAAGTAGTACACAAGCCTAACAAAAGCCTTAAGTGCAATCTATAATGCTTAATGGTCTTTCATTCTATATAGAAGTTAAGTTTGATAAGTCCTTTAGAAATAAAGTGAAACTATGAGAATCTTCCTCAAAGATGAACAAATGCATAAACCTTACCACCATTTTTTATTATACATCTTTTAAAACACTTAATCTGACCAAATATTTTAGCAAGTCTTCTCCTAAAGAAATTCTTTACATCATCTATATGAATTGGAATATATTACATATGAAGACCTAATTCCTCACATACCCAATGACCCCATTGTCATAAACTCTTTATTACATATTCAGGATTGACTCTAAGGAAGCCCTTGTTAAACAACTTTTTGGCCATTCTAAGCAAAGTATGATTAAGGAACTTAACCAATCCTCCTCCTTCCACATTTTAATTTTTAAATTTTTTTTAATTTTAAACACATATCTATACATGTATTTAATGTCAAATTTGGGATAAAAAATCCTAATAACATATGTTTCTAATTAAGTTAAGTACTTGTTGACCTAATTGTCTAGTTTCAATTATGTTTTTTTAACATAGACAAGCAAATTTTTCATGTCTTTTTCTTTGCAATATTTTAGGTCTTTAGGCCTCCTACCAAGCTGTGGATTGTCTTGTTTTTGGCTAAGGATCTTGTGAAGATATCTACTAGTACAAAATAACGACCTTAAATATATACTCTTGTTTTTATATGCAATCGCAATCTCATATTTCTGAAATTGTATTCAAACTATATTTCTCTTTTATTATTTCCTCAGTCTTTGCAATGAAACTCCTAAAAGTGGGACCAAAAAATAAAAATAAAATACATGAAAATTGATAAATTATGTGTAGTTTCAGAATTTTACATATAATTGAAATAAAATATTATACTCTTGATTATTATATTGTTATTATGATTGCCTACTCAAAACCTTTTCCTAATAAATCAACCTTACAGAATTGTGGATGAAGAGGAAACTAGTTTGCATGCATGCAAATAAACACATGTGCTTGTGTATATTAGAACATTAGCCAAGTAATTAATTTGACATAATTTTTTTGTGAAAAGTCAAATATTGTATATCACTAAAGAAAATACAAATTGTGTAATCATAATATTTTCATTTGGATTAAAAATTACATTTGAAAATTTTTAAAACTTGTAAAAATTTATTACAATTTATAGGTTTACTCTTTTGATAAATGAATTCTTGTTTTTTATGTCCTTGATTTTAATAATAATAGTTAAACTATCTAGACTTTTATTATTGAATATTCTTTTATTCAATTCTCGCCAAATGTTAGTACCTTGTACATAATTTAATCATTGCAAAATTTTCAAGTAATAATTGTAGTTGTTGTGAGTTGAAATAAAATTATTATTCTATACAATTTTGATTAAGTGTTTTTATGTTATAGAATTCAAATGTGAAGAAGAATGTCCAAGTATTAATACTATTATGCACTTTTATATAATTAATGAGATATCAATCTATGAGTGTGATTACCTTTTTTTTGGATACAATGATTTGGATCTACTTTGTATCAAGGACAAAAGATGCAAAATAATTTTTGTTAAAAATGAGTGTTGTTTTATATTAAAAGCATGAGAAGTTATTGACTTTATAACTGATGAAATTTCTTTATTTAATACCTTAAATTTTTTAGATAGATTTTCATATTCTATCTATATGCAATTCTTGTATCAATGCATATGAGAAGAGTATTAAAGATGACATTATCTTATATTGGTAACTTGAAAATTTATAGATCTTTAATTATATAAGTGATAAACTTTCTTTATTTAATATGTTAAAGTTTTGAAATAAATCGTACACTTTAATAACTTTCACCCGGCTTTCCTTGCCTTCTAAAATGATCAAGTATTGAAGGTTCTTCCAGCTCAAGAAGGATCTGCTCTCGTGGGTGACATCGCGAGGACCCACGGCAAAAGGATCATGTTTTGTGTTTTCTTCTCAGCCTCTAATGGATTCTAGAGACTACCAAAACTAAACAGTGCTTAAGCAATCAAATCGATTTTCAGGTTGCATCAAGGACTGGGGAACGCAGTAGACGCATCTTATCGGTCAGTGTGTCGTCTGGTTGAAATTATGACAGAAAGAGACAATTTCCCGGGGAGGACCACCGTGTAGTGTCAGAGAGCAGAGATTCTCAGCGACAATAGCTTTCCGTGGACGAACTCCACCTCATGCGGAATTGAAACTATCTGAAAAACGAGAGTGACAGCCTTTTACCTCTTTTTTTCATCCTCGTGGGCTGCGTGCTTCGTCCACCAGAAACCAAGAAACCAGAACTAAGACCATCTCCGTGGGGGGGTGGGGGCGGGGGGCGGGCGCGGAGGAAGATTGAATAAGAAGAAATTCAAATTTTTCAAAAAGAAGCAAGTCAAGGGAAAAAATCATGGCACTAAGTGTTTGTTTGCAATAAAGAAGGCTACTTTACTGAAAAATACCCCACCATTTAGAAGGGAACTCAACTGATTCAACCCTTGAACTAGGTTATGCCCTAGGAAGGTGATGTAGACCTTGAATCCATTTTCTCTAAGGAAGATGCACAAAACCCAAACACTAACCTAAGGTAGTAGAGGAGTACCTAGAATTAGACATCGATTAGAAGGATTTCAATTTTGACAGTGGTGAATTTTATCATGACGTGGCACTTAATTGCCATATGTTGCTAAGTATCATACATAACATAGAACTAGACCAGCTTGCCCTCAAGATTACGAATTAACCATCTTAGTGAGTCCAAGTATGGATTATTACAAAAAGTGTGAGAAACCAATCGAAGTCATAACTTTCTTTGATACAAGATCAACAGCCAATTCCAAGAGGCCAAAAGTGTTGACACAAAATATTAGAAATCTTGTTCCAAAATTCTTTGAGCTACTAATAGTGACTTATTTGAAGTTAAACTTAAAAGTAAATAGTGACACTTAAATTAAATTATTATTTTAAGTTTTATGGCATCATTCCATGGAACTAATCTATCAAGAAAGAGTATCTTGGTAGATTTTAATATTTAGCGCTTAAAGAATGTTAGATGGAATACAAAAGGAATAAAGCTTGGTAACCATTTACTTCCGTGGAATGAAGTCTTAAATTTGTTCTACATATCTAAAGGCCTACAAAGTCTAAGGAAAAGGATTATGAATACAAATTGTATAGAAGGATGAATAAACTTCAAGTAGAAGCACTCGAATCCCTAGTGGAAAAATGAAGTGCTTTTCATTACTCTTCCATTTGAGAAAAATGAAGACACCAACCAACCTAGAGTAAGACACAAAGGTATGAATCCAAAGCATCTTGCTTTGTCGTAAATAGAACAAATACAACTCTTGCTTGATGGATTGTTTAAGCCTCTTAATTTTGAATGGACCTACTAAGCTTTCTATTTCAACAAACAAGCAAATCTTGCAATAAGGAAGATAAGACTTTTTGTAAATTATTTTCTTATAGATGACAAGTTTCCTTTACCAAACTGATCTACATTGTTTGCTCATCTATCTAAAGTCAAATATCTTTTTGAAGTTTAATATGAATGCAAGCTTTTAGCAACTTAGATTAAAGCCTAAGGAAAGGGCCAAAACAACATTTTATATCCCAACCTCTCACTGCTAGTGGACAATCATGTCATCTGGGCTTAAGGTGGCCTATTCATTATTCCAAAGGACAGTAAAGATTCTACATTCTATCACATAGCACACCTTGGTCTACATAGATAATATTTTGCTCTTCTTAAAAGATGAAAATATCACATCTAACTCTTAAAACAATTCCATGACCAAATTTAAGGATATGAGATCATGCTATTAGAAAGAAAGATAATGACAAGAATCATAGACATTGACTTTCTTAGAATATCAATTACCAAAAGGAGCTACAAGTTGTAACTACATGTGACTAAACAATTGTTAGAATTTCCATACAAAAATCTAACAACAAAGTAAATACAATAGTTTCTTGGAGTTGTCAATTATATGGTAAACTTTATCAAAATGGTAGAAAAAGACATTGCACTTTTAGCCTAACTTAAAAAATAATAATAATAAAAAAATAAAACACACCAAGTGCATAAGATATTGAAAGAGATGGCCCAACAACTACCTTCATTATAGATTCCAAACAATGGAAGGAAAATCCTCTAGGTGGATGCAAGTGATCTTCATTGAGGAGTACTATTTATTAAAGAAATAAATAGGATAAAAAAAAAATAATATGTGGATATGAGAGCAAAGTATTTTAAAGGGTCTAAGTGCCATTATCACTCTACCTTCTAGGAAATCCTAGTGTTCAAGAAAAGAATTAAGAAATTCCAACTTCGTCTTGTAAGCCATCAATTCCTAATAGAAATGGATTGTTTTGTATTTAAAAAAAAAATGCTCAAATCCCACAATTATTGAGGGGGCTAGCTAGTTCAACGAATATGAATTTGAGTTAAAATACATCAAAGGAAAACACAATATCTTGAGTGATTTTCTTCTCTTGACCTACAAAGGCCCCCTTTATCCTTTCCATCCTTAAATGGCCTCCTCCTCCACCATACTCCCATTAACTACAACACCAAATGCTTTCAATAATCCAAATAGTTTGTTTTCTAGTCTACTAGGTAATCTACCTCTAGTGTTAAAGATAAGTATTATTAATATTAGGTTGATGAATCAGACTTTTCCTTCAAAATAATATATCATACTTTTCTATCCAATGGATAGAATGACATCCAATTTACCCATTCCTATACACCTTTTATTTGTCTAGTCTCCTATAGCTTAACTTTTCCAAAGAAGTCTATTGTCTCCTACAACATCTTGCTCGTAAAGTTTAAAATGATCTTCAATAACTAAGGTTACTTCATTTTTTGAGAAGTTTTCCCAAAAGAAACTAGAGTCCTTATTTCATTAAATGGCTTCTCTTGTTAGATTTTGAGGTAGAATGGATTCATGAACTACCACACAATTTAAACTACTCTTATATTTTCATGCTATGTCATCTTATAGACCATTTAGATATCAATACCAATGAGACTACCATTAATATATATCTTTCCCTCCAAGATTCTAATTTGCAAATATAATTAAAACCCACTTAATTATATTCATTTTTCAAATTTCAAAAGATATATGGATGAAAAAATTTTCATGTGAATAATTTTAATCCATCCATGATCTCAAAAGAACTCTTCAACTCATTCTACATCTATGAAAATGGTAATGTTGATAAAAAGGAGAGATTATTTGTAGAATAATATTGTTTCAAGAAAGGCACAAACATCACATTTTATCAAAAATAAAGATTTCTAGATGGAAGATTTTGAAGATTTGAATGAACTGTATCTACTAAATACATAAACTTATAAATGCATTTAGAAGTGGTTGATGAGGAAAGACAATCAAGAACTGTGGTTATTATGAATTGTGTCAACCATTAAAAATGGATATGGATACCTAAAGTAGATGAAGGACATTAGGTATGATCATTAACAAAGAAGATAACAACTTGAATAACATGATGAAAGGATGATGTCAAATGTGTTGAATAAATTCGAACTCCTAGTTTTAATGGTGTTTTGTGTGCATTTGAATAAGGTTTCCTAAAGAATCACTACTCTATAGTCTTGTAAAAGTAAGTTGTATGGTCAGAAGTTAAAGTAGAAAGTAAATTGTGTGATCAAAAGTTAAAATAGAAAATAAGTTGTATAATGAAAGTTAACTTGTAAAACCTCTATATATATATAGATATTTTTGTTGTTCAATAAAATCAAGTCTTGAAAAACTAATATCATTTTTCTCTCATTGTCTATTGGAGCCTCCCTCTCTTCCATAATAAATTCTTTCTACATGCACCATCTAAACTCCTTCTTTTCGCTTAAATATCCACCATCTTAGATTTTCGTTACTAGTAGATAATTAAGAAAGAACTTCTCCTTATATCCATCACCCTTAGAGAATTAAGAAAGAACTTCTATAACCCTTTTTAGTAATGATATTATAGCGAAGTTATTGGATATCCTAGTTTAGTGCATCCTACATTAAAGTGGTTTGAAGTTCTACAGGAAAAAAAGAAAAAGAAAAAATAAAGCTGTTCTAGAAATCCTGAAATGCCCAACATAGGCCCAAGAAAGCATGGACTAGTTGTGGAACCCTGATTTTACCCAAAAGGGGCCCGATGTAGACATGAGAAAAAGGTGCTCCAAACCTCCCAAAATTACGTTTCTGCCTATCATCAGCACACACCGCCAACCTTCTTTCTGCGCTTCTCGATAAATATGGCATTCCGCCTCTCTTCCTGCCCCTTTCCTCTCTCTCTCTCTCTGTGGACGAGCTTTTTACAGGGATTTCCTTGCCTGCTCCCCTTTTTCTCTCCTCCTCTCTCTCAATCCTTGCCCATTCTATTGGTCCATTCTTGGATCTATAGCCTGATTGGTTGAACCCATGGATCTAGCGCCAGAGGAGCTCCAATTTCTGACGATTCCAGGCCTTCTGAGAGAAGCAACCTCCTTTCCCAAGCAGTCCCCGAGGACCTTCTACCTTATCACCCTGACCCTTATCTTCCCTCTCTCCTTTGCCATTCTAGCCCACTCCCTCTTCACCCACCCACTCATAGCACAGCTCCAGACCTTCCCACAAGCGGATCCGGCTCGGACCCGTCACGAATGGACCCTCCTCATCGTCATCCAGTTCTGCTATCTCATTTTCCTCTTCACCTTCTCCCTCCTCTCCACCGCAGCCACCGTCTTCACTGTCGCCTCCATCTACACCTGCAAGCCCGTCTCTTTCTCCTCCACCATGTCCGCCATTCCTAAGGTCTTCAAGCGCTTGTTCGTAACCTTTTTGTGGGTAGCTCTTTTGATGATGGTCTACAACTTCGTCGTCGTTGCTCTCTCGGTCTTGTTGATCGTAATCATCAATCCCCAGAACGCCTTTTCGCAGTTCCTGGTGGTGGGGTCCATCATCTTGGTCTTTCTTGGTGTCTATGTCTACATCACCGCGCTGTGGCACTTGGCCAGCGTGGTTTCGGTGTTGGAACCGGTGTACGGGCTGGCCGCCATGAGGAAGAGCTACGAGTTGCTCAAGGGGAAGACCCGTTTAGCAGGAGCGCTTGTATTCATGTATTTCGTGATTTGTTTGATCATTGAGGCCGTATTTGGGTTGGTGGTGGTTCGTGGAGGGGGCAAGTACGGGGTTTTCGCGAGGATTGCTGTCGGTGGGTTCTTGGTGGGGGTGTTGGTGATCGTTGATTTGGTGGGATTGCTGGTGCAGAGCGTGTTCTACTATGTTTGCAAAAGCCATCATCATCAGGGGATTGATAAAACCGCTTTGCACGATCATCTGGGTGGATATCTTGGGGAGTACGTGCCTTTGAAGAGCAGCATTCAGATGGAGAATTTGGAAATGTGAAATGGGAGGGCTAAGGTGACATGTAGCTTGTGAAGTAGATCGAATTATCTGTAACTTTTATCTTTCTGTTATCGCATGGAACGTGTTTAAAAAAAAAAAAAAAAAGAAAGAGGAAGAAAAAGAGAGAATTTTCGAGATGGCCTTGTGTACATTTAGATGGTACCTTTATTTAATTTCCTTTTTCAACAAATATTTGAGCAATCCTAGCTTTTACCTATTGTGGATTGCTCGGATTTTCTGAACTTATGTCCTGCTATGGATCTTGGAAATATGTTCTACTGGATCTTGTACATGAGTTTTGCATCGGTTGCTACAGGCTGACTTAGAACAGGCTGGGTCAACAGCCAGGAAAACTCAATTTACAAGCGTATGTTCTGTTCTCTATATTATCTAATATGCGTTTTCTCTGCTACGGAGAGATAAAGATTTGGTTATTCCATTGCTGTGAACGAATCTGCCTTTGCTCAAAACTAAGTGGATGGTTAGCTACGGTTTTCTCCCCCCTTTTTTTAATCCTTTTCGTCTGTTCCTCTGGGTCTAAGCTTGTTTTGTCTATTTTTGTTATGTTCTCTACTTGGATCTTCTGCGTGTTAAATCCCATTGTGAGCAGAAGCTGGTGTTTTGATAGAATTTGTTCTCATAAGATCATACGTTGGGAGCTGGTTCTTTCAAATTTTGTTTATCCCGTTCCTCTTGGAAGGGAAGAATGCACGGTTGTGGTGGAAAAGATGTTGGATTGGTGTTGTACTTGCGTTCAGAGTTCTTGCCGACTGTTGCTCGAAATGCCCTTTTTCATAGTAGTGATATATGCAATCTTTGGTCTTTCATGGGCAACACATCAAGGATGATCCTTTCCACTTTTGTTATTGATGCATGTCAATGGAGGTGAACAACCATTTCATACTATGGCTAGAGATAATTTCATGTCTAAGTTATTTGAATTCGTTGTGCTTGTGTAACACATTTGTGATTTTCATTTTGAAGCTCAATGAGACCATTCGGGTCAGACCATTTACTGAGAGAAAATGGACTAGCCTGATGTGAATCCAGAGCAAAACATGAATCGCAGTAATCCCTTCTTTAGGTTTCATTTATGTTTTTTATTACTTATACACATTTTCCATCAAATTTCACCAACCCTTAGTTTGATTGAGAATTTTCTTTTGAAAATTAGATTTGGGGAGACATTGACAAATCCCTATACACTTGCATTAGTATTAATCTTTGGATGAGTTTCCTAAGAGACTGAAGGTATCTTACTGTGCTACCACAGTGAATTAAAGTCTCTGCGATCCCTTGCGTCTGTTTGGCTTTGGTACACCTATATTTACTGCCACGAAACCTTCTGTAAAGAGGAAAGGCACTGCAAAAAGTGTTGGTGGGAAAGCTGTTATGAGTAAGCTTTAAGTAAGCATTTTGTCGTGGGAAGATCTTTTTGGACTGCCCCCATTATTTTGCTTCCCCGACTATTCAAGCACGTGTCTGTAGTTTTTGGGAATAGGCGACTGTAGGACTTTCACCTTTTACCTCAGTTTTCTGCTCTCTATCTGATTACTAAAAAGTTATCATTTGGTCGTACAGGGATCTTGATTTGCCATCAAAAGATTGGTCTAGGACTATTGATTGTCGATGCTCGTGGATTTCACACTGGTTGGAAACTCATTTAAGAGGTCTGAAAAAAGGTCCTAAGTCTAAATCTGTAGTCATTTTCAAATCTCGCTTGGAAATATCTGTATAAAGAAGCAGGAGACAGCAGAAGAATAAAAGAAAGCTATGTGTATTAGGTTTGGTGTTCATGAGTTCTGCCGGATGTTTTCTTTCCAACAGCAGAGTAAATACTTATATTCCCATCAGATTATTCAGTATCAATATCTATAATCATATTCATTCGAGGGTCCAGAGCTTATTTCTGCTGATGTTCGAGGCTAATTGTAATTAAAAGAAACGCAGTGCTATAAATTCAAGTATTAAAGCTTGCTTTTTGGAGCCACCCCAGTTGGTTCAGCTCTGGACCTCCTTTCCACTGCTCGCGAGAGCTGCTTCACTGCCTCCTTGGGCATGGTGCGGGGTCTGCCCAGCCATTGTCCTCCATCAACAACCAAAGTTGTTCCATTCACATATTTTCCTTCATCACACATGCATATAAGACTGTCAGTGCAGATGGCATCATGTGGAGAGAAAACGAAAGGAAGAAAAAATGTGTTTTCTTATGCTTTCACAAAATACGGGAATGTCAGTGGTGGGGATATCAGAAACGACAAACTCTATTGGTTTGCCAGGTAACATTAATGAACAAACCCAAAATACAATCTTATGAGGCATGTTCTGGTTGAAAATAGCAGAGAAAAGGACAAACAAAAAAGTTTAAATATCAAAAGACCACCTACTGCTCCTGCCACTTTTCACATTATAATACATTTTGAGTTTCTTTTATTTTCCTACCATATGCTCAAACTTTTTAGCAAGTGTGGCCTACTTTTAATTGTCCTTTAAATTGATAAGAAAAGCAGGTAAAATTAAACCACAATGTTAAGACTAAAAGAAAATGTTGTTAAAAAAAAAAAAAAAAAAGAAAAGAAAAGGAGAAAGCCCCATGGAAGTGTAGGCTCCAAGACCATCAATTTGGAACAACCTGTCTGGTTGGATTTTTTTTAATTTTTGTCTCCTTTTACAAACTTCCAACTACCAATTTCCCCCAAAAAGACACTAGCCTTATATTAGCAAGGGTGGTTACATCAAAAGATTGAAATTTTAGGTTCGAATTTCAAAAGGAGCTGAAGCACTAGATGATCTTTTGACTTTGTGCTCAAAAAGAAAAGAGAGGAACCGCAGAAACATGTGAAAACTAGCTACAACACTTTATAAAGAAGAGTTTGTGGAAGAATAAGGCATACAAGGATAACTTTTTTGCCATATGTAGCGCCCTTTTTATTGTCCATTAAATTGATAACAAAAGCATGTGAAATTACATCACAGTCTAAACAAAGAAAATTTTGTTAAAAAAAAAAAAAAGAGAGAGAGAGAGAGAGAGAGAGAGCAAAGGCTTAAGCGCCACACCAAAATTACATCATAATCTTAAGGCAGAGAAAACTTATGTAAGAAAGCAAAAACTTAAGACCCACGTCCAAATTCCCTTAACCCTCTCAAGACAAAGAAAACTTCAGAAAACTTTTGTAGGAAAGAAAAAGGAGAAAGCAAACACTTGAACCTCACAGCCATAGCCGTGGGTCTTAAGCTCCGTGACCATGCAGTTGCAACTACCTGACCATGGGGTTAGATATTCTTATTGGTTTGCCCCATTTTTATTTTAGCAAACTTCTAACTATCAATTTCCAAGGAAAAAAGACATCAGCCTTAAAATGCATAAGGCCATTAGCATAAAGTGGTAAAAGCACAAAGTCGAAAAATTTAGGTCTTAATTTGAAGAGTGGTTGAAGCAGAAGATCTTTTGGTTTTCTGTTTAAAAAAAAAAGAAAAGAAAGAAAGAAAAACCTTTAGAAACATATGGAAACTTGCTAATAAAACTTTGTAACTAATCCGTTGCTTTATACTAATTTTGAGAATATAACACTACATGAAGAAGAGTTTGTGGTATGAATGAACATACAAGGAGAAACAAAGATAGATTGATGAGAAGAGCTTATAAATAGAATCTCACCGCATATATGAATCTTCATCCAAAATTGTCCCTCACAAAAGAAAGAGGAATGAATCAGTTGCTTCTTATTTTCTTCTAAAGACACCTATTTCTACACCACTACCATTTGTATGAGGGTGTGTGGGCGTGCACACATGTAAGCCCTCTGAATTCCAACAGAAAATCATGGATGTGCACTGGTGATTATTTTTGTCAACTTTTGCAAGCAATCTATTCTGGAATGACTCCAAAATTCTATCTCCCCTCCACTCTCATTTTCCTTTTCTCCTTTCCCCTAATATTGCATTACAACTGAATAACCTCTCGAACACACCTTAACTCAATACTGTTCGACAAAGGAAAGAAAAGACACTAGGGGATCATGCAGGTTGAATCATATTATCACTAATCCTAATAGCTGAATCCCATGTTCATTGAACAACTATTGAGCAGAAATAGTTCCTCATTATGGAGACTTATATGCCCCTTAAAAATCTATTTTTTAATTGTACCAGCTTTTCACTCAGGAAGTTTTGCAAACACATTTGTGTTCCTTTTAATTAACTAGTTGCAGAAGTTCTGATAGATGACTAATATCAAGGCATTCAAAACATTAGCCAAGAATGACATACATTCTTGGGACTCCACAAAGACACGTATTATGAAATTACACCTTTAATGCAGGACAATACAATACACACAAAGATATAATATTAGTACATAAGATTACTTACCCGCATCAGATGCAAGATAGAGAGCAGCCATAGCAATATCCCATTTCTCCCCCATTTTATGCAAAGGCATGTCCTCGTTATAGCTGCCCGTTATTTCCTTAGGTGCAAGTTTACTAACACCAGCAGTGCCTTGAATTGGTCCTGGTGCAATCCCATTGACTCTAATGTCGTAATCTGTTCCCCACTCCAGTGCCAAACTTCTTGTAATGCTATCAACAGCTGCCTGGTAAAAAAGAAAAGGATGTAAAGATATTTACTAGGTATCATAATTGAAACCATTATGGAAGTTGCAAACCCCAATTTACAAACCTTGGCAGCAGATACATGAATTTGATACCAAGTAGCTGTATAATGCAAAGTTGCACTTATGTTTATGATTGTCCCACCATGAGAAATGTCTTTCCCTGGTCCCGCTTTCTTGAGGTACTTTAGTGCCTCATGGCACATTGTAAAAGTGCCAACAGAATCTATGTCCATTACTGCAGAGACCAATCAAACAGAAAAGCGTTGAACTACAACGTCTAAGAACCTCTATGAGCTGGAAACCATCCAAGAGTCCTACAATATGGATTTGTTTCCAAAACGTTTAGACAGCAGCTGGTAAAATAATAAATTCTGCGGAATTTAAATCAAAGCAGTTTATATGATGCTATAAATAAACTTTAGGGTTTTATCAAATTGCATTGTTATGGAGTTTGTTAATGACTTGGCCCCAATCTCTTCAAAAATTTGATTCTGCAGGATTATACTGCATCCTATAAAAGGAACCTTTCCATCTTTTGGAACCATATAAGAAGGACCTCATGAGCATGTTCCTTTCATTCTTGTGAAATTCCTAGTGGAATAGGAAAGAAAAGTAAGCCCTTTCATCATCCTTCTCTCGAAAGGACTAAACGGTTCGTGCTAGTTATTTTTCAGATTCCTTTGTAAAAGATACTGGGTTCTCAACATAATACACCAGTCAACTAACATCAACCTGAAACAACTTAGCATGACTTCTAAGAAAGAACAAGGGACACACAATATGAAGAGATCTAAAATCCAATCAAATATGAATAAAATGGAACGCTTTGATCCACATTTCTGGTCACACAACCTGTTTGGAAGCCTTTAGGGGATAGATCCTCTGCTGGTACAAGGAAATTGCCAGCTGCAGCATTCACAAGAATGTCAAGCCTGCCAAAACGCTTCACAGTTGATTCTAGAACTTTAACTGCATCTTCCCTTCTCCGAACATCTCCCTCAAGACCAATAGCCTACAAAAATATGTTATACAGGTTTCACTTGTGTAGTAATGGAATCAGATATCATCATTCAGAAAATGAAGCATCTTGGTACCACTGCAATGACTATCAAACAGCAATAGGATGTAAGAAATCCACTGGACACAGAACCAGAGATAATTCTGCTGCAAAAGACAGAAATCAAGCGGAGAGAAGCAACCATTTTACAGAGAGACATATCACATTCCACGCCCAACCGAAGGGAAATTTCTCTAATCACTTATGTGCAAGCCAAAAACCGAATATACAGAGGACCAATTATCCTACATTTGGGAGTCCAAGGAATAGAGAAATCAGGCAGTGATGCCATTATGAGCATCTGAAGCAAAATTTTAAATAATAGATTGAGAGCAAAGCCCATGTACAGCCTTTCAATTTGGAATTTCTCTATTGAAAATATATTGCAAGCATCTCTAGCACTTATAACACCTAGGCCCTCCTTTCATTTTCAAACTTGCCCAACGACCATGAACCCAAACATGCCTCCACATGCAATTAGTAGACATCATAAAGTGGAACCTAGGATTTCAACATAAGAGCATTGTCAAACCAGTTAAAACCATACAAGAACATCCAGTTTACAAATTAAGCTATCGAAGGGCCAACAATTTACGTTAAGATCACATTACCGAGACTAACATAGCATTGTGATCCTCTCCCATCTATGTTTGGACGTCACTTAGTTTCTTCATGGACAACTATTTTTTGGTACTCACTGTTTACCTACTTAAAGGCAATAGTCCCCCACAGTAACAGATGGGCGTTGCCTGGGGCAGTTGCTGTCAGTTCAAGTACCGCGCATATGAACAAACGTATGAAAGCTACTGCTTGTCCAGGAAATCAGGGATTTTTTTTTTCTTTTCCACCGGAAGCTTTCAGTAAAATGTCTATAGCGAGTCAAACAATGCTGACAAGCTCACAAGCGCTTGGCTTTTTTTGACAGAGGGCTGCACGCACTGTGGATGCCCCCTCACTAAACTATTCAACTAGGAAGCCCATTAGCGCTTTTAGAGATAATTTTTTAGCTGCAAAATCAAAGAATTGGTCAGGCTAGAATTTCATCACACTTCAGGGGCAGTAGTAAAACAACAAAGAACAATAAGGCTTGCGATTTCCTCCATTTTCTTATCCTTTCTCAAGACCCAAACAGGATCCAATTTTCACCCCACACGTAAAAGAGAGAGAAACGTACAGAAATGAAACAAACCCAGTAGACCAAAACACCCAAAACAGACAAGTGAAAGAGGATGGGAAGTGAAAGATGAGAATATTACAGGAATTCCCTGAGACTGAAGCGCCTCAACGGCAGCTTCAAGGACATGCCTGCGGCGGCCCATGATAGCAATAGAGGCTCCATGTTTCCCAAGCTGATATGAAATCTCATACCCAATCCCTGAACCTCCTCCACTCAACAGCGCCACCTTTCCCCTCAGTATATTTGCCTTGAACGGAGACTCCATTGCCGTGTCACTTTGTTTGTGTCTGTGGGTCTGCAGTTAGCTACTTGAGGAACATGTGCATATCCCGTTCAGACTGCCACTGCGTGTCTTGGACGAAGACAATGGAGAACGACAATGGACGGCGGGACATACAAATTGGAATATTCTGCCGGTTCTGATGTCGCGACTTTGTTGGCTGTCTTGCGATCTCTTCCTTGCGCCGTCCAAATATTTTATGTCCACACATCCAGTCAGAAAAAGGAGCTTCTAGGTAGCAATTAGTCTTCGAAATAATGGATGAGAAAGTAGTCTTCAACTTCTCTTGTCATCGTGTTTCCCCGTTTGACACTCAACTGAGTAACCACGGTCCACCTTGTTACTGGTATGATTTCGAACAATTGAATTTTGGGTAGAATATGAGTACAAAACTGTGGCTAATCCGAGAAGATAAAGAAAAGAAAGAACTACATTTCCAAAGCCACCTTGTTATTGTATGATTTCGAACGATTGTGGGGGAGAACCACATTTCTATGACCTCATTTAAAGAATATTATCCTGTAATTTATTTATTAAACATAAGACTCTTACAAAAATTTTATTTTTTCTTATTTATGCATATAATATATAGATATTCAATACAGAGCCCAAAAAAAAAAAGAACATGAACGTAATCATTTCATGGCAGAAGCTTGATTATATACGAAGATAATTTTTTAATGCCATCTATTTTAAATACGTATTTTCAAATTTTATGATGAGATTGGTTTTAAAAGAATTCTAACCTGCAAATTGTTCAACAGAATAATTCTTACAACTAATATTAGAAAATTATGCATGTTTCTTTGAAAATCTTAAGTAACATCATATGCAAAACCAAGTAACTTAATATTTCTTACCGAAAAATAATTTGCTTCAATTTCCGAAATGTCTTCTTCAAACTTTAAGCTTCAAATCTCAAGAAGTTGACATTTTTACTCCATAATATGCTATATGATTATGTCAAAAGAGGAGAGAATGACCACAAAGAACGGATAAAAACTTGTTTATTGATTGCGCATGTTAAAACAACACAAAAATAATGGGGGAAATTAATCCTAAAGTGATGAACAACATATACAAAAAAAAAAAAATGAAGATTACAACAATTAAAATGGGGAACAGGACAATGCATGCTGCCCAAGAACTGTCACGTAGTCTGTCATCTCTGTTACATCCGGAAGCCTTTACAGTGAAGTTGTTCAACAAGTTTCACTGGGAAGGGACCTTGGTCGCTATGAAAACGGATTGTTGGCTTGGCAGAGTGGCACGTTACGGAAGTCGATATGAATTGACTCTCCAATGTGGCAACCACGTGGCTGCCACATAAGCTCATATCCGAACATGTATCTCCCAAGTTGATGGTTAATATGAGCTAATAGTGCTAATTTGCTCCCAATGCCTTGATTAATGCATCCGCTAATTGATCTTCAGTCCTAAGATGATTAATCTTTATGGGTCCATATCAAATTTTTTCACTGATAAAATGAGAATCCACATTTATGTGTTTAGAATGCTAATGAATAGTGGGTTGGTTGCAAGCTTCATGATAGCTTTGCTATTGCAGTATAAAGTTATAGGCAAGCGATGTTGAGCATGACATCTCTAAGTAGTCCTGCCAACCAAGTGATTTGCAAAATGAGTATCTTTGCTTTATATTCAATTTCAGTGCAAGATCAATGTATAATTCCTTATTTCTTGTTCTTCCATGAAATTAATGTATCACTAAGCATAATACAAAACCCTGTAAGCAATTCTTTGCCATCTAGCATGTGGTGTAATCCGAATCACAATATGTTCACATTTGATAAGTATGTCACTTGTCAAATGATTGCTTCCCAATATAGCTTTTTAGGTGAATGCATAAACTAAGCTAGATTATAGACAATGTAAAAGATGTTAGGCCTTATTACATTGAGGTAATTTAACTTTCTTATAAGCTATTAGTACTTCAATAAACCATATTACAATGGATCAAACCTATTTTTGGTGGGTGGGAGAGGGGAGGGGGCGGGGGTGGTTATGTTTCTATTAATAGCCCTCAAATTCTTGTTTTCTATCTCTTTTTAGACAAGAAAATTGGGTGCTTCAAATAGTGGTTTACAGATTGTACATTACCTCGTATAGTAAAGTTCTTCAATCTCGTGCATAATTAACTAAATCCGAGGTACTAATTTCAAACATGAAATAGTGGCCCACTTTAACAATAGTGAAGCTTATGTGCACATGGAGACTAATAAGTACAATCAAATCAAATACAAGATTAAATAGAGACCTAAAGCGAAGATTGCACACACAATTTAAATGATTGGAAAATTACTTCCAACCCATATTCTTTGATAAACTTATCAAAGGATTCCATTAGGTTTTTCATTAGAAAAACATATCATATGACTCTACTGATGGTGATAAAGTTATAGGAATATAGTCAAGTTATGAAAATACTGTGAGTTTAATATTTGTCTCATGGTGATGACTAATAGAAGTATTAGTGGGTGATAATAGTTAAGGTAACTCGAGAAAGGACTAAAGGTTAGGTTGTGACTTAAAAACTTTGTGATAGGTTTAGTCATAGGCACCTGCAAAGAAAAATGTGGTCATGGCTCTATTATGAAAAAGAAAAAATGTTCTCATAGAACTATATGCCCTAAATCACAAAAAAATTATACCCCTCAAGATCGTAGTGTTTATATCCTTTCTAACCTTAGGATACCTTATGAATATACTGGGCATTTTTTGTGGGACAAACTTACTTTTGTATCCTATCATGGTTGCATAACATAGACATATAAAAACTCTAAGGAGAAAAAAAAAACACTTCTTGACTTACAAAATAATTTCTCAAAAGATGTATCTCCATGCAAAATTGTTGATGGTATCCTATTTATAGGATAGTTTGATATGAACACACATTCACCCTAAAGTTTGGCAAGCATTCTACTTTGAAACATCAATTCCTACAAAACATCTAAGGTGTTAAGGTGTTTTCATACATGCACTCTCATGCAAGATTCCATGTGATGAAAATAACTATTTTGTCTCATCATTGAAAAAACTCTAGTGTGTTATTTGTTCTAATATATTTAATCTCAAATTGGTTTCTTACTAAAGTAAGAAATTTCTCTAATTATTATAAAGTCACACTCTTGACTTTATGAAAAATATCTATGTTTCTTAGATAAAGGCATCTATTATGGTAAGGAAATATCATGATCAATTGTAGATGGTTATCTTGTAAGGTCCCTAAACATTAACATGAATCAAATCAAAAGCCCATTGCACTATGTCATTGCATGTGGGAAAAAAATTGTGAATTTGTTTTTCAAGTGAATAAATCATGCAATGTTCCTTGTAAGTGATATTTGAAAATTTAAATTCATTGATAAATTTGAACTTAGCATTAGACATGTGTATGAACCTATAACGCTAAAGTTTGAAATTACAATCATTACATATTAATAATGAGTTTACAAAACATAGGCCACACCTAAGAGATTGTATGGTAGTTTTGTATTAGAACATGCAACAAAATAATAAAACTAATTTTTCATTCTATCCAACCCTTTAACTTTACTCATTGAAAGATTCTAAAATACATAAAAATTGGCAATAAATATGACTTGACAATTGTTTTCAAGGTAGAATTTGGAAACAAATATAAAATTGCATTTAAAGTTTAGGGAATGCAATATCATGTACAATTTGAAATGTTTGAATATGTGTGTGTTTTTTGTGTTAGTAACCAAAATGCTATCATCATTTGAAAACTTAACTTTCTTAAATTTAGATGCATATGAAACAATTGAAACTAAACATTAAAATTTTGTAGTAAGATGATCATTTGCTATAGAATCAATAATCCAATATCTACTAAGTAATTTAAGTGTACTTGCCATGTGAGCATCACTTGATCAAAATCATTCTTTAGGAAATTTAGGATGAGAATTGTTCGCCACCAAATTATCCATGACTTCCTCTTTATCACTTTTGTACCTTAGTGGATAACCATTCAATTTATAATAATCTTTGTGCCTATGTCCATAAACCTTGTAATGCTCATGTTGTGGAGCCATCAATTTGTTACATTTTTCCTTTTTGTGGCCTCTTTCTTTCCATAAAAATTAAACTTATTATCTTTTGCCTTGGCTTAAATGACTTATTGTTTTATATTGTATTTTCAATGTAAATGGCACATTCTTTCCAATCAATTGGCCAACACCTCCAATAGTCCCAAAAACTCTAGTCTTTTAATAGTCCCATGCCTAGGGCTTCACTTGTTGCATTAAGATCAATTTTTGCCACAACAAAAATACTCTTAGTAGTCATCTTACCCACTACGCTTTGGCAATACTTTGCCTTACAGACCATGGAAAACATTTTTATGATGTCAAATAAAAGGAGGCATCATTGGAATCTACTTACGTAGCATCATGTAACACTTATCTAATTTATAGAGAAATTTGTAACATTTCATAATTTCTTGGTGGTCATTCCATGATTGCAAGATTGGAATTTTTAATGGGATGAGCTCTATTAAAATTGTGTATTCATCCTATGGTTGAGGAAACTAGCTAAATTAAGATGAAACCAACTATACTTCTAGGTGGATTAGGCACAATTTGTTGACTAAATCATAAACCATAGATGGTTCAATTTGATTGCATCGAGCATGGAGCTTGACCTACATGGTGGTGACGTCTTTAACATAAATAAGACCTCCATGAAGCTTCTTTGAGGTCAAATTAAGGATCTAGTTATGGCAAATAAAGTTACATCACTCCAAAGTGGTTGGAAAAAGGAACTAAGCAAAGGTTTTGGGTAGGAGCTATTGACAAACACAAGCTTGTTTTTAATTAATAGGCCAAGCTTAATTGTCTTGCTCCAAATGAAATAATTAGAGGTTCCAATGAGTTTAACAAAGATCAATGTTGTCTAATTTATACTCCAATGGGTAGGTAGAGTAGGTTCATGTAATTGGTTATTTGTAAGGGTAGATTTTTTGGCTCCTTTTCATGTGACATGGTGCATGGTAAAGTGTGAATCAACCATTAGAGGATGCACCCCAACCCTACTTCAATAAGGTAGAACATCAGGGATGTTGCTAGATTAGTTGTCAATATGTGTGGAGTAGAAGTCAACCATTGTGGTGAGTGCAAAATAGAGCCCTAAAAAAAAAAAAATGGTCAAGGATGATTGTAATATGGAAAATGACCTTAAATTTTTCCAAATATGGGTTTGGTGTAAGAAAGCAAGGGAAAGTGATTTGGATTGAAACTAACATAACTTCCTTATTGAAAATCTAAGAAACAAGGATTGTTTCTATGATTCTAAAGGATATGATCAACTCTAGAAAATGAGTTAAGAAAGTAGAAAGAGATGAAGAGGAAAGGAAAGCTTCTTTCTATTTATATAATATTATGTCTTAAGTACTACAATGGTGTAGAAGAATACAAGTATATGTGAAAGAAAAAAATATTGACAATACTACCCCTATCTATCACTTTATGATGCTATAGAAGATGCTATAATAGACATGGCTTATGATGGTGATTGAGTTAACATCCTCTCACAAGCTAATAGGTCAAGATGAATATTGGGCCATAAACAAACCTACAGTGAAAATGTCAATAGGTTTATTAGTAGAGGAGATGAACCATATAGAAAGTTAGTCATGAAGAAAGTGCTCATGAATAAAATGGTAATGAGTCTTAATATACTTAGTATGAGCATGAAATATTGGATTAGTAGCAAGATAAAGCATAGATAGATTATCGACTCATATAATGTGTGGCTAAGAAGATAGTGCTTAAAGATCATGAAGGAGTTATTCAATCTAATTGACTTCAGTTGTAGTATCTGTAAGACATGTCTACTCAACTTTGGTGTTAGAACAAGTAATCATATGTTGTTTGTAAGAATACCAAGAAACAAAATTAGTGCCAAGGAAGATGCAAAAGCCATTGACATAGTGACGGTTATTATGGTCACTAGGTTAGCTAGCATTAGAAAAGTCACGAAGAGCAATAGAAGAGTTATAGGCAAGATGAAAACCAAAATGAGGAGCATCTACCAAGTAATGTAGAATGCATTTAACTAATTGCCAATGAACTATAGTAAAAGCATGAAGGAATAGGTATAACAGTATTAATTAAGTAATGAAGAGCAAGTAAGTATAAGATACTAAAGGGCACCAACAATGCTTTTGTAGAAAAGAGGATTAAGAAGAGGATTGCTAGCCTATTGAGAGAGGGGTTTAGTTATTGTGTATGAAGTAGATATTGCATAAGCCTTAGCCATTTTCACATAGTGAAGAATCTTATAGGTTAACCTAGCTTGATGAAAAAGCAAGCCTTGCAAGGTATGTTAAGCTTCAACTCTAAGGAAGTATTAGAGAGGATCTAAATCCTTGCTAGCAAATTCTTGATGTAAAGCTAGAAGTGGAGCAAATAGAGGAGCATGAGGTAACTAAGTTAATAAAATATTATCAACATAAACAAACAAGATGATGTTGTAATAAGGTATATGTAACAAAAATAGAGATGTATTAGTAAGTAAGATGTAAAAACCTAACGAGGTGTGAAAGGTACTCAACTATTAGTAACAAGCAAGAAGGGCCTACTTAAGACCATATAAAGAGTGTTGTAAATGACATACATAGTGAGGGTGAGAAAGATCCATAAAACCAAGGGGTTTAAGCATGCAAACCTCTACAATAAGGAAAAAATGTAGAAAAACATTGATGTCTAACTAGCAAGGGTCCTACCTACGAGAATAACCTAATGTAATAACAATGTGAATAGTCATAGGTTTAGACATTAGACTAAAGGTCTCTGTATAGTCAACATTAGGCTATTGATAAAAACCTTTTGCCATAAGATGTGTTTTATAGCACTCACAACTAGAATAAAGTTTAATATTTTAAATCCACTTACAACCAATAGGTGAGCCTTAGAGGGAAAAGGAATAAGATCCCAAGTGTTATTTTAAAGCAAAGTAGCATACTTAATGGTCATTGTAAAGTGCCAATGGGAATCCCTAACAGTTTGAGTGAAACTTATGGGCTTGGCATAGGAATTAGTAGTGGCAATCAAGGCAAAGGTATGCTTGCATGTCAAAATGTGGTGAGTAATGGTGCCTTCATTAAGATGGATAACCATAAGTTGGGAAAGAGCAAGATGATTGAGAGTGGGAGAGGAAGGGAAAGGTGATGAGTTTGAACAAAGGAATGAAAACCTTTAAAGATAGAAAGAAATCTTTAAAACATGTGAAAAGGGAGTGATCATCAATGAAACAAATATATAGTTATAGGTGTTAGAACCCATACATCAAAATGAACCAAGTCAAGGAATTAGGAAGCCTTAGACCAAGTAAGGGGATGGAGAGGGCGATGACTTTTATTAAGAATGCATGTTGTACATAGAAGGGAGGTAGAGTTAGTAAAAGTAGTGTTTGTGGAAGACAAAAAATGAACAATAGTGTTAAAGGAGGCATGTCAAATAGTGATGCTACAAAGTGAAAGAACTTAAAGTTAAGGTAGAAAGTATTGAAGGTGACAAAGTTGTGTTGAACAACAATATGCTGGTGCAAGCCACAATTAAGTGTGCCATAAAGTAGCATTTAACTAGTACATAAAGAGCATGCAATGAAATAGGTATCATAAAAGAGAAAGATACAATGATTATTAAGGGAAAAATAAGAAACAAAGAGTGAATTCTTAGCAATACCAAGAACAACCAAAAAATTAGTCAATTAAATGTAAAGAGGAGAAAGAGATTGAATAACTTACATCAGCAACAAGAAGAGAGGGCCCATCACCTATAATAATTTATTGGGTGCCTGTGTATGGAGTAGTAGTAGTATTGTTTGTGACATGATAAGTGGCACTTAAATTGGAGTACTAGGAAGGTCAACTAGGGTAGAAGGTGGTGGGGGAAAAGGGAGAAAAGCTAAAGGAAGAACAAGGGAACTATAGTAGGCCTAAGGTTACTAGGCCTAGACAAGTAGGGTATAGTGGACCTACAGAGCATAATAGGGCTAAAGAGCTAGTAGGGGATTAGGTTAGGCCTATGAAGTATGAACTGAGTGTTATAGCACTTGTGTTAGGTGGTGTTGTAGTGACCATGGCAACGACAAATCTAACAAAAAGGCACACAAAAATGATGGCCATTATGCAAAAGTGGTTGGCCATTGAAGGATAAAGGTTTGGTAGTAGTGGTGGTGGGTGAAATGGTAGGGCAATGAATGTTGGCCCATTCACTCTTAATGGTGGTTAGTTAAAAAAGGTAATGAAGAAATCATTCTGAACTGTAAAAGATCCATATGGTGGTGCTCTAGCCAAATCATGGGTGAAGACATCAACCATGGCCTCATGTTAGAGAAGGAAGCCATAAAGATCCTCCTTGGACATTGGGGCAACCTTTGCCATGACAAAAATCATAATAGCAAGAATGCAGGCCCTAACTTATGAAAAACATGGATATGATACTCATTATCAATCAGGGGCTTGATGATGAGGGTAAGTTGATCTGCAATATGGGTTGCTTATTAGAGGTATTTCACCATTGTGTAATTGTCACACCTTATGTTTTGCAATTCAAGTTGAAGAAAAGCCACCCATGTAGTAGAATGTGCTACAAAAGGGGTGGCTAGATACTACTAGATGGTCATTGAGGGCCTAAAATGGTGTGTTGAGTGACAATCAAGGTAATGGAGGTGGTAAGGAGCTACCCATCATCATTCGGTCACAAATGCACCACTATGCATGAGTTGGGTTAGGAACTTAGGTTAGAGCTCTAGAGGCTTGTTGTAGGGTTGGGTTAGATGGGCTTGAGCTTGGAGCAAGCAAGTGGGTTGAGGGTTTGGGTTTAAATGCATTAACAATGGGGAGAAGTTGATTTGCATCTTGAAATGGCTCAATCACAATTTTCTAGACAATGTAACTTCTCCCATTTAGCCATTTAGGGAGGGTTTGCAAGGAGAGGCAAGTGAGGCTAATAGAAGTGGTTATTGGAGAAAAAGATGAGTTGAGTGCCTAGTTGTGAGCATTGGAATCAAGGCTAGTGTTGGAAGATGTCAACATGAGTACAAGTAAGGTTTTATAAGTTAGACCCAAATAGAGAGATGGGTGGGTCGATTTAAGAAGAAAATGGACAAAAAGAAAAAGCACAAGAATAGGTCAAAATCAAGATGACAAGCAAAAAAAGAAAAGAATAGAGGACCTAGCAAAGAGAATGAAAAATAGTAGAAAAGTAAGACAAAAATAGGAAAAAAGAGGACTTGACAAAGAGAATGAAAACAATAAAAATGTAGGATGCTAAAAAAAAAAAAAGGCTCGATACCAAGTTAAGAATGTAAAAGAAGACAAAAATGAAAGGAAAGCTTCTCTTTATTTGTATAAAATTTTATCTCAAGTATTACAATTATGTAGAAGAATAAAGTGTAGGTAAAAGAATAAAATGTTGACAATATTACCACTATCTATAAGTCTATGATGCTATAGTAAATGCTATAGTGACATGGTTATTGATGGTGATTAGGTTAGCATAATTGATAAACACTTGTTTATTAATTAAACATGTTAAACCATTATAGAAACAATGGTAGAAATTGATTCCAAATTGATGAACAATATATACAAACAATCCTATCTATCAACAAAGATTATAATGGTAAAAATGGAGAATAGGACAATGCATGTTGCTTGAAAACTATCACCCAGTCAATTGTCTTTATCATATCTAATAGCCTCTGTGGTGTAGTTGTTTAAAAGGGACATGTATTACCTATGTTGCAAAAATGGATTGTTGGCCTGCCTTGCATGGTAAGCTGGTGTATGGCTACCATATGACTCTAATAGGTTAGCCATATGGCTACCATATTAACTCATATCCAAACATATTATGTTATTTGATATGAGAATATTCTAGAATAAATGAGACAAAATTAGACAAACTTATCATAATGCTAACCCATGTTGATTTGCTCATATTTCTTATATATATGTGTTATTAAGATCTAAAAGTTGTCAAGATGGTTTCAATTATTTTGGTAATAATTGGTGAATTTACAATTAAAGTATTTCAAAATTGGGAGAAACCTACTAATGGAACATTGTGTTTTTACGGCAAAGTGAGTTAATAGATCCATCAAAATAGTGCTATCAAGTGTTATTGGATAAGCAAACTTCAAAATCAATAATTAACACTTGGTGATTTCATCTAAAATATGTGTTCTTAAAAGTAATATGAGAAAATTATCGTACTTGCTTTAAAAAATACTCAAGGAAATCCTAAACACAATTCACATCTTAATACAAAATATAGTATATGTCTTGAAAGCAAAGTGGGAAGTATTATGAAGAAATTTATGATTCAAAATTTTGTATAAGAGTTGTAAGGTTTAATTAGCAACCTAAGAAAAGGTGTGTGGGAGAGAGGATTAAATTAGGTTGCTACTTTTTTTTTTTTCTATTTTCATTTTCTTTGTAGTTTATTTTCACTTCTTGCTTATGCTGCCATAGTATCTACGCTATGATGCAAATTTACTATTGTGGCAAGGTTGTGCACTACAATAGAGAGACAAGTGTTAATAAAATATTTTAAGCCTAAAAATTTACATCAAAATATTCATCTATAATTTTTTGTATACTTCATCAGAATACTACCTTTACTTGCTTTTCCTTAATACAATTATTACTAAATTTTCTTTGCTATACTTTAGCTTTGGTAGTCCTATAATAAGGTTATTTCTAGATAAAAATTTTAATTAGTTCATTTTAGTATGTCCTAGTTTTCTATGCCATAACTTTGTCTCATTTTTATTTTTAGGATGTTAAGGAATAGAATGAGTGATATGAATTATAATTTATAGCTTTTTGTGTAATGATAACATATAATGATCTTGACAATTGGTATTAGAATAAGTTTTATGTTGAACCCTTTACCACCAATAGGCTACTTTTGGGTGAAAGGAAGGGAAGAAGAATTGTTTAACTTATAGAGGAGTTTTCAATGGCAAACAAGCTTGTGGGCACTACTATTATGTAGTACAAAAGAACAAGGTATCCACATCACTAATAGCAATTATTTTTAATACTATAGTAGTGCCTAAGGATTTTAAAAATCGATATTAAAGCATGTCTCAAGTTTGACCCTTATTACCAAAAAGTTAGTTGGTTGGAAGGAAGGGAGGATGATTGTTTGAGCTTGGCAATGTATTATTATTGTGCTAAGTGTCCAACAAACTTGTTGGCACTATTGTTGAGGATGTTAAGAAATATGACTTAACTCTAACTATCACTTCTAACTTTTGATACAGTGGTAGTGCCTCAAACTCCTAAAAATGTGCAAGAGCATAGCTTTAGGCTGGATTTATTTATCTTGAGAAAACTTGGTCATGTAATTGGTAATTCAAAATTTCTTGTAGTTTGATTCAAATTGTTATTAGAAAAGCTTCCTAAATGAGGATACTCTTTCATGTACAACTTTCTTGATTTCTATTTTGTAAATGTTTATAATTTCGTTCAAATCAAATATAATAGATACATGCTAAGAAAGAAAATTTAAAGAGCTTCAGTCAAATCCTTTCCTTTAATTATTTTAATTATCTATTACAGTTTAGAATTCCAATGGTTAATGCTTCTATAAAGGTCTTGTCATACAATAATAATTTACCAAATTTGCTCACTCCAAATAACTGAAAATTAAGTGTGACTTGCCTTTAACTTAAGAAACACAAAAATTACAAGCAACACTCTAATTTATTTGTTAATATTTGCAGCAATGCCTCTCATATTGTGATTAGATGTTTGAAACCACATACTGTTATTTTGTAGCTTACTAAGTATTTACTTTCATTCCTACTTGTACTTAATATTATAATTGTTGACACTTGCTTGAGTCTTAAATTACCATCTTTCACTACACTGCATTTGATTAAGTAGTTTGCAGAAAACTATTTTAATCAAATTAGCTTTAATCCAAACCACATTCTGGCTCCCCTTTTAAGTTGTCATAGGCCAAACAACGAGAACATTCATTCACCGCTTGCCATCTATTCAACCCATTTAACAGAACCATCACAATACTATTCAAACATACGAGAGAGGTGGTGGGAGTTGGATCGAGCCCATCTTATTCATGGCCCTAAAAGGGCCTACCTATGTATTGAAACTAACTAATGTGCTTATAGTCCTAGAACCAGGTGCTCTTACAACTTTCTAAGGCTAGCTTAGACACCTCATGAAAATTTAAGATAAGGAAATAAATACTTGGTATTGTATAAACACTTTTGCTGCCTGTAAAACTTAGTTTCCATCTCCCCATCCCTAACATCCATGATCAGAAATGAAAAGCAAGAGAAACTAACTCCATTCCCATCTGCACATGGAAACGTTGGTGACCATATTTGATCATAAACCCACGTTCCATCTTTGCCTAGATCGGATCCTCTAATTGACTTGGGGAATATTTAAGGAGAAGAAAAGGATCCTGCAGACATAATTCTGCAATTGCGAAAATCGAGAGTTTTGTCCAACTTTTTCTACTTTTATTCCATACAATGTTAGCTGAAGCTACGGCACATGCTCACATGAGTGCCATAGTCGACCCCACACGCATACTAGAGAGCCTCTGACTACAATATGCTTGTGGCATATTCGAATCGTATACAAGTTTGGCTTCTCTTTCTTTAATGGCAACTATTGAACCTACCGATATTGATTTGGACCCAAGAGCAATTTTCTAATCTTTTTGCAATCAGAATCCTATTAATGTTAGGTAGATTATTATCTTATCTATAGTTTAAAGTTTTTGGTTGTTTTATAACACTCTCTCTTATAGAATAATGATTTGTTTTCTAAGGATTGATTCTAGGAGATCACAAGGAGGAAGGAGGAATCAAAAAGTTACACAAAAAGGCACGCAATACCTTCCTAACGTGATCGCGAAATTAAAAAATGGAGTAATGAACCAATGAAACTGCATCTGCAGAGGCAGGGGTTTGGATCCTAGTTTAAGCATCTCTTTTCCATTGTCCTGACCAAAAATCTGAAGACACGAATTGGTAAAAGAGAAAACAGAAAACAAACAAGGAAACTGTAAACAAAGGAAAACTTGAAGAGGGAGGTCCTGATTTAACTCTGATCCACTTTCTTGGACAGTGTGACAAAGTTTCTGAGACACAATGAAGAGGAAGCCATACGAAAATGGGTACCTTTTTTCACAGCTTTTTCCCTATCCGAGTTTGACAGGCATGGTGTTGCCGTACATCCTTTACTAGGAGCTTTCTTACATGGAATTCACGTGCGTTTACTTTTGCAAGAATGACAGTACGAACTCGATAGTGGGGTGGCTAACAACGGGGTGCCTTACTCTTCAATTAAAGTGGAAATATTCTCCCTTCCATTACTTGTTCACACCCTTTTTTCTGGCCAAGGTCTCACCACAATCATGAATTTAGGTCACTGGGTAGCTGAATGATTATGCTTTTTCCTGTTATTGGCCGAAAACAAATTCGATATGTCTTCCTCTTGATCATCCGGGTGGTCGGTTTCTTTAGTTTTTTGAAATTTAGTTTCTAGATTAAGAATTCAAATAGATGAAAGAAAGCCAACATTTAGGTTATTTGATATTCAGTTGTTCAACGTGATATGATAACTAATACAAAATCCTCACATGTTCAACATAGACAAAAAGATCAAAGGTCCAACTTAGGAACTAGTTTAAAAGATAAAAGATTTTTTTTTTCTTTTAAGTTTTATCTTAAGAATTTTATTTTGAAATGTAAGACTTTCTTCTTATACATAAACATGATATAATATGATATTTATTAAGTAATGTGAAATTATTATATCGTATTATTAAGAGTTACTGAGAATTCTTTTTCAATGGGAAATAGACTATCTTCTATTGCTTTAAAATTTTGTAATAGATATAAGTTTATAACAATATTCATGATTGAATACTATATAATTAAGATAACCAGCCTTTGCTAAACATTTGAACCTACCTAATTCTAATAAGAATCAATTTGCCATGATTCATTGAGATTTTTTTTTAATGTAAAATACATTATCTTTTGTTGTTAAAATTTTGTGATAGAAATAAGTTTATTATAATATTCATGGTTGAATACTATATAGTTAAAATAATCAGCCTCCGCCTACCTAGATTTGATAACTATCAATTTGGCATGATTTATTGAGAACTTTTAAAAAAATATGAAATACACTATCTTATGTTGTCTTAAAATTTTGTGATAGATATAAGTTTATAAATTTATAAAAATATTCATGATTGAATAATTTATAATTAAAATAATCAGCCTCCGCCAAACGCTGAACCTACCTAATTTTGATAACTATCAATTTGGCATGATTCATGAGATTCATCAGCTATGGTTCCTTTCACATGTTTGCTCCTTGTTCTTTTAACTTCGGCTGCATCTAAACATAGTATTGTACCTATCAAGGAAATCATACCCACTGACGTTGTGCACAGGCGTATAGATAAATCAGAAAAATAAAGGTGATAAGTGCCGATTGTTGACGAGGTATGCATATACACCGACGTGTGGCACGTTTAAGAAACTAGCTTGACAAAAATACAGGTGCAGTTGGGAACCCAGAAAATTTTTTTTTGTTAAAAAAAAAAGGCCTGATATATAGGTTCAACAGAAAAGAACAAGATGAGATACTGATGTCAACGTTAGGTTGTCTGTAATCAGCTGTCTTTTTTTTTTTTTTTTTTATCCTTTTTGTCCCCACTTATGTCTGTTGCATTGTCATCCACAACTTCTATGGAATAGGTCTGGAATTCTTTAGAGTTTTTGTCTTAAATTATTTTAACATATGATTGTCACATTTTAATTTTTAATTTTTTTAGTTTTTAAACACACATCTATACATGTGTTTAGTGTCATATTTGGGATAAAAAAAATCCTAATAACATATGTTTCTGATTAAGTTAGGTACTTGTTGACCTAATTGTTTGATTTCATTTATGTTTTTTTAACATAGACAAGCAAATTTTTTATTTCTTTTTCTTTGCAATATTTTAGGTCTTCAGGCCTCCTACCAGGCTGCGGATTGTCTCATTTTTGGTTAAGGATCTTGTGAAGATAGCTACTAGTACAAAACGTCGACCTTAAATATATACTCTTGTTTTTATATGCAATCACAACGTCATATTTCTGAAATTGCATTCAAACTATATTTCCCTTTTATTATTTCCTCCGCTTGTGCAATGAATCTCCCAAAAGTGGGACAAAAAAAAAAACATTACATGAAAATTGATAAATTATGTCTAGTTTCAGAATTTTACATATAATTCAAACAAAATATTATACTCTTGATTATTATATTGTTATTATGATTGCCCAATCAAAACCTTTTCCCGATAAATTAGCCTTAAAGAATTGTGGATGAAGAGGAAACTAGTTTCCATGCGTGCATGCATGCAAATAAATACACGTGCTTGTGTATATTAGAACATTAGCCAAGTAATTAATTTGACATAATTTTTTTTTATAAAAGGTCAAGTATTATATATCATTAAAGAAAATACAAATTGTATAGTCATAACAATTTCATTTAGGCTCAAAAATTATATTTGAAAATTTTTAAAATTTGTAAAAATTTATTACAATTTATAGATTTTATTCTTCTGATCAATGAAATCTTATTTTTTTTTATTTTCTTCTTAATTTTTTTAATAATAATATTCAAACTATTTAGACTTTTATCACTAAATTTTCTTTTATTCATTTTCCTCCAAATGTCATTACCATTATCATAATTTAATCAATGCAAAATTTTTAATTAACAATTGTAGTTGTTGTGATTTGAAATAAAATTATTATTCTATACAATTTTAATTCACATGTGAAGAAGAATGTTCAAGTATTAATATCATTATTCTCTTTTATATAATTAGTGAGATATCAATCTATGAGTGTGATTAGCTTTTATGGATACAACAATTTTGGATCTATTTTGTATCAAAGAAGAAAGATGCAAAATAAGTTTTGTTAAAGTGAGCGTTATCTTATATTAAAAGTCCGAGAATAAGTCTTTGGCTTTATAAATAATAAAATTTTCGTACTTAATACTTGAAGATTTATAAATAAATTCTCATATTCTAATAATATTAGAACTAGAAATGAACTTCAAATCCCTTATACCCCAGCCTCAAAGTAAGACTTCCATCTATATGTAGTTCTTGTATTAATGCATGTGAAAAGAGTGTTAAAGATGTCATTATCTTATATTTGTAGACTAAAGATAAATCTTTAATCTTATAAGTGATAAAATCTTTTTACTTAATATCTTAAAATTTTAAGATAATTTATATATTTTAATAATTTTCATATTACGATGTGGGTTTCCTTCTCCGCCTTCTAAAATGATGAAGGTTCTTTCAGCTCAGGAGGGATCCACTCTCGTGGGTGACATCCCGAGGACCCACGGAAAAAGGATCATGTTTTGTGTTTTCTTCTCAGCCTCTAATGGATTCTAGAGACTACCAAAACTAAACAGTGCTTAAGCAATCAAATCGATTTTCAGGTTGCATCAAGGACTGGGGAACGCAGTAGACGCATCTTATCGGTCAGTGTGTCGTCTGGTTGAAATTATGACAGAAGAAGACAATTTCCGGGGAGGACCACGGCGTAGTGTCAGAGAGCAGAGACTCTCAGCGACAACAGCTTTCCGTGGAGGAACTCCACCTCATGCGGAATTGAAACTAGTTAAAAAACGAGGAGTGACAGCCTTTTACCTCTCTTTTCCATCCTCGTGGCCTGCGTGCTTCGTCCACCAGAAACCAGGAAACCAGAACTAAGACCATCTCCGGCGCCTCGGCTCCCCACTAGCCATCTCTTACACAGGAAAGCGTAGGAAAGGTTTAAGAAGGACCTCCTTAGAGATTGGAAAACACATTAGGAAAATTTGTTTTACAACAAGGAAAACTCTCAAAGTTGTATGACGAATAAAAGTTTTACGTTGCCATATGTGATTTTTTGTGGTAAAATTTAAATTAAAAAAACTTTCAGCTCTAATTTAACATGATTTAAATTCATTATTAGTTTTTCCCAGCCTCAGATAAAAACTGTCGGCCACCTTATCTCTATCCCTGATAAAGTTAAGATAAGATTGACCCGCATCTAAGAAACATGTCACATGAGTTCGAAAGTAACTACTGGGTTCAATACCTCCAAGTTTTTAGTCGCAAATTCACACCTACTTAAGAAGACAAATTAATCATTCAGGTTATCTTTGCCCCACCATGACTCTTCACTTTCATTCTACAGAAAGTCGTGACAAACCTCTTGCCTTGCGAATGATCCTGCCCACCAGAATCTTAGACTATTTTATGAATTGTGGAAGAGATAACCCTCCAAGCCACCACAAAACAAAGTCGTCCATTTAATATCAAAGTCTAAAGATTCGTTCCTTTAACCAACGTATGAGAAAGAAAATATTACTTTTTTCATAATGGGGAGAGGTCTGTATAATGAATATCTTCATGTGGGTGATGGGGGCCATCATATGTCATTATACTGTTGTTCAAACTCCCTAGACTGCCGGATCCTGATTGAGTGCCCAACAAGTTCATAATGAGCATTGCACTTTAAAGACAGTCTTCCATCTTTCTGACTTCTAAAAGGTGGGAGATGAATTATGTGATTGAAGAGTCCTGGCAAAGCCTAAAAGCAGCATTTTATCCATTTAGAAGCGGACTTCCTTTTAATTCTAAACAAATCATTTAATGGCTTCAACTTTTTTCTTTTCTTTTTGTTTAATAATAAATCATTAAATTTAATTTGGTACTGAATGTAAATACGAAAGTGTGTCAGCATTGGTTACATTGGTGTGATTAATAGGAGACGCGTTAGAACAATTTGATTCAATCAAATAAAATAATGTTAGCATGTCAACTATTTTAAGGTGCTTATTGTATCGTATTCTCTCATTGCACCAATAAGCTCGTTTTTATTGAATTGAATGAATGCTCTGTTACCAAAATAATTTTGATTGAAATAGATACTTTTTTTAAAAAAATAAAAGAAAGCCTCTAAATGTAGATAATGTTACTTTTTCTTTAAAATAACTATTGGTTTTTAATATGTATTCTCAAAAAAAAAAACTATTAGTTGTTGATATGTATTCTTAATTTTTCTATTGCTAGTAACAGGGAATATCGTATGGGAAGTTTACTCGAAGGAAAAAATAAAACAAAGACGCTTAACTCTATTATCGAGAGAAATATTATGAACTACAGCATATATTCAAGAAATGTATTTATCTAGAAAGTTTATTTTCTAACATCTAATTATGTTTGAATTTGTAAGTTCTAAAACATCTAAGAGTTGTAGTTTGTTAAAAAAAAAAAAATTGTTCATATATTTTTATATAAACTATATTGATTGATTCTGATGTTTGTTCAATGAATAAATTTTGAAATCCAATATTTACTAGACTTTGTAGTAATTTCTCCCAAGATAAAAATTTACAAAATGTTTCAAGAACTTAATTAAATATATTGTTCTAAAATAACAAATACTTGCAATTCAAAAAATTTACTCAATATTTAAAATTGAAATTAAAAGAGGTAAGACCAACTGAACCAGCATTTCTTTTTTCTTAAAAAATGATCTTACCATTTGGCTTATACATTGACCTAGCATAATTAAGATATGGAAGTAAACACTATAACTCATTGTCAACTAAACAAATGATTTTTCAAAGTTAGTTTACTTATATATGATAGTTAGAAGCTTTAAAGACTTAATTTAAAAGCTAGTTTATAACTTGAAGGGTCTTTTTTAGTTTAAACTTTATCTTATAGTATTTTTCAATATAAGATTTTCCTCCTACACACAATCCTTCACATGTTGGGCTTCATTGGATTTTAGGTAATATGGGACAATGTAAATTAAATCTAATTTCTTATATCATGTTAGAAGGTTTAAAGACTCATCTCAAAAGCTAACTTATAACTTAGATGGTCATTTTCTAATTCAAACTTTACCTTAAATTCTTATCTTCCGACAATTCTTATCTTACAAACAATAATTTTAGAAATGATAATGCAATAGAAAAAAAAAGATAATAATTATAATAATAATAAGCACCACTAGTTTAGATATAAAATATTCGAAGACATAAAATGAGTACTATAAAAAATGTAAAGTATCGGCAACACAAATAAAAGAATAAGAAAATTTTGGTAATAATTCTGATTTTAATAAAAGTAACAACACTAGCGACAACAAAGCACGAGACAGAAAGCTCCTGTAACATTGCGAAAAGCATAGCAGACGCATAAGTGCTGATGTGGTGCTACCACGCATGTGGCTGCTGATGTTAGTGGTGCTGAGCTGGAGATGCTAACATCACAAGTTGGCATGATTTATTTTTGAATACCCCCGGCAAGTGGGTGGGTTCTTGCGGACCAGGAGCTTGTCCTTAACCATGTTGAATCTAGTGGAGGATAATCCTTTTGTGAATAGGTCAGTTCATTGATTTATAAAAGAAACAAAATGTAGTGCAATGTGAGACCATTGGCAATTTGTTTTCCTTAATACCAAGCAAGTAATGAAAAGGCCAAGGTCTTTTATTAGAAATTTATTTTGAAAAAGTTTGTAGAATATTTGTGAGGGGAGTATTTGGAGACCTATTAGGATTATATCGTCAACATAGACTAAAAGAAAGAAGCTATAATTAGACTTATGTATGTAAAATAAATAATAATGAAACTTCAAATGACCCTTTACAATTTAGTGTGATGCCTCAAGCAATAAGCTAAGAATGACTCTCTCCCAAGAGAAAAACCTGGTCGCTTTCTTTAGTCAAGCATTGCATGAGAAGAATTTGCTCCTATCAACATATGAAAAGTAGATGCTTGGATTAATTCTATCAGTCTAACTGTTTATTGGTGCTAAAATTCACGATCAAGATGAACCAGCACACTCTAAAATTTCTTTTGGAGCAACGAATCATTACCCCAATGCAACAATGATGGTTATTAAATTTAATAGGTTATGATTTTGTTTTACATTATCATTCAAGAAAGAAGAATACGATGGTCGATGCCTTTTAATGGGAAGAAAGTGCAACATAAAGTCAAGAGGAGGACGGAAAAAATACACTATTTGAAAGAGGAGGAGGGATGTACGAGAACAAGTTCAAACGTGTGAAGTATGTCAACCACAAATGAAAGAACACATCTCCATCCGGCTTGCTTGAACCCTTGGGAATTCCCACCCACATATGGACAAAAATTTCTATTGATTGTATTGATGGACTGCCACCATCATGAGATGGGAAAACTTCCACACTAGTTGTGGTTCACCGCCAATCAAAATTCCCCCAATTTGTTCCACTTTCTCGTCCCTACACAGTGACAATGGTGGCACAAGTCTTCTTCGGTTGTCTGCTTACATTGATCTTCTCAGATAGATTTAGGCAAAAGATCAATATAATAAACCAAATCAAAATCCTATCTAATTACGTGATGAAATCAATTCTCATTGAACAATGTTGTGAATAAAAGTTCCATTCAAGTTAGGGTTTTTATAGTTCTTGATTTTCCGACGAATCTCTGACCACCTATTTATCAACTAGAACCTGTTATTCCGTGTAGCAAGGCAACGACATGGGTTAAAGAAAGGTGTAATTGGTGTGTCCAGCCATGTAAACAGAGCAACCGTATAAGCTATATTAAGGCCACACGCATACTAGTCAGCCTCTGAATACGATATGCTTATAGCATATTCGAACAAGCTTTGAGGTCAGCTCCCATCTGTTGACGGGGTTGTTCATGAGAGGAATCGGTATTGAGTTTTGCTTGTCATTATTTAATGGCAACTATTGAACCTTTCTGATGTCGATCTGGACTGCAGACAATTTTCTAATCCTTCTACAGTTGTAGAATATCAATAGGTCAAGGTTTCTGGTTGTGTGTTCAGACTTGCACGCCATGCCTTGCTAACTAAGAAAATGGAATAATAAACTTACGAAACTGCACTTCCAGAAACAGGTGTCATTTGCCTTCTAGGTTATGATCTAATCTCTCTTTCCATCTTTTTGACCAAGAAATCTTGAGACACCGACTGGTAAAAGAGAGGTTAGAGAACAAACAGGGAAACTATATAAAAGTAAAACATGAAGGGATTTCTGATTCAACTCTAACCCACTCTGTTGAACAAAGGGGGACAAACTTTCTGAGATAAGAATCGGTTAATAGCTAAGTTCTAATCTTAAATTCTCATTACCTATTAGAAAAAGAGAGATACATGTCGAAAATGTGTGTTTTTCGATGGCAGCTTTTTCCGTACTTTCTTTGTTAGGAGCTTTCTTACATGGAATTCATATGCGTTTACTATTGGAAGAATACTATGAAAAATATAAAAATTTTTAAATTGATTTATAAAAAATAAATTTTTTTCCTTAATTTCTTGAGATTTTAAGTTAAATATCCCGACTTTCATGTTAGTTAGAGAATGTATTATGGTATAAATATATTGTCTCATATTGTTAAGAAATTTATTAAAAATTTAAGTTTAATCTTTCATCTTTTTACTTCTAAACAAAGATTCTCATAGAAGTATTGTCCCATGCTTAAGGCAAGAATGCATATTAAGTGCCACATATGAAATTAACATATTAAAAAAGCATTTATAAAAAAAAAAAAAAAATTTTACTTTAAGTTTTAAATTAGATATAGAGTACTTCTTTATAAAATCTAATAGGTAGCTAAAGCAAGGCGCCTTGATTTTCAATTAAAGTAGAAATATTCCACCTTCCCTTAATTGTTCACACCCTTTTATATTGGGTAGAATGAAGGATTATGCTTTTACCTGCTAGACGCCAAAACCAAATTATAAAGCTCTTCCTATGATCTTAGTGGTCGATTTTTCTTTTTTTTTTTGGAATTTAGTTCCTTTGATTGAAAATCTATGGAGATGAAATAGAGCTAAATCTGCATGTCGAGCATGTTATAAATCTAGGTTAGTAATGACATTCAATTGTCCAACATAATTTGATAACTAGTATGAAAATCACGCTGGGTCGACATCAAATAACACAATATGATAGCTATTACGCAACATAAAATTATTGTTTTATAATGTTAAGAGGTTTCTTGAAAGATTTTCAAGTGTAAAAATACATCACTTCTCATTGTTTTATAATTATGAAATGAATATGAATTTACATCAGTATTCATGATTGAACATTATAAATTATAACAATCAACCCCACCAAACAATTGAACCTGCCAGCTAACTTTTATAATTATCAATTCGACATGACTCATAAGGTTGATGCGCTTTGGTTCTTTCTACGTTTCTTTCTTGTTCTTTTCCCTTCGGCTGCTTCTAGACCTGCTCTTGCACCTGCCCAGGAAACCATGTCCAAGTGACGTCGCGTACAGCATGTAGATAATATAGAAAACTAGACACGATAATTAGTAATTGTCGACGATCTATGCCTGTGTACCCACGTGTGGCATGTAAGCGACCAGCTTGACAAAAATACAAGTGTAATTGGGACCCCAAAAAGTAAAAATAAAAGGCCTGAAATATATTTCATATTTATTTTTTTAGACAAGGAAAATTTTCAATTTTGTTTCTTCTTTGCAAGATTTTATTTCAATAATTTAGTTTTTGAGTAAGGATATTATGAAGATAGCTGGTAGTACAGATTGTCAACCTTAAATATATATTCGTTTGTTTTTATATACAGTTATAATTTTGTATATTCAAAATCAAATCAATTTACTTTTATTTTAATTTACTGAGTGATATTGGACTCAGGATCATACAAAATAGAATAAATTTAACTTATATTTTGATAGTAAGTTAAAAAAATCCAAAAGTTCAACCTAAAGAGATTGCTATAACATGTTATGTTTTTAGTATGAGACTTTTATTTTAATAAGAACTCACAACAAAAGGATCATCTTTTATGCTTCCAATATGACAAAATAAGAACTCACAAAAGATGGATCATGTTTTTTCTGTTTTCCCCAGCCTCTAATGGAGTCTAGATACTAAGAAAACCTAAACAACGGAGAAGCAATCAAATCAATTCTCGGGTTGCATAAATAATACATGGGGAACCTAGTAGAAGCATCTCGTTGCTCAGTGCATGTTCTGGTTGAAACTATGACAGAAAAAGGCGTTCCCGGGCAGGACCACAATGTCGGACAGCAGGGATTCTTGGTGATGTTAGCTTTTCCATGGAGGTGTCCCTTCTCATCAGAGAATTCCAACTCATGCGCAACCTAACCTACTTGAAAGTCGAGGAGTGGCACCCTGTTTCCTAGCTTTTTATTCTACGTAGGATAATGATTAAATATATATATTTATTTTTTTAATTTATAAATTAACTGTTGAATTAAAATTTTAAACGTATTTATTATTTATTTTTAGGAAATTCTTACATAACAAAATATTTAGATAATACTAAAATATAATTTTATTTTTTAATTTAAAAACCAATTTTTTTGTTTAAACTTTGAACTTATTTACATCTTTCTTATGGGCTGCATTCTTCATCAAACAAAAACTAGTAAGCCAAGACTAAAGACAATTTCCTAGACCTACAATTACGCAAGGAAAAATATGAATCGGGAGTAAGTGTTCAATTCTATGGAGAAATGTTTTACAACCTTGAGCATGCTATGAAAGTATTATATGCCTTAATCATTGTGCTAAACCATCTAAGTCTAAATACTTGTTAAAGTATATTTTACTTGAATATCATTATCAATTTGATTTTTATAAGCTCACAATATAAGGTTGTAACAACCCTCCATGCTCCATAATCGAAGCCCCAATAGCCTACTCTAGTAAAGTTCTTATTCTGGCCTTAGCTCTTTTCATGAGTTGCCTTCTTTATGGTTCAAATTCAAGGCATGAGGTTAGTTATAATACTATCCGTTATATGATTAACCATTATGTCAAAAACTTTAATCTAAAGGCAAATAGAAGTACCTATATTTTTAATACTATCATCAATTTGGAATTCCGTAACCTCAAACCCATCATAATCATTGCTAAAGAAATCTCTCTCTCAATCCAAATTTGTCCAGGTAAAATTACCTTTCATTAAAGAAAGCTCCCAAAATAGTGTGAAAATACATAAAAGAAAATAAATGTTAAGAGTGGTGTAAATGATTGGCATTGTCTAATTCTAGATTAAAAATACTCTTTGGAATGATAACATAGGCCTTTCTTGCAAGCAAATTTTAAAAACAAATAGATTTTTTAATATAGTATTAAAGATGTCATTTAGGAAGACATTTCTCGTGTACAAAATCTGGAGCTCAAAGTGGTTAATAAGGAGATGTATTACCTCTAAGACAAAACCCATAGTCCATGTTAATTATTAGGGAACATATTAAAAACTATGTGAACTTTCCTACATTATTTAAACTTTAGTTAAAAAATTTCTTTAAAATAAAATACATGCTTGCTCCTTAAGAAAAATATAAACTTTCTTACAAGGAAAAGCATTAGTGGCTTTCAACTCTAATTCAACACACCTATCAAATAAATTCAATGATTCAATCTCTCTAGGTTTTGGTAGCTTTTCCCCCACCTCACCTTTATAATCAATTAGACAAAATAAATTGGTCCACATCTAACAAATATGTGATATGTACTTGAAAGAAACTACTGGGTTCCACATCTAACAAATATGTGATATGTATCTGAAAGAAACTACTGGGTTCCGTGCCTCCACGTTTTGAGTCCTAAGATCACTTTCTTGCCTAATAACTGAAATAAATCATTTAGGCGACCCTTACCCCACCAGGACTCGTCCCTTTCCTTCTACAATAAATCCTGAATAACCTCTTGCCATACCAATGATCCTGTCCCCCAGAATCTTGGAGTCCATTTGAGGAATTCTAGAACAGATAACCCTCCCAGCCACCATAAAAGAAAGGATTCCACGTAATATCAAAGTCTAATGATTTGTTCCTTCCACCAACTTTGAATTAATGAGAAGAACATACTACTTTTTTCATAATGGGAAGAGGTCCATATCACAAATGTGTAATTATAACGTGGTACAAACTTACTGGACTCCCGGACCCTGTTACAATGCCCAATAAGTTCTTAATTAGCTTTGCACTTTAGAGAAAGTCTTCTATCTTTCTGACTTTTAAAAGTGGAAGATGAATTATGAGACTGAAGAGTCCTAGAAAAGCCTAAAAGCGCCATTATCTCATTCAGTAGTACAGTTTCTTTTAATGCTAAACAATTATAGTGGTTATTGTATGTACTCGTAGTTTGTCTACTGATAATAAAAGGGAAGATGGTATAAGTTTGCTTGTGGAAAAAACAAAAAAAATACAATAAGCTCTACCATTTACAATTGAGAGAATTGTCATGGACTGCACTATGTATTCATCCTAGGAAGTTTGAATATTTGTTTTCTGGAAAATGATTATATTTAAATTTGTAGATTATAAAAAATCATGTTCTATGTAGTTTATTTACGTCTAGAAGTTCTAGTCTAATCTAAAATCCAATAAAAACAAATTGTTAATTCTAAGTTCATATATAAAATTTTTTAAAATACATAAAACTATATTAATTGATTCTGATGTTTCTTCAAGGAATAAATTTTAACAATAAATATTTACTAAACTTTGTAGTGACTTCTCCTTATATATAAAATTACAAGTGTATCAAAAATTAATATTATAAAAATATTAGCAATTAAAAAAACTCAATAATTAAGATTGAGATTATAAGAGGTAAGACTAAGTGATATTATAATTTGGCTTTTAAATCTAACCCAGCATAATCAGGAGATGAAGTAAAGACTATAGCTCATTTTAATTTATTCACCTACGTTTTTAAAAATAATTGAAAATTAAAAAATTAACACCACAACAGAAAGAAATAAAACTAGTAATAAAAGAATATATAAATCACCACTAGTTTAAAGATAAAACATTCGAGGAAAAAAATTGAGTACTAAAAATTTATAAAGTGTTATAAGGATTAAAACCCAATCTGAAAGCTAATTCAAATATTAAGAAAAAAAAAAAAAGGCTCCTTCATTTTGACTTAACCACATTTCCTTCTCTTCAGTATGAACTTGTAGCCTCCAACAACCCCCACATACTGAGAGGTTATCCTAATAATAGCAATATTGTGTAAATAATAGGTTTAGAGTATAGCCTAATCTAAGTTTTCATATCATGTTAGAAGGCCTAAAAGCTCAACTCAAAAATTAGTTTTTTCAGAAGTTATTACTCACAATAATTATAAATTCAAAGATTTAGTCTTATGTCACCAATGTAAAACAATATCAAACAATACTCATTAAAGTCCATATAGAGGATAACAAAGTGAAGGCTCATTCTTTGGCTTTCATATTATTTTAGAATGTGTTAAGCCTATATAATCTAGAAAGCTAATTCTATGGTTGGAAAAAACTTCTTTAAATTTAATCAACTCCATACAAACATGTCTTAATAATGTATAACAATCCACACAATAACAAAAAGCATCAGCAACTCAAATAAAATAGGAAACTTTTCGATAATGATTCTAATTTTAATAAAAGCAACAACACTAGCAAAAAAAACCACGAGAAAGAAAGTTTGTGTGACTTCACGAAAAGCATATTAGATATATCATATCATTCAAGTAAAAGTCAGTAACATTTTTTTTTTATTGTTTTTCAAAAAAGAGTTGGTGATTGTTAATAACTTAATCCCTTTTTCTAACCCAATTATGTGCTTATTGATTCACTTCAGCTGTCATCAATAATACCATTAAGATAATAATAATAATACCTTTCCGTCAACCACTATCCCAGTGGGCACCCGGTTGTCACTCTCTTTTATCTCATCCTGGACGCGTGGTCATTTTCTTTTTTATTGTATATTTATATTTGAGTGCGGTTAATTTGTTCTCCTCCAACTTGAACACGCAATGATTATTTTAATATCACCTTTTACATCTCTTACATCGAAGGTTTAGACATAATAGTTGAATAAATAAATCAGGAGCCCAGCAGAAAAAAAAAATTAAATTAAGAACTTGAAACGTAGACAGAAAGAGACACTCCATTGATGAGACCTAGTAAATAAAAGAACATCATCAAGACTAAAAAGTAAAAAAGTGAAACGTGAAACGTGGGTTATCACTGTCACCACCCAATGTCAGTGTAGAGGAATGGTAGCTCCATAGAAAGTGGGATCCGGATATTTTCCAGGTAAATAATTGCGCTGTAATAATTCATCTGTCCTGTCAATGACAACACCTACGCAAGACGCCGATAGTAAAAAAGGATTCTTCAATTACCAACCCTTATTATAACGAGAAGTCGCTGTAAAGCCGACTGAAATCGCCGGATTTTGTTTGTCACCAAAGATGACAACAAGGAGGACGAGGACGGCTGGGTTAGGAAGCTAAATGGCAGAGTCTACGAGGACGTCCTTGCATGACTGAGCCCGGTTCTGAGCCGGTGGAGCCAGCACATGGGGATTCCTACAACTCTTTCTAGCAGAAATGATCAGAAAGTAAAGACCAAAGGCAAGGTCGAACAGGACAACTCGAGCGTCCTTGCATGGTTTAAGCATGTTAGTGAGTCAGTAGTGCCAGTACTCGGGAACTTTAATCTTACACAAGAACAGTTACCGGCCGATTACAGCATGTAAATATTACTTCAACTTTTGAGTTTAACTTTTAAATTGAATAGGCTTCTAATGTTGATTAACCAAGTGGAGTGGGACTTGGATGATTTAGACCGCCGCTTTCTTCTAGCAAAGGCCTCTCCTAGAGACCTCCCACGAACTTAAACTTCTTTATTACTGTTGACATAAAGGTGCATGGTGTGCATCTAACCGAGGGCGAAACGAAAATGAAAGCTCGACTTGATTGCCACACATCCCAGCATTGCTGGCGGTCTCAGACACCAATGTTGACCTTTTCTCCCCAGAAACAGGGCCCTCCTGGGAGTTGGCATCTTGCTGGCCGTTCACTGGTTTCCCCAAAGGTGAAACGACAATCCATGTCAGACAACCAAAACAACGAACGACGATCAAAAGCAAAAAGAAAGGTCACTCATAACTTGGTTCATCTTTCGCAGCAACTAACACTTGGCCAACCCTGTCGTTTTCTAAGCTATTATGAAACCAATCGGCATCCCATGTTGCCTACCTTAGTTTCTTGGAGTTTTCAATTTCAAATGTTTTTATACAGTGAATTATTAATAGAAAAAAGTAAAATATAAAAACATAGCTCAATTTGAAGCAGGAATTGCTTGGTAAGGTGGCTCCACTACTGCTAAAGACGCGCTACCCTGAACGGTGGGATGCACGATCCCAGTAGTTGGTCACACACGGGATTTCATAATGTGAAAAAAATAAAAATAGAAGGTATTAGTAGTTTATTTTTAAAAAAAAAAAACAATTTTTTAAAGATATTTCTTTTTTTAACTTTACGAAAACTCCTTCTCGGCATCTAATTGAAACAACTATAATTTATTTATTGAGAATGGTTGATAGTCATATTTTAACTTGTATTAACTTTACATTACTTATGGAGTCAGTATTCTTCAAATCTAAGGCATATACATGTTTGTATCCTATGAATTAAGGGTTAAAATTGATAGTCCTATTAATTTTAGAAGATTAAAAACTTATTAGCTCATCATGGCTAAATCTAGAAGACAAGAAATTAGGAATATAAAGGTGCTACAATATAAAATTAACTTGACCCATTATCGGAATGGGCTTATTGAAATATTATGCATATATATTTTGAACTAAAGAATTAAGTATTACTAAGAATTTTAGGAGAGAAAATTAATACATGATTCATATTCTCCAATGAGTCTTAAGATGAATCTTCTTAAAATAATTATAGAATTATATATGATCCTCTTAAAAAGAAAATTTTGCATTTCATTTTCACTCATTGAAGGCAATCTTAGTTGTACTAATGCTAATCAACTATCTGCCTTGAAGCAATGACCTAACACAATAATTCAAAATGATCAATTGCTTAGGATGAATCCTTGTACATTGATAAGATTGTTATATATCTTAACCATTTTGTCAAAAGATCTAGGTTTGGAGGCTAATTCATGTGCACTATCATTTTAATATTGTTGGAAATTGTGATTATCCCACATAGATATGAATGATTAATTCTTTGGCCTTATTAATGTGTGTTGGGACAAAGTGTTGACTTTTAGTAACATTTGTTATGCGCCTCAATCATTTTACTAAAAAAATCTACGTTTAAATACTAATATCAATATGTTTTACTTGAACATCATTATCAACTTGAGCTCTCATAAGCTTATAATAATGAATGTAACATGTCAAGGTAAGAAATGAGAGCAACATGTGAAGTCTTCATTTAAATTCAAATGGTAGTTCCACAACAAATCTATGAGGAGTCAAAGTAGGAAGTAATTTTCATTTTGAATTTCAATTTGTGATTCAAATTTCAGCTATTTATTTAAACTGCGATAACCTTAGTCTTGCTACTATAAAAAGGCTAAGGACCATATATAACTATTATCTTGGAAATTTGAAAAGTTGTAGTTGAGTTTTTGAATTATTAAGTGGTGAAGTATTTTTTAAATGAGACTTAGGAGATAAGTCTTTTTCCTAACAAGGCTTAGAAGACTAAGTCTCTCTTTAACAAGACTTAATTTTATTTGACGTGGGTGTTAAACGAGTGCATGATTCGGCTATGAAACAAGTCCAATCCGTGGTGAGAGGAGTCAAAGTAGGAAGTAGTATCTATTTTGAATTTTAGTTTGTAATTCAATTTTCAGCTTATTCATTTAAACCATGGTAACCTCTCTCTGGTCTTAGAAATCTGAAAAATTAAAATTGAGTTTTTGAATTATTAGGAGGTGGAGCATCTCTCTAGGTTTAAGAGGTAATGTTTCTCTTTCATCAAGGCTTATAAGGTAAATCTCTCTTGCCCGAGACTTAATTTTACTTAATGTGGGTGTTAAACGTGTAAGCATGATTGGACTATGAAGCAACACAGCATTTTAACTTTGAGATGTAAAGTTAATTAATGCAAGTTGCAAGCTCTAACCTTCTATTTTTAACTTGTTTCTTTACTGTATTTCCTTTTCAAAATGACTCCTTTCCTTCTGCCGAATTGAACAAATTGCCAAAAGACCTGGTAAGTTTTCAAACTCTTGCAAAGTCAATTGTCAACCTCTGGGAAAAAGGACTTAAATTTCCATTCAAGTATAGAAATCTAAATCTCACCCAAAAAAATAAAAAAGAAAAAAAGAAAGAAAAGTTATTGGTAGATCTTGCGGCTCCTGTCAAGACGCCAGTGTTCAGAGTCAAGTTCTATAACATTCGACTGGAAAACCAGAAACAGGCGATGGGACCGCTGGATTAGCATTATTAAGCAACTACAAGCGTTCCCAGCAAAGACTTGCTCGGTATCATTTACTACTATAAAAGAATCATGATAATGTCAAAAGCTGAATAATGATTAGGATGATAATGGTGACTGTTAACGGTTAAAAAAATGGAGAACGGAGAATAATTTTTTGCTCATCGTATTTACTTTTCTTGGCACAGAACTCAGGCAGCGAAACCGCCCGTGTCAAAAACGTTTCTGAAAAGAACTACAGGCGGAACCAAGTACTTCTGCTCTCCTTTGGCGGTGATTAGTTTGTGTTTTCTCCAGTTCCATCCCTCATAGAAAGGTCTGTTTCCTTCGTCAGCAAAGAGCCAAAAAGAGCCTCCACCGCAAGAACACTATTTTCTCTTCTGTTCTGTCTTATAGCCTTCGTGCTTGCTTGAGGAAGCCGAATTCAGTTTGGTCGTCTCTGTGTTTCGGCACGTGGGGACTGAGTTTTTTTGTTGAGTTTGTATTATCCTGTGGCTGAAACTTAGCCTCTTCCCTAGAGGACCCCACGTTGTAATTCTTGACAGAGTGATAAGTACTGGATTTGTCTGTTTTCCTTTCGTATTGTTTGCACGAGATTTGTGCTCAAGCTGTTCTCTCCTCTACTGAGATTCTGGGTTTTTCGTTTAGTTCTGGTATATATTAGCTTTCTTGCCATTTAATTGATATGATTTACTAGCTTGTCTTGCCGTAATTAAAGTCTGAACCTTTGGGTCTGGTCCTTTCTCTTTTTTCCCTTGCTTGAGCTGTTCCATCCCCAGTTGGTTTTCTAGTTTCTTGTCGGCTTTCTTTCAGTTTTCATGTATATTGGCCTTCTTTACATTGGATTGAAGTATAAAACGACGACTTTTTTATTCACTTTCATCTTGGCGTGGTGGGCTTAATCTGGCTTTAATCTTTGGTTCTTACTCTTTCAACTTCTTTTTGGTGTAAATTTCTGTCGGTCAATCATGTAACGTCGATTGGTGTCAATTTCTTATAATTGGATTTGAATAGTCTTCTTTTAGAATGATAGTTTAGAAGTGGTTATGAGCCTGATTTTCAGATTTGTTTGCTTTTCAGATTTGTATTGGTGTTGGATTGGACATGGATTTCAAGTAAAGATCAAAGTTGAGATTGTAGGTACCAGTCATTTCTGCGATTTCTGATTGGTTGTGTAGTGAAAGTCTGCGGCAAAGGGTATATCAGAGGAGGGTTGGACGTGAGAGCCACAGAATCGTCCGAACTGAGTTTCAAATGGGTTCGAACGTAGAGATTAATCAAGAAACTGATGAAAATAAAGGTAGTATGTGGGTGTTGGATCAGAAGCTTGATCAGCCTATGGATGAGGAGGCTGGAAGGCTTAGAACCATGTACAGAGAAAAGGTAACAGCAATTTTCTTTTCTAGATTTTCTCTCATGTTGTTTGTTAAAGTAGAACAACAGTTTCTCCTTGTTAATTACACTACTTTCCTTATTAGGTAGACTATTGCAAATGCCAATTTATATTATCCCAGTTATATCTCCCGTTAGAGGCTTGGGACTTGCTGAATCTTTTATGGTCTTTGATTTTGGTCTATATACCTTAAGATGCCAGTAGAAACTGTGGAATTAATGCGTTCGATGTTGTTACTGGATGTTGGCGAACTGGATATATATGCTTGCTCTATTATTGACTGTTACTGTGATGGGCTATGGAATTTAAAGTATTGGTTAACTTGAGATATGTACCTTTTACCAGCCTACACGAAGGTCAGGCATGCTGTTGGATTGCCATAGAAGTGACTGCCATGGTATAATACTGTGTAATTCAAATATTTGCCTACTGTGAAATCTGTACATGCCAAGCCTATACCAATTATCCCACTTGAGTAAACTGAAGGAGTTGGGGGATATTGTAGTTGGAATTCACTCATCTTTCTTTTCTAATACAGTTTTTTTCAATCTTCAGAAATTTTCTGCGCTACTGCTTCTTCGACTTGCATTCCAGAGTCTTGGAGTGGTTTACGGTGACTTGGGCACTTCTCCATTGTATGTTTTCTTCAATACATTTCCACGTGGATATGTTGATGATCCTGAGGACGTGGTTGGAGCCCTCTCCTTAATCATATACACGCTCACTCTTATTCCACTTCTTAAGTATGTCTTTATTGTTTGTAGAGCGAACGACAGTGGTCAAGGTAACTTGATATTGAATATTCTTTTCTGCATGGAATTTTTTGTTTTTTTATTTTTATTTGTGGATTAGGTAAAGGAAATGCTTAGTACTACATTTTTGACCATATGGTGGATAAATATTTACTTTGGTTTCTAACTGAGTGATAGAGAAAACATTATAGAAAAGATGAGAACTAGAAATTATAAGTTATCTCTTTTTCTTCTTACATTCACTTTGACAAGCGAAAGATATCTGTTACCGTAATTGCTGCAATAATGCAATGTAAATGTAAACTTTCTGGTTGAAAAGAATTTAATGAAATCCTTTGCTAATGGATGATAGATAGATTGCCTATACTGATACTGGAGAGAAATTAAACTTTGTTAGATTTGATACTAGATTAATGCAGCTGCCATTTCTCAAGTTTTCTATTTTTTATTTTTATTTTATTTTGTTTTTTTTTTAATTTTTGGGTTAGGTAAATGGAAATGTGGGTGAGTTGGGTATCAAATTTGAGATCTTTTAGTCTCAGGCAGCATGGGCTGCCAATTGACCCACATGCTTGTGGACTGCTATTTCTCCAGTTATTAAATTTGTTCTTCTTTTTATTTTCCTTAATACCTTTTCACTTCGCTAAAGCAACTGCAATATGTTTCTTTGAGTTTTTCTCTTTCTCCAAAAAGACATAAGCAAACCTTGCTGAATTGTAGCGCATTTTTAGGTTTGTTGTTCAGTTGGGAATATAGTGTGAAAAGTGTTCAACGCTTGTATCCTACTCAGTTCAAACATTACAAAATATAAGTTTCCGACCCTGTACTTTATATTCAATTATTGAAATTCACGCTGCTGTAGATTTTTACTGCACTATGGCATTGCTTTTTCTTTTTCTTTTTTCTTTTTCACATTGATTAGGCATATTTTCATTTTTAGGTTGCTGATGCACTATTGAGTTCTCTAAACTTGTCCTCTCTGTGTTGAAGGTGGAACATTTGCACTTTATTCATTGCTTTGTCGACATGCAAACATAAAAACTATTCCTAACCAACATCGGACGGATGAGGAGCTAACAACGTATAGTCGTTCTACTTTCCATGAACACTCATATGCGGCCAAAACTAAGAAGTGGCTGGAAGGACATCCATTTAGAAAAAATGCACTCCTTATTCTAGTCCTTGTTGGCACTTGTATGGTAATTGGGGATGGAATTCTAACTCCAGCTATATCAGGTATACCTTCACGCATCCTGGAGATCTATCTATTTGGTTGTGTTTTGTCTGTTTGGGTAGTCTCCCTTGAAAAGAGAAGAGTTCGCTTTCTGTTCTTCTTCTTCTTCTTCTTCTTTTTATTTTTATTTTTATAAATTTCCTTTCACATTTAACTGGTCCTTGTTTGAAAATAAGCCATGGAAGAACATGCTGTAATAAGTGAGTGGAATGAGACAAACGACAAGGAATCATGTTTCAATTGTTGTCCAAATTGATGATATAGCAAGTGATATCTTGTTTATCCCTTAGAGTTGAATAGAAACCAGTTCTATTACATGGGAAAGGAATCTTGATAGGTGGGATGCTTGTATCCTTACAATGATCAGCTTAAACGACTTACCATACCTGCAGTAACTAGACACTTTAGTTGTACCACTACTTGAATTTTGCTATTGGCCATGCAGATGTAATATTCTGAATAATGCATCGACATGCATATTGGTGCACAAGAAGCTCACGAGTGAACAGAAGTTGTTTTTGATTACTTAAAAACCATTTTAGTTTTCCTTATTTTCATAAATAGTACCTTTTGCTATCATGAATGTGAAAGCAGTTTGGGGGTGAAAATAACTCATTAAAATGGCTGATTAAGTTGATGAGACTGTATTTGGAATCCAAATTCCCAAATACTAGTTGGACATTCTCTTCTGAAATTAACTCTCTGGCATGCTTTTTCTTTGAACTTAAATTTGAGTTGGTTCTGGATTTGGTGATCCTGGACAATCAGAATATTGTTATAACATCGTTAGCCTTTATGAGGGGTATCAAAGTTAACTTTGAAAATTTGTTGCATGTGATAGCAAGACGTTAAAACTGTTTGTGGCTTCCCAATACCATTATGCATTGACTGCTTATATTTTTCAGATTTCACTTGCTTCACCACGAGTTGCTTTAATACTTAGTAAAGTTTGAGTAAATCAGCTGATGAAATCAAATCCATCTGTTTAAGATTTATGGGTTATTCAAAGAGTTTTGTATTTCCTAATCTCCATTTTCAGCTCTTCGCTTATTCTTTGTTAGCCTTCACATTTTTCTGTGACTTACGCTGTATCTATGCTGTCTATATTAGGAAAGTTCCTTTATTATTGTTGTTATTATTATCAATTCCATTGTATTTAGATTGCTAATGATGTTATTGCTTTAGTATCTTCTTCATCAAAAACTACTGAAGATCCTTAATCCCTTCAATGTTGACAGTTCTATCAGCTGTTGGTGGAATCAAGGTAGACCACCCTCGTATGAGTAATGGTATTGGATCACTCCTGAAACTGAAATCTCTTTTATTTGTTCTGGAATGTCTCAAAATATTTTAGTTTCTACTAATCTAAGGTTTCTATGTCACTAAAGGTAACTTTTGTGTGTTACAGGTGTGGTTGTGCTGGTTGCAGTTGTAATATTAGTAGGACTGTTTAGTATGCAACATTATGGTACAGATAGAGTAGGTTGGCTCTTTGCACCTATTGTTCTGCTTTGGTTTCTCTTAATTGGAGGAATTGGAATATTCAACATCTGGAAATATGATAGTAGCGTTCTGAAAGCTTTTTCACCCGTTCATATATTCTGGTATTTTAAAAGGAGAGGATTTGAAGGTTGGACCTCCCTTGGAGGTATTATGCTTAGTGTAACAGGTATTCCTATCTTTTAGTTAATCCGTGTTTTGTTTTCTTTAAGTTTCATAAAATAACACATTACTTGGTCATTTTGGATTTTGATGGCTACATATGAATTTCTGCAGGTACTGAGGCACTTTTTGCCGACTTGGCACATTTTCCCGTTTCAGCTATACAGATTGCTTTCACTGTAGTTGTCTTTCCTTGCCTTCTTTTAGCCTATTCTGGACAAGCTGCCTACATAATGAATAATACAACTCATGTTAATGATGCATTTTATCGTTCTATTCCAGGTTTGTTCTGAACTTTTTTGTCTGTAGTAAAAGTAATTCTATGTGATGCATGAAACATCATTTAATGATTGCTTAAGAAAAAAAAAAAGTTTCAAAAATTCACTTGCTGAACAGTTCTGGGTGCAGTTAGTCTAAAATGTGCTCAGTGCATCTTCTTTCTTATGTTGATTAATTTATAGCAGTTAGCTGGTGGGCAATACTCATAAGGAACTTCCATGTTGAAAAAGCAAAAATCATGTGGAAGTAAATGTAAATTTAATCTGGATGTGAAGTTATGAGAAAGCAGATATAAGTTCTTTTTGGTTCAGTTGGAAGAATATCATTATAATGATAGTAGATTATAATAATAGTCCTAAACACCAAAGTACCACTACACTATTTTTGCTTAGAACGTCTACTTCCAACTTCTTGTGGAAACCTCATAAAGTTCAGTCTAAACGTTGAGAAAAAATGTATCAAATAAATGAAAAGGGTAATATACGTATTATATAGGGATCAATAAATGTTCACCAGTTTACAAGATGCCCCTGTGTGGAAGCACCTTTTGGTCTATCCTGAAATCATGAAAAGGGTAATATACGTATTATATAGGGATCAATGAATGTTCACCAGTTTACAAGATGCCCGTGTGGAAGCACCTTTTGGTCTATCCTGAAATCAGAATTGTCAAATGGCACAAATCATGAACTGTGGACCTGAGTTTGAAATGTGGTATATTTAGGAATAAATCCTCAAAAGCTTGTCCACATCATTAATGATTTGCACACTCTGTTCGAAGTTTTGTTGAATCTCTTGGCATTTGTCATCTCATTTTTGGCATCATTGAGTGAACAAACTATTCTTATGCTGCATCTTTATCTGGTGGATTGACGTTAAGCTACTAAACATTTAGATGTGATGTTCATTTTACCTGTAAAAGGTTGAGTGCCTGAAGATGGCTTATGGCTTGTGGCTTGTAAGCTTGTAGCCTTTCTCTTCTCAGATATTTGTATGACGTGTATGAACTGCTTAATTGGCAAGAATTCTTTAAAAACTTCTATAACGTGGATGCACTGTTTCATAAGGCAAGGATTTCTCTGACAGATCCTATTTGATCATATCCTGTAGAGAGCATATATTGGCCTGTATTCCTTGTTGCGACTGCAGCAGCAGTAGTTGCTAGTCAGGCAACCATAAGTGCGACATTTTCAATAATTAAGCAGGCTCTCGCACTTGGCTGTTTTCCAAGGGTTAAAGTTGTACATACTTCCAAAAAGTTCCTTGGTCAGATATATGTTCCAGATATCAATTGGATCCTCATGATTCTTTGCATTGCTGTGACTGCTGGATTCAAAAATCAAAGCCAAATTGGAAATGCTTATGGTAAATCATCTTTTTCAATATTCTAAAGTTTCTTTGTCCATCTTCTTTCATTCTGTTCAATAGGCAAAATTTTTTAATATTCTGAAGTTTGTTTGTCCATATTCTTTCATTCTGTTCAATAGGCAAGATTAGATGCACACCAATATTTATCATAGGGTCTATAGGCGAAATCTTACATGAACATGTTGGTGGTGTCTTTTCTGCGTATGGACACAGATATACTTGTTAGGAACACAGGGAAAGGAATTTGTTACTTCCTTTGCATCATGTTGTTTTGAGTTCCCACAACCATAGGCTGTTAGGGAACTCCTAGAGGAAATAGTTGTGGATAAGATGAAGGATTACTACTTTTTACTCATCTGGTTCCATTGGTTTCCAATTTTCCCCTCTTTAAGTTGTCAGGATTTTCAAAAACTTTTGTAAGGGCAAAGAATGGATCAAATATCCGTTGTTTAGTCATAAACTTCGGCTGGGCTTTCCATATGAAATACGTATCTGAGCTAAGGCTCTTTAGATGTTCCATTTTGATTCTCAAGTTGGAATATATTGTTTATGTAGGGAAGTCCAGAACTAAAAAGTTTGCATATCGAATATGTTTCTACTATTTTTCCCTTTTAAGAATGAGCCTCACTTGCATATAGGGTAGATGGTTGTACTGCTGATGTCAAATCAAGGAACTCTGTCCTCTTTTACATAGAGCAAGACTAGAGTCCTGATGAATCATTGTAGTCTTTTGAATGGGGCCTGTTTCTTTTCAAGTAACACAGTGTTGCTTGGGGTTCTTCAAATTATTTGTTTCTGACACGAAACACCTTTTGCCAAGTGGTTTGCTAGCCCAAAATTTTACCCTAATATGCATATATTTTTAATGTCATGTGTTTGAAGATTATGACAGTATATCTCATCTTTCCACCCTTGAAGTCTGTATTGCATTCTAATACTTGCTCTGACCGAATTGGTTAATTTCATCCTCAATGGTAAATCAAACACTTCACTTATCAAAATTTAACATATTGGATGATTTTCTGCATTACCACTTGCCCAAAACCAATTACACTGCAGTTTGGATGATACCATTCAACTTCAGTTAAAATATCATTCATGTGCCTGTAAATCTTCCATAATTAACTTGGTCAAAAATCACATCAAAGTACTCTTATTTGATAAATTTTACTGGTCATTGTGATTGATAGATTTAGACTAATGATATGTAGTTTGTAAGATGTTCAAACAGTCATGGTGTGATTAGTCAAGTGATTGAGGTCCGTCAAATCACACTAACCTGAGCAAGTGGATACTAAAACACTGTTAGATCCAAACCTACTGTCTTTTCGGGTTAGGTTGGTTTCTTAATATCTTGTACCAATGACTTGGCCTTGAAACTCTTCAAGGTGTTAACTCTATGTCTCACTAATTTAAATTCCGCAAGTAGTGAGAAAGTCAATGGCTTGTGACAATATTATTTCCATAGTCAATACTCTTTAGGATAATTAGATCTCAACTCTTACCAAACCATCTTTCTTTATACTCGTGGTCTACATGGGCGTTTTTTTTTTTTTTTTTCTGGATTCTTTTTGACAAAGGAGCAGCAACATTGTCTAACACAAATGTAGCTGTTAATTACTTTTTACCAAACTAGATTGTATGGTTATATCATGGCGATTTAGTTCATATTTATTGCATGCATTTGAACTCTTTTCCTGTGACATAGAATCACATTTCATGCTTTTGTTTGTCTGGAATAAAGCTTGCAATTGATTGCGTAATACTTTTTTGGCAACAGGAACGGCAGTTGTAATTGTCATGTTGGCAACGACATTGCTCATGATTCTGGTCATGTTATTAGTGTGGCGCTGCCACTGGATCCTTGTTCTGATCTTCACTGTCTTATCACTGGTTGTAGAATTGACTTACTTTTCAGCTGTAATCTTCAAGGTTGATCAAGGTGGGTGGGTTCCTCTCGTTATTGCAGCTGCATTTCTGCTTATCATGTATGTTTGGCATTATGGCACTGTGAAACGCTATGAGTTTGAAATGCACAGTAAGGTTTCGATGGCATGGATTCTTGGGCTTGGTCCCAGCTTAGGGCTGGTAAGGGTCCCAGGTATTGGACTTGTGTACACCGAGCTAGCAAGTGGCGTCCCTCACATCTTTTCCCATTTCATTACAAACCTGCCTGCCATCCATTCTGTTGTTGTGTTTGTCTGTGTGAAGTATCTTCCTGTCTACACAGTCCCAGAAGAGGAGAGATTTCTCGTAAAACGGATTGGACCTAAAAATTTTCACATGTTCCGCTGTGTAGCAAGATATGGCTACAAAGACCTTCACAAGAAAGATGATGATTTTGAGAAGAAGCTGTTTGATGCCCTCTTCTTGTTTGTCCGACTTGAATCCATGATGGAAGGGTGCTCAGACTCCGATGAGTATAGTCTCTATGGCCAGCAAACCCAGCAGTCAAAAGATGGCCTGTTAGAAAACAATGGCAACTCAAATTCTCTCAATGCGGACACCGATGCATCATCCTTGGACTTGATTCTTCCGGTTAAATCTCCGTTGCATGTAAACAGCACTTTAGGTTCATCCAGTCACGCAAGTGCCCAGACAGAGATTGATGAGTTAGAGTTTTTGAAAAACTGTAGAGATGCTGGAGTGGTGCATATACTGGGGAATACAGTGGTAAGAGCAAGGAGAGATTCAAGATTCTACAAGAAGATAGCGGTTGATTACATATATGCGTTTCTTAGGAAAATATGCAGGGAGAACAGTGTGATCTTCAATGTACCTCATGAGAGTCTTTTGAACGTCGGCCAGATTTTCTTTGTATAATGTTTGCATGATGATATATGCACTAAATCTCGTTCACAACGAGTATTAACTGTAAATTCCCAGGGTTATTTTTGCATACTGTCATGAGCGTGGACATAGACATATGTAAGTTTGATCAAGAGTGAACAAACCCGCAGTCAAAAGCTGATGAGATGGGTCATGGCTGGCCTCCTCTTGATCATACTAGTACTAATTGTCTTGAGCAGAGCATGTCGAAATTAAAGGTGCGTCAAATGTTAACGAGCATTGGAGTTAAAGAAGTTCATGGATCAGTATAAACACCCTGTAACTCAAGTTAACCAGAAAAGGCTACCATTTCCATCTAGAACACCAGGGTCTCTTTTTGGGCCACTCCAGGCCCTGGAAATCGGAAAATGCTGAGTGCTTTAAGCTATCAACTCGAAAGCAGGGTCTGGGTTAAACCAGGACACTGGCTTGTGCGTTGAAGAAGAATTGACTGTTGCCTTCACACACATGAATGCATTCGCTGATGAACTTGATGAATTTAAAACTAAAAGATCCCAAGCAATGCCTACTTTTGATTGAGCCAAGTTTTTCTCACGAAAAAGTCTTCTATATTACATATGAAGTTCTTTTTTATTGGGGGTTTAATATCCCTATTTTGCTGGAATGACGACTGTTAATCTGCTTTCTTTGATCCAAGACCTCCTGGAGCAACAATAGAGAATTTTGTTCTTTGGTAAAGGCAATCAACTCCTCCCTCCCTTCCTCATCGGAAACGAACCCAACCCCACGCATGGCTATGGAATCGGAACTATGACTTTGTTTTGCTGTTAGTCCTAGATGATCTTGATGTTCGTAGTGCTAAAAGGATTAGACACCTATAAATTGTGTTTTGTGCTTCGTTGCAAGTCATATCATTGCTAAGACTTAAAGCAAGGAACTTATATATCATTAAGATTTTATGTTGACAAAAGTTTTCCACTTCTGATTTCACTTATTTTTGGATTGAAATTTGGAAGTCTTATGATAATTACAATTTGTCATATTCCAAAAAAGAAAATGTCCAATGTCATTTGTTACCCTAATTGACATCTCTTGGATCATTTTGAAAATATGTTATGTCATTTTGCAATGTTTTTTAAGCGAACATCTTAACTTCCAATTAAGAAGTATAAAGTTTCGAACCGGCACAGCAGTTCAACATCAAGACAATGGAGACTCTTTTCTCAGAGTCCTGAAGCTCGTGTCAATTTGTAATTCTTTGCAAAGAGCCAAGCAAGTTAAATGACTTAGCCCTTGTGAGATAAGTGAAGTATAGCATATGGGTTGGCTTCCTGTAGGCACAAGCCTGGCACTGCAAGGAGGATCATACTAACATCAACAAATAGGATGCAGAAGAGATTACCATCTTATTAACAGGATTGAGCCATCAAAACACAGAGAAGTTGAATTTCCCTGATAGACATTCTTTCAACAATCAAATCAGAGCTTATAAAACATGAGACGCAAAAAGTTCAGGTGGATTTTATTGTATCATTTATGTCCTCCCACGCAATTTAGACGAGATTATCTTTCTGTTAACAATTTCCGGACATCAAAACTAAGAAACAGCATGCATTTCAAAGGTATCCCAATCAATCCCTGGGAACCTGCAAATAAAAGAAACAAAAAGCATTAACCAAATGTCAAGTAAAAAGCGAAAACTAGGCAAAAGCAAAATTAGCGACTAATGCTCTTACTACCAGTGTGGTAGAAGTCCCAAATGCCAAGTTAATTGTCTGGTCATAATGACTAAATGAGGTACATAAAATGCTGTTAGAATACGATCTTCAACCTCTCAGATACTGATGCATGGAATCATTTTTTGTTCATACTGTGAACTTTCTAAGATAAACTTTAGTATAGTTAAGATTAGACATCCGCCAGACAAGCCCAACCAATGTTCAGATTGATTTAAGATTCATCACTTCATGAAAAAGAAAATAATTTACCAGAAGATCAAAAGAAGCTATAGAAGGTAACTAGTATAATTAATAGTCAAAGAGGGTAGCGTCAGCCATTTTATTTCGTCTATTCTCCTTACAGGTAGTGTGCCCTTTCAAGTCTTTATAAACTAATTGAAGCCATAGTTGGGAACCGATGACTGGCCGTCTGTAAATATTTTGGCTTCGCTCATAATGAGCAAACTATTTCTGCCCATGTTCCCGCTTTTCTAGCCCACTATAACCAGGGAGGAGCCGACAGAAGCATCATGGTACATAAAATGCTTTGCCAACGTAATTTAATAGCAGGATCCAAAATCTGTGAACCCAACATTCCACAATGAACCAAGCAGGACTATTCCTTTAAAAACTAACGGGCCACATCAAAGCACACATTCTCAGTGTAAAATTTACATCCAGGATCTCTGGCATTTCTTTTCAATTCCAACATGTCAAAGTTAAGATATTACCAGTTCTCTCCCACTTTAATAGCAGCAAAGACCCATGCACGGAACAATTCTTAATCAAATCCATAACAATCAGATGATTAGTATGTGCCAATAAATGTATACAGAGAAAGAATCATTAATAGCCTCTTAGCCCACTAAGGTCTACAATAAAACAAAGCTACTAACAAAATAAATAATTATTGAAACGTGTGATCACCCATCAGTCCATCAAAAGATGAGAACAAAAGGTTTCCATCAAGCAAGGTTAGGAAACACCAAAAAGTAATCATAAATTATAATACATCCATCACTTAGATACAGAAACCTAAGTCAAGCTGCAAAAACTGATGCAGAAAGCCACCAAAACCAACCAATCCGAATTAACATCCACAATTTCAGACTGAATCAATTGAAAATCAGAACTATCAATCACGAAAAAGAAAAAAATAACTCGTTTAAGCATGCACCTGAGACGCCAGACAGATTAATCATCAGTGGCCTCCGTGCTCCTTGGCATGCTCCTGGTGCGCAAGGTGACGGCGTTCCTCAGGGAGTGCAACCAGGTAGGAGAAGATCATGCCACCATAGCAGACGTGGAAGAGAGGTTCAACAGAGCTTGTTTGGATGTACTTGGCATGGTAGTTGTCTAACCCTCTCTGTACTGCAGTCTTTAAATAGTCGATAGAAAGCATTGGCTTCACATAATTGGGCAGTTCTTTCACCTTCAGCCCTCTGATCTCATTGTAGATGTTCCTCCACGCCATGTTCTATGGAAGGACCGCAAATAAGAGAATTCAGAAAGCCGCCGTCTTTAGGCAACCATTAATCACAATATATACCTTAAAATTTTAATTAGAAAAATTTATACCCAGCAAAGTTTATCCCCACGAAAACAAGGAAAACAAAGTAAGCTAGGGCCCATTTTGTTCAGCTAAAAAATTTCTCAAAAACTAAAATTGATTTAGGCATTCCATGCCAAAACCAAGCTGCAGAAACCTCCAAATTTCCAGGGCTGAATATTAGCATTCATAAGAAAATGGATCTAGATCATATAATTATAACCCCTCAATTCACTCCTACTTCCCCAGTAACCAAACAAACAACTCACCCACACAACTCATAAAAGGAAAAATGAGAATCCAACTTCTCAAAGAATTTATCCCAAGGAAAACATTTTCCATAGAAACAAACGGGGCCCATGTTGTTTTTTTCTCTAATAACAATCTTTGCATACCCATTTCTCTACGAAAAATTCCAAGGCCGATGCAATGCTCTTTTCTTTTCCTCCGTGTTCCCGGCAACCAAAGTAAATGACAATGAAACTAATCTCAATATTGTAGTCAATCAGCTAATGGGTACCTCACAAAATAAAAACATACCCACAAACCCCAAGAAATGCGATGCTTATTTTCTCAATAAACAGCAAAAAGCAACATCGAAAAAACCAGATGAAGAATACGATCAAAGTAATGAGTCGATCAAAGCGAAAGCTAGAAACTTACGTACGGTCACCGCTCTGTAATTCGGATCTAGGAAAGAGGGACGGAGGGCTTCTCTTTCACGGCTGAACAGAAGTCAAGAGCGATCCCAAATGAAGTACTAGTTGATTCAATCCAACGGTCCACAGATGGCTCCCGCATAAGATAGCATTTATAGCCAAATGTCTGAATTACCCTTGTACGATTCCTTGTCCGCTTCGGAAGTCTAGCCCTGTTTCGTAATTCAAAAGCATATACAAAGTAGTATTCTTTTAATTAAGAAATGATTTGTGAACAATTTGAAGCTTTTTTAATAAGCCTTGCTGGTTTCATTCACTTTTCTTCATCTACCTTTGCTTATAACTCTCAATTTTAAACTCCACATATTATTGTCTCTTGCCATCTCCTTCTACAAGAACATAAACTTTTAGGGATGTTCTAGTAAAGATCTTCTATTTTTTCTATTTCCTTTAGTTGAAACGATATTGTTTTGATGTGTGGCATCATTGTTATCTTTGGTATGAGGAAAAACAGTAATATAAAGACAGTAAATATAGGATCCGTTTGTCACAAACAACCTCAAACCTTTGTATTTGTCTAAGTAATGTGGTCGCATCTAGTTCGGCTTTCATTACAGAATCTAGTTATAATGTTATCCTTCTTTAGGCCCAAGAATGGTTCTTAATCTTAGCTAATACTCTCGTTTGTTGCTCAATAAGTAATACCTTTGCTTTGATTTTCTCAAGTATTGGAACAAGCAAAATTAAAATTGGCTTCACAATGCTAAATTTTTGGTTGATAATAATTTATCATACATTCTTCAGCATAACATCACAAAAGAACCCTAAAGCCTTTTCAAGGATCTACTAAGGATGAAACATAATTAGATAAGAAAATAACAAGAAAAGAGTAACGATGAAGTTTTTGTTCTCAAGCTCCTCCAACATGCTTTAAGAAGTTCATCTTGATCTTTTTTAGTGTTGTTACTACGAGTCTCATGTTTATCCGCTCCTTAGGTGCATCCATTGTGCAATCAAAAGCCAGTTGCATAATGGATAGCACACAATCCTTCTTGGCAGCAAAATGCTTTTCACCTTCTTCTATCAAATTAGTATCTATAATTTCTTCCACTGCATGTGGTTGTGACATTTTCACCCAGTGTTTTAGGCTCATTTGTCCTACAAACATTTCATATGTTGGCTTCTTTCTTGTAAATGTTTCCATTAGTAAAATACCATAACTATACACATCGCCACATGGGGAAAGAATTCCTTGTGATCCATACTCTGCATATTTCATAAGAATCCATGGTAAGAAAGCTTCCAACAATTTTTAGTCAATGATAAAATGAAAAATGCTTAGTAGAACTTCACAGGTTATATTACATGTACATTAAAATCAATTTAGAATGTAAACAAGAACAAATGATCACCTGGTGCCATATAGCCAATAGTGGCAAGTGACAGTGCATGAGTCATAGAATCTCCATCCATTAAAAGTTTGGAATGGCCAAAGTCACTAACATGTGCAACCATATCTTGATCTAGTAGAATATTGCTAGGCTTCAAATCACCATGAACAATGGGTGGAACATGATCATGATGGAGGTACTCTAGTGATGATGCAACATCTAGCATTATGTTTAACCTCCGTAAGATGCCCAAAGAGTAGTTAGAAGAGTACAACCATCTAGTGAGGCTCCCATTAGGCATGTACTCCAATACCAAGGCTTTGAGATTAATACTACTACAACAACTAATGATTTTGACAAGATTTCGATGACGAGTTCTACACAATATATCACATTCAATATCAAAACTTTTAAATGATCCTTCTAGTTCTAGATTGAAAACCTTTACTGCATTGCTCATCCCATTTGAAATTGTGCATTTATACACAGAGCCAAAACTCCCTTTCCCAATGAAGTTACTATTGCTAAACCCACTTGTTGCTCTTTCAAGTTCTAGGTAGGAAATTCTTCTCCATGTTGCTAGAGTTGAAACTTCTTGACTTGGTAACTTTCTTTTCCTCTTTAGGCATTTTATTAGAAAATTTGTGAGGATTAAGGGAAGTATTACAATCATTACCGAGAGAGCATATATTAATATAAGTGTCATGGGCCTCTTTGATTTTCTAACAACTTTACAAGGTGAAACTTGTAGTTGGGGTGGACCATATAATTCTTCATTGCCAAAGAATGATTGAGCTGATATGTTAGCAAAAATACTTCAAGGTGGAATCTGACCTTGCAATCTATTGAAAGACACCTTCCAGTATTTAAGGTACTTAAGTTCCTCCAAGGTCTTAGGAATTACTCCTAACAAGTTGTTATGAGATAGATCCAATAATTGCATGCTTATGGATTGACCAAATGATTCAGGAATAACACCTTGGAATTTGTTATGTGCTAAGGAAAGATTTATCAAATTTTGTAGGCCTCCAATTTTAGTAGGGATCTCACTTGAGAATTGGTTTCATGACAAGTCCATTTTTATCATGACCTTCAATTTCCAATATCTGATGGTAGATGGCCACTTAGATAATTCCAAGAAAAGTCCACTTTCAACAAATCTTTGAGACTCCAAAAAGATAAGGGTATGGAGGAAGTTAAATGGTTGGCAGCTAAGCTTAGTATTCGAAGTGAAGTAAGAGTTCCCCAACATGCTGGTATTGATCCATAGAGGTCATTGCCACCTAAATATAATTCACTCAACTTGCTTAGATGACATATATGATTTGGGATGGGTCCTTGCAATCTATTTTGGTCAAGATACAATCCTTGGAGCCCCTGTATTTCTCCGATTGCACTAGGAATATGTCCCACAAACTCATTGTTTGCTAGATCTAGGCTTATCAAGTTACTCAAGTTTCCAATTTGTCTTGGGATGTTGCCCTTAATGTTGCATCCATATACCGAAAATGATGTAAGAGATGTAGAGAAGTTTCCTATGTCGATTGGAAGGGTCCCATTCAATGGATTATTGGAGAATGATAGTTCTATTAGATTTCTGCAGTTTGTCAAAGACGAAAGAAATCCTAGTTCTAGAGTTGTGGATTCTCCAGTAAAGGAATTATCACCTAAATAGAGACGACTCAAATGTCTTAAATTTCCAAGAGTATTAGGAATAGAGCCAGAAAAATGGTTAAAAGCCAAATCTAGTACATAGAGCTTAGAGGCATTTGAGATTGAGTTGGGGATTATTCCATCTAGGTTATTACTCCATAGGTAAAGCTCTTCAAGATTTGGAACCCAAGAACCCAAGCTTTCTGGAAGTTTGGCCTATGAGATGGTTCCTTGATAAACCAATAATTTTAATTGTCGAGTGATTGAAGAGTGTATGTGGGATGAGACTGGTGAAGTTGTTAGCAAAAAGTTCCAATTCCAACAAATTTGGCATATTCCCGATATTAGGTGGTACTTCACCTGCCACACTTGGCACAAATGAATGACTTGTTAACCACTAGGTTATTACTCCATAGGTAAAGCTCTTCAAGATTTGGAACCCAAGAACCCAAGCTTTCTGGAAGTTTGGCCTATGAGATGGTTCCTTGATAAACCAATAATTTTAATTGTCAAGTGATTGAAGAGTGTATGTGGGATGAGACTGGTGAAGTTGTTAGCAAAAAGTTCCAATTCCAACAAATTTGGCATATTCCCGATATTAGGTGGTACTTCACCTGCCACACTTGGCACAAATGAATGACTTGTTAACCACTACAAATTTATAGATATTACAGACTCCAAATTGAAAGTGAGTCTAATAAAATGTTATCCATATTAAAAGTTTATGAAAGATTCTCAATAAATGTAGTAGAAGCATAAAGAAAACCCGCTTTTATCCATTTACAATTCTTTTTACTGAGAGACATGGCCAAGTTAATGGTTATCAAGTTTAATTGCTTCGATTTTTTTTTTTTTTGTGTCCATGAGTAAACCAAGCGTTGGAATTTAATATCTTAAAGGTCAAGTCTCATTGCTTATGTATATAAATGCATATTATCAAACTCTTTATATAAAAGATATGAAGATTTTATGAAAGATAAAACAACTTTATCATAATATATTGGAAGGTAATGAAATAGCAAATTGTTGTGTATGTCTTAACATAAAGACATGCATATATATGTGCATACACTTTAGAGGATAAAAGTTATAATTTGAAAAAGATAATATCTCCACACATTCACACACTTATATGTATATACACACACTTTAATAATAATTTCATTTTATTCAAGACATTTCATGTACTACTTCCACTTAGACAATAAATGCACCAACATGACCAAAGGTTTCAAAGAAAAGATATATATATAAAAAAAAAAAAACTTATTTCTTACTAATTTAATTTTCAAAATAAATTATATTAATAAATAGTCTTCTAAATAAAAATATGAAACTTCGAAATTATTAGGATTAAAAAGTGATCTTTTTATGAATTTAGATAATTAAAAATTACTTAAAGTTAAATAATTTCCTATGTTGTGCTAATAATTAGAATAGTTTCTTAATGTTTGGAGCAAGTTAGTTCTTAGGCAACTTCATAGTATTCAATGCATAAGAAGAAACATAGAATATAATAATTCAGTGAATTTTTATACTAGATATGTGTATATAAAGTAAATGGTTGTGGCTTTTTCTCTATGTTCTCATTCATTGCATTTTGAAATTTAATTTCTCACATTTTTCTTATTTTTAAGATATAAATAAACTTGGACAGAAAAAAAAATAATGAATTCAATATTATAAAATAATTGTGCTCAAAACATACACTTTATTTATTAATAAATGACTGTGGTAAATTCAGAAGAAACTAAACTATAAACTTCAGAACAATAGAAACTAATATTTTAGATACATGTGATTGCCTTTCTAAATAATGGGCTATAAAATAAACAATATTTGCAAAAGCACACAAAAATAGGTAGAAAATGGAAAAGGAACAGAGTGAGATAAGAGATCGGCAGACCATGAATCATAAATCTAACGATTATAGAATAGTTTTAAAAACTTTACATCACAAGACAAAGCTACTACTCCTAATTTTTTTTTTTTTTTGTTAGACATAGAACCAATGGTTGAATAATATAAAAAGCGGCAAATGGATTTCTACAAAATAGGGTAGTTGCTAAAAGTACTCATGTTTGAAGTAAAAAATTAAATTCAACTACCGCTTCTATTGTTGCAAAATATGGAACATGGAAGATAAATATGAGTAAAGGAATAAGTGAAATGTCAATATTCAGTTAAATCTAAAAGAAGGTTAAGTGGCAGGCCTTGGAGCACAATGTCGCAGGGAAAAAAAAAAAAAAAAAACAGAGAGAGGTGGTAAAGAATGAAGTAAATGGACACCAAGCATCCAGCCAGTAAAAGTCAAGTGAGAACAACTAGAACAAACAGATGGGGGAGGGCATGAACCTGAAAGCATATTTTCGTTAAGCCCAATTACTCGCAGTGACGATATGTTGCATAGAGATGCTGGGATGGTTCCCGTGAAATGGTTGAGACCGAGATACAGCTCTTGAAGCTTAGGAAAAAACTCAAACCATGTTGGTAACTGGCCGTCGAAGTTGCTCTCCTCAAAGTCCAAGACTTTCAACCGACGCAAAGAAGCTAGCTCGTTGGGTAGAGAGCCATGGAATTTGTTGTTTCCGAAGGATAAGATGGACAGGAATGAGAGGTTTCCTAAGTGTGGAGGGACAGTTCCTGTAAGACTCATGTTAGAAAGATTTAAGGTTGCGACTCTATGGTGCTTGGCATTGCAAGTGATCCCAATCCAGTTGCAAACAGAGGCACCGGCAGACCAGTTGCTTGCCAAGGTGCAGTGTGGATCATCTATGATATGGGCTTTGAGGGCTAGAAGAGCTGATCGGTCTGTGTCGATGTTGGTTCTTCTTGCCTCAGCTGGGCTGGGCAGAGAACAGTGCACCAACAAGAAGAGAAAATAGATAACGGAGGCAGAAGAAATCTCCATGGGTTCCCTTCCTAATGTTTAGATATGTGCTATTGTTGTAACAAACGTCTATAGATGAGGATTGTATATATAGATACTTTACCCGTGTTTTGTGACTTTCGAAGAAAGAGGGAAGGACTATTGATATCTAACTTACAAATCATTCGTGTGTTCCATGGATCGACTTTTTCTATCGTCCCATGAAGCAAAAGTGAATTTTGGTATAGACTATTGTTATGAACTTTTGACGAAATTGCCATCTGAGTTAGCAAGAGATAGGAGAAGTTGAGCCGTTCAACACGTGTACCATGATTTCACGTGAATAAACAACACCTTGTTTTTTTTTTTTTTTTTGGTTAAGTAAATGGGAGATGTGAGGGAGTTTGTATCAAAAAGAATTTTTTTGTGGTCGGTTTTACATGGTCCGTCAACCATATTGATTGATAGTGTATAGCGCAATGTGAATCAGTCTTTGCTGTCGTCTCTTATTTACTGGACAGCCCACAATGCGGAAAGTGTATCTGCTTTTCTTAAGCTGACAATAGGCAATCGACATAGACACAACACACGTTTTTTGGACTTAGTCGACTTCCGTCAACTCCAAAGTTATACGCATGTATTCTCCTCCTGTTTCTTGGGTGTGAAAGTACCTAAACCACCATAGCAAGTTCTTTGCAGCGTCAAATATCCGGTGAGTTGAGGTGGGCAACACGTGAACCATGACTTGCTATGAAAAACAACATCATTAGTGCAAAAATGGAAAAGAAATGTTAAAAACGCCAACTTCTTTTCTTAAAATAATTATTAACAAACTTATAGAGAACATACCAAGTGAAGTTATAAGTGATATACAGCTACTTAACAAATCCTTTTATCTCAAGTGTGTACTATTTCATGAATGAAGGAGGGGGGCAATAACATAGAAATCATGTGTTTATAATCATGGGTTATAACTATGTTAGAAAGAATTTGATTTTCTTTTAGTTAATCCATTATTAAGAGAGAGAGAGACATATGAGCTAATAAAGAATGTGTACTAAATAGTACACATCGAAATTTGAATATACTTGATTTTTTTTTTTTTTTAAGTACTAGATCAATCAATGAAGTTCAATATTTACTACTATTGAAGCGATTATATTCACCTATAAGTAGCGCGCCATAACGTCAGATTTCATGGAATTCTGTTGGAAATTTATAGTCTAGGTTATGTATCCTTTAATAATTAAAAATCTCTTTATTATAGAAATATTTAAAGTCCTATTATTAGTATGTCTCATTTTATAATAAGAAGTCTCTTTATTATGGAAAAACTTAGAAATCCTATCACATGTTTATTTATTTTCTTGTAATACAATTGATATATTCATCTCTCTTCTACCTCTTTTTACAATTATTACTTGTACACTCATATCATGATCGTAATCTCCCAACTGAAGCGAAGAACGTGATATAACTTGTGCACTTTTATCACTAAAGATGGAGGAGGGAATGATGTTGAAGAAGGCGTAGAGAGAGAAATAAGAACAGTAAAGCAGTGACGGTCAGGTTTTGTAAGCATGAATTGCGCTTGTTGTTCATCATTTTGTACTGACATCTTGCGGTTAAGGTCTCTAACATGAAAACTTCTGATTAAAAACAGTGGGTGCAATGGATATCCATACTTGAAGGAATATGAGTTTGCTAAGATATTAAGATATTTTCAAGATAGAAGGCTTTGTTAAACTTTAATTTGGAAATATAAAATTTTCTTAGAAAAATATTATTTTAAGTGAAATTTGGAGACTTTCAACTTTTTTTTTTTTTTTAATTTAGTAATTTTTGTAATGTTAGGATATATTCTTATTTTTTTATATACTAAATTTATTAATGCAAACTTATCTTTTTATCAAATAAAAGATTGAAAGCTTTTGTCTAACCCAAACACTAACTCCAAAGTAAAATATTTTTAATTTAAACAAATTCTCAAGCATATGTCGTAGCAATTAAGAAGCTCTATTCTCCAATTCCGAACTAAAACTATCACTTAGCAATGTAGATCCGGCAGGCTGAAGGAAATAGAACGATTACCCATATACCATCATTGCTTCTTCGGGAAAATCAAAATTATGCCACTAGATACATAGTGCTATCCATAACACATTAAAAGTATTTTGCATCTAAAATAACTCACTTAATGATAGAGGAAAAGAAACTAACTAGATGATCATGCATATTAAGAATATAATATCATGTATGTGAAACTATTAAAAGGTACAAGGCAGAGGGAGTATTGAGAAGTAACTGTTTTCTCATTTTTTATCTCTTTTTCTTTTTTATAGGATCATGGAAGAGATCACTGTATATAGAGGTTGTTGTACCTCTAGTCACAATGTGGGAATGATGCAAAGACTCAATTCCAAGACTCAGTTCTATTCAAATTAAGTTTGTATAGATTTGGTTGCATGCTTCACCATATATAATATGTTCTCTTCCATTTAACTTATTACCGCTAGGACAGACTCAATGTGAGGTACTCTCACATTCTAGTAAAAAGAGCTGTTGAATGACAAAATTGGGCATAAACCCTCAAAACATGGAGTAACCAGCACAGAACCCTTGCACCATTTCACACTATATAGACCTATTTCCTCCTTCAAGCTTTGATAATCATCGTCATCTGCATTGCTATCCAACTTGTAAGCTTTCCTTTTGCCTTTAGCGTCTTCTCCCTGGAAAATGCCACTGTCTTGTATGGGTAAAGTTGAGGTTTTCGATAATCATGATTGGAACACCTCTTTCTTCCATCTTCGTCCAGCCACTGCCATGTCCATCTTCCCACAAATGCATGCATTATTTATTCTCTCTTTATCAAAATGGTACTCCTTGCATGGATGAGTAGCCAATTCATCCACCAGCCATCAAACACAGCTAATGGTTTGAAGTCACTTATTTATTCAATGTATAGAGTTGAACTTTTTCATGAAAAACAATAATGATATCGGCATAAATAGTAATAAAACATCAACAAGAAAAAATAAGGACAAGAAAAAATAAGGGTGTTTCAATCATTAAAGAAATGAAGTGAATAAAACTACGGTTTCATTCACCACTGTGTCATGACTTTGTGACGATGTGTGAAAATGAATGTATTGTCATGTCCCTGCCACACTGGGTCTTGCCTATACAGGTGGCAGATACAAAACATAGTGGTACCACAAAGAATATGAAGAGGAATCCCAGGGTCGTACTAAACAAAGCAGTAAGTTCAAACTAAGTCATAATCCAAATTGAACAGGGTTGGCTGAAATAAAGTACCACTTGAGTGTTTTTGTTGACTGATGGGCGGCTTAAAGAAGTCTGTAATGACAGTTACCTGAATGTTTGGAGCTAATAAACTAGGCTGATCACTAAAGAAAAGCACCATTCTTCCAATCTCTTGCTTCAGTAATATTCTCCTCTCATGATATATGGCATCACACGATGCTAATGCTTGCTCATGCACCTCACTGTGATGATTGACAAACTTTACCACATCATATAAACATTAATGGAGCAATGACTTAGGAATGAAGCCATTAGAAGAGAAGATCAGTTGTAGGAAAGTGAAAAGTAAGGTTAAAATAGATAAGGGTTTAGTACCGAAATAAATTCCCCATTCATGATATGAGAATGTTAATACAGCTGCGAATGATCTATCCTAAATTCTGAGGTGAGTCTATTACATGTCCAGAAATTCATGGATCATTGTAGAGTTAAAGAAGTTCATGGATCATTGTAGATGTTCCTCCACGCCATGTGCTATGGAAGGACCGCAAACAAAAGAATTCAGAAAGCCGCCGTCTTTAGGCAACCATTAATCACAATATATACCTTAAAATTTTAATTAGAAAAATTTATACCCAGCAAAGTTTATCCCCACGAAAACAAGGAAAACAAGTAAGCTAGGGCCCACTTTGTTCAGCTAAAAAATTTCTCAAAGACTAAAATTGATTTAGGCATTCCATGCCAAAACCAAGCTGCAGAAACCTCCAAATTTCCAGGGCTGAATATTAGCACTCATAAGAAAATAGATCTAGATCATATAATTATAACCCCTCAATTCACTCCTACTTCCCCAGTATCCAAACAAACAACTCACCCACACAACTAATAAAAGGAAAAATGAGAATCCAACTTCTCAAAGAATTTATCCCAAGGAAAACATTTCCATAGAAACAAAGGGGGCCCATGTTGTTTTTTTCTCTAATAACAATCTTTGCATACCATTTCTCTACGAAAAATTCCAAGGCCGATGCAACGCTCTTTCCTTTTCCTCCGTGTTCCCGGCAACCAAAGTAAATGACAATGAAACTAATCTCAATATTGTAGTCAATCAGCTAATGTGTACCTCACAAAACAAAAACATACCCACAAACCCCAAGACATGTGATGCTTATTTTCTCAAAAAACAGCAAAAAGCAACATCGAAAAAACCAGATGAAGAATACGATCAAAGTAATGATTCGATCAAAGCAAAAGCTAGAAACTTACGTACGGTCACCGCTCTGTAATTCGGATCTAGGAAAGAGGGACGGAGGGCTTCTCTTTCTCGGCTGAAAAGAACTCAGAGAAGTCAATAGCGATCCCAAATGAAGTACTAGTTGATTCAATCCAACGGTTCACAGATGGCTCTCGCATAAGATAGCATTTATAGCCAAATGTCCGAATTACCCTTGTACGATTCCTTGTCCGCTTCGGAAGTCTAGCCCTGTTTCGTAATTCAAAAGCATACACAAAGTAGTATTCTTTAAATTTTCCAAGCCGTTAAAAGAAATGATTTGAACAATTTGAAGCTTTTTAATCGGCCTTGCTGGTTTCATTCACTTTTCTTCATCTACCTTTGCTTATAACTCTCAACTTTAAACTCCACATATTATTGTCTCTTGCCATCTCCTTCTACAAGAACATCAAATTTTAGGGATGTTCTAGTAAAGATCTTCTATTTTTTCTATTTCCTTTAGTTGAAAGGATGTTGTTTTGATGTGTGGCATCATTGTTATCTTTGGTATGAGGAAAAACAGTAATATAAAGACGGTAGATATAGGATCCCTTTGTTACAAACAACCTCAAACCTTTGTATTTGTCTAAGTGTTGTGGTTGCATCTAGTTCGGCTTTCATTACAAAATATAGCTATAATGTTATCGTTCTTTAGGCCCAAGAATGGTTCTTAATCTTAGCTAATACTCTCGCTTGTTGCTCAATAAGTAATACCTTTGTTTTGGTTTTCTCGAGTATTGGAACAAGCAAAATTAAAATTGGCTTCACAATGCTAAATTTTTGGTTGATAATAATTTATCATACATTCTTCAACATAACATCACAAGAGAACCCTAAAGCCTTTTCAAAGTTCTACTAAGGAGGAAACATAATTAGATAAGAAAATAACAAGAAACGAGTGACAATAAAGTTTTTGTTGTCAAGCTCCTCCAACATGCTTTAAGAAGTTCATCTTGATCTTTTTTAGTGTTGTTACTACGAGTCTCATGTTTATCCGCTCCTTAGGAGCATCCGTTGTGCAATCAAAAGCCAGTTGCATAATGGATAGCACACAATCCTTCTTGGCAGCAAAATGCTTTTCACCTTCCTCTATCAAATTAATATTTATAATTTCTTCCATTGCATGTGGTTGTGACATTTTCACCCAGTGTTTTAGGCTCATTTGTCCTACAAACATTTCATCAGTTGGCTTCTTTCCTGTAAATGTTTCCATTAGTAAAATACCATAACTATACACATCACCACATGGGGAAAGAATTCCTTGTGATCCATACTCTACATATTTGATAAGAATCCATGGTAAGAAAGCTTCCAACAATTTTTAGTCAATGATAAAATGAAAAATGCTTAGTAGAACTTGATAGGTTATATTACATGTTCATGAAAATCAATTTAGATTGTAAACGAGAACAATGATCACCTGGTGCCATATAGCCAATAGTGGCAAGTGACAATGCATGAGTCATAGAATCTCCATCCATTAAGAGTTTGGAATGGCCAAAGTCGCTAACATGTGCAACCATATCTTGATCTAGTAAAATATTGCTAGGCTTCAAATCAGCATGAACGATGGGTGGAACATGATCATGATGGAGGTACTCTAGTGATGATGCAACATCTAGCATTATGTTTAACCTCTGCAAGATGCCCAAAGAGTAGTTAGAAGAGTACAACCATCTAGTAAGGCTCCCATTAGGCATGTACTCCAATACCAAGGCTTTGAAATTATTACTACTACAACAACTGATGATTTTAACAAGATTTCGATGACGAGTTCTACGCAATATATCACATTCAATATCAAAACTTTTAAATGATCCTTCTAGATCTAGATTGAAAACCTTTACTGTAATGCTCATCTCGTTTGAAATTGTGCATTTATACACAGAGCCAAAACTCCCTTTCCCAATGAAGTTACTATTGCTAAACCCATTTGTTGCTCTTTCAAGTTCTAGGTAGGAAACTCTTCTCCATGTTGCTAGAGTTAAAATTTCTTGACTTGGTAACTTTCTTTTCCTCCTTAGGCATTTTATTAGAAAAGTTGTGAGAATTGAGGCAAATATTACTATCACTAGCGGGAGAGAATATATTAATATAAGTGTAATGTGCCTCTTTGATTTTCTAACAACTTTACAAGGTGAAACTTGTAGTCGGGGTGGGCCACATAATTCTTCATTACCAAAGAATGATTGAGCTGATATGTTAGCAAAAATACCTCCAGATGGAATTTGACCTTGCAATCTATTGAAAGACACATTCAAGTATTTAAGGTACTTAAGTTCCTCCAAGGTCTTGGGAATTACTCCTGACAAGTTGTTATGAGATAGATCCAATAATTGCATGCTTATGGATTGACCAAATGATTTAGGAATAGCACCTTGGAATTTGTTATGTGCTAAGGAAAGATTTATCAAATTTTGTAGGCCCCCAATTGTGGTAGGGATCTCACTTATGAATTGGTTTCGTGACAAGTCCATTGTTATCACAGCCTTCAAATTTCCGATATCTAATGGTAGATGGCTACTTAGATAATTCCAAGAAAAGTCCACTTTCAACAAATCTTTGAGACTCCAAAAGGACAAGGGTATGGAGGAAGTTAAATGGTTGGCAGCTAAGTTCACTTTTCGAAGTGAAGTAAGAGTTCCCCAACATGCTGGTATTGATCCATAGAGGTCATTGCCATTTAAATCTAATTCACTCAACTTGCTTAGATGACATATATGATTTGGGATGGGTCCTTGCAATATATTTTGGCCAAGATTCAAAACTTGGAGCCCCTGTATTTCTCCAATTGCAGTAGGAATATGTCCCACAAACTCATTGTTTGCTAGACGTAGTCCTATCAAGTTACTCAAGTTTCCAATTTGTCTTGGGATGTTGCCCTTAATGTTGCATCCATGTACTGAAAATGATGTAAGAGATGCAGAGAGGTTTCCTATGTCAATTGGAAGGGTCCCATTCAATGGATTATTGAAGAACCATAGTCGTTTTAGATTTCTGCAGTTTGTCAAAGATGAAAGAAATCCTAGTTCCAGAGTTGTGGATTCTCTAGTAAGAGAATTATTACCTAAAGAGAGATAGCTCAAATGTCTTAAATTTCCAAGAGTATTAGGAATAGAGCCGAAAAAATGGTTAAAAGACAAATCTAGTCTAAAGAGCTTAGAGGCATTTGAGATTGAGCTAGGGATTATTCCATCTAGGTTATTACCCCATAGGGAAAGCTCTTCAAGATTTGGAACCCAACAACCCAAGCTTTCTGGAAGTTGGCCTATGAGATGGTTCCTTGATAAACCAATCCTTTCAATTGTGGAGTGATTGAAGAGTGTATGTGGGATGAGACCGGTGAAGTTGTTAGCAGAAAGTCCCAAAGTCAACAAATTTGGCATATTCCCTATCTTAAGTGGTACTTCACCTGCCACACTCGGCACAAATGAATGATGTGTTAACCATTACAAATTTATAGATATTACAGACTCCAAATTGAAAGTGTTAGTCTACTAGAAAGTTATCTGTATTACAGGTTTATGAAAGATTCTCAATAAATGTACTAGAAGCATAAAGAAAACCTGCTTTTATTCATTTACAATTCTTTTTACTAAGAGACATGGCCAAGTAAATGGTAATCAAGTTTAATTGCTTCGATTTTTTTTTTTTTTTTTGTGTCCATGAGTAAATCAAGTGTTGGAATTTAATATCTTAAAGGTCAACTCTCATTGCTTATGTATATAAATGCATATTATCAAACTCTTTATACAAAAGATATGAAGACTTTATGAAAGATAAAACAACTTTATCATAATATATTGGAAGGTAATGAAATAGCAAATTGTTGTGTATGTCTTAACATAAAGATATGCATATATATGTGCATACACTTTAGAGGATAAAAGATATAATTTTAAAAAGATAGTATCTCCACACATACACACACTTATATATATATACACACACTTTAATAATAATTTCATTTTATTCAAGACATTTCATGTACTACTTCCACTTAGACAATAAATGCACCAACATAAGCAAAGGTTTCAAAGAAAAGATATTAAAAAAAAACTTATTTCTTTCTAATTTAATTTTCAAAATAAATTATATTAATAAATAGTATTCTGAATAAAAATATGAAACTTCTAAATTATTAGGATTAAAAAGTGATATTTTTATGAATTTAGATAATTAAAAATTACTTAAAGTTAAATAATTTCCTATGTTGTGCTAATGATTAGAATAGTTTCTTAATGTTTGGAGCTATTTAGTTCTTAGGTAACTTCATAGTATTCAATGCATAAGAAGAAACACAGAATATAATTATTCAGTGAATTTTTATACTAGATATGTGTATATAAAGTAAATGGTTGTGGCTTTTTCTCTATGTTCTCATTCATTTCATTTTGAAATTTAATTTCTCACATTTTTCTTATTTTTAAGATATAAATAAACTTGGATAGAAAAAAACAAAATTAATAATGAATTCAATATTATAAAATAGTTGTGCTCAAAACATACACTTTATTGATTAATAAATGGCTGTGGTAAATTGAGAAGAAACTAAACTATAAACTTCAGAACAATAGAAAATAATATTTTAGATATATGTGATTGCCCTTCTAAATAATGGGCTATAAAATAAACAATATTTGCAAAAGCACACAAAAATAGGTAGAAAATGGAAAAGGAACAGAGTGAGATAAGAGAACGGCAGACCATGAATCATAAATCTAACGATTAAAGAAATGTTTTAAAAACTTTACATCACAAGACAAAGCTACTACTCTTAATATTTTTTTGTTAGACAGAGAACCAATGGTTGGATAATATAAAAAATGGCAAATGGATTTCTACAAAATAGGGTAGTTGCTAAAAGTACTCATGTTTGAAGTAAAAAATTAAATTCAAATTCCGCTTCTATTGTGGCAAAATATGGAGCATGGAAGATAAATATGAGTAAAGGAATAAGTGAAATGTCACTATCCAGTTAAACCTAAAAGAAGGTTAAGTGGCAGGCTTTGGAGTACAATATCGCAGGAAAAAGAGAAAGAGAGAGAGAGAGAGAGGTGGCAAAGAATGAAGTAAATGGACACCTTCTGAGTCCCCTCCCCTCCCTCCCCGTGCGTTAAAAAAAAATAAAAAATAAAAAATAAAAATAAAAAGAGAGAGAGAAAGTAAATGGACACCAAGCATCCAGCCAGTAAAAGTCAAGTGAGAACAACTAGAACAAGGAGATGGGGGAGGGCGGGAACCTGAAAGCATGTTTTCGCCAAGCCAAATTTGTTGCAGTGACGATATGTTGAATAGAGATGCTGGGATGGTTCCCGTGAAATGGTTGCGATCGAGATACAACTCTTGAAGCTTAGGCAAAAACCCAAACCATGTTGGTAACTGGCCGTCGAAGTTGTTCTCCCCAAAGTCCAAGAATTCCAACCGACGCAAAGAAGCTAGCCCGTTGGGTAGAGAGCCATGGAATTTGTTGTTTCCGAAGGATAAGATGGACAGGAATGAGAGGTTTCCTAAGTGTGGAGGGACAGTTCCTGTAAGACTCATGTCAGAAAGATTTAAGCTTGCGACTCTATGATGCTTGGCATCGCAAGTGATCCCAATCCAGTTGCAAACAGAGGCACCGGCGGACCAGTTGCTTGCCAAGATGTAGTCATCTGTGATGTGGGCTTTGAGGGCAAGAAGAGCTGATCGGTCTGTGTCGATGTTGGTCCTTCTTGCCCCAGCCAGGCTGGGCAAAGAACAGTGAATCAACAAGAAGAGAAAATAGATGAGGGAAGAAGAAATCTCCATGAGTTTCAGCAGGTTGAGATATGATGTGACTTTAGCAGACATAAATAGATGAGAGGAAACCGCAAAGAACTTTCTTAGTCAAGCAAAGGTAGAATAGAATGAAACATTAAACGTTGACGGTCCTCCCCACTTTTTTTTCGTTAGTCAAGCCTGGAGGGCTTTCCCTTTTTTTTTTTTTTTTTTTTACTCCTATGAATGTTGGAATAGGGATCTAAACGAATTATACTATTCATCCATATATCTGATTTGCTTTCTATGCAACTACAGGATCAATTAATAAACCTAAATATTTACTGAAACGCAGAGGTTATGTTCACTTATGAGCAAGTAGATTTATGAGAAATCAGAAACCTCTGTTGTTTGTCATTTGCTAACCGGTCTAATTTAGAATATCAAATCATTAATAAATTACATAAACTATTCACTTGTGGTATTTTTGTCGCTTCAAAAAAAAAAAAAAAACTTGTAAGTACAATGAAGATCTCCCGCACAAACTTAGGAAGCCTAAATGGAAAACTTCAATGCATAAAAAGCATGTGTCTTTGATTTCCACTTCATCGTCATAAACACGATCGTCGTAATAGTCAAGGTTGTCTTTAAACATTTCCAAAGGGAGAAGGCAATGATGCATAAGGCACAGTGTGGACATTTGGGGAAGCACCAAGACCTCTTCAAATTACAAGCTCATGGACCTATAGTATCCCCATGGGAGAGCAAGAGAGTTATTATGGTCTGAATAAGTTAGAGAAAGAAAATCACGCTAAAAAATATAATAAGAAACAGTATATTAAATACATTGGTAAATTAATAGTAGTCATTACATACAAAAATCGTGCTCAACAAGGCTTAGGTTACAAGAAAGAAGCAGAAAGCACAAGATGTTTCAACAGAGTAAAAGAAGGCAGGATGGGACGAGGAAAACAAAAGCCTTCAACAACGATCATGAACATTGCTTGCTTTCAAGATTATTAAAGAAATTACTTGTTAAAATCAAGCGGATCAACACCAAACTGTAAGCAAACAATCTAGGCAAAGAAATCGACTTTCGGCCTTAACACAGTGAAGGAGAAATGGCTTTCAGCCAATATTTACTGGCTGAACTGCAAAACATCATAAGAACTCTACAAATATAAGCTGTAAAAGAACACTCTGTATATGCATTGAGACCCCTAACGGATCTATTTTCACATCTTCTCATTTCTAGTTATCGTGGGAGCCACGGAAACAGCCAGAAGTCGCTTCTTTAAAGCGGTTCAAGGTCTGTAAAAGGCATAATTAATTTTCTCGAAATACAGGAGGTCAAGTTTCCTGGGGAAAGGATTCACCTAGCAGCTAATATGTCAATAATCTCAACATTACTTGCATAAATTTGCAGAACTAAATTATATCTGAGATTCAGATTGTTCAGTTACAATCTTCTTGTTCTTTAATGATGCTTGATTGATAGGATTTTATAGGGTAGAGTTTTCACAATCTATTGGCTCAAACCTGCAACTTTTTTTTTCCTATCTTGTGAATGTTCACCGTAAAAATAAATTATGTTATTCATAAATAGGTGAAAATTATATCTTCATATATTTAGTTAAGTATCTTAACACAAATTTGTGTTCATTTCATAAATAAACTCAAGTAACATAAGTTCAGTCAAATTACATAAGCTTGAGTAATCACATGTTTTACAAAAGTATACTTCAAATGATGGACTAGAGCTCTTCTTTAATTTGATAAATATAGTTTTTGTGCCTGTGAGAAATCAACCAAAATTTTTTAATATTCAGTTTGACTTTGTAATATGATTATAATTTGAATATTAACATAGTTATCATACCTAAACCATTATATGATTTTATTTGTTTACTATCTAGGTACTGGATCGATTAACATACTTAGACATTTACTAATCGGGAGATGATTAGTTCACTTATGAGCAAGAAGTTTCATGTGAAATCAAAAGCCTTATTGCTTGCCATATTCTAATTACTTCAATTTTAGAATTTTAAACCATTGGATAATTTCTGTAAAAGTTGGTGGAAGCATCGAAAATATTGTCAAATTAAAAACGCCCATGGTTGTTGAAGGGACTTTTTCTATCCTTCCATAAAGCGAAAGTGAATTTTGGTGTTAACAATTTTAGTACTTCTTTTCTACAAATTAACTTGGCATTATTGAGAGATATGATAAGTTTACTCATAAAAGACATAACCTATAAATTATTATAAATAATAGCATCATTTTAAAAAATGAAAAGGGAGAAAGTAACTTTTGTAGGTCAAGTTTTATTACCATCCCTTAACTTACACGGGAAAGACTCACCCATCTTTTGACTTGGAAGCATGTCACTTTATGCAAGAAAAGATCGTTGAACCCTAGTGCAGTCAAGTCTTAGCTTTAGATGGATGATAAATCCTAAATCTTGTCTGGTTTCTCATTACAGATTTGTATAAAGGGAGATTTTTTTGCCAAAAAATAATAGATAATTATAAAACAACGTTTTCTTTAGCAAAGCTGTTATTTTACTTATATTAGATACGGGCAAGAGACATGGCAAACGATTCGATGAAAAGAGAATAGGAATCATACAGACTCGCTTTAGCTGGTAAAATTTTCTGATTACGTGCTAAGCAAGCAAATGATTTATAGAATTGAGCAATTGTCATTACTTGGTTCCTTGAAGAACCTGTATAGAAAAGTTCATTCAATTTCTCCAAAAGAAGGCATCGAGTCCTCTAAAAAAAATTCAATACTTTCGAGTCACACGGATAATGGCAAGGCTTCTTTCATGATTTATCATTAGTTTAACTAAATCAATGGAAGTTTCTATGATACTTGGTGCTGGATTTCATTCACTACTCATTAAGTCTTAGAATCTTGGTAAAAATTGTGGCATCAGAAGATGGTGCCAATCCCACTTTGATTTAAATAAATGTCTATCAATTTGACCGAGTCACACGGATAATGACAAGGCTTTTCTCATGATTTAAAATCAGTTTAATTTAATCAAGGGAATTTTCTACAATACTTGGCATTGGATTTCATTCACTGCTTCTATTAAGTATTAGAATCTTCTTAAAAAATGTGGTATCAAAAGATGGTGCTAATCCCACTTTGGTTTAAATAAATGTGCATTAGTTTGACTAAGTCGCACAAATAATGGCAAGGCTTCTCTCACAATTCGCTATCAATTTAATTTAATTAGGGGAAGTTTCTACAATACTTCTTCCATTCACTGGTCCTATTAAGTCTTAGAATCTTGGTAAAAAATGTGATATCAAAAGATGATGCTAATTCCACTTTGGTTTATGTAATTGTGCATCAATTTGACCAAGTCTCATAGATAATGGCAAGACTTCTCTCATGATTCATCATCAGCTTAATTTAATCAAGGGAAGTTTTTACGATACTTGGTGCTGATTTTGTTCGCTACTTCTATAAAGTCTTAGAATCTTGGTAAAAAGAGGTGACATCAAAAGATGGTGCTAATCCCACTTGATTTAAATAAATATGTATCGATTTGTTTTAGTCACACAGATAATGGTGGTGCTTCTCTCATGATTTAAAATTGGTTTAATGTAATCAAGGAAAGTTTTTATGATATTGGCACTGGATTTCATTCACTACTTCTATTAAGTCTTAGAATCTTGGTAAAAAATGTGGCATCATAAGATGGTGTTAATCCCACTTTGGTTTAAATAAATGTGCATCAATTTGATCGAGTCATATAAATAATGGCAAGGCTTCTCTCACGATTTATCATCAATTTAATTTAATCAAGGGAAGTTTCTACAATACTTATTTCATTCATTGTTCCTATTAAGTCTTAGAATCTTGGTAAAAAATGTGATATCAAAAGATGATGCTAATCCAACTTCGTTTTATCTAAATGTGCATCAATTTGACCAAGTCACATGGATAATGGCAAGGCTTCTCTCACGATTTATCATCAATTTAATTTAATCAAGAGAAGTTTCTACAATACTTATTTCATTCACTATTCTTGTTAAGTCTTAGAATCTTGGTAAAAAATGTGATATCAAAAGATGATGCTAATCCAACTTCGTTTTATGTAAATGTGCATCAATTTGACCAAGTCACATGGATAATGGCAAGGCTTCTCTCACGATTTATCATCAATTTAATTTAATCAAGAGAAGTTTCTACAATACTTATTTCATTCATTATTCCTATTAAGTCTTAGAATCTTGGTAAAAAATGTGATATCAAAAGATGATGCTAATCCAACTTCGTTTTATCTAAATGTGCATCAATTTGACCAAGTCACATGGATAATGGCAAGGCTTCTCTCATGATTCTCCATCAACTTAATTTAATCAAGAGAAGTTTTTACGATACATGGTGCTGGATTTTGTTCATTACTTCTATTAAGTCTTAGAATCTTGGTAAAAAAGTTGACATCAAAAGATGGTGCTAATCTCACTTTGATCTAAATAAATAGTATCGATTTGACTGAGTCACACAGATAATGAGAGAAGACAACAGTTTCATAAGTAGCAGTTTCTAGACGTTTATAGCAGTTTGTAGCTGTTCCTATGTTGTGCGTGGCAGATATAAAATTAACTACGATGTTGTGAACAAGTAGCCGGGGAACAAACAGTGAAAGGAGGATGAGAAAGCTAGAAACAAATGGAAATTTATTCTCCGTTCAATGAGAAAAGGAATTTCGTTCTTATAATGAAACATTAAGAGGTCTTACTTCCTTCGAAGAAATAATTATTTGTACTTGTTTGTGAAATGTTTAACTATTTTATTCATTTTATGTTAATGAATATATGAGTTTATTTATCTAAGAATAAGAAAATATAAAAGCTTAAGGGCATACCTCAACATTACAGTTTATTTAAGAAAAAATCAAGTTTGGAATCCTTTAACTATGATATTACAAAACATTTGCTTAAGAGGGTTTAAAATTCCTAAAAAGAAATGCTCTCCTATGTATTACCTTCATAATTCTTGCCAACAAGATTGGTATTTTAACAACCTTATTTTGAAAATGTCAATAGTTTTGTTCAAATCAAATATAATAGATATATATTAAGAGAGAAAGTTTAAGAAAGTTCGCAACCAAATCCTTTTTAAAGTTACTTTAATCATCCATTATAATTCAAAAGTTCAATCCTTGATGATCTTATAAAGGTCTTATTGAGCAAGGATATTTTGTCAAATTTATCTAATCCGAGCATACTAAAATACAAATGTGAGTGGCTTTCAAATTGAAACCTACAAAAATTACATTAGAAGTCAATTGAGAGAAGCTACCAAGATAACATTTTCACTATAGGAAGTCTATCCCTTGCAAATGAGTCATCTAATAAAGTTATGTTTGTTGATTTTACACAATCATATCAAGTTATGTTATTAACTTCAATATTAATTTGGCATAATTTCTTTTATGTCTCTTTACAATAATAAGAAGGTTGGGGAAGATTAGATGTAAAAATTTATCATAACTTAAAAAGACTTCTCCAACTTTAAGTCATATTTCTTTTAATGTCAAGATACAAAAAAAAACATAAGAATCTATTTTAGTCTTTTGTTTTATATGTACTTTTATTTTTTTGAATCCACTATGTTCTTAAAAAATAAAAAATATCATAATTGGTATCGATCTGTAAAAGGAGGAAGATGGACAGAACCTAAAGCACAGGAAAGAGAGTTCCAGGATACTAAAGTTTGAATGGGAGTCTATCCTACTTTTTTAATTTCAGAATAACGTATAAATTACTTTAATTTTTTTAATTTCTCAACTGTAAATGTAATTATGAATAATTTGAAAGATTGATATGTCAAGCCCCTTCAACATCCCTGAAAATCGTCATCCTAATCCTTTCAATTGATCCCACCTTTTTTTCGATTAAAGATGTCTGGCAACAGTTTTCCGGGTCTCATCGCACACTTAATCTTCATACAGCACTTTGACGTAAGTCATAAATATTAGACAACAAAGTCCTACATTGGAGATATATATATTTGTGACGTGTATCAGAAACTTGGATAACTGTTTTCCTCAATGAGGTCTTTTGAAAAGAAATGAACCTTAGTCCTTAAGATGCCACGAAGTAAAGCCTTCTTCAATATATGCTAACCTAATCTCATAGTTGGGATAGTTCTTTGCCAGGGAGCATTGGATAACAAAATCCTATATTAAAGAGAAAGCTACTTGTGATATACATTGTAAGCTTAGACAACTCTTGTCCTTAATGAAGCCTTTTGGGAAAAAGTGGACTTGAGCCTTCAAAATGATATTAAAGCTAAGCCTTCTTTTGTATTTAGTAATGTAATCTCATTGTTGGGCTAGTCCTTCACTAGCAAAATAAGACTAAGCTCGAAATGTGAGAATATTAGACAACAAAGTCTTACATTAGAGAGGAAGGTACTTGTGATATGTATTATAAGTTTAAACAACTACTCTCCTCAATAAGGCATTCTAAGAAGAGGTAGACCTAGGTTTTCAAGATAGTATCAAAGCTAAGCCTTCTTCGTTATATGCTAACCTAATCTCATAGTTAGGCCAGTCTTTCCAAGTACAATAAGATTGAATTTGGATTACAAGAAGTACTAGTCAAAAAAATCCTACATTGGAGAATAAGATACATGTGATATGCATTATAAGCTTGGACAACCCTTCTCAATAAGATTCTTTGGAGAAAAGTGCACCTGGGTTTTTCACAATAAATGGATCACCTAAAAAATAAATATTTTTTTCTAAAATAACATATCCTTAAAGTCAAAAGCATAATAATCTTTTAAAATATTATCTATTTTTTTCTTGGAGACAATTATGAGCAATGCTTCTTTTTTTTTTTTTTTAAGGAGGAGATAATTCTAAGGAAAATTGTTCGATAAGGAAATGGCCCACCATTTAAAAGAAACAGTTTTAGTTCTTTCACATTGATAAGGGGTGTGGGACCGAGGTCAATGGCTTAGTGACAAGAATTATTGGCTTTAGATCTCAAAGTTTTCAGTTCAAATTTTCTCACTACCATTATGATGGGATGGTTGGAATATTTTTGATGATGAAAGGAAATTGTTTAGCAAGAACTATTCTTTCTTGACCTTTAAAAAATGGAACACGTTTAACACATAATGAGTGGTTTCATGTATTCTATTGAATATGGAAATTTATTGTTTGCCTCCACTTTGCTTTTAGATGGGACCCGTATGTCTGGAAATTCAAAGGTTATAAGAGTGGTGGCTGGAAGTGCTAAAAATAGCGTTCACAACTGGGAGGCTTAGGAGCGTCCAGCAACATTGAACGAGGGAAATCAGCAATATGGGTGTGCGGCAGAAACTTATGTTGTGGTGGCAGAAGCATGAAGCCGCGTAGGTGGTGTTCGCACCAAATGTGAAATGAAACCGAGTAGGATTGCGAAGTAAAACATCAGGCCGTATGAGTTTTGCAGCAGGTCGTCACCCATATGAGGAAAGAAACTACACGATACGAAAGCCACAAGATTAGATTGTGTTGAGAATGCTTAGATTTGTCCCACATGGGAAGGAAATGATATAAACTTTTGCTTTATAAGTAATGGCTCTCCTTTTCCTCCTAAGCTGTCTTTTGAGATGATAATGAAATTACCTAATATTCTTTATATTGTATTGCATCCTCCATAGTTAATTTCCTACAATCTATAAAGGTTGTTTGATATATGCTTTGGATCTTTATTTACTTACTAGATTATTTAGGAAACCTAATTTATCCCCCACTTAGATTTTCTTCTAGGACCTTACACATTACCTATAAAATAATATAAAATAACAAATAAATAAATAAGATAAAAGGAAGGGAAAATATAATATTTATATTATATTAACATTCTTAATGAAAGAAAAAAAATTTCTAGTGGAAGATAATTGGCCATGCCTAATGGAATAACAACTAATATATGAAGCTAGCAATTCTCTTTTGAGATTATAACTACATATGCACAAAGTTAAATGTCAACCCAGTAATTGATACTAGTCAATCTACGTGTGGATTGAAATGTAAGATGTATTGTCTAAGAAATTAACTAGAAACTTGAAATTATTATAACGGGAACTGTCCAGATAATTAAAACTTGAGGTGTTCGATTTTTATGGACCATTAGCTTGAAGCATAGAAGAAGGTCTGAAACTCGCAAAAGCATAGAAGGCACTAACCGTTAAAAGTGATTGAAATTGTGTGTGGGATGAGACCCACTTCCAACCGATATAAAAAGTGTTGCTTTTTTGTATTGTGCAAGATAATCCTTCCATATTTGATTGACTCGTGTATACCGCAATCCAAATTAGACTTTTTTACTGTCTCCATCTATTGGGCAGCCGATAATGCTGAAAGTCTACATACTCTTTCTGCGCACATAATAGGCAACGGCACTGAGACAACACAAGATTTTTGGGCCTAGTTTGGTCGACTTCCATCAACTCCAACTTATGGGCATGCATTCTTCTCTTATTTCTTTTTTGTCAAAGTACCTAACACACCAAGACTTACTATGTTAGTCTATTCCATCCTTATTTTATGCTTAGTCTAGGTGACCAAAATGTTTTTGCGTAACAAGCAAATGCCCTAATGGGTGGTATAAAAAAGAGACTTGAACTATGCTAAAGAGCCGAGTTTGACCGTTTGACGACCACATCAGCAAAAGACCAAGTCTTTTCGCAACAATTCAACTCCGATTTTCAATCGATTTTTAACCACTTTTGGATTTTGAAACAACCAATGTCAAGTTCATATAAGGAATATTAATCTATGTGTTTGCTTTCAAGGGGAAAGTCAATAAATAGGGAAATTTTTCAAACTTTGTCTCACTTTTTCTGCATTTTCTGGCCAATCTCCTGTGGTTTTTTGTTTGACCCTACTGTTCTAAGTTAGTACCAAAGCTAGCTCCGTGAAAGCTGCACCGTCCACCACTCAATGACCTCTTCCAGCTCTGATTTTCACCCTCAAACGACCCAAACAGCCTATGTTTCTGCTACCCCAATCATGCCTCCCTCTTCAAAAATCGTCTCCTCACTGGCCATCGGCAACGTTTTAATGATAGCAACTATTTCATCTGAAAGACCCTCCTCATTCCTTTCCTCCAAACTTCCAATTTAATTTTGATTGCCGACAGATCGAAGTCTCACACCCCCCCATTCAACACCCCCCCACCCCCCCAAGTTCCAACAACATTCTTTCTCCCTTAGTTGTAAACCCAACTCATACAACTTGGGTCATCTACGATTAGAGGGCTCCTAGGTGGCTCTTTGCTACCCTCACCAAGTCCATCATCACCTAACTCACTCATCAGACCTCCTCTACGACCATCTAAACCTACTTGGCCAATGCCTATGTTATCCAATCCACAGCCCGTGTCTATTCCCTCTACATGCAATTGTTTACCATTAGGAAGGGCAATTGATCCATCATTGAGTAATTTTGCAGGGCAAGAGCCTTTTCAACTAGCTACTGGCCGTAAGACACCTCTTTTGTCCATTCATGTAGAAGTAGGATTCGACATTTTGAGTGAAAACCTGACTTAGAAGGGAACAAAAATTAGGGTTTTTATGTTAGAAAACGCTAATTACTGTGACGTTTGAGAAATATGTTTTTGTCTAATTTGTGATGTGTTAAGGTACTATTATATGTGGTTTTTTTTTTCCAAATGAGAAAAACTGGTGTTGGGGTTAAGAAAACTGTTGTAATGTCATTGTGATTGATTATGTCAATGAAGAGCTTTTCTCTCTACTTGAACATAGAAAAATAGGTATGATTATAAAAGGTGTTTAGATCAAACCACTTTAGTAATTGTATCACATTTTCTCCTTTCTTATTTCACGATGTGATTGATTAGACAAAAGACCTACCGACAATAAAGAATTAAACGCGTATTGAAATTAATGGTGGACTCATAAAGTCCAATAAACTTGATCTTTTTTGCCTCATGCTTAAGTTCTTTCAACCACAAAGTACTTAGAATTGGCGTGGGATGACCAACAATGTGTAAAATAGAATAGAATAAGAAACCTTCAATTCTTTATGTCTACAGTAGGTCGTGGCACTTGGGGAGATTCTACACAAGTAGACGTTCGTCCCCCTCTCCAATAAAATCTCCTAAAATTCCTATAAACTAAACTAAAACTATGGAATAGTTTTTCGTGATTGTTTGGTCGTGGGTTTCGATTCGCACGGGATGGGTGGGAAGGACATCAAAGCTATAGGTCCCACTGTTGAAGCTCAAGATTTATTGAAAAAAGAAGAAAATCAGAGTTTGGTGGATTTATGGTTCAGTTTGACTAAGTGAACAATGTAAAAATGTAGTCATAGAAAAAAATAAATTAGTGGTCAGTAAGTTATACAGGTGTAAGGAAAATAAATATAAAATAAAAGATAAAAAGTTTGGAACCTCCTAAATATGGAAGTCTTTTTAGTATTTTGTTTGGTCCTGGGTTCGGATTCCCAAGGATGGTGGATTATTGACCAGGTAGAGACATCAGAGCAGTAGGCCCCACTGTGAAACCTCAAGATTTATTGTGAAGGTTATTTGCTAGGGTTTAGGGTATTTGTCTTTAGCACATTTGTGAAGAATCCAGGATCTTAAAGTTCATACAAGCTCGTAACACACCCAAAAACCTTCAACTTTTAGAAAAGCAATACCGATAAATTTATGGAAGACTTTTTGGCGCTATGTTTGGTCGTGGGCTTTGACTCCAAGGGATGGTGGAATAGCGGCCAAGGAGGGACACTAGCGCAGTAGGCCCCATTGGGAAAGGTATTTGTCTGTAGTGTTTAGGGTATTTGCCAAGAATTCATGGTCTCGAAGTTCACACTAGCTCGGAACCCACACACAAACCTTCAGTTTTTTAGAAAAGCAGTATCAATAATTATTAGGGAAAAAGACAAACAAGAAGAAATTATGCATTCAAACCTAAAATCGTTCTCTTTATTCTCTATAAATTTCATAAACCATCCAACGCCCAATATAGAAGAATAAGTTCACAGAAAAAGAAAAATCAAAACTTCTAACTCAAAATTAAAACCTTAAAGATGTGGAAGACTTTTTTGCGTTGTTTTTGGTCATGGGATCAAATTCCAAAGGGATGGTGGGATAGTGGGTACAGAGGGACATCGAAGTAGTGGGTCCGGTTGTGAAAGCTCAAGATTTGTTGTGAAACGCATTTGTCAAGAGTCCATGGTCTCGAAGTCCATACTAGCTTGGAATCCACCTAGAAACCTTCAACTTTTAGAAAATCAATACCGGCAATTATTCTACCTAGAATGGACCCAAACCAAACAAGGAGAAATTATGCATTCAGACCTTATCAAAACCGGTACCTTTATTCTCTATCAATTTGAAAAACTATCCAAAACCCAATACAGAAGATAAGTTTAAAGAAAAAGAAAATTCAAAACTTTGAAGAGAAAATTATGATCTTAAAAGTATTGAAAGCTTTCTGGCGTTGAGTTTGGTCGTGGGTTTGGATTTCCAAGGGACATCAGTGTAGAAGGTCCCACTGTGATAGCTCAAGATTTATTGTGAAAGGTTTTTGTCTTTATTTCTCGTGAACCAAATTGTCATTTGCCTTCGGGAAGATGCTTGGGTATGGTTCAAACCACCCTGAGATTTCTGGTCCCTGTGGAACATGGCGTAATGGCTGGTTCAAGGAATTTATAAGATTGTTTAATCCTTCCCTTCAATCTCCAAGTGATTAGGAGATAATGGATTCGGAGGCAATCAAACCACTCGTTTTATCCAGTGATTGGTAGATCTAGGATTTCCCCATTAGTTGTAACAACATTTAGAACCAATATTAGTCTTTTTAAAGAAAAACAAGGGAAAGTAGTTCTTAGATTTCTTTTTAATTTTGCATATATGCCTAGTGATTGATCATTTATATGTCAATTATTATCTTGTTTCTTCAATATATAAATATTTTAATCCACACTAAGTAACTAGAATTCAATCAATGTCTCACCAACCAATAATAAACTTCAAGAAGCATGTTTCATGCTCTTTTTTATTTTATTTTATAAAAAGGGATCAGGGCCATGATTTTATTAACTAAAGCCGAGTTTTGTTGATAAACAAACCTTACAAAATTTGATTGGAGCACCACCTAAAAGTTAAGCCAATAACTAACATGCATTAGAGTCAGGTATTAAGAAAAATTAACCTACTATGGTTATCCTCATCAAAGTTTAGATTCCACATAGGGAATTATACAAAATACATCTTACATCTTATGTATTACATTTAAATAGTTTCAAAAGTCACAATGAAATTTTAGTATTAATTATTTATGTATATGTGTCTTTATTGAATTTTCACATGTCGATTTGTGAGAGAGTTTGGAAAACTCTTGGGCTAGTATATTGGAAAGTCTTATTTCTTTATTATGAGTAATATTTGAAGATCTAAGATGCACACAATGGAGAAGATCATTAGAAGAAAATTTTTTGCCTTTTGTCACGTTAGCATGATACTCAATGCACACTTCACTACCCTTGTTCACAATTTCAAAACATGTAAGCAAAAGAGTCATGTCAACCCTATTAAGAGTATTACTACTTTTATATTATTTTGATAATAACAAAGAGAAAAAGACATATGAAAATAATTTTTTGTAAGAAAAATATATCTAAAAAATCAACATAAGATATTATTTGATATAATATTAACATCAAAATTGTACTGATACTATATATAATACTTATTGGATTAAATTTGTTGGGTTATTTTTTGGACTGATCATTTATTGGACGTAGGCCCAAATGAAGGCCCAGGCCCGTGGGGAGTGAGACGCTGATTCAAGAGCTGCAGAATGAACAAAAGACGCCGCGGGTTCTCCTTTTTCTTTCTCCCGTTATTCCTCGCGCAAAAAGTGGGAGGAAAACAAACAACTTATTGCAACACGACACCTGGAGTGCAAAAAGCAGAAACAAAAAAAAAAAAGACTTCACCTTTCTCCCTTGATTTTGAATGAAAAAAGAGAGTGACGTCTGCTGCAACGGGCAGAAAAATTTGTGCTTTTCATATCTTCTGTCTAATTGGCTGGTTGGTGCGGAAATGTGGAGTTGCAGAAAAAAATAGTGGCAGAAAAACGAAAAATGAAGTGGTTTTTTGTCCAGTGGTAGAGAGGTGCAGAACGCAGTTTGCTATACTTATTTTTCTCTCTAATTGTGTCGTGGTTGTGCGTAAAGAGCAGCAGAAAGACAAAAAACGCAAAAAGCATCTTCTTCTTCATAAACGGAGATAAAAGCTTGCATCTTGTTGTTATATAAGCTAGGGGAGAATCACGATTCGATCTATCTAATCCCCCTTAGCTTTTTTGCTCATATAAGATTGCACTTTGGAGTTTGTTTCTCGCGGTTATGTTCACGCGACTGTTCCTCCGGAAAGATGTACATTGGATTATTTACAAGCATATCTGTTGAATCTCAATATTTGTATGAGAATGAACATGTGTTATGGCCCTATTTAATTAAAATATATTATACTCTTAGACCATTACACATAAGGTAACATAAAACCCTAGAAAGGAGATTTGGGGGTAATACTTATATTAAATTGAACACAGTTAAGTTCTTTAACATGAGAACTTTTGATTAAAAATAATGGTGCAATGGATATCCATGCCTGAATGAATATGAGTTTGTTAAGATATTAAGATATTTTCAAGATAGAAGGCTTTGTTAAACTTCTATTTGGAAATATAAAATTTTCTTAGAAAAATATTATTTTAAGTGAAATTTGGAGACTTTTAACTTTTTTTTTTTAAATTTAGTAATTTTTTGTAATGTTAGGATATAATCTAATGTTTTTATATACTAAATTTATTAATGCAAACTTATCTTTTTATCAAATAAAAGATAGAAAGCTTTTGTCTAACCGAAACACTAACTCCAAAGTAAAATATTTTTAATTTAGACAAATTCTCAAGCACAGGTCGTAGCAATTAAGAAACTCTATTCTCCAATTCTGAATTAAAACTATCACCTAGCAATGTAAATCTGGCAAGTTGAAGGAAATAGAACGATTACCAAAGATATGACACAAATTTAGCCTATGCTTAAACTCTAAATATCATCATTGCTCCTCTGGGAAAAGAAGTCCACTAAGATTATAAACACACAGCAAACATCGTGGTTAAAGGATTCCTAAAAGAAAAGGGAAAAAAAATTAGCTGATGAATTATGTAATTGTGGGGTTAAAGGTGAAATTAAATGAAGAAGAGTGTGGATAAACTACATAAAATTATATAAAATTTTGAGAAAAAAAAGTTACCTATTTCCTATGCCAAACCCACGAATTTTGTTTCACAAATTTTATGGAAGATCAAATATCAACCCAGGTTCTATTTGACGCTGCCTCTACTGGATCTGAATTTATGACTAAAACCCAATAACCAAAGCCTCTTCTTAGTCACAGAGCATTAAAGAAGACCATAAAGAGACTCACCAATCCTGGGTCAATCCACGACATCTGAAAAAAAGCAATTTGTGCTCTCATAATCAAACTTTGTTGCTGTCTTCTAGCCATTGGACAATCGATCCTGTTAAGATTATGATCTTCTTGTTATGAGTGGATAATAGGCATCGGTATGTGCATAACACCAGTTTTGAGGGGCTACTTACGTCAACTTCAACTTTACGGGCATGCATTCTCCTCTTATTTCTTTTATGTATGCTACATATGACACCAAAGCAAATTCTTTGGAGTTCAGGACACTTGGGCTAAAGCCTACCATATTTTTCTTCCGTCTTTTCAATATTCCAATAGGAAACAATTGAACTATGTGTTCATAACGGGCTCAAACTTGATTTTAGTAAATATTCATACTTGATTGAATAAATTAGCTTTCGATAGATTGTCTTAGAGAACTCAGACAAATTCGTTTGCGATAGATCTTAGTACAAATGATTGGCATCTTTGTACAGTTTCTTTAGTAAGAGTCCCATACCATCCTGGTGTAGATCCATAAAGCTCATCGTCAACTTACTCAGATGATACAAATAATTTGGGATGGCTCCTCGCAATCCTTTTCCATGAAGTAACAGAGCTTGCACTCTTTCATTCCTCCGCTTACACTTGGAATAGGTCCAGTTAATTCATAATTTGCAAAGTCCAGGAATACCAAGTTGTTTAAATCATCAATCTGTTTTAAAACAATGACCTTAATAGTGAGTCATGCAAAAAAAAAAAAAAATTGTGGGTGGAGGGTAACGACCACCCGAAAGTTTTATGTGAATGACTCAATTCCTTTTTGATGTGGAAAATTAGTTGCTTTATTACATGTAGGTAGTTGAATCGCGGGGAGGTTCCATCAATGAACAATAGTTGATTTCTTGCCATGAGGGAGTTTCAAGATGGTTTGCTCCATGGGCCATACGTGGAAGAGCCGTTCAATAGTTCATTGACTGAACACATCCTTTGGAAACTAGAAAGATGGAGCTAAAGTTGGTCTTCGAGGTCAATTTCTGGTGGTGGTGCATCAATGTTCCATCAGGTTAGGGTTTGGCTTCGTGGAAGATGATGATAGAGGAAGAAAAGGCTAATTGATTGCTTGCACGCTCTTCGCTTCTGCACACCTAATTCTCTGTCTTATGTGGTTTTGTGGACTTATGGAATGAAACAAAAAATGTGAGAGTATGAACGAAGACTTTTCAAATTATTTGGGCCTTTGACCTCTTGCTTTAATTTGTCGCTTTAACAGGGAGCATCTCTTCCACGGCCCAACCAGTATTAGCTAATTCCGCCCAACTTTTCAAAGTTGCCTTTAAGATAAGATTGTATTCACTTTTATAATTTCATAATCATGTATAACTTAGTTTTCTTTTTTCATTTTTTTATAGTTAACAAATGTATTATGAATAATTTGAAGGTTTTATATACCTTATTAAGTTCTTATAAATAATATGATTAATATTTCTTCATCCGCCTTTGATTAGAGCCTTAATTTCTTCATCATCCTACCAATTTTATAAATATCAACTTTAAAATCCACATTTTCTTTTATAGTTAATACAACTCTTACAACTATATCCTTAGTTCCTAGGATTCTCTTATTTTTCTCAAAATCCTATTTGTAGAAAACTATCTATCCATTCTTTTGAAAATTTCAGCAATTCTCATTTCTCATCATTATAAATAAATCCAATTTCCTTTATCATGGAGACAAACCAATGTTCACAGCCATTACATGTGATAACCAAGTTAACCAAGTTAACCAAGAATGGGAATGGATAACTTGGGTGACTAGTCTTTCAAACTGGCTAACCTCTATTTAGGTGCATTTTTGGTGTGTAATCCATAGCTAGTTGCATCATGAACAGCACACAATTGTGCTTAGTAGCAAAATGCCCTTCATCTCTTTGTAGCAAATTTGTGTCAACAACTTTAGTTACTGCATGTGGTAGTGATTCTTTTACCCAACATTTCAGGCTCATTGAGATTTTTAGGGTCTATATTCACCCCTATCTTATTTAAACATGATTAAAAGAAAATCTTATTCACCACAAAATACTACATAGGCGTAAACCACCTAACCCACAGTTCTTACAACCTAAGGAATCCAACATCATAATGACTATATGTCTTATAACAACAAGTTTACGTGACTTAATCCAAATGATTGTCAACCACATCCAAAAGTTATATTTGTTTTTTCCTTTGCAAGAAAATAACTAGAGTGTCAACCACATCTAGATAATTAGATTAGTTATAATTACAAATATAATTATTTAGCAATATATAATTTACTCTTATTCCCAATATAGAGTTAAGATATATCAAATATAATTTGACATAGCTATCTAGCAATACAGAAGAGTTCACAACTTTTTTAAGTATTACTTCTTCCTTGATTCCTAGACAACTATGAAGATTCACTTAAAGATATATAGCTACACCAACAATTACCCAATCAAATATGTTTGATAAATGATAAGATTAAGTCACACAAACATATGAGACAATGACAACGAATCTAATCTCAAAGAATTTATCCCAAGGAAAACATTTCCATAGAAACAAAGGGGGCCCATGTTGTTTTTTTCTCTAATAACAATCTTTTCATACCCATTTCTCTACAAAAAATTCCAAGGCCGATGCAACGTTCTTTCCTTTTCCTCCGTGTTCCCGACAACCAAAGTAAATGACAATGAAACTAGTCTCAATATTGTAGCCAATCAGCTAATGGGTACCTCACAAAACAAAAACATACCCACAAACCCCAAGACATGTGATGCTTATTTTCTCAATAAACAGTAAAAGCGACATCGAAAAAACCAGATGAAGAATACGATCAAAGTAATGATTCGATCAAAGCGAAAAGCTAGAAACTTACGTACGGTCACCGCTCTGTAACTCGGATCTAGAGGAGAGGGACGGATAGCTTCTCTTTCACGGCTAAACAGAACTCAAGAGAAGGCGAGCGATCCCGAATGAAGTACTAGTTGATTCAATCCAACGGTCCACAGATGGCGCCCGCATACGATAGCATTTATAGCCAAATGTCCGAATTACCCTTGTACGATTCCTTGTCCGCTTCGGAAGTCTAGCCCTGTTTCGTAATTCAATAGCATATACAAAATAGTATTATCTTAATTAAGAAATGATTTGTGAACAATTTGAACCTTTTTAACAAGCCTTGTTGGTTTAATTCACTTTTCTTCATCTACCTCCGGTTATTACTCTCAAATTTAAACTCCACATACTATTGTCTCTTGCCATCTCCTTCTACAAAAACATCAACTTTTAGGGATGTTCTGGTAAAGATCCTCTATTTTTTCTATTTCCTTTAATTGAAAGGATGTTGGTTTGATGTGTGGCATCATTGTTATCTTTGGTAAGATGAAAAACAGTAATATAAAGACGGTAGACATAGGATCTGTTTGTTACAAACAACCTCAAACCTTTGTATTTGTCTAAGTGTTGTGGTTGCATCTAGCTCGGCTTTCTTTACTGAATCTAGCTGTAATGTTATTGTTCTTTAGGCCCAAGAATGGTTCTTAATCTTAGCTAATACTCTCATTTGTTGCTTAATAAGTAATACATTTGTTTTGGTTTTCCCAAGTGTTGGAACAAGTAAAATTAAAGTTAGCTTCAGAGTGTTAAATTTTTGATTGGTAATAATTGATCAAACATTCTTCAGCATAACATCACAAGAGAACCCCAAAGCCTTTTCAAGGATCTACTAAGGACAAAACATAATTAGATAAGAAACTCCTAGTAACGACATAGTTTTTGTTGTCAAGCTCCTTGAACATGCTTTAGGAAGTTCATCTTGATCTTTTTTAGTGTTGTTACTACGAGTCTCATGTTTATCCGTTCCTTAAGAGCATCCATTGTGCAATCAAAAGCTAGTTTCATAATGGATAGCACACAATCCTTCTTGGCAGCAAAATGCTTTTCACCTTCCTCTATCAAATTAGTATCTATAATTTCTTCCATTGCATGTGGTTCTGACATTTTTACCCAATGTTTTAGGCTCATTTGTCCTTCAAACATTTCATATGTTGGCTTCTTTCCTGTAAATGTTTTCATTAGTAAAATACCATAACTATACACATCGCTACATAGGGAAAGAATTCCTTGTGATCCATTCTTTTCATATTTGATAAGAATCCATGGTAAGAAAGCTTCCAACAATTTTTAGTCAATGATAAAATGAAAAATGCTTAGTAGAACTTGACAGGTTATCACATGTTCATTAAAATCAATTTAGATTGTAAACAAGAACAATGATCTCCTGGTGCCATATTGCCAATAGTGGCAAGTGGCAGTTCATGAGTCATAGAATCTCCATCCATTAAGAGTTTGGAATGGCCAAAGTCACTGATATGTGCAACCATATCTTGATCTAGTAAAATATTGCTAGGCTTCAAATCACCATGAACGATGGGTGGAACATGATCATGATGGAGGGTCCTCTAGTGATGATGCAACATCTAGCATTATGTTCAACCTCCGCAAGTTGCCCAGAGAGTAGTTAGAAGAGTACAACCATCTAGTGAGGCTCCCATTAGGCATGTACTCTAGTACCAAGGCTTTGAAATTGATACTACTAAAACAACTGATGATTTTGATAAGATTTCAATGACGAGTTCTACGTAACATATCACATTCAATATCAAAACTTTTAAATGATCCTTCTAGATCTAGATTGAAAACCTTTACTGCAATGCTCATCCCATTTGAAATTGTGCATTTATACACAGAGCCAAAACTTCTTTTCCCAATGAATTTACTATTGCTAAACCCACTTGTTGCTCTTTTAAGTTCTAGGTAGGAAACTTTTCTCCATATTGCTAGAGTTGAAATTTCTTGACTTGTTAACTTTCATTTCCTCTTTAGGCATTTTATTAGAAAATTTGTGTGGATTGAGGCAAGTATTACTATCACCACCGGGAGACCATATATTAATACAAGTGTCATGGGCCTCTTTGATTTTCTAACAACATTACATAATGAAACTTGTAGTCAGGGTGGACTATATAATTCTTCATTACCATAGAATGATTGAGCTGAGATGTTAGCAAAAATACCTCCAGATGGCATTTGACCTTACAATCTATTGAAAGATACATTCAAGTAATTAAGGTACTTAAATTCCTCCAAGGTCTTGGGAATTACTCCTGACAAGTTGTTATGAGATAGATCCAATAATTGCATGCTTATGGATTAACCAAATGATTCAAGGATAACACCTTGGAATTTGTTATGCGCTAAGGAAAGATTTACCAAATTTTGTAGGCCCCCAATTGTAGTAGGGATCTCACCTGAGAATTGGTTTAGTGACAAGTCCATTTTTATCACGACCTTTAAATTTCCAATATCTAATGGTAGATGGCCACTTAGATAATTCCAAGAAAAGTTCACTTTCAACAAATCTTTGAGACTTCAAAAGGATAAGGGTATGGAGGAAGTTAAATGGTTGGTAGCTAAGTTTAGTTTTCAAAGTGAAGTAAGAGTTCCCCAACATGCTGGTATTGATCCATAAAGGTCATTGCCACCTAAATATAATTTACTCAACTTGCTTAGATGACATGTATGACTTGGAATGGGTCCTTGCAATCTGTTTTGGTCAAGATACAAACCTTGGAGCCCTTGTATTTCTCTGATTGCACTAGGAATATGTCCCACAAACTCATTGCTTGCTAGATCTAGGCTTATCAAGTTACTTAAGTTTCCAATTTGTCTTGGGATGTTGCCTTTCATGTTGCATCCCGATGCGGAAAATGATGTAAGAGATGCAAAGAAGTTTCCTATGTCGATTGGAAGGGTCCCATTCAATAGATTATTGAAAAATGATAGTTCTATTAGATTTCTACAGTTTGTCAAAGATGAAAGAAATCCTAGTTCCAGAGTTATGGATTCTCCAGTAGGAGAATTATCACCCAAATGGAGACGGCTCAGATGTCTTAAATTTCCAAGAGTATTAGGAATAGAGCCAGAAAAATGGTTTGAAGCCAAATCTAGTACAGAGAGCTTAGAGGCATTTGAGATTGAGCTGGGGATTATTCCATCTAGGTTATTACTCCATAGGTAAAGCTCTTCAAGATTTGGAACCTAAGAACCCAAGCTTTCTGGAAGTTGGCCTATGAGATGGTTGCTTGATAAACCAATACTTTTAATTGTTGAGTGATTGAAGATTGTATGTGGGATGAGACCGGTGAAGTTGTTAGTAGAAAGTAACAAAATCAATAAATTTGGCATATTCCAGATCTTAGGTAGTACTTCACTTGCCACACTCGGCACAAATGAATGATTTGTTAACCACTACAAATTTATAGATATTACAAACTCCAAATTGAAAGTGTGAGTTTACTATAATGTTATCTATATTACAAGTTTATGAAAGATTCTCAATAAATGTACTGGAAGCATAAAGAAAACCCGCTTTTATCCATTTACAATTCTTTTTATTGAGAGACATGGCCAAGTTAATGGTAATCAAGTTTAATTGCTTGAATTTTTTTGTGTCCATGAGTAAACCAAGCGTTGGAATTTAATATCTTAAAGGTCAACTCTTATTACTTATGTATATATATGCAATTTATCAAACTCTTTAGATAAAAGATATGAAGATTTTATGAAAGATAAAACAACTTTATCATAATATATTCAAAAATAATGAAATAGTAAATTGTTGTGTCTGTCTTAACATAAATATATGCATATATATGTGCATACACTTTAGAGGATAAAAGATATAATTCTAAAAAGATAATATCTCCACACATACACACACTTATACATATATATATATATACACACACACTTTAATAATAATTTCTTTTTATTCAAAACATTTCAAGTACTATTTCCACTTAGACATTAAATGCACTAGCATGAGCAAAGGTTTCAAAGAAAAGATAGAAAAGAAAACAACTATTTCTTACTAATTTAATTTCAAAATAAATTATATTAATAAATGGTCTTCTAAATAAAAATATGAAACTTCTAAATTATTAGGATTAAATAATGGTAATTTTATGAATTTAGATAATTAAAAATTACTTAATAGTTAAATAGTTTCCTATGTTGTGCTAATGATTAGAATAGTTTCTTAATGTTTGGAGCGAGTTAGTTCTTAGGCAACTTCATAGTATTCAATGCATAAGAAGAAACATAGAATATAATAATTCAGTGCATTTTTATACTAGATATGCGTACATAAAGTAAATGATTGTGGGTTTTTCTCTACGTTCTCGTTCATTTCATTTTGAAATTAAGTAACCACATTTTGCTTATTTTTAAGATATAAATAAACTTGGACAGAAAAAAAATAATGAATTCAAGATTATAAAATAGTTGTGCTCAAAACATACACTTTATTTATTAATAAATGGCTGTGGAAAATTCAGAAGAAACTAAACTATAAATTTCAGAACAATAGAAACTAATATTTTAGCTATATGCGGTTGCTTTTCTAAATAATGGGCTATAAAATAAACAATATTTGCAAAAGCACACAAAAATAGGTAGAAAATGGAAAAGGAACAGAGCGAGATAGGAGATTAGTAGACCATGAATCATGAATCTAACAATTATAGAATAGTTTTAAAAACTTTATATCATAAGACAAAGCTACTACTCTTAATATTTTTTTTGTTAGACAGAGAACCAATGGTTGAATAATATAAAAAACGGCAAATGGATTTCTACAAAATAGGGTAGTTGCTAAAAGTACTTATACTCTAAATTTGAAAATCTTTCTCCAAAAGGATCACTATACAACTTATCGCATATGTTTTCTTTTTTAAAGAAGAGAGAGAACAAATGATAAATACTCATGTTTGGAGTAAAAAAATTAAATTTAAATGCCGCTTCTATTGTGGCAAAATATGGAGCATGGAAGATAAATGAAATGTAAAGGAATAAGTGAAATGTCAATATTCAGTTAAATCTAAAAGAAGGTGAAGTGGCAGGCTTTGGAGTACAATATCGAAGGGGAAAAAAAAAAAGAAAAAAAAGAAGAGAGAGAGGTAGTAAAGAATGAAGTAAATGGACAGCAAGCATCCAGCCAGTAAAAGTCAAGTGAGAACAACTAGAACAAACAGATAGGGGGGAGGGCATGAACCTGAAAGCATGTTTTCGGCAAGCCCAATTTTTTGCAGTGATGATATGTTGCATAGAGATGCTGGAATGGTTCCCGTGAAATGGTTGCTATCGAGATACAACACTTGAAGGCTAGGCAAGAACCCAAACCATGTTGGTAACTGCCCGTCGAAGTTGTTCTTCCCAAAGTCCAAGCCTTCCAACCGACGCAAAGAAGCTAGCTCGTTGGGTAGAGGGCCGTGGAGTTTGTTGTTTCCGAAGGATAAGATGGACAGGAATGAGAGGTTTCCTAAGTGTGGAGGGAACAGTTCCTGTAAGACTCATGTGAGAAAGATTTAAGGTTGCGACTCTATGGTGCTTGGCATTGCAAGTGATCCCAATCCAGTTGCAAACAGGGGCACCGGCGGACCAATTACTTGTCAAGATATAGCGCGGGTCATCTGTGATGTGGGCTTTGAGGTCAAGAAGAGCTGATTGGTCTGTGTCGATGTTGGTCCTTCTTGCCCCAGCCAGGCTGGGCAGAGAACAGTGAGTGAACAGGAAGAGAATAGATAAGGGAAGCAGAAATCTCCATGAGTTTCGGCAGGTTGAGACATGATGTGACTTTAGCAGACATAAATAGATGAGGGGAACCGCAAAGAACTTTCTTAGTCAAGCAAGGGTAGACGGTCCTCCCCACTTTTTTTTTGGTTAGTGAACAAAGCATGGAGAGCTTTCACACAAACCTACTCTTTCTTTTTAATCCTTTGAATGTTGGAATAGGAATCTAAACGAATTATATTATTCATACGTATATTTGATCTGCTTTCGAAACAACTACGGGATCAATTAAAAAACTTGAAACATTTACTGAAATGCAGAGGTTATATTCACTTATGAGCAAGTAGATTTATGAGAAATCAGAAACCTCTGGTATTTGTCATGACCAGTCTAATTTAGAATATCAAATCATTAATAAATTACATAAACTATTCACTTGTGGTATTTTTATCGCTTAAAAAAAAAAGAAATTTGAAAACTTGTAAATACAAGAAAGGTCTCCCGCTCAAACCTTGGAAACCTAAATGGAAAACTTCAATGCATAAACGCATGTGTCTTTGATTTCCACTTCATCATCATAAACATGATCGTCGTAATTTTAAAGGGAGAAGGCAATGATGCATAAGGCATAGTGTGGACATTTGGAGAAGAGTACCAAGACCTCTTCAAATTACAAGCTCATGGAGCTATAGTATCCCCATGGGAGAGCAAGAGGGTTATTATGGTCTGAATAAGTTAGAGAAAGAAAATCAAGCTAAAAATATATAATAAGAAACGGTATATTAAATACATTGGTAAATTCATAGTAGTCATTACATACAAAAATCGTGCTCAACATGGCTTAGGTTACAAGAAAGAAGTAGAAAGCACAAGATATTTCAACACAAAGTAAAAGGCGGTAGGATGGGATGAGGAAAACAAAAGCCTTCAACAACGATCATGAACATTGCTTGCTTTCAAGATTATTGAAGAAATTACTTGTTAAAATCAAGCGGATCAACACCAAACTGTAAGCAAACAATCTAGGCAAAGGAATCGAATTTCGGCCTTAATACAGTGAAGGAAAAATAGCTTTCAGCCAATATTCACTGGCTGAACTGCAAAACTTCATAAGAACATTCAGACCCCTACCGGATCTATTTTTACATCTTCTCATTTCTAGTTGTCGTGGGTGCCACAGGAACAGCCACATGTTGCTTCTTTGGCGGTTCAAGGCCTGTAAAAGACATAATTAGTTTTCTCGAAATACAGGAGTTCTAGGTTCCTGGGGAAAGTATCCACCTAGCAGCTGATGTGTCAATAATCTCACATTACCTTTATAAATTTTCAGAACAAAATTATATATGAGATTCAGATTGTTCAGTTAAAATCTTCTTTTTCTTTAATCATCCTTGATTGATGCGATTTTATAGGGTAGAACCTTCACAATCCATTGGCTCAAACCTACAATTTTTTTTTTTCTATCTTGTGAATGTTCACCTTAAAAATAAATTATATTATTTGTAAATAGGTGAAAATTATATCTTCATATATTTAGTTAAGTATCTTAACACAAATTTATGTTCAATTCATAAATAAACTCAAGTAACATAAGTTCAGTCAAATTACTCAGGCTTAAGTAATCACATCTTTTACAAAAGTATACTTCAAATGATGGACTAGAACTCTTATTTAACATGATAAATATAGTTTTTGTGCCTATGAGAAATCAACCTAAAATTTTTAATATTCAATTTGACATTGCAATCTGATCATAATTTGCATATTAACATAGTTAAAACACCTAAAACAACCATTACAATTCTATTTGTTTCCTATCTACGTATTATATCCATTAACAACCTTACACATTTACTAATCAGGAGACGATTAATTCACTTATGAGCAAAACGTTTCATGTGAAATCAAAAGCTTTATTCTTTACCATATTCTAAGTACTCCAATTTTAGAATTTTAAACAATTAGATACTTTCTCTAAAAGTTGGTGGAAGCATGGAGAATATTTTCAAATTAAAAAAAGCGTCCATGGTTGTTGAAGGAACAAATTAACTTAGCATTATTGAGAGATATGATAAGGTTACTCATAAAAAGATATGACCTACAAATTATTATAAACAATAGCATCATCTAAAAAAATGAAAAGAGAAAAAGTAACTTTTGTAGGTCAAGTGTTATTGTTCGGTGAAATTTAAATGCAAGTGAACATATCGAACAAGTAATATAATGATAAGAAAGATATCGTTCCACAGAGATTGGTGATTACTAGACCAACTAATTACTAATGGTGAATAACTCCTAGAATTTATCTAAGAAATCCAATGATAGATGGTAGATTAATTAACTAAATATAAGAAAACTTAATAAAAGAAATATGTTAGAGCATATGATTTTACCATAATTACTAGGTATTAATATTGATTATTTATGCTTAGAAGAGAGATAATATCCATGTGATTGCGGAATTTCCTAATTTATTTACTATCCTATGTCTAGGTATAGTAAACCTACTTAGTTTATTAATTCACTATATCTCTATATATGAATTGAAACAAACCAAATGCATTAGGATCTATGAACATTCCCAGTTTACACTGAAAGCCACACAAACAATATGGTATATGTCTATCCATATTTAATTTATGGTTACAAATTAGAAGAAGCAACTGCATATCATCTCCTGTCGGTTTCAAACATGCAAATCAGATCATTCAAGTGGTAGTTAATCACTTAAAAGCATTAAACACAGTAATATGTAACTTCACATAAACAAAATATCTCATAGAACATAATAATCATAAGATTCATACCATCATAATTAGGTTACATCGTAGCTCTAACAAAAATAAACTAAAACATAAAGAAATAATGAGGAAGAATAGTAATATGAAATAAAGAAGGCATCTTGAATCCAAGAACAAGAAGTCTGTCACTCTTTTTGTCTTCTCTTCAAGAAAACCTTGAATTCTAGGCCTCTTTCTTGAGTTATGCTCAATTTCCTCCTCCTCCTCTTTTGCCTCTTCTCTTCTCTTAAATAGGGTTTAGGTTTAGACCTACCTCCTATCTTAGTAGAATTGGGTTTTAGAGATCTAAAACAATTGGGTTTTGAACTTCTAAATTAATTAGGATTTGAATTTCTAACATGACTGGGTTTTCTAAATAAATAGAAAACCCAATAACAATAGAAAATCTAATAACAATCATCCAAAGCCCAAGCCTATCTTGACTCTCTTGATCTTGATATTTTGACAATATTTTGCCATATAATAAACATCAGGTTCTCCATGCTTATTCTTTTTCTTTATGCCTCCTTATGCTACAAAAAAAAAGACAAATTCAAGTAAATAAAGAAGAATTCAAATATTTTCTCATAAACATTATATTATTTATTGCCTAAAAATAGGTCAAATAACTCTATAAAAATAGAGTTATCAGTTATGCATGTCAGTTTATGCAAGAAAAGATTGTTGAAACCCTAGAGCAATATCTTAGCTTTAGATGGATCAAAATTTTGAAATATTGACTGGTTTCTCATTACAGTTACGTATAAAGAGAGATTTTTTTGTTAAGAAATAATAGATAATTATAAAACAACATTTTCTTTAGCAAAGCTGTTATGTTGCTTATATTAGACACGGGTAAGAGGCATGGCAAATGATTTGAGGAAAAGAGGATAAGAATCATATAGACTTGCTTTAGCTGCTAAAACTTCCTTAACGTGCCGAGCAAGCAAATGATTTATAAAATTGAGCAATTGTCATTACTTGGTTCCTTGAAGAACCTGTAAAGAAAAGTTGATTCAATTTCTCCAAAAGAAGTCATAAAGTCATCTTAAAAAATTCAATACTTTGAATTCAATAACTTGACTGAGTCACAAGGATAATGGCAAGGCTTCTCTCATGATTTATCATTAGTTTAATTTAATTGGGGAAAGTTTCTATGATACTTGGCATTAGATTTGTTCACTGCTCCTATCAAGTCTTAGAATCTTGGAAAAAAATGTGGTATACAAAGATGGTGGTAATCCCACTTTGGTTTAAATAAAGGTATATCAATTTGACCAAGTCACACAGATAATGACAAGGCTTCTTTCACGATTTATCATCGGTTTAATTTAATCAACAAAAGTTTCTGTGATACGCGGCCTTGAATTTTGTTCACTACAACGATTAAGTCTTAGAATCATAGCAAAGAATGTGGCATCTAGAGATGGTGCTAATCCCACATTGGTTTAAATAAATGTGCATCAATTTGACCGAGTCAAATGGTTAATGGCAAGGCTTCTCTCACAATTTATCATCAATTTAATTTAACCAGGGGAAGTTTCTGCAATACTTACTTCATTCATTGCTCCTATTAAGTCTTAGAATCTTGGTAAAAAATATGGTATCAAAAGATGGTGCTAATCCCACTTTGGTTTACATAATATGCATCAATTTAACCGAGTCACACAGATAATGGCACGGCTTCTCTCATGATTTATCATCAGTTTAATTTAATCAAGGGATGTTTCTACAATATTTGATGCTGGATTACGTTCACTAGTTCTATTAAGTCTTAGAATCTTCGTAAAAATTGTGGCATTAAAAGATAGTGCTAATCCCAATTGGTTTAAATAGATATGCATCAATTTGACCATGTCACATGAATAATGGCAAGGCTTCTCTCAATTTAATTTAACTAGGGGAAGTTTATATAATACATGATGCTGGATTTCATTCATTGCTCCTATTGGTCTTAGAATCTTGGTTTAAAATGTGGGATCGAAAGATGATGCGAATCCTACTTTGATTTAAATAAATGTGCATCAATTTGACCAAGTCACACAGATAATTTGCAAGGCTTCTCTCATGATTTATCGTCAATTTGATTTAATTAGGGTAAGTTTCCGCTATAGTTGGTGCTGGATTTCGTTCACTGCCCTATCTATATTTTTATCTCAATGTATTGCTTCACCTGAATTACATTGAAAAGAATAAGCCACAGGAAAGTGGTACCACAATTATAGTACCCTTATCCTAAAGAAGGAAAACCCTGCAAATAGAACTTCGCAACTTCAGCTCCCTCTGGTACTCAAGAATCCTTTGTTGTTATGTTTGTCAGCATTGTTACTATAAATCTCCACTTTACAGCATAGGTGCCTTGCACAAACTTTGCTATCTTTCGATAGTCAACAATACCTTCAAAAGGAAATTCAACAACGTCTCTAACTATACTAGTATACATAGGCTAAGAATAGCATGAAAAAGTCGGCATGTTGCTGGTGTGGAATTGGCAGGATATAAGCAGAATTTTGAGGAATGGGTTTCTTGTGAAGCTAAGCACCGATTCTCTTGTGGGAAAATAGGCAGAATTCACTTGCTCAGAGGTAAAGCCAAGATCCTTGCCTTCTAGATGAGGTAATTGCTACCTTCCAATTGCACACCAATTGCAGGAATCCATAGATTTCCAATTGCAATCTTAGGGATTGTGTGACTATCGGGAAACAATGGAGTTGGTGACCATTTTGGAAGTGGATGTTAGGATTGGGTTTCTAGAAGACCAAAGATAGGATTTTAGAATACCAAAGATAAGATAAGATAAGATATAGTTTTGTTGGAATCTAATTTAAGTTGAAGTAGGATTTTTATTATGTCTATATAAGGCATTTTCAGCCTTTGGAATAATCATCTATCATCAATGAAGACAATTCCTTATTTTATCAATAGTAGTTTCTCTTACTTCTACCTTTAGATTCTTATTACTTTATTAGGAATAGTTTATCAGTAGCCTCATAGTTTCATATTGTTAGTGAATTTGTTACTATTACTTTGTTGGAATTTGATTGAATTGAATAATACAAGGGATTTCTTTACTTGGAATTCTTGTATTTCTTAATTGTGGACTTGTCTAGGATTTAAGTCTTAACAGTGGTATCAGAGCCAATGTTTTGTCACCTACTCGTGGGGTCCAAAGAAGGGTACAAACCCATGGAGCAACAATAGCCAAAGCACAAGCTAATGTCCCTACAAATGACCCCATACCCACCTTGGAGGAAAAATCCACCAAGTCTAAGCCCTATCAACATCTACTCAAGTGTAAGTGAATAGTCTATGTATATCCCATGATAAGATTATACAGATGTTGCAAGCATTACAACCAGCCCACTCCCAACTTTGCACCACCACCACCACCACTACTTCCTACCTTAAGAACTTGGCAGGTGCTAGACAACAACAATGGTTTTGTCATTGCAAAGTATCTAGATGGGTCAGCTTGATCAAGTCATGTCCAACCACCAACTAGCACTTGCCATGATGTCCCTAAGATAGGTCATGTTCCCCACCTTACCCCATCGGGTTAGGGGGCTAACCCAGCACTTGCCAACCCCATATCACAAGTAAACACTTCTTGGGTTGCTTAACCAAGCCTTAACATTCTTCCCTTAGCTTCCACCACAACGTTCATAGGACAAGGGCATAAGTTCTACACCCCTATTCATGTGACTCATGCAAGCACTTTCACTCATGGACACTACCACAGGCCTCTACCCGAGGGTGCTTACGGCCAGCCAACTGCAGTTGCAATTGCCCCCCCACCATGGGTCAGGCTACTACACCATTTTCTTTGCTAGGAGCGCTAATTCCACCCTTAGGGCCCCATGGCCATATGGGTTAGGGACCCATTTGGCATGGACCCATTACCCCTAGGTCCACCCCAAGTTATGTTTCCACTCACCAAGGACCATATGTAACCTGGGGCCCTAATTAGCAAGGCGTACAATCTACTTAAGGGCCTCACCCTTTGGGGCCCCATACAAATTAAGGCCCAACTTTGGTGGGTTTGCAACCCATGGATAGCCTATAGGAGACTTTGAAGGGCCTAATTTCGATAAATATAACTCTTACATGGTGTGGCACCCTAGTGGTAAAGTAACTACAAGTAATTCTGGATTATGTGCTCACCGTCCTAATTATGCCATGGAAAGGGTGAGTTGGACTCAATTTAAAGAAGACTTATATGATAAGTTCACAATAAAGGAGATGAAAACTTCATTGCTAGAAGAGGTGGATGAGCTACTCTCAAATGAGGAAGAGTTACCACTAGAAGCTGTAGAGAAATCATCGCCAAAAGAGGTGGAGTTACCACCAAAAGATATGGAGGAGTTGTCGCTAAAAGAGGTGGAGAAGCTACCATTAGAAGATGTGGAGTTGTTACCAGAAAAGGTGGATGAGCTACCACTAGAAAATGTGGAAGAATTGCTACCAAAAAAGGTGGAGGGGCTATTGCTAGAAGATGTGGAGAAATCATTGCCAAGAGAGGTAGAAGAACTATCACTAAAAGATGTAAAGGAGTTGTCATTAGAAGAGGTTGAGAAACTACCACCAAAAGATGTGAAAGAGTTGTTACTAGAAAAGATAGAGGTGTTATGGCCAAATAAGACAAAGGAGCCACCATTCCAAAAGTTGGTAGAACTATTGCTAAAGGAGGAGGAGTCATTAGAAAAGGTGGAAGAACTATCATTAGAAGAGATGGAGGAGTTACCATAAGAAGATGTTGAGGAGTTGCCACCAAAAAAGGTGGAGGAGATATTGTTAGAAGATATGGAGGAATCATCTCTAGGAGAGGTAAAAGAACTACCACCAAAAGATGTAGAGGAGTTGCCATTAGAAAAGGTAAAGATACTATCACCAGAAGATGTGGAAAGCCACTACTAGAAAAAGTGGAGGTGTTGTGGCCAAATAAGACAAAGGAGCCACCACTCCAAGAAGTGGTAGAACTATTGCTAGAAAAGGAGTCGTCATCAGAAAAGGTGGAAGAACTATCACTAGAAAAGGTGGAGGAGCTACCACCAAAAGATGTCAAGGAGTTGCCACTAGAAGATGTGAAGGAACCTTGGTAAGGGAGGTAGAAAAGCAACCACTAAAAGATCTTGAGGAGTTACTATTAGAGGAGGTGGAGGAGCCACTACTAGAAGAGGTGGAGGTGCCACGACCAAATGAGACAAAGGAGCCATCACTCGAGGAAGTGGTAGAGCTATTGATTAAGAAGATAAAAAGGCTATCATTAGAGAAAATAGATAAGCCATTACTAGAAGTGGTGGAAGAGATGCCTTCCTTCTTACCTCGATGGAGTTGCAAGGTAAATTGCACCAAGGAGTCCTTCACCCATGGAGGTCAACCATTTGAGAGTCAAGAATTCTTTACCCACCAAGGGCGACCATGGCCATGGCCAAATGAGACAAAGGAGCCACTACTCGAGGAGGTGGTAGAGCTATTACTAGAGGAAATAGAAGGGCTATCATTAGAGAAAACAGATAAGCCACGACACGGGGAGGTGGTAAAGCTATTACTGGAAGAGATAGGAAGGTTATCATTAGAGAAAATAGATAAGCCGCCATTAGAAGTGGTGGAAGAGTTGCCTTCCTTCCCACCCCGATGTAGTTGCAAGGTGAATTGCACCAGGGAGTCCTTCATCCACCAAGGTCGACCACCTGAGAGTTAAGAATTCTTCACCCATCAAAGGTGACCACTAGAATCTCTCCAACAATTATCTTAAGTGTCAAACAATGGCGTCTTAAGGAAAAATCCAAAAAGGGTTAACCTTCGAGGACAAGGATTATTTGATGGGGTGGGGATTGTTAGGATCTGGCTTGATCTAAGTTAACCCTTGAGGACAAGGGTTATTTGATAGGATGGGGATTGTTAGGATTTGGCTTGATCTAACTTAACCCTTGAGGACAGGGGTTATTTGAAGGAGTAAGGATTGTTAGGATTGGGTTTCTAAAAGACCAAAGATAGGATTTTAGAATACCAAAGATAAGATAAGATAAGATAAGATATGATAAGATAACATATAGTTTTGTTAGAATCTAATTCAAGTTGAAGTAGGATTTTTATTTTGTCTATATAAGGCATTCTCAACCTTTAGAATAATAATTCATCATCAATGAAGAGAATTCCTTATTTTATCATTAGTAGTTTCTCTTACTTTTACCTTTAGATTCTTATTGCTTTATCAGGAGTAGTTTATTAGTAGCCCTGTAGTTTCATATTGTTAGTGAATTTGTTACTATTACTTTGTTGGAATTGGATTGAATTGAATAATACAAGGGATTTCTTTACTTGGAATTCTTGGAATTCTTGTATTTCTTAACTGTGGACTTGTCTAGGATTCAAGTCCTAACAATGGATGGAAAAAAGAATTAAGGGCTTTCGCGGGCAGGCCATTTGATACCAAGATAAGCTAAGTAATTTCAAGAAATCGAAATATTTCTTCAATCAATTTGACAAAGCAAATTGAAAACCCTAGAACACGAAGAACAGGTATGAACACCCAAAACGGAATTATAAAATTGGATGATTAATACTCTAAAATACTTATACAATTTATAGGCAAAGGAGAGAAGATTCAAAGAAAGAAACATGGCAATTGGAATTAAGTCCTAATCATCACGGATGCTCGTCCATAAGGAAAAAAATGAATTTTAAATAAACAATTATAAATCCTTCATTTGAAAGGTTACCTTCTACCTTATCAAAGATGAAATCTCGTAGAACGTCTATTATTGGCTCTTTGAAGAATGAGTAGGAAAAACCCAAAGATGAAATGTTTATCAAAAGAGTTCATTGATTTTCTCCGAAAATAAAAAATAAGTCATCGACTGCTGATGTATTGAACATTCAACACTTGATAGCCATGAAAATCTTGTACTACCCTAATTTTGGTTTGAACAGATACAGAAGCAGTTTGGCCGAGTCATACGCACCATGGCGCCAGATTTCATGGACTTCTCCAGCTGGATGTTTGTAGACTAGGTTATGTATACTTTAATGATTAAAAATCTCTTTATTATAGAAAGATTTAAAGTCTTATTATTAGTATGTATCTTTGTATAATAAGAAATCTCTTTATTGTGGAAAAACTTAGAAATCCTATTACATGTTTATTTATTTTCTTGAATACAATTAATACATTCATCTTTCGTCTATCTGTTTTACAATTTTACTTGTACAATCTTATCATAAGAAAGAGAAAAGGGAACAAAATCGTACTCTCCCAATTAAATTTAAGAACGTGATATAACTTGTGCACTGTTATCACTAAAGATGGAGTAGGGAATGATGTTGAAGAAGGTGTAGACGAAGAGAATGAAGAATAGTTCAGCAGAAAGGGTCAGTTTCAGCAGGCATGCATTGCGCTCCTTGTTCATCTTCTTCTTATACAGACATCTTGCAGTTCTGTCTTTAATATGAGAGCTTCTCATTAAAATAGTGGGTGCAATAGAAATTCATGTCTCCGCAAGCACCCAAGTAAGTTCTTGACCTACCCAAAAAAAATGGATATCCATATATGAATTAATATAACTCTCTCCATTGTTGAATTAGAACTATCACGTAAAACCGTAGATTCAGTTGGCTAAAGGAAATAGAATGAATATTGCTAAAAGTCGGATTTATGCCAAAACGGAGAAAACCGCATTATAGTTTTTGTAGCGTTTACATGGAGTAAGTATACAAAAGGAGCTCAGAAGAGCTTTTATAGAATCGGTATGTAGAAGGCATGTACAATAATGGGTACACGGGCCTAATTTATATACACAACAAGGCCCACACTTCAACATTCCCCTCAAGTTGGTGGTCAGAAAAGATCATAGATACCTAGCTTGCTGAAAAAGAAATGGTGTTGTTGTATCCACAATATCTTCATCATAAGATAGCAATTGTAGCCAAATGTCCGAATTACCCTTGTATGATATTCCTTGTCCTCTTCGGAAGTCTAGTCCTTTCTCATAATTCAAAAGCAAATACAAAGTAGTATTCTTTTAATTTTCCAAGCCGGTAAAACAAATGATTTGTGAACAATTTGAAGCTTTCTAATAAGCCTTGGTGGTTTCATTCACTTTTCTTCATCTACCTTTGCTTATTACTCTCAAATTTAAACTCCACATATTATTGTCCCTTGCCATCTCCTTCTACAAGAACATCAAATTTTAAGGATGTTCTAGTCCTTAATTTTTTTTCTTTATTTCTTTAGTTGAAAGGATGTTGTTGTGATTTGTGGCATCAATGTTATCTTTGGTAAGAGGAAAAGCAGTAATGTAAAGACGGTAGACATAGGATCCGTTTGTTACAAACAACCTCAAACCATTGTACTTGTCTAAGTGCTGTGGGTGCATCTAGTTCGCTTTCTTTACTGAATGTAGCTGTAATGTTATCGTTCTTTAGGCCCAAGAATGGTTCTTAATCTAAGCTAATACTCTCGTTTGTTGTTCAACAAGTAATACATTTGTTTTGGATTTCCCAAGTGTTGGAACAAGCAAAATTAAAGTTAGCTTCAGAGTGCTAAATTTTTGGTTCATAATAATTTATCATACATTCTTCAGCATAACATCACAAATGACCCTAAAGCCTTTTTCAAGGATCTACTAAGGACGAAACATAATTAGATAAGAAAATGGCAAAAAAAGAGTAATGACAAAGTTTTTGTTGTCAAGATCCTCAAACATGCGTTAAGAAGTTCATCTTGATCTTTTTTAGTGTTATTACTACAAGTCTCATGTTTATCCTCTCCTTAGGAACATCTGCTATGCAATCAAAGGCTAGTTGCATAATGGATAGCACACAATCCTTCTTGGCGGCAAAATGCTTTTCTCCTTCCTCTATCAAATTAGTATTTATAATTTCTTCCATTGCATGTGGTTATGACATTTTCACCCAATGTTTTAGGCTCATTTGTCCTACAAACATTTCATCTATTGGCTTCTTTCCTATAAATGTTTCCATTAATAAAATACCATAACTATACACATCGCCACATGGGGAAAGAATTCCTTGTGACCCATACTCTGCATATTTGATAAGAATCCATGGTAAGAAAGCTACCAACAATTTTTAGTCAATGATAAAATGAAAAATGCTTAGTAGAACTTGTTAGGTTATTACGTGTTCATTAAAATCAATTCAGATTGTAAACAAGAACAATGATCACCTGGTGCCATATAGCCAATAGTGGCAAGTGACAGTGCATGAGTCATAAAATCTCCATCCATTAAGAGTTTGGAATGGCCAAAGTCGCTAACATGTGCAACCATATCTTGATCTAGTAGAATATTGCTAGGCTTCAAGTCACCATGAATAATGGGTGGAAGATGATCATGATGAAGGTACTCTAGTGATGATGTAACATCTAGCATTATGTTCAACCTCTGCAAGATGCCCAAAGAGTGGTTAGAAGAATACAACCATCTTGTGAGGCTCCCATTAGGCATGTACTCTAGTACCAAGGCTTTGAAATTAATACTGCTACAACAACTTATGATTTTGACAAGATTTCGATGATGAGTTCTACGTAATATATCACGTTCAATATCAAAACTTTTAAATGATCCTTCTAGATCTAGATTGAAAACCTTTACTGCAATGCTCATCCCATTTGAAATTGTGCATTTATACACAGAACCAAAACTCCCTTTTCCAATGAAGTTACTACTGCTAAACCCATTTGTTGCTCTTTCAAGTTCTAGGTAAGAAACTCTTCTCCATGTCGCTAGAGTTGGAACTTCTTGACTTGGTAACTTTCTTTTCCTCTTTAGGCATTTTATGAGAAAAGTTGTGAGGATTAAGGCAAGTATTACTATCACTAGCGGGAGGGCATATATTAATATAAGTGTAATGTGCCTGTTTGATTTTCTAACAACTTTACAAGGTGAAACTTGTAGTCGGGGTGGACCACATAATTCTTCATTACCAAAGAATGATTGAGCTGATATGTTAGCAAAAGTACCTCTAGATGGAATTTGACCTTGTAATCTATTGAAAGACACATTCAAGTATTTAAGGTACTTAAGTTCCTCCAGGGTCTTAGGAATTACTCCTGACAAGTTGTTATGAGATAGATCCAATAATTGCATGCTTATTGATTGACCAAATGATTTGGGAATAACGCCTTGGAATTTGTTATGAGCTAAGGAAAGATTTACCAAATTTTGTAGGCCCCTAATTGTAATAGGGATCTCACCTGAGAATTAGTTTCATGACAAGTCTATTTTTATCACAACCTTCAAATTTCCAATATCTAATGGTAGATGGCCACTTAGATAATTCCAAGAAAAGTCCACTTCCAATAAATCATTAAGACTCCAAAAGGATAAGGGTATGGAGGAAGTTAAATGGTTGGCACTTGAGTTCAGTTTTTGAAGTGAAGTAAGAGTTCCTCAACATACTGGTATTGATCCATAGAGATCATTGCCAACTAAATATAATTCACACAACTTGCTTAGATGACATATATGATTTGGGATGGGTCCTTGCAATCTATTTTGGTCAAGATACAAAGCTTGGAGCCCCTGTATTTCTCCGATTGCACTAGGAATATGTCCCACAAACTCATTGTAAGCTAGATCTAGGGATATCAAGTTACTCAAGTTCCCTATTTGTCTTGGGATGTTTCCCTTAATGTTGCATCTACTTATCGAAAATAATGTAAGAGATGTAGAGAGGTTTCCTATGTCAATTGGAAGGGTCCCATTCAATGGATTATTGAAGAACGATAGTTCTATTAGATTTCTGCAATTTGTCAAAGATGAAAGAAATCCTAGTTCTAGAGTTGTGGATTCTCCGGTAAAAGTGTTTTCACTTAGATGGAGACTGCGTAGATGTCTTAAATTTCCAAGAGTATTAGGAATGGTGCCGGAAAAAAGGTTATAAGCCAAATCTAGTATAGAGAGCTTAGAAGCATTTGAGATTGATCTGGGTATCATTCCCTCTATATTATTGCTCCATAAGTCAAGCTCTTCAAGATTTGGAACCCAACCACCCAAACTTGCTGGAAGTTGGCCTATGAAATGGTTACTTGATAAAGCAATACTTTTAATTCTCGAGTGATTGAAGATTGTGTGTGGGATGAGACCCGTGAAGTGGTTACCAGAAATATCCAAATGCAACAAATTTGGCAGATTCCCAATCTTAGGTGGTACTTCACCTGCCATGTACAAATGAATAACGTGTTAACCACTACAAAATTTCACGTATCGCACACTCCAAATTGAAGCTATGAGTCCACTAAAATGTTATCTATATTTCACGTTTATGAAAGATTCCCAATAATGTACTAAAAGCATAAAGAAAACCCATCTTTATCCATTGACAATTCCTTTTATTGAGAGACATGACCAAGTTAATGGTAATCAAGTTTAATTGCTTGGACTTTTTTGTGTCCATGAGTAGACCACATTGGAATTTATTATCTTAAAGGTCAACTCTTTTTGCTCATGTGTATAAATGTATTTTTTTTGAATGAATATGTGAGTTTATTCATTGAAGAATAAGAGAATATAAAAACTTAAGGATATACCTCAACATTACAATTCATCTAAGAGAAAATAAAATTTCAAATTTTATAGCTATGACACAATAAAACATTCACATCATAAAGTTTAATGTATAAATGCATATTACCAAAATCTTTAGATAAAAGATGTGAAGATATTATGAAAGATAAAACAACTTCATCATAAAAGGCGGTAATGGATTTCTACAAAATAGGGTAGTTGCTAAAATTACTTATACTCAAAATTTCAAAAACTTTCTCCAAAAAGTGATAAAAGAACAAATAAGAGGTAGTCATGTTTGAAGTAAAAATTAATTCAAACTGAGCCAAAAGCTTTTCTCAAATATAAAAGAAGGTTAAATGACTGCTTTTGGAGTACAATCTCACTGTAAACAAATTGAGAGAAATGGTAAAGAATAAAGTCAATGAACACCAAGCATCCAGCCAGTAAAAGTCAAGTGAGGACATCTAGAACAAACGAATGGTGGAGGGCATAAACCTGTAAGCATATTTTCAGGAAGCCAAATTACTCGCAGTGACGACATGTTGCATAGAGATGCTGGGATGGTTCCCGTGAAATGGTTGCCATCGAGATACAACTCTTGAAGCTTAGGCAAGAACCCAAACCATGTTGGTAACTGGCCGTCGAAGTTGTTATTCCCAAACTCCAAGACTTCCAACCGACGCAAAGAAGCTAGCTCGTTGGGTAGAGAGCCATGGAATTTGTTGTTTCCGAAGGATAAGATGGACAGGAATGAGAGTTTTCCTAAGTGTGGAGGGACAGTTCCTGTAAGACTCATGTCACGAAGATTTAAGGTTGCGACTCTATGGTGCTTGGCATTGCAAGTGATCCCAATCCAGTTGCAAACAGGGGCACCGGCGGACCAATTACTTGCCAAGATATAGTGCGGGTCATCTGTGATGTGGGCTTTCAGGGCAAGAAGAGCTGATCGATCTGTGTCGATGTTGGTCCTTCTTGCCCCAGCCAGGCTGGGTAGAGAACATTGAATCAACAAGAATAGAAAATAGATGAGGGAAGCAGAAATCTCCATGAGTTTCAGCAGGTTGAGATATGATGTGACTTTAGCAGACATAAATAGATGAGGGGAAACCGCAAAGAACTTTCTTAGTCAAGCAAAGGTAGAATAGAATGAAACATCAAACGTTGACGGTCCTCCCCACTTTTTTTTCATTAGTCAAGCATGAAGGGCTTTCACACAAACCTACCTTTTTCTCTTTTTAATCCTATGAATGTTGGAATAGGGATCTAAACGAATTATATTATTCATACATATATCTGATTTGCTTTCTATGCAACTACAGGATCAATTAATAAACTTAAAATATTTACTGATACGCAGAGGTTATATTCACTTATGAGCAAGTAGGTTTATAAGAAATCAGAAACCTCTGTTGTTTGTCATTTGCTAACCGGTCTAATTTAGAATATCAAATCATTAATGAATTACATAAACTATTCACTTGTGGTATTTTTATCGCTTTTCAAAAAAAAAAAAAAATGAAAAACTTGTAAGTACAATGAAGATCTCCCGCACAAACTTAGGAAAACTAAATGGAAAACTTCAATGCATAAAAAGCATGTGTCTTTGATTTCCACTTCATCATCATAAACACGATCGTCGTAATAGTCAAGGTTGTCTTTAAACATTTCCAAAGGGAGAAGGCTATGATGCATAAGGCACAGTGTGGACATTTGGGGAAGCACCAAGACCTCTTCAAATTACAAGCTCATGGACCTATAGTATCCCCATGGGAGAGCTAGTGAGTCATTATGGTCTGAATAAGTTAGAGAAAGAAAATCAAGCTAAAAGATATAATAAGAAACAGTATCTTAAATACATTGGTAAATTAATAGTAGTCATTGCATACAAAAATCGTGCTCAACAAGGCTTAGATTACAAGAAAGAAGCAGAAAGCACAAGATATTTCAACACAAAGTAAAAGGAGGCAGGATGGGACGAGGAAAACAAAAGCCTTCAACAACGATCATGAACATCGCTTGCTTTCAAGATTTTTTAAGAAATTACTTGTTAAAATCAAGCTGATCAACACCAAACTGTAAGCAAACAATCTAGGCAAAGGAATCGACTTTCGGCCTTAACACAGTGAAGGAGAAATGGCTTTCAGCCAATATTTACTGGCTGAACTGCAAATCATCATAAGAACTCCACAAATATAAGCTGTAAAAGAACACTCTGTATATGCATTTAGACCCCTAACGGATCTATTTTTACATCTTCTCATTTCTAGTTATCGTGGGTGCCACGGGAACAGGCACATGTTGCTTCTTTGGCGGTTAAGGCCTATAAAAGGCATAATCAGATTTCTCGAAATACGGGAGGTCAAGGTTCCTGGGAAAAGTATCCACGTAGCAGCTGATGTGTCAATAATCTCACATTACCTTTATAAATTTTCAGAACAAAATTATATATGAGATTCAGATTGTTCACTTAAAATCTTCTTGTTCTTTAATCATCCTTGATTGATGCGATTTTATAGGGTAGAACCTTCACAATCCATTGGCTCAAAAAGTATCTTAACACAAATTTATGTTCATTTCATAATTAAAATCAAGTAACATAAGTTCAGTCAAATTACTCAGGCTTGAGTAATCACATCTTTTACAAAAGTATACTTCAAATGATGGACTAGAACTCTTATTTAACATGATAAATATAGTTTTTGTGCCTATGAGAAATCAACCTAAAATTTTTAATATTCAATTTGAAATTGCAATCTGATTATAATTTGCATATTAACATAGTTATAACACCTAAACCACCATTACAATTCTATTTGTTTCCTATATACGTATTATATCCATTAACAAACTTAGACATTTACTAATCAGGAGATGATTAATTCACTTATAAGCAAGAAGTTTCATGTGAAATCAAAAGCTTTATTCTTTACCATATTCTAAGTACTTCAATTTTAGAATTTTAAACCATTAGATACTTTCTCTAAAAGTTGGTGGAAGTATGGAGAATATTGTCAAATTAAAAAAAAAAAAAAAGCGTCCATGGTTGTTGAAGGAACAAATTAACTTGGCCTTATTGAGAGATATGATAAGGTTACTCATAAAAGATATTTCTAAACAACAGCATCATCTAAAAAAATGAAAAGAGAAAAAGTAACTTTTGTACGTCAAGTGTTACGCATGTCAGTTTATGCAAGAAAAGATTGTTGAAACCCTAGAGCAATGTCTTAGCTTTAGATGGACCACAAATTTGAAATATTGACCGGTTTCTCATTACAGATACGTATAAAGAGAGATTTGTTTGTTAAGAAATAAGAGATAACTATAAAACAACATTTTCTTTAGCAAAGCTGTTATGTTGCTTATATTAGATACGGGTAAGAGGAATGGCAAACGATTTGAAGAAAAGAGGATAAGAATCATATAGACTCGCTTTAGCTGCTAAAATTTCCTTTACGTGCCGAGCAAGAAAATGATTTATAGAATTGAGCAATTGTCATTACTTGGTTCCTTGAAGAACCTGTAAGAAAAGTTGATTCATTTCTCCAAAAGGAGTCATCAAGTCAGCTTAAAAAATTCAATACTTTAAATTCAATAACTTGACTGAGTCACACGGAAAATGGCAAGGCTTCTCTCATGATTTATCATTAGTTTAATTTAATCAGGGAAAGTTTCTATGATACTTGGCATTGGATTTGTTCACTGCTCTTATTAAGTCTTCGAATCTTGGTAAAAAATGTGGTATCCAAAGATGGTGGTAATCCCACTTTGGTTTAAATAAATGCATATCAATTTGACCAAGTCACACGGATAATGACAAGGCTTCTTTCACGATTTATCATCGGTTTAATTAATCAACAAAAGTTTCCACGATACATGGCCTTCAATTTTGCTCGATACAACGATTAAGTCTTAGAATCATAGTAAAAAATGTGGCATCTAGAGATGGTTTAAATAAATGTGCATCAATTTGACGAAGTCACATGGGTAATGCAAGGCTTCTTTCACAATTTATCATCAATTTAATTTAATCAGGGGAAATTTCTGCAATAATTATTTCATTCATTGCTCCTATTAAGTCTTAGAATCTTAGTAAAAAATTTGGTATAAAAAAATGGTGCTAATCCCACTTTTTTTTTTTTTTTTTTTTGTTGAAAGGCCAAATTATATATCACCATAAAAATTTACAAGATTGTTCGGTTACAAAACATTATCATTTAAGCTTAAACATTGCACTTGGCAAATTCTAAAGCTATTGTAAGAATTTATTACAATTTGTAGGCTTAACTCCTCTGGTAGCTTCCCTCTCACATCCTTCTTGATTTTAGCAATAATGGTTGAGTTATCTAGACTTGTATCGCTGAATCTTCTTCTATTTCTTTCTCTCCAAATGTAATACAATACGGCATTGAAAGATATACTAAGCAAAATTGTTACAAAACTCTTCCTCTTGACAGCCTTGATCATCCAACATATTTCAACTCTCTAGTGTTCAATCCTTCGAGTTAATCCATTCATGCCTAACAAAGCCTTTCAGATGTAGTTTGTGAACCTACATTTAAAAAATAAATGTTCTTGTGATTCTTCTTCTTGTTGGCAGAAGTTGCATAGTAGATCTACTGAATTATTCCATTTAGCCACCCGATTTGTTGTGGATAGTTTGTCTTTCAAAGTGATCCAACAGATAAAATTATGCTTTGGTACCCCTTCTTTCCATACAAGTGTTGCCCATTTAGTATCTTCTTTGTTCTCTCTCAGTGTTACATAACTTTTGGCAATATTGTATTTTGAGTCCGTCACTAGTTGTGTGAGTTCACTTCTTACTTGTAAAATATTCCTAAAACTCCAAGCTAGTGATCCTTTCATCTCAACTTCTAATACATTCCTTCCCTTCAAATTTTTTGTTATCTTCCATTTAACCTATAAAGAGTTTGAGTTAGGGTGCATAAGAGACCATAAGAGTTTTCCAATTGCTGCCTTATTCTAAGTATGAATGTCTATCAAACCCAGTCGTCCAAAAATTTTAAGCCAACAAACTTCTTTGCATGCCACTTTTGCTACACATCGTCCATTAGATTTACCTGCCCAAAGGAAAGTTCTAATCCTTTTTTCAATTTCATAAAATGTCTGTTTTGGTAGTAAAAAAATTTGCATCCAATAAGTTTGCAATGAGAGTAGAACACTTTTTGCTAGCTGCAGTCTCCCCCATAACTAATATGCTTAGACTCCCAACCTTCAATTCTCCTCAATATCGTTTCTGTCAGGATAGTACAATCTAGATTGAAGAGTCTTTTGGTAATCAATAGAACTCCCAAGTATTTTATGGGAAGTTAGCCTTCTTTGATAGGAATATGATCAAGTATTAGAGCCTTTTCCTGTTCAGACAATCCTGAAAAGAAAATTTGACACTTTTATTGATGCATTTTCAGACCTGTGATATCCTTAAACTCTTGCATAGCATATAGTAAACACAATATAGATTCAATATCTCCATGAGCAAACAAAAAGAGATCATTAGCAAAGCATAGATGAGTGATCTTCTCTTTAGAGCATTTCCAGTGAAATTTGAATCTTCCAGAAGATACTTTCTTTTGTATAATTCTGTTAAAAATCTCCATCACAATAACAAAGAGAAAAGGAGGGAGAGGGTCTCCTTGTTTAAGTCCCTTTGCCCCTTTAAAAAAACCTGTATGAGAGCCATTTATGTTCACAGAATATCCAACAGTAGTGATGCAGCTTTCAATTAGCAATATGAATTTTTCTGGGAACTTCAAAACTTTCAGAGTATATAAGATTGCATTCCAGTCTATTGAATCATATGCTTTCATAATATCAACCTTAATTGCCACCCTTTTTCCATGAATACCTTTGTGATAATTGTGTATTAACTCTTGACATAACAAAATATTTTCTTTAATGTTCCTACCTAGCACAAAAGCTGTCTGACAAGGATGTATGAAATAAGGCAAAGCTTTGCTTACTCTTCCTGCCACAATTTTAGAGATGATCGTGTACAACACATTGCAATAGGAGATAGGTCTAAAATCTTTCATATTAGTGGCATTTACTTTCTTAGGTACAAGGAAGATTACCGTTGAATTTATGCTTCGCAGTAGCTGTTGCTTCTGAAAGAAGGCTATAACTGCGTCTTCTATTTCACTCCCTATAATACTCCAAGCTTTCTTGAAGAAGAAGCTATTATATCCATCATGACTTGGAGCTTTGTAATCACTAATAGTATTAAGGACCTTTTGTATATCTTCTCTTTGAACATCTGCTATAAGGCTTTTCTTTGTCTCTTCTGGAATTTCAATGGGAAATAACTCTCTTAATTTTGTTTCTAATGGTTGAAGTTGGTTTGCCCTCCCTAGCAAGTTTTGATAGTAACTTAGAATTTTGTTCTTTATCATTTCAGGATCTTCAGTAATTTGCCCGTCATCTATTTCCATCTTGACAATGTAGTTTGGTACCCTGCTGATGGTCAACTTGTTCCAGAGAATAAACCCAAATAATGAGGAGTTTGAGACAAGAAAGAAAAGGAAAACAAGGAATCTTGAAGGTTGTTGGAAATCATTAGGAGGAAATAATGATACAGAAGTTAAGATAATGAAATCTGGAAGAATAACCCTTGCAAATAGAGACATGGCTAAAGGAAGTATGACTAGGAAAAGTATTGCTCAACAGGATAAGGTGAGAATGGAAAAAGAAATCCAAGAAAGTTTATTCCAAATGCTTCTAGGAAATAAGGAGTAAAAAGAAAAGCTAGAAGAGACAAACAATGTCATCTTTAAGGAAAGAGTTAAACATAAAGGAGAACATGAATCTTGGAGTAGGGTTGTAGTAGGAGGATTAGCACAAAGTGCTTATATGAAATACTAGCCACCAGTATTAAATGATGGCAAAATTAGAGTTGCTCCTCCCAAGGAAGTTATTGAAGAAGGTAGTAAATTCTATGAAAATTGTGTTGTAGGATTCTTTTTAGGATCAAAGTTACCATTCTTTGTAGTAAAAGGAATTGTGGAAAAGCAATGGGGAAAACAAAGTTTAGTAGATATTTCTGCAATAGATAGTAGTTTTTTCTTCTTCAGATTTTTTGATAAACAAAAGATGGAGGAAGTACTAAAAGCTGGAGTATGCGATGTGGTAAGAAAACCATGTTTTTGCAAAAGTGGCATAATACTATTAGATTGCAGAAAGAAAAAATTACTTCAATACCAATTTGGATAAAGTTATATAATGTTCCACATGCTCTATGGAATGAGATTGGTATGAGCTATGTAGCTAGTGCTATTGGAAAGCCATTATACATGGATAAGGCCACTAAGCTTAGACAGAGGATATCATATGTAAAGGTCTGTGTTGAAATAGATACAAAGTGTTCTTTACCAACTTCATTTGAAATTGACATGGGAAATAGTGTTATCTTTGAGGTAGGAGTGGAGTATTGTTGGTTGCTTGAAATATGCAAGAAGTGTGATGGTTTTGGACATAAGGAGTGTGTTACAAAGAAAAAAGAGATGTGGGTTCTAGTGCAAAAACCATTAAGTCAGACAGAGAACTATGATGAAGGACGTGGGGATAAAGAACATTTGGATAAAGTTAATGAAGATCAAGCTCATGAGGACCAAGGACATGAGGATATAAGAGATAAGATTGCAAATTCAATAATACATGAAGTTGAATCCACCACAATAGAGCAAAATAAACTTCAAAGTCCAAAGGCCAAATTAGAGCAAAGCAATAAAGCAAGTGTAAATGGACGGGGAAACAAAAGGAGCCCTAAAAGGAATACAAGTAAGGAGGATAACACCAGTAATAGGTTCAGTGTGTTGATAAATAATCATCAAGAACCAAATGAAGCAATATGAAATGATATTGAAAGTTTTGAAGGTGTTGAAGGAGAAACACCATACCTCCAGATAAATGATCATATTCTCATGGAATGTTAGGGGCATGAATAAAAGCCCTAAACAAAAGAAGGTACAAGAAGTTATCAAGAATGCTAAAGCTGATATTGTCATTTTATTAGAACACAAAATAAAAGAAGATAAAGCACAATGGGTGATAGATTCTCTTTTTTCCTCAGTGGGGATTTGTCCACAATTACAGAGATAATGAAAGTGGAAGGATTTGGATTGTATGGAAAAAACCACATCTCAACATTATAATGCTTAGTAATTCTAAACAGGTAGTGAATTGTAAAGTGAAAAAGGGGCATGAAGTATGGTACTTATCTACCATCTATGCAGCAAAAGCAGCAAATGAACGAAAGGATCTTTGCAGTAACCTCACACAATGTCATAACAGTTATAGGAATGACACTCAATGGCTACTAGTAGGAGATTTCAATACAGTGAGGAATCTAAATGAAAGGGTCAATGTAGCTGGTAGATGGGTAGAAGGATTAGAAGATTTTAACAAGTTCATAAGTGATGTTGAACTTATAGAACCAAACTTTGTAGGACTTCTTCTATCATGGATGAACAAAGGTAAGAGAATAGGGTTCAGAGGTAGTAAATTGGATAGATGTTTGGTAAACACTAAATGGCTGCAAAGTAATGTGGATTTCTCCATTGAATTCAGTACTCCTGGATTGTCAAATCATAGTCCTTGCATTATCAAGGTGGGCAATAATAGACCAAGACAGAAAAGTGCCTTTAGATTTTTCAACTTCTGGCAAGGTAACCCCCATTTTATGACAATAGTGAAGAATATTTGGCAACAAAAGGTTGAGGGCACTGCAATGTATAGAATAATGATAAAGTTGAAGGAAATAAAAAAAGAGTTGAGAAAGCTAAATAGAGAGGAATTTGGAGAATTACCAAGGAAAATAGAGATAGCAAGGAAGTAGCTACAAATAGCACAAGGAAAGCTTTTTGATGACCTTTCAAATACCCAATTTCACAATGAAGAAAAAGAGTGGTTAGAAAAGTTACTAATACATAGCAAGCATGAAGAAATACTTCTGAAGCAAAAATCAAGGTACTAATCCCACTTTGGTTTACATAAATATGCATCAATTTAACTGAGTCACACAGATAATGGCACGGCTTCTCTCATGATTTATCATCAGTTTAATTTAATCAAGGGAAGTTTCTACATTACTTGATGCTGGATTACGTTCACTAGTTCTATTAAGTCTTAGAATCTTCGTAAAAATTGTGGCATCAAAAGATAGTGCTAATCCCAATTGGTTTAAATAGATATGCATCAATTTGACCATGTCACATGAATAATGGCAAGGCTTCTCTCAGTTTAATTTAATTAGGGGAAGTTTATACAATACATGATGCTGGATTTCATTCATTGCTCCTATTGGTCTTAGAATCTTGGTTTAAAATGTGGGATCGAAAGATGATGCGAATCCTACTTTGATTTAAATAAATGTGCATCAATTTGACAAAGTCACACGAATAATGGCAAGGCTTCTCTCATGATATATCTCAATTTAATTTAATTAAGGAAAGTTTCTGTGATACTTATTTGGTTCACTGCTCCTATTAAGTCTTAGAATCTTGACAAAAAATGTGGTATCAAAAGATGGTGCTAATCCCAATTGGTTTAAATAAATATGCATCAATCTGACCGAGTCACACAGATTATTTGCAAGGCTTCTCTCATGATTTATCGTCAGTTTGATTTAATTAGGGGAAGTTTCCGCTATAGTTGGTGCTGAATTTCGTTCACTGCCCTATCTATATCTTTATAGTCAAGTGTATCACTTCACCTGAATTACATTGAGAAGAATAAGCCACAGGAAAGTGGTACCACAATTATAGTACCCTTATCCTAAATAAGGAAAACCCTGCAAATAGAACTTCGCAACTTCAGCTCCCTCTGGTACTCAAGAATCCTTTGTTGTTATGTTTGTCGGCATTGTGACTATAAATCTCCGCTTTAAAGCATAGGTGGCTTGCACAAACTTTGCTATCTTTCGATAGCCAACAATACCTTCAAAAGGAAATTCAACAACGTCTCTAACTATACTGGTATACATAGGCTAAGAATAGCATGAAAAAGTCGGCATGATGCTGGTGTGGAATCGGCAGGATCTAAGCAGAACTTTGAGGAGTGGGTTTCTTGGGAAGCTAAGCGCTGATTCTCTTGTGAGAAAATAGGCAGAAATTCTCTTGCTCGGAGGTAAAGCCAAGATCCTTGCCTTCGAGACGGGGGAATTGCTACCTTCCAATCGCACACCAGCTGCAGGAATCCATAGATTCCCAATTTCAGTCTTAGGGATTGTGTGACTGTCGGGAAACAGCGGAGTTGGTGGCCATTTTGGAAGTGGATCGAAGACGGATTGAGGGCTTTCGCCGGCAGGCCGTTTGATACCAAGATAAGCTAAGTAATTTCAAGAAATCGAAATATTTCTTCAATCAATTTGACAAAGCAAATTGAAAACCCTAGAACACGAAGAACAAGTATGAACACCCAAAACGGGATTATAAAATTGGATGATTAATACTGTAAAATAATTATACAATTTATAGGCAAATGAGAGAAGATTCAAAGAAAGAAAGATGGCAATCGGAATTAAGTCCTAATCGCCACGGATGCTCGTCCATAAGGAAAAAAATGAATTTTAAATAAACAATTATAAATCCTTCATTTGAAAAGGTTACCTTCAACCTTATCAAAAGATGAAATCTCGTAGAACGTCTATTGTTGGCTCTTTGAAGAATGAGTAGGAAAAACCCAAAGATGAAATGTGTATCAAAAGAGTTCATTGATTTTCTCCGAAAATAAAAAATCAGTCATCTACTGCTGATGTATTGAACGTTCAACACTTGATAGGCATGAAAATCTTGTACTACCCTAATTTTCGTTTGAACAGATACAGAAGCAGTTTGGCCGAGTCATACGCACCATGGCGCCAGATTTCATGGACTTCTCCAGCTGGATGTTTATAGACTAGGTTATGTATACTTTAATGATTAAAAATCTCTTTATCATAGAAAGATTTAAAGTCTTATTATTAGTATGTATCTTTGTATAATAAGAAATCTCTTTATTGTGGAAAAACTTAGAAATCCTATTACATGTTTATTTATATTCTTGAATACAATTAATACATTCATCCTTCGTCTATCTGTTTTACAATTATTACTTGTACACTCTTATCATAAGAAAGAGAAAAGGGAACAAAATCGTACTCTCCCAATTAAATTTAAGAACGTGATATAACTCGTGCACTGTTATCACTAAAGATGGAGCAGGGAATGATGTTGAAGAAGGTGTATACGAAGAGAATGAAGAATAGTTCAGCAGTGACGGTCAGGTTCAGTAGGCATGCATTGCGCTCCTTGTTCATCTTCTTCTTATACTGACATCTTGCAGTTCTGGTCTTTAATATGAGAGCTTCTCATTAAAATAGTGGGTGCAATGGACATTCATGTCTCCGCAAGCACCCAAGTAAGTAAGTTCTTGACCTACCCAAAAAAAATGGATATCCATATATGAATTAATATAACTCTCTCCATTGTTGAATTAGAACTATCATGTAAAACCGTAGATTCAGCTGGCTAAAGGAAATAGAATGAATATTGCTAAAAGCCGGATTTATGCCAAAACGGAGAAAACCGCATTATAGTTTTTGTAGCGTTTACATGGAGTAAGTAAGTATACAAAATGAGCTCAAAAGAGCTTTTATAGAATCGGTATGTAGAAGGCATGTACGATAATGGGTACACGGGCCTAATTTATACACACAACAAGGCCCACATTTCAACATCACCCCTTAAGTTGGTGGTCCAAAAAGATCATAAGATAGCATTTCTAGCCAAATGTCTGAATTAACCTTGTACGATTCCTTGCGGCTTCGGAAGTCTAGCCCTGTTTCGTAATTCAAAAGCATATACAAAGTAGTATTCTTTTAATTTTCCAAGCCGGTAAAAGAAATGATTTGTGAACAATTTGAAGCTTTTTTATAAGCCTTGCTGGTTTCATTCACTTTTCTTCATCTACCTTTGGTTATTGCTCTCAAATTTAAACTCCACATATTATTGTCCCTTGCCATCTCCTTCTATAAGAACATCAAATTTTAGGGATGTTCTGGTAAAGATCCTGTATTTTTTTTATTTCCTTTTGTTGAAAGGATGTTGTTTTGATGTGTGGCATCAATGTTATATTTGGTAAGAGGAAAAACAGTAATATAAAGGCGGTAGACATATAATCCGTTTGTTATAAACAAACCTCAAACCTTTGTAATTGTCTAAGTGCTGTGGTTGCATCTAGTTCGGCTTTCTTTACTGAATCTAGCTGTAATGTTATCGTTCTTTAGGCCCAAGAATGGTTCTTAATCTTACCTAATACTCACGTTTTTTGTTCAATAAGTAATACGTTTGTTTTGGTTTTCCCATGTGTTGGAACAAGCAAAATTAAAGTTGGGTTCAGAGTGCTAAATTCTTGGTTGATAATAACTTATCATACATTCTTCAGCATTACATCACAAGAGAACCCTGAAGCCTTTTCAAGGATCTACTAAGGACGAAACATAATTAGATAAGAAAATGACAAGAAAATAGTAACAACGAAGTTTTTGTTGTCAAGCTCCTTGAACATGCTTTAAGAAGTTCATCTTGATCTTTTTTAGTGTTGTTACTATGAGTCTCATGTTTATCCTCTCCTTAGGAGCATCCGTTGTGCAATCAAAGGCTAGTTGCATAATGGATAGCACACAATCCTTCTTGGTAGCAAAATGCTTTTCACCTTCCTCTATCAAATTAGTATCTATAATTTCTTCCACCGCATATGGTTGTGACATTTTCACCCAGTGTTTTAGGCTCATTTGTCCTACAAATAATTCATCCGTTGGCTTTTTCCCTGTAAATGTTTCCATTAATAAAATACCATAACTATACACATCACCGCATGGGGAAAGAATTCCTTGCGATCCATACTCTGCACATTTGACAAGAATTCATAGTAAGAAATCTTCTAACAATTTTTAGTCAATGATTAAATGAAAAATTGCTTAGTAGAACTTGTTAATAGCATGTGTTTCATGAACATCAATTTAGATTGTAAACAAGAACAATGATCACCTAGTGCCATATAGCCAATAGTGGCAAGTGATAGGGTTTTAGTCATAGAATCTCCATCCATTAAGAGTTTGGAATGGCCAAAGTCGCAAACACGTGCAACCATATCTTGATCTAGTAGAATATTGCTAGGCTTCAAATCACCATGAACAATAGGTGGAAGATGATCATGATGGAGGTACTCTAGTGATGATGCGACATCTAGCATTATGTTCAATCTTTGTAAGATACTTAAAAAGTAATTAGAAGAATACAACCATCTTGACAAGCTCCCATTAGGCATGTATTGTAGTACCAAGGCCTTGAAATCAACACTATTACAGCAACTGATGATTTTGAGGAGATTATGATGACGAGTTCTACATAATATATTGCATTCAGTATCAAAACTTTTAAATGATCCTTCTAGATTTAGATTGAAAACCTTTATTGCAATGTTTGTCCCATCTAAAAGTGTGCCTTGATACACAGAGCCAAAACTCCCTCTCCCAATGAAGTTACTATTGCTAAATCCATTTGTTGCTCTTTCAAGTTCTAGGTAGGAAACCCTTCTCCATGTTGCCAGAGTTGAAGCTTCTTCACTTGGTAACTTTGTTTTCCTCTTTAGGCATTTTATCAAAAAATGTATGAGGATTAAGGCAAGTATTACTATCACCACAAGGAGAGCATATATCAATATAGCTTTAATGGGCCTCTTTGATTTTCCAACAACTTCACAAGGTGAAACTTTTAGTCGGGGTGGACCACATAATTCTTCATTACCCATGAATGATTCAGCTGATATGTTAGCGAAAGCACCTCCAGATGGAATTTCACCTTGCAATCTATTTAAAGACACATTCAAGTATTTAAGGTACTTAAGTTCCTCTAAGGTCTTGGGAATCACTCCTGACAAGTTGTTATGAGATAGATCCAACACTTCCATGCTTATTGATTGGCCAAATGACTCGGGAATAAGACCTTGAAATTTGTTATTCGCTAAGGAAAGTTTTACCAAATTTTGTAGTCCCCCAATTGTAGTAGGGACCTCACCTAAGAATTGGTTCCATGACAAGTCCATTTTTATCACGACCTTCAAATTTCCAATATCTAGTGGTAGATGACCATTTAGATAATTCCAAGAAAAGTCTACTTCCAATAAATATTTGAGACTCCAAAAGGATGAAGGTATCATTGAAGTCAAATGGTTGGCAGCTAAGTACAATTTTCTAAGTGAAGTAAGACTTCCCCAACATGTTGGTATTGATCCATAGAGGCCATTGTCATCTAAATATAATTCACTTAACTTACTTAGATGACATATCTGATTTGGGATGGGTCCTCGCAATCTATTTTGTTGAAGATACAAAGCTTGGAGCCCTTGCATTCCCCCAATTTCATTTGGAATATGTCCTACTAATTCATTGTACGATATATTTAAGGCTATCAAGTTACTCAAATTTCCAATCTGTCTCGGGATGTTACCTTTAATGTTGCATCCAAATGCTACAAAATATGCAAGAGATGCAGAGAAGTTTCTCATGTCAATTGGAAGGGTTCCATTCAATGGATTGTGTGAAAGCGACACACTTGTCAAATTTCTACAGTTTGTCAAAGATGAAAGAAATCCTAGTTCTAGAGTGGTAGATTCTCTAGTGAAGAGATTTTTGGCCAAATGAAAAAGATGCAAATGTCTTAAGTTTGAAATAGTTCTAGGAATAGAGCCAGAAAAAAGGTTATCAGTCAAATCTACCACAGAAAGTTTTGAAGCATTTGAGATAGAGCTAGGGATTATTCCCTCAAGATTATTCTGCCATAGATAGAGCACTTCAAGATTTGGAACCCAACAACCAAAGCTTGCTGGAAGTTGGCCTAAGAGATGGTTCCTCGGTAAAGCAAGCCATTTAATCTTCGAGTGATTGAAGATTGTATGTGGGATAAGACCGGTAATGTTGTTACTACCGACATCCAATTGCAACAAATTTGGTAGATTCCCAATCATAGGTGGTATTTCACCTGCCAAACTCAACACAAATGAATACCTTTTCAACCACTACAAATTTTCATATATTGCGTTCTCCAAATTAAAACTATGAGCCTACTAAAATGTTATCTATATTACACAGTTATAGAAGATTTTTAATGAATATACTAAAAGCATAACAGAAAAGGTATCCTTATCCATTTAAAATCTTTTTTGTTGAGAGACATGACCAAGTCAATGGTACTCAGGCTTAATTGCCTGGATTCTTTGGCGTTCATGACTAAAACCAAGTATTGGAACTTAGCATTCTATGGGTCTACTCTTATTGCTCATGTATATATGTGCATAATATCTATTAAAAAACACTTATTTAATGCTTACGAAGTCAATGAAATAGTAAATAGCTGCGTTCGTCTTAACATGAATATATGTCTACTTTTATTTGGAGGATAGAAGATATAGTTCTACAGGAGATATTAGCTACAGACACATAATTTAGAAAGAAATCTTTTGAGTCAAAAAAATTTCAAGTACTACTCCCCACTTAGGAAATGCACTAGCATAAGCACAAGTTTCAAGAAAAATATAAACAATTAATATTTTTACTATATTTGTTAAAATAAGTTATACTTTTAATTGGTCGTCTAAATAAAAATATGAAACTTCTAAATTTTCAAGATTACAAAAAGTGATAAATTTATCAATTCTAACGATTTTAAAATTTCATAGTATTTAATCAATTAAGTAGTTTGTGCTAATGATTAGAACATTTGCTAATTTGTGGAGCTAGTTCGTCTTGGGCAACTTGATGGTATTTAATATTAAGAACCTGGATATAACTGTTTACTAAATTTTTGTATTAGATATACGTATTTAAAGTAAATTGTTGTGGTTTTTTCTGTACATTCTTCATTTTATTTTTACATTACGGACTAATTTTTTCTTATTTTTAAGATAAGATATACTTAGACAGAAAAAGAAACTTTATAATGTAATCAAGATTGTAACAGTAATTTTACACAAAACATAAAAATTATTTAATAATAAATGGATGTGATAAATTCAAAATAACTAAAATATAAACTTCAGGACAATATTCTAAACAATTGCCTATAAAAATAAACAATATTTGCAAAAGCGCAAAAATATAGGTAGAAAATGCTAAAGGAATACAGTGAGAAACGAGATTAGTAGACCATAAATAGTGAATCAAAAGATCATACTATAGTCTTACAAATTTAATTCATAAAACTAAGCCACTACGCTTAATCTTTTGCTTGAACCAGTGATTGAATAATATGAAAGATCATTATGCAAATTATTGCTTAGGTTTCTTTTTTAAAGGGAAGATAGATAGAGAAAAAAAACTAACAATATTTACTTATGTTTAAAGTTAAAATTAGCATATTAAAGCTCCGCTTCAATTGTGGCGAAATGTGGAACATGGAAGAGTAAATATGAGTAAAGGAATAACACAAATGTTAATATTTTCTTAACATAAAAGAAGGTTACGTGGCTGCTTTTGGAGCAGTATATCGCAGCATAAAAACAGAGAGGAGTAAAGAGTGAAAGTATATGGATACCAAGCATCCAGCCAGTAAAAGCTAAGTGAGAACTACAGCTAGAACAAATAGATGGGTAGAAAGCATGAACCTGAAAGCATGTTGCCATCAAGATAAATTGTTCGCAGCGAAGATATGTTGCATAGAGAGGCTGGAATGGTGCCGGTGAAAAAGTTGCTATAGAGAGACAACTTTTGAAGCCTAGGCAAGAACCCAAACCATGTTGGTAACTGCCCGTCGAAGTTGTTCTTCCCAATGTCCAAGACTTTCAACCGACGTAAAGAAGCCAGCTCGTTGGGCAGAGAGCCGTGGAATTTGTTGTTTAGGAAGGATAGGGAAGATAAGAATGAGAGGTTTCCCAAGTGTGGGGGGACAGTTCCCGTTAGACCCATGTCAGAAAGATTTAAGGTTGTGACTCTATGGTGCTTGGCATCACAGGTGATTCCAAACCAGTCGCAGACAGAGGCACCGGCGGACCAGTTGGTTGCCAAGATATAGTTCGAGTCATCTGTGGTATGGGCTTTGAGGGCAAGAATTGCTGAGCGGTCTGTGTCGATGTTGGTTCTTCTTGCCTCAGCCAGGCTAGGCAGAGAAAAGTGCACCAACAAGAAGAGAAAATAGATAAGGGAGGCAGAAGAAATCTCCATTGGTTCGCCCAGGTTGCGATATGTGATATTGTTGCAGCAAACATTGATAGACGAGGGTTGTATATATAGATAGATGAGTCATGTTCTTTCAAGGAAATTCAGTGTTGGAAATTGTCCCATATCGGTTTCTCATGACCGTGTTAACAACTTTATAAGTTGTAGTATCTCTACTCCTTACAAGACTTTTTAGAGAGATAAGTTCGCTTCTTATATGATAGTAAAACAAGTTCAGTAGAATGTGTAGTACTTTATTAGTTACGGTATCCCTACTCTTTATAAGACCTTTTAAGAAAATAGGCCTGCTTTTTATATCCATTGAAAATTCTCCTCATTTACTTAAGGTGTATTGAAATTCACGGTGGACTCATAAAGTCCAATAAACTTGATCTTTTTTAACTCAGGCTAAAGTCTTTTCAACCAAAAATGCACTTATAATTGGCATGGGATGACCAACAATGTGTAGAATGGAATAGAATAAGAAACCTTCAAGTATTAGAGTCTATAGTAGGTCGGTGGCACTTGGGAAGATTCTACACAAGTAGAGGTTCGTCCCGCTCTAATAAGATCTCCCAAAATTCCTATAAACTAAACTAAAACTATGGAATAGATTTTGGTGATGTGTTGGGTCACGGGTTTCGATTCCCAAGGGATGGGTGGGAAGGACATCAAAGCTATAGGTCCCACTGTGAAAGCTCAAAATTGATTGAGAAACGCATTTGTCTTTAGGTTTTAGGTTATTTGTCTTTTGCGTATTTGTCAAGAGTGCATGGTCTCCAAATTCATCCTAACTCAGAATCCACCAAGAAACCTTCAAAATTTAGGGAAGCAATATCAGCGACTATTCTTCCTAGAATGGACTCACACACCCTAAAGAGAAAAGACAAACAAGCAGAAATTATGCATTCAGACCTTGCCAAAATCTCTACCTTTATTTTTTATAAATTCCATATACCAGCCCAAAACCTGTTATAGAAGAATAAGTTCAGAGAAATAGAAAAATCTAAACTTTCAAGAAAAAATTCAAACCTCATAAGTATAGAAGACTTTTTGGTGTTTTGTTTGGTCCTGGGTTCGGATTCCCAAGGATGGTGGGTTAGTGGCCAGGGAGGGACATCAGAGCAGTAGGCCAGACTGTGAAACCTCAAGATTTATTGTGAAGGTTATTTGCTAGGGTTTAGGGTATTTGTCTTTAGCACATTTGTCAAGAATCCATGATCTTAAAGTTCATACTAGCTCGTAACACACCCAAAAACCTTCAACTTTTAGAAAAGCAATATCGATAAATTTATGGAAGACTTGTCGGCGGTATGTTTGGACGTCGGCTTTGACTCCAAGGGATGGACATTAGAGCAGTAGGCCCCACTGTGAAAGGTATTTGTCTGTAGGGTTTACGGTATTTGTCAAGAATTCATGGTCTCGAAATTCACACTAGCTCGGAACCCACACAGAAACTTTCGGTTTTTAGAAAACCAATATCAATAATTATTAGGGAAAAGGAAAAACAAGAAGAAATTATGCATTCAAACCTAAAATCATTCTCTTTATTCTCTATAAATTTCATAAACCATCCAACGCCCAATATAGAAGAATAAGTTCACAGAAAAAGAAAAATCAAAACTTCTAACTCAAAATTAAAACCTTAAAGATGTGGAAGACTTTTTTGCGTTGTTTTTGGTCATGCGATCAAATTCCCAAGGGATGGTGGGATAGTGGCTACAGAGGGACATCAAAGTGGTAGGTCCGGTTGTGAAAGCTCAAGATTTGTTGTGAAACGCATTTGTCAAGTCCATGGTCTCGAAGTCCATACTAGCTTGGAATCCACCGAGAAACCTTCAACTTTTAGAAAACCAATATCGGCAATTATTCTACCTAAAATGGACCCAGACCAAACAAGAAGAAATTATGCATTCAGACTTTATCAAAACCGGTACCTTTATTCTCTATCAATTTGAAAAACTATCCAAAACCCAATACAGAAGAATAAGTTTAAAGAAAAAGAAAATTCAAAACTTCAAAGAGAAAATTATGATCTTAAAAGTATGGAAGGCTTTCTGGCATTGAGTTTGGTCGTGGGTTTGGATTTCCAAGGGGCATAAGTGTAGAAGGTCCCACTGTGATAGCTCAAGATTTATTGTGAAAGGTTTTTGTCTTTATTTCTCGTGAACCAAATTGTCATTTGCCTTCGGGAAGATGCGTGGGTATGGTTCAAACCACCCTGAGATTTTTGGTCCCTGTGGAACATGGCGTAATGGCTGGTTCAAGGAATTTATAAGATTGTTTAATTCTTCCCTCCAATCTCCAAGTGATTAGGAGATAATGGATTCGGAGGCAATCAAGCCACTCGTTGTATCCAGTGATTGGTAGATCTAGGATTTCCCCATTAGTTGTAACAACATTTAGAACCAATATTAGTCTTTTTAAAGAAAAATATCAGTTACTGCTTAGGAAAAAAAAAAAAGAAGAAGAAGGGAAAATAATTCTTAGATTTCTTTTTAATTTCGTATATATGCCTAGTGATTGATCATTTATATGTCAATTATTATCTTGTTTCTTCAATATATAATTAGTTTAATCCACACTAAGTAACCAGAATTCAATGTCTCACCCACCAATAATAAACTTCAAAAAGCATGTTTCATGCTCTTTTTTTTTTATTATTATGAGTAATATTTGAAGATCTTAGATGCACACAATGGAGAAGATTATTAGAAGAAAATTTTTTGCCTTTTGTCATGTCAGCATGACATATTAACACACAGTTCATTTTCACTTGTTTACAACTTCAAAACACATAAACAAGAGAGTCACGACAACCTTATTAAGAATATTATTATTTCTTTATTATTTAGAATAATGACAAAGAGAAAAAGACATAAAAATGATTTTTTGTAAGAAAAATATATCTAAAAAATCAACATAAGATATTATTTGATATGATATTAACATCAAAATTGCACTGATACTAAATATATTACTTATTGGATTAAATTTGTTGGGTTATATTTTGGACTGATCATTTATTGGACGTAGGCCCAAATGAAGGCCCAGGCCCGTGGGGAGTGAGAAGCTGATTCACGAGCTGCAGAATGAGCTAAAGAAGCCGCGGGTTCTCCTTTTTCTTTCTCCCGTAATTCCTCGAGCAAAAAGTGGGAGGAACACTGTTATGGGTTACTTACTTCAGTTATCCTTGTGACTTGTTTTGTGACTTGTAATGTGTCATGTGTTGTATGGGCCATTATTATGTGGGTTTGTAGCTTATGTGTTGTAGGTAGATGGGGATCTGTAGGGCCGGGTTGTGGGTAGTTGTTATTGGCCCGAAAATGCACGATATTTGTAAACAGGAAGCTTCTGGAATAGCAGCGCTTGTTTGTGTCCTGTTCTGCACTTGCAGGTTGTCGGCGGTGAGGGTTCCCGTATAACGAGCCCAGCTTTCCTCCTTACTTGTCTGTTTCCTCCCTTTTGCAGCCACCATTCCGCATACGCAGAGAAGCCGAAGGCTAATCCAAGAAACCAATCTCGGGGAGGGACCTAACACTCGCTCTAGAGTGGCAGCCAGGCGTAATCAGTCCCAAGTGGTGGAGCCCCTCTTACAAACACACACAACTTATTGCAGCACGACACCTGAAGTGCGAAAAGCAAAAAAATAAAGAAAGACTTCACCTTTCTCCCCTGATTTTGAATGAAAAAAGAGAGTGACGTCGGCTGCAACGGGCAGAACAATTTGTGTTTTTCATATCTTCTGTCTAATTGGGTGGTTGGTGCGGAAATGTGGAGTTGCAGAAAAACTAGTGGCAGAAAAACGAAAAATGTAGTGGTTTTTTGTCCAGTGGTAGAGAGGTGCAGAACGCAGTTTGCTTTACTTCTTTTTCTCTCTAATTGTGTCGTGGTTGCGCGTAAAGAGCAGCAGAAAGACAAAAAACGGAAAAGCATTTTCTTCTTCATAAACGGTGATAAAAGCTTGCATCTTGTGGTCAAATACTCTTGGGAGAATCACGATTCGATCTATCTAACCTCCCTTAGCTTTTTTGCTCATATAAGATTGCACTTTGGAGTTTGTTTCTCGCGGTTATGTTCACACTACTGTTCACTCCGAAAAGATGTACATTGGATTATTTAAAAGCATATCTTCTGAATCTCAGTATTTGTATTGAGAATGAACATGTGTTATGGCCCTATCTGATTAAATATATTATACTCTTAGACCATTACACATAAGATAGCATAAAACCCTAGAAAGGAGATTTGGGGGTAATACTTAATTAAATTGAACTCAGTTAAGTTCTTTAACATGAGAACTTTTGATTAAAAATAATGGTGCAATGGATATCCATGCCTGAATGAATATGAGTTTGTTAAGATATTAAGATATTTTCAAGACAGAAGGCTTTGTTAAACTTCTATTTGGAAATATAAAATTTTCTTAGAAAAATATTATTTTAAGTGAAATTTGGAGACTTTTAACTTTTTAAAAAAAAAATTAGTAATTTTTTGTAATGTTAGGATATAATCTAATGTTTTTATATATTAAATTTATTAATGCAAACTTATCTTTTTATCAAATAAAAGATAGAAAGCTTTTGTCTAACCCAAACACTAACACCAAAGTAAAATATTTTTAATTTAGACAAATTCGCAAGCACAGGTCGTAGCAATTAAGAAAGTCTATTCTCCAATTCTGAATTAAAACTATCACCTAGCAATGTAAATCTGGCAAGTTGAAAGAAATAGAACGATTTCCAGAGATATAGCACAAATTTAGCCTATGCTTAAACTCTAGATATCATCATTGCTCCTCCGGGAAAAGAAGTCCACTAAGATTATAAACACACAGCAAACATCATGGTTAAAGGATTCCTAAAAGAAAAAGGAAAAAAAAAATTAGCTGATGAATTATGTAATTGTGTGGTTAAAGGTGAAATTAAATGGAGAAGAGTGTGGATAAACTACATAAAATTATATAAAATTTTGAGAAAAAAAAGTTACCTATTTCCTATGCGAAACCCACGAATTTTGTTTCACAAATTTTATGGAAGATCAAATATCAACCCAGGTTCTATTTGACGCTGCCTCTACTGGATCTGAATTTATGACTAAAACCAAATAACCAAAGCCTCTTATTAGTCACAGAGCATTAAAGAAGACCATAAAGAGACTCACCAATCTTGGGTCAATCCACGACATCTGAAAAAAAGCAATTTGTGCTCTCAAAATCAAACTTTGTTGTTGTCTTCTAGCCATTGGACAATCGATCCTGTTAAGATTCTGATCTTCTTGTTCTGAGTGGATAATAGGCATCGGTATGTGCATAACACCAGTTTTGAGGGGCTGCTTACGTCAACTTCAACTTTACGGGCATGCATTCTCCTCTTATTTCTTTTATGTATGCTACATATGACACCAAAGCAAATTCTTTGGAGTTCAGGATACTTGGGCTAAAGCCTACCATCTTTTTCTTCCGTCTTTTCAATATTCCAATAGGAAACAATTGAATTATGTGTTCATAACGGGCTCAAACTTGATTTTAATAAATATTCATACTTGATTGAATAAATTAGCTTTCGATAGATTGTCTTAGAGAACTCAGACAAATTCGTTTGCGATAGATCTTAGTACAAATGATTGGCATCTTTGTACAGTTTCTTTAGTAAGAGTCCCATAGCATCCTGGTGTAGATCCATAAAGCTCATCGTCAACTTACTCAGATGATACAAATAATTTGGGATTGCTCCTCGCAATCCTTTTCCATGAAGTAACAAAGCTTGCACTCTTTCATTCCTCCGCTTACACTTGGAATAGGTCCAGTTAATTCATAATTTGCAAAGTCCAGGAATACCAAGTTGCTTAAATTATCAATCTGTTTTAAAACATTGACCTTAATAGTGAGTCATGCAAATAAAAAAACAATTGTGGGTGGAGGGTAACGACCACCCGAAAGTTTTATGTGAATGACTCAATTCCTTTTTGATATGGAAAATTAGTTGCTTTATTACATGTAAGGTAGTTGAATTGCGGGGAGGTTACATCAATGAACAATAGTTGATTTCTTCGCCATGAGGGAGTTTCAAGATGGTTTGCTCCATGGGCCATATGTGGAAGAGCCGTTCAATAGTTCATTGACTGAACACATCCCTTGGAAACTAGAAAGATGGAGCTAAAGTGGGTCTTCGGGGTCAATTTCTGGTGGTGGTGCATCAATGTTCCATCAGGTTAGGGTTTGGCTTCGTGGAAGATGATGATAGAGGAAGAAAAGGCTAATTGATTGCTTGCGCGCTCTTCGCTTCTGTACACCTAATTCTGTGTCTTATGTGGTTTTGTGGACTTATGGAATGAAACAAAAAATGTGAGAGTATGAACGAAGACTTTTCAAATTATTTGGGCCTTTGACCTCTTGCTTTAATTTGTCGCTTTAACAGGGAGCATCTCTTCCACGGCCCAACCAGTATTAGCTAATTCCGCCCAACTTTTCAAAGTTGCCTTTAAGATAAGATTGTATTCACTTTTATAATTTCATAATCACGTATAACTTAGTTTTCTTTTTTTCATTTTTTTATAGTTAACAAATGTATTATGAATAATTTGAAGGTTTTATATACGTTATTAAGTTCTTATAAATAATATGATTAATATTTCTTCATCCGCCTTTGATTAGAGTCTTAATTTCTTCATCATCCTACCAATTTTATAAATATCAACTTTAAAATCCACATTTTCTTTTATAGTTAATACAACTCTTACAACTATATCCTCAGTTCCTAGGATTCTCTTATTTTTCTTAAAATCCTATTTGTAGAAAACTATCTATCCATTCTTTGAAAAATTTCAGCAATTCTCATTTCTCATCATTATGAATAAATCCAATTTCCTTTATCATGGAGACAAACCAATGGTCACAGCCATTACATGTGATAACCAAGTTAACCAAGAAAGGAATTGGATAACTTGGGTGACTAGTCTTTCAAACTGGCTAACCAAATAAACAACTCACCCACACAACTCATAAAAGGAAAAATGAGAATCCAACTTCTCAAAGAATTTATCCCAAGGAAAATATTTTCCATAGAAACAAAGGGGGCCATGTTGTTTTTTCCTCTAATAACAATCTTTTCATACCCATTTCTCTACGAAAAATTCCACGGCCGATGCAACGTTCTTTCCTTTTCCTCCGTGTTCCCGGCAACCAAAGTAAATGACAATGAAACTAATCTCAATATTGTAGTCAATCAGCTAATGGGTACCTCACAAAATAAAAACATAACCACAAACCCCAAGACATGTGATGCTTATTTTCTCAATAAACAGCAAAAAGCAACATCGAAAAAACCAGATGAAGAATACGATCAAAGTAATGAGTCGATCAAAGCGAAAGCTAGAAACTTACGTACGGTCACCGCTCTGTAATTCGGGTCTAGGAAAGAGGGACGGAGGGCTTCTCTTTCTCGGCTGAAAAGAACTCAGAGAAGTCAATAGTGATCCCAAATGAAGTACTAGTTGATTCAATCCAACGGTCCACAGATGGCTCCCGCATAAGATAGCATTTATAGCCAAATGTCCGAATTACCCTTGTACGATTCCTTGTCCGCTTCGGAAGTCTAGCCCTGTTTCGTAATTCAATAGCATATACAAAGTAGTATTCTTTAAATTTTCCAAGCCGGTAAAAGAAATGATTTGTGAACAATTTGGAGCTTTTTAATTAGCCTTGCTGGTTTCATTCACTTTTCTTCATCTACCTTTGCTTATAACTCTCAATTTTAAACTCCACATCTTATTGCCTCTTGCCATCTGCTTCTACAAGAACATCAAATTTTAGGGATGTTCTAGTAAAGATCTTATATTTTTTCTATTTCCTTTAGTTGAAAGGATGTTGTTTTGATGTGTGGCATCATTGTTATCTTTGGTGTGAGGAAAAACAGTAATATAAAGACGGTAGATATAGGATCCGTTTGTTACAAACAACCTCAAACCTTTGTATTTGTCTAAGTGCTGTGGTTGCATCTAGTTCGGCTTTCATTACAGAATCCTATAATGTTATCATTCTTTAGGCCCAAGAATGGTTCTTAATCTTAGATAATACTCTCGTTTGTTGCTTAATAAGTAATACCTTTTGTTTTGGTTTTCCCAAGTGTTGGAACAAGCAAAATTAAAATTGGCTTTAAAGTGCTAAATTTTTGGTTCATAATAATTTATCATACATTCTTCAACATAACATCACAAGAGAACCCTAAAGCCTTTTTAAGGTTCTACAAAGGACGAAACATAATTAGATAAGAAAATAACAAGAAACGAGTAACAATGAAGTTTTTGTTGTCAAGCTCCTCCAACATGCTTTAAGAAGTTCATCTTGATCTTTTTTAGTGTTGTTACTATGAGTCTCATGTTTATCCGCTCCTTAGAAGCATCTGTTGTGCAATCAAAAGCCAGTTGCATAATGGATAGCACACAATCCTTCTTGGCAGCAAAATGCTTTTCACCTTCCTCTATCAAATTAGTATCTATAATTTCTTCCATTGTATGTGGTTGTGACATTTTCACCCAGTGTTTTAGGCTCATTTGTCCTACAAACATTTCATCAGTTGGCTTATTTCCTGTAAATGTTTCCATTAGTAAAATACCATAACTATACACATCGCCACATGGGGAAAGAATTCCTTGTGATCCATACTCTGCATATTTTATAAGAATCCATGGTAAAAAAGCTTCCAACAATTTTTAGTCAATGATAAAATGAAAAATGCTTAGTAGAACTTGATAGGTTATATTACGTGTTCATGAAAATCAATTTAGATTGTAAACAAGAACAATGATCATCTGGTGCCATATAGCCAATAGTGGCAAGTGACAATGCATGAGTCATAGAATCTCCATTCATTAAGAGTTTGGAATGGCCAAAGTCGCTAACATGTGCAACCATATCTTGATCTAGTAAAATATTGCTAGGCTTCAAATCACCATGAACGATGGGTGGAACATGATCATGATGGAGGTACTCTAGTGATGATGCAACATCTAGCATTATGTTCAACCTCTGCAAGATGCCTAAAGAGTAGTTAGAAGAGTACAACGATTTAGTGAGGGTCCCATTAAGCATGTACTCCAATACCAAGGCTTTGAAATTATTACTACTACAACAACTGATGATTTTAACAAGATTTCGATGACGAGTTCTACGCAATATATCACATTCAGTATCAAAACTTTTAAATGATCCTTCTAGATCTAGATTGAAAACCTTTACTGTAATGCTCATCCCGTTTGAAATTGTGCATTTATACACAAAACCAAAACTCCCTTTCCCAATGAAGTTACTATTGCTAAACCCATTTGTTGCTTTTTCAAGTTCTAGGTAGGAAACTCTTCTCCATGTTGCTAAAGTTAAAATTTCTTGACTTGGTAACTTTCTTTTCCTCTTTAGGCATTTTATTAGAAAAGTTGTGAGAATTAAGGCAAATATTACTATCACTAGCGGGAGAGAATATATTAATATAAATGTAATGTGCCTCTCTGATTTTCTAACAACTTTACAAGGTGAAACTTGTAGTCGGGGTTGAACCACATAATTCTTCATTACCAAAGAATGATTGAGCTGATATGTTAGCAAAAATACCTCCAGATGGAATTTGACCTCTATTGAAAGACACATTCAAGTATTTAAGGTACTTAAGTTCCTCCAAGGTCTTAGGAATTACTCCTGACAAGTTGTTATCAGATAGATCCAATAATTGCATGCTTATGGATTGACCAAATGATTCAAGAATAACACCTTGGAATTTGTTATGTGCTAAGGAAAGATTTATCAAATTTTGTAGGCCCCTAATTGTGGTAGGGATCTCACCTAAGAATTGGTTTCGTGACAAGTCTATTTTTATCATGGCCTTCAAATTTCCAATATCTAATGGTAGATGGCCACTTAGATAATTCCAAGAAAAGTCCACTTTCAACAAATCTTTAAGACTCCAAAAGGATAAGGGTATGGAGGAAGTTAAATGGGTGGCAGCTAAGTTCACTTTTCGAAGTGAAGTAAGAGTTCCCCAACATGCTGGTATTGATCCATAGAGGTCATTGCCAACTAAATATAATTCACTCAACTTGCTTAGATGACATATATGACTTGGGATGGGTCCTTGCAATCTATTTTGGCCAAGATACAAAGCTTGGAGCCCTTGTATTTCTCCAATTGCACTAGGAATATGTCCCACAAACTCATTGTTTGCTAGATCTAGGATTATCAAGTTCCTCAAGCTTCCAATTTCTCTGGGGATGTTGCCCTTAATGTTGCATCCATATGCTGAAAATAGTGTAAGAGATGCAGAGAAGTTTCCTATGTCGATTGGAAGGGTCCCATTCAATGGATTATTGTAGAATGATAGTTCTATTAGATTTCTACAGTTTGTCAAAGACGAAAGAAATCCTAGTACCAGAGTTGTGGATTCTCCAGTAAAGGAATTATCATCTAAAATGAGACGGCTCAAATGTCTTAAATTTCCAAGAGTATTAGGAATAGAGTCGGAAAATGGTTATGAGCCAAACATAGTATAGAGAGCTTAGAGGAATTTGAGATTGAGCTGGGGATTATTCCATCTAGGTTATTACTCCATAGGGAAAGCACTTCAAGATTTAGAACCCAAGAACCCAAGCTTTCTGGAAGTTGGCCTATGAGATGGTTCCTTGATAAATCAATACTTTTAATTGTCGAGTGATTGAAGATTGTAGGTGGGATGAGACCGGTGAAGTTGTTAGTAAAAAGTCCCAATTCCAACAAATTTGGCATATTCCCGATCTTAGGTGGTACTTCACCTGCCACACTCGGCATAAATGAATGACTTGTTAACCACTACAAATTTATAGATATTACAAACTCCAAATTGAAAGTGTGAGTCTACTAGAATGTTATCTATATTACAAGTTTATGAATGGTACTCAATAAATGTACTAGAAGCATAAAGAAAACCCGCCTTTATCCATTTACAATTCTTTTTACTAAGAGACATGGCCAAGTTAATGATAATCAAGTTTAATTGCTTGGATTTTTTTTGTGTCCATGAGTAAACCAAGCGTTGGAATTTAATATCTTAAAGGTCAACTCTTATTGCTTATGTATATAAATGCATATTATCAAACTCTTTATATAAAAGATATGAATATTTTATGAAGGATAAAAAAACTTTATCATAATATATTCGAAGGTAATGAAATAGTAAATTGTTATGTATGTCTTAACATAAAGATATGCATATATATATATATATATATATGTGCATACACTTTAGAGGATAAAAGATATAATTCTAAAAAGATAATATCTCCACACATACACACACTTTAATAATAATTTCATTTTATTCAAGACATTTCATGTACTACTTCCACTTAGACAATAAATGCACCAACATGAGCAAAGGTTTCAAAGAAAAGATATTAAAAAAAACAAAAAACTTATTTCTTACTAATTTAATTTTCAAAATAAATTATATTAATAAATAGTCTTCTAAATAAAAATATGAAACTTCTAAATTATTAGGATTAAAAAGTGATATTTTTATGAATTTAGATAATTAAAAATTGCTTAAAGTTAAATAATTTCCTATGTTGTGCTAATGATTAGAATAGTTTCTTAATGTTTGGAGCTAGTTAGTTCTTAGGCAACTTCATAGTATTCAATGCATAAGAAGAAACACAGAATATAATAATTTAGTGAATTTTTTTACTAGATATGTGTATATAAAGTAAATGGTTGTGGCTTTTTCTCTATGTTCTCATTCATTTCATTTTGAAATTTAATTTCTCACATTTTGCTTATTTTTAAGATATAAATAAACTTGGACAGAAAAAACAAAATTAATAATGAATTCAATATTATAAAATAGTTGTGCTCAAAACATACACTTTATTTATTAATAAATGGCTGTGGTAAATTGAGAAGAAACTAAACTATAAACTTCAGAACAATAGAAACTAATATTTTAGATATATGTGATTGCCCTTCTAAATAATGGGCTATAAAATAAACAATATTTGCAAAAGCACACAAAAATAGGTAGAAAATGGAAAAGGAACAGAGTGAGATAAGATATCGGCAGACCATGAATCATAAATCTAACGATTATAGAATAGTTTTAAAAACTTTACATCACAAGACAAAGCTACTACTCTTAATATTTTTTTGTTAGACAGAGAACCAATGGTTGGATAATATAAAAAGCGGCAAATGGATTTCTACAAAATAGGGTAGTTGCTAGAAGTAAAAAATTAAATTCAAATGCCGCTTCTATTGTGGCAAAATATGGAGCATGGAAGATAAATATGAGTAAAGGAATAAGTGAAATGTCAATATCCAGTTAAATCTAAAAGAAGGTTAAGTGGCAGGCTTTGGAGTACAATATCGCAGGAAAAAGAGAGAGAGAGAGGGGTGGCAAAGAATGAAGTAAATGGACACCTTCAGAGTCCCCCCCCCCCTCCCCCTCCCCGTGCGTTAAAAAAAATAAAAAATAAAAATAAAAAGGGAGAGAGAAAGTAAATGGACACCAAGCATCCAGCCAGTAAAAGTCAAGTGAGAACAACTAGAACAAGGAGATGGGGGAGGGCAGGAACCTGAAAGCATGTTTTCGTCAAGCCAAATTTGTTGCAGTGACGATATGTTGCATAGAGATGCTGGGATGGTTCCCGTGAAATGGTTGAGAACGAGATACAACTCTTGAAGCTCAGGCAAAAACTCAAACCATCTTGGTGACTGGCCGTCGAAGTTGTTCTCCGCAAAGTCCAAGACTTTCAACCGACGCAAAGAAGCTAGCTCGTTGGGTAGAGAGCCATGGAATTTGTTGTTTCCGAAGGATAAGATGGACAGGAATGAGAGGTTTCCTAAGTGTGGAGGGACAGTTCCTGTAAGACTCATGTCAGAAAGATTTAAGGTTGCTACTCTATGGTGCTTGGCATTGCAAGTGATCCCAATCCAGTTGCAAACAGAGGCACCGGCGGACCAGTTGCTTGCCAAGATGTAGTGCGGGTCATCTGTGATGTGGGCTTTGAGGGCAAGAAGAGCTGATCGGTCTGTGTCGATGTTGGCCCTTCTTGCCCCAGCCAGGCTGGGCAGAGAACAGTGAATCAACAAGAAGAGAAAATTGATGAGGGAAGAAGAAATCTCCATGAGTTTCTGCAGGTTGAGATATGATGTGACTTTAGCAGACATAAATAGATGAGAGGAAACCGCAAAGAACTTTCTTAGTCAAGCAAAGGTAGAATAGAATGAAACACTAAACGTTGACGGTCCTCCCCACTTTTTTTTCGTTAGTCAAGCCTGGAGGGCTTTCACACAAACCTACCTTTTTTTTTTCTTTTTTTTTAAATCCTATGAATGTTGGAATAGGGATCTAAACGAATTATACTATTCATACATATATCTGATTTGCTTTCTATGCAACTACAGGATCAATTAATAAACCTAAAATATTTACTGAAACGCAGAGGTTATATTCACTTATGAGCAAGTAGATTTATGAGAAATCAGAAACCTCTGTTGTTTGTCATTTGCAAACCGGTCTAATTTAGAATATCAAATCATTAATAAATTACACAAACTATTCACTTGTGGTATTTTTATCGCTTCAAAAAAAGAAAAAACTTTTGTAAGTACAATGAAGATCTCCCGCACAAACTTAGGAAACCTAAATGGAAAACTTCAATGCATAAAAAGCATGTGTCTTTGATTTCCACTTCATCATCATAAACACGATCGTCGTAATAGTCAAGGTTGTCTTTAAACATTTCCAAAGGGAGAAGGCAATGATGCATAAGGCACAGTGTGGACATTTGGGGAAGCACCAAGACCTCTTCAAATTACAAGCTCATGGACCTATAGTATCCCCATGGGAGAGCAAGAGAGTTATTATGGTCTGAATAAGTTAGAGAAAGAAAATCACACTAAAAAATATAATAAGAAACAGTATTTTAAATACATTGGTAAATTAATAGTAGTCATTACATACAAAAATCGTGCTCAACAAGGCTTAGGTTACAAGAAAGAAGCAGAAAGCACAAGATGTTTCAACAGAGTAAAAGAAGGCAGGATGGGACGAGGAAAACAAAAGCCTTCAACAACGATCATGAACATTGCTTGCTTTCAAGATTATTAAAGAAATTACTTGTTAAAATCAAGCGGATCAACACCAAACTGTAAGCAAACAATCTAGGCAAAGAAATCGACTTTCGGCCTTAACACAGTGAAGGAGAAATGGCTTTCAGCCAATATTTACTGGCTGAACTGCAAAACATCGTAAGAACTCTACAAATATAAGCTGTAAAAGAACAATCTGTATATGCATTGAGACCCCTAACGGCTCTATTTTCACATCTTCTGATTTCTAGTTATCGTGGGAGACACGGAAACAGCCACATGTCGCTTCTTTAAAGCGGTTCAAGGTCTGTAAAAGGAATAATTAATTTTCTCGAAATACAGGAGGTCAAGGTTCCTGAGGAAAGGATTCACCTAGCAGCTAATATGTCAATAATCTCAACATTACTTGTATAAATTTGCAGAACTAAATTATATCTGAGATTCAGATTGTTCAGTTACAATCTTCTTGTTCTTTAATGATGCTTGGTTGATAGGATTTTATAGGGTAGAATTTTCACATTCTATTGGCTCAAACCTACAAATTTTTTTTTCCTATCTTGTGAATCTTCACCGTAAAAATAAATTATATCATTCATAAATAGGTGAAAATTATATCTTCATATATTTAGTTAAGTATCTTAACACAAATTTGTGTTCATTTCATAAATAAACTCAAGTAACATAAGTTCAGTCAAATTACATAAGCTTGAGTAATCACATGTTTTACAAAAGTATACTTCAAATGATGGACTAGAGCTCTTCTTTAATATGATAAATATAGTTTTTGTGCCTGTGAGAAATCAACCAAAATTTTTTAATATTCAGTTTGACTTTGTAATATGATTATAATTGTATATTAACATAGTTATCACACCTAAACCATTATTATGATTTTATTTGTTTACTATCTAGGTACTGGATCGATTAACATACTTAGACATTTACTAATCGGGAGATGATTAGTTCACTTATGAGCAAGAAGTTTCATGTGAAATCAAAAGCCTTATTGCTTGCCATATTCTAATTACTTCAATTTTAGAATTTTAACCCATTGGATAATTTCTGTAAAGGTTGGTGGAAGCATCGAAAATATTGTCAAATTAAAAACGTCCATGGTTGTTGAAGGAACTTTTTCTATCCTTCCATAAAGCGAAAGTGAATTTTGGTGTTAACAATTTTAGTACTTCTTTTCTACAAATTAACTCGGCATTATTGAGAGATATAATAAGTTTACTCATAAAAGACATAACCTATAAATTATTATAAATAATAGCATCATTTTAAAAAATGAAAAGGGAGAAAGTAACTTTTGTAGGTAAAGTTTTATTACCATCCCTTAACTTACACGGGAAAGACTCACCCATCTTTTGACTTGGAAGCATGTCACTTTATGCAAGAAAAGATCGTTGAACCCTAGCGCAGTCAAGTCTTAGCTTTAGATGGATGATAAATCCTAAATCTTGTCTGGTTTCTCATTACAGATTTGTATAAAGGGAGATTTTTTTGCCAAAAAAAATAGATAATTATAAAACAACATTTTCTTTAGCAAAGCTGTTATTTTACTTGTATTAGATACGGGCAAGAGACATGGCAAACGATTCGATGAAAAGAGAATAGGAATCATACAGACTCGCTTTAGCTGGTAAAATTTTCTGATTACGTGCTAAGCAAGCAAATGATTTATAGAATTGAGCAATTGTCATTACTTGGTTCCTTGAAGAACCTGTATAGAAAAGTTCATTCAATTTCTCCAAAAGAAGGCATCGAGTCCTCTAAAAAAAATTCAATACTTTTGAGTCACACGGATAATGGCAAGGCTTCTTTCATGATTTATCATTAGTTTAACTAAATCAAGGGAAGTTTCTATGATACTTGGTGCTGGATTTCATTCACTACTCATTAAGTCTTAGAATCTTGGTAAAAATTGTGGCATCAGAAGATGGTACCAAGCCCACTTTGATTTAAATAAATGTCTATCAATTTGACCGAGTCACACGGATAATGACAAGGCTTTTCTCATGATTTAAAATCAGTTTAATTTAATCAAGGGAATTTTCTACAACACTTGGCATTGGATTTCATTCACTGCTTCTATTAAGTATTAGAATCTTCTTAAAAAAATGTGGTATCAAAAGATGGTGCCAATCCCACTTTGGTTTAAATAAATGTGCATTAGTTTGACTAAGTCACACAAATAATGGCAAGGCTTCTCTCACAATTCATTATCAATTTAATTTAATTAGGGGAAGTTTCTACAATACTTATTCCATTCACTGGTCCAATTAAGTCTTAGAATCTTGGTAAAAAATGTGATACCAAAAGATGATGCTAATTCCACTTTGGTTTATGTAATTGTGCATCAATTTGACCAAGTCTCATAGATAATGGCAAGACTTCTCTCATGATTCGTCATCAGCATAATTTAATCAAGGGAAGTTTTTACGATACTTGGTGCTGATTTTGTTCGCTACTTTTATAAAGTCTTAGAATCTTGGTAAAAAGAGGTGACATCAAAAGATGGTGCTAATCCCACTTGATTTAAATAAATATGTATCGATTTGTTTGAGTCACACAGATAATGGTGATGCTTTTGTCATGATTTAAAATTGGTTTAATTTAATAAAGGAAAGTTTTTATGATATTGGCACTAGATTTCATTCACTACTTCTATTAAGTCTTACAATCTTGGTAAAAAATGTGTCATCATAAGATGGTATTAATCCCACTTTGGTTTAGATAAATGTGCATCAATTTGATCGAGTCACATAAATAATGGCAAGGCTTCTCTCACGATTTATCATCAATTTAATTTCATGAAGGGAAGTTTCTACAATACTTATTTCATTCATTGTTCCTATTAAGTCTTAGAATCTTGGTAAAAAATGTGATATCAAAAGATGATGCTAATCCAACTTCGTTTTATGTAAATGTGCATCAATTTGACCAAGTCACATGGATAATGGCAAGGCTTCTCTCACGATTTATCATCAATTTAATTTAACCAAGAGAAGTTTCTACAATACTTATTTCATTCACTGTTCCTATTAAGTCTTAGAATCTTGGTAAAAAATGTGATATCAAAAGATGATGCTAATCTAACTTCGTTTTATGTAAATGTGCATCAATTTGACCAAGTCACATGGATAATGGCAAGGCTTCTCTCACAATTTATCATCAATTTAATTTAATCAAGGGAAGTTTCTACAATACTTATTTCATTCATTGTTCCTATTAAGTCTTAGAATCTTGGTAAAAAATGTGATATCAAAAGATGATGCTAATCCAACTTTGTTTTATGTAAATGTGCATCAATTTGACCAAGTCACATGGATAATGGCAAGGCTCCTCTCATGATTCACCATTAGCTTAATTTAATCAAGGGAAGTTTCTACAATACTTATTTCATTCATTGTTCCTATTAAGTCTTAGAATCTTGGTAAAAAATGTGATATCAAAAGATGATGCTAATCCAACTTTGTTTTATGTAAATGTGCATCAATTTGACCAAGTCACATGGATAATGGCAAGGCTTCTCTCATGATTCACCATTAGCTTAATTTAATCAAGAGAAGTTTTTACGATACATGGTGCTGGATTTTGTTCATTACTTCTATTAAGTTTTAGAATCATGGTAAAAAAGTTGACATCAAAAGATGGTGCTAATCTTACTTTGATCTAAGTAAATAGTATTGATTTGACTGAGTCACATAGATAATGAGAGAAGACAACAGTTTCATAAGTAGCAGTTTCAAGACGTTTATAGCAGTTTGTAGCTGTTCCTATGTTGTGCATGGCAGATATAAAATTAACTGCGATATTGTGAACAAGTAGCCGGGGAACAAACAGTGAAAGGAGGATGAGAAAGCTAGAAACAAATGGAAATTTATTCTCCGTTCAATGAGAAAAGGAATTTTGTTCTTATAATGAAACATTAAGAGGTCTTACTTCCTTGGAAGAAATAATTATTTGTACTTGTTGTGAAATGTTTAACTATTTTATTTATTTTATGTTAATGAATATATGAGTTTATTTATTTAAGAATAAGAAAATATAAAGGCTTAAGGGCATACCTCAACATTATAGTTTATTTAAGAAAAAATCAAGTTTGGAATCCTTTAACTATGATATTACAAAACATTTGCTTAAGAGGGTTTAAAATTCCTAAAAAGAAATGCTCTCCTATGTATTACCTTCCTAATTCTTGCCAACAAGATTGGTATTTTAACAACCTTATTTTGAAAATGTCAATGGTTTTGTTCAAATCAAATATAATAGATACATATTAAGAGAAAAAGTTTAAGAAAGTTTGCAACCAAATCCTTTTTAAAGTTACTTTAATCATCCATTATAATTCAAAAGTTCAATTTTTGATGATCTTATAAAGGTCTTATTGAGTAAGGATATTTTGTCAAATTTATCTAATCCGAGCATACTAAAAAACAAATGTGAGTAGCTTTCAAATTGAAACCCATAAAAATTACATTAGAAGTTAATCGAGAGAAGCTACCAAGATAACATTTTTACTATAGGAAGTCTATCCCTTCCAAATGAGTCATCTAATAAAGTTATGTTTGTTGATTTTACACAATCATATCAAGTTATGTTATTAACTTCAATATTAATTTGGCACAATTTCTTTTATGTCTCTTTACAATAATAAGAAGGTTAGGGAGATTAGATGTAAAAATTTATCATAACTTAAAAAGACTTCTCCAACTTTAAGTCATATTTCTTTTAATGTCAAGATACAAAAAAAAAAAAAAAAACATAAGAATCTATTTTAGTCTTTTGTTTTATATGTACTTTTATTTTTTTGAATCCAACTTATAGGCATGTATTCTTCTCTTATTTCGTTTTTGTCAAAGTACCTAACACACCAAGACTTACTATGAAAAGCAACATCACTAAGATAAAACACAAGAAAAAAGTATTAATGTAAAACACAACAAAAAAGTAAGAAAGACCAACTTGTTATCTTGTCTAGAGAGAGAGTCAATCCATAAATATTGGAAAGAAAAAATAAGCCATTAATTATGTGGATACAATTTATGATATAGTGTCCTACTTTGACTTTTACTTAATTCCTTTCCGTAAATGGTTTATAGCACTTATGCATTAGATCATAAATTACGAAACTTGGAGTTGAGTCTTATAACAATTTGATGTGGGTCATGGGCAAAATAAGATTGAGCTTAAACAACAATGGAGTATTAGACAATAAAATAATATATTGGAGAGTAAGGTACTTATAATGTACATTATAAGCTTGAATAACTCATTTCCTCAATAAGGCCTTTTGAGAAAAGGTGGACTTAGGCCTTCAAGCTGGTATCAAGGTTGGGTCAATCCTCAATTAACAAAATAAGACCAAGCTTAGACTATGGAAGAGTATTGGATAACAAAGTCTTACATTAGGGAGTAAGATGCTTAAGATGTATATTATAAGTTTGGACAACCCCTCTCTTTAATGAGGCTATTTGGAAAGAGATGGACCTAGGCTTTTAAGATGATATCCAAGTGGGCCTTCTTTTGTATGTGCTAACCTAATCTCATAGTTGGATCAATCCTTCATCTGCAAAATAAAACTGGGCTCATATTACAAAGGAGTGTGGAAAGACAAAGTCCTACATTAGTAATGAAGGTCCTTGTGATCTACATTATAAGTTAGGATAACCCCTATGCTCAATTAGGCATTTTGGAAAAAAGTGAGTCTAGCCCTTCAAGATGATATCAGAGTTAGGCCTTTTTTGATGTGCTAACCAAATCTTATAGTTGGGCTAATCCTTTGCCCACAAAATAAAACCAAGCTTGTAGTGTGGGAAAATAATGAAAAACAAAGTCCTATATTATAAAAGAAGGTATTTGTGATTGTATTATAAGCTTACCCCTCTCCTCAATTGGGCTTTTTGAGGCAAAGTGGATGTAGGACTTTCACAATAAATGGGTCAATTAAAAGGAGATGAGAATCGCAAAACTACCAAGTTTTCTTTCTAGGAGAAGTTGATTCCTCATTTTATGCTTAGTCTAGGTGACCAAAATGTTTTTGCGTAACAAGCAAATGCCCTAATGGGTGGTATAAAAAAGAGACTTGAAATATGCTAAAGAGCCGAGTTTGACCGTTTGACGACCACATAAGCAAAAGACCAAGTCTTTTCGCAACAATCCAACTCCGATTTTCAATTGATTTTTAACCACTTTTGGATTTTGAAACAACCAATATCAAGTTCATATAAAGAATATTAATCTATGTGTTTGCTTTCAAGGGGAAAGTCAATAAACAGGGAAATTTTTCAAACTGTGTCTCACTTTTTCTGCATTTTCTGGCCAATCTCTTGTGGTTTTTTGTTTGACCCTACTGTTCTAAGTTAGTACCAAAGCTAGCTTCATGAAAGCTGCACCGTCCACCACTCAATGACCTCTTCCAGCTCTGATTTTCACCCTCAAACGACCCAAACAGCCTATGTTTCTGCTACCCCAATCATGCCTCCCTCTTCAAAAATCGTCTCCTCACTGGCCATCGGCAACGTTTTGATGATAGCAACTATTTCATCTGAAAGACCCTCCTCATTCCTTTCCTCCAAACTTCCAATTTAATTTTGATTGCCGACAGATCGAAGTCTCACACCCCACCATTCAACACCCCCGCGCCCCCACCCAACCACCCCCCCCCCTCTTCAAGTTCCAACAACATTCTTTCTCCCTTAGTTGTAAACCCAACTCATACAACTTGGGTCATCTACGATTATAGGGCTCCTAGGTGGCTCTTTGCTACCCTCACCAAGTCCATCATCACCTAACTCACTCATCAGACCTCCTCTACGACCATCTAAACCTACTTGGCCAATGCCTATGTTATCCAATCCACAGCCCGTGTCTATTCCCTCTACATGCAATTGCTCACCATTAGGAAGGGCAATTGATCCATCATTGAGTAATTTTGCAGGGCAAGAGCCTTTTCAACTAGCTACTGGCCGTAAGACACCTCTTTTGTCCATTCATGTAGAAGTAGGATTCGACATTTTGAGTGAAAACCTGACTTAGAAGGGAACAAAATTAGGGTTTTTATGTTAGAAAACGCTAATTACTGTGAAGCTTGAGAAATAAGTTTTTGTCTAATTTCTGATGTGTTAAGGTACTATTATATGTGGTTTTTTTCCAAATGAGAAAAACTGGTGTTGGGGTTAAAAAAACTGTTGTAATGTCATTGTGATTGATTATGTCAATGAAGAGCTTTTCTCTCTACTTGAACAAAGAAAAATAGGTATTATTATAAAAGGTGTTTAGATCAAACCACTTAGAATTGTATCACATTTTCTCCTTTCTTATTTCACGATGTGATTGATTAGACAAAAGACCTACCGACAGTAAAGAATTAAAAGCGTATTGAAATTAATGGTGGACTCACAAAGTCCAATAAACTTGATCTTTTTTGCCTCATGCTTAAGTTCTTTCAACCACAAAGTACTTAGAATTGGCGTGGGATGACCAACAATGTGTAAAATGGAATAGAATAAGAAACCTTCAATTCTTTTTGTCTACAGTAGGTGGTGGCACTTGGGGAGATTCTACACAAGTAGAGGTTCGTCCCCCTCTCCAATAAAATCTCCTAAAATTCCTATAAACTAAACTAAAACGATGGAATAGTTTTTCGTGATTGTTTGGTCGTGGGTTTCGATTCCCAGGGGATGGGTGGGAAGGACATCAAAGCTATAGGTCCCACTGTTCAAGCTCAAGATTTATTGAAAAAAGAAGAAAATCAGAGTTTGGTGGATTTATGGTTCAGTTTGACTAAGTGAGCAACAATGTGAAAATGTAGTCATAGAAAAAACTAAATTAGTTGTCAGTAAGTTATGCAGGTGTAAGAAAAATAAATATAAAATAAAAGTGAAACAAAGACAACAGAATGAGTAAAATGGATTCCATGATAATAGGGCGAGTAGCCCTATTACAACTACACACAGCCAAATATAGCTTTTGTGCTGTGATTGATTGGATTGAATTTTGGATTATTTACAACGTTACATATTAACCTTTTTACATATTAATGTTACATATTAAAGGAGATTTGTGGGTCCTCTAATGGATTCTTTTTTTGATCTTGAAGATTTTCTTTTGAGATGTTGATCAGGAATAAATTGATTACCATGGAGTGTTGATTAGGTACTTCCAAATATTTTCCTTAGAGTGTTGATTGGGCACAACTCATCTTCCATGGGTCATGCACCGCCATTTACTTTATGTCAACTTCTAAGTAATTTCCTTGAAGTGTTGATTGGGCACAATACATCTTCCATGGGTCATGCACCTTCATTTACTTTATGTCAACTTCTAAGTAATTTCCTTGAAGTGTTGAGTGGGCACAACATATCTTCCACGGCAAGTTTTGCAAGACCAATAACTTTAACAAAAAACGCATTTGTCTTTAGGGCTTAGGGTATTTGTCTTTTGCATATTTGTCAAGAGCGTATGGTCTCAAAACTCATCCTAACTTAGAACCCACCTAGAAACCTTCAAAATTCAGGGAAGCAATATCAATGACTATTCTTCCTAGAATGGACCCATCAACCCTAAAGAGAAAAAAGGCAAGCAGAAATTATGCATTCAGACCTTACCAAAATCGTTACCTTTATTTTTTTAAAATTTCATATACCAGCCAAAACCCATTATAGCAGAATAAGTTCAGAGAAATATAAAAATCTAGACTCCCAAGAAAAAGTTCAAACCTCATAAAAATGGAAGACTTTTTGAAAATTTCATATACCAGCCAAAAACCCCATTATAGAAGAATAAGTTCAGAGAAATAGAAAAATCTAAACTTCCAAGAAAAAAATTCAAACCTCGTAAGTATGGAAGTCTTTTTAGTATTTTGTTTCGTCCTGGGTTCGGATTCCCAAGGATGGTGGATTATTGACGAGGGAGAGACATCAGAGCAGTAGGCCCCACTGTGAAACCTCAAGATTTATTGTGAAGGTTATTTGCTAGGGTTTAGGGTATTTGTCTTTAGCACATTTGTCAAGAATCCAGGATCTTAAAGTTCATACAAGCTCGTAACACACCCAAAAACCTTCAACTTTTAGAAAAGCAATACCGATAAATTTATGTAAGACTTTTTGGCGCTATGTTTGGTCGTGGGCTTTGACTCCAAGGGATGGTGGAATAGCGGCCTAGGAGCGACACTAGCGCAGTTGGCCCCATTGGGAAAGGTATTTGTCTGTAGTGTTTAGGGTATTTGCCAAGAATTCATGGTCTCGAAGTTCACACTAGCTCGGAACCCACACACAACAATAAAAGTCTTTTAGAACCATCAGATGAGGCTTTTAAACTATTCTCAGAGCCGTTTCACCCGGTTAGCATGTAAAAGTCTTCAAGGATTGGTAAATTAACATTGAAGTCCAGCAAACAAGCTGTTTTAACCTTACTTTGGGCTGCTGTTGAATGCACTTGTTTTACTTTGGACACAAAGTGAGTTGTCATATTGAAAACTAATTACGTGGTAATTTAATAAGCAATCTGTTGGTTAGTCGTGGGAAAATAAAAGAAACTTCCCCTTGGATAGCTTTTGTGCACAACTCGTGTGAACAAAGACTCATTCAAACAATGTGAATATTAGTTCTTGCATATCACCGTCTCTAACAATGTAAATGTAGTTCTTGCCTATGACCGTCTCTAACAACTCATTCAAACAATGTGAATATTAGTTCTTGCATATGACCCGTTTCTAGCCTACCAACTATGCTTCTTGGTCAACACGTCATTTATGAAACAACTAGTCTTTTTAGTTTGTAGTTCATGCATTATTTATTTTGGTTACATCTTGTCCTATCTATTTAAACCCCCTTAGAGATTGTCCTTCTCCTTACTTCTTCAAGCAAACCAATTGCTCTTCCATTTGTTTGTTTGTCCTTTAGAAATGACATCCCGAAAGGTATGTTGCATTACTTCATTCAACTTTGATATCTTTATTATTTTGGGCTTAAACCCCTCAAATGTGAGCTCCTCCATCCTTAAAGTTCATTAGTTTAGTTAATTTAGCCTTTAGGCACTTAAACTTAGTCCTTTTCACAATCAGACCTTACAATTTTTTACTCACCATCTGTCATGAGCTAATTAAAAATAATTCTGCATGTCAATAAGCTTAAGTTTTTTGGCTCAATGTTTGAGTTAGTAACAACTGATATTGAAGTTAATCTCCATGTCTCATATTATCAAATGCACTTGGGGTGAGATTCTTGCTAGGTGACATGCTTACTGAGCGCGGAGTTGCTATGCGGGGCCACAGAATGAGGGGTAAATAAGAGGAAGGGACTTCATTAGCCGAGGGCTACCTGCAGTTCGTAGATCTGGTTCCTCCACGGTCAAACCCATATGCGTGGTCCTTTGTCATTAAATCTTTAGCCAAGGGCCAATTCCACTATTTAACTCTTAGAGTGGTTAGGCAACCTGCCCAGCCCTTACATGTGGTGCGACCAATTGGTTGACCGTCTCGCCAACAAGTCTGGTTCAGCCAGTTAGACCAAGCTAACCAGCCCATGGATTCGGCCTGCCTCTTCTTTTATAGCTCGGATCTAGTCCTACTTTCCTTGAGGCCCACAGATCTGGTCTAAAACTTCTCCGACCCCTTCATTAGATCTAGTTCCACCAGCCTTTTAGACGTTAGAATCATTCCCTACGCCATCAAAGCCGTTAAATCCTATATATTGTATCACTGGGCACTTGCCTTAGGGTCTCTGGCCCTCCATCGCCACAAATCTCTATAGCTAAATATAAATTCCTTGTTAATCAATCTTTTGTGTTTCTTAATTCTCTTTGTTAGTTTTTGCACGTATCTTTCAGTGACTAATATGATTTGCTCTACTATTGTCATTTTACTAACGAAAAACAGGAATCCCAGTTTGTGAAAGCTGGCAGCAAGGACCGCGTTACAGGTGGCTGCATAGTAACTGTCCAAAAAGAGGGCGCAAACAACGGTAAGAACTCTCCTGCCACTAGGGTAGAGAAGGTCTAAAATGGATACTATTATTGTCGCAAATTACACTAATGTGCTGTGGATGGGTGTAGACTAATGTGATTGTAGAATATATTATAGACTAGTATGGAGTAATAAGTTCAATTTAGCTCGTTTTCTCAAAGGCAACTAGATATAAATTTTTAATTTATTTTTTTCCCCAAATATTTTTTTTGTCAACAAAAAATTCTAGTTACATTTTTTTTAAATGAAGTGGTTTTTTGTCCAGTGGTAGAGAGGTGCAGAACGCAGTTTGCTATACTTCTTTTTCTCTCTAATTGTGTCGTGGTTGTGCGTAAAGAGCAGCAGAAAGACAAAAAACGCAAAAAGCATTTTCTTCTTCATAAACGGAGATAAAAGCTTGCATCTTGTTGTTATATAAGCTAGGGGAGAATCACGATTCGATCTATCTAATCTCCCTTAGCTTTTTTGCTCATATAAGATTGCACTTTGGAGTTTGTTTCTCGCGGTTATGTTCACACGACTGTTCCTCCGAAAAGATGTACATTGGATTATTTACAAGCATATCTGTTGAATCTCAATATTTGTATGAGAATGAACATGTGTTATGGCCCTATTTAATTAAAATATATTATACTCTTAGACCATTAAACATAAGATAGCATAAAACCCTAGAAAGGAGATTTGGGGGTAATACTGATATTAAATTGAACTCAGTTAAGTTCTTTAACATGAGAACTTTTAATTAAAAATAATGGGTGCAATGGATATCCATGCTTGAATGAATATGAGTTCGTTAAGATATTAAGATATTTTCAAGATAGAAGGCTTTGTTAAACTTCTATTTTGAAAGATTAAATTTTCTTAGAAAAATATTATTTTAAGTGAAATTTGGAGACTTTCAAATTTTTTGTAATGTTAGGATATAATCTAATATTTTTATATACTAAATTTATTAATGCAAACCTATCTTTTTATCAAATAAAAGATAGAAAGCTTTTGTCTAACCCAAACACTAACTCCAAAGTAAAATATTTTTAATTTAAACAAATTCTCAAGCACATGTCGTAGCAATTAAGAAACTCTATTCTCTAATTCTGAATTAAAACTATCACCTACCAATGTAGATCCGGCAGGTTGAAGGAAATAGAACGATTACCAGAGATATGGCACAAATCTAGCCCATGCTTAAACTCCAGATACTATCATAGCTTTTCTGAGAAAAGAAGTCCACTAAGATTATAAACACACAGCAAACATCATGGTTAAAGGATTCCTAAAAGAAAAGGAAAAAAAATAAAAATTAGCTGATGAATTATGTAATTGTGCGGTTAAAGGTGAAATCAAACACAGTAGATGGAGAAGAGTGTGGATAAACTACATAAAATTATATGAAATTTTGAGAAAAAAAAGTTACCTATTTCCTATGCAAAACCCTCGAATTTTGTTTCACAAATTTTATGGAAGATCAAATATCAACCCAGGTTCTATTTGACGCTGCCTCTACTGGATCTGAATTTATGACTAAAACCCAATAACCAAAGCCTCTCCTTAGTCAGAGAGCATTAAAGAAGACCATAATGAGACTCACCAATCTTGGGTCAATCCACGACATCTGAAAAAAAGCAATTTGTGCTCTCAAAATCAAACTTTGTTGTTGTCTTCTAGCCATTGGACAATCGACGCTGTTAAGATTATTATCTTCTTGTTCTGAGTGGATACTAGGCATCGGTATGTGCATAACACCAGTTTTGAGGGGCTACTTAGGTCAACTTCAACTTTACGGGCATGTATTCTCCTCTTATTTCTTTTATGTATGCTACATATGACACCAAAGCAAATTCTTTGGAGTTCACCACACTTGGACTAAAGCCTACCATATTTTTCTTCCGTCTTTTCAATATTCCAATAGGAAACAATTGAATTATGTGTTCATAACGGGCTCAAACTTGATTTTAGTAAATATTCATACTTGATTGTATAAATTAGCTTTCGATAGATTGTCTTAAAGAACTCAGACAAATTCGTTTGCAACAGATCTTAGTACAAATGATTGGCATATTTGTACAGTTTCTTTAGTAAGAGTCCCATAGCATCCTGGTGTAGATCCATAAAGCTCATCGTCAACTTACTCAGATTATACAAATAATTTGGGATGGCTCCTCGAAATCGTTTTCCATGAAGTAACAAAGCTTACACTCTTTCATCGCTTACACTTGGAATAGGTCCAGTTAATTCATAATTTGCAAAGTCCAGGAATACCAAGTTGCTTAAATTGTCAATCTGTTTTAAAACATTGACCTTAATAGTGAGTCATGCAAAAAAAAAAAAAAAAAATTGTGGGTGGAGGGTAACGACCCCCCGAAAGTTTTATGTGAATGACTCAATTCCTTTTTGATGTGGAAAATTAGTTGCTTTATTACATGTAAGGTAGTTGAATTGCGGGGAGGTTCCATCAAGGAACAATAGTTGATTTCTTGCCATGAGGGAGTTTCAAGATGGTTTGCTCCATGGGCCATATGTGGAAGAGCCGTTTAATAGTTCATTGACTGAACACATCCCTTGGAAACTAGAAAGATGGAGCTAAAGTGGGTCTTCGGGGTCAATTTCTGGTGGTGGTGCATCAATGTTCCATCAGGTTAGGGTTTGGCTTCGTGGAAGATGATGATAAAGGAAGAAAAGGCTAATTGATTGCTTGCGCTCTCTTCGCTTCTGTACACCCAATTCTCTGTCTTATGTGGTTTTGTGGACTTATAGAATGAAAGAAAAAAAGTGAGAGTATGAACGAAGAATAAAGAATAAAGAAGGGTGAAAGTGAACTAATCTTAGTCGAGTTGTTGATTGCACAGGAAAGCTTTCAAGACACAGAGTGGTCGCTTTGATACCCTATAAGGTATCCAAATGAAATGTGAAGGAAAAGCTACAGATAGTGTGAGAAGAGGAATTCCTGGGCCAAATGTGTAGTGCATTGTTTTGAAGTAAAAATTTTGTTTCCTTTTTTGTTCTTCCATCAACTAACTAAATCAATCACGTAAAAGAATACACACTTGTATATTTATAGTAATAAATGGGCCTCATAGAACTAGCTCAAATCATTTGGGCCTTTGACCTCTTGCTTTAACTTGTCACTTTAACAGGGAACATAGCTTCCATGGCCCAACAAAGCTCGGATAGGTTACAGGGGGAGTGACTCCAAACACAGTATCAGCTGATTCCGTGCAACTTTTCAGAGTTGCCTTTCAGATAAGATTGTGTTCGCTTTTATCATTTCAGAATCACGAATAACTTAGTTTTCTTTTTTAATTTTTTCATAGTTAACAAATGTATTATGAATAATTTGAAGGTTTTATATACCTTATTAAGTTCTTATAAATAATATGATTAATATTTCTTCATCTTCCTTTGATGAGAGCCTTGTTTATGCTACCAATTTTATAAATATCAGCTTTAAAATCCACATTTTCTTTCATAGTTAATACAACTCTTACAACTATATCCTCAGGTCCTAGGATTCTCTTATTTTTCTCAAAATCCTATTTGTAGAAAACTATCTATCCATTCTTTTGAAAATTTCAGCAATTCTCATTTCTCATCATTATGAATAAATCCAATTTCCTTTATCGTGGAGACAAACCAATGTTCACAGCCATTACATGTGATAACCAAGTTAACCAAGAAATGAATTGGATAACTTGGGTGACTAGTCTTTCAAACTAGCTAACCTCTCTTTAGGTGCATTTTTTTTTTTTGTGTAATCCATAGCTAGTTGCATCATGAACAACACACAATTGTGCTTAGTAGAAAAATGCCCTTCATCTCTTTGTAGCAAGTTTGTTTCAACAACTTTAGTTACTGCATGTGGTAGTGATATGAATGCACTTAAAGCCTAATATTACAAGTTTCAATATCAAAGAATTAAGAGTCCACAATATAATCTAGTAGGTCCAAGAAAGCCAAAGTTAAAAAGCAGCCCAAGAATATTCTATAGCATCTCTATAGTCTTTAATATGGGGTTTCCTAAGTAGATGTTGAGTGCTTAATTTCTTAGGTTTAATTTATTGTCTGAGAATATTTATTTTTATTTGGTTTTCCTTAATTGTCTAGGTTCCTGATTTATCTAGGTTTGTATACTTGTCAAATCTCTAATTTGTTTAAGAATCCCTTATTTGTTAGAATCCATATTTGTTAAGACTTCCTTAATTTTAGGGATTCTTGATTTGTCAAGATCCTTCTAGAATTAGGTTTTAAGGATTCCTAATTTACCAGGTTCCTTCTAAGATTAGGTTTAGTTGCCTATTTAAAGGGAGCATTGTTTCAGTTGTAAGCAGACCTTTTTTCTAGATAATAGAAACCCCAAAGTTGTATGATCAACTTTTGCATCCTTTATGCAATTCTTACAAGGGATTGGTAGTGGTCCTTGACTGGTGGCCTTACCTTTACATCTTGGAGCTTATTGGCATTTATCTTTTATTTTTGTTCTTTATATTTTCATTTTTCCTCCTTTCCTCCCTACCAAACATTCACTTTTCTCATACAACACCCTAAAAACACCACAAAAAAAAAAAACGATTTTTAGTTATTTTCTTAACCCGAGCTCTCTCAAGCCCACCATCGCATCAAGTAGTGACTCTTTTACCTAACATTTTAGGCTCATTGAGATTTTTAGGGTCTATATTCACCCCTCTCTTAATTAAATATGATTAAAAAAATTCTTCTTAACCACAAAATACTACATAGGCGTAAACCACCTGACCCACATTTCTTACAACCTAAGGAATCCAACATCATAATGACTACATGTCTTATAATAACAAGTTTACGTGATTTAATCCAAATGAGTGTCAACCACATCCAAAAGTTAGATTAGTTTTTTTCTTTGCAAGAAAATAACTAGAGTGTCAACCACATCTAGATAATTAGATTAGTTATAATTACAAATATAATTATCTAACAATATATAATTTACTTATGTTCCCAATATAGAGTTGAGATATATCAAATATAATTTGACATAGCTATCTAGCAATACATAAGAGTTCACAATTTTTTCAAGTATTCCTTCTTCCTTGCTTCTTAGACAACTACGAAGATTCACTTAAAGATATATAGCTACACCAACAACTACCCAATCAAATATTTTGATAAATGATAAGATTAAGTCACACAAACATATGAGACAATGACAACGAATCGAATCTCAATAGTGTAGTCAATCAGATAATGAGTACCTCACAAAACAAAAACTTACCCACAAACCCCAAGACATGTGTTGCTTATTTTCTCAATAAACAGCAAAAAGCGACATCGAAAAAACCATATGAAGAATACGATCAAAGTAATGATTCCATCAAAGCGAAAATCTAGAAACTTACGTACGGTCACCGCTCTGTAATTCGGATCTAGAAGAGAGGGACGGATAGCTTCTCTTTCACGGCTAAACAGAACTCAGAGAAGTCAAGAGCGTTCCCAAATGAAGTACTAGTTGATTCAATCCAACGGTCCACAGATGCCTCCCGCATAAGATAGCATTTATAGCCCAATGTCCGAATTACCCTTGGACGATTCCTTGTATGCTGAGGAAGTCTAGCCTTGTTTCGTAATTCAAAAGCATATACAAAGTAGTATTCTCTTAATTAAGAAATAATTTGTGAACAATTTGAAGCTTTTTAATAAGCCTTGTTGGTTTAATTCACTTTTCTTCCTCTACCTTTGGTTATTACTCTCAAATTTAAACTCCACATATTATTGTCTCTTGCCATCTCCTTCTACAAAAACATCAAATTTTAGGGATGTTCTAGTAAAGATCTTCTATTTTTTCTATTTCCTTTAGTTGAAAGGATGTTGGTTTGATGTGTGGCATCATTGTTATCTTTGGTAAGATGAAAATCAGTAATATAAAGATGGTAGACATAGGATCCGTTTGTTACAAACAACCTCAAACCTTTGTATCTGTCTAAGTGTTGTGGTTGCATCTAGTTCAGCTTTCTTTACTGAGTCTAGCTGTAATGTTATCGTTCTTTAGGCCCAAGAATTGTTCTTAATCTTAGCTAATGCTCTCGTTTGATGCTCAATAAGTAATACGTTTGTTTTGGTTTTCCCAAGTGTTGGAACAAGCAAAATTAAAGTTGGCTTCAGAGTGCTAAATGTTTGGTTAATAATAATTTATCATACATTCTTCAGCATCACATCACAAGAGAAGCCCCAAAGCCTTTTCAAAGATTTACTAAGGACGAAACACAATTAGATAAGAAAATGACAAGAAAAGAGTAACGACAGAGTTTTTGTTGTCAAGCTCCTTGAACATGCTTTAGGAAGTTCATCTGGATCTTTTTTAGTGTTGTTACTACGACTCTCATGTTTATCCGCTCCTTAGGAGCATCCATTGTGCAATCAGAAGCCAGTTGCATAATGGATAGCACACAATCCTTCTTGGCACCAAAATGCTTTTCACCTTCCTCTATCATATTAGTATCTATAATTTCTTCCACTGCATGTGGTTGTGACATTTTCACCCAATGTTTTAGGCTCATTTGTCCTACAAACATTTCATTTGTTGGATTCTTTCCTGTAAATGTTTCCATTAGTAAAATACCATAACTATACACATCACCACATGGGGAAAGAATTCCTTGTGACCCATACTCTGCATATTTGACAAGAATTCATAGTAAGAAAGCTTCTAACAATTTTTAGTCAATGATTAAAAGAAAATTGCTTAGTAGAACTTGTTTATAGCATAGCATGTGTTCAAGAACATCAATTTAGATTGTAAACAAGAACAATGATCACCTGGTGCCATATAGCCAATAGTGGCAAGTGATAGGGTTTTAGTCATAGAATCTCCATCCATTAAGAGTTTGGAATGGCCAAAGTCACAAACATGTGCAACCATATCTTGATCTAGTAGAATATTGCTAGGCTTCAAATCACCATGAACAATAGGTGGAAGATGATCATGATGGAGGTACTCTAGTGATGATGCGACATCTAGCATTATGTTCAATCTTTGTAAGATACCCAAAAAGTAATTAGAAGAATACAACCATCTTGATAGGCTCCCATTAGGCATGTATTGTAGTACCAAGGCCTTGAAATCAACATTACTACAACAACTGATGATTTTGAGGAGATTATGATGACGAGTTCTACATAATATATCACATTCAGTATCAAAACTTTTAAATGATCCTTCTAGATTTAGATTGAAAACCTTTATTGCAATGGTCATCCCATCTGAAAGTGTGCCTTGATACACAGAGCCAAAACCCCCTCTCCCAATGAAGTTATTATTGCTAAACCCATTTGTTGCCTTTTCAAGTTCTAGGTAGGAAACTCTTCTCCATGTTGCTAGGGTTGAAGCTTCTTGACTTGGTAACTTTGTTTTCCTCTTTAAGCATTTTATCAAAAAATGTATGAGGATTGAGGCAAGTATTTCTATCACCACAAGGAGAGCATATATGAGGATAACTTTCATGGGCCTTTTTGATTTTCCGACAACTTCACAAGGTGAAACTTTTAGTCGGGTTGGACCACATAATTCTTCATTTCCCATGAATGATTCAGCTGATATGTTAGCAAAAGTACCTCCAGATGGAATTTCACCTTGCAATATGTTGAAAGACACATTCAAGTATTTAAGGTACTTAAGTTCCTCTAAGGTCTTGGGAATCACTCCTGACAAGTTGTTATGAGAGAGATCCAACACTTCCATGCTTATTGATTGACCAAATGACTCGGGAATAAGACCTTGGAATCTGTTATGCGCTAAGGAAAGTTTTACCAAATTTTGTAGGCCCCCAATTGTAGTTGGGATCTCACCTAAGAATTGGTTCCATGACAAGTCCATTTTTATCACGACCTTCAAGTTTCCAATATTTGAAGGTAGATGACCATTTAGATAATTCCAAGAAAAGTCTACTTCCAATAAATCTTTGAGACTCCAAAAGGATGGGGGTATCATTGAAGTTAAATGGTTGGCAGCTAAGTACAATTTTCTAAGTGAAGTAAGACTTCCCCAACATGTTGGTATTGATCCATAGAGGTCATTGCCATCTAAATATAATTCACTCAACCTACTTAGATGACATATATGATTTGGGATGGGTCCTCGCAGTCTATTTTGCTGAAGATACAAAACTTGGAGCTCTCGCATTCCCCCAATTGCATTTGGAATATGTCCTACTAATTCATTGTACGATATATTTAAGGCTATCAAGTTACTCAAATTTCCGATCTGTCTCGGGATCTTGCCTTTAATGTTGCATCCAAATGCTTTAAAATATGCAAGAGAGGCAGAGAAGTTTCCTATGTCAATTGGAAGGGTTCCATTCAATGGATTATGTGAAAGCGACAGACTTGTCAAATTTCTACAGTTTGTCAAAGATGAAAGAAATCCTAGTTCTAGAGTGGTAGATTCTGCAGTGAATAGATTTTTGCCCAAATGAAGAAGCTTCAAATGTCTTAAGTTTGAAATAGTTCTAGGAATAGAACCGTAAAAAAGGTTATCAGTCAAATCTACCACAGAAAGTTTTGAAGCATTTGAGATAGAGCTGGGGATTATTCCCTCAAGATTATTCTGCCACAGATAGAGCACTTCAAGATTTGGTACCCAACAACCAAAGCTTGCCGGAAGTTGGCCAAAGAGATGGTTCCTCGGTAAACCAATCCATTTAATTTTCGAGTGATTAAAGATTGTATGTGGGATAAGACCGGTGATGTTGTTACTACCGATATCCAATTGCAACAAATTTGGTAGATTCCCAATCATAGGTGGTATTTCACCTGCCAAGCTCAACACAAATGAATACCTTTTCAACCACTACAAATTTTCATATATTGCATTCTCCAAATTAAAACTATGAGCCTACTAAAATGTTATCTATATTACACAGTTATAGAAGATTTTCAATAAATATACTAAAAGCATAACAGAAAAGGTATCCTTATCCATTTAATTTTTTTGTTTTTTTTTTTAGAGACATGACCAAGTTAATGGTACTCAGGCTTAATTGCTGGGATTCTTTTGCGTCCATGACTAAAATCAAGTACTGGAAGTTAGCATTCTATGGGTCAACTCTTATTACTCATGTATATATATGCATAATATCTATTAAAAAGCACTTATTTAATGCTTGCGAAGACAATGAAATAGTAAATAGTTGCATTTGTCTTGACATGAATATATGTCTACTTGTACACACTTTGGAGGATAGAAGATATAGTTCTTCAGACACATATAATTTACAAAGATTTTCTTTTGAGTGAAAAAAATTTCAAGTACTACTCCCCACTTAGGAAATGTACTAGCATAAGTTTCAAAGAAAAATATAAACAATTATTATTTTTAATATATTTGTTAAAATAAATTATACTTTTAATTAGTCGTCTAAATAAAAATATGAAACTTCTAAATTATTAGGATTACAAAAAGTGATAAATTTATCAATTCTAAGGATTTTAAAATTTCATAGTATTTAATCAGTTAAGTAGTTTGTGCTAATGATTAGAACATTTGCTAATTTGTGGAGCTAGTTCGTCTTGGGCAACTTGATAGTATTTAATATTAAGAAAGAACCTGGATATAACTATTTACTAAATTATTGTATTAGATATACGTATTTAAAGTAAATTGTTGCGGTTTTTTCTGTACAATCTTCATTTTATTTTTACATTACGGACTAATTTTTCCTTATTTTTAAGAAAAAGATATACTTAGACAGAAAAAGAAACTTTATAATGTAATCAAGATTGTAACAGTAATTTTACACAAAACATAAAAATTATTTAATAATAAATGGATGTGATAAATTCAAAATAACTAAAATATAAACTTCAGGACGATATTCTAAACAATTGCCTATAAAAATAAACAATATTTGCAAAAACGAAAAAATAGAGGTAGAAAATGGGAAAGGAATAGAGTGAGGACGAGATTAGTAGACCATAAATCGTGAATCAAAAGATCATACTATAGTCTTACAAATTTAAATCATAAAACTAAGCCGCTACGCTTAATCTTTTGCTTGAACCAATGATTGAATAATATGAAAGATCATTATGCAAATTATTGCATAGGTTTCTTTTTTAAAGGGAAGAGAGATAGAGAAAACAACTAACAATATGTACCTATCTTTAAAGTTAAAATTAACATATTAAAGCTCCGCTTCAATTGTGGCGAAATGTGGAACATGGAAGAGTAAATATGAGTAAAGGAATAACACAAATGTTAATATTTTCTTAACATAAAAGAAGGTTACGTGGCTGCTTTTGGAGCAGTATATCGCAGCATAAAAACAGAGAGGAGTAAAGAGTGAAAGTATATGGATACCAAGCATCCAGCCAGTAAAAGCTAAGTGAGAACTACAGCTAGAACAAATAGATGGGTAGAAAGCATGAACCTGAAAGCATGTTGCCATCAAGATAAATTGTTCGCAGCGAAGATATGTTGCATAGAGAGGCTGGAATGGTGCCGGTGAAAAAGTTGCTATAGAGAGACAACTTTTGAAGCCTAGGCAAGAACCCAAACCATGTTGGTAACTGCCCGTCGAAGTTGTTCTTCCCAATGTCCAAGACTTTCAACCGACGTAAAGAAGCCAGCTCGTTGGGCAGAGAGCCGTGGAATTTGTTGTTTAGGAAGGATAGGGAAGATAAGAATGAGAGGTTTCCCAAGTGTGGGGGGACAGTTCCCGTTAGACCCATGTCAGAAAGATTTAAGGTTGTGACTCTATGGTGCTTGGCATCACAGGTGATTCCAAACCAGTCGCAGACAGAGGCACCGGCGGACCAGTTGGTTGCCAAGATATAGTTCGAGTCATCTGTGGTATGGGCTTTGAGGGCAAGAATTGCTGAGCGGTCTGTGTCGATGTTGGTTCTTCTTGCCTCAGCCAGGCTAGGCAGAGAAAAGTGCACCAACAAGAAGAGAAAATAGATAAGGGAGGCAGAAGAAATCTCCATTGGTTCGCCCAGGTTGCGATATGTGATATTGTTGCAGCAAACATTGATAGACGAGCGTTGTATATATAGATAGATGAGTCATGTTCTTTCAAGGAAATTCAGTGTTGGAAATTGTCCCATATCGGTTTCTCATGACCGTGTTAACAATTTTATAAGTTGTAGTATCTCTACTCCTTACAAAACTTTTTAGAGAGATAGGTTCGCTTCTTATATGATAGTAAAACAGGTTCAGTGGAATGTGTAGTACTTTATTAGTTACGGTATCCCTACTCTTTATAAGACCTTTTAAGAAAATAGGCCTGCTTTTTATATCCATTGAAAATTCTCCTCATTTACTTAAGGTGTATTGAAATTCATGGTGGACTCATAAAGTCCAATAAACTTGATCTTTTTTACCTCAGGCTAAAGTCTTTTCAACCAAAAATGCACTTATAATTGGCATGGGATGACCAACAATGTGTAGAATGGAATAGAATAAGAAACCTTCAAGTATTAGAGTCTATAGTAGGTCGGTGGCACTTGGGAAGATTCTACACAAGTAGAGGTTCGTCCCGCTCTAATAAGATCTCCCAAAATTCCTATAAACTAAACTAAAACTATGGAATAGATTTTGGTGATGTGTTGGGTCACGGGTTTCGATTCCCAAGGGATGGGTGGGAAGGACATCAAAGCTATAGGTCCCACTGTGAAAGCTCAAAATTAATTGAGAAACGCATTTGTCTTTAGGTTTTAGGGTATTTGTCTTTTGCGTATTTATCAAGAGTGCATGGTCTCCAAATTCATCCTAACTCAGAATCCACCAAGAAACCTTCAAAATTTAGGGAAGCAATATCAGCGACTATTCTTCCTAGAATGGACTCACACACCCTAAAGAGAAAAGACAAACAAGCAGAAATTATGCATTCAGACCTTGCCAAAATCTCTACCTTTATTTTTTATAAATTCCATATACCAGCCCAAAACCTGTTATAGAAGAATAAGTTCAGAGAAATAGAAAAATCTAAACTTTCAAGAAAAAATTCAAACCTCATAAGTATAGAAGACTTTTTGGTGTTTTGTTTGGTCCTGGGTTCGGATTCCCAAGGATGGTGGGTTAGTGGCCAGGGAGGGACATCAGAGCAGTAGGCCAGACTGTGAAACCTCAAGATTTATTGTGAAGGTTATTTGCTAGGGTTTAGGGTATTTGTCTTTAGCACATTTGTCAAGAATCCATGATCTTAAAGTTCATACTAGCTCGTAACACACCCAAAAACCTTCAACTTTTAGAAAAGCAATATCGATAAATTTATGGAAGACTTGTCGGCGGTATGTTTGGACGTCGGCTTTGACTCCAAGGGATGGACATTAGAGCAGTAGGCCCCACTGTGAAAGGTATTTGTCTGTAGGGTTTACGGTATTTGTCAAGAATTCATGGTCTCGAAATTCACACTAGCTCGGAACCCACACAGAAACTTTCGGTTTTTAGAAAACCAATATCAATAATTATTAGGGAAAAGGAAAAACAAGAAGAAATTATGCATTCAAACCTAAAATCATTCTCTTTATTCTCTATAAATTTCATAAACCATCCAACGCCCAATATAGAAGAATAAGTTCACAGAAAAAGAAAAATCAAAACTTCTAACTCAAAATTAAAACCTTAAAGATGTGGAAGACTTTTTTGCGTTGTTTTTGGTCATGCGATCAAATTCCCAAGGGATGGTGGGATAGTGGCTACAGAGGGACATCAAAGTGGTAGGTCCGGTTGTGAAAGCTCAAGATTTGTTGTGAAACGCATTTGTCAAGTCCATGGTCTCGAAGTCCATACTAGCTTGGAATCCACCGAGAAACCTTCAACTTTTAGAAAACCAATATCGGCAATTATTCTACCTAAAATGGACCCAGACCAAACAAGAAGAAATTATGCATTCAGACTTTATCAAAACCGGTACCTTTATTCTCTATCAATTTGAAAAACTATCCAAAACCCAATACAGAAGAATAAGTTTAAAGAAAAAGAAAATTCAAAACTTCAAAGAGAAAATTATGATCTTAAAAGTATGGAAGGCTTTCTGGCATTGAGTTTGGTCGTGGGTTTGGATTTCCAAGGGGCATAAGTGTAGAAGGTCCCACTGTGATAGCTCAAGATTTATTGTGAAAGGTTTTTGTCTTTATTTCTCGTGAACCAAATTGTCATTTGCCTTCGGGAAGATGCGTGGGTATGGTTCAAACCACCCTGAGATTTTTGGTCCCTGTGGAACATGGCGTAATGGCTGGTTCAAGGAATTTATAAGATTGTTTAATTCTTCCCTCCAATCTCCAAGTGATTAGGAGATAATGGATTCGGAGGCAATCAAGCCACTCGTTGTATCCAGTGATTGGTAGATCTAGGATTTCCCCATTAGTTGTAACAACATTTAGAACCAATATTAGTCTTTTTAAAGAAAAATATCAGTTACTGCTTAGGAAAAAAAAAAAAAAAAAAGAAGGGAAAATAATTCTTAGATTTCTTTTTAATTTCGTATATATGCCTAGTGATTGATCATTTATATGTCAATTATTATCTTGTTTCTTCAATATATAATTAGTTTAATCCACACTAAGTAACCAGAATTCAATGTCTCACCCACCAATAATAAACTTCAAAAAGCATGTTTCATGCTCTTTTTTTATTATTATTATGAGTAATATTTGAAGATCTTAGATGCACACAATGGAGAAGATTATTAGAAGAAAAGTTTTTGCCTTTTGTCATGTCAGCATGACATATCAACACACAGTTCATTTTCACTTGTTTACAACTTCAAAACACATAAACAAGAGAGTCACGACAACCTTATTAAGAATATTATTATTTCTTTATTATTTAGAATAATGACAAAGAGAAAAAGACATAAAAATGATTTTTTGTAAGAAAAATATATCTAAAAAATCAACATAAGATATTATTTGATATGATATTAACATCAAAATTGCACTGATACTAAATATATTACTTATTGGATTAAATTTGTTGGGTTATATTTTGGACTGATCATTTATTGGACGTAGGCCCAAATGAAGGCCCAGGCCCGTGGGGAGTGAGAAGCTGATTCACGAGCTGCAGAATGAGCTAAAGAAGCCGCGGGTTCTCCTTTTTCTTTCTCCCGTAATTCCTCGAGCAAAAAGTGGGAGGAACACTGTTATGGGTTACTTACTTCAGTTATCCTTGTGACTTGTTTTGTGACTTGTAATGTGTCATGTGTTGTATGGGCCATTATTATGTGGGTTTGTAGCTTATGTGTTGTAGGTAGATGGGGATCTGTAGGGCCGGGTTGTGGGTAGTTGTTATTGGCCCGAAAATGCACGATATTTGTAAACAGGAAGCTTCTGGAATAGCAGCGCTTGTTTGTGTCCTGTTCTGCACTTGCAGGTTGTCGGCGGTGAGGGTTCCCGTATAACGAGCCCAGCTTTCCTCCTTACTTGTCTGTTTCCTCCCTTTTGCAGCCACCATTCCGCATACGCAGAGAAGCCGAAGGCTAATCCAAGAAACCAATCTCGGGGAGGGACCTAACACTCGCTCTAGAGTGGCAGCCAGGCGTAATCAGTCCCAAGTGGTGGAGCCCCTCTTACAAACACACACAACTTATTGCAGCACGACACCTGAAGTGCGAAAAGCAAAAAAATAAAGAAAGACTTCACCTTTCTCCCCTGATTTTGAATGAAAAAAGAGAGTGACGTCGGCTGCAACGGGCAGAACAATTTGTGTTTTTCATATCTTCTGTCTAATTGGGTGGTTGGTGCGGAAATGTGGAGTTGCAGAAAAACTAGTGGCAGAAAAACGAAAAATGTAGTGGTTTTTTGTCCAGTGGTAGAGAGGTGCAGAACGCAGTTTGCTTTACTTCTTTTTCTCTCTAATTGTGTCGTGGTTGCGCGTAAAGAGCAGCAGAAAGACAAAAAACGGAAAAGCATTTTCTTCTTCATAAACGGTGATAAAAGCTTGCATCTTGTGGTCAAATACTCTTGGGAGAATCACGATTCGATCTATCTAACCTCCCTTAGCTTTTTTGCTCATATAAGATTGCACTTTGGAGTTTGTTTCTCGCGGTTATGTTCACACTACTGTTCACTCCGAAAAGATGTACATTGGATTATTTAAAAGCATATCTTCTGAATCTCAGTATTTGTATTGAGAATGAACATGTGTTATGGCCCTATCTGATTAAATATATTATACTCTTAGACCATTACACAGAAGATAGCATAAAACAATAGAAAGGAGATTTGGGGGTAAAACTTATATTAAATTGAACTCATTTGGGCTAGTTTGTTGTATGGTTGACCGTGATTCTTGCTTCAAAATTTTATTGGATTAAATCTTGATTCATATTTTGACTTTAGAAGTTGTGGTTGTTAAATTGAACATATACATATTTTTGACAACCTTCACTAGCATTGTGTTCATTCTAAATCATATTATGAAAATAGGAGAATCACTTTCAACCAAGTTATGGTGCTCTCCATAAATACACAAGATACTTTAGCACTATTTGACTTGATTGGTTGTATGAAATACATTGAACGTGAATATTATTAAGGCTACTATGTGTGCAAAGAGCTCTACCTAAGGAGTACATTTTTCTATTTTTATAGGCTTTAACTAGATTGAACTAATTTAATATTTTTTTTATATACCTTAGTGACAAAGGGATATATCATCATTTGTATGATATTATAATCCCTTGATTTGTATTGGGTATGTGGCACCCATTTAGGTCATTTTGACCTATCTGTTACAAAGCATGTAGCTTATGCAATGAAGGACTCCTCAGTGTGTAAGGAGTAGGATTGATTCGATTACTAAGTGCATAGTTTGTGTGATGTGGGACTCCTTGGTTTCTGAAAGAAGATGGAGTTACCTATGGTTATCCCATGGCCACTTTAAAAGGGCTTTTATTTATTGTCTCACTCTTTTGAATATTGTAGGAAAACTAGGTAGCATCCAAAAGCTTTGCTCAATCCATCTAGTTGGTGCTCACAAAATGTTGTAAATAGCCTTTCAATAGCACATTTACTCACTCAATTTGCCTATCCAACTAAGGATGGAAGCTTATAGGAAAATGCAACTCCAAACCCAAGAGTTTGAACAATTCCCTCCACAACCTTCGAATTGCTTAGTATAGTTTGGAAACACTAAGATTGGTTCTTCCATGATGGTTGCCTTCAAGTCTTCCACAGCTTCTTGACAAACATCCATTCATTCCTATACTTTTCTCTTCTTCAACAAGATTATAAGGGAAATTGCCCACTCTAAGTATCCATTGATAAATGCATGTAACAATTCACAACACTAAGGAATGACTACAACTAAAGACCGTGATAGACAACTCCCATTCCTTTATATCTTTTACCTTGGCCTTATCCATACTCAACATCCCTTTATTGGTAACATGGCTAAGGAAAGTTACTTCCTATGTGAAAGAGCATTTCTCCTTCTTGAGGTATATTCCTAAGGTATAACTCATTTTCATGCAACACCTTAAAGATCATTCTAAGATGTTATGTGTCCTACTCCAATGTCTTACTATAAATCACTATGTCATTAAGGTAAATCATAACAAACCAATCCAAGTAAGGATGAAATAACTTGGTCATCATGGTCTAAATTGGCAATCAATGGAATGAGAAATGTTTTTTAGTAGTTGTCAATACATAACCATAACAATCCATCATACTTCTATTAAAACAACAATGGTGCCCTATAAGGTACCTTAAAAGGACATATGTATTTAACATCTAGTGACTTTTTAAGTTACCTTTCCAACTCATCCAGCTCTTGGGGTGCCATCTTGTAAGGACTCATCTAGCTCTTGGGTTTGGCCATTAATTCCAATGCTATCATATGATCCACTTCTCTCCTTGGTGGCAATCATTTGGGTAGTTCAAAAGGCATGACATCCTTCTTCTCCTTAATGAAATCCCAAATGATCTATGAAATTTTCTCCTTTTTTAAGACTTCTATGTCCCTGTTCTTCTTCAAGGTGGCAAAATGAGTAACCTTCTACCACTTAAGCCTTTTAACCAACTACATGGCAAACAATGTTTTTTTTGCTTGAAAGATATAGAAGTAGCTAAGGATGAATAACACATACCTTTCTTAAAGATGCACAACAAGTCATAGTAAGGCATTGGAATGGCAATAACCCTCCTCAAGAAATCCATTCTTAGGACCATGTCTTAGTCATCTATGGGTGCCATTAAGAAATCAACTTGAACTTTCTAGCTTCAAAGATGCAATTTAACCCCTTGAGCTATCCCTGTTAAGGCTGGCTTTAGTGTCACAATCTTAAGCCACCCTCCATCATTCTCCAATCTTAGTTTGATCATCTTGGCCTCTTCAAGGGTGATAAATGTTTGTGTTGCCCTATCCATGTTAACCATGATCTTGACCAGCTTCCTATTTACCTTTTTTAAAAAAAGAATAAAAAAAAGGGATTTTACCCTTTTCATTAATATTAATAACACAAGTTGATCAAATAATCAAACTTGCTTGAATGATACATTAAGGTAAGGCATGGTACCTAACCCTTCATACATTGCTCCAACTTGCAAATAAAACAAAAATACATTTTAAGGACATTACTTATATATGGAAAAACCATTACAATAAAAGCAAAACTTAATCTTTAAGGGGGCCTATTATGCTTAAAGCTTAGTTGATCTTCCCTAGCTATTTTCCTATAATTACTTGGTAGTTATCCCAATGTAGTCATGACTTGTCTCCCTATACTTAAATGCCTTAAATTTGCTAATCCATTTGCTAGAAAATTTGTTTTGCAAAATACATGAGAAATCATGACATTTGAAGACAGATAACCCAAGCATTGTCAAAGCTCAAATTCTAAGCTCCAAAAAGCCAACAAAACCCCTTAAATGCATTGGACCATAAATTAAGAGCTAGGTTTAGTTTTTGAAACAATAATTCCTTGCTAATGACATAGTTTGAGGCCTTCTAACAAAGTTAGAACCTCTACTTGTATGTTGTTACCATGCCTCGAATTAACTACATAAGCTATGGTGACATTTCCATTCCAATCATGCACCAATCTTTCTCCTACACAAGCTCCACCAAGACTTGACCTATATGTGTCTAACTTTAGGTAACCTAAAGCAAGAAATGTTTAGTGTACTAGGTAACCTATTTGAAAAGGCAGAACTATTATAGGAACATTCATGCATTGAAGTCTTGTAAAATCTTTCATGGAAAGGAATGAGCTACCTAGAAATGAAGTCATTAAAAGACAACCGTTTAAGAGCACTCCTCTTATCAACACCAGTAAGAAATATCATTGATCCGAGAAGAAGACATTGTTCATTGCTAACTAGATACACCCCAAAATTATGCAACCAACCAAGGCCATCAACATCCCTTCTTATGAAGAAACACTTGCCTCTCAAAACCAATTCTTGACAAGATTTGAGATTGTGTCTCACTTAATCAATACCTGTAAGAAATGACAAAAATGATTCTATATATGAACCACAAATTAAAATGTTAAGCTTATTTAAGTATAGGGTAATGTTAACCCCCATAAAGTCAACATGAGGTTGTTTAAGATTTGGGTTTTCAAGTAAAAAGCTTACGTCAATAGAAAATGAAATTTTTTCATTTCTCATATGATATTGCTTTAATATTATTGATTTGAACTATATTGATAAACTTTCTAGGTGCATTTAGTTCTAGATTGAAAATCCTATTACTATTCATGAAAATGATTTTTGTGCCAAATTGGGGATACATTGCTCTAATTTCATATTTTCGAGTGCATCATTCATGGAAGAGTCATATTGAAGAATTCATAAGCCTTTTTAAGCTACAATGTATAAACTTGATTCATAGGCATAAGAGTAATTGAAGTTATATATTCATTATGTGAATAGCACAATTGATGTTAATTGTAACCCATTTTTTCATTTGTCATATATTTCTCTTGGTATAGGAGAAACTTGTAAGCCATATTGTTGTAAGCAAGTGTAAGGCACTTGTTGGCTTATATGTGAAATTTGTAAAAGTCATAGGGAATTTGTTCCTCACATAACTTATGGGACAAAAGTAAATTAATAAAAACTCTATCCTAACACACAAAAGCAAGCAACTATGACAACTTCTGATAAACAAAACTTGTAACTTCTCAAATCCGCAAACCCACACCTTTATTATGATCTCACAACTTACCAAAGCAAGCACCACACACCTTTGCAATGCCACTTACCCAAACTAGCAATACATAATCAAACTCGAACTTAGCTAAAACATCTTGAAGAAGTTATATAGAATAAACTGTCTATAGATAATAGCTATTGTCATTTTGTCACACCTAAGAAATCATGAATATCCCCCAAAATATTAAAGCAAACACTAAGTGTGAAAAATAACTAGCTTATTGTTATGCTCTTGCATAACAGATCGGGTAACAAGTCATGAAACATGAAAATTTGGCTCAAAGAATATTTATTATGTGGGCATCCTTTATTAACAAACCTAATCTACAAGGTTGAGAAAGAAAGAAAACAAATCTCAAGTAAGGATAACTAAACCTCTTAATGCCTTTAGATCTCACAAAATAGGTTTATGGTTACAAAAGTGTTGGCCCTTATGTAAATGCTTTATTCTTATCCTTACAAAATAGAACACCATAGACAACTTTCTAGACCAAAGGAAATTGGAAAAAGTAGCCAACCCAAGCTACCTACTTGGTTAGAGTATCTTCTCAATACATTAGCTTTGATCTTGTACCTTCCTTTAGCATCATAGTGATCATTACCCTATTAATATGAACACAACTCTACAAGTTACAGACACATGCAAAGTTATTATAGACCCATGTGCACTTAACCTACTAATTGACACCTAGCCATAAACAAAACATGGTCTTTTTCAAAGGCCAATTCTAACATCATGTTTGTGTGTTCTACCCATAATGTAGCCCCATCCTCTTCTAAACCTTGCTCAAAAGGTTACATTTGGGGAATTGTTGTTGCATATCTTATAAATTATCCCATATGGCATCAGAAGGCAAAGGACCTTGCTAATGGATCAAAATCTCCTTCTTTTCTTCTTAATATGGTGGTCTAATGTAGCTTGTAGAGCAACAACCAAGTTATGGCCTTCATTTAGTAGCTTTAAAAGATTTAAGTAAACCTACGCTTGTGCTTCCAAAAACTTCTTTAGACAAGATACATGGAAGGTAGGATGGATATGAGTTCCTTAGGGTAAATTTAGCCTATATGCCACACTTTTGATTTTGTCTAAGATTTCATAAGGCCTATAAAAGTGAGGAACCAATTTGATGGAGTGCAACTGATGGTTGCATGTAAGGTTGCAAATGCAAATAGACCCATTCACCCTTTTCGAAGCTTACTTCCTTTCTATGCTCATCATAAAACCTTTTCATTCAATTTTGCACTTCCTTGAGCTCTCCCATAACAACTTCAAAGCTTGGTCATGACTCTATAGCTTATGGCCAACTACCTTAACCAATGATGTCCTTGTAACATAGCTGATGAAACTCAATGGAGGCCGCCTATAAACAATGTCATAACGAGTCTTCTAAGAGCTACAATTGATGCTATTATTATGGAAAAATTTTTCCCATGCCAACCTTTTTTGACCCACTCAGAGGGTTTATCCTTGACAAAACACTGCAAAAACATTTTAATGGACTAGTTTGTTATGTTGGTTTAGGGATGGTAGGTTGAAGAAAAATTGAAACTCATTCCATAGTGTCTTTCCAAAAGATGGATGTGATATAAGGCCTTTGTCATAGACTATAGTTTTAGGCAATGCCATAAGGCTTAAAAATTTCCAAAAAAGAAAACCTAAGCAATACCAATTGTTGTGATTGGAAGCATTAAAGAAGGAAACCTTGTATATTCCAATAGCCTATCCACCATTACATAGATTATGCTCTTACCTTTGGAAATTAGCAACCTCTTGATGAAATCCCTTAAAATATCCATCCAAATTTTCTTTAGAATAGGTAATGGGCTTAGTAACCATAAAGAAGACATATTCTCCCATTTTGCTCTTGACAAGTAATGCACTATCGAATATGAGCCTTGATTTGTTCTCTCATGCATTTTTAAAAGAATACCACATGAACACACTATAGCATCTTGTGGAACCCTTCGTAGGTTGCACCATGGAATTCTTACAATAATGTTGGTTTAAAAGGGAATCATTGAGTAGGAAGATCTAGTTTTTAAATAACACTAACCCTTCTTTGTGTTACCGAGGCCCGATCGCCTCCCTTTTTGTAACCTTCTCCACAATTTCTTTTATCATCTCATTATTTTTTACCTCCTCACAAATCTTCTCTACCTATAATGGAATGGGAGACAAAACTACTTAGAGTTACAACATTTTCTTATTCCTCACATCCCTTTTTTGTCCTTATACACTGGAGTTAATGACACAAGCCTTTTACTTAGGCTAGTACTAACATATGGCCTATGGGAGCCCATTTCAAGGGCCTTGATTGTTAGTGGGTCCCTCTTTATGTATTTTAGCTACCACCTCTATCAGCCCTTGACAATCTCCATCCTATTTAATTATTGAGGCCCATAATGATGCCTAAACTCCCATGACATCATCTTCTTGCATACGTTTTCCTTCTGTAATTTTTTTCTTCCCCAACTACTCACCACAAATCATCATTTTTTCCCTCTCTAAATTTTCCTCACATTGTGACAAAGCATCTGCCACATGATTATTTTTTGCCCACTTGTATTCCACCCAAAAATTGTAGCCTATTAATTTAATAAGTGACCTTTCTTGCGTTGGTGCAATGATTTTTTGACTCTATAGGTGCCTTAAGCTTAGTTGGTCTATTCTAACAACAAATGGCCAGCCTAACAAGTAATAGCACCACTTCTAGATAGCCAAAATTAAAGCAAACATTTCCTGTTTGTAAGTTGAAAGGAAAAGATTTCTACCTTTTAAGGCTTGACTAACAAAAAGTGATGGGTTTTCTTCCTTATGTCAAGACACCCCTAACTCCCATTCCAAATGTGTCACACTCAACTATGAAGGGAATTGAAAAATCTAGCAATAACACCACCAAGGTCTAAGTTAACACCTTCTTTAGCCATTCAAAGGCTTGTTCTATATCGCTTCTACACTTAAAGGTGTTCTTTTTTAGTAACTCCATAAGTGGTCTTGCTATTGGGTCCTTAAGCAACCCAAGAGGGAGGGTGAATCATGTTCTTTTGAGTTTCTAATTTTAAATTCTTACACCCTAAAACAATTAAAAGACAATGTAGTACATGTCAAATACAAGATGCAATATGCAATAAAACTAAAATAGGAAAATGTGTATTCAAATCTGTATTAAATAAAGAACTTAACTTAAACAATCTTGAGTTTGAAAACATTAACACCAAGGTTTTAAATAATTAAGCAATCTACCAAACTCACCTCTTTTGAAAATCTTTCAAATGGTTCCCATGATATGTGAATCAAAAATTACAACATGTAATTTCCAAGTATAACAAAGTGACTTACACGACACTAGTGAAATCCTCACATACAAGAGTTAAATCTAAGCATAGTGAGATAAATCACAAACAAACCTTTAAACATCTAAGTTTTCCAAAACTAGTGTTACAATTCTACTGTGAGACAGAACACGTAACTAGCCTATCCAACGTGAAATCCTCCCACATAGAGTTATGCTCCTTCTTCTTACTATAACCTATTTTGTAATTATGAGTGAGTAGGGAAAAGCTATTACGGAGTGCACAGAAAAAGGATAGAGGAGAACACAAAAGGCTAGATAATGGCAGCTTTCATTACATGAGGGGAAAGCCCCTGGGTTACAAAGCACAATAGAATCAAACCTACCGATACAATATCATAAACCCTTATTTATACACCCTTTAGGTGGAAATTCCTTACCCCCTAGCAAAAGAAAATTTGATGTTGCCAGTAGGCACTTTGCCTATATCACCACGCCACTTCCAAACAGAGATTGCATGAGGATGATGGTCCATATTTTTGCGATGTCTAGTTGGCCATTCCTCCCTTGTCTATCCTTTGCCCAACTTAGTGTAACTAACTTTGGCATCAAGTGGTTCACACCTATGACTTGCCACCCCTTGGGCAAGGCCCTACTAGTTCCACATGGTGCCAACGTGGTGTCATTTAATAACATTGCTCCTAGCTAAGGGAAGACCTTGCCCACAAGGTCTAGGTATTAATCGATCATCTCGATAGTGGCTTCCCAAGTGGCGTCAATCAAAGAAGTCCCTTCCCAGTGGACTAAAATTTCGAGGATATTGTTTTGGACGTGAAAGGTAAGGACAACCTAGGCAACATGTTCAACAAGATTGCCTTTAGTGAACTCAGGAGGAATGGAAGTCTGGACTTGTGTGGTGTCGCCAATAAACTTTTTAAGGGCCAAAACATGGAATGTAGGATGGAGCCTAGCCTCTATAGGGAGATTTAGTTCGTACACCACTTGGTTGATTCTCTCCAAAATGGTGAATGGACTAAAGAAGCATGGTTCGAGTTTGTTGTTGCGCCGCCCAACCAATGAGAGTTGTTAGGAGGGGTGAAAGTGTAAATACACTTGATCTCCCACTTGATACTCCACATCACGATGCATTGTGTTGTACACTTGTCTCATACATTCACAAGCCTTGATAAGGTGTAAGCACAACGTCTTTAGGATGTCATAGCAACTACACAATTCATGATCAATTACTTCATTCCGAGCAGTACCCGATAAGTATGACAAAACAGTTGGCAGTGGCTTCCTATAGACTGCCTTATATAGTGACATACTGGTGGCAGAATGGGTGCTAGTATTGTAATTGAATTTTGCCTATGGTAATCATTTCTCTCAAGCTTTGGGTTTTGTACTAGTAAAGTACCATAGGTACATTTCCACAGTGCGGTTGACTACTTTTGTTTGTTTGTCGGTTTGGGGAAGGTAGGCACTTGAAAAATTGAATTTTGTTCCTTGCAAACAGAAAAGCGCCTTCCTGAAATTTCCTATGAACAAAGGGTCCTGGTTGCAAACAATGCTTTTTGAAAGGCCATACCATTTTTGCACATTACATAAAAAGGCATATGCAATGGACCGTGTATCGATGCTTCAATGAAATAAAATGGTTGAACTTGGTTAACCTATCCACCATGACCATTATGGTCATTTTTCCCTCCAAGGATGGTAACCCATTGATAAAGTTAAGGGATATATCCTCCTAGGTGCCATAGGGTATGGGAAGGGGTTGCAATAGTCTTGGAGGTCAAGTGCTCTCCTCTTTATGCTATTGGCATACTAATAACTCTATATTTTATAGAGTTATTATTATTATTTTCAGTAATATTTAATATAATTTTATTAAATTATATTTGTATTTAATCATATTTATGTATATTTTATTATTTTATGCAGCAAACCCAAAATAGAAGAAAAATGAAGCAAAGAAGCACAAAACCAAAAGAAAATGAGAAAAGAGAAGGAGAGCTAAAAAGAGGGGCTTTTATCAAGCTTGTGCGGGCTTTTGCTAGGGGGAGCCTTTTGACCGAGAAAATAAAATAGAGAGAAACCAAAGGGAAGTAGGCCAAAAAGGTGAGAACGTCGGGTCATGCGAACGCTGACCCAGCATTCTCACCTGTGTTTAGAGCAATAGAGGCCAATTAACAAAATAGAGGCAAGAAAGAATGGAGCAAAAAGGAAAAAAAGATAGGTAAAGGCCTTTGAACCGAGAGAAAAGAGAAACCGGGAAGGAGTCAAACTCCTGGTTGGAACAAGAGAGGTGTTGCCGGAGAAAGAGAGATTGCGCACGATGTCACAGGTCTCAGAAAGGAGCATGACGGTCGTGCAAACACCAATCGTCCATCCATCATTTTCTCCGACGATGACCCATTTCTGACCATATTTTCCTCTTTTTTGGCCACCTTTAGGTGATTTTTGGCAAAGAATGTGCGAACGTCGTATGAGCCTTTTTCGCTAGATCTACACATTTTTGTTGTGATTTTGAGTGAACTCTCAGCAGATCTGCAACTTAGGCATCCCGATCTAGCTTTCCTGGCAATTTCTATGAAGACTGGTGGCGACGCATGGTGGCGAACGGCGGCGCGTGTCACTAGTGCGTGTCACCAGCACGTGTGCAAGAGCGTAATGGCGCATGGCAGCTCGTTTTTCTATTGTTTTTCGATCAGCTCCTCCTCCTCCCCCTGATGTGCAAATTTGTGTAGCCTTTTTGTGATTTGAAGACATTTTTGGTGACAGCTTAATGTTTTTAATTTACAAAATGTGTTCTTTAATTTCCCTCACTGTTTTTGTTTATGTACATATGTAGTTTTAGTTTATTGTGTTAGAGCTATGATGAAACTTGATTAGGAAGGATAAATTATATGATTATGATGTTTTGTGAGACATTTTATGGTTGTGAAGTTGCATATTATGGAGTTTAATGCTTTTAGGTGATTAACTACCACTTAAATGTTTGCATGTTAGATACCGACAGGAAATGACATGTAATTGCTTCATGTAATATGCAACCATAGACCTATACCATATGATTTGTGTGGCTTTAGGTGTAAACTGGAATATTCACTAATTGCAATGCTCTTAGTTCATTTAATTCATGAGTAGAAATATAGTGAGTTTATGAGTTAAGTAGGTTCACTATACCTAGACATAGGATAATGAATAAATTAGAAAATTCCGCCATCACATGAGTAGAATTAATCTTGCTAGAATGGATGATCGACATTTGTATCTAGTAATTAGGTGAAATCATATGCTCTAGCATCTTTGGTTAACCAAATTTAGGTTAAATTCAATTGTTTTCCTAATTTTCTATCATTTTGGGTGGCTAGATAAACTCTAGGAACTATTCACTATTAGTAATTAGTTAGCTCAGTAAGCATCAATCTTTATAGGATGATATTTTTACTTATCATTATATTACTTGTTCAACATGTACACTTGCATGTAGAATTTCACCAAACACATACGATACATGATTGTACAACCTTTAATATGGAACTCTACATCTTCTACTAGTAGAATATCGATTTTAATCTTTAGAGCATTTTGAACACTCCTTTGTTAAACCCTTCATGCATTTCCTGGACAATCTCCTTGATTAGATCAATAAAGTTATCAAGGTAAAGGCACCCCTTATAAAATATGAGACCATCTCGGCTCTACCATTGGTTGCCTTCCTTCCCTTCCTTGATACGTTATGCTAAGGCCTATAATTTTAGGTTGCTTTGAACCTTTTCTCGTGTGGCAAATTCCTAGTTTGGTACTGAGTTAGAAATAACTAAGAGATTGATCATTTTTGCACTCAATTCTTCAATTGCAATGCTCCTCAAGATGGGGTCCATGTCTAGGCCTTTCATTTCATTTGTTCTCGAGAATGCATCATAGAGAGATGGGGTATTGAGAGGGTGTCTCTTTTTAAAGTGGCTTTCATCCTTCCATGTGGGGCCTAAGTAGTGCAAGGCCATAGGTTGTTTAGTTGAATGGATAGGTCGGGCATTAAGCTACAACTAACACGTTATAAGCTTTCTCTTTTCTTTTCCAGGCACTTTAACACTCCCCTTTGTCAAATGAGAATCTAGCTCGTGTCTGGGGTCCAACTTCAAGAATTCCTCACCCTTCTCATTCTCTTTGTCTCCCTTTGCTAGTCGAGTCATCGAGTCGGGAAGCTCCATGGAAAGATGTTCATGATTTTACTAGGACAAGGCGTCAGCAACCACGTTGCTTTTGCTAGGCATGTACTTTATAGAAAAATCAAAACCCATTAGTTTGGTAAGCTAGTGTTGTTGGGTCAATGTTGTCAAGCACTCTTCCCACAAAAATCTCAAGCTATGTTGGTCAATGAGAACGATGAACTTGTGCCCTGACAAGTAGTGTTGCCAATGTTGGACAGACAAAGCCAAAGCCATCAGTTCCTTCTCATAAGTCGAATATTGTAAATGGCATATGTGGATTGCCTTGTTGTAAAAGGTGATGGGCTTTTAGTTCTACATAAGCACCACCCTTATGCCATTCCCTGAGGCATCACACATGATTGTAAATGGGAGAGAGAAATTTGGAAGAGTCAAAACTAAGGCTTGTGAGAAGGCCCGTTTAAGTTGCTAGAACACCACATGTTCGGCATCTCCCTAGTGGAACTCTACTTGCTTTTTTAGTAATTCAGTTAAAGGGCTAGCTATCTTGCCAAAGCCTTTAATAAAATGATAATAGTACCCAAAGAGTCCCAAAAATCCCCTTACTTCTTTAACTAAGTGAGTCATCGGCCATTCGGATATGGCTTTAATTTTCTCTACATCTAATGCAATCCCTTCTTAGCTTACCTTAGGTTCCAAAAATGATACCTCCCATTTCCCAAAGTCATACTTATAGCTTCTGGTTTTAGAGCTCTTGGAGAACAATGAATAAGTGCTTTTTGTGCTTTTCCTAAGAATGGTTGTAAATGAGAATATCGTCGAAAAATAACAATACAAAGGAACATAAGTATGGACTGAATACCTTATTCATCAAAGCCTAAAATGTGAATGGAACATTCAAAAGTCTAAACGACATTACAAGGAATTCATAATGCCCATTATGCATTTGGAAAGTATTCTTCTCTATATATTCAAGCTACATTTTAGAGAAAATGGCCACCCCATTTAGTTCATCTAAAAGCTCATTTACCATGGGCATTAGAACGTTGTCTTTGACCATTCTCTTGTTAAGTTCTAAATAGTCCATGCACAAGCGACAGGACCCATTCTGCTTTTTCACCAAAAGCACTAGTGACAAAAAGGGGCTGGAGCTTGGACGGATGAGTTTGGCTTTTAGCAACTCCTAAACCACACATTGTATCTCTATTTTGTGAATGTATAGGTATCGGTAAGGCTGAATGGAAACCAATTAAGAAAGGCTTGTTAGAATGACTCAATGGTTTCAAGAACAAGTTAGGGGTAACTTGTGGGGTTCTTAGAAAACTAAAGGGTAGCAATTCAATGTTTGTTAAAGTTAGGCAATTTAGACAAACAATGAATGCAGTTCCTTGGGTTATCCACGTTATGGGTCCACCCATTCAATTTGAAGGAACATGCCTTATTGTTCTTATGCCAGCATCTTCTAAATTTGTGGGCCCCTAACCAGGCTATTAGCCTAGGATTTCTCTCCTTGTAAGCTTACCAAGACCTCTACACTGTGAACTCCATGGTTAACTGGTTGAAATCCCATAATACAGATCCTAATGTACATAGCCACTGCACTCCCAGTATTACGTTGACTCCTTGTAGAAAAAGTAAGACAGGTCCAACTAGAAGGTGACCCTCTTAAGGGAGAACCAAATATTATAACAAAGGCCTGAACTGGACATTTTATCCCTATTGGCCATGATAACTAAGAAGGGTGTACGTTTATTTGGTTTAAAGCCCGTCCTTTTGGCAAGGCAAGGACTAATGAAGTTGTGCAAGCTATCAGAGTCTATCAAAACATACATCTACACCTTCCTATCTCTAATTTCTCCAACCACCTGCATGGTTTAGGGCGAAACACTCGTTCCGCAAATGGCATTAAGTGAGATCTCTAGATTCTTTCCTTCCGTCAACACAGTTTCTTCATTCAAAATCAAGGCAGCTCTAGTAAGGCCTCCTCTACTTGGTTTGTTTCGGAAAACCAAGACCCTTCCATAACAAAAGGTGTTTACAATTATGGCCTAGTTAGAAAATCTCGTCACAGTGGAAACTAAGGCCCTTGGCCTTTCTATCGACTAGTTTGGCCTAGGAGAGATGCCTAATGGGAACCTTGGAATGGGATGAGTTCAGACCCAATGTTCTGGTGTTGGACAATGGAACCAAGTCTCCTTTACAGTTAGATAACCACGTATGAGATGGCTAATGGCGTATTTCAAATAAGCATGCGAGACCCACTGTGGTTGATAAAGTGTCTGGACGACTGGCCTAAACATGTACATGCAAGTTGTCAGATAGTCGCAACGTGAAACAACTAATCTATTGCTCAAATGACATATCCTTAGCCCATAAAAGTAATTTGGAGAAACGGTTGTAGTAATTATATATTGATCCTTGTTGCAATAGTTGGATCAAGTCTCCAAAGTGAAATTGAAAGATTGTGGGTCTAAGTCATGCCACCACTTTGCGAGTCAACACTTCCCACATCAGGCCATGCTCGGCAAATTCTCTTTAGAGCAACTAAAACCAAACTTGGGCATCAGCCTCTAGATTCCACATAGCCATTTTTACTTTATCTTCTTTGGGAACTTCTTGGTAAGCAAAGAATTGATTGGCTCGACGAGTCCAATCGGAAGAGTCCTCCTAACTGGCATAACATGGAAAATCAAATCGTATGTTGGAATTCTTCCATCGGGACTATCCCCTAAATTATGGGCCTTGGAAACCATTCCCCTCACCTTGGTTGACCTCCTCTTCAACAAAGAGATTCCCATGGATATTGTCACGTGCACTCATGGATTGGGACAATTGGTGTACAACTTCCACAAGTTTGCCTATCCTTCAATTCATTTCTGCCTCCCCCTAGTTCATCTCAACCCCCAGGCAATCCCATCTTGACTCCATCATCTCTGTGTTGGCTAGCTCTAATGTCAATTTGTTAAAATTATGTTATGAGACAGAACATATAACTGGCCTATCCAGCATAAAATCCTCCCACGAAGAGTTACGCTCGTACTTATAATAACCTATTTTGTAATTAAGAGTGAGTAGGGAAAGGCTATTGCAGAGTGCCAAAAAAAGGATAAAGGAGAACATAGAAGGCTAGATAATGGTGGCTTTCATTACATGAGGGGAAAGTCCTTGGGTTACAAAGCACAATGATTCAACCCTATCGATACAATACCATTCTACCCCTTATTTATACACCCTCTAGGTGAATATTCCTCTCCCCCTAGCAGAAGAATATCCAATGTTACTAGTAGGTACTCTACATGTATCACCACACTGCTTCCAAACAAAGATTGCATGAGGATGATGGTCCGTATTTCTACAACATTTGCCTAGTCGGCCATTCCTCCCTTGTTTGTCTTTTGTCTGGCTCGGTGTAACTGACTTTGGCGTTAAGTGGTTCACACCTATGGCTTGCTACCCCTTAGGCAGGGCCCTACTAGCTCCATGTGGTGCCTACATCACATCACTTCATAACAACTAGGGTTTCCACATTTAGATCTATCGCAAAGTAGAAATACAATTAAGCACAAATTTAAACATAAAATAATAACAACAGAGCGTTTAATCACAAATAAAAATAAATGCACAAATCTCTTGTAGATTTTAAAAGGCTTTGTTTGTGTTTTTCGTAATCTCTAACTCAAGTTTCTTCTAATCTGCTTCTTTTTATAAATGAATAAATTAGCATGTTGTAACTTTTTAAAAGTCGAATGTTGGCCATTAAGAGATTTGTCAATGACCATTGAGACTATTGATGTCAAAGATGAATAAAGAGAACATAGAGGATCAAGAAAACGAGCCCTAGGAGAAAGAAGACTTCTTTTCATGATTAGGACTCTCAACATCGTTATTAGCAATTGTATTTGATTTTTGAAGGTACACAACATTATTCTCACTTCTTATGCTCATGTGAGTTAAAGTTTTCTTGTGGACATCATGAGGCCACATTTGCCCTCCTTTTGTTTGCCACTTGCTCTTCTTGTGTTTGGGCCTGGGCTTGGGCTTGCTCTCCTTTAGATTTCTACTTAGGCTTTTAGAAATGCATAACTCCCCTTGAATTTGACTTTTACAAGATAAAAAACTAGAATAAAATTTTTGCATTTATGAGCCAACAATATAAGTTCATATAAGTTTTCACATCATAAACACATGTATTTCATCATTAAAATATTATAATTATTATTAAGCCAACATTCGTTATACTACCATAATGCCTCATAAACCTACGGTAGTACCCAATAAGATCAAGGAACCCTCGCAAGGCTTTAATTGCTCTTAGTTAAGGCTAATTAATGATAGCTAACACCTTTTTGGTTTACCTATAAGCCATCCTTACCATATGGCCTAAGAAAACCATTTCTCCTTGGCCAAAATCACATTTGCTTTTTTTTTTTTTAACAAAGAGTCAATGTGGTTGCAAAATCTCTAACGTCTTCTCCACTTTTGCAAATGCTCTTCATGATATTTACTATACATTAAGAAATGGTTATTAAAAAAAAACCCTAGAATGAACTTATGTATATAGTCCTAGAATTCTAAATTCATCATTGCATGGAAGTTTGCTGGAGCACTAGTTAGGCCAAAAGGCATAACAAAGAATTCACAAATGCCTATGATGGGTTTAGAATGCAATTTTAAGGACATCTTCTAGGCTCATATGGTTTTAGTGGTACCCCAAGCATAGGTTTAACTTTGAGAAAACTTTAGCTCCATGAAGTTCATCTAAGAGCTCATCTACTATAAGAATTAAAAACTTGTCCGCACTATTTACAAGTTCAACTCCCAATATTCAACACATATGCACCATGAACCATCCTTCTTCCTTACTAGTAAAAGTAGTGAGGAAAAAGGGCTTATTAAAGGTTGAATGGCTCTCATGATCAATAACTCTACAACCAACTTCTCTATTTTAGTTTTTTGGAAATGGGGATATCGATAAGGTTTGACCAATACCACCTTTCCCTCATCCTTAAAAGGGATTTTGTGATCCTACTCCTTTATAGGGGGTTAATCCCTTTGGTTTCACAAAGCCTACCAAACTTAAGTATAAGCTTTTCAATATCAACATCCACCATTAACTACTTTTCTTTTTCTTCACCCCCACTCCCCACCTCATGCAGTGATTTGCAACAAAATAGCCAACCTTTTTTTCTCCACTACCTTTTGCATTTGTGCTACCTCCAAAAATTAGTTTAGAGATGTCACCACTTCATTAAGTTCAACCTTATTTCCTACCAACTTGAAAAATGTATGTAACCTTAAAAAAATCCCATAATATGGACCCAAGATGTATAACCATGGGGCACCCATGAATAAAAAACTCTACATTAAACTTAGTTTTTTGCAAACTAACCTGCATACCTCTACATGCTCCTGAACTTGAGATTTCATCTCTATTTCAACTATAACCCAAAAGGCACCCTCTCCTTCTCCTCATATTCCTATCTACTTTGCAACTTTTTCATCTAGGAAGTTGTGTACTTCTCAAATCTAGCTAAAATGTGAGTCACCAAGAATGCTTTATAAGATGCCCTTCGACTTGCATAGTTCCTAGGCTGATGAGGCCATAAATGGCAATGATTAAGACCTTGGTCGCTCATCTTCTTCTACCTACAATAGCTCACTCTTGACTACATTCTACTCCAACAATTACAACATAAACAATTTATTGCAACGATACCTTAGAAAGAAGTGCTCATCATAGTTGTAGCAAAGTCCCGTAGCTTTGCATTCCATCATCTCAGTTTAAGGTAGTCATTTAAGTGACAGTGCTAACTTCCCCTTGTTCAAAAAGGCCAAGGTTGTGGATGCTGACAAAAGTAAGGGTTTTCCATTTAAAGTGGCAAAAACACATCTTGGCTAGTTCTTCTTGGCCTTGTGTAAGCAAGCAAAGGCTATGGCAACTGACAATGTCATAGGTTTGCAAGATAGGACTTTTACACAAATGCCTTCCTTTAGTCTACTTATGTAGTAAATGACTTGCTACTTAGGCTTAAGTGCCTATACATAAGGAACAACCTTGAGACATTTCTCTTGTAGTTGTTGACATTACCCGTTTACGAAAGCTTAGTGAGCTTGACAAAATACTCTTAAAACTTAGTTAGCTTGTAATGTTCCATCAATTCCTCCACCATTAGCAACCAAGTTATGCCCACATTCACATGCTCTTCCTTAAAAGCTAGAACCAAATTTGGGCCTCCCTGATAAGGTTCCAAGATACCAGATGTACCATGTCTTTCTCCTTCTTCTAATGGAATTCAAAGAAATGTTGGACTCTACACACCCATTTTGTTGGATCTTCTCTGCCATCAAACTAAGGAAAGTCCATCTTCATTGGTAGTCATTATGCTCTCACAATTTCTCCCATAACTTTGACTTGCCCTTCACCACTCGTGGAACCAAAAGGCGCACGCTTTTGATGCTTCTAAGAGCCTTCATTGGATTTCTCTTTATCGTTGAGCATTTCTTGGAACATCTGTTGTAAAGTTTCAATCACTTGACAAAAATGTCAATCCATTTATCTTTAAAAAATTACCTTGCTAGTATGGTCATTCCCCTTGAAGGCTTTTAATACCACAATATTACACTCTTGTGTAACAAGTCAAGTAATAGGAAAAGTTGGCTCAAACAGTGCCAAATATTTCTTATGTGGGCATCCTATATTGACAAACCTGATTTAAAAGGTTGAAAGAGAGAAAACAGGACTCAAGTGAAGGAGAACCAAATAAAGTGATGTTTAGAAAAGTGATGTCACGAAATAGAGTGATGATTATAAGAGCTTTAGCCCCCATAGAAATACTTTGTTCTACCCCTTACAAAATAGAGCACCATAGACAACTTTCTAGACTAAAGAAGACTCAACGTGGTCTTTTTCAAGGGCCAATGCTAACGCCATGTCATGCCTACATGTTCTACTTAGTAACACTTATGAAGTCAAACTCCCACAAGGAAACCCTTACATTCCATGGTTGTAGCTTACAAATCCAATGGAAAAGGAAAGCCATTGAATCCACGCCAAAATAGGAACACAAAATTAAAAGATTGTTGTAAATAATCGATTCATCTAAATCTATAAATATCATGAATACCGCTGAACTTTTACTCTTAACATTGATGGTTTATTTTGAGATGTAGGCGAAATACTAAAGAGAATTTATACCAAAAAATCTTATAAAATAAGTATCTTAAGTTTAAATTTTCCCACACTAGTTTTAGTTGACCATGAAAACCGTTGAAATTTTACTCTTAATACCGAGGGTATGTTATTTATTACCATCAATGGGTCATTTGAAACTGACAATCTGACCCACGTTTTCATCGCAACCACTTCGTAGCTCCAGGCATAATTGCTCACCTTTATTATATTTTTACCTTAAGTCTCCTAATCTCAATTATAAACCTTACACTTAACATCCAAAACGTCGTGCCCACAAGCGCGTGTAGTTACCACGCTTTGGCGCCCCGCGGAAGCATGAGCGGACGAGTCCATACCAAGCGATCGAAACCCACTTCCCTACCTTCTCTCTCTTCCAAACCCATACCCACTCACATACCCCAGCCCCCTTGGCTTTGGCAATGGCGCGGAAGTCCTCCCTGCTCAAGCAAACCCTAGCCACGATGCTTGTTGTTCTCGTTTTCTATGGCTTCCTCTGCACCTTCCTCGGCCCCGCCAACTCCTCCTCAACCTCCAAGCTCGACACTACTCTCCCCTTCAGCTATGCGAATCCCGTTTCCGTCAAAGAATTTTCTCGGCAAGGGGAACTTTCCCTCGAAAATCAGCAAGAATTTCAAGAAAAATCGGCTCCGCGTTTGAAAGTATACCTCTATGAGCTGCCTAATAGGTTCACTTATGACGTCATCAAGCACCATTCCATGGCCCGTGGTGGTCGACCAGTTGACGATGTGACGACGCTGAAGTACCCGGGCCACCAGCACATGGCGGAGTGGTACTTGTTCTCGGATTTAACCCGACCCGAATCAGTGCGGGTTGGATCGCCCATTATCCGTGTTATGGATCCCGAAGAAGCTGATCTGTTCTACGTCCCGATCTTCTCGTCCTTAAGCCTGATTGTGAACCCTATCCGGCCGCCTGGTTTGGATAAAGACCGAACCCGGACACTGTACAGCGACGAGGAGAATCAGGAGGCCTTGGTAAAGTGGCTGGAGGAGCAGGAATACTGGAAAAGGAACAATGGGCGAGACCACGTGATCATAGCTCAGGACCCAAATGCTCTATACAAAGTAATCGATAGGATTAAGAACAGCATTTTGTTGGTTTCCGATTTCGGGCGGTTGAAGGCGGACCAGGGGTCACTGATCAAGGACGTGATATTGCCCTATTCGCACCGGATCAATACTTATGACGGCGCTCTGGGCGTTGACAGTCGGAAGACATTGCTGTTCTTCATGGGCAACCGTTACCGCAAAGAGGTATGGCAGAATTGGTAGTTTACCCTTTCAGCGCGTTGTGGTTATTGCTGTTGGTTTGGAGTGAGTACGCCTGAAATTTTGCTTGTAAATAGTTTCGCAGTAGGAATCTTCGGGATGTTGCTTTTCAATGTACATTCACTTAATAATCTTAAGCTCTAGATGATATGTCTTAATAGTTGTATCAGTGATGCTGAAATGGAGTGCATTTGAACGTGTTTAATCTATTTTGCTCCAAGTCCTCTTTCAGTAATAAACGTAGGAATATATGTTAGTGTTAAAAATTTGTAAAAAAGAAGGGAATACTTCATAATCTGTACTTTACATATATTTTCCATGACCAGTTGATATGGGACTGCCAATGGGGCTTTGACCAGAAATTTTCTTGTCAGTGGCCTTAGGCTTGCTTCTCCTAGAGCTTCTAGCAGCCTGTGTCATTAGTTTATTAAAGGTTAATTTATATGTAAACGGAAATCCAATTGATGAAGATTATCTGTTTTCCATCCAGTAGGTTGGTTGTGAAGGAAACTAATTGGGTCTGAATATATATACTTTAAGTGAAGCTCCCCATTTGATGTCAACTGGAATCAATTAGGCTCAGTGAATGACAAATCCTATTACCTGACTCATATTTAGACAGAGAAATCTAAAATCAAGAAATCCTGAAGAAACTGGCCCCATTCACCTTCTTTGCTCTTCCATTTCTGCCTCATTTGGTCCAAGTACATTGGGCAATACACATGGTTGCACTTGGTTCTTAATCATAGTTCAGGTAATTTTGAATAGAATGGTATGGTGGGTTAGGTCTGGGATTATTGAGAGGCAGAATAGATTACGTTTGCCCCCTATAAACTTGCACCTGTGTCACGCTCATAAACTTAGAACTTACTTTTATAAGCAGAAACTCCATGTATGTCAGCGGTTATATTGAATTTTTTATGTTAGTTTGCCCCTCCATTGAAAATCAGCTACTTGCTTTGACTAAAGAGGATGTGCAATGACTAAATTGTCTTTGACCATGTTGTCCATTTTGTATTCTTTAGCAAAAACTCCTGTATCCTGGAAAGTAGTATAAAAGGTGTTTGAGGATGGCTTTTCTTTTCTTCTTTCAACACTAAAAGATTCTTTTTCCACACAGGGGCAACTTAGTTATTTCATTTTTTCTCCTATCCAACTAATGATTAGATTCAGAGGATAAACTAACATTGAAACTTCAAAGTAAGGTTTGAGTTGCTGTAAGTTAAAGCCAGTAAGGTTTGAGTTGCTGTAAGTTAAAGCCTAAGTTAAGTGATATACAGGTAGTTAGTTATGGAGATAAAGTGTAACTTACCTAATATATTAAACTTATCTCATTCTAGGTTGTTTGTAAGCCTTATGATGGACTTTGGTTTATTTCTTTCAGATTTGTTTTTACTAGAACTTTAAAATCAAATGTTCTTGCTTGAAATTTTCGCAGATCTAGATTCAACCTGATTGACAGTCTCATAAGTGATGATGAGCATGTTATTTTTGTTTATAGAGGTCCTTTTGAACAACTTTAATAGTGGCAATGAGTTTCTCACCAGCTCTTGTTGATAACTAGCTGTAATGTGGATCTTTGGCTTGATTTTAATCTAGGACATTTACTCTGGTTGTGAATATGTATGTGCTTTGATATGTGAAATATGTCTGGTTGCTAATAAAATATAATGAGACTAATTGTTCAATGTACTCCTTCTTTTGATCTAACATTTTCTTTTTGGGTCCTCTTTTTGCATTTGCAGGGAGGAAAAATTCGCGATTTGCTTTTCCAACTACTTGAAAATGAAGAGGATATCGTAGTAAAACATGGAACACAATCTAGAGAGAATCGACGTGCTGCTAAAAGGGGGATGCATACATCTAAATTCTGCCTGAATCCTGCTGGTGATACGCCATCAGCTTGCCGACTCTTTGATTCTATAGTTAGCTTGTGTGTCCCTGTGATAGTCAGTGATAGCATTGAATTGCCTTTTGAAGATGTTATAGACTATAGAAAGATTGCAATATTTGTCGATTCTACCTCTGCTCTGAAACCAGGATTCTTAGTTTCCAGGCTGAGATCGGTAACTGATGAAAGGATTCTGGAATTCCAGAGAGAGCTGAGTGAGGTTAGTAACATTCACATTTTTTTCTTATGTAGTCTTAGTTCTTTTGCTTGTCTTCAATATATTGGCTTATTTGCTGCATATTGTTTCACCCCTTACATGGTATTAACCTGGGCCCTTTGTATTGAAAATTCATCATTTTTAGGTCACTCATGTATCCATGTTAGTGCTAGTGTAGCCACAGATATCTAGCACTATAAATCACTTATCCATTTCACCAAGTATATTATGGACTTTTGAAATGACTATTTGCAATAGAATGCATTTATCTTACAACTTGATATTTGATGATGACAATCATTTTATCAGAGTACAGTTAATCCCCTTGTATTTTTTTTCATTACTATGCTTTTATTTGCCCTTTATTTTGAATGACTCTTGACTGTACTAAAAACTTCTGAGGTCAAACAATGGAATTAGGGGCTTTTAATTGTGTTGTTAATAGATACACTTGAGGTTACGAGACTAAGGTTTCTTTAGTTATTTAATTGAAAACGGCTGATGGTGGAGAATTATTGATCTTAAGTACGGCCATTTTGTTCTTATCACTACATAGACAGAAAAATAGAGCTACTATCTCGAACAAAAATGAAAAGAAAACGAGCAAAAAATTTGAAAGTCAGGTACAGCTTTTGTATGAAGAACTATTCAAATTGTTTATTCCATAAGATTGTAAAGTTGTTAAGGATCAATTTTTAGATTTTTGTGTGATTAAGGAAAAACATTTAATCATGGCCTGTAATCAAATCTTATCCTAGCCCTACAGTATTAATGGACACATGAGCATTTACACCGCTAGTCTTGTGAAAGTTAACTTTCTTCTTTTCCAGGTTTTGCCCTGCTTGGGGTGATTATTTGACTTTGAGGTGTCAAGGGAGATTTAGCTCGATATCTAACCTTTTTGTTTGCTATTAGGCTTCCACTGGCTACTTTCGTTGCTTGGGTACAATGCTAAAGATATCTGAATATTGCTCGTCTTTCTAGATGGAGAAAGTTTTTGGTTACTGATGTTCGTGTAAAGAGATGAACATTCAGTTGTCACATTGTCCCTTGGTGAGAAATATAGAGTATGCTTTTCTGCAATCCGTGATTTTGTTGGTGTCATGAGTAGTAGTTTTCTAGGATACTAATTTGAAGGAATAGAGGTAGCTCCCGACAGGAGTCTTTCTTTCATAGGCGTTGTTTTGGTGCTTCTGTTATAAAGAAACAGAAGCATCCACCGCGTGGGCTGAAAAATAGGATTCTTTGTATTTGTCCCTGTGGAGCTTGGGGTTTAAAGTTTGCTTTTAGGGCTGGTATTATTGTCTAGGCTTGTAGCTTGTCAATGGCTTGAAAAGATCGGATTTAATGACAAAGAAGAGCTTATATTGATTTATGTCAAAAGAGGTCTGAAATGGGCAATGAGCGGGTTACGAGATTTCTTGAGCGGCGGTGCAATTTGGCAGTTTATGATTTGTTTTGGTGGGTTATACGGTGACTAATGGGTAGGGGGGTTTTGAAAACTGCCATACAATGAAAATGGTGGATGGATTAGAATGTTTGTGCCGAGTCATCACCACTATAGAACAGTCCAATCACGGCGCTTTGCCCTGGCACTTAATTGAGAAAGCCTTTTTTTTCGTTTCTTCTTCCAGTCGATGAACTGACTACAAAGTGCGTCAAATTTGTGCCCTTGCTGTAAAGCTGATGCTAGTGATGGAGATTACAGCTGAATGATTCTCTTCTTTCTTCTTTTCTTTTCTTTTCTTTTCTTTCTTTCTTTTTTTTTTTTTTTTTTTTTTTATCCTTTTGGGGTTGGGGGGGGGGGGGGGGGAATAAATGGACCTTTAGTACTGGAATAACATCTTTATGCCTTTTGCTTATGCCACAAATTGTTCCTTTCCGCCTGATCTGTTTTCTTGTGTTAAACAGTATTGCATCTGTTGAGTGGTCAAAATTCAGTCATTGTAAGATCACCAAGTTAATATCCACTAGTTTATTTTTGATTCAGGTGAAACGTTACTTTCAGTATGAGCACCCAAATGGAACGGTGAATGAAATCTGGCGCCAAGTGTCGCAGAAGCTGCCCTTAATCAAATTGATGATTAATAGGGACAAACGGCTTGTCAAGCGGGAATTAACTGAGCCAGACTGCTCGTGCATTTGTTCAAATCAGTCCAGGATACACATCACCTTGTGAACCAAATTTGATTGACGATTTTGGAACATATACCTAGAAACCTGGGGCATTCAGCCGTTTCCAAGAAAGACTAATTAGGTAGAGTCCTAAAAACTGGTAGTACCCTGCCCCCTCATTATATTATAAGTCCTTGTGGCATACATTGTAGATTCTTTCATTTTCTGTCATTGAAGCTCAAACAAGTACCTGATTCAGTTCAGAACAGGTACTACCTGAGACTTCTTGAGCTCATGTTCAACACCCAAGTGTGTGAGTTTGGGTGCATGTGAAACAAAAAAGAATTATGCCTATACTCAAGATTTGTAATTCATTTGTACATGTTAGAGAATAACAAGATCGTGAAAGAAATCAATTCTTTGCTTCCACCGCTATTGATCTTATTTTGCAAACAATGATTAAGCTGAGTTTAATGTTTCAAGTAAATTTTTTCAAGTTATCTCATGTTTCTTGTTTCTTTATGTCCTATTTTGCTAGCGTATTGATGTTAATATCTTACTTGAAGTCACCCAGTCAACTGTTCAAATCTAACTACGTTTCATTCTTTGTTTGCTTTGATATAAAATGTATTTTGATACAAATATATTTGTAGCATATATTTAGTTCAAGGTTAATTTTATTTTCAGCAAGCATTGTCAAGAAACACTTCTAAATTCTAAACTTTTTGTGTTTAGTTGGCATTTCAAAAAATATGTTTCGTACTTTTTTGTGTTAAAAAGAAACGATTAAAAAATGTGTTTCGTACTTTTTTGTGTTTTTAATCGTTTCTTTTTTTCCCATAAGCCTTACAATCAACAATTTTACGCGGTGAAATATAATAAAAACTAAAACATCACTCTAATGAATGAACGAATTGAATTTTATTTATCAAATTGTTAGAAAATATTGGTGGTATAATGTGTATGTATACGTAAATAGAACTGCTGACAAAAACTGAATCCACGAAAACTCAGATATGATCTCCCAGTAAAATCTACTTAGAACGTTGTAGCACATTCCAATGAACATCAATAATCTCCAGGCAACCTTTCCATTTTATCAGTGAGGACAGCCACATCAGAATAACGTGCGCAGCAAGATGTAACAGCAACTGCGGCCTACACTTTTTACGTTCTAACTTCCATGCGGAATCTGCCTACTCTTTTACACAGTTCTGAGGCTGCTGGAGGAAGTCCTTGCTCTTCCTCATTTTGATATTTGTGTTGGCACAAAAAGCACATTGCTATTTCAGTAACAGGTGAAATCCCAGTTCACATGCAATAAAAGATCACAAGGTTTTATTTTTCATTCATCCTATCAACAGAGTTTATGCTATCAGTAGGCATATGGATCCATAGCATCCTATGAACCGCTGAAAGTAGATTTTTGATTGTCTACTCCCTTTTACACTATCGGAGTTTTATGGTTGTAAATTAAACGGGAACAAGCCTCGAAAAGGCTTTTGAAACAGCGTTTATGCCACTAAGCAAAGCCTGGTGGCCCTTTTTTCTGGGCCATATAGATAAACAATATTCAATGAAAAGACTACTACTTTTCAGGTCCACAAGGACTTCCAAGATTAAGGGGTCACCCCGGAAGAGTTTTTACAAGCATGCTTGCAGATCTTCAACCAGGCGGCCATTTCATCTGTCTGCCACCCAGGACATGCAAGTGTAGATGATAAACTGATTGACCTAGAGAAAGAAAGAGAGACAAAGCGCAAAAGGTAATTAAGCATTGCACTGCAACCAAAAAGAAGACCTAGAGAGACGATTCAGAATGGTGTTATAACTTACAGGCGTCAGGACCATTGTTTATGACAACACGAAACCCATCAAGGATACCCTCTTTCTCCGCCACTAGTTTCGCAGCATAAAGAAGTTGCCCCAGAATCTCCCCATGCCTTGGCTCAGCCTAAAAGGTTACAAATCAATAGGTAGATAATATTGTAAACAAAAGCAGCAGCAAGAAGAAAAAATACAAGTGAGTTCTTCACAACACCTTAATAGATCAAATTAGAACCTTAGCTTATATGTGGACAACTTCAAATGGTCACATCTTTTTTGTGGACCAAACAAATACTACAGATGTAAAGGGGCGAAGGCAACAGGGCAGATGCTCACAACATTTGAAAGCAAAACAAGCCTGTAATTAACAATGGTCTTATGCAATGATTGTGGCAGCTCTATTAACTAAGCAGAATATGAAGAGTAACACAAAGAAATCAGCCTTAATAAGCTTTAGAAAGAGTTCACAGAACTATGGATCGGATTTGCTTCCAGGAATAACTCAGAAATATTTATAGATGAGGATTATGCCAGAAACACCAAACGCATATTAACAAAAAGAAAGATCTGCTAATTTGAAAATTCACTAAATCAATCTTGGAACTACAAATTTTACAAAATCTTCTTTGATGTTGTTTGTGCTGGACTTGTAGAAATTATTTTCTTTAGCTCCTAATCAAACAATACCATCAAACTTAAGGGAAGTTTTGCCCAACTAGTGTGGTGACAACCCTGTGTATTTACACATTAAGCTAAAGTTCTAAAAACGCAAAGAATAGTTTTATTTATTATTATTTACACGAAAAGATGCAGAAGCGTCTAATAAATTCAGAATACTCTCTTGACTCATAGTTATAAATGTCGAAAAGCAGAAACCTACGCATAAGCTAATTACCTCAGAATACTCTCTTTCAACTGTCAAATTGGTAACCATCAGGGCAGGCCTTGATAGGCACTTGACTAATATTAATTCAATTATATAGATTCCTTAGGGCAGAAAGGCTATACTACCTACTAACTGAAGTATACTGATCCTTCAATGATTAGCTATAACTAAAACACAGATATCTCTATAACTAAACTCAAGAAAGAGGATTTGCGTATCATACAGAGATAAACCATTAATCTGCAAAAGCTTCGTCTATATAGGAAAGATAAAGCATATTAGAAGATCTCGGTGCTCACAGAAAGTACAATTACACATAACCAGACAGAAATCTCAGGAAATAAGGATTTAATGCACCCAGCTTAAGGTAATTGATGCTCAGAAATGTAGAAATAGAATAAAAGTACAAAAATTAACCTTCCCAAGCTCTGTCAATCCATCCCTAAACTTTGGAATGACTAAGACATGAACAGGAGCCTGGGGATTGATGTCCCGGAATGCTAGGACTTTTTCATCCTCATAAACAATGCTTGAAGGGATTTCCTTAGCTATGATCTTGTCAAATCTGAAAGAAAGGAAGGAAGAAACTCATATTCCTGCATATCTTGCATTAATTGGGTTCCAACAGGCAGTGTTACAACATAGAGTATAAACAAGATTTTGACGACTGCCTTAGTTAACTTCAAATTTCTTCTTTTTTAGATAGTGTTATTCAAGCACCGATAATTTTCCAAAACTTGATTTTTTTACCTTTTTCAATAATTTCTGGACCATTTAAACAGATACTTACGAAAATAACGATTTAGTTGCAATTTAATTGATATTAGACAAAATTCAGGAACTTCAGTAAATAGAAATCATGTCTGGATCTCAAGTCCTCAATCTGATAGTGGTAGTTACTCCACGTTTTTTATGTTACTGAAGAAGAAGCTCTGTCTATACTACAGTTTAAGTGATATCTTCTATGCTCAATCGTTATCCTACATTTAGAGTGCTATTTTTTTGGCATGTCAAAGTTAGCATATACTGCAATAAGCACTGTTGCTGCAAAGACATTCTTCGTAATGAATGACCATTAACTTTTCAGTCTAAGAGAGTCCATCTATTTGCACATTGTAAGAGAGTCCTACCAAAAATCTTTACAACTCTCTCAATCTTTTGAGCGGATACAATCATTACAAGCAAAATTCATGAAAAACTAAAGCAGAAAAGACAGAAATGGCATGCTTTGACTTAATACGAGATCAAACCAGTAGTACTATGTCACAAGGGATGATACATGGTTGGAGCCCCACTCTCAGCTTTGGCTGCAGCTGCTCTGGCGGCAGCCTCTTCATTGTTTGTAGCACTAGCATGAATCTGGAACCTAGAGTGCACAGGCCAAAAAGAATAAAAATAAAAAAATAATAAATAAAAAAATAAAAAAACTTAAGAGACAATATGTCAATGAATAATGGTTGATAAAAGCACACGGAAATAGATCTTTTGGGACTCAAATTCATATTAAAAGAAAAGAAATTTGTTGCTAGGGAAAGACTAAGAATCGATGTCAATTTGTGGGTATCTATTCAAGACAAGATTAGCCACATAGACTGTTCAGGTCTTTGGGACGCTTAAAAATAATTAAGCATCAGCTTCACTGTACTTCTCTAAGGATTATGTTAATTTCAACAGAATTACACTAAATCTATCATTAAAGGTACTTTAACTTGAGTAATTGAGTCCAGCCAAAATAACTAACCATCTCATTTTATCTCATGAGTAGAAATGGTAGAATCAGTTGACAATGCACGCATTAACAATGCACTATTTTCCATCATAAATGCAAAGGGCGCAACTTTTAGGGTGTCAAAAAATTTTCCAACAATCTGTTTTCTTTTTCTCTTTTTATTACTTAAAAAGAGTGATTTTAAGTTCAATAAAGCAATTAAGGCTGTTCAGGAACAAAACAGAAGGAGATTTTATTCCTTCTGCGTTGTGGCAAAACCAAATCTGTACCTTATGGAGTAAAGGCCCAAAAAAACGCAATGTGACCAATAAATTTTGAGATTGAAGTTTCTCAGCTGCAGATTATGCTCAACATCAGCCTGCAGATCCTTCATACATGTGAAAATAAACAACTTCTCACTAAGTACCGGAAATATTTTTAGAGAAAAATGTTGAGAGATTTTAACAAATAAGAACCTAGGTTTGCTGAAACAAACTGCATGGTTCCCTTCAAAATGTGGTCCAGAAAGGCAACTTATTGCGCTGTTAGGTATAAGATACTTCATGAGAAATACACTCATGTTGGACAAATTGCAATACGGTTCTGGAAATGAATATGTAATAACCAAAAAAAAAAAACTCAAAACAGCGAGCATGCCTGTATGGGGAGAACTTGTTGATTTTTGGAGACAGCTAGTTAAATATGCTCTTCTATTGCACAGATGTTTCAGAAGAGGAAAGTTACCTATATGGCAATGGCTATGTAAGGATAATTCCTAAACAACAAGGCCATAAAGTGAGAAAATGCACACATCCAGAGAATTTAGATGCGTTTCAATTAATCTGATTTTGCCCCATCCATACGTTGAGAATCATAAACATGCACATATTTGACAATCACAATACATAGCAAGAATCCGTATCAATAGTATAAAAGAGAGCGTCCTTTGCGCCAACATTTAATCTTCAGAAAAAGAAACGACCACAGTTGGAGAATATCTCACACAACATGGATCTCTAACAACAGAATAGTGAAGATGCTAGTACCTTCGTGAGGGAAGAGGTGGGAAGAACGCGGAAGGGACGTTGTAGGAAGGCTTCACGGCCACAAAAGCTTTTGCAGTGGTTGCCGCAAAGTACCTGCGGTTCCAACCCACGAAACCAAACCCATACATCACATTGTTTTTTGCATTGCAAGTAAAATCGAGAGGCCGAGAGAGACAGAAAGAAAGTACCGTAGTGGGAAAAGGGGAGCCATTGCAGCCATGGATTCAGGGATTCGCAGGAAGGACAACTGATTTAGAGTGAAGCGCGAGCGGGCAACATCAGTCCCATACGGATAGTTACGGATCCTCTTTTACCCTTTTTCTTCCTTCTTTTTATTTCCATTGGAATTATGCACCAATTTTGTGCTTTTATTTTTTAATCGAAATAAGAATTATTTTTTTTTTTAAAATTTATTTAAAGAAAAAGATGTCACAAATCATGGTAATACTTAATTTTCCTAAAATTTCAATCTATAGTAATTTTGTTAAAAAGAAAAAAGAAAAGCAAAAGAAAGAAAGAACAACACACTTCCATAATTAAGCAATTCCCATCTCCATAATATTTATAAAAAAAAAAAAATCATAATGAATATTAGGCAGTGAGCTTACATCTGGACCGTTGAAAAAGTTTGGTGGGCTGTGATCATCTGGATGGGACGCTCGTGGTGTAATCATGTCATCTGGCTCGTATTCATTCACTCGTCTTCCGTCTACTGTTTGCATATCTTCTATTTTCTCCAACAGCGCACGAGCACAGAAAGAACATAGAGAAGAGAAAAGAAAATGGCGAATTTTGTGCTGCAAGTCCCAAAGACCCTGAGAAACTTCTCTGTTTTTGCTACATCTAACGGTAATTTGCCTTCTGGGTGATCTTCTCGTTTTGTGTAGAAGAAATGCTCTGTCGCTCTCTTGTGTGTTTTCTTTTTTTTTTCTTTTTTGGTATTTTTCTAAAATGTTGAGCAGGGGCCTCAGGGGGTGGTCCTCAGAGTGGAGGTAATGGAGGCCCGGTGATAGTGGAGCTTCCGCTTGACAAGATAAGAAGGCCGTTGATGCGAACCAGAGCCAACGATCCTCACAAAGTCAAGGAACTTATGGACAGTATACAAGAAATCGGCCTCCAAGTACCTGTGAGCACAATCTCTCTTTCCCTGTTTCTCTTTTGGTAATTCTCTTCTTTTGAATTACTTTGTTCATTTACCCTTTCGAATTTGTGTTGTGGTCTTTGATTGGTTTTCGAGAAAACGAATGGCAAATGTTGTTGCTCCGGTAGGAGTATTCTTTGCCAGTGGCAGCTAAGCTGCAAGAAAATAGTTGAATTAAGCTCCAAATCCTAGCATATGGAATATGTTTTTTTTTAATTCATTGACGAACCGGTCGAGCATTACGTTCTGCATGTGGAGTTTCATGACAGTGAACCATTTGTGGGTACTGCATGGTCACTAAAATATGCAGGAAAATTGTCCCAAAATGTTCTCTGGTAATCTTGTCATTTATAGCGCCACTAATCACAATGACACAAGACTAGGAACTTTTTCTCAAACCTTTCAGGTACATAGTTGCGATAGAAGTATTGCTAGAACAGATTAAAGACGTGCGACTCAATCATGATAATAACTGGAGAATCCCTTTGAGATGTTCAAAGACTCCCCCAGCAGTAAGAAATGATGGTTTTGGATATAGTTTTTGAAGTTTAAATGGCATGACTCGTTCAGAATTCTGAATGGTCATGCTTGAAAGAAATTATTTTGGCAGAGAAGTCAAAATTACAGTATAATTAGTGAGTTAGTTTACAATTATGGTTATGATTTTAAACTCATGCACAATCTATATCTTCAGACATCACCCATGCTTCAATAGTATGAGTTTTGGAGCTGTCATTACTGTTATTAGCTGATAGCTTTTAGGTTGTATCTCTGAAGGTGGGTTGAGTTTAGTGGAGAATACCCAACTATTATTCCTTTTTTTTCCTTTTTCTATTTAATTCATTCATTTCCCTCAAAAAAAAAAAAAAGGCATGGAAGATTATCAACTACGACAAATGTTTTAGCTTCTTCTGGAGGAAAAAAGGTGCAGTAATGTGTATAGTCTGCCCAAGTATAAATAACAGTTGATTGGAGAAATTCGTGTCACATTCTAGTTGACTTACTTTCACCTCTTTATTGTTACAGATTGATGTTCTAGAAGTTGATGGAGCTTACTATGGTAAGAGAAATGTTGAAAGAGAAGAGAAGAGGAACGGAAAAGGGAGGAGAAAGGAGGGAAAAGGAGCTAATTTGGATATCAAAGCATTAATTCTTCTGCTGTGTTTGCAGGTTTCTCTGGTTGCCATCGTTACGAGGCTCATCAACGCCTAGGGCTACCAACAATCCGTTGCAAAGTTAGGCGAGGAACAAAAGAAACTCTCAGGTTCATTTTGGCTTGTTTACTTTTTTAAATTTTTATTGTTGAATGTTTATTTTTACATTCATCTGTTTGAGAGACTTGTTATGTAAGTTTGCCTTTATATATTGTAGGCATCACTTACGTTGAGATTTACCGGGTTGTCTCTGCGGAGCTACTGTGCTGTGTGCTAATTCGTCTGGTTTAATCATCTTTATGTGAACCTCCAAAGCTTCACCACTGTCTTATGTATCATACTGTCTAGTCGCATCTATATACATGGCAGTACCTAGAGAGTTGGCTTGAATTTGTGCTTCTGTAGTATCTTTAGGAAGTCTGCCATCCACGGAGATAGTTCAACTAAGGGATGATAGCGGCATTTCAAATAGCGTTCTAAGAACTATTGGTTATAGTTGCTCAGGGATATATAAATTTGCTCTTTTAAATGTCTTACTTCAGATAAACAGCCTGAAGCTTCTGGGGAATGGCATAAATGACGTTAACTTACATGAGCAAGACTACTACAGAAAAAGAAAATGATTTCATGAAATACATTAGGTCAAAAATTCATATGAACAGGCTCGAGCTTATGTACGTATGAATAACTAACCATTATCAAGAAGCAGATAAATTACCACCCTACTTACTTTGGTCTAGACGATCGTTCTACTTGTAGGCTATCGGACCAGACCTAGAGACTGCAAATCTGGGCAGTGGACTGGGACCGGTACTTCCCGAATTTGAACCTTCCCCAAACTTTGGTTTACGGCTTGAACTGTAATCAAGTGGCCCAGACCGGCGAACATTCCGGTGTTTATTTTCAGTCCCCCTTAGTGTTCCACTGTCATCATAAAGATGCTCCTGATTGTGTGATGATGATCCTCTAAAGTAACCAGAATCATTAGCACCGTACTGAGGAGTCGAGTCACCACGGATCTGCCGCACTACAGGGGATGCATGTACAGCCGGCGAATGATGGGGTGATACATTTAGTAAGGCCAGCAGTGTGGCTGGATTGTTTGAGTAGTATTGACTATATATTGAACGCAGAATGGCATAAGGAACATAGGGTTCCAGAGAACTTCTTGGCAGGTATGGCGAGATCTCACAAACTTGATCTAGGAAGATGAGCTGTGCTACAAGATGGGACCTGTACAGAGAAGCGGGATCATTTAATACTTTAACAATTACTAATTATAGGGAGTTGTTCCAAGGATGTTTGTCCGTTTTCTTTTCTTTTTACTGCACGTGGACATGTCATATAATTATGCAGTATAGTTTTAGGTCAGAATAATACCTGTTAGATTCACTCCAAGAGTCCAGTATAATGCCTGCAGAGAACTTCACAAAGAGCTGCATTGTGGATTTTATGCTAGCTTCAACTGACAAATGGCTCTGTATTTCAGAATCTAGTGCCTCATCAACGAATCCATTTGAGAAAGACTGTTTCTGCTGATGTTCACGCTCCAATCTAACGTACTCACCTCCAGCAATCACGGCACTAATGCACCTGAAAAATAAAAAGTAAAATGTAAAAAATCTCGTCAAAGTGGGATGTAATAAGATCCGTCAGAGCAGGTCTGCAGCAGACAATTGCTTAACTGTTCAATTCAATGCTGGTAAAGGTCTCTAAAAGATAAGCAATCAGGTACTGTTCTAACAAACTCAGTATTTTAAGTAGATATACTATGCTAAAAAGAATGAGCGTAACTCATTAGCGTAACCCACCTCGCTAAGCAATATATATTGTTGTTAAAACCCCCTGTTTCCACATTGAAGGCGGTGGTGTTCCAAATATTAGATGTCATAAAGGTGGCAAATAGATATGGTAACAAGCTCCACGACCCATCATTTGCACCCCCAACTTCTTCCAAGACTGATCTGACCCACTGAGAATCATGATCACAGACCACACCAATACTGTTCGCCACTCCTTTCAACCTCCTAATTTCCTTCTTTTCAGGTATTTCATCAGGAATATGCTTAACAACCTCAGCTAACAATGAATGTATCAAGGGTGCACCTTTTTCAAGCACAGCTCCAGCAGCTTCAGCTAGAAGCCCATCAAAAGCCATGGCTAGCCCAGCCTGAGCACAAAATTCAATTACTGTGTCCACATCCACAATCTGCTTCATAGATGCCTCTCTTTCCATTTTGTCACCAGAATGTAGGCTGCCAGCAACTGCCTCTAGAATCTCACGGTTTGATCGCAATGATGTGTCAATGCAATTTAAAAGAGCAGCTGTGTGCTCCTTCAGCAGACGGTCTAGCCTGTCAACTCCATAGCCACCAAATATGCGAACAAATGCCTGTAATTCTCTGAGATCAGCAACTGAATCAGCAAAATATCCACCAACAGGCCTTGTGCTCTTGAAACATTTATGAACGGGAGCAAACAGGATTCCAGCACCTGCGATATCCTTGATTATGTTTTCTATGTACCAGTTACATACAGCTTCAGCAGCCGACCCAGTATGTTGATCTGTCGGATTTTCAAACAAGTGCAAAGAAGAAACTGGTCCTGAGAAGGCTTCTGTTAGCAGAACTTCCCGGATACCCTGGGTTAGATCCATGCTAATATGCTGCTCTGTGAGAAGGATAATGCTAATGTGCCTGCGAATCAGTGACTCCAAAATAGACGGCCGTTGAAGATCATTATCAGTTTTGAGAACCGCAAGCAATCTCCTCCTGAAGTTCCCAAGGATGCATTCTCTCATATACTGCAGTTGATGACTGTGGGTTAGAGAGGAATTACTTGTACTTGCTATAGTTTTATTTAAGTCACAAATGCATGTGCCTCCACGCACAATGTACCCATATCATATGCATCTGATGTGATTGAATCATACACTAATAGAAAAGTAAATGAGTAAGACTGGATATTCTATATACTAAAGTGGCAAGAAGCAAAGCATCTTGAAGACAAATTTCAGATACCACATGAACAAAGGGGAAAAATGGTAAAGGCTCCTAAAAATTTGACCCTTGGTATATAGTTTTCATATTTAAAATAGCAAAATTCGTCACATAGCAGACCAGGAAAGCTAGATGGTTTTCTGCTTTTATATTTTTGCATTGCAGGAATCAGGTGTGCTTCAAACAAAGAGAGTTCCTACTCATTTACCAGTTTTCACCCTTAAGTAGTAAAAATATGATCTAATAAACACATTATCAGTAGATGGGTAATGGAGGCACCTCTGGGCAACTTAATTCCTCTAACTTGTAGAACAAAACAAAGCAAAAAAACTAAGCAACCGGAATACAAAATCCCATTTGTCTGGAATAGGATTATACAAGTGCAGGTTAGTGCCATTGCAGATTTTCTTCACATCTGATTTGTGGTACTTGATATGTCAGCTTCTCTATAACTAAACATGTAGATTGTCTTTAAGTATCCTCTGAGCCATAGGTTAGGGCCTTCCCTTTTAGTTGTACTCTTATCGGTTCCAAAATCATCTTCCCCTACCCATGTCTCCCCTCATAATTCATCCCCTAAGGCTCCCATAAGAAAGATTAGACTGATTATGAAACTAATACTGAACTAAAACTAACAAGGATCAGACCCTACCATACCAATCTTAGGTAAAAACCCAAAAAATTTATTTGTTAAGGCTACATAATTGAATAAGATATGCACACCCCAAAGAAGTTAAATACCTCATGGTTAGGAAAATAAAGGAGTTGAAGTAAAGGTTAAATTTTGTCAACATCAAACTTTTCTCTTTCATTTGGTTCGTTCAAACATAACAAAACTTTTAGAAAGAAGAGGACAAGGTTAGCATGGATCACTAAACAAGTTGATATAAAATTCCGGAGAGCAGTGTTGATGTATCAAATTGTAGAGACTCATATGCATCATACACCTGGGGGCACTGAAGCAAGGTTGTATTAGGCTCTTTTAATGGGATGTAAATACCATTTGAAGAAGGCCCTTGTTGCTGTTAAATCAGAACCCTGGTACAGAATTTGGTGCCATCTGTTTGAAGTTAATATATTATTCCACAAAGTCCCCCGGGTTAATCTTTTAGATTATGATTGAATGTGGAGACTACAAAATTTACTAGGCCAGCAAAGAGGATAGGTTGTTCTATTTAAATAGTCAACAAGAAAAGGGAGCAACAAAGGACGTGCTATTGCCAGAAAGAAGAAAGAGAATAGGAAAAGAGTCAAAACAAAGCATTCTAGTAAACCATAACAATAATACTTTCTTATCATCCAATCAACTGAAGACGCAGCTAACAAAAATTAAGGGGGGAAAAAAAGGATAAATACTTCACCTCTCTCAAGACGAAGACATGGTTTAGAACACATATAGGCTCCATATCATTCAGAACTGAGCACAAATTGGTCAACCTCTGCATTGCAGCTTCTAACCTGCAGTTACCAAATAATTAGACATACTAAGTTGTGGAATCTCCAAGTCTCACAAAAAAAAAAAAAAAAAAATCCAGAAAGACATGCAATTAGATCTAAAAGAGAGAAAGAGAAACATACATTTTAACAGAACTATCATTTTCAGGATAGCTCTCATGACCAGGCAAGGGAAAAGCCGCTGCTAACTTTGGAGATTTACTTGAAGGGACTGAAACTTTTGACGCATGATTGATATACGATGCTGCCTGCTCTGGAAGAAGCTGACAGATTTCTCAACATCAGTTTCAATGGAACAGGAATGCAGGATCAAGTTCAAGTATCCCTTTACACTACGGCATGACATAGAAATATCAACCTGATTTTCAAGGGCACCAAATCCCCCTTCTGAATCAAGAATGTTGATTAAGCCCTCCAATCCTCCCATGATTGATTCAATAAGAGACTCAACATAAAGTACCGCATCCCGACCAATTTTAGTTACCTGCTTGCAGAATGGGTTATAGTGACTATAATAACATTTCCCTTGTTTTTCTATATGTGTATGTACATGAGCATCAGATGTAAAAACTTAATTCAGGCATCATTAAGACAAGGTTCCTGTGGTACTGCCATTGGCAACTTAAGTCACTGTAGTTGGTAAAAATAGAACTAAACCTAAAGAGAGAAAACCTTGACCATACAGTGAGAATAAAGGATAATATAAAATTAAAGAGAGAAAACTCTGCTTCCATCTAAATTTTGATAATGATGAAAACCACGCAAGTAAGCCTTGAACGTTGAAATAGTAAAAACCTTCAGTAGTTCACATGATCTCTTTTAGGAAGATTCAATAAATACTAAGAAGATGCTTAAAACCTTGACCACATTTTTCTCATACAATAAACTTTCTATTGGTTTGTATATACACAATTTTTTCTAAATCCAGTAGTCAAGAAAACTGAATTTTCACCAGACATGTAAGAAAACTTGTTTCTCACTTCTCAGACAAAGAGAATGAAAGAAATAGACCCGATCTAAATATGGAACCATTTAGTGATGTAATACTTAAATGTTGAGATGTGGTTCTTTTTCCTATATACTTGAAACTTCTAAGCAATCAAAAATATGAGCCTGAAGGATGCCTGGGGAGGGGAAGCGGCGGAGAATTCTACCTCCTCTGGTACGATGGGAGAAGCACACTCTGGAAAACTACTAGCTATGCCAAGCCATGCACAGCAATGTTGAGGACGCCCTTCTGGACCAAACATGGTGTTCCTGAAGACCTAGTGCAACAGCTAAGATCCATGTCAGCAAAAGATAGACAAAAATTCAACATAATAAATAGAAGGATTTACATAATGCAAACAAAGCAAACATTTTGGTTATAGAAGCAGGGACCGTGGCAAACAATTTGCAGAAATAGAGAGAGAACTTACTGCTGTAAGCTGCTGATGGTAAAAATAGAGCTTCTTAAGACTTCCATACTTGGATAACTGAGACTCAAGTTCATCAACACATCTATATCAAAAAAGGACATGCCCATTTGACACATCAGCTTGCATGCAATAATTATTTCAAGTACGGTATGTGAACTGAAAATTTAGCCATCATTTTGAGAATATAACGACCAAAAAAAAAAAATGAACAGAAAAGCGTTAGGAAAAATAGATTGATAACTGTGCCAGTGAATTTCTCGCTCCTGTGAATTGCCCATTACTGAAGCTTTTGTGAACTAAAGATTCTAGAGAATTTTTGAATGGGGTATACTCCAAAGCCTTGATAGCTACAAGAGTATATTTTTCCTAGCAATTACCACCCTTTTTAATTACCAATCACACACCCACGTTGTTTCAACAAAACCGTAAAATGGAAGGCTCAGGATGATAAGTTCAACTGCCAGCTGACTGTCGATGGGTGGTAACATCATCCATATTATATCTTTAATTTTTTAAAGAGTGAATAGATTTATGCTGTATGTACGAACACAAGTGTTTAAATTCATGATTAAAGACATTGAAAAGCAACAATTTGGCAACTTCAATTTTAACTAAAAATCTGAACAGCAGATATCTATCCACAAATTGCTGCAGACACCTCTTAGGGTTCAGTCTTGTTGTCTGTGAATTTCAGTTTTTGAATGTTGTATTTTACTGCAATAATGGGCTTTTGTATTCAATTGGAAAGCTAATCAAAAATAGATGTAGCACCTGGACCAGTTGTATGCAGCATTTCCCTCTGATAATAATCCTTCCTTCCCAGTGGAAACTGTAGCTTTCTCCAAATGTCTAATGTTTGTGGATGACCGAGAAGATGTGATTATCATCAGTATTGTCAACCAGTCCTTTCGAAAACCCTGATTAATAACCATAAATAGTTATTCGTTTATAATGTAACCTCAAAGAAGCTAGCAGAAAATGAGAACTATGATACTATTAAACAATGACAAGAAACCTTTCAGATAAATGCAACAACTGAGGGTGAGTCACAAAGAGTGGTACCCAAAAATATGTCCAAGTTTTACACAATTAAGTATTAAACCGCTGGAGCTACAAACTCTTTAAGTTCCTTTTCTTCTGAGAATGATTTTCCAACCAGATACACTTCTGCTTTAATATATGAAACTCTTATCCAAGGGAGGAGGTCACAGACAAAGTCAAAGGATTTGCAAGTTAGCATCATTTAACTTCTGAAGCTTTCTTGTAAGTGACATCTACTTTAAGAAAAATAGGACATGGTTCGGGTAGATACTTACAGATAGATCACATGTGATGGCAGAAATATTTTCACCCTGTGGTTTTGGTATGTTTTCAAGGTGCTGTACAATTCGTGGAAAAAGTCCTTTCAAGCTTGCATCTAACTCGAGAGCAACCATCCCTGGAGTCCCCAGCAAGAAACGGATTCTACCAGCACAGGATGAAAGATATGATAGTGCATAACCTCGAATTGCTACAAAAAGCAAGGGAAAATTTTAAAATATCTTATTTATGGAAGATAGATAGAGAAACAAAAAACATCGCACAATTCCTAGCTATGGCATGACAAAGTTTACCACATATATACAAGACAAAATGCATACAAACCATCAATGGGATATCCGCTTCAAGCCAAGATTACTTGTGAATGAAATCTCATTTTCTGGTGAATGGCTATTGCTTGCACTGTTGATATTCTGTCCTTCCTTTCCTTTTTCTAGATAAATAAATCTTTTTCGCATACAAAATAAGGGAGTACCTTAGGTATACAGGCTGTAGAAAAAAGTATTTCCCCTAAGGTCCAGAATGTTTAGACACAGTGTCTTCTTCATTTTCAAGAATTTGGTTGGATATTGCAGTAGGAAAATTTGGTCAACTGAAATGGTTTTCTATTCCACTGTAAAATAAACCCAAGTTCGCAAAAATGGTCATGCTTTTGCAAAGCAACCATGGAACTATCACAATTCTAATTAGATCTCTGGTGAGAACCATTCATAGACAATATGGCATATTGAAGTGTGGATAACATGTGGAAAGTAAGGAATCTTCAGGCTACCCAAAATATGGGGACAAATAAGCTCATAATCTGGCTTCAGACAAGTAAGGAACTAAACATCATCAAACGTATCACATTTTCGGTACATGAATGGCACATCAAAAGTAGATGATGATGCATGCTAAAATCAGTTCTTTGATTCATAAATCTTCTTATTTGTCTTGAAAGATTGCACATCACTGGAGTTTTAGGCTTTGAATCCTAAATGTATCAAAAGGCAAAAGAGATACAAGAATTTTCGTAATACATAAGGCAAAAGCATAAAATATAAAACAACCACCAGTGTGGTGCAATATCCCCAGACATGACGTCTTAATTTCTTACCATCTAAATGATAGAATCTGTCCCTTCTTACACACACACAAAAAAAAAAAAACAAAAAGTTGACGCAATCTAAGCATTTGTAATTTTAATTTTTTTATACATATCTTACCTGCAATATATTTGCGCACTAGACAGCATAGTCGGTCCATACCATCTAATAAGAACCCAATAGTTGGATCACTTGGATCCTGAAAACAAAGAAATAGAAGTGAAGTCAAAAACTTAATTTAGCTTGTTGGCAAACCAACAACTAATAGTAGACCTAACCAATAAAGAGAAGAAACAGTTGACTAACTATTTCCACTGGTACTACTCGTGTAGTCTTAGATTTTGAGGATGCAATTCCCACGTGTTGGAAGTACCATATAACCTCAGACTGAGCTAAAGCCAAGGCAGAAAATACCATCTGTATAAAATTTCAATCATTGGAGAAAATATCAATTACATTACAAGGTATCTATTTTAGAAAACTATCAACACATTAAAAGTATTTTGCATCTAAAATAACTCACTTAATGATAGAGGAAAAGAAACTAACCAGATGATCATGCATATTAAGAATATAATATCATGTATGTGAAACTGTTAAAAGGGACAAGGCAAAGGGAGTATTGAGAAGTAACTGTTTTCTCATTTTTTATCTCTTTTTCTTTTTTATAGGACCATGGAAGAGATGACTGTATATAGAGGTTGTTGTACCTCTAGACACAATATATGGGAATGATGCAAAGACTCAGTTCCAAGACTCAGTTCTATTCAAATTAAGTTTGTATAGATTTGGTTGCATGCTTCACCATATATAAGATGTTCTCTTCCATTTAACTTATTACCGCTAGGACAGACTCAATGTCCTCTGTACTCTCACATTCTGGTAAAAAGAGCTGTTGAATGACAAAATTGGGCATAAACCCTCAAAACATGGAGTAACCAGCACAGAACCCTTGCACCATTTCACACTATATAGACCTATTTCCTCCTTCAAGCTTTGATAATCATCGTCATCTGCATTGCTATCCAACTTGTAAGCTTTCCTTTTGCCTTTAGCGTCTTCTCCCTGGAAAATGCCACTGTCTTGTATGGGTAAAGTTGAGGTTTTCGATAATCATGATTGGAACACCTCTTTCTTCCATCTTCGTCCAGCCACTGCCATGTCCATCTTCCCACAAACGCATGCATTATTTATTCTCTCTTTATCAAAATGGTACTCCTTGCATGGATGAGTAGCCAATTCATCCACCAGCCATCAAACACAGCTAATGGTTTGGTCACTTATTTATTCAATGTATAGAATTGAACATTTTCATGAAAAACAATAATGATATCGGCATAAATAGTAATAAAACATCAACAAGAAAATATAAGGGTGTTTCAATCATTAAAGAAATGAAGTGAATAAAACTACGGTTTCATTCACTACTGTGTCATGACTTTGTGACGATGTGTGAAAATGAATGTATTGTCATGCCACACTGGGTCTTGCCTATACAGGTAGCAGATACAAAACATAGTGATACCACAAAGAATATGAAGAGGAATCCCAGGGTCGTACTAAACAAAGCAGTAAGTTCAAACTAAGTCATAATCCAAATTGAACAGGGTTGGCTGAAATAAAGTACCACTTGAGTGTTTTTGTTGACTGATGGGTAGCTCAAAGAAGTCTGTAATGACAGTTACCTGAATGTTTGGAGCTAATAAACTAGGCTGATCACTAAAGAAAAGCACCATTCTTCCAATCTCTTGCTTCAGTAATATTCTCCTTTCATGATGTATGGCATCACACGATGCTAATGCTTGCTCATGCACTTCACTGCGATGATTGACAAACTTTACCATATCATATAAACATTAATGGAGCAATGACTTAGGAATGAAGCCATTAGTACAGAAGATCAGTTGTAGGAAAGTGAAAAGTAAGGTTAAAATAGATAACGGTTTAGTACTGAAATAAATTCCCCATTCATGATATGAGAATGTTAATACAGCTGTGAATGATCTATCCTAAAGTCTGAGGTGAGTCTATTACATGTCCAGCAATGACTTAGGAATGAAGCCAGCATCAAGGAGGCTTCTAATGTCTGCCCATCAATGGCAATGATTTTGGGTTTCATGGTGCACCTGCATGTGTCATCCAGTGGAGACACCTTCCAAGAGCTATATTACATGCAAGTGCCTTTATTATCATTTTCAGCAAATCTCACAGAATCATTTTGGGAGTTTAACTAAATTATTAAGCTGGTTCTTGAGTCCCTAACCAGTTTGTAGGAGACCCAGATTACTCCATTAGGTCACAAAGTGATCCATACATGTTTGTTAATGACTATCATTGTCAATATCGAGCTCTATTATGTTTTTACATTGAGTAGGCTAGGTTCCTAAAGCTGTTTGTATGTCAATCAAGATGTATAAAGTGCTAAAGAACAGAAATAAGACATGAATTATCTCAATAATCAGAGAGAAGACCATAGGCATGATTGGCTACTTCCCCTTTCTCTTTCTTTGACTTCTTGTCTTCTTTCTCTTCAACTCCCACCATCACTTTCTGAGTTGCAGTTCTCCAACATTGTGCGCATCATAATTTACAAGAAAACCTCCAAATCAATTCTAAGATTGTCTTGTACGAATTTCCACACCCAAAAAAAAAAAAAAAAAAAAGGCACGGGAGAGTAGTATACCACCTTCCACTTCCAAGAACCAAATGCATCCTCCAGGTAAATAGATATCAGCATCAGGTCTCTTAATACGACCATACTACAATCTCCAATTTCAAAAAATTTCTACTTAGCAACTCTGTGTCCTAGAATCAGAAAGAATGACGAGTTTGAGATCCCTTAAAGGCCACAAGTAATCATCCACCAATATCTTGTATTAAACTCCAGGATTCAATAGGATCAGTAAGAAATATTGAAGTTGCCAATCCCCCTTCTCCTTCAAAAGCAATGACAGAGTTGAAACCCTTCCATGATAAAATTCCATCTTCCTTAATACTGCTTTTACCTTCAAATTATTTGAAGGCATCCCTAACTTCTAATTACTTTGCTTTCTTGATCTAACACTTAACCCCTGAAGGAACCAAATTAAAATCTAGTGATTCTCCAACTTCAGAAATGACAATACAATTGAATGCCCTTCATGTCTATTTACGTTTCAGAATTTGTTTTCCTACTTAGCCTGAAAATAAAAAGGCTTCCCATCACATGACATTTAAAACTTGACTCTGCATCTCAAAATGGCTTGTGGCTTAAAAAACATTTTACACTGAGGACTTTCTAAGATGCTACTTCTCAAAATTGACTCAAATTGATTTCTAGAACCCTTTTTTCCAAGACAAGCAAATACAAGTATCCCTTAAACAGTGGCTCCTGCAACTAGTAGAAGTATCTAATTGTGTACAAATCCAGAACAACATCCAAGATATACAATTAGAGGAATATTATAACCAAGAAAAAAGTTGCTCTTTTACACATATAAAGCAGTTTCTGCATTATGCCAATCATTGGAACTGATAAATTAAAGAAACGTATGATCAAAAGGAGACTGCAAAGTCTTATTTCAATCCAACTATAATAAAAAAAACTTCTCATTCCTATGCAATATTCACCAACAAACAGTCATTATTTTGATTGGGATCATTAACTGGATTTACCATGACAAGTGGTCATTTAACAACGGAAACTTGCATTTTGGAATGGAAGAAAACTAAGTCATAAAGGAACTTTTCATTATACCTTATCATTTTCTCAACCTGCTTTGCAACGCTATACTCCAGATCCGCTTCTTTCTGTTTTGTTCTTCCAGCTTTTGCCATCTTCTTTGATTCTAATATCCGTGGCAGTACATATTGATGATAGTCCTCATGCAGATGTATGTACTGCAATTTAAATGTTTTACAATGATAGTCAAGTGCTGCAAATGACTTGGAACCAAGAAAAGGAAAAACTACAGCAAATAACAAACACGGTGTCAACAGTAGATGTTAGAACTCACCTCATCCCTGAATAATGTAAGAACTAAATTTTCCTTCAGCACAACCTGAAAGTCACAACCATTAAAAAGGGGAAAAGAGAGGAGACATTCTAGATTATTCAATTACAGAATCAACATCATCTATGAAAAGGATTTTTCAACTAAACGAGTGCACCTACACGTTTTTTTAAAGATTTAGTGGAGAAAACTCCACATTCAGATCAATATTGCATGGAAATTTAGTGGGTTTCAAATAAAATTTAGAAAAAAAGGGGGGGGGGGGGGGGGGGGGGGGGGTGTGGGGGGTGGGGTTGGAGGGCAAAACTTCTGTAGCTTTGAGAAATATTGTAGCAGACCCAGACAAGTATGTCTTCAACAGAGCTTGGTTGCACAACTACTGGCAAACATTAACATGCCTTTGAAAATTCCACAAAGACAACCAATACGGAAAGAGAGAGACAGAGAGTACGTGAGAATGAAAATAAAATCCTCTCATGGCATGCGCAAACTGAACACACAAACCATAACAACCAGAGAGACTATGAGGTGCGTCTTTCTAAACTTGACAAAAACATGACAACCAGAATTATGCAAGTCATATTACTCCAAGAGATCCAAGAGAATTTTGGCAATGACATGTGATTCTCTCTCTTACTGTACAAAGTAAATAGCATTGATGGCATTTTGCTTTCACCTACCAAAACTTTACACAGGGTAGTAACAACACCTAAAGACCCTCACAACCATGTCAAAGCCACAGTGCTCGGTTCGTGTATCCATTGCCTCCTAAAAGTAGTTTTGCACGTGTACTAGTAAAAACGTTTATGTGAATATTGCAGACGATCATAGCAAATAGCATGGATAGCACTATGTATCTAGTGGCATAATTTTGACAACACGTGCATAGCATAGATGTACAAAGTTTTTTTTTTCTCTTTTTTAATATATAAGAGGAATTTAGATTAGAAATTTTAATGCGTAGTGCCAGCCAAAAGGAGCCAGGCAAAATATAGAGTTACCATAGCAATATCAATGCTAGTGACACGAAGTAGCTCATCAGGACAAACAAGATACCCAAGCAATACCCATTCACGGTAAGAGGTAACATTTGCTAGGTCCTGCGCTCTCTGCAAGGGGGAATATGACATGAGAAAAGTAGTATAGTTAGTAATAAACACCACTAACAGAAGAGTTGGGAACTAGTAAATTTAAAATAGGAGCACAACTAAGCAATTAAAGTAGTTTTGACCTATCTCCTAATCAATAAGATCAAGTGTCTACCATTGGGTGAGCAGAATTTGTAAGTATATCTGGATATCGAGGGTGATATGGACTCAAAAACCCCTCATTTCTAAGCTTCCTTGTATCTGTTGATAGGAAAATAACAGGACCCACGGCCTCTAAAACCTGGAAAAGGAAATTGAACTCTGCATGTAGTTTTTATAATGAATGCCTCTAAAGAATAATTTAAGGGGAAAAAAAAATGTTGCATTCAACATGTTTAGAAGAGAATTGAAAAAGACTAAGAACAGAAACTTAAAGACTATATTACCCTGAGATCACTCGAACACCATTCCATATCGAACTTTCCAGTAACTTAAATAAATAGGATCCTAAATTACTAATCCTCTGTAACTGAGTTAATATCACAGGTATTGCTAGCAGTATCGCAAGGCACTTTCTTTTAGGAAGCCATTGCAAACATCAATACTATGTGAACATGAAAAATATTCAACAATAAACCACAACTGGGGGAAAGGGAAGTGCCGGTCACATATGAAATCAACTCAGATAATAGGTACTTTATGTGGAAACAAACAAGAGAATGGTGAAAAATGAAAATATTTATCTAAACAAAGCTCTGAGGTTCTACAACAGAGTAGGCTCTGGAAAGGTGGAATGCAGACATGAAAAATCCACCATTGAGTAGTCCTAGAGCAAATAACATCCAAGGATCTTCATTGACAGCAATAGACTAAATATTTCAACACAGAAGACAAGAGCCAAAGACATGTCATGCAAAACTAGACAGAATCACAATTCAAGTCCAAACTTAAGAACAAGACTGGCTTCCACTTACCACAGCCATAAGGGCAGTCGCTCTACTCATGTACTGAAAATTCTGTTGACACTACCTTTGGGAGCGACGTCTTTCAAAACTTGCCCCCTCAGACAAGTAGAGAAGTCTCACTGCTAAAAGTTTTTTGTTGATAGAACTTCAAGATAAGAGTAGAGTGACTGCCCATTAAAGGCATCCCGCCGAAGGAATTTCCAGATATGTGTCCCAATTATATATATTAGCCTTAGTTCATCACTTTTTTCGTACAAAATGCATTTTCTTTTTATAGCAACTGACAAGAAGAGTGGAAGAGGACTGCACTGCCATATGAATTACAGGAAAATTCCACCAAAAAGATTCTAGAAGAATTTGAGCAGGTGATCTTAAGATGATAATCTTATCAAATGAAAGAGCAATAAAACTAAAGTGATAGCAACCAAATTGGTAAAGTAAAGAATGAGGGACCTCTCCAATGCGTGGGCTCACAAAATTTAGGTCCTCTTGTAATCCTTTCAGTGGTGGATCATAAGAATCTATAAACTGAACCAACCTGTAATTCAGACAAAGAAAGATATAATGTGTGATGCATCAAGTGATAATAAGAATTTTAGCTTGCGTTAAGTAACCTGAACCCACAACCTTACACTTCACTTGTTCTAAGAGGAGAGAAGGTGCCACTTAAGTTGGAGTTCACTAATGAATCATATGACACAGCTTACAAATTAAAGAACAAAAAATAAATAAATAATAGAAAAGACTCTAAAAATAATTGGCCAACAGACAAAGATAATCCCAACTACTATTTATCAAATGAGAAAAGCACCAACTCTAAACGCCATAGGAAGATTATATGGTCACATGGGCATGAAAGTACTGGATGTGCTTATTCATTGATGAAACATAAAAAGAGAAGATTCTCTTCAAAACTCGCACCATTAAACTACATAGAGGCATAAAGCCTCTCCATTCGGCCAACAGAGCCTTTTCTATCAGAAGCAGCAAAGTATTTAGGCTCCCTAAATTGCTTCCGAGATTCAAGCACAAATAGTTTCCTTAGGTAAGAAGATATCAATCTTTTCACGTCAATTTGTTTGCTTGTCATCACAACAAAGTATAAGCTAACAGTCTGATCATAAATAAAAAGGTAAACAACCAATTCACCTAGAAGCAATAAGATAAACCTTAAAAATTAGAAATAATACCTATGGTAAAAATCACAATCTCGCTCATTATTTGACATGGCATGTAAAAGGTTATACATTTGAAGCAGCATTTTCCTCGGTATCTGTTATGAAAGCATTGTATCACAAGGTAAGCAAACATGCATATATGGTGTACATCACCATAACATAGTTAAGACTATGTACTCAAAACTTCTCAACTAGAGGACATAAGAGGAGGATAATTGACAAAAAACAAAAAGATTGTAACTTGCTGAATAAAAAAAAAATACTGAAAAGTTGACTTACCTTCTCAGAGAACAGATTAACACGTACAAAGGAACAAAAGAGATCCATAAATGCATCTAGTATGAGCGAGTTCTGATGAGGCTGCAAAATACTGTTCAAAATTAATAAAACCTAGCCATAATGTTTTATGCTAAATGATTGCTTTTTAAAGTTAAAATTACAACAGAAAGGAGTATAATTTGTATTTCAATGCCACCTCATAACCCAGTCTGTGCAGGATCTGAGACCAAATCAAACATTCATTGTCGTGAACGTCCTTGGTACTTGCTCTTGCATCATGTAAACAAAGATTGAAAACAAAAAACAACTTGTGCCTATTATGCAAAAGATAGACACGGAGTTGCCTCTTCCATTCAGAAATGACAAAATCTGATTTACAGATAGCTTTTGCATACCCAATACAACGCTCTTGTTCCAGTATCAAAGGCTATTAAAGTAGCCTTCCAACAAACCTCCACATCTACTATTGTAACAGTCTCATCCACAAACCATTCTAATATGCACAGAAAGCAGGGCCATTTCAATAGGAGAGTCCAAGGGTTCTATGAAGAGCCTGAAAGTTAGTTTGAACTAACTTTCCAATGATAAGGCCTAGAAGTGAAAACACAAAGGCTTTTGTAGACCAGAGGTTCTCAGTCAAATTTTTAAATGAAAAAGGAAGTTCAATGTCATCTCGTTCTTTTTCCCCACATGAAGCACTATACAAATTTTTATGGCAATTTCTCAGTAGTGGACAGGATGACCAATTGCTAAAAGTTTCCATACATCTACATGATAGTCACATCTCTGATTAAGCAGTTCTTTATTCCTTTATGCCCAAGTTAGTTCACATCCATAACATATATTTGGCAAAAGGAAGAAAGCAAGTTGAAACTCACCAACAAAGTAATAACTGTGCTACTTAGATCCAATATAAGTCGTAGAGCTTGTTCACGAAATGTCATCAAGTCAAGAAGCAGCTGATCCATACAAAAGAAAGCTATATTAATAAGTACATTTAACATGCAAAATGATTCTTAAACTATGTAAATGTTAGCAATTATCATGACATATTTTGACAAGGAGTTAAATAAAGAGCCTTCCTTAAAATTAGAAAGTGGAAGCCTTACATATACCCTCATTCCCAATATGCACTGTCAGAGCTTGCAATAGGACAATGGGACAAGAAAGTAGATATAGAAAATCTAAATGTCGTGCAAAAAATATGCTTAATAAATGGTAACAAAGAGGAAGCTGCTCCTAAATAGTAAAAAATTAAAACAAAGAAAGAGAGAACAATTAGCTGGAGAAGCCATTTATATATATTAACTAATGGGACTCAAAATAGGATTATGAGTAACAACAAAGATGACGCCTAAATAATGAGACAGCACTAAACCTCTATCAAATACAAAAGTATTTCGAGCTTGCTCATGCCAATTCAAACATATTCATACTTCAAAAGAAATGATTTCTTTTTTATCATGGTATTTTTGTAAATACTTATATCAGATGGTCTCACCCACAACAAAGAAATAAAGGCTTTCTTAGTTATACCTCTGCTTATGCTTCATATTCTATCATTTTATGCAATAAAGATACCTTTGGAGGTTTCAGCTTGACCTCATTTTAATCCGTTATTCATGCAAAACATCATAACAGCCCCATTTATCTGGTTAAGAACATCTCGTTCATCCCCTATCCCCTCTAGTTATCCCCTTACTGGGAAAAACCGTTTCCTCCAGTTGATTATTTTCCAACAGCAAATAAGTTCAAAGAAAGCTTCATAATTGTCATTGGTTATTGTGCCTTGTAAGAAGAACCTCATGGTTTGGCAAGCTTAAGAAGAACCTCATGGTTTGGCAAGCCTAGGCACATAACAGCAAACTACTAATATGATTATTTCTAGTCATCCAACGGATTACATCAAATATTTGAGAAAAATAAATAAATCTCCAGAGTTGTTTGTGCAGAAAACACTTGAAATTTTGAATCAGGACATATAAACCTCAGTAACAATTACAAATCAAATAAGAGTTGACAGCATAAATCATACAATAGATTACACATCAAATGGCATGGCAGAATACACGGCCTTCCTTTTAGTTCCAGAACTTTATTAAGGTAATTATCAGGTCGGTCAGCCTTCCTCTAAGTTTTTGGCTCATCCACTTTCCTAAACATGTGAATTAAGGCACGTGGAAGTTCTATCCTGTAAGAAGTGTAGTGATTATGAGCCCCACAATTGGCAAGCTAGACAAGGGAACACTTGGATTCACAAGATTGGCTGTGAACTTAACGACATTGACTCAGATCTAGCTTTGACCATCAAAAGGCTGCAAAATTATTTTGATAATATTCATTCTTCATTATTATGGCTCTGCTTCAGAATTCATAGAAATTCATATTTATCATATGGAAAGAGAGATAAGAGAACTGATCTTTCAACTACAAGTTCAGCAAATGCCATAGAGGCGGAGAGCAAAAATAATCTTTCCTTCACATTCCGCAGACCTATAAATAATTCAATTTTTCATGCACTGGCAAAAAATTTTAGACTTGAGGGAAGCCATATAGGCTAATAGCTGCCCACAAGCCAGCTTCCTAATATGTTCAGAATCAATGGATGAAAAGAAACATAAATATTTGCCAACCATGTGCATAATGGAGGAATGAAGACAGAAAAATTTACTAAGCATAGATACCAACTTTATACCTGAATCCAGGGTTCTAAGCTCTGCAAATGAAGTTCCGCATTATCACTCAAAGCATCCAAGGCAACCCTATCAACCTGCAAGAACATCATCCAAAAATTAAAGAACTACTATCGCCAAACATGTAAATAAGAAAGGAAATATCCAACATTGAGGGGAAGGAAATCAAGTCTTACACGTTCAAGTTGTAATCTGCTGAAGTGCTCAGGAAACTTCTTTGAGAGCACAGTGCAAATTTTTGGATGGTTTGGGAACACACCCGCTTTCCAAAATGCTTCAGTAAAACCATGGCCAACTGGATCTGGGTAGTCCAAGATTTGATTCAACCGATACATTTTAGCCATAAGACCTTCAGCAACTTCTGTAAGTTGGACAACCCACTTCATATTCAACCCCTTTTGAGAACCACCTGAGACTGGGACCAGTCCATCAGGACCAGCATTTCTAGAGTTCCGGGATGTCACTGGAGGAGTCACTTGTGGACCCAAGTACTCAGTCCATCTTGATGGTCCGTCCCATTCTCTCGATCTTCCAGCAGAGGGTGACATAGAGGAATCTTGACTTGAAAATTGTTGACGCGATTTTTCCATGGTTAATTAAACCTACACTTCAAATTTCAGCAAGCCAAGAGTAGCATGCATGTCAAAAAAAATTACTTTTTAGTTTAAAAAAAAAACAAAGAAAATTTATCTCTACATGACTTCTCTTGTTTCACATTTCCGTTGCACACAAGAACACAAAATGCACTATCCGTTGCCTTGAAAACAGCAGAATTAAGGAATAGTAAAGGCATATAGACGAAAAAGTTCAAGTTGCATCTTATCTTCCTTTTCTTAGTTCCTCTAGCTGACCAAAAATTATGCAATTCTGCTTTTTTTATCCAAATGCATCGCTTTTCCACTTCCTAAGACGCATCATTATCCAAAATTTCTGTAAAGAAACGTCACTACTATCCCAGGCTTCAGACGTTTTGGCAGATAAAAAAAATGCTGAAAATGTTCTGAATCAAGAGAGTTGAAAACCTCTGCATTACTCATGTTAAATAGGACCAAATCTCTACCAAGAAAATTTGAGCACAACAGTTTTGACGTTTTGGGTTGAACACGAAAGTTAAAGCATGAAGCACAAAAACCACTCGCAATCTCACTTTCCTTTCCTTTTCTTCGAATTCCACATCAACTAAACAGAGGGATAGCCGAATACAAGCATCCAAAACAAATAACTATGCTCTTATTTCCAGGAAAAACCAAGAACAAACAACAAAAAATTGCACCCCTTTGGCTGCTGAGGAAATAAGAGAAAATTTAAGCACGAAAACAAACTTACCTTCCCACTGTTTCTAAAAATGACAAACTCAACCTCAGCTGAGGTAAGCAGAATAATCAGCACAGCAAAGCATTACAATTAAAACAGATGACCCATCTGTCTGCTCTTAAAATGCGGTAAAAGTGAAACAAAAGACCAACCAACCTTCCTATGGTTCCTAAAAATGACAGACTCGTTGCTCAATAAGCAGAATGGTTTACATAGAAAATGCATTCAGGTTTCTCCGATCGCAAAGAATTAAAATTTCGGAAGTCAACATGTTTAAATTCCTTTCCAGCAACCAAAGGAGCAAAAAGCAGCTACGGAAACAGAGAGAGAGAGAGAGAGAGAGAAAGACATACAACTTGTAGGTGGAGAATGAAGAGCGCAATCCGGTGAGATTGATCGATTGATTGGCGGAGAGCATGAAGCTCAGATCTGAGTCTCGTATCTTTCCCCCCGCCTCTTTAAGACGCACAGGATTTCACAGAGAGTGTGCGTCAGAGTGGTAGTTGTTGGTAACAGCCCGCTTTTCGTTTCTGACACCTTACTTATCCTGCTTATAAATTAAATTTTCCAAAATTCCAATTCACATTTTTACTATATAAAATAAAAGTTTCTTTTTTTTTTTTTCAAGAGTAGGTGTAGGAAATTTTAGAGGTTTTATGTAAGAAGAAAATGTCAGTTTAGGTGGTAAATCCCCTGATACTACCAAGTTGGAAACCTTGAACATAAAAGAAAAAAAAAAATTGAACAAGATGGGATAGAGATAGTTTTCTTTTTCTATTTTACATTTCTGTTGTTTTACAATATTTAGTTCAAATGAGCATTTTATTCGAAGATACAAAATTTAATAATTTTCCCATAATACTTAAAGGACTATAAATCAACTCCATTTTAAGGATTTTAATTTCAAAAAGATTGGACTAAATTTTTTTTATGCAAGTTCCCAACTCTCTTGCAACTAGGAAAGATTTGCAACTATATTTCCATCTCGAACTAAAGCTTATATAGTAGACATGCATGACATGCTTTGTTAATTCTTCGGTTTAGAAATATTAAATCTTAGAACTTAATTTATATTTACTTAGAGAAAAAGAAAAATGAAAACAAACATATCAAAACAACATTTACTATTCTCTTTTTTTTTTTTTGGCAAATACTTAGAAATTTTTTGAACAATTAGTCACGTAAATTATGTTCCAATTTCTTTAAATTTTAGTGAATGTCCTTTAAGATCTATTAGATCTTAGTTTAAACTTAGTTGTTAGTTTTTTTTTTTTTTTTTGGTACCTCTTTTTTGTGTGGAGCAGCTGGTTGGATTTTAGAAAACATTAAAGGGCTGCTTTCATATGATTTTACCCTTGTTGACCAAAGGTGCCAAGTAGTTGATTTCCTAACCATTAAATAATCCAATTTAGCCTCTTACTTTTTTAATATGTATATTATCTCACAAACAACCACAAAAACACATAAAGATCCCAAAATATAGGCCTTCACACTAAGAGTTAGTAACGAATCTTAACACCAACACGAAATAATGAAATTATGAACCCCAGCAAGTACACAAATTTGTGAAGTTTTATCCCATTTTGGGTCATGGGTAGATATTAGATTTGTCATCTTGCGCTTGTTCAAATGTAAAAATGTGAATTGCTAATGATGAAGCAAAAGGATCAAATAGTTGATCTATCAATAGTTGACAAAATAGCAAGTTGCCACCTGCCCAAAAGAAAGGGAAAGCTAAAGCAAAAATGGTCCTTCTTTCCTTACTGATGGCCAAAAAATTGTAAATACTTTATCAAAACGTCCCACCAAACGCTTTATGAATAAAGATTGCTCACAGAATCATGTCAAGCTGTGGTTGTGGTGGTTGAGACTTTTGTCTCTTTTGGGTCACTTTGGAAGATTCTTAAGTAGATAAATCTTAGGACTTCAAAAGCGATGTTAAAACTCCCAAGCAAAGAATTAAATGTATGCCTTGAAATTTTGACAAATGAAGGACACTTTTTTAGCTTATCTTGTGGAAAATGAGACGTGGTTTCTTATCATCATAAATTGATCTATCAAAACTACAGAAACTAGAGCTAAGTAGAAAGTTTTTTTTTTTGGGGGGGGGGGGGGGGGGGGGGGGGGTCAATAAAGGTCTATTAATTGTCTTGTTGCCCTTTCGGCTGCCTTATTAGATAAGATTTAAGGTTAAACCAATCGGTACGCAAGACCCTAAAGATGAGGATTTCTCTATAAATTACAAGAACTAGGATGAAAAAGCAAAGAATGGAAAGCATGAAGTGCTTTCTGGATAATTGATCCGAAAAGTAGTAGAAGTGGAATCCATGATGCCGGAGGCCCAGTCACGTATAACAAATATGGAAGTTCCACATTCTCCAGTCGTGCGTACCTTTCAAGGTTTCGTTCTCCCTAGAGTTTGATATTGGAGTTGAAGACATACTTGGCTTAGACATTACGCCGGCATGATTTGATATCTACTGTAAATATGAGTGTAAAAGACTGCTAATGTGCAAAATATGGAGCAAATCGCACTGAAGATGGCGCTGATGATGAAACCGCACCCACCTGGAGGCTTTTTGACGCGTGGGCTCTTAGAAAACCAAGGAATGTGCCGATTTCATTCACTGTGATCATGTCGCAATGGATGGTGTGAAGAATTGAGTGTCTTTTGGAGGGCATTTGAAAGAGTCTTGTTGTGAAATTGTAACCTGTTTGAAAGCAAAGATTTGTTTGGGAGAAAACTTCTCTCAAGGCCAAAGCACGTGTTAATGAACTGGATGGTCACCTTTGGATTTGCTGTCTTTGTCACATTGATAGCTTTTCTTTATTGCAAGTGACAAGACTTGATCAGCAAGCACCTAGCTCAATAGTGAATAAGTGAGATTTAGAACTCAATTCAAGGGATAGGATTCAACCTCTTAAGGAAATTTATACATTGTGGGCTCATAACCAAGCACAAAGACATCAAATTGGTATTTGTTCTTGATGAAATCGGGCAACACATATTTGATGTTGAAATGGTATGATATCTACCTTTCATCGGACCAAAAGTGCATATTTTAACTTGTGTGGAGCTGATTGCTAAAAGTAGATGGATTTTGATCTCAAATAGGTTGTCTGTAAACAAGGTTTTTCTTACTATATAAGATGACTTCAAACTAAAGAGAGATATTGGAGTCTGTGCCTGACCATTATTGCGAAATAACCAATCCCCTTAGAAGATCAACCAACACATTGATGTGGAAGTGCCTTGATATATACCTCTTACCAAACAAATTCAATTCAGAAACTTATCTTTTGAATCATGAAGGGCCAATTGTTAGGAGAAGGTTGCTTTTGATTTTAAAGAGTCAATTTATAATTTGTTCATAGGCACCGTTCTTTTAGTACACGAGGAGAAATAAATTGAAAAGACTAGCCCCTTTTAATAGATCTAACAAAACATGCAATTTTTACTTGCTATTAGACTCTACAGTTTTAGAAATGGTTGTTTAGGCTCAAATCAGTATCATATTGAAAAAAAATGAAAAAATAGAAACTGATTCTGCTGAACATTGCATAATATGCTCATTCTCTTGAAAAAGTAGAAACCTGTAGATACGAAAATTCACAAAAAAAAAACACCTGCCACCATCTGAACTAGTGCAACCAATGCCAAGGAAATTATGAACTTGTGCATGGGATCTCCAACAGAAAAGTGGGCACAGTGACAACAAATGTTGAGAATATATGTTCAGGAAATAACTACGGTCGCTACCTTTTGTTTACTCCTACGCTTGTTATGGACTCCAGTTACAGTATAGGAACCTAAATTTGGCAGACTACTACCAACAAATGACAAAAAAGTGGCCAGTAGATATTATGTAACAAGTCAGAACCACACAAAAGCTCCTGGTATGGCAGCCTCATAGATTAAACGACCTGCTCTTTAAGGGTAACCATACAAACAAACCCATGCTGAATAAATGGCCGTTGAAGTTTAGAGACCAAAAAACTGGAGAAAGATTTTCGATATTTAGAATGATTCATCAGAAGCTGTCTAGCAACCAGGGAAAAAGCAAGAAAAAGAAGAAGAAGAAGAATATGCTGTCTAGCAAGATGCAACATATTTTAGAACAATAACGGCCCCCAGAGACGAGGAATGTATATGAAAGAAATAGACTAAACCACAAAAATAACAAATAGATTTCAGGTTATCTGAGAGTTTCCTACAAATCTAACATGGGTACAGATCCCAAGTTTGTCCTTTGATCATAGAAACAATGCCAAGAATGATATACTTAAGTCTCATAACGGTTTTGCATTGTTTAAAAAGTATCTACATTCATTTTTTTACATACGTATCAAACACAAAGTTCCGGGCAAGGGCTGCTCATATGAAGTTTTAAAATCGCATTTTGTCAAAGCAGAGGCTTTTTATTTAGTCTTGTATGCTCTTACTTTCACAGCACAACTTAGTGTTACGCATCATTGGAAATACATGCTTTTCTTTTTCACGGCAGAACAATTTATCGATATAACTTAAAAAATTAACATCTTTTTTCCCGTATTATTGGTAAAATAGTCTGGAGGATACGTAGGAGGGGGGTGGAGGCTCTTGAAAGGTTTTGTAGTTAATCCAATATGAAGATATAAAAATGCAAAATATGGAAAGTTTTGCCCCTGAATATATCATTCAAGAAATCGTGGTACGATATGTAATTAAGAATTGAGTTTAATTATGTAATTCAACAGATCCAACATTTCAAACTTCTGCATATTAAGCACAAAAACCTTTATGATCAGGATTAGGAAAAGAATAATGAAACAGATATACATTCCAAAACCAAACAAAACTCAAGTAGATTCATTCCATGCCTAACTCAGATGAGACTAGGATAGTGGATGGGGATCAAAAAATAAGACTAAAAGATAAGCAAATCATACGGTCTGCATAAATCCTGATAATTGAGGAGGTACAAGATGTAAAAGACTGAGACTTATAATCGAGGGTAAGAAAAACAGACCCAAATTCTTTATAGACAACCCAAGACATAACATACTAAGACTAAAAACCCTTTAGATTCACACACAAACTCCTGCAATAGTCCCCACAGAAAAGGATTCTTTAAAGACAACCCAAGACATGACATACTGAGACTAAAAGCAATAGGAAAGGAGAGAGTGTATTGTCAAAAAAGACAAGGCCATTTTCTAATCCTTTTGCGAGAAGAGAACATGGGATAATGCTGTTACCTTCAAACAAAGAACATAATGTTTTCAAGGTCAGCATGCAACTTGAAAGAATTTTGATCAACTAGGGAAGCCAGAAAGCGAGATGATGAAGCTAAACGTGTAGATTGACCCTCCATTGCTGCTTCAAAGTAGAGTCGTCCCCTGTAAGCTACAAGGTCAGCATAGTACACTGGTGGTACTAGCGCTACAGGCTTAGTGCATCGAGCAAAAGTGAAGCACATGTCATATATGAGTTTCTGCAATTGATCAGAAGTAAACCCATGTTCGTCCCACAGCACATGGTAGTGTGTCGGCTTACTTGTTCCAAGGCTTCCATAGTGGCTACAAAGATAAAAATCAAACTCAAATGGATGAACTATTCTTGTGTCCACGACTGTGCCTGGAGACACATTGCCAGTAGAATCTCCATCCCTCATGCTTTCTGGAAAGAGACGAGTTTGGTGTCCCTTTTGAGCCACTATAATTGTTATTGTGGGAGAGTACTTCATGGTCTGGAGTACTGTCTTCAAATCAAGTAACTCCTCATTAAGAACCATATCAAATTGGCTCTCACTTACTCCGTCACGAAAGATAACAATTTTATCTGGCCTAACATTATTATGTCGAACATAAGATTCAATCAGTTCCAAGCATATGTCCCCAAAATTTAAAATTCTCTCCTGTCTAGGGTGTTGAGAGCGAACACGAGCTGCATAGCGATTTGCAGCAGGCCAATTCATTGTTGCAACAACAGCTACTATTGATCGACTTGAAATGCTCTGAGAATTAGGATGATTGACATCGGCCCCCACAAACATAACATGGCCTTTACCGTCAAAGTGAGGAAGAAAGTCATTAAGCTCTACATTGGTGCCACCAACCTTGGCATTTATCTTCATAGCCAGATTTGCAAAATATTGATCACTTGCTTTATTGGTGGATAGACAACACTGTGTAACTATACCAACTTGGGTCTCAGAAATCCACTTCAGATACTTGTAACCATTATGCCTCCTAGACATCACACAGAGAAGGAATTGTAAATAACCTCTCCCACACTTATAAGCCTCCTGATTAGCGATTTCAAGTAGTTCATGCAAAGTATCAAGCCTCAAGAATTTATTCATTGTAGTGCGCTTCACTATGAGAGGCTCTTCCATGTGGATCCCCAAACTTCTGCACCGACTAATAAGACTTGAAATAAAATTATCTAGTTTGAACTTGCCTGTGTCAGAAGAGCTGAAGTCAATAACACCCCACCGGTCAATTCTTCTGCCTTCCACCACTGCTTTTCCAACAAGGTTCCAATTGCATTTCTCCTGGTCAACTGTTACCTTAATCACTTTGCCGTTCAAAGAACCTAGCTTCAACTCAGGTGGCCCAATAACACGTCCTGTAACTGTTGTCATGGTTGTGTCAACTGCTACTCCGAACTTTTCAGCCAAGCCCCCACTGCCAATACAGAAGACAAATTTAGACAAAATTAAGTTGCAAAAAATTTTTATCACCAAGATTGCAAATTGATGAGTCTAATAGCAAAATGTATGAAAATCCATGTCAGGAAACATTGATGAATCTACACCTTTTTCTTTTATTTCTTTTACAACTTTTTGGTGACAACATTTGCATACCGAAGTTATACTTGGCCAATAACTGTCTCAATCTCCTCTATGTCCAACAATTAACACCCTAATAAAAAGACATGGGAGACAAATAATTGATCTCGCATTTATTGTTTGCCAGCTTTCGAATCACAATGGAACCTTAATAACTACCTTAAGACTAAATCATTAGTTATAGGAACTCAAATTTACCCTCATCATAAAGCCACGCAGATGTACAGCGCTGGATCAATATCAAAAAACACCAAAAAAAATATTAAAAAAACATGATGAAGTTCATGGCTCACAATCACTACAAGCAGCTCGCGGTAGATTCATAAAAAATCTAAGAACTTGCAAATATTTGTATGACAACGTACAAGCATAGTACACCATCCATGTAACTAGTAAAATTTGCTTTCATGGACTAGCTATGACAATAGTTGGCACAAGTTACTCAATTTTCTCCACAACTTAAGTCAAATATTATTGGAGTATTTTAGCTTTCAACTTTAGCCATAAGAATTGATCTACCATTTATAGCAAAAAAGCATTCTTTGATGCAAGCGAGGCAACAACCACAGATACAAAAGGCATATGCCTGCCTTCAATTATCAATATTTGAGTGGGTCAGGTTTTATGCCTTACCCATTGTATCTCTCAAAAGGTTTGGTGCTTTGCCTACCTTCACTTATCAATATAATTGCATGGGCTAAGTCCCTTTCATTAAGAAATAAAATAAAATGAAGAAAAAGAAGAAGAAGAAGAAGAAGAAGAAAAAAAAATACAAAAAGCACTCACTTACTGTAGCATGTTTCATATGACATTAACTTGAATGTCCTAAGAGAAATCAGAAGTTCTACTGCATATTTTCATATTTTTAAAATGAAATGACACAAGTTTCCTATGTACATACCCACAAGGTCCCTCTTCTGAATGTACCATTTTGTATATTCCACTCTCTCTAGACTTTGGTTTTGCTAGTGAGATCTGATTTAACATTAAAGCTGATTTTCTGTCCAAAGCCTCCAACAGTTCCTTTGAAAACACTTGCCCCTCAACTAAGACGCAGAACTCCATTGGCATATAGTTTTTCTTGTTTCCTTTAAATTCCAAGCAAGGAATATTCTTGAACATAATATCCTTATCATATTTCTCCCTGAAGTGGTCAACAATCCTAACTTCCCTTGGTTGACTTTGGCCCTCTCCATTCTCTACAATAAATGATACATCGCATGTATCATCCTCTGTTAACCCTGCAATAGTAAACTTCTGTTTGGTTCTTCGATGAGTTACATAGACTTTCAAACCTTTGAGTGTATCATGTACTTGTTTCCGAAATTTGTGAAAATTATATATACTAAAACCATCAATATGTTCCCAAAGAAAATCAATAACTGGCATACGCTTTCGAAATGCCAAAACTGAGTAGTCTAGACACATTGCTAGACCTTGCGATGTGGGCCTTAGGCTATGTTGAAACCCTTTACATGCTGTTAAGCCCCATCCAAGACGATCTTCTTCCTTGGGGAAAAAGTGCCGGTCAATAGATATCATGTGCCTCGCTGGATTTTCCTTCATTACAAGATCCATTCCTTGTAATATGTCTCGGGGGATTCGCAAGGAATACCCACTCAAGTAATCATTCAACTCGCGCAACTTAAGCCTATTCCTAAGCTTTATGGTAACTACATACAAGCCAGCCTTCATGTCTTCTCCTTCAGGGACTTCCACCTTAAATTGACCTGTGGGCAATGATATTGCACTAAAAATATTCCTGCCTCCATCATATGCAGTCATTGACAAAGGAAAACTTTCAGGATCATCAGAAGATAACTTATTTCTGATAATAGACAGATTCCCTTTGGGTATTTTCCTAGGTCGACCCACCTCAGCTTTAACACTAACATCATACTGCATTATAATAGTCTCTGGACTGAATTTTACACAAAAATGATTAGCATGAAGTCTGACTGTTCTAATAGCAAGTGAGCCACCTTTATCAGGTCGTTTCACTGGGAGAATTCTGTTAGAGTCTACTAGAGAACCAGATGGATGAGCAGTCGACTCTTCTGATAATTTCATCGATTGCAATTTTGGAACAACCCATTCTGAAAGGGAAAAAAAAGATGCTGTTAATCACTATGGTGGTCAAAATAATGAATTTTTATTGCTCTATTTTCAGCAATAGGAAGGATCTGACAATACATAATGTCAAGAACTGCAAATGACATTTTTTATTATAGTTTGTCAGTCCATACACAAAAGACTCTTGTAATAGATGTTGATAAGCTTGAACAGAAAAAAATAAAATTAAGGGCACAAGGACAGCCATTAATATTTAGTAGCTTAGAGAAGCATGAAGAACAATAAGAAACAAAAAACCTAGGATTGTGCCCCTCATATTATCATCTTCCCATAATTTCCATTCCAGTTTTACAAGAACTTTCAGTAAATTATTACCGAATTGTATAAAAAAAGTCAAAAAATGGCTCTAATACCAGAAGCCTAATCACTAGTTAAAATGTTGAAATTACAGATATCACTGCTCCTTAAAGTTTAGGTTTTTTTTTTTCACTATAAATCTAGTCTAAATATAGACTTGGCTTCTTGGATTTGAAAGGGAGTCCATGTTAGCTAAACTACACGGATTTTTGGCCTTCCCACTTGTTAAAAGAATTTAAAAACAAAAACAAGAAATCCCTCTCCAATGCAAGTAAGGCGACACTTTTGACAAATAGATTATTAAATACTAAATTATTGCAATAACAAATTAGGTTATAATCTTCCCATTTCGTAACGTGCCACTTCCATAACAATTCATAACTTGCCAAAAACCTGGACTGCAATGCTAAAATTGTTAAGTTCAATCTTTCAAATCACTAGAGAACGGAGAAAAAAACCGGTGCTCAAATGAATCAATTCAGTACCGTATTCTTGAAGCAATTATGCGAATGATTGGAATCCTATTTGCTGATACAATAATGAAATAATCCTTCTTCGCTCCAAAATTTCCTACATCTCTTCCCACGTCTCATAATCTCATCAAAATCAAACTGTTGCCAGTTATTACCAGTCAATTCAGCCAAAGGCAAGAAAGCCATGAACAGTTCAGAAACGCACTCCTATTTCCATCCCTGCTTTATATTCTCGGCAGTATTACGGAAACAGAGTGAATATAGAAATAGATTAAATACCAGGAACATGATCATGACGCTGGACTGACGGAGTCGATTCCAACCGCGGACTAGTACCACTCTTCCATGCTCCTCCTTCCCCTCTACTGCCACCATGGCCATCCCTCCACGCTCCTCCTCCACCTCCACCACCGTCATTACGCCCATCCCTCCACGCTCCTCCTTCCCTTCCACCACCGCCCCTCCACGCTCCTTCTCGACTGTAACCACCACCGCTCCTGCTGCTCGATCCCTCACCGGAACTACCCACCCATTGACTCCTCTGAGGACCCAAATAGATGTCGCTATACCCGGGCCGTTGTTGCTCCCAACCGTGGGAACCAAACTGCCTCGACTCCCCCCACCGCTGCTGATGCTGTTGATCACCTCTTCCCGTCCCTCTTCCTTCTCCCCTTCCTCTTCCACCTTCGCCCCCTCCGTCCCTCCATCGGCCTGTCCCGCTGTAGCCATCTCGTCTCTCCATTGAAGCTCCGGAGCAATCCACACACGATTACACAGAAACACTAATTCTATTGAATTTAATAAAACGTTTATGCACAAAATCACTACAGTGAACTACTCCTACTCCTTGCCCTAAGCTCTATTCCTACGAAACTCTACACAATTCTAACAACTACTACGCTCACGCTTATTACTCCTACAAATACTAGTTTCTCCGCTCAGAAAGCTCGTTCTCACTTCTCCGGCAGGAGTGGGCCCCTCTGGTGTATGCTTGGGCCCCTTAAGCCATTGGCCCCATGACAACTGGGTCATGACAAACCTTGAGCAAAAATCCAACAACAAGATCTACAATTACGACGGGGACATATGTTCTTCGCGGGATTCCGGAAGATTCGGTGCATCCAAACGGGAAGAAAAGTGCCACCCAGCCTGTACGCAAGTCCTTAGAACTGCTTTACGCTTTCTCGTAAATAATTTGGTGAAAAGTTAAAGGGGAAGGGCTGCTCATATGAAGTTTTAAAATCACATTTTGGCGAAGCAAAGGCTTATTGTTTAGTCTTTATATGCTCTTATTTTCACAACTTAGAGCTGCCACATATTTGGAAAATCCATGCTCTGTTTTTCACAGCACAACAATCAATCGATATAACTTATAAAAGCAACATCCTTTTTTTCCCATATCATTGGTAAGACAGTGTGGAAGATACAAAGTAGAGGAGGGCAGAGGCCCTTGAAAAGGTTTTGTAGTTACTCCAATGTGAAGATATAAACATGTACCATATGGAAGGTTATGCCCCTGAACATATTATTCAAGAAATCATGACACGAAATTGTACAATTCAATAGGTAATTAGGAATAAAATTTGGTTATGTAGTTAACAGGTCCAACATTTCAAACCTCTGCATATTAAGCACAATAACCTTTATGATTAGGATTGGGATTAGGATTATGAAGTAGATATACATTTCAAAACGAAACAAAATTCAAGTAGATTTATTCCATGCCTAACTCAAATAAAAGCATGACATCCTTTGCATAAACACGAGATTCGGATGACAGTTGGGGATAATAAAATAAGGCTACAAGTGAAGTAACCATTCCTCTGCATAAATCTTGATAATTGAGGAGAAACAAGACGTAAAAGACTCAAGACTTGTAATCAAGTGTAAAACAAACCCAGATACTGAGACTAAAAACCATTCAGACTCCCACAGAGTCTCGTGCGTTAATCCCCACACAAAAGGATTTCCTTAACGACAACCCAAGACATAACATACTGAGACTAAAAACCCTTTAGATTCACACACAAACTCCTGCAGTAGCCCCCATGGGAAAGGAGTGACTACATTGTCAACAAAACGTGGCCATTTTCTAATCCCTTTGCGAGAAGAGAACATGGGGTATTGCTGTTACCTTCAAACAAAAAACATAATGTTTTCAAGGCCAGCATGCAACTTGAAAGAATTTTCATCAACTGGTGAAGCCAACAACCGAGATGACGAAGCTGAACTTGCAGATTGACCCTCCATCGCTGCTTCAAAGTAGAGTCGTCCCCTGTAAGCTACAAGGTCGGCGTAGTACACTGGTGGTACTAGTGATACAGGTTTAGTGCATCGAGCAAAAGTGAAGCACATGTCATATATGAGTTTCTGCAATTGATCAGAAGTAAACCCATGTTCATCCCACAGCACATGGTAGTGTGTCGGCTTACTTGTCCCAAGGCTTCCATAGTGGCTACAAAGATAGAAGTCAAACTCGAAAGGATGGACTATTCTTGTGTCCACAACTGTGCCTGGGGACACATTGCCAGTAGAACCTCCATCCGTCATGCTTTCTGGAAAGAGACGAGTTTGATGTCGCTTTTGAGCCACTATAACTGTAATGGTGGGAAAATACTTCATGTTCTGGAGCACTGTCTTCAAATCAAGTAACTCCTCGTTGAGAACCATATCAAATTGGCTCTCACTTACTCCATCACGAAAAATAACAATTTTATCTGGCCTGACATTATTAGATCGAACATAAGATTCAATCAGTTCCAAGCAAATGTCCCCAAAATTTAAAATTCTTTCCTTCCCAGAGAGTTGAGAGCGAACACGTGCTGCATAGCGATTTGCAGCAGGCCAATTCATTGTTGCAACAACAGCAGCTATGGATCGACTTGAAACGTTCTGAGGACTAGGATGATTGACATCAGCCCCCACGAACATAACATGGCCTTTGCCATCAAAGTGGGGAAGAAAGTCATTAAGCTCTACATTGGTGCCACCAACCTTGGCATTTATCTTCATAGCCAGATTTGCAAAATATTGATCATTTGCTTTACTAGTGGATAGACAACACTGTGTCACTATACCAACTTGGGTCTCAGAAATCCACTTCAGATACTTGTAACCATTATGCCTCCTAGACATCACACAAAGAAGAAATTGTAAATTCTCTCTCCCAGACTTGTAAGCTTCCTGCTTAGTGCTTTCAAGTAGTTCATGCAAAGTATCAAGCCTCAAGAATTTATTCATTGTAGTGCGCTTCACTATAAGAGGATCTTCCATCTGGATCCCCAAACTTCTGCTCCGACTAATAAGGCTTGAAATGAAATTCTCTAGTTTGAATCTGCCTCTGTCAGAAGAGCTAAAGTCAATAACACCCCACCGGTCAATCCTTCTGCCTTCCACCACTCCTTTTCCAACGAGGTTCCAATGGCATTTCTCTCTGTCAACTGTTACCTTAATCACTTTGCCATTCAAAGAACCTAGCTTCAACTCAGGCGGCCCAATAACACGACCAGTAACTGGTGTCATGGTTTTGTCCACTGCTATTCCGAACTTTTCAGCCAAGCCCCCACTGCCAGTAGAGAAAACATATTTAGACAAAAAAAGTTGCAAAATTTGTATCACCAAGATTGCAAATTGATGGGTCTAATGACAAAATGTATGAAAATCCATGTCAAAGAACATTGATGAATCTAACACCTTTTTCTTCTTCTTTTTTTCCCCCCATTTTGGTGACTGCCTTAGCATACCCACGTTACACTTGGTTAAAAAGTGTCTCAATCTCCTGTATACCGAACGTTAACACCCTAATCAAAAAGAGACAGGAGCCAAAAAGCTGATCCACCATTTATTGTTTGCCAGCTATGGAATCACAATGGATCCTTAATAACTACCTTAAGACTAAATCATTGGTTCTAGGGACTCGAACTAACACTCATCATAAAAGCCACACAGATGTACAATGCTGGAATCAATATCAAAAAATACCAAAAAAGTTGCTAACAATCACCTAAAGTGACACGCAAGAGATTCATAAGAAAACTAATAACTTCAAAATCTGTATGACAGCATACAAGCATTGTACACCACTAATGAAATTAGTAATATTTGCTTTCATAGCCTAGCTATGACAACAGTTGGCAATTTACTCAATTTTCTCCACAACAACTTAAGTCACATATTACTGGAATATTTTAGCATCAAATTTCAATTTATCCATAAGAATCGATCAACCATTCATAGCAAAAGAGTAGTCTTTGTCGCAAGTGAGGCAACACCTACAGCTACAAAAAGCACTCATATATTGTAACATGTCTCGTATAACATTGACTTGAATGTCCTGAAAAGAAAAAACAAAAGTTTTCTACTGCATATTTTCATATCATCAAAATGAAAAGACAAAATTTTCATATGTACATACCCGCAAGGTCCCTCTTCTGAACGCACCATTCTGTATATCTCACTCTCTCTGGCCCTTGGTTTTGGTAGTGAGATCCTATTTAACATGAAAGCTGAATTTCTATCCAAAGCCTCCAACCGTTCCTTTGGAAACACTTGCCCCTCAACTAAGACGCAGAACTCCATGGGCATATAGTTTTTCCTATTTCCTTTAAATTCCAAGCAGGGAATATCCTTAAACATAATATCCTTATCATATTTCTCCCTGAAGTGGTCAACAATCCTAACTTCCCTTGGTTGACTTTGGTCCTCTTCATTGTTTACAGTAAATGATACATCGTATGTAACATCCTGCGTTAATCCTGCAATAGTGAACTTCTGTAAGGTTCTTCGATGAGTCACATAAACTTTCAACCCTGTGAGTGTATCATGTACTTCTCTCCGAAATCTGTGAAAATTATTTATATCAAAACCATCAACATGTTCCCAGAGAAAATCAATAACTGGCATACGCTTTCGAAATGCCAAAACTGAGTAGTCTAGACACATCGCTAGACCTTGGGATGTGGGCCTTAAGCTATGTTGAAACCCTTTACATGCTGTTAAGCCCCATCCAAGATCATCTTCCCCAGATTCTCTCGGGAAAAAGTGCCGGCCAATAGATATCATGTGTCTTGCTGGATTTTCCTTCATTACAAGATCCATTCCTTGTAATATGTCACGTGGAGTTCGCAAGGAATACCCGCTCAAGTAATCATTCAACTCACACAACTTGAGCTTATTCGTAAGCTTTATGGTAACTACATATAAGCCAGCTTTCATGTCTTCTCCTTCAGGAACTTCCACCTTAAATTGTCCTGTGGGCAATGATATTGCACTAAAAATATTCTTGCCTCCATCATATGCAGTCATTGACAGGGGAAAACTTTCAGGATCATCAGAAGATAATTTATTTCTGATAATAGAAAGATTTCCTTTGGATATTTTCCTAGGCCGACCCACCTCAGCTTTAACGTCAACATCGTACTGCATTATAATAGTCTCTGGACTGAATCTGACACTAAAATGATTAGCACGAAGCCTGACCGCTCTAATAGCAAGTGTGCCACCTTTATCAGGTCGTTTTACAGGGAGAATTCTGTCATAATCTACTGGAGGACTAGATGGATGAGTCGACTCTTCCGATAGTTTCATCGATTGCAATTTTAGAGCACCAGAATCTGAAAGGGAAAAAAATAAATGTTGTTGATCACTGTGGGTGCTAAAAATAATGAATTTAATGCCCCATTTTCTGCAACAAGGACCATCTGCCATTAAATAATGTCAACAACTGCAAATGACATTTCTTATTATAGTTTTTCAGTCCATACGCAAAAGACTGTAATATATGCTGATAACCTTGAACAGAAAAAATTAAGGGCGCAAGGATAACCTTTAAAATTTAATTGTTTAGGCAAGCATGAAGAACAATAAGAAACAAAAAACCTCAGATTGCGCCCATCATATTATCATTTTCCATTAATTTCCTTTCCAATTTTGCAAGAACTTTTAGTAAATTCAACAGTCTTTCAACACTGTATGTTACACTATTCTAATAATGCCCTCGTAAGTTCAGAAGCTGCCCTCTAGTACTTGAGCTCAACAACAACCCATAAAAATGAACGTGGGTTGGCAATTGAATATTTATAACCTGAATTTTATAAAAAATATTAAACAATGGCTTCAATACCAGAAGGCTAATGAATAGGAAAATGTTGAAATTACAGCTATCACTGCTACTGAAAGTTTAGGTTATTTTTTCACAATAAATCTAGTCTAAATATGGACTTGGCTTCTTGGGTTTGAAAGGGAGTCGTGTTAGTTCTATGGGGATTTTTGGCCATCCCACTAGTTAAAAGAACATTTAAAAAAAGAAAAAAAAAAAAAAGAAATTTCTCGAATGCAAGTAAGGTGAGACTTTTGACAAGTGGACTATTACATAGATAAACTAAATCTGTTAACTCCAAGAACCTAATAACAAATTAGATAATAGTTTTCCCATTTCGTAACGTGACACTTTAATGACAATTCATAACTTGCCAAACACCTGGACTGTACACTAACATCGTTAACTTCGATATTTCAAATCACTTGGGAACAGAGAGCAAAAGAGGCGCTTAAATGAATCAATTAAGTACTGTATTCTAGAAACAATTATGTCGATAGTTGGAACCCGATTTGCGGATATAATAATGAAACAATCCATCTTCGCTCCAAGAAAGCCATGGTCGGTTCAGGAAGGAACTCTCATTTCCATCCCTACTTCATATTCTCGGAAATATTACGGAAACAAAGTAAATTTAGAAACAGATCAGATACCGGTAACAGGATCAGGCGAAGAAATCTGAGGCTGAGGCTCAGTCTGGAGGGGACGCTGGACGGATGGAGTAGATTCCACCCACTGACCCTGAGCAGTACTACTCTTCCATGCCCCTCCTCCCCCTCTATTGCCACCACGCCCATCCCTCCACGCTCCTCCTCCCCCTCCTCCTCCTCCTCCTCCTCCTCCTCCACTTCCACTTCCACCACCGCCATTACGTCCACCCCTCCACACTCCTCCCCCTCGACCGTAACCACTGGAATCACCCACCCATTGACTCCTCCGAGGATCCATATCGGTGTCGCCATAGCCGGGTCGTTGTTGCTCCCAGCCCTGGAAACCAAACTGCCTGGAATCCCTCCATTGTTGCTGCTGCTGCTGATCACCTCTTCCCCTCCCCCTTCCTTCTCCCCTTCCCCTTCCCCTTCCACCTTCACCCCCTCCGTCTCTGCCTCGGCCTCTCCCTCTCCCTCTCCCTCTCCCTCTGTATCCATCTCGTCCCTCCATTGAAGCGAAAATCTAACCACGAGATCTAGAACTAAAAGCTCACGAAGGAGCTATCCGCATAAATTCAACGCCACCACGCGCCAAAAGCAGCCTGCGAGGACCAAGTAAAGATAATAGCATTAGGTGGGGGCCGGGAAAGAAGGTTCGGTGCAGCCGAAAGGAAAGAAAAGTGCCAAGCAGCCCTGCACGCGAAGAATTTTCTTGAAACAGATATGGAATAGCAGGCACCATCGTTGCAAAAAGGGCGCGCGGGCCAAAATACTGATAAGCGAAACTTATAAACCAAAACTCAAGAAAAACTCAACCTTTACATGACCTTTAAGTTTGAAGATTGCCTCCTTGCTTTTATGATTAAAATGGAAATTGGAGGTAAAAATAATTAGATTACAAGAAAATTCTTAACAGTGATAGAAAATTAATGAAAAAAGTTCATAAATTTGGAATCTTAATTTTTCTCTTTTTAATGAAAACTAATATTAAGATTTCAAACAAAAGACAATTCACTCTATAATTTATTTTCTAATTTTCTATCTTTATTTTTTATTTAATAGACCTAACTCTTAGTCCAATATAAATAAATTTTAGATTAAATTCTCAAGTGACTGGGTTTTAAATCATCACTGTAATTGAATTTTGATTATTCAAATTTTAAATTTTATTTAAAAAATAACAAATAAAACAGAATCATATATATATATAATAATATAAATAAATAAAAACTCATCATGACGCATCTTTTCATTTTTTTAGGTGAAAATGAAAAGGAAGCCATATGATGAACAAAACACTATATAGACAGTTCCCTATTGCTGTTGCCTATCCTATCCCCGCTGCCTATTGCCTGATAATGTGCATGTCCTGCCTTGAGAGCACTTGTATTATGCCAGTAATAAAATGGTTGTCAATTCGTATTTGTTATGTGTTTCAATATGCTGAGTGTTAAGATGCTAACAAAAGAAGGGTAAAATCTGGCGATTGACAAGGATTGCTTTTTATAATTGATTGTGGCAATAAACCTGGGGAAGTTGCTAGCATGGCAAATCCTCAATTGAAATTGCAAAACACCGAGAGCAATGGCTTGAGCACTAGCTGCAAGCTTTTAACCCTTCTACTCTTAAGGATAATTAAGTAGAAAAATATAAGTACTTCTTAATGTGACTGGAAGTGTACTCTCCTTGACCTGGAAAGGACTAAGTTATTGACCAATCAAGATGAATAACTCACAAAAAAAATTCTTCTTGTTTTTTGAAGGAAGGGAAGATGAGTGTAGGAGGGAACTCATGAGTATGACTTTAGTGCTTTGGCCCTAAGAATAAGGTCAGAATTTTTTTATTGTTTTTTTTTTTATTAAAATAGTATGAAACTCTTAACCTAGTAGATTGACAGGCTAGTAATAAATAGCTTTGAAGAACATCTAACTAAAATGGATTTACAAAATGAAATAGAGATCAAATGGAAGCATTTTCAAATGTAAGGCAAGGTTAATGGTAGCAAACCATGCTCTCAAGTGTTTGAAATAAAATATTTTACATAACAATTTCATGCTACAAGGAAGAAAACTATAAGATTGATACTTGTACTAGTAGCTCAAAACAACTTAAAGATGCATCACTTGTATATTAGATCCGCATGGTTGTACCCATTGTTAAAAATATTTTTCTTCTTGGAATGATCCTGCCATCTATGTTCCTTATTGTATCAACGAGATCTGGCTTCTTTGAAAGCATCAACTACATAGATAACATCATATTAAGAAATAATAGTTTTATTTTTTATTTTTTTAAGAAAAATCCTTATCTTTTTTTTACAACTTACATACATGGGAAGGGGGAGGAAGTGTCTCAAACCCATAGTAATATTCATTATTGTACATTACATTAATCCTCATTTTAAGTCTACTTAAATATTTGGTCTCTTTTACCTCAAGTAAAGTACCATTTGTTTTTGTGTTTGAGTAGGTCATACGCAATTTTTCTTTCTCATTATATTATCTTGATGAAGTTTTTTAATGTTCATGATTAAGCTTTCTCTTTTCTTTTCTTTCTTTTTTTGTCTTAAACTTTTCTTTTAATGCTAACACCATAAACATCATATTATCTCCCTCAACTACACCTAGCTATGGTTAGTTTGTATCTTTAGCATTGTTGCCAAAAACGGAGACAAAAGAGCCAGAATTGATGATTATGTTAAAGAGTTGTGTTTCTAAATTGTCCTAATTCAATGAATATCTAGCTAAAACCCCGTTTGATTTTCTTTTTTCTTTTTCAAATAACTTGATCTAGTTCTTTTTAAATTTTACAGTCGATAGAGGGAATGAACCAATCAATCATTGAATGTAAAAACCTTGCTCCCACTTCACCAAATTCTTGGAGTTCCTCGAAAGCAATGGATGATAGGAGGCCCAAGTTTTATTTACTTTAATTCTAATCTTATGCATAGGTCTAATTTAAAATACATTAATTTATACAATAAAAGAAATATATATATATATATATATAGAAAATAAAATAATATCACCGTATAAAAGGAATCCTTGTCTAATCCGACTAGTATAAAAGATAAATCCTAGTCCCGGTGGGAATCGACAATGATGGGTAGAGAAGGTTCAACGGCCGAGATTTTCTCAATGAAATCGGGTGGAGCTAGGAAACCAAGAAAAGCAAGGAAGAGAAAGCACAAGAGCGCCTGAGTTTCGTCTATTTAATTGGAAACCTACTGAAGAAAACCAAATAGAGAAAGAGTTTGGAGTCTCCTTGACAACCTTACTCTCTTCAGGAAAACCCCTCAAGGTTTTCATGGTCATGGATTCCGGGAAAGGCGTGTACTACGGCAGCGGTGCCGAGGAGACCCCCTCGGACTACTACAACAGCGACGAAGACGTCGACAACTACGACGACGACGTGGAAATGGTGGAGGAAGACGAGGATGAGGAGAGTGGCTACGACACGGTTGCTGAGGACGATGGCCCTCGTAAGCAAGAGCAAAACTACATTGTCTTGGAGGAATCCACCATACGGCAACGCCAGGAGAAGGCAATCGCGGAGGTATCCAGCGTCCTGATGGTATCGAGAGCCGCGGCAACGGTTCTGCTTCTCCACTACAATTGGAGGGTTTGTGAAGTCCAGGACGCTTGGTTTGCCGATGAAGAAGGGGTACGGGAATCCGCAGGCTTGTTGGAGAAGCCAGTGGTTGAACATCAGAAGGACTCTGAGGAACTTACGTGCAAAATCTGCTTGGAAAGCTGTTCTTATTCGGTAATGAGATGGGCGGCTTGCGGCCATCCTTTTTGCGATGAATGCTGGGAAACGTACATAAGCGTATCCGTTCAGGACGGGCCTGGCTGCCTGAAGTTGAGATGCCCGTCTCCATCTTGCGGCGCCGCAGTGGACAGGGACATGATTGACTCTTTGACGTCAGAGAGGGACAAGGAGAGGTACTCGCGGTTCCTCATGAGGTCTTACATCGAGACCAATAAGAAGAGCAAGTGGTGTCCGGCTCCGGGTTGCGGATATGCAGTCGAGTTCAACGGTGAAGGCGCAGTAGACTACGATGTTTGCTGCCTTTGCACAAATAAGTTTTGCTGGAACTGCACGGAGGAGGCTCACCGTCCCGTGGACTGCGACATCGTTGCCAAGTGGAATATGAAGAAAGCAACCGACGCTGAGAACGTGTCTTGGATACTCAAAAGAACCAGGCCTTGCCCCAAGTGTAGGCGACCCATTCAGAAGAACGCGGGATGCATGCATATGACTTGTGGATCGCCTTGTAATCATCAGTTCTGTTGGATGTGCCTTAAGCCCTGGGCTCAACATGATTTTTCTGATGTTATCCCTAGATGTTCCGGAGAAGATGATGAGGAAAGGGTGAGGAAAGCTAATAGTATGGAAGAGAAGGCCAAGGTATTTTTGGAGAGATATGCTCATTATTACGAAAGATGGGCAGATAACGAGTCGAAAGGAAAGATAGCACTTGAAAATTTACAGAAAACAAAAACAGAGTCCTTGAAGACCCTTAGTGACTTCTTCTCAGAGCCCGAATCTCAATTCCGCTTCATTGCTGAGGCCTGGGAGCAGATAATGGAGGGTAGGCGAGTACTCAAGTGGACCTACACATACGGGCACCACCTAGCAGAGGAGCAGAAAGACAACAAGGCATTACTGTTCGAGTACTTGCAGGGCGAGGCAGAGTTACGCCTGCAAAACCTTTATCGTTGCGGAGGTATGAATATAGATCAGCTCCTGACAATGAAGGGCACAATTCAAGAAATCAACAGTTTCCGTATAGAGCTGACTGAGCTGACCAGAGTGACGAGGAACTATTTTGAGAATCTGGTTCGGGCGTTGGAGAATGGCTTAGAAGATATCTCGCCCGGCATGGCTACCAGCAGTCGACGGAGCAGTTCTAAAGGTAAAGGTGTAAAGCAGACCAAGGAAACTAGTCGACCCAAACGTTCCAGAAAGTCAAGAGGGAAACGACGACAACAACATTAGACAGTTCTTATTTCTGTGAAAGATGTCATAAAATTTCCATAGCAATATCATTAGGTTTCTATTTACATGTTTAGGTTTTTAAATGAATACAATTTATAGTATAATCTTTCAATTCGTGTTTGCTTCCAATAGTGCACTGAATAATCCAATTGAAGTTTTAAGCAAATCAGTTTTTGTATACACGGCAAAATTAGATTGATATGAAGTTCTACAGCTCCTAAAGCTTCTATTGTCTCAGGTCTAAACCAAGAAGACCATATTCTATCATCTCTTCTATTGTTTTTATCTAAGGAGCTATGCCAGGAATCCGAGGGATCTGAGGCTCGGGCTTCTTTGTTTTCTCCACCACTATAGCTTCAGAGGTTAGAACTATCCCTGCAACAGACACTGCACTTTGAAGTGCAGATCTTGAAACTCGACAAGGATCTGCAACTCCAGCACTGAGAAGATCTTCATATCTGTCCGTCATTGCGTTGTACCCAGTTCGCCAATCAGAGGTTCTAGTTTTCTCCACAACAATGTCTCCATCGACTCCTGCATTGGTAGCAATAGATTTTGCAGGTGCAAGGAGAGCCTGCAATTTTAAAATCAGAAACAGTTAACATGCTAATAGAAGTGTGATTAGGGATTGTGTCCATATAACATTTGAGAAGAAAACTTGATGTAATTACATCATAGAATCTAAGTTTTTCTTAATTTAGCATCAAAACCACTAATCAAGTAGTCTGATGGCTCAAATTTACTGGTTTATAGAAAGTGGATCCAATCAATTGGTCCAACTGATGGATCTACCCAGAAGATGCTTAAGCACCAATTTATTTTCAAGGAAACTCCCATATCACGGTGGTCATTTGGTGCAACTCCAATTATACAATAAGTCAGAAAAAGGCTCCTCCGAACATATCTACTTATTTAGCTTCCTTTCCTTATTCCAAAAACATGTCCCCGGATTCATGGAAGAAAATTTAGCAGATACTATGTGAAAGCCACCATATGAAGTTTCTGATCACGTTCTTGTGATCTGACTCACAACTAGAAGAGAAGAGAAATCTAGCACTTAAATGTAAAAGCAAATAGACACCACACCTTTGCCACAATATCTGCCCCAATCTGCTCATCTAGATCTTTCATAGAATTCTTTATCATGGGAATCAATTCTGCGAGGTGTACATATGTGGCACCACCACCAGGCACTATCCCTTCATCCATTGCAGCAAACGTGGCACTCTTTGCATCTTCAATTCTGAGTTTCCTATCTTCAAGTTCCACCTCGGTGTGCCCTCCTACCTGATCCCAGTCACTTTGATTAACAAAGTAATCATAGTTATAGGTAAAAACATTAGAAACTAGAAGTTCTAAATATCCACCATGTGAAAAGAGGCTGTAATGTATTTCTGAAAGTCCATCACGCGTATAATAGAGGATTCTTCATTTTAACTTCTTTCAAGCCTCACTTTTAATAAAATTTCCTTTCTCCCACGATTCTGTTCTAAAAAACTTCTCATATTTCTTCAAACTGATGGAAATGTGCAGCAAGGTAAATATGCCTATTCCTAGGACACAATTTTGTTTGCTGTAACCACAAAGTAGTTAAACACGAGTTTGCCTGCTTGTCATCTGTTTTATCAGTTTATGCTTTCATTAAACTTGAATTCCATGTCTATCTATGCATGAAAACATTAGACTGTGTATTACATAACTAAAGCAAAATAGTATACGGCCTAGACAGATTGCATATCTAACCCCTACCTCTGAATGGGGTATCACATTTGTAAAGAATCCAAAGCCCAAATTTTTCCCCAAATATGAGCCTTTGTAGAAAAGAAGTGGCATTTTAAGTCATGATAAAAATCTAGTATTCCCTTCTGATTGTGCGTTGAACAGACAACTTTTTTTTTTGGAGACTAACACCAAAGCCAATATAATGCTATGCTCTTCAAAATAACATTAAGAACAGGAACTTTTAGAAAAAACAGACCTTAATCACAGCCACACCACCAGAAAGTTTGGCAATTCTTTCTGAGAGCTTTTCTGACAAGTATGCATTATCGGTTTCTGCTAGATCTTTCTTGAGCTGCAAAATTCTTGCCTGAGTTTCAGCTTTTGTAATAGGGTCTGCAACGATGGTTGTTGAATCACTAGCTATGATTACTTTTTGTGCAATGCCAAGCTGATCTGATGTTGCACCTTCAAGTGTTAGACCAAGCTCTCCAGAAAGAAAATCACCACCTAAAGATGTTAATATTTCATCAATAAGAAATTGGAATGGAAATCTATTTATGATAATTGTAGTACATCTCCTTTAGGTCAATCAATCTTACGCTTCCAGCATTGAGATTGCAACTGGGGAAATTTGAGAAAATTTTCTCTCCATAGGACGCGTTAACATAAAGAAAAGATGCAGAGAGAGAAACAGAGGACACACACATATAGATAGATAGAGAGAGAGAATGAGAGAGAGAAACTGTAAGCTGCGTGAAATAGAGGTTTGTTGTTATGAATGCAACTTAGAATGCTGCAGTAAACCAATTGAGATTATTAAACTTGACAGGGCTGGTAAAAAACACAAAAAAGAAAAAAAAAACTAATTATGCAATTTTATTGTTTTTTATAAGGAATACAAGGTTTAGGATAATTATTCTAAAAATTTTCTAAAACTCATGTTTCCTTTCTGCCTTCCCAACAAGCAAACAAAGGATCAACAACTGAGAATCGAAAAAATTAAAGAAATTCTTTTGAGAAAATATGTTGCATAAGAGTCCCCCACAAATGAGAGCCAAAAGATCTCTTAATTGAAACAAAGCTTGTATTAAGGGGCCCAAAACTAGATCCTGATAAAAAAAAAGTACCTACTTTCTTTTCAGTAATAGACATTTTTGGCTTAACTTCAAATAGTTACTCTACATGAATAAGAAAATTTCATTATTAACAAAAAAAGTTAGAAACTTAAGAACTCGGTTTTAATTAACAACATAATTACTAACTCTGAGGTTCTGCATACTGTGATGGCCAGGAAATTAAGAAACAGAAAATGTGACTGAATAACTGGGCTCCTATGGGAACTACATCATCAGTTTACATTCTAGGGTTTATGGTAATTCTAACATAAATTTGAACCACATCACAAACGAACAAACTAACAAATCAAAGGAATCAGAGCAAGCTCATCACAACAATAGTTGCGAGGATCAAATCAGGGCCTGCAAACTAGGAATAAAAAAGTAGAATGAATATCTTAACTGCTATGAGAACTATGTTATCATTTTAAAATTCATAAATGATACGAACATGCTAGCATGGAAGTGAACAGTCTTACCAACAAAAGCATAAAGAAATTAGAGAACGAGAACCAGTTCATAGTTAAAGAGCCTCTAATTCAGCTGCTATGAGAACTATGTTGTCATTTTAAAATTTAGAGATCATAAGAACATACTACCATGAAAGTGAACTGTGTTGCCGACCCAAAAAGTCAAGAAAATAGAGAATGAGAAACATTTCATGCTCAAAAGAGACTCCGATGCAGAATGATGCATTGTCTCATCATTGAGAAATGATAAGGAGAAAATCAACCAATTAAGTAAATAAAGTTTCACACAGTACATAAGTTGACCTGTCATTAGGGCAATATCTTGCAACAGAGCTTTCTTTCTTTCTCCAAATCCTGGACATCGGACAACAGCAACATTCAGAAGTCCTTTCATTTTGTTCACCACTAATGTATCCAGTACTTGCCTGGAGATATCCTCTGCAATGATTAGCAGTGGGACACTCAGTTGCATAGTCTTTTCCAGTAAAGGAACTAGTTCTTTGACTGTTGAAATCTTCTGATCAGTTACTAGAACTCTGGCATTGTCAAACTCCACAATAGATTTGTTCTGGTCTGTGATGAAGTGAGGTGACATGTAACCTTTATCAATCTGTACAGAAGATCTAATAGGATAAATTGAAAACGTAAAAAAAAAAAGGAACCACAGGTCATGTTTACAGAATCCAACAATGGCAAACTAAGAGCTAAAAGCTCATATGGCAAACATGCAGACCATCAACCAAATCAATGAACATACTTACTGTTAAAGACATGCTAACTATTAGAACACAGGACATGTATCCTTTTGGATGTCCAAAAAATTGAAAGATGATATGCAAAACTATTACAGATTATCATGAGTTCCTTCGGGAGATTCTTAACAATCATTTGAATTCAAAAAATATCTTAATTACCTTCATTCCTTCTTCAATTATCACAAAGGTCTCAGATGATGCAGATGACTGGATAGAGATTACTCCATCAGGGCCAATCTTTTCTATGGCTTCAGCAATTAAGTTCCCAACAAATTCATCATTTCCAGCAGATATTGATGCCACAGCTGCATAATACAAAAGATATTTTAAAGATATTCTTCGACTTGATGCATTTTACTAACGGACTGCAAAGACAAGCAATACCTTTGATATCATCCCTTCCTTTTACAGGTACACTCTTCTTCTTCAAGATCTTGACCAATTCTTTCACAGTCTTATCCATCCCTTTCTTCAAAGCAATAGGGTTAGCGCCAAAAGTAACAGCCAATGACCCAGATTTGATCATTGCTCGAGCCAAAACGATTGCAGTAGTTGTACCATCACCAGCCAAATCATTCATTTTTTTTCCAACCTGCAAGTAGGATGCAAAGGTTATCTCAAAAAGGACCAGTAGAAGATTACAAGACACAATTATCTAGCAAAACATGAAACCTCTTGGATTAGCATTGCTCCTGCATTCTCAACTGCATCTGAAAGCTCTATGGATCGAGCAATTGTAACACCGTCATTAATAACTTTGAGTCCACCCGACTCAGAAAGTACTACATTGCGTCCTGCATGGTTTCAATTACGATAAATCAATACCTCGTATCAATGGCAGGATAATCTAATTCTTTGAAACAAAATTTTATTCTTTTTCCAAGTATTTCAATTTGTGGTAATATGTCTTTTAGCTTTTGCTTGCCCATCTTTTCTTTAATCTCTGGCAAAATACAATCAGGGGATCAGAATATGCTCCCAAATATTTAGCATCAGAAAAGGCACAAAGGATTAGGCCTCAAGAACCTCACAGACTTACTTTTCAATTTTTTCTTTTTTTTGTTTTCAACAAAATACAACTAATGAAGATCTGAAGGTGCCTATTGATATGAGAGAAGTTAACACAGAAACCGAGGATAAAAACACATAAGGAGAGATGACAATTGAAATAATCAGTTGTTTGTTCCCAGAACTCTTTTCCTTGGTGTAAAAACTGACGAGAATCTCTGCCCCTGAATGTTAATAGTGAATGGCAAAGCTTTCAAATTAGTTGGAACAGTTTACATGCTGGCTCTAAAGATTTGATTCCAAAATAAACTGAGGGAATGTTTTGCTGTAACTTCATTTGACTTTCTTCATCTGCGTCTAAACTAGGCAAAGGCAGAAGGGGGTAGTTCAAAGACTTGCAAGGCCGTTTCCAAAAATTGAAAACTTGCAACTTCTCCAGTATAAGTTCTTTACAGGGCCAGACTAAGGTCATACTGGTCCCTGATTCTTTTTAAACTATATATATATAAGAAGCCCTTTCAAGCAAACTTCACATGCAAGGCCCTCAAGCAATTTTAGGCCCTACTCATGGCAAACCTCATCAACAGGATTTTTCTTCCATCTAATAAGGACAAAAATGCGATTGTCACGACTCCATCAACAGAATCAACACAACCACCCAGGAACTCTTTTCTTTTCTTTTCTTTTCTTTTCCTATCTATTTTTCTAATGGTGTCTCAAGCCTTTGTAAAATAATTCCACCCACGCAAATGGAGAAATTACAGTCAATGAGCACCTGCATCTAAAAGCAACATCCACAGGTAATATGGAACTGTGAGTTTTCAGCACATTGGTCCTCCTCATCACTGCTAGACAAACAAACAAACTGAAATTTTAGCATTACTATCACCTAACTAACAATCATCTCATTGCAGCTGCTTCTACACATTGCAAGTGAAACTGGCATGAATTTCCAACAAGGCATTTTATCCTATAGGTTTGACATTGATCCCTGAAACAGTATAAACATTATAACCCCTCTGGTTACCTATGCGCCCACCGCCGCCCCCACCCCCCTCCCCCCCCCCTCTTAAAAAAAAGGGGGGAAAAGAAAAATCAGTAAGTAACATATCGGGAAGAACTAATTAACATGTCACATCAACAATCACTCAATTATGAAATGACCTCTTCTCTGGTATCTATTCGGACTAAAAAGAGATAGTATATAACAGCTGCAAACTGAAAGCTTTAAAAGTGAGTAAAATACAACGAAATAAACAGAAATGAGTAATGCAAAATTCTCGTATACACAAAGACAAAAAAGACGAAGATAGAGATACCTCTTGGCCCTAATGTAATAGAAACAGCATCGGCAAGTTTATCAACCCCAGCTTCCAGTGCCTCCCTACATTCTCTACCAAAAGATATCCTCTTGGGGCCTGCTCTGACCACAGCATTCCTCATAATCTGCGGATTTCTCCATAACCCAAATACCCTTCGGCCCCCAAAAAGGTTCTGCAGAGCACGCATTAGTTCAATGCCAACAATAATACACCCATAAGTCCAAAATCAACAAATACAGTATCCTTAAGTTCAGAGCCAAAATACACAACCCTACACACGCACACAGACTTACAGGAAAGAGAGACTTTTGAAAGGATAGCGAAGGAGAGGAGAAAGGAACGGACATTCCCCTGCTAGTTGAGGAAATGTTTTCGCGCTCTGGAGGACCAAGGGGGTTCTGCATGCAGAGGGTGTCCAAAGGTTTTGAGGGTTTTAGGCAGAACCCGCTCGGAAGAGTCCAGTGAATCCTGAGCCGACTGGAGGCCCGACGACCAGGTGAAGTTTCACGCTTTTGGGCCACCCTCCAATTTGCTTTACCAGGCACTATCTGATCCAATTTGCTTTATTCATGCCTTCAGAGTCCTAAGAAATAAAATTTTAAAAGGGCTTTATGAATTTATTATTTATCAAATATTAAGAGGTATTCTCCTTTAAATTTTTCTCTTTTTTTAATGAAAATAAAATTGGATCGCAAAGCTTCATAAGATTATATATTAAACTATTTAAAAGAAAATTTTACAATAAAAATTATAAAGTTAAATGGTAAATTGTAACCTCTAAAATTTGACAAAACGAAATATGATGATTTCTTTTACATACAATAATGTTTTTTATATACAAGCAATAAATAAAAAATTAGAAAACTTAAAAAAAAAATTATTCATTTGTAACACGTAAAAAGTGAATCATCAATTTTTAAAGAAATTCATGTCTTTGCACTGTCTTAATTGTCTCGAGAATATATGTCCAGATGAACGCAAGGCAAAGTTATTATTACTAGGGTAATATAATCAAACATAATTAGAAGCTATAATTTGAATGGGGTTGAAAATTAAACTAGGACACCAAAAGACCCATCTAATTGGTTAGACTATTAGGCCAAACCGACCGTGTTCTGAGTCTCCTGAAATTTGTCCTTATACAAATACCTAAGACACATTTGCACCATATCCTATAACTCCTTGTCATCTAATCCTAAATTGATGAACTTGTTGCTAAATAGATGCCTTTCTTCCGAACCCCCTTGGCATCCACCTTTCCCTAAAGCAATGGAACAAAGACCTCCATTATCATGCTTTGTAAACGCATCCATTGTCTTAAGAACATAGTGAATAGCTCAAATGTAACAAGAATTAATGTAATTTGTGTTTCACCTGAAATGAGAAAAATTATCAAATAATTCTAATTAGGGTAACATTCCAAACAAAATCAAAATTAAAAAAAAAAGTGAAAATATAAAAATAAAAAGGTTAGGAAAATGCATTTGAGAAATTTAAAAAGGAATTAAAATTACAAAAAAGGGTTAAATTTTCATTAAAATATTTTCTTTGAAAAAGAGAATATTTCCTTTTTCCCTTCTAAAATGTCAATGGAATCTTAGATTAGGTGACCATACAAGTAAACTCAAATACAAATGTTTTGTAGAGAAAGGTAACAAGTGAAATAAACAATAACTAAAAAAAATAATGTATAGAGTAAAAGAATAAAATAAGCTAAAAATTTTAGGAAATTTAGTTCCAATAAAGAAAAGACTGACCCCAAAATATATAAAAGGAAATCCAGTTAAAACAAAAAAGAAAATAGAGTTGAAAGTAAAATAATATAAAATTCCGTCAAAATTGCTTCCGATTGGGGGCAGAAAGCTTATAATCAAATGTAAAATTAATATTTGATTTAAAAAAGTGGAGACAGAAGCCCAATCAGTATAGGAGTAGGATAAGAGGGCCTATAATAACGGCTACCTCTACTGTTTTCTTCGTGTTGTTTCCGTGTTTCTGATTTCCCTCCTAAACTCGAAAATTTGTCAATCACGAAAATCTAAGCTCTCGGTTTCTGATCGTCGGAAAAACTTGTCAAATACGACAGCTCTAAGCTCTCAGTTTCTGATCGTCGGAAAAAGTTGTCAATCACGGCAGCTCTAAGCTCTCGGTTTCTGATCATCGGGAATTCTTGGACGAAGGCAAGATCAAAAAGGTTAACAAAGGTGAGAATCTACCTAAAAAAAAGCTAGCCTGTTTTTTGATTTCCAGAATTTTCTTTGGGCAAACAGGGCTTACGATGATGGATTTTTATCTTTGAGATTTGGTTATGATGTCTTTTGGTGTCTTCATTAACCCTCTGCGGTTTCCAAGAGAAAAAGAACAAGAAAGATTGAATCTTTTTCCCTTTATTTCTTCTTTCTATCTATTTTTGAACATTTTTTTTTCTTTTTTAAGGAAAGAGTAAGTCAATAGAATCCCACACAATCTTCGAGACTCAAATTCTTGGGTTTCTCCGTGCCAAACATGGCTTAGGATGAAAGTTCTTTTCTTTTGGCGTTTTTGTTAACCCTCTGTTTGGTGGTCGTGACCACGTCGAAAAAAAAAGAGCCAAAGAAACAAAGATTTTGAATTATTTTGTTCCACTTGACTCCTTTTCTCTCTTTGATTATTTTCTAAAAATTTTATTAATGTTTTTTTTTCTTTTATCTTTTCGTGCTTTTGTAGCAATATCACTAGACTTGAAATATTGTTTTTTTTTTTTATTTTATCAATGGCATCAATATTGTAACATTGGAGAATGAGAACCCATCAGAATGCCACGGTGTTTATCATATTGAAAATGTGTTTTATGTTGTGGTTACCAGAGAAATCGGGGATGTCACTCTATGTCCTTGATGCGCTTAAGTTTGTTGTTATTTTTATCAAATTAAGAAGCTAAAATTTAATTCTGAAATTTGTTGCAGATAATTGTTAGTTTTAAGCCTGTGAAATTTGTTCTTTTCGATGATGAATTGTGCCCTTGAAAATTGGTTTCACAACTCTGGTTACTGGACAAAATTTATTTGTTTGGATGCCCATATTTCCAACTGTTTTTATTGTTTTTATTTGATTATAAAAGCTATTTCTTTCTATAATTTTAATTTTATTTTCTGCTTTTTGACATGGATACTGGTGGTGTGTTGTGTGCAGGGATCAGTGTGAAACAATGTTGAGTTGTAAGACTATAAAGAAAGTGAGATTTGATCTCAACATCCAAATTTATGAATATGATACCTATGATGAAGCTTTGGATCTTGTTGTGAAGCCTGATGGCAAAGGGAAGGAAGGAGAGTATGATGAATTAGACTTTGGGGATGGTGATCTTGATGTCTTTGATGATCCCTATGGCGAAGATCACCATGGGAGACTGAAGGGTAGTAGCTTGGATGAGGAGGAGGAGGAGGAGGATGATGGAATTGTAGAATTGAGGAGTACAGTTTCTGCACCTGATGTCTTCATTGAGGAGTTTGATAGTCCTGTGCTAAAATGTGGTTCGCAAGCTGGCAGAATATATTCGATTGAATCAAACCCATATGCAAGACACAGGCGTAGTTATGTACATGATGTGTTGAACCCAGTAGCAAATCTTAGTCAATGGAGGACTGTTAAAGCTAAAGGGAGATCTCAAGTGTTGGGAACTGGGAAAGAGAACAGTGTTTCCAATCAAATACCCCAGTTTCTACTTCTCTCAAATCCTAGTGTAGAGGAATTTTCTGTGAATTTCAGGCCTAGAGCTCATCAAGTCAAGAAGTCCAACGTGAAAACACCTAGGGGATCCACAAGTCGAAGTCCTCATGAGACCTCTGCTATAGGCACTGATGGAACCTCCCTTAAGCACGCCGTCCCGGCCAAGTGTTCTATTGTTGTGCAGGAGAAGAGGGAAAATATGCCGGAGCAATTGAAGGCAAGATGCCAGTTAAAATATGGTCGAGATAGAAGTGTTTCTGATAACCTTCTGTTGATGCCAGTTGAAAATCTTAGTCAGTGGCAAGCTATTAAAGCTAAGGATGCATCAGCTTTGAGGCCTAAAAAAACAGAACTTTGCTTCCCATCAAGAACTAAGGAAATGTCATCCAGTGTGAAGTCTCAACCGAAAAATCATAGAAGCTGGAAACCGTGAGGCCTCTTAGAAGAAGCCCCGATGAGAAAACTGGTGGCTTTTACTGACTCTTCTTACACTCCTCCTGTACATCTGACAAGCCTGCAAGAAGGGCGGGGAGTCTTGTTTTGTTGCATACTGTAATTTCTTAATTTTTTTATTCAATTCAATCACTTTTTTTTTTTTTTTTTTTGGAATGGCCAGTTAGTTTTGTACAAAGTTCTTGGCTCCTGCAATTTTAAAGCATTTTTGTATTCTTCAATCCATTCTCTATGATGGATTAATAATGTAGTTTTCTACCTATAGTTAGAGATTGTAATTTCTCAATATTTTATACCATTCAATTCATTTTTTTCTCTTTGTTTCTCTATTTCTTTTCCTCTGATAGTCTATGTCATTTTCTTTTAGTTTGAGCTTTCCTATCTCATTAACGTTGGAATCATATCATATAAAGTTAAGAATCTTTAATCCCTTTTCATTTTTTTGTGTTTTAAATATAAAAAATATCATCTTAATTAATGAGCCAACTTTTTGGCTGATTTTAAACTTTCTAAAATTTTAATGATAAACCATAATGAGTCTTTTTATTTATTTTTATAAATTTAAATTAATTTTTTTGAAATAAGTTTGATAAAATAATTGTTAAAGAATATTTGTTTTTAAATTGATTATCTTATTACTTTACCACTAATTAACTACATGTCATGTGAATGACCAATTATGTCACGTGTAAAATAATATAATGCAATTCTAATCTATTATCTATTGCATAAGAAGTTAAAAACCAAAAAGTAAAAATGATTCAATTATGGCCTTGCAAAGTAAAAACTTACCACAAAATTGATTTCAAAGGAAGTGACCCAAGTCGCTAATTTATGTAACGAGAGACGAAACTTTAAACCAAGAAAGCAATACGTGCAAGAACCCAGCGGAATATACGAAAAATTGGAACCTGAAAGTTCATAGGGAGAGAACTCACAGGTTAGCAATGGTGAAGCTCTGAGTGAAGACTCAAAGCAAAGCCTCTTGAATATTCCCATGCGAAACAACTTCATCGACGAAAATGACACAGTGCGTTGGAGAATCGCAGTGCGAGAGAGTAAGGCTTCTCAAGTAACGGCTCTGCTTAGGGTATGCACCAAATTTGGCCCATTGCCTGCTCTCAGAGGCCAGCCCGGACCGTCCGCCCTAGCGATGATGAACCACGCTCCAGCGGGCTCAGTACCACTAGGCCCAGATCTCCCTCTTCCTTCGCCTCTGGATCTTCTGGATCAAGGTGTGATGACTTCAGGGCTGGTCCTCGTGGGTCGAGCTGGAAAGGGCTTTCCTTTCATCGCTGCACATCCATTTGTGATTTTCAAATATCAAATATATCGAGTTTACCAATAAATAGTTGTATTGTCTATTATACAAGACTTTAATATCTGGTTTGAATATATCGAGTTTTGATCATCCATTGTTTTATTTTTTGTTAATTTGGTAACAATCAATCTCAACGTGTTTTATCTTTTCATTAAATGCGAGTTTTTGTTATTGTTTAGATTATTATCTTGTTGTCCTGAAAAAGTGAAATTGTCATTGTCTTGAAATCATCTCAAATTCCATTTAGTTTTCTTTGTTGTAAAAGCAATGACTTGTATGTTGTTCCCATTGTGACATGAAACTGAAAATTTCTTTTTGGTTTTTAAAAAGTCATTAAACTTTATACAATAACTAATTAAGGATTTTCTCAACATAAGATAAGATGTTTAGTATGAATTACAAATTATAATAAATTACATCTTTATATTATACAAAATTAATAAGCAAAAACCCTATTTTTTTAATGTATTTTAGAACTTCTATTGTTAAATATATGTGAAATTATTTTAGTACATGAAGAAATTGACTAAACATCTACAAGAAGTAATTAAAGTTGGTTCTTGTCATTGTCAAATAGCTTAGCCTTATCAATCTTAATCTTTAATAATTCAATGATTTCTCTAAGAGTTGATCATCCGTAGATGAACTAGATTGTCAAAATTCATTATGGTCAATATCGAATTTTTCTCCATTGGTATTATTGATGGTATAAAACTAGAAATACTGGATTTTGAAAGAAACTTCAATAAAAACTTTCTTTGACTTAAATAGATTTTGTATTTTGACTTAAAGAAAAAGTTTAGGGATAATATTAGAAAAGAAATTTAAAAGGTCAAAAAAAAAAAAAAACTTTCTTCCAATCTACCCCTAGCATATTAAGTCCAGTGAGAAAAAGGAACAAAGAAAATATTCTAACAATTAAAGCAGAAGACAAACTCCATTCAAATCCCATTTTTGAAACTAAGAAGTCAAATGCATGAATAGCAGCTGCCAAGGAGAGCTACAAAACAAAAGTCATCATCACAGGAGAAATATCATGGTGAGAAACTAGTGTTCCTAGAAAATTTCCTGAAACTTCTTCTAAAGCCTATAAAAAATCCCAAAGAAAGAAGCTTTGCCAATTCCAAATTGGTCCAAAAAAACTATTGAGCAATGCCATAACCTCTTCTTTAAAGTTTTCAAATAATGCTTTCTACACAAACTTGCCACACACATAAATAACAGTATTGGCAAGAAAAGCTACAGCACTAGAAAAGGTTCAACTTATGTTGTCAAGTAAGGTCTGGCCTCTTCCTCCCCAGAAGAAGTATCCTGAAAAGAGATAATTTTCTCAGATGGCTGAAATTCCTTTGGAACAATCATAGCACTTGAAGGAGTTACATATTCCAACCAGAACTTCCTCTTAAACGTAAATCGGATAGGGATTGAAATTATTGCGTCGGGCTGAACTGACACACCTTCGTTATCCCATCCAGTAGCAATAGAATTTTGTATGGTCACAAGGACCTTGCCCTGGACATCATGTACATGCACAATACCATACCGATAACCCACAATACACCTTTCGGAATGGTGTGCCCTTGCCTTCCAGGAAGGGAAAGTTTTGCGACAAATTGGGCATGTTTTAGTGAAACTCATGTTGGACGGTAAGCAAGTCTCCAATACCGCTAATGATGGTCGATAATAGTAACTCTCACGCCCTAGGATTTGGGGTATGCTCCCATAACTAAATTTCTCTCTTCAATCGAGATTGATATTGAGATTTCAATCACAAAAGAATTCAATAAATAATCTCTTGTCCCTACTTCCCATTAAATAGACTTAGTTCTTAGTTCATGGTAGGTTTTTGATTCCCAAAATAACTAAGTTTTGGACTGCTACATAGACTAGATTTTGGATTTCTAATATAACTAAATTTTATCTATTTCAAATATTAGACCTTATTTAAAAGAAATAATTAAAGCAAAAACCTAATCATCTAAAAACTTACTAATGATATAAAACCTAGTACTATATTGAATATATCATAATATTTGATTTTTTTTTAAAATTCTCATTCTTCTTAGATATAACAAGAATTAGTTTAATTTTTATTTCACCGGAAATTAAAAAGACTATAAAATAATTCTAACCTGTATAACATCTGGAAGAAAATCAAAATAACTGAAAAAAAAAATTAAGAATATATTTGAGAAATTTAAAAAGAAATTAAAATTACAAAAAAAGTTAAATTTCTTTGACAAAGGGAATATTTCCTTTTTCCCTTCTAAGTATTTTAAAATGTCAAAGGAAATCTTAGACTAGGTGAATATACAAGTAAACTCAATTATAGTTTCTTTTTTTTAGAGAAAAGTGACAAGTGAAATAAACAATACCTAAAAAAATAATGTACAAAGAAAAAAATTTAAATTTAAAATTTATAGGAAATTTAGTTCCAATAAAAAAATAGAATTGAAAATAAAATAATATAAAATTCCGTCAAAATTTCTTCCAGCAGAAAAAAAAAAACTTTAATAATCAACCGCGAAATTAATTTTTTATTAAAAAAAGCGAAGGCAAAACCCAATAAGGTAGGATTAGGAGTAGTAGTAGTATAAAAGGGCTTATTGGATGATAACGGGTACCTTCACTGTTTTCTCCGTGTTGTTTCCGTGTTTCTTATTTCCCTCCCAAACTCGAAAACTTGTCAATCACGAAAATTCTAAGCTCTCAGTTTCTGATCGTCGGAAAAAACAGCTCTAAGTTCTAGGCTTCTGATCATCGGGAATTCTTGGACGAAGATCAAGAAAGGTTAACAAAGGTGAGGATTCTACCTAAAAAAAAGAGTTTTTATTTGAGTAGATCAGCGTGAAACAATGTTGAGTTGCAAGACTAGAAAGAAAGTGAGATTCGATCTCAATATCCAGATCTATGAATATGATACCTATGATAAAGCTTTGGATCTTGTTGTGAAGCCTGATGGCAAAGGGAAGGAAGGAGAGTATGATGAATTAGACTTTGGGGATAGTGATCTTGATGTCTTTAATGATCCCTGTGGCGACGATCACCATGGGAGACTGAAGGGTAGTAGCTTGGATGAGGATGATGATGGAATTGTAGAATTGAGGAGTACAGTTTCTGCACCTGATGTCTTCATTGGGGAGTTTGATAGTCCTGTGCTAAAATGTGGTTCGCATTGTTAGAGATGAAGGCCCATGAGAAAACCTTGAACAAGGCAATCTTAGAGGAGTTTACCCAGGTGCCTTACCGATGTGGGACTGGTTCACTAACACTCCCCGGCAGTCCCATAAGTTGGGCTTTCCCGTTGGGAGGAGGACCAAGTCCAGAAGAAAGAGAAGAAACCACATCAAGGTAGGCAAGACCCAAGGCTCTGATACCATGTTAGAGATGAAGGCCCATGAGAAAACCTTGAACAAGGCAATCTTAGAGGGGCCAGCACATACTAATAAGGTGCAGTTTACCCAGGTGCCTTACCGATGTGGGACTGGTTCACTAACACGCATGCTGACAGAATATATTCGATTGAATCAAAACCATATGCAAGACACAGGCGTAGTTATGTACATGATGTGTTGAACCCAGTAGCAAATCTTAGTCAATGGAGGACTGTTAAAGCTAAAGGGAGATCTCAAGTGTTGGGAACTGGGAAAGAGAACAGTGTTTCCAATCAAATACCCCAGTTTCTACTTCTCTCAAATCCTAGTGTAGAGGAATTTTCTGTGAATTTCAGGCCTAGAGCTCATCAAGTCAAGAAGTCCAACGTGAAAACACCTAGGGGATCCACAAGTCGAAGTCCTCATGAGACCTCTGCTATAGGCACTGATGGAACCTCCCTTAAGCACGCCGTCCCGGCCAAGTGTTCTATTGTTGTGCAGGAGAAGAGGGAAAATATGCCGGAGCAATTGAAGGCAAGATGCCAGTTAAAATATGGTCGAGATAGAAGTGTTTCTGATAACCTTCTGTTGATGCCAGTTGAAAATCTTAGTCAGTGGCAAGCTATTAAAGCTAAGGATGCATCAGCTTTGAGGCCTAAAAAAACAGAACTTTGCTTCCCATCAAGAACTAAGGAAATGTCATCCAGTGTGAAGTCTCAACCGAAAAATCATAGAAGCTGGAAACCGTGAGGCCTCTTAGAAGAAGCCCCGATGAGAAAACTGGTGGCTTTTACTGACTCTTCTCACACTCCTCCTGTACATCTGACAAGCCTGCAAAAAGGGCGGGGAGTCTTGTTTTGTTGCATACTGTAATTTCTTAATTTTTTTATTCAATTCAATCACTTTTTTTTTTTCTTTTTTTTGGAATGGCCAGTTAGTTTTGTACGAAGTTCTTGGCTCCTGCAATTTTAAAGCATTTTTGTATTCTTCAATCCATTCTCTATGATGAATTAATAATGTAGTTTTCTACTTATAATTAGCTATTGTAATTTATCAAAATTTTATACCATTCAATTCATTATTCTCTCTGTTCTCTATTTCTTTTCTTCTAATAGTTTATGTCATCTTCTTTTAGTTTGAGTTTTTCTATCTCATCAACTTTGAAATCATATCATATAAAGTTAAGAATTTTTAATCCATCTTTATTTTTCTATGTTTAAAATATAAAAAATATCATCTTAATTAATGAGCCAACTTTTTGGCTGATTTTAAACTTTCTAAAATTTTAATGATAAACCATAACGAGTCTTTTTATTTATTTTTATAAATTTCAATTAATTTTTTTGAAATAAGTTTGATAAAATAATTGTTAAAGAATAATTGTTTTTAAATTGATTATCTTATTACTTTACCACTAATTAACTACATGTCATGTGAATGACCAACTGTGTCAAGTGTAAAATAATATAATGCAATTCTAATCTATTATCTATTGCATAAGAAGTTGAAAGCCAAAAAGTAAAAATGATTCAATTATGGCCTTGCAAAGTAAAAACTTTCCACAAAATTGATTTCAAAGGAAGTGACCCAAGTCACTAATTCATGTTGGGTTGAGCCACTCCCATTTTTTGCATGAACAAGTTCCCGTCGAGATAGAAGAGTGGAGCTAAAACCATTGACCCTCATTTTACTTCTTTTATTGAAGGTGAATGGTAAAGCACTCTTTTTCCATGCATCGTCGAAATGGAAACCCAAATCTTGAATAACCATTGGACTCCACAGTATCCATTAATGGCGACTGTTGGAAATATTTTCTTGGGTTTGTTGGTTTAAATCAGAAAATATATTTGGATCATTGCAGGAGAGGAAATAGTTCAGAATTGCTGGTTTGTTAATCTCAAAACTACCATCTCAATAGAAACCAGAACAGATAGGACTTATAACACTATTTTGTATGGCTGCCTTCCCACTAAATGCAGTGTCATCCGATATGATTCCAGGATGATAATATAAAAGGTAGAGACCCAATGAACATTCTCTTAATTAAAATAGCAATTTATCCACTAATCATAGCTCTTTAGAAACAAAACAGGAGCGCTGAACGCACATGTTTGGATAAGAACAAAGAGAAAAAGGAGGATAAAAAATGGGCACTGTGCACCATTTGGATTCCTTCATTTATCAGATGATTAATTATCCTTGAAATAATCCTGCCATGAAAAGCTCCTAGAACTTCTTTCATGACCAAAGTCACTCAGTGTTTTGCGTCTTCTTCTTCACAGAATTTGGAGTACTTATCTGCGTCCATCAAGTTCTTCAACTCATCATTTGCACTCACTTCGACCTTAATAATCCATCCCTTTTCATATGGGCTGGAGTTAACCTGCATTACCAATGCTTAATCAGATGCCCACATACAGCAAACAGATGAGTATCGGAGAAAACACATTCTTGATAAGTCAAATCTTTAAATAAGACTATAAAAATTTAGGGAAGGGTAGTAAGGCCTAGAAAAAAGAAGGGAACGAAACTAGAAGTATTCTTAACATGATCGAAAGACCATTTTCAAAGACAAATAACTTTATCACAAGGACTCTTCAGCATCACTCTTAAGCTCAAGAAGTTAGGAAGTACTAGAGTTTCTTTTACTATTTACTCTGCTATTGATTCTTCCAAAGAGTGGTGGCTGGCTCATTGGCCAACAACCTACATAATAGAAGACGCTACATGTAACTACTGCCTGCAAAAGGCAAGGTGACAGGGTAAAGGAAAGAAGAGGGGGACAGGAGAACAGAGAAAGATGACTTAGAAGCCCTATCCAAAAGAGAGGGCAAACAAACAAACACAACCCTATCAAAATAGCCAAGCGCAGGATACATTCACAAAGAAAGGAACAAAACCAAGAGAAATAGTAGATACATCCTGATTTGATAGTACGCATAAGATTTGGAAGACAGAAAACTTGCAAAAAGCCAGACCATTTAAACTAACAACTGGCAATGAAGATCAAGGATCTAACATGTTTAACTAAGGTACCAATATCAAGAGATGAAAGATCAGCTAAAGCTCAGGACATGCAAAAACCAACCAAGTTTAGAATATGTTTTGCACCCACAATGCTGAAATGCTAGTATCTCTCATAGATGGTTCACAACATTAAGATATTCCATCCCAGTCAACCATGAAAAGGAAATATAATAATCTTTTCTTTCCAATCCCAATCTGTGCATCTATGGGAACTGATCCAGACCAAAAGGAAACATTTCAGAAAGAACTGAAACTCCAACGAGAAAAAGGGACTCACAAGACCCGGAGAGTTGCTGAGCTCTTCATTAACTTCAAGAACCTTTCCCGAAACAGGAGAATTAACATCACTGGTAGCCTTGACACTTTCAACTGCACCAAAGCTGCTGCCCTGTTCTACAGATACCCCCACTTCTGGCAGTTCAACATACACAACATCACCTAAATGATCTTGAGCATGGTCGGTTATACCAACGGTAGCAGAATTCCCGTCAACTTTCACCCATTCATGAGAATCAGCATACTTAAGGTCCTTCACAACTGCAGGTAAAACACAAAGAATATAAACACAATAGGCAGGTCAATTTGTTTCTCAATGACTAAAGTAGCGCCTCATTTCCACATTTTCCAAAAGCAAGAATAAATGAATTAGCTTAACATAAGGAAATAGAAAGAAATCTAGCAGCACACTGCAATAAAATCCTCCATTTCGTTTTACTCAACTAAATAAATGCATCCGTTGTGGTATTGGCACATGATCACTGAAAAGATCTTGGTACAATTTTATTGAAGGAATCAGCTTCTGCATAAAAGTAAATACTTGTAATATGGAAACAGCCCTTGTAATTGAAGTTTGTCAATACAAAGCGTAACAGTCAATCATCTTGCATGACTTCAAACAGACTCTAAATACTGATAAGCTCCACATTTTGTGTGCATGTGATAAACCATATTTGAAACAAACTGGTATCATGAAGGACAATAAAAGAAAAACATGATTCAATCCATAAATAAATAGTTGAAAACACTAAAATAGCTAAAGCTAGAAAATTTGGCCATGGGCTAACCATCTGGATTAATAAAGAATCTTAGAATTAGTCAAGATGGGGCTAAAGGCATAGTACTGTTCACTGATTGTCTCACAAAGCCTATCAAATACAGTACACAAAACTAATTCTATACTCATCTGCATCCTCAAAATGAAAAAGAGACCAAAAATGCAAACTTACAAAAAGCAAACAAAGAAGAAAACAGCACGAATTTGAATAATCTACGAGGCAAAGAGTGCAAACCTTATGGGCATCACTTTGAAAGCCCTTTAATAATTTAAGCTTTTAGAACTAAACATTTTATTTGGCCAAATATTCTCTTCATCTATCACCGCAAAATAAAAGAAGTACATTATATACAGCTTTGTTGCACCTGCCTTTTATTTCTATACCCCTTATTTGATTTCAGAATCAATAGAGATTTTTCGGTTGTTATTCTACACAACATCTTCAGCACTTAAAATTCCCAACTGGCTTTTAATATAAATAAACATAAGACAGAAAGATTTAGCTGGTTGCCATTGTCAACTGCAGAGTATTCACAAATTTTAACCCTTCAGCGAGGGTGACAAGTAACAATTTCCATTATGTTAAACGCACACCATTATTATCTCATAAGATAAATTAACTATGCGCTTCTACATTTGTAGTCTGTAAGTGTGAAATTGCGCAGCAATATGAACAATAACAAAATGCATTGGGTTGTCGGAATGGAAAGCGCAACTAACATGTCATTTTGCAATCAAATCAATCGGCTAATCTCAAATTAGCCGATTCAATCCTCCCAAACCAATTGGCACGCTAACCTTTTTTTTCCCATTTGGCACTTTGAACACTCGTATTTTACTCTTTTCATTTATTTATTTCTTTTACTGGTTCTGACTGTACGGTGTAACTAAGAAGATCCAATGGCATTCCGACCATTCCACCATCGTACTCCAAATCATGTTCCGTACTGACAGCGACGACATCAAACAAACGGATTCACGCTTTGTTTTTCAATAAAATGACAGAGGCAATGACAGAGGGATCATATCTCGTTGAAAAACAAAGAATCTACAGGAAACTTGCCTAATATTAATCAAAAAAAAAAATTGTAGAGAAAAGAAGAACCGATCGCACTATTCAAATCCTTTCTGCGATCATTAAAGCTAACAGAGAAAACCTCTTCGCTTTCACAAGTACACATAAATATGATCCGGTGAAGAAAGGAAGCAAGCACCTTTCCTAAAAGAAAACCAAATATTCCGCAGGGAAGATCCCAGATCAGGCGTCTGAACAAACACATAAATGAGAGATCCAAGCCTACAATACATGTGCAAGTATATATCTACATATATACATATCAAAAACAAAGTGTGAATTATACCAGAAGCAAAGCCTCTCTGGAACACTGAGATCCTGAGGTACGAGGCAGCCCTTGACGCCCACAACAACCTTGCAGCCATTCTTGCACCGGAAAACAAAAGCCCTGCTGCCTTGTCTCGACAGACACTGCACTCCTTGTCCTCTCTCTTATAATAGTGGTGGGGTTTGGGGAGTTGGTGGGCGTCCAAAACACCAAGCAGGTCCTTTTCTTTGTGGGTTTTTGGAATCTTAGCAGGAGCAAAAGACCATAAGAGGCCAACATCCGAGAGAAATATTGAGAATTGAAAATGGTGGAAGGTGGTGGGTCGACGTGTCAACGAACCCATTAGGCAGAAGTTGGTGAGTGGCCCAGTGCTGGTTTTTGAAGGCCATCGCACGTGGCATGTATTCTTTAGATGGTTAGTGGGGTAATTTTACTTTGATTTTAAGTTAGAATCCAAAACTTTAATTAAAAATGAGGAAGATTATTTTATGATTTTTCGTAATTAAGCAATTATGCTAATATGTTTAGATCTCGGAGAGAAACTTATATGGATTTTGGTTAATAGAAACTAATTAGAGGTCCATGTTATAAGAGTTTTAGACACTATAGAATTGACATTAATACTATGGTCAAATTTTTGGTTTATTTACGATTTTTTCTTTAATCTAAACTAATGAAAGTTTTTGTTTTAATTGGATTTTAAATGTGTTTTCATTTCACTTTTTTTTAATGTAAATTAAGCAAATAACAAATAAATAAAGTCTAAAATAAAATTTTTGGTTGAGTATGTCTGATAGCTCAATAACGTTTTCATTTTTTTTTCTTTTTCTTTTTCTTTTTAATATTACAATACACACCCAACTCATACACACAAAATATCAAACTCCATGAAACCCCTAACATCTCAGAGCTCTATCACTTAGGAGGCTAGGGATCAAACATTTGTCTCCCCCATTAAATCTCCTTAATCCCCCATTTTATATTTGATTCATTTATATTACAAATAATCCTTGATAGAGTTACTCTCAAATTTAAATAAAGTAAATTGACTACATAATAGTTATCATTTTTATTCTAATTGAGCAGGAGGTTATTTACTAGTTTCACATGCTAAACATATTGTATCTTGAATGAATTTTTATTTGATCATACTAACTGAGCTTGAACGAAGCTTGATCTACTAATTGTGAAAGATCTTAATCCAATTTGAGTAAACAATGTATGGTTCATTTATCTTAAGAAAAAATTAGTTCTTTTTTTTCCTAAATAATTCAAAGGCTATATTTTTTTAGTGGCCCTGGACGTAGGGCCGACCTCAATCAATGCCAGTACCCGAATGTGGTTGTCCATCCTTTGTCCAACTGCAGCACCCGCCGCTTCTATTCTTGTCAAGCCCAACCAGCCCACCCTTAAGTTTCATGTACCAGCCCAGTTCTGTGGCGTTCAGATTTGAGTACATTATTACCAATTTTACTTTTATTTAAAAATTAGCTGCAATTATGATATTTTCTTTTTCCATGAAGAGAATTCTTAACTAAGATTTAGATAGTATGAAATTATTTTCATATTATTCTTAATATGTCTTTTCGCAACTAAATAATTTTCCTAAAATAGTTTAAAAGATCTTCATTTTTAAAATAAGTTGTTCTTATTCTATCTATGATTTCATTTCTTTTTTAGACAAAAAATATTTTTATTTTTGTATAACTGGCTCCAATTTTTATATTTTCATCTTCTTGATTATAGATAATTTTAGCTTAGAGCACCATAATTTCTTTGATTCTATAAAATAGTATGGGATTTTGTCTTCACATGGGCAATTCATTATATTTTTTAAAGTTTTTTGGTCCCTTGTTTGGGATCAAAGTTTGTTATCGAACCAAATTTACTGAAATTATTTTTTATTTTATCGATAGTTTAGTTATAGTTATAGACTCTAAAGTAGATTTAACATAATTTTAATTAATCTTGTGTCTTACTGATTTTCTTAAATAAAAAAAATAATACTATCACTAGTACCATTAAGACTAGTACCATTAAGACTAGTACTAATGATACATGGATTATTTTCAGATTTTTCATTATTTGTAATAATACTTATGGGAAAGAAAGCTAAAGTTAGATAATGTTTTGAAGAGACAAGATGGAAAAGTATGAAAATCTATACACATATAAAGGAAAATTTTGGAGTCTTCAAATTCAAGATGGCCTTGATGAGTCGTGCGAAAAACGTTCACCATTTTTTTGTATAATGATTTTTCTCTTTTGTAGATGTGCCGGCTTTCCTTTTCTTTTTGGTTGGAATCTCGCACAGTTTTTCACAAGTTCTATGTGTAAATCTGTAACAAACAAAAATAAAATTCAACATAATATTATGTTAAAATTTTATTAATTTGATGTATGAATCTGTACCAAAAATACATAAGAGACTCAATATTATATTACAATTTATTTTCATCTGCAAATTGATTTAAAAGTAAAAAGCCTTTAAATTCAATACGTTGTGTTACTAGACGTAGCTCCAATTTCTCTCCCCATATGGCATTGCCATAAGACATGTAATTCTTATAACAACCAGCCCAGCTACACAGCGAATTTTACTTGAATTGGGAGGGGTGCGCCAGGCCAGTACTGTAGTGCAACGCACAGGCGACGCTTGAAAGCCCCAGTAGCAAGCTACCGTGATGGGCTTTCCCCCAAGAAAAATTAATTTAATATCATGTGACCCGATGGGCCACGTATCAGATATTAAACTGATAAGAACAGATACTACACTTGATCTTAGCCAAAAGGCCGAGAAAGGTATGATTAGAATAATAGCCTGCTTTCCCTTTTATAGTTTATTTCTGCTTCGCTCTATTTCATCTATCCGATGTGGGACTGAAAGATCTCCACCGACTTGACGCGGACGAGTGGCTAGAAGCGTGGTTTGCCCACTTTCTTGACGCCGATGTGAAGGGTTGTAATGTTTTCTGCTAACAAAACTATCACTTCTGTGAGGAGTAGATGAAAGACAAAAATTCTGTCCAAAGAAAAAATCTTTATCCTTTGTATCATATATTTTCTGCAGCTTTTCCCTAGCCCTGCATGTTAACTGTGGTCATGGTCATCTTCTCGTGCTTTAATGGTCAGACGCCTCCTTGTTGCCACTTCCGTAGGTGCTAGATGTGACATAGCAGCGGTGTTCCCATTTCAGTTTCCTTTTTATCTACCAGGAATGATTTCTTAGTGAAAGGGAAAAGAAACTTTTGGCAAGATGTGTCAACAGGAACATTACTACATAGTGTTATTATTACAAAATATAAAAATTGTTTCTCCAATATAATGGTCCAAATGAGCATGTAAAACTTAAAAAAATTGTTAGACTGTTCCACATCAGTCCCGGATGTGGAGTTCTTCGACTTTATTAATAACGTTATCCCAACTTCTTGCAAGGCCTTTTAAGGGGATTAGGCCCGCTTCTTATAAAAATAACATATGTATAAATAAAAAATAGTAATATTGAAGATACTTTGACAAGTTGTAATATGAGATATGAGATATTTCAAATAAGCTATGTACCTAAATCATTACTAACAATGTGACAATCCACATTATTTTAATGGAAAAACATGCCTCATGAGGATTCAACTAATGAGGGTTAAAGAGTTGCCACATCAAAACCTTTTATATTGATATAATGTTAGAAAATTTCTTTTCTGTTCATGCACACAAAGTCTTTGATCAACACCACGTTAATGGCCTTGTCGACCCCCTCTGCCATGTCAGCCATTTTGTGCAAATCGATTATAACTAGGTTGGGATTTCGATTCTAATTAGCTTAGGATTTTATTCTTGCCGTCTTAAATTGTATATACGTTGATCAAATTCAACTTTGTGATTACATGAGATTTGTGTCAATAGAGCAAACGTTTGTATATTGTCATGTTTTGCAATTTCTAGCCAAAAATCGAGTTTTCCGCCTTAAAACTAGCTAATTTACTTACACATGGAAAGTTCCACAATAAGTTACAGGCAGTGTGAACTTTCGAACAGCCTTTGCCAAGATGGAAACAAAATACTTACAAGGAGTCTGCCCTTTTCTAAAATCTAGGATGCGAGTGTGGAATGTGTGATTGCTTCCAAAAGCCGTATACATGTAGATGCAACAGGTATTAAAAAAAATCTAATGCTGAATTAGTTTGTAAGGAATCTGCTGGCTATACAAATGGGATGCCTATTTCATTGATCCAGACAAAAAACCAGCATCAATCAAAGTGGCAAAGCAGTCCTCTTATCCTTGTGCAACGTTCTAATCAGAGTAGTAACCTGTTCGATCTGTTCTTGCGTGGAGCATGACGAAAGGAGTACCTTAGCAGTTCCGCCGTCTGGATAACAACCTGCATCGATCATGTCTTCAAAAATTTCAAAGCACCTTTGGTATAGTTTCTTCCTAGAATATGCTCCAAGCCGAGAAGTCCAAGTCACAACATCAGGTTTTAAATTCTTGGAGGGAAGTGACTGAAAGAGCTCTTCCATTTTCTCCAGAAATCCTGCCCGCCCGTATACATTTAACAAGATGTTATAGGTACTGATATCAGCCAGACGTGGTCTCTTATCCATGGCGGTTAAAACTTCCTCCATCTTTTGGAACTGGCCTAATCGGCCATAGAGGTTCAGCATGCTGTTAAGAACAAAAGTGTCAGGTTCAAGCCCGGATTTATGCATTTGTTTCACAATGTCTTCACATTTATCTACGTTGCCAGCTCTGGAATAGGCCGATAAAAGCAGCATGTGGGATTTCATGGTTGGAGTTATCCCCAGCCGAAGCATCTCGTCAAACACAGCTTGTGCATCTAATCACATAGAAGGGAGAGTCATATGAACATGAACAACTAGATTGATGACAGGAGTAGAATGTTTAGACAAACATAGAATATCAAAATGATCAGCACCGAGTAGACTTTGGCTGTAATAGATGAAGTTGTCATTGTAGTGTTGTCTTGTCATAATTTTGCCTTTTAGTATGTACTGCTCTTAAATATTATACTTCAAATCTAGCAAACTGTATAGGAAAGAAAAGAACGAATTTTTGAGGCTATATAACTCGTGGGTGGAATGGTTGGTAAGATTGATGGGTGGTAAAACAGAATGCATTGAAGTTAGATGCTAGCAATCCTGATAAATCTAACTTTTTAATTTTCTGTTTTTCTTTAGTCTATTGCCAGCTTATACGCACCACAAAAGTTTAAGGCACACCTCCCTCAAGAAATAAGCAAACAACAAGGTGGATAAACTAAGGGGGGTAAAGGAAGTAAAAACGTCAGAGCAAATGGGTGTGATATATTTCTTTTCATGCCTCTGAAATTTACTCCTGCCTTCTACATGTAATTTAGATGGCCATACATCTCTAAATTACAGACAAAGAAGAAAGAACAGATTAGACTATAATAGTCACATGTTAATAAATTGTTATGACAGGATTGGCAGAGATTCTGGCCGCAATCATGCAAACTAACATGCGCAAGTTAATCTATGTAAACTAGAAATGGATAAATCTCTAATACAAATGTTTACCCGCACGAAGACCAGCTCTCCCGTATGCATCTACCATGATATTAAATGAAGCTCTATCTGGTTCACAACCCATGTGCTGCATGAGTGAAAAAATCTCTGCAGCGCCGTAGGGAAAACCTGCACGACTGGTAAGAGAAGAAGTCAAAAAGAGAAATTGATTCACCTGAAATTAATCCAGAGGAAAATTTAAAAGTGGCCGCTCACACCAATTTATGTTTTGTCCATCCCAGATAAGTATAGAGGTTCTAAACTTAAGTCTGTAACCTTCTATTCTTTCATGCTTAGATTGGTCAAACAGGGACTACACACTCTTTCAAGGAAAAAAAATTTTAGAAGTGGTCTTCCAGAGAAATGATAAAACAGATGATAAGTCCTAAAGCAAAACAACTCTCTTGTTGCCACCAAACGTCGCACTTCATTAGATGCCACTAATTGAGCTATGGACAAGATTTGAGGATCATTGGATACCCCTTTAATAAGTTATGTAGTTAGTGAAATTACCATATTCAAAATGCCTCATAAATAGTCTCTTTCTTTTCATTGATAAGCATTTTGAACAAGCCACTGCAGTTCTTCTTTCCCACCCAAAAAGAAAAAATTAATTTAAAAAAAAAAAAAATCCTAAAGCTAATGATTTACATACATCACCTTGTGAAGAATTATCCTGTGAGATGAACTTCAAATAAACAAGGTACGATCTTGGCAGTTTGATTAATAGTTCCTTACTATTCTTCCAACTTGGTTGTCTCCAATTTGGCTAATTAGAGCAATAATACTACCAAAAGTTAAAACACCCCTGGGCATGCCTTGTATGCAATACATCCCAAGACCAGATGTTATTTTCAACTCATTTATGCCCTAGGCCATTGGAGAAAAATATCCAATTGCCTATTACCCTATTAACTCAAGTCTTTTAAATTTTCCTCCTGACGGCTTTACTGGTATTTAGTGTAGTGTCAGATATTATGTAACTGTTCCCCTTCATACTCAGCGAAGGCTACTCAAATCCGAATCAACTATTGTATCTATATTTGACGTCCTTATTCTGCATTTTTTGCCACAGTAAAGTTAGTATCATAGTCAACGTTTCAGATCCATATACCAATCTGAACATGTTTGGGATGCCATCTATCCATGGCTAGCTATTATTCTCAGCTACTAATATATGCCCTTAGACTGAACGCAACTTATACCCATCAACTCAAGTCGTTTTAGTTTATTCCTGAAGCACCTGCTTGGTCTCCAGTGTCGTGTCATATGTAACCCTTCATATCACAGCAGCACAATAAGCCTTGAGAGCCAATGACTTCCGAACTGTCATTTTGTCTTATACGACTATTGATCTTCAAGATGATCTCCTCACCCTAGCTTATATCTAAGTTTTAGTTTCACATTGATAAAACTTCTAACAATAATCTAGACTTGAAATATTATACTGAAATCAAATGTTTAAATATGATTTGGCTTCTGAATACCATTAATATGCTGAATCCAGTCATGGAGAATCATCAAGGGATTTAAACTGGGAGTCCCTTCAAAGCTCATTTTTACTCTAACCTTTTCATGAGTTGCACCACGATAATGGAGAGGATTATCACAGTATTTTTGTCAAGACTTCAGTAGATGCATACAGTTGGATTATCAATTGTCTTAAGAGTTTATGTCATTGGGAATTGACCAACATTACCTACCAGTGAAATTCAAATGAGAATCCCCCTCCCATGCAATCTTATCCAAGATAGCTTGGGACCTAACAAATGAAGAACCAAAAAAAGGGACCCTACAATATGAACCGTAGGCCTTAGGCAAAAAGGGTTTTGCAAGTTATACCAACTAGAACTGATTCCTGAATTTTGTTAAATAATATGAAGTAGACAAATATATGTATCAAAGTTAGTTGACTTTTAAAACTTTCAACCTCAATTAGATGTAGTAATACACCATTGTGGTCTTTACTTAATCAATCACTCTGATACGATATATAAATAACAATTACAACCTCTGCGATTGAAAGTCAAGGTCATAGCAAGAATAACATTTGTAGATCAATAAATTTGCTCTTTAAATCTATGACAGTAGAGATGAAAAATCCAAAATAAACAATTGTTTGATTCCTATTTATATATTCTTCTGAAAAAACCTAAACCACTTGATGATGTGTGGTTCTGATATGTCTTTAGAATTATATCATTCAATTAATAAAATTAGCTACTGAAAGTTTACCTGTAAGCTTCCATGAGGGCATTATAACAGTACACATCTGGTTCGTGCCCAGCTTCTTGCAGCTGCTCAAATATTTCTTCTGCTTTCTCACAAAGTCCCTCCCTAGCAAATGCGTTTACCAAAGCAGTATACGTGCAGATATTAGGTTTACACCTTTGTGTTCTCATTTCATCGAACACCTTCAAGGCCATATAAGATCTACCTGCCTGCATAAACCTCATTTTAAAGAGGTAAAAGGTGTTGAAAAGAAAGATATTAGGAGATAACCGGAAGCAAGTTATCTCAACTAGAGATTTACTTTCTATAATTTCAAGTGACAATATAAATAGAAGCTAGTAGAAATCTGTCACAATATCTAAAAGGTAATGTGTGGCTGGTAGTTTGATAATTTGATGAAGTCCTTCTGTTAACATGCTTGGAAATCATAAATTCAACCTAAGAACAAAATATCTCGCTTTAAATAAAATTATTTTAAGAAGTCAATAGAGAATGGGTTGATCATAAAATTTTAAAGTACAGATAATATATCTTTCAATTGAAAACAAACCCAATGTCATTGGTTCATTATATTGTTGGCACTGAAAGTGTCACAAGTAGACGTCCTTTAAACCTATGTGATACATCTGATTGTGTAGTTTAGATCATGTGGTGGTGCTTTGTGAATATGGGCTGTCCCCCATCAGATAAGTGCTAGGTCAATCGGATCCTACTAGTGATTTTATAGAGCTCTAATTATGAATTATGCTTTCAGAATAACCAGTGGATGTGGTTAGTATGCTTGCAAGTCATGAATGGTATCAGAATCAATCTAGCAAAACTATGTGGCACGGTGGAGTCTTGACAAGCAATTCAGAAATTTTGGTAAAGTATATTTAAGATAAGCGCATAAGTGCACTACATGATTGTATGCAAAGTGACAAAATATGTCTACATTAGATGGAACTAGGCTATATAAACAATTACAAAGGAACTTTTTAGAGTGACTAAGTCTTTTAAGGTATTCCACAAATATGCTGACAATAAATTTCAAGTTATGAGGTCTCAATGTGAGTTACTAACGAGGGCTGCAACTTGTGCAGGTTGAATCTAGCCAAACAAGTCCAACAGATCATTTATAAAGCTCCGTGAAAAGATTTCAGAGATTAATAGCAACTGTCTATGTCTAGAATTCCATCCCAATCAAAATTCATTTAAGATTTGACATGAGGACTTGGATAGTTTGACCATTCTAAGCAGACCCATCTACGCACAGAGAATAGGAAAATATTAATGTCTGCTACTTGAAGATAGTACCCTCGAGAACATATCAATGTTAATCAAAGATACTAAGTGATTTTTAATAAGAGACACTGATTATAAGAAACAAAATTTGTTCCAGGTATATAACTTAAAGTCCGCAATTCCTACTGAAGATATATGTTCTGAGCACATGAAAGAAAGCTTGGTTATATCCAGAATCTTCCAAATCCATGACCTTAGAAAAGAAAGGTTTTGTTCAAGAAAACATTGACAGGGACCACCAAAAATGGTGGATGCAGAAAAATTAGGATATGCCTTCCTGTTCAGATTGGCATACATGTATGCCAAGTGGTCAGCAAACTCATGGACGCTATTGCTGAGTGTATTTAAGAAATTGGGTATTTATCTCGTCAACAACAATTATTTTTGGTGCAGTGGTAACAGTTGAGGTCATAACAAGTAGTATTAGATTAGTCACAATTTTGATCCTTATTGCAGTAAGTCGCTTTGAGGGGTGGGGGGTGCACCAAGTGGCTAGGAAGCCAACTGCCACCAAGTTGATTGTCTTTAAGTAATAGGGTACAATGCGTTTCACTAAGCAATTGCTTTTGGTGCAATGGTAGCAGCTGAGGTCCTAACACTTTCTATAAAAGAAAATAGGCACCAAATTACGTGACGTATAATGCTAGGTGGAGTATCCTAAACACCAGAAATGGCATATAATAGCATTTTCAGGAAACACAACCTTGTTCACAAAAGTTGCTGAAATGAAGGGAGAGAATATGAACTTTGGAACAATCAAATGGTCAGTGAAAATGCATGTACGCCTCGATGCTTCACCATTAGGTGAAGGGCTAGCCTCCAAGCTTCTGGCTTTTTATAAGGGAGACAAAAAGGTTTTTTAATCTTCCAATAGTCATACAATCCATTTTTGAAGACTCCACTTGGTCTTTTGTAAAGATAGTGTTCTTGAGTTGTGGAAGGGTTGGTGAGATCCAAAGCTTTTCTGATCTTTTGTTTCCTTCTTGTAGTTCAGTTCAGGTTGTGGCTTTATAATTCATTCAAATGATCGGAAATGCTTTGGAAGAGGAGTTTGAACAAGGGAAGCGAGATGGAGCCCACAAATCCTTAAATTTAGGCTATTGCTAGGGGATTCATCCAAATTTGAGGACCGAAAATATTTGCAAATTCTTATCCTAGTTTCTTCCTCTTTTTATTCGGTTTTCCTTGTTATTCATATTGTTTCGCCATCCCAATCAACTACTGTGCAATATTATAGGTATTCAATAGGGTGGTGTTGCTGTATTGAGGTTCTAACCGAGAATGTGAAAATAGAGGCCCTGTTCCGCTAAGAATACAGTTCTTCCAAAAGTGCAGCATATGTAGGATGTGGTTCAGCATAGGCTTTTAGAAAAGCAATGCACATGACCTCCTGTATAAACTTCTCTGTTTTCTTTATTTGAGTAATATTCAGTTTATTCTGCTCTATTTGTCTAATTTATAGGTCATGTCTATTCAATTCTGTCTGCATTTTTTCATTTTGGCATCCAAATTTGTGGTTCATGGTATTCTCACCTCTAGTGTGTGGAGTCTTATACTAATACTTCATGATTAGTTTTTTATCACTTTGCTAATTACAATATTGATAGTGCTTGGGCACAATTTCTTGTTTGAAAACTGATGTATATTTGTTCTATGACTATTTGTGAGTCTCTCTAATATAGATAGTAACCCGGAGATAGATTTTTCTGTTAAAGAACAGGTGAACTGCGTTTAATATCAAACGGTGTACGGATCTCATAGAGTGCATATACTGACAGCACTTTGATGCACCTACACGATAGTCTGCTGTTGCCACATCTCTTCCTTGCTGCTCTTGCCTAATAATTACTGTATTCTTTATATATGAATGAAGTTCTCAAATTGTTGCATGTGTAAACTTTAAGTGGATTATTGGCATAACTTCAACTGTCATGGTATGCTTAGGATTACGGCCACACCTATCATTTTTCTTGTGCACCCAAAACCTTTTTTTTTTCTATACCCTAATTTTAAACTAGCTATCTGGCTGTGAAGAAGTTTATTCTTTCAAATGATTTTATAATGGTACTCAACTCATTTAGATCGGAATGGCAAGGCCTCCTTCTGCCCTAGACCATGAGGTTTTGGCGTAATCCCCAGAAGAGTAGGCCTACTTGGCAACTTGCTTGTTACATATTAGCAATTTCTATCATGCAACATGTGGACTTTTTCCTCTATAAACATGGGGAGTTCTTTTAATCTCTACCAGTTACATTCTTCGTGGTGAAACATGTTAAGTGTAAACTTGGTCAGATATTTAGTGCACAGATGTTTGAAACTAAATTCATTTCTGAAAAAAAAAAAAAGGTGTACAAGTCTAATGATGTTTATAATGAACTGACCTTTCCATATAAGTTGATCAACATCGTGTAAGTATCAACAGATGGTTGGCAGCCGTCTCTCTTCATCCTATGGAAGACCTCCTCTGCTTTTTGAGGGTTTCCTCCTTTCATCAATCCATCAATATAACCATTGTAGACAACAGCACCTGAGTATATTCAAATATTTATCAGCACAAATTCACATCCTACTTGGTGCAGACTTTAGTGTAACAATTATGTCCAAAGATTCCTCCTTTCACTGCATTCTTTATTCTTGTACTTACATCACTGGATTAACTACTAACACAGGATTCCTTAACAAGCTGCAGCCAAATCCAGTCATCCACTGACTAGGTGAGCTATCCTTGTGCTGTTCCTACTTTCGCATTTTCCACCACAAGACCATCACAATACTACTGCTGCCTTCATGCCCTCAACACGCTTCTCTTAACATCACACCACCCCGGAGAATAAATGCAGTAGATTTTGACATGCCTTCTCCTACTTAGCTTCCTGCCTTTGAATTTCCTTCCACATCCTTCACTGACACCTTGACCTTACCCTTATTTTTTTCTTCTCTTTTTCTATGCTACTTTAGGATTCTTCTTGTTACTTTATCATCAGCTTTTCTCCCTCAGAAATTAGTGATAGACTACACTCAAGTCACCTCCTAAAAAAGATCTCTCTCTCTCTCTCCATTTACACTTAAAAGAAGAAAGAAAGAAAAAACACTGTCCTTCCTAGCATTCAATGTCTGTACGCTTTCAGGATTGTGTTTTTGAAGATTCTTTTCTACCAATATGCATAGCAAATTACATATATGCAACAGGAATTAAAAAAATAATAATACACGCCCAGTTTAGGTCATACCCCTCAAAGGTAAATTCTTGGCTTAGCTACTGCCCTACAAGGCAATTTTCTACTTCAGATTTCAGCAGGAGTTGGTCATAAAGTTTGTACTCTCAGTCTTCTAACCATGAAGATAGCATAAATTTTTCCTGGCCTCTTGGCTGAGACAAAGAGAACTTTCAGTATTTAAGATCTGATCACTAATATCTTTTGGGTTTACTCTTCCAGGCATGCATAAACTTTCTGCCAGAAGAAAGATGTTATTTTTATGATGTATATAGATCAAAACTTCCCAACATGAAACAGAAAAGTGTTGTGAGAACCAGATGAATTGCTACAAAATTTACAAACTTTACTGAATAGTTTTAAAGCATATACAAATGGACTTATAGATTAGGATAAAGCTGGATAAAAATGGACGTTTTATTCCTGAAAGCTTTCTGAGGATTTAAAGATATACACCCTTGAGTATGTTTTGATAGTTGAAGTTGTTATGCTAAAAGAATACTGATTACATAGCTATTTAAATGAGAAAAGATCATGAACACATTAACTGAATTCTCAAAATTGTTGATACCATAAAACATTAACTCACTCAAAATAAAAACATGTGTAAGTTGATGTCAAGACATACTTGGAGGGAGGCCAAATTTTCGCATTTCAGCAAATACAGCTTTAGCTTTCTCCAGCAACCCAGATTTGCAATAGGCCTTTAGAAGAAGGGCATAGGTATCTTCAGTAGGGATGCATTGGCTTTGAAGAAGTTCTAAATATGAAGACTCTGCATCCTTACACAGCGACTTCTGAGTATAAGCATCTATAAGCAAATTGTAGCACATAACATCTGGTTTGAAGGTGCTCTTTTGCAATATCCATTCACATACCTGGACATTTGTTTATAATTTTACAGTTAACAATGTCAATTAGAAAGTCAAATAGAAGGATGTATGGAGCGAGAGAAACAGAGTCCTAAATTGCAAAATATGCTCTATGCAGGATCTTATACACGAAGATTCCAATGTGATTTTGTCAAAACTAACAAGTTTGACAATATCAAGCTAGTATAAAGAGCAAACAGAAACCAAGGAAAATGAAAGCCTATTGACACAAAAATATCATCAACTTCATTCGGTAAGTAGTTTGAAGAATTCAAGTCCTTAGGTTTTTAAAACTTAACCAAGCCTAAACCCAGAGAAAAGAAAAGGTAAATACAGACAAGTTCCTTTTTGGTCTTTTTGTCAATAATTACAGGATAAGAAACAAAGAAACAACAAAAGAGGTACTAGTTTCTCACCAACACCATTGAATCCCACTGTTTATTGAGACGAAGTTGAACGACTACATTGATGATATCATCCCAAGTGGTATGAGTGGTTGAGAGAGCGTCAAGACAAAGCCACAGTTTATTGGGATCTTGGTCATTCTGTGCAAATCCCAAAATTTGCTGAGCAATGGGGCTCAGTACTGGAAAAATTCCATCAACAAAACCGGATCCATATTTCCACCCTCGTCCTCTTAAAGAACCACCTGTAAAAAGATGATTCATCAAACACTTGAAAGCTTTGGAGCACATAAATATAAACCATAAGTTTTTGCATTACAATTTTTCCTAGACAACTTCTTGGGATTAAAGCTTCTCCATTTGCCACGCTTGTCAACGTAAAGACCTTCACGTTTGCCTTTCTCAACAGTCTCATCAGTTGAATTGCTGCCTTTGCATCTGAAACTACTCTTATAACTTCTTGCTTCAGTGAATATATAGCTAATTGTGCAACCAACAGTCAACCTACAAAGTTCATTCGTGATTAATAAGAATTTTCACAGTAACAACCTCCCAAATATGCCTCAATAAGTACCCCTGTCATCAAAAACCAGTATCTCAAAAAAGGAAACAACCACACAACCATATAAGATACAGTCTGTGCTCCCAAACCGAACTAAGAGAATTTGTGAAACCTCTTTCAAACTAAAAGGCCAACATTTGGCATGAGAAACGGTAATTCATATATCCGGAAGCTCCTTATGTTTTAACTCCCACAGATTGAGAAAATGTACTTATTTTTTGTTTTCAGGACTCAAGAACAACGCTTTTTAAATCACATGAGATGGTAAACAATAAGGATAAATTCATAAAACTCAGTTGCAATTGAACTTGTTTGCGAGAATATTATGAGAATTCATGTCCTAAAACAATCAAAACACCTTAAAAATGAACAAACTCAATGCAGATAGTGAAATCGCCATGAAATTGATTGTTTGCACATCACAGAGAAAGAGTGTGTGTGTGTTACTTGAAGCTCAGCGGATAAGCATAACCCAGTATAATGCATGTGCCAGCAGCAAACTCAGAAACACCAACAAATCAATCCAATAATGCATACACGGAACAGTAGTAATGCATGCAGAAAGCGAGTGACCGGGGGAAAGATTAGGCTTACATGAATGCATGAGGGAGAAAACTCAAGTGGGATAATGTGTTGGCGCCTCAGCATGCGAGGGACGAAAGATATAAACTGATAATGCAAATGGGAAAGGACAAGGCGAGCGAAAGAGTGAAATATCTTTTCACGTATGGACGAAGAGAGTCTGAAGTTTTGGTTCATAGTTCTATTCTTGTCTGCTTCTCTTCTGTTCTGTAAAATATCACGAAGAAAAGCGTGGTTCTTGAAAACTTACCATGCGAACAATCCTACTGGTTGAAATTTGATTGGTGTCACCAAAAAAGGAACAGAGCCAAGTCTCGTCAATAAGAAATTACTTTTAGAATTGCATACTTCTTACCCAGTTCATCGGAGCCATTGAAGATTTGTGTTTTTACCGCTCATTTTTTTACAAACATCTCATAAGTCCAATTCTCTGTTTGGTACATCCGACAAGACAAAAAGAAGAGAAATTACAGTTTTTATGACAGCAATGGGTGGCAAAAAATATCAGAACAAAATTTCATTGGATAAAGAGTTAAAAGACAACATCTTCACCCTCCATAAATTGCTCTTTCCAATTTCCTCTAATTTTGATTTTGCTCTTTCTTTTCTACGAGAAATGAGAAAACGGAAAGATAATTGATTCGTTTCTTTCGCTCAGTCAACAATGGACAATGTTGCAGAAAGTAAGCTCTCGCGGACTGATAACAATGGACAACGTTGACGGACTTGAGGTCGAGTATGTAAACGTAGTCTATCAGGAATGTCTGCAAAGTAACTTTTTGAATGTTATAATTGAAGAGATAGAATTTTGGTAGGTGTGGGGCTTGTACGTAAGGAAGCTGTACGAGAAAAGACAATCTTGTTCTTTTTATGGGGGTGAAAATCCTTGTAAGTATCACACGTAACCCACTTTTTTCTTGTTCCATTTTTATTTCTTGTTGGGTCTGCACATGGTAAACAGTGTAAAAAAAAGGAAAAAAAGAAAAAGGCCATTCTTAACCACGAAATTTCGATTGACAAGATGTTTTCAAATCCAAAGCCACCAGTGTACTCAAAACAAAGGACGACAATCTTAACGCCTCACCAGTTTGCTTTTCTAAAATCAAACAGGTAGCTAATTTAACCTTCAAAGAGTTAATCTACATCAAATTGATCACCTTCCCACAAAGCGAAGGAATGCAACACAAATTTGACAAATGACATCTCTATATAGCTGACTGGCAATAGCAACCAGCAGGTTACTCCACTTCAGCTAAATAATCATCAATCTCAGCTGGGGTTAGTACTCTGCAAAAAAAGTGGACGCAAAGAGAATCAATTAAGCAACGAAGATTATAAGAAAAATTAACAATTCAAGGATCATTATGGTCTAATAGTGGTCAGAAAACCAGAAGCCAATGAGGATAGTATCAAAAGTAGAGCTGACATCATCGGGAAATGGCTGCGGCAGGAGTGTAATTAATGAGGAAGAAGCTTATGTAGCCATTTTACAACTACTGATATGACGCAGAATCAGCATATCTTGTGATTGCAAAATAAGTCGACCAAAACTAGCGAAGCAGTTGAAAATTACTAGAAATATCCATAGACCATGATACCAAATCCATATTGTTCTCAAACATGTACAATCTGAAACTGCAACACAGCTTGTGACTATCAATTGATTAAGACATTTATTAGACTAATGTCAAAAATCATATCAAGGTTAACAGTCACACTAGCGATGTGGATAGCATCTCTCAAGGATCCGATTACATAGTCACCACCAATGGGGCTACACCAATATTATAGATCATCAAGACGCAGAAATTACCAGCAAATCTTTGCTTCCTCAGAATTCTTAATTATTATATGCTCATCATATCATCCACATTTGCAAATAGCCCAAATTTATATTTGAGATGCTTTCAGCCGCCCAAAAAAAGGTGGAGGTAGCAAAATAGCCTCACCAGCATATGTTGTACAACAAAATTTGAAAGAACCTAAAATAACCGTTAGGAGGAATGTCATATCGGGTACTAGGTTGTTCTTTAATACATTTTTTATGCCAACTATCAAAATAAAACCCCATTTCTAGGCTGGTCTTTAAAAATTTTTTATGTGAACTATCAAAATAAAACCTTGGCCATTGCGTGAACATGCATAGAACGGAGCTACCCAGACAACAGCAGTGAACTTTCAGGGATAAAAACCAAAAACTTTCTAGGAACAGTAGGTAGAATGCATAAAGTGAATGGTGATGTAGACCCATACAGCAAAGTTTAAAAATGTCATTTCAGACCACTCTATCTCCAGTTAAAAGAAATTTTTAGTTGCAGACCCATACATGTTGCTCGACATATCAACCCAATAGCACGTCTAATTCCCGCAAGTAGGAGCATCTACAAGCTCAAAAAGAAGAAATGTAGAGCTTACCTGAACTTTTTGTCGGTCCCAATTATTCCAATTTCAATGTTTTTGCTCGAAATCTGTCCTTCAAATCTGCAAAAGCACAAAGCAGCTAAATAGAGCACTAAAAGCACTTTCGAAAATGAACAAGCCTAGATGATGAACTCCTGATCAAAGTACTACGTATTGGAAAACAAGAAAATCTAAATTTGCATTACTTGCATGACTACTGTCATCTTTCATCTGTTCATCCTTTTCTCTTTACCTGCTAGTTCAAGAGTAATTCCTTGGGCAGTCAATTGCTTGTTCGACTATATCAATGCAACTAGTTGTGCTGAACCAATGCCCATTTTCTAATATAGCCCATTCACGCCCAAAGCAAATTGAACCTGCTTGAACTTCTTTCATACCAGACATGGGCTCTCTTGCCTGAACCAACAAGCAAGACAAGGTTTTACTTTTATCATTCTACTTGTGGTACTCCAGATTTGCTTTAGTTATACGTGACTGCGCCCTATAAGCATTTCTCAAGTTCCCTACTCAGCGATTACAGACAGTTCCAATAGTGGTCCTTCCTTATAGTGTCAAAAAAATGTGATCAATCATGTTGCTAGATCATGATGGATAACAAACTAATTACACTATGAGCCTTCTATTGTACTCTCACTCCGAGATGTTTCTTCCAGCTTAATGGGGTATCCTTTGACAAACTCGTATCTCAACAACAATCTCTCTATCATACGGTATGGTGTATGGTGTATGGTGTACGCTGAACTCTATCATAAGGTGTGGTGTACTGCCCTAAAGTTTCCTCCCTTCACCACACAAAAGCAAACCACTGAAAAGTTCCTTGAGTCCTGTACAATTGCCAGACGAAAGCTCAGGTGTCCTAAGAGACATTGGTTTGACAAAAAGAAAAATAAAATTAAAAGTGCTTGCTTTAAACAACAAGGCTACATAAGGTATGGTGTATGCTGAAGAAAATCTTTTATGACATTCAATTTGAACTTGGTTATACCCTTCGTTTATTTATTTATTTATTTCATCAAAGTAGCTAAATTGTCAGGTTCAAAATATTAAATCTTCATTCAAATTTATCTGGTCTCAATGAATAAAAAATTAAAACATCTGTAATTAGTTATTTATCCAAAAATTCCAAATTCTAAAATCCCTTAGTAAATTTCAGGTCTTCTTATATTTATCATAAACTTAAAAAATCTATATGTGTGTCGGTAAAAACTTTCACATTGATGACCTAATAACATCTTTTAGAAACGAAATTGAGAAAAGATAACCAAATGTGCCTTGCTTCACTGCAGTCTAACATCCTGCTTTATGTTTTCACCCTTTTAAGTATAGATGACTCTGGGCAACCCTCGGCCAAATATTAAAATTTAATAAGAAGTAAAAGAAAAAGGATCAAAAAGTTATTTACCCTTCCTTCAGTGTCAGGATAGCTGTATGCACAGCATCATCAAGCTCCATATCATCGGTATACCTAAAGGAATGAGGAACACAGTCAACTTGATATTCATGTTATGCTTACTAGAAAAAGGAAAAACAATTTAATCTTCAAAAGCAAAAATGGTGATATTGATTTTTTTTTTTTTTTTTGGGGGGGGTGGGGGGGGGGGAGGTGTTTGGCAAATATTGAATTTGCATGAAAATAGCTGACATTAGTTATTGAGAAATTCACAAACATATTAATTCAAGTAAAACATGTTTCAAGCCATTTAAAGTTGGAATCAACATAGATGTAATGGATCTAAGCATTAGGAATCCATATCAGGAACTAATAAGCTTCTCTTCATGATGACACATGCTTCAGTTCATCCACCATGTGATGTCCCAAGACTAACAAAGTTCTGGATATTCAAGTTTCAATTTCACCCATAGTCTGATGAGATAGATTCTCAAGAAAACCTTATACTTTTTGGGGAACCTGAACTTTTTTCTCAAATAAGTAAACTGGATCATAAGTCTATGGAGGTAGATAAGTAAGCAAAACAAGTAATAACTAGGATTATCATTGGCAGGGGGAAGGTATACAAGCATGGTATATGGAACAAGTAATCAAAACAACCGGAAATGACTACTGAAAAAAGAAATGCAGAACTCCCCAATTGGAAATGACTAGAAAGGGCTGAAGAGACATTCAAAGAGCTTGAAGGTAAATTCCACATATTCAGTTTGAAACACAACAACAGGCATGGGCAATTAAATAGACACACCACGTGCACCATAACTAAAAGTCATCACCCACATCCATTCTTCTTTGTTTGGTGTTTATTCTTAATATTTGTCCGGGACTATCTCACTATTGCTGATGACACAGACAACACATGTAATGATCTAATTTATAAGGGAATTAATCTGCACTCCAAAGAGCACGTTACCATGTCTTGTTGATTGGACAAATCTAACTTTATCTTGAGGTAAAGAAGTTTATCTTGTGAGAGTTGCTTTTACGGTTACAGGTACTGAATCACTACAGCACACAATAAAAGGGAAAGCTCAGTGGAAAGACCAACTCCCACAACTTTTTCACTCTGGTTATATCTTTCATCTGAACACAAGACAAGGATTATAAACCCATATAGTTGGTTAAAAGGCTTTACAAGATCATCCCTAAAATCCACTTCAAGGGTGACACCTGCTTGGGACAATCTCTCCTAAGTTTTCTTTTGCCACACAGCAATAAGTCATGCCAACTATGGGGTTAAAGGAGCGCCACTTGCATGTCCAAGGAGTGTAGGAGAAATTACAATATCAAACAACCGTCTGATAAGAAGACAAATTTAATACCCTAAGGGTCCAATTGCATGAAAGGATTAACACATCCTTTTAAATGCCTTGAGCTTAGCTCGTTATCAATATTAAGACATAATGAATCTGGATTAAGAACCAAAACTCAAACTGGATTTATATGTAAGTGATGAAAATATTATCAAACCTCTTCTCTAGGAATGTCTTTGCATTTGAGACATTCTTCCCCATTGCTGAGGCTTTCCATGAGAAATATGAACCCGATGGATCCACCTAAAGAAAAAAGTAGAATAACAATCAGGCTTTGATGAATAGCTTTATTTGCCAAACTGGTAGAAGGAAAGAAATAATAGCAGCATTTTCATCACGGTTATACTCTTTCTCCTGATGCTACAAACTGGTCGAAAATTTCACATGTCCAGATAGCATGAACACTGAGTTTCAGAAGATGGAAAAGAATTGGAGGTATTTTAAATTAAATTAATAAAAAGCCAGAAAAATATTTTTTTTTAAAAACCCACAAAAGTCGCTAAAGGCTTGTTAATAAAACATAGCTGGCCTCATGATAAGAGGTGAATCAAAGCAGTATTCTAAGAAGTGAACTACATTTGCAACTGAAACAAGGGAAAGACAAGAATTTTTATCAAATCAGCACAATTAAAGAAAAGCAAAAATGTAGCTGTATGCCAACAAGTATCTGAGGTGCAAATATTAGGTAATTCAGTCAGAAATTGCAGCCAGTTATTGCAACAGTTTAAAGCATATGAGGGAAATAATATACCTGGAACAATTGTGGTCCATTGTCATCAAACCCGGCAACCAACAGAGATACTCCAAAGGGCCTTACACCACTAATAAGAGGAGGAAGGGAATCAATCATATTGAAATTCGAATATTATGGAGAAAAGAATGAACATGCTAAAATTAGTTCCAAGAATTGAAACAACTTTCAGATCTTATCAGCCATTACTTCTCTTTCCAGTAACAAAAGAGAATTGAAGAAAATTTCAAATCCTATCAACCACTACTTCTGTTTCTATTAGCAAAGGCAAGGTTAGTAGTTCTCTTGACATTAGGAATGAAAAAGACAAAGACCAGGGGGCCAAACGACCATATTTCTCCAATTTAATGAGTGAAATTGCATTTTTCAAACATTCAATTTTCTACAAGTTTTCCAAAACCCACAAACTTTGCCCCAAGCCAGCATTCTTTTCTTTCCTTTTCAAAATAGGTAACTCTAACCTCCAAACATATAGATCTCTATACTGGGAAAAAACATTCATTAACCAGCTCAACTCGTATATCATCACTTCCTCCATTCTTGGCAGACAGCATTAGAAAATTTGAAGGTCCTAAATTTGGGGCAACACTTCCCATATACAAAGCACCTTAAGTCCTGTTTTATCATTGCTTTACATTACAAAAAAGATGATGACAAAAGACTTTTCAATAACAAAAGAACTGCTTTAGAAACCATTTTGACTCACTTTTCAGATGACAAAGACCCCAAGAGCAACCTAATAAGTATCAGTCCCAACCCCTAATTCTCACATTTCACTTTCGTCACAGTTACTAATGATCATAACACAACCCGTAGAGCAGAAAAGAATATGTTGATTACCCAGATTGCGTGAACTCCTGCATAACAGCTGCAATTTCCCTCACTAGTTGTGTGACAGGTATCGGTTCCTACAACCATGAAATTTGCACAAAAGTAACAATCTTTGCAGATATAAAGCAAGCAACTGTTTCAGTGGGATACAAAGTGGCCAGGAATTAAATCCTCCAACTCCAAATGTACAATAAAATAATAAAGAATGTTAACGAAATCAGGAAGGTCTCAGACTCAGCAATATACAAGTGTAAGGGAGTAGATTAAAATGGACATGGGACAAACTGACAATGATAATTTCATATGGCAACTTAATTATCTAATGTTAAAAGAGCAAGTGGAGTGAGAAAAACAAATAACTACCTTATACAATCTATGGTATTGTTCTGCCTGCTTCCTACTTTTTCGAACCAAAACTCGAAAGTCAGGACCCATACCACTGCAGGAGAAAAAATAATTAGCATGAAAAGTTCCATATACTTGAAAAAAGGCAAGAGAAAAACCAAATAAAAAAGCAAGGGCATATATTAATAGGCCCCAAACTGCCACCTCATGGACTCAGATAGAAACATTAAACTATATGGATGCTCAATTGGAAGCCAACATTCTGATCTGTAAATTTGAGTAATTGAAAAACAGCTCTGCTTTCTAGCCTTCAACCTTCTTTAGTAAACTAAATGTGCATTCCCATCGCTATTTACTGGAATGGTACTGGTTACCTATCCATAGCATTATACTTCGGTGTCTTAATACTTCACCATTTTGAGGCACCCATTTCATAGAATGAAGCCAGCTCATATTGTTTAAGCATTTGCGGATAGAATCACAAAGCCAACATCACATTGGAATACTCAAAAGATTGAGTGTTCACATCAGATTTCACTAATCATCAAGCTCTAATCCAGTTATAGGTTTTGGCACTCTAGTAGTCTGCACACCCTTTTAGCAAAACAAACTTTCCTTCACAAAAGATTGATTAACTAATTTGCTGAACCAAGTTTAGCTTTCAACTTAAGGCACTTCTACGAGTGCTTGCCAAAGAAAGGAAAAAACTAATGGTCATAACGAAGCCATAAGATATTAAAATTTGCAATAACCTCCTGAGACATTTGATGCAACAGTAACCGTTAACAAGAACCAAAGAATGAAAAGTTAACCTTCAAAACTATGAAGAAGCAACGGAAGGCAAACCTGTATACGACACCAATATTTGGTGTGAGAGACTGTATTTTTTGAACCTGACATAGAAAGAGTTAACATATTATTGACAGGAAAAAATCTTACGTCAATTGACAACTTTTGAAAAACAGGAAGGATGATTCTGAAAGCAAGAGGCCACAAATATTCCAAAAGATAGTGAGATAATTCAAGCATTTACAGAGAGAATCAGTTGAAACCAGTCGAGTAAGAAATAAAGTTTTGAGTGTTGGCTTTGACATACCATATTAGATCGAGGATGATCTTGGCTTTATTTTAACCCCATATACATATTCACCACTTTTGGCAAGGAACTTAGAAACGAAAGAAAAGTTTGCGATTGGCTGAATGTGTAACAGATTACTCTCAAGAATTGGGCGGATGTTGTGTCTATCAGACTCTTTAAACAGAAATACGTATATGCATCTAATTGTTCCATCTCTTCTTGCCTTTTTGACTTTTTTCTCTTCTATTTAATCTATCGTTCCAGCAGTCCTTTTTTCACCGAATTTCCAAATAATTAACCATGGACCATTCACTTGCACATAATTATAATTTTCCTTAAAATCATGAAGTGACAAAGTAATCAAAATGCAGCAGTGACAAAGCAGCAAATCATCAAAGGCCCTTTACCAAAGGAAGCAAAAAACAAGAAGAAAAAAGAAAGAAGAATTTGAACTGATTATCATATCACTCAGTACATTTCAAGCGTTTTAGATTGAATGTGAAAAAGTGATATCATCATGTCCTAATATAATCTAATATGATTATACCCTAAACCTCTAATCGTTGAGCATCCCAATAAATATGAGGCCAGAAATTATAATAACATCCTGTTACGTCCATTGCATGTAGTGAACATAGAGCTCCACAATTATCTGTCATCCACAACACATTTAATGCACCACAAGATTATCCAACCTGTGAGAATAGGAACACTCATTCATATCTACAGTTCCTGTCCAATTCAGACTCTAATGGCACCAACCAATGCTTTTTCACAACTGGAATGGTGAAAGCATTTAGCTTGGTTTATTTGCTAAAAGGAAAAACCGAGGTATCTACTTTAAATGAAAACAAAAAAAAGCATTGGAAGTGAAGTTGCCAAAGTGCAAAGCAATTCAATTAAATTTAATCCCATGCTAGCAAAATACTAAAACTCCATGTTTCTAAACACTATTAGTAGAATTACCTTCCAGATACCAACAATAAGTGACAGAAAACAAGAGACAAATCCACACACACAAAAAAAAAAGAGGCAACAAATGACAGAATGTCAATCCAGTGATTGTAAACTTAAAAGAGTTACTTACAGATGTTTCATCTACCAAGATAGAAGGCAGTTTCTTCTCAGTCGCAATGACAACACCATTGGCAGCTGTGATTCCCCAATATATCAACAATAAACAAATTCAAGAACATAAAAATATAGAACGCAGAGGCAATGTGAACAACATGTACAGGCACACATGCAGATAATATGCATCTCATCACTAGATGATGGATCACACCAAACTATACCCTTAAGGTCTGTCATATATTTGAAGAACATTGACTTTGAAAAAATGTGGAAACTGATCCACATCCGTGATTTCTTGAGTTGCATATTCCTATAGAAGCAACACTTTGTGAAATTGCTGAATTTGCCACTGAATATGGGGAATAAATTCAGACTTTTAACTTTTTGATTCTACTGTCAAATACTTAAATTCCAACAGAAAATGCTTTCCAAATTGCAGCTTAATATAAAATCTGCACCGCAGAAGAATATTATCGAAACATTTCCAAAAGTGATGACCAAGAACTTCAATGGAAATTTTTATATTCGCAAATTTGATTCATCGGTCCCAGTTCAAAATGTTGAGCCGTATCGAGAGTTTGCAAATAAAAAATCCAACCATAAAATCAAAGCTTTCAAACACTTTTCCAAAATGATGACCAGAATTTTAACTAAAATTTGGATACTTCGATCAAGTCGATTAACGGATCCAATCCAAAACACATATATCGACCCTCCCGCCGCAAAAGACTTGTACAAAGACGAAATTGCAGTCTAAAGAAAAGAAGCGACTACGTGACAACTCAAAACAAGATACCAAAGTTTATCGACCTAGCAAGTTTTGCGAGTATTGGCGAACTCAAACATCCGTGTAAATCAAGATTGAACATAATACTGAACTAGAACAAGATTATTAAACGCAAAATACCACAAGAAGATAAAAAAATAAAAAGGAAAATAAGTAGAAAATAAAATAAAATAAAATACCTTTAATCCCAAGAGAGGTTTGGCCGGATCCGACCGCCGTCAAAGCGTGTTCAATCTGCACCAGCTTCCCCGAAGGACTAATCGACAATGAAAGGCAAAATAATCAACAAAGGAACAAATGTTCAAAAACAAACGCAATATTGCAGAAACAAACAGATAATTACACACTGTACAAACCTGAAAGTGGTGAGAGAAAAGGAGTACTGGCTGTCTCCCATGGCTGCTGTCTAAGAGAGATGAGAAAGAGTTTAGTCTGAGTGTTGTTTCAGAGAAGTCAAGGTAAGAAGATGGCAATTGCAGAGACTCGTTGCGGGCTTTTCCTATTTGCAAAGTGAGAGAGTTATCGGAGCTTTCTTGTTGGAGAAGAAGGCTGGAGCGAAGGCGCAAATCCGGATCTTGGACTCTATTCGAAAGAGGTTTGACCCGACTTCTTGGCAGCCCAAGTAAAGAACATCAGCTCGACCCACATTTTCGATTTTATTTTTTTTTAAAAGTATAAGAGCAAATTTTAAACTTCAACATATAATAAATAAAAGTGTGAAGGGTGGTCCAATAATGTCTCACAAAGTGTTTAGTTGGTATTTTCCTTTTGTTTGCATTCTCTAGACAAAAGTCATTTTAAGATTCTTTGCTTCTTATGCTTGCCTTGTTAGCTTGTTAAGCATTGAAAAAACTCGATTAAGGACTAACCACCATGGTAACAAAGAAGGATGGTGGACAAAGGATCATGAAACCGCCAGCTAGTATAGGATCATTTAAATTCTGAACTTTCTTCGACACTAGTAGTTTTATGAATGTTATAATTAATTTTTTTAATGCAATAAAAATTAAAAATAACTAAGAAAAAAATATTCTTCCAATGAAAGTGATGCAAATTTTTTGATACTTCATGGGTTTAATAAAAACTCATTTACTTTACATTAGAACATTCAAAAGCCCAATTTAAAAGTTAGCTTAAATATTAAAACATCACTTATTTTGTTTAAGCTTTAATCACAATGAATCATATCTTTAGTGTAAAACTTTTTATTTTGTATATAAGCCTCGTTAAGCTTATTATCATTAAGTTAAAGATTAGATAAAGTAAAACAAATTTAATCTAAGTATTAATATTATGTTAGAAAGTCCAAATGCCTACTTCAGAGATTAAATGAATACTTTATTCATTTAAACTTTAATACATTAAATCACATGAGTGAGACATTCATCTTGTATACACTTTATAAAAAATTCATAAAAGAGATAATTTTATTCATGATCATACATTATTTGATAGCTAATATGTTATAATTAAGGCAACAAAAGTATTTCTGAATTTTAGTCTTGCACATTTTTTAACAACTAATTTCCACCATTATTCTCAATTCTTTTATCGAATATATTAATTTACTATGAACAATTTTTTTTTTAATCTAAAATTGAAAACCGAAATCTATATAATCCGTTGCAAAGGCAAAAAGCCTTTTGATTCGCATAGAAACACGTGAGCCCATTTCATGATTGGAATCGAGTCCAAATGAAGGTCCGGCCCGCTTGAAAGCCTTCTTCCTCAACAAGAAATCAAACCTTTTTTCGTCTCCGGCTTCCACCAGAGTAAAACGCTAGCTCTTCTGCTTTCTTTCTCACACTTGCACACATCATTCAATCAGGTAAATCTCTCCCTCCTCACCTCTCTCTTTCTCTCCCTGTTTCCATATTTCTCTAGTCCACGGGCTGATCGCGGAAAAG